>OX336393.1:416303760-417782733 GCA_946902985.2 Meconema thalassinum
AGACCCGTTCTTATGGTCTGATTCCGGGTCCTGTCACGTCTCGTCTTGCCTTCCACTTTCCTCAAACAGCGCATTTCCATTACCTGCGCTTTGCTGCGGTACTTGTCTCTGAGGCACCAGGTCTCACTGCTGTACATCAGTACAGTACTGGTGTATAGACAGACCGAAATATTGCCAGCTTTGTGTTCTATGAAACTTCTCTGTTGTTAAGGAAACTTGACTTGATTGAATTGAACAATCTACCGGTAGCCTGCACTCTGCTATTGATCTCACCCTCAATTTTCCCATCTCTTTGTAGTGTTGCTCCCAAATACTTGAAGCTTTCAGTTTGTTCCAGGTTGGTTCCTCTTATTTTTACCTGCTGCACAGTTACAATTCGCCCCCAATGTGATTCTCACGTGAGAAGCACGTGAGGATCACGTTCATAAAAAAACACACTACGTAAATAAAAGTAACACACATCACAAATACTCTAAGAAATATCACACACAAATAAAAACTCTATGAGGTCACAATGTTTTTATATTACTGTTTATTTTCTTTGATGTTTTAGGTTATGATCATGGTTACTCTTTGATGGTGAGCTACTGTAGGCCTCAGCGCAAAGGTTAAGGATTCATTGCAATGGTTCACTTGTAGAGGAGAAGAGGGCCATGTTTTATTTAATTGAGTTCATGTCTGTAAATATTTTCCTTTTACGATGGTGTTTTGTTTCTTTTTTGGTTATTCTTGGTCTGAGATAAGGTGTTGTTCTTAGAGAGTTTTTGTTGAAATTAGCTAGGTGGATATTAGAAAATATGAGGAAGAAGAGATATGGTATGGAAGATTTAGTTAGGTTTGGTGATGGTCTGATTATTGTTTGGCAAGAGATTATGAGAGTGGCTGTTTATAGCAATGTGGAAAAATTGTGAAGTGAAGCTAATAAATGTTCTTAGTAAAAATTCCCTTATGGTGTTAATCACCACTACCCTCCGAAGTAAGAGTGTGAACGGTTACAACGTCAAGGAAAGAGTCGCCGCGGCAAAGATTGCTATTCACACTATAAGGAATCTGAGACAGCTATCTTTAGCCACAGCTATCACCCTGTTTCGCCTTAAAATTACCCCCAATCATAACTTATGGACTAGAGACAATTTGTTTACATCTGATGAAGAGAAATTTGGAAGAAATAGAAAGAGTCAAAGCCACTTTCCTGAAAAGAACAGTGTGCCTGTCGAAATTCACACGGTCTCGCCTCACCTACGTGCTAGCAAGAGAGCAATTTTTCATCGAAGATCTTCGCCTTAACCAATTGCTACCATAAACCGCCGCCTACATAGAACTTGTACAAGAACTCAATGCAAAACGGCAAGACATATAGCCAACGTTCTTTACAACAGATGCTATGATTTACTCAAGTTGGATATGAATTACGGCATGTAGTGACGCGATACACCGTGCATGGTTTCCACCACCGGATATACCAGACTGAGACATTTCATGACCCGGACGATAACTGCAGATGTAAAATGTGTGGGACAACCTGTGACCGTTATCACCTGCTTTTGAGCCCCAAAAGGAAAGTCTCGTTGACAGATTTCTGCAATGACTGAATGTGCGGTCTTAGTATGGTTGTTGTATGCACGGTCGTGTATGTATTTCTTTTGGCAGTTAGCTGCACTTATTAAATTATTAATGCCTTAATATTTATCAGTAATTATTACCACACTTACTAAGTTTTCTGACGGGGTTTCGTGCATTTTGTTTTTGTAGGACAGAGACTGTCTGTGGGGGTCACTGTAGGTTTGGATCTGATAATGCTCGCTTGGCGAGCGCAATCATCTTCATCTTCATCATCTTTATACGTAACATACCGGTACTGTATACCGTATATATCCTTTTATTTTTTTTAATTTAATCGAATAGCAGTTTTACAGAAAACGTTATATCAACACTGGTACTACTTCAATTCTTGCTAAATGTCTTCTTCATCTCTGTCCACATTTTCTTCCTGAGTTGTTCGATGTTACGCGGCTGCTTTCTGCTTCTTTCTTGTCCATCCCTGAAGATAACATTTTGAAGTTTGCCTCGAACTAAATTCCTATTCATATGTGTATCCTGTTTTTTTAATATTGAACCCCTGCAAGGAAGCTTATGAGACTCAGTTTCGGGGGGTGTAACAGTCCATTTCGTAAGTTGTTGTTAAAGCGCTTCTATAACATGCAGGGTAACACATAACAAAATAACATGCAGGAAGAAGTGAATACCAGGGTTAAAACAAATGAATTTAATAACAGATCAACTATTTACAAATAAAAATAAAACAAACAAAAACTCCCAAATGACTCCCACTTGAATTAATTACTTGCCATAATTAGGCTTAATCTCAGGAGAGACTATAAATTGGATCAAATGTCCCAAATATTTCAATGACATTGTGTACGTGTGCGGCTTTTCTACATGCTTAACGACGAGTACAAATAAATGCGAGATTCGTCACCATCCGGTAAACCTTCAGAAGACGAATCTGCATTGTTTAGAGCTAGACAGACGCGGGAAACCAACTATACACTACATAAATTAATCCGACACTTCCTACACTAAATAAAACAACAAATAATTTCCGCATGAAATTGGAATCAAGGAACTGCCGTAGCAAAAACATTAATGCCTAAAATTAGGACTTTTCAAATCAACACAAGTACATTAACACGTGACCAACACAAGACAAACACATATGACCGCTTGTCATTTTTACAAGTAAATACAACTACACCACAAGGTGTCACAACAGACAAACTAACATGAAATGAGTCATAGAAAATCACTAGGCTCAAATCCAACATTTACATCATTAAAACAATATTCCATTCATACGATATGCGATAATTCGTAACAAACATGGCGAACTCCCCAATTAATTATGGTCCAATGACCATCACAAAAGAACAGGTTTGCTAATGATAGCTTATAGGGGTCAATCGGTCAGCTGGACTGCCTAACGATGAGTCACCAGCCCTAGACGGGCGCTAAGTGGAAATCTGCACATCTGTCAACCCACGTGTCAATAACCTCGACCTGCCGTGGCATGGGTTCGAGTCTCGAAGAAGTGTGCTCCCAAAGCACAATAAACGTGTGTGTCAGAATAAAATATCTCAGCATTTCCCCTAGGAAATCCAAGAATCAGCACTGGACAAGGTACAGTAGCCTCCAAGAGCGCTCGTGCCTTTCCATCAAAAAATACAACAACAACAAAATTCATGAGGGCGGTAGCACCACCTACCCCTCACCACGAAGAATCAATACACACACCTGACACATGAACACACACAGAATCACACGTATGGGTTTGACAGAAACCTGAAATAAATGACAAAAATATTTTCCACCTGCTTGCGCTTCCAATCTAGTCCGTGACTAAAGAATCTGAAAAGGACTCAAAAACAATCTAAAAATTTAGAACTAAGATGTTCTACAGTTACATCTTATTTTGTTGCGCTCGGCAACCCTAGTATGAATAACAACCTGTTCATAAAACATCTTACAATAATTACCTCCCTTTTCCTATAACAAAATGAACTTTAATAAAGCACCACTTATCGAATGTAACGAGTTTCGCATTCGCATGAATAAAATCAAATACACACGCCGTGTACACTAAATATGACTCCAAAGAAAAATATACAACAAACAAATTTGGCCACGCGCCAACGTACATTTAAAGATAATAGTGTTGGCACACAAAAAAATCTAAACACAATAAAAGAAAACAATGAATGAACTATTTACAACGTTCCCGCGCCTTATCTAACTACATATTGAGTAAATCAATGTTTGTACATCACCGTTTCAGCTTGCAGAACTTAACCTTCATCCCGGTACATTTCCCTACGGGAAATCTAGCCCCCCATCGTCGTCGTCGTTGTAGAGATGATGCACATCATTCCATCACATGGCCACACATCAGACATCTTGGCGTAGCTTCTTGGACAGAAATGTTCAATGTTAATAAATTGCCTAGCTATAATCGCTGTGAGCTACTACTTTCACTCACAATATGTCCTAATGCGATTACTGATCGTAGACTTGCCCTAACTTAGCATTTGCTTAACACACGCACAAATATCACTCAAAAGTATAATACAAAATTTACATAAAATTACACACTTCAAACTCATCGCAACTGGCTTGAAAACAAGTCTTAAACATGTCTCTCGTGCAGCACTTATCTTGCCAAGAGATCTCCACTGCTAAACGTGAACTCTGCTCCCTTGAGCACAAAATGAAATGTTAGTGAAGTATGCTCATTAGAGCTTGAAAAATCGTGACGCAGACTGACGTGAACGTTGCTCACCAGAGCTCAATAAAGTTGTGTCCTAAACAGCTCATCACCGATCAATTTATTGGAAACTGACAGAATGAGGTAGGGTGGGGAGAATTTGTAAAAATAATCTGGAGTTTTCACCTCACAAACTTGGGACTAGTATCAATCTTCTTCATTTTATCCAAACGTCTCAATGCACTTATGCGGACTTAATTCGGATCGGCGGTTCTTTAGATATGCGTTTCCGCGCCTTTTTCTAGGGTACGCAACTCACCGCGTGGCTTTGGCGTCGTCTCTTCTGATTGGCTGATTCAATCCTGGATCGGTTGAAACTTTACTAATGACACTCCCATAATGACTCCAATTTAGGTGCGCGTTGGTACAGAATTTGTTCTTGAACTCGGCTTAACCGGTCGTCTTCAGGAATAACTACCAAGCTGCTTCTGTTGTAATCGTTGCAACACACTACCTTGCCTTCCCTTTGTCAATTTCAACATGTACTGCCTGGGCATCAGTAATAATAATAATAAAATCATGAAGACTTATTCATCGACAGATTAATAAGGGTTCAATATATATATTATTTTTTAAGCGTGTGACTTTTAGTGCCAGAAGAGTCCGAGGACATGTTCGGCTCGCCAGTTTTTGTAGCTGCTTCGAGGGGGTCACCCAATGGGTGAGCTACACATACCCCTACGTGTGGAGTGTTGTCTGGGGAGGAAAGTGTGAAAGTAATGTTACGTGCCACCCCATAGCGGCACTTCCGTTAACTGGATTACAGTGGGTAGAAGCACAACACAAATTGTTCCTTTAAAGAAATGTTTTAGCTTTATTGCGGGCCAGAAATATACACCACACAATAGCAATTACAAGCAATTAGTACCACACTCTAGTTTCCTCTTGTGGGGAATACTTCCCTTTCACTTAGTCTTGCAGTTAATCCTCGCTAATGGGGCCGGTGGCCTCGGTAGAAATACCTGCAACACTTCCTTGAATACACAAGCTACAGTTATTTACGATAGCCAGTCACTCACCACTACACACTGCTTCACTGTCCGCTGGCTAGGGAAACAGCCCCCTGCGTTTTCGCAATTCACCACAATATCTCTGTTGCACTAGGTAAACACACACTCTTCAAATACAGTCCCTCCGTAGGCTTCACACTCCTTCGCTGTCAAGAGAATCAGCTTCACTAGGGTTTCGCAAGTCACGTCACCAACAACTGTCGCTCAGGTAAAAGCACGCACTAGCTCAAAAACACTGTCCATCTCGCTGGCCAGGTCGCTCTTATATAGCAGGCTGGTGACTCAATGAATGCTTCTAGACCCGTCCAGGATTCACGGCTTCTCGAGATTTCCATCACTGGCTGGGTTACGAATATTCCGGACCATCCCTTTGTCCTCGCAGCCCGTTGCGTAAGGCGCAGGCAGAGCACGGCCCGGAGCAGCTGTGACTCACGCGGCGAGGCGACGAAACAAACTCACAGCAGTAACACCACCCCCTTCCTAAAAGGCTGATCGTCTGGTCTGTCTGTGTCCCTCTGCAGGCTGCAGGCGATCTCGATGCTCGATCTTTATCTTCGCCCTCGGGCTCCGCTGCATCCTGTAGACGACATCGTTGATCCGTTTCACGACTCGGTACGGGCCCTCCCAGGACTTCTGCAGTTTGGGTGACAGGCCTTCCTTCCGTAATGGGTTGAAGAGCCAGACCAGGTCGTCCTCGTGGAATCCGCCGGCATCCGTCTGCTGGTCGTATCGGGTCTTCATTCGGTCAGTCTCGATCCGCAGTCTCCTCCTTGTGACCGCGTGCACGTCCTCCAGTTGGTCGACCAGTTCTTGACAATACTGGCTTACCGGGACCGGATCATTCCCAGGTCGGCCGAAGGAAAGATCGACAGGTAGACGGAGTTCCCTCCCAAACATGCCCGGGCTTGTGTGCACCCGGTGGCTTCATGCACGGCGGCACGGTAGGCCAGGAGAAATAGTGGAAGATGTTTGTCCCAATCCCTCTGGTGCTCGCTGACGACTATTCGGAGATAGTTCTCGATGGTGCGATTGAATCGCTCTACCATCCCGTCGGACTGAGGGTGTAGCGGCGTCGTCCTTGTCTTCCGGATTCCCAGCAGCTGGCATAGGTTCTGGAACACCTGCTACACGAAATTCCTCCCTTTGTCGGAGTGCAGCTCCAGGGGTACTCCGTACCCGCTGACGAATTCCTTCACCAGGGTCTCTGCGATCGTTGTGACTTCTTGGTTAGGGAGCGCATACGCCTCTGGTCATTTGGTGAAGTAGTCGCTGACGACCAATATGCAGCGGTTCCCCGCCTCGCTTAACGGGAATGGCCCAGCGACATCGATGGCCACTCTCTCCATGGGGCCGCCCACGTTGTAGGTCTTCAGTGGACCCCGTCGTCTTCGTCCTGGGCCCTTGCTGGCTGCGCAATCGTGGCACCTCGCGCAGTGGTTCTCCACGTCAGTTCGGCATCTGGTCCAGTAGAACCGCTCTCTCAGCTTCTCCAGGGTCTTCTTTATCCCTAGGTGTTCACCAGATGATCCTCCATGGAATTCCTTCAGGGCTTCCTCCGTCATAGCCTTTGGATCGACGACTTGCTCCCGAGATGTCTTCCCGTCGGTGCTCTCCCAGGTACGGCAGATGAGGCCATCCCTTACAACCAGCGAGTCCCACTGCGCCCAGTAGGACTTACACTTTGGGCTGCAGTCACTCACAATGTTCCACCCGGGTCTGGGGACACAGGCCCTCTTCCATTCGGCTATCAGTCCCAGGTCATCATCTTCCGCTTGCGCCCGCGTGAAAGATCCGCGGCTCCAGCTCCCTTGAAGTTCCACGCTAGTCCTTCGGCACTGTATCCCGGTGTTCTCCTCCCTTCTGGTACAGAAGGTGCAGTCTTCGGGGCACGGTCTTCGTGACAGGGCGTTGGCGTTAGAATGCAGTTGGCCTTTCCTGTGCTGGATCTCGAAGTTGTACTGTTGAATCCTCTCTATCCACCGCGCGAGTTGACCCTCGGGCTGTTTGAAGTTCAAGAGCCACCGCAGGGATGCATGGTCGGTCCTGATGATAAATTCTTGCCCGTACAGGTACTTATGGAAGTGTTCGATGGTCTTCACGATGGCGAGCAGTTCCTTCCTGGTGACGCAGTAGTTCCTCTCTGGCTTTGACAAGGCCTTGCTGAAATAAGCCACCACTCTCTCCTCACCGTCCACTACTTGCGACAGGACTCCCCTTATACCAAAATCGCTGGCATCGGTATCAACGACGAACCTTGTTCCAGGTCTGGCGTAGGCCAGAATAGGTGCGGTGCACAGAGCCTGCTTGAGTTGTTCGAAGGCACTGTGGCATTCTTCTGTCCACGTGAAGAGTTGGTCCTTCTCAGTCAGTCGATGCACTGGTTTGGCGATGTCGGCAAATCCTCTCACGAAGCGACGGTAATATGTGCAGAGTCCCAGGAAGCTTCGAAGTTGGGACTTGTCCTTCGGAACTGGCCACTCCCTCACAGCTGCGGTCTTCTCTAGGTCGGTACGCACCCCTTCCTCGGAGACGATATGCCCAAGGTACTGGACCTGCTTCTGGAAGAGCTGACACTTCTTGGGGCTCAACTTCAGCTGGGCAGCCCGTAGCTGCATCAAGATCTCCTTCAGGTTGCTGTAGTGCTCCTCGAAGCTCCTCCCTAGAACGATAACGTCGTCTAGGTAGACCAGGCAAGTCTTCCGGTGTAGTCCCCTCAGGATGGACACCATTAGCCTTTCGAAGGTCACAGGGGCGTTGCACAACCCGAATGGCATGACGGTGAACTGCCAGAGTCCGCTGCACACAGAGAACGCCGTTTTCTCGCGGTCCTTAGGGTGGACCTCCACCTGCCAGTAGCCACTCTTCAAATCTAAGGTGGAGAACCATCTTGATCCTGATATGGTGTCCAGCGTGTCGTCGATCCGGGGTAGAGGGTAGCTGTCCTTCTTCGTGACGTCGTTCACCCGCCTGTAGTCCACGCAGAACCTGGTGGAGCCATCCTTCTTCTTCACTAGCACGACTGGAGAGCTCCAAGGACTATGTGATGGCTCGATCACCCCCTGTGCCTTCATTTCTTCCATCATCCTGTCGACTTCAGCTTGCTTGGCGAGCGGGACACATCGGAATGGGGCCCTAATTGGTGCGCTGCCCCCAACGTTGATTCTGTGCTGGACCAAGCTTGTCCTGCCGAAGTCTTTGCTCCCCACGGAGAAGACATCCTGGAATTCGTGTAGCAGGTCCCAAAGTTGACGTGATTGTTCTTCGTCTAAATGTTCCTGGGATCCTTGGTACAGCATCTGTAGTTCTTCTGGCAGTTCGCGTCTTCTTCGGTTGTCCGTCTGCAGGTGTCCGTCCGTCGTGTCTGTGATGCGGGCAATCCAGGTAACGGACTCGCAGACTCCTAGGTTGGTGTCCCGGTGAACCGTAATATCGTAGTCGTTCAGGTTGGACAGGCGGACGTACGGCCTAGACGTCGTGTTGATGAGGGTCTTGGCAATTAGGAATCCTTTTGTCTGGATGTCCTCATATTTGGCTCGATGACAGCCGCCACTCCCTCAGCGGTTCCGTCGACAATTACGGCAGCGCTGACCTCCGTCCTGGCGGGAACGATGACGTCCTCTCTCAGCCTTACTCGTCGTGCGGTGATGGCCTCGTGTGCTGGTTGCGAAGCAAGTTCCTCACCTCCGAAGTGCAGAGGGTTGGTACTCAGATCCAAGATGATATCGTTCTGGTCCAGAAAGTGCAGTCCGATGATCACTTCGTTTGATACGTCAGCCACAAGCACCGGATACTTCACCGCCCGTCGACCAATGACGAACTCCAGTGATGCTTCGCCATGTACCGGTGCAGTCTCTCCAGTCGCGGTTATTAGTTGGAGGTTCCTTTGTGTGGGTTGCACTCTCCACCTCGGGATCACGGTGGGATTGACGATGGTCCTCGACGCTCCCGTGTCGATCAGCATGGGCCAGCTCACTCCGTTGACGACTCCGTCGACCATCAGGCTGCTTTTGTCCCTCCGTAACTTCGTCACACGCACTTGGACTGCCGGGGCATGACGACTGTCACAAGCCAACCTTGGCCCCCCAAGGCTGGCTAACACTCGTTTCCCTGGGCCGCGCGGTTTTCAGACGACTGATTTCCCGTCTGATAACCTCGGCGGCGGCGATCACCGCAGTCCTTGCTCAGGTGGCCTTTCTTACCGTTGGTCCAGCAGGTTGGAAGTCCTCTTCCGGACCGCTTCTCCGGTTGTCTTCCGGCTGTGTCGTTGCTGGTGGCACCGCGACTATCGAAGAAATGGCTTAGCGCCTCCATCAATTCGTCGGCCTGGGGCTTGGTCCCGTTGTTTTTTGCTGGTTCGTCGACGTCCACTTGACGCACACGCGCGTGCATTCTAGATGCCTGTTTTGCCGTCTCGAACTCGAGTGCGTTGCTCAGCGCATCTGCCAGGGTCTTATTGCGCGCGAGTCGCAGCGCCTGTTGAGTGTCCGAGTCCCGTAGCCCGTCGGTGAAAGTCTGCGTCGCAATCTGTTCCAGAAAGTCGGCCGGCGCTGTTGGATAGGCGGGCCTTACGAGGCGTGCGATGTCCATCTCGAACTCCTGCAGGGTTTCCGCGTTCTTTTGTCCGGAGCTGCATCTAGTAGGCCTGCAGAAGATGGCTATCTCCATACCGGGACTCCATATGGGCGATTAGTGGAGCGTAGTCCTGGGATCCAGTCGGGATGGCCTGAAGGACGTTAAGGGCGTCCCCTCTCAGCGCTACAATGAGAGCTGTAGCCTTTTCCGTGCTGTTTCAGTTGTTTATGGAACAGGCTGCCTCGAACTGACGTAAGTAGGTGCTCCACGGGACCTTTCCGCCGAAGGTTGGGGGCGTCACTCTGCTCTGTCCCGTTCCTGATATTCCCGGTGTACCTGTGGGCGGGCGTTGGCGCAGCTCGGCAACTTCCTCTTGTAGAGCTATGATACTCTCATCCACCCCCGTCGGCGGGCGTCGGCGCAGCTCGGCGACTTCCTCTTGTAGAGCTTTGAATCTCTCTTCCATCCCTGTCGGCGGGTGTCGGCGCAGCTCAGCAAATTCCTTTTGTAGAGCGTTGAATTTCTCTTTCACCCCTGCCAGTGGGTGTTGGCGCAGCTCGGCAACTTGCTTTTGTAAGGCGTCGAACTTCTTTTCTACTGCTGTGACTTCCTCACGTAGACCCTGTTCTAATTTCCTTTGGCTTTCCTCTAATTTCGTCAGCAGACACTCTTCTAAATTTTTCTGTCCATCCAGGAATTTGGTAGTCAGGTCCTTGGCAAAATTCTTCTGGCCGTCTTCCATCTTCTTCAGGTCCTCCGCTACGTTATTCTGACCGTCTTCTAATTTGGAAGTTAGGTCCTCGGCTAAACACTTTTGGCCGTCTTCCATCTTCTTTTGGCCGGCCTCCATCTTGGTTTCCATGCCACTTAACTTTTAGACAATGCTGCCAATTGCGCTTCCATTTTAGTTGTTTGTCTCACAGGAAAATTAGAGAACTGTGGTAAAATGACCTGCTCGGGTTTTGAAACCAGGACCTTCAGGTGTTGTGCTTGTGCTTGAGTTCGTAATCCGGCTTCTGACACCAGTTGTTACGTGCCACCCCCTAGTGGCACTTCCGTTATCTGGATTACGGTGGGTAGAAGCACAACACAAAATGTTCCTTTAAAGAAATGTTTTAGCTTTATTGCGGGCCAGAAAGATACCCACACAATAGCAAATACAAGCAATTAGTATCTCACTCTAGTTTCCTCTTGTAGGGAACACTTCCCTTTCACTTAGTCTTGCAGTTAATCCTCGCTAATGGGACCGGTGGCCTCGGTAAAAATACCTGCAACACTTCCTTGAATACACAAGCTACAGTTATTTACGATAGCCAGTCACTCACCACTACACACTGCTTCGCTGTCCGCTGGCTAGGGAAACAGCCCCCTGTGTTTTTGCAATTCACCACAATATCTCTGTCGCACTAGGTAAACACACACTCTTCAAATACAGTCCCTCCGTAGGCTTCACACTCCTTCGCTGTCAAGAGAATCAGCTTCACTAGGGTTTCGCAAGTCACGTCACCAACAACAGTCGCTCAGGTAAAAGCACGCACTAGCACATAAACACTGTCCACTTCGCTGGCCAGGTCGCTCTTATATAGCAGGCTGGTGACTCAATGAATGTTTCATAACCCGTCCAGGATTCACGGCTTCTCGAGATTTCCATCACAGGCTGGGTCACGAATATTCTGGACCATCCCTTTGTCCTCGCAGCCGTTGCGTAAGGAGCAGGTAATACACTGAGGCAGAGCGCAGCCCGGGGCATCTGTGACTCACGCGGCGAGGCGACGAAACAAACTCACAGCCGTAACAGTAAAGACCAGGAATTGGAAGGTAGCGGCTGTGGCCTATAGTTAGGGACCAACCCCGGTATTTGCCTGGAAGGAAGATACAGAAGACCATCTTCAAGGTTGCCGGCGGGGGGATTCGAACCTCCTCGCCTCCCGGATGTGAGCGACTGCCAGCAGTCATGCCGTAAAGACCACGGCTAACTCACCAGGTATGTTATCGTTAATGCCAATGTTAGCTTCCGTTAGACCATTCAATGTCTGTGTAAACCACGCTGGTTGTAATTTTATTAAAAATTTGTTTTGTCAGCCTGTCATTTTCTATTTAAATGTCCGAAAATAGACAATATTCTTTTACAACATAACGTTTCAAGTTTAACGATTATAAAAACAAGTATTTATTTTATAATGGACTACGAGATCGGGATGAAATGAAAACATAGAAGAAATTAAATTAAATAAAGTATGAGAAATGGCATTTGGGGCACAACCAGTGTCTGTGGATGTTGTGAAAGTTCCTACTCGTAGGGTCAGTGCTGGTGTTCTGACTCAGTGAGGAAAGCAATTGCAAACTACCTCACTCCACACCTGACTCGTACGCCTCATTTTAGTGCTGCCTTGGGTTTACGGTGGTACTTTTTGAGGATCCAACCATCCTCCGGGCTGACTATCTAACAGAAAGAAAGAGACTTTAATGCCAAAATTCGTCAAGCTATCATAAATTAAGTACACTTATCCTGGTGTAATTCTATAGGATTAAATGGTTTGTCCAGCGCATAGAAGTTAATACTAGTCCAGTGTGATAAATTCAAAATTTAATTATGCTGAGTAAAGGTGTTAATTATCCGGTGCTGCGAGAAGTTAAGAAGTGATCCTCTGGACCGCTCCGGCTTGAATGATAGAGGGTCCTCCAACCTTGTTTCACACTAGGTTTATACTTTTGTAATAATAGCACTTCTGTTCTTTATTATTCCTGTTATTTTATGGGGTGGCATATGAGGTGAGGAGGGTGCCTATGTGGTAAGTGATGTTTACGAATCGATACCCTTTATGAAGCGAACCACATCAGAAAAATCAACCCGCGAGGACTGGTGGGGTCCGGACGAAACCCCACACAAGACACGGCACAAACCTAGAAGAATTGCTGAGTTTTAATTCACCGGCCGTGAAAGCCAATATACCATCTTTTTGGAAGCCTTCATAGGGAGGTTAAGGCTGCTTGAGCTTTTAGTTCTCGTAGTCAAGTGGTGCAGTTGAACCTAATATAAATGGAGGTGGCGCGCAGTTCGTCACTCCTGTGGGGGTCTGGGCGGGGACACCAAGAGCCCGCCGATGAGCCAGCTTGGTGTCCTAGGCGAAACCCCACACAAGACACGGCACAAACCTAGAAGAATTGTTGAGTTTTAATTCACCGGCCGTGAAAGCCAATATACTGTACCCGTTCGTCCTGGGGATGCGATGACCCATCTGCTATAACATCGCATTCCTGGAGTTCCGGGACAGAGCGGAGTTAAATGAACCTCTAGTCAAATAAGGAATGTGTCGGAAATTCAGCTGAGTTATCGAAAAAGCAGTGGGTATCACGAGACAAAGTATCTCTAGGGTCGTTACGGGCTTAAGTTTAATAGAAATAATGCAAATATAAATGGGCGCCATCAACTGAATTCCTAGCAAACCACTTCCTTTCCGGATAAGCCTTACTCAAGACAAGGAAAGAAAAAGGAACATCACACCATCATCAGATCACAACTAAGATAAAAACAAATTTATTTTACTTTGATAGTCAGACAGACATTTTAAATATAACTCCTACCTGAGAGTATGGTCGAATGCCAAAGTTAAATTGTCATTGTCCAAAAATCGAACCATCTCTTTTCTAATCCAAAATTATTTCATCCACATAACAAGAAAAAATCTCTAAAGTTATCTTGGGTTCTCAGGATCACTGTAGCACTATGTCTTTCGTCACTGACATTTGTGAAACCTGCGACCTAATTTCTCTTTAATTTAACATCATAAATGTGGATTTAATAAAGTAATTAATCTGTCTAAACATACACATATTATAATCACACATATTAAATATCACGTAATTTATGGCTTGCATGGCATAATTTAAATGTTGAACATGTTAGTCAAATGCTCCTAAACATCGAATAATTAATTTACACTATTTACATTGTCATTCACAATCACTTATCTGTGAATTACAGAAAATTCATGGCTCATTGGTCATCGTTATCGTCATCATCAAAATTAAATATTTCTCACATTAATTCTCACTTCAAAATTCTACATATTCCTGTCAGAATCATTAATTCATCACCATTACATCATTTAAATTCTCAACTCAAGTTGCAATTCCTTCAACTTATCTCTCAATTAAATTTATTTAATTCCATGTAAATTCATTAATCATCAGCTTCTTTAGTTAATTATCACCTTCTAATTCAGTTATTCATCATCATTACAATCGTCTATTAATTTATTTAAATCAGTTTAATTTATCCAATCTTTAATTCATCCATCTATTTAATTCATTGATTTATTCCAAAATTTAATTTAACAACTTATTTAAATTTCAATCTTCTGGTTATTTAGTTTTCATTATTTCATCTAGTCATTCTGATTTTTATTTCATTAGGTCAGATCGTTAATATGCTTAATTCTCAGATTATTATTTCATTAATTATTATTTTCAGAAAATCTTGTATTATCAACTTCATTTATTTGTTTAATTTCCTAACAAATTGTTTAATAAGGTTTATAGAACGTTGTCTTACAGTTTTACCACTTCCAAGTTATATCTCGTATTTAATTATCATGCCAAAAATAGTATTGCCTCCACGACATCACGTTGGATCTAACTATCCACAACTACATTACATTTCCTCAATGCTTCAAATATCACATTTGAATACAACAATTATTCCACAAAACTCCATAAATATTCAGCACATACAGCATGAATCTCAACAATTACGCTAGACTGGGTACGACGACCTCATGTCTGCTTCAAAATACATTAGCAACGTTGCAACTATCACATGGCAACTTCCACAAAATGCCTATCACAAACTCCACTTAACCATGTTGCATGATCTACAAAAAATATATAACTGGCTTCAAATTATCAACGCACACAAACTCCAATAACTGTAATTAATCTGATCACATCTAGACAACTTCTTAAACAATTGGAAAAATATTACCTCAGTAATTTAAGATCTGCTTTCAAATAGCATAAATTCTCTTACAATTTTCATAACTCACATCACAGAAAAACACCAATGTGCTATAATCTCTCATATCAAAATCTGCAATACTGATCTGCCTTAAAATAAATCTGACCATTAATGATTAATCTTACAAGATTCAATTACTTTAAATCCTTCTCAAAGGTATCAAACAGTTATAAAACTCATCAAAAGCATCAGCTGTAACAGCTGTTAAACTGAAATTACTCTCAAAAGAGTATAGCAACAAAATATTGGATTGGCAAACAAGAATTACTAAACGCAATCCTGCTGACATTTATCGTTACTTTATTTAACAAAATTTCGACTGATATGTGACTAGTAGTTCCTTGTTTGATTCACTTACAATCTCGTGTACACTCGGATGATAAAAATGAGTCCCTCAATGGCGAGTAAGATGTGTAACCACCGTACAGTCGTATAAATACGAAAGACCTCGCCCCGTCGACTTGGATGATATTGCCCTGAACGATGGGTAAGATGAGTACCACCATACAATCGTATAAATACGAAAGACCCCATCTCGTAGACTATATGAGTGAATATACCAGATAGGAATCAACAAGTTTCTAGTTGTCATATAAAAGCGATGTTCATTCACTAAAGTGAATAACTTCTTAATATCTCCAAACAATCCAATGAAAAAAATCCCTACTGATGAATAATACACACTCGCTAGTATGCAATGAACTGACGAAGTGATTTTAGATAATCAATTGCAGATCACGAGTTCGAAATACTCGTTACACAAAAAAAACTATTCATAAAAAATATCCTAGCTGGAGAAATGTCTAAAAGACCAAACATCTGCTTAATAAAGCCAACCAATGGTGAGAATTTCGTATAATGATGCCTGCCATATCATATGGTCATTCCATATTCTAGCAAATTCGAAGTATATAAAGTCAAACCATGTCTATATAATCGTATCACTCCTATTAGAAAAATATACATGTGTGCCCAGTATTCATGAAAATAATCGTATCAGGTAGTTATAGCTCTTACAGTACCTTTTCAAAATCAGCTGTTAATAAATTTCCAAGATCGTCGATTTTCCCTACATAATGAATTTCTCGAAAGATCGGCGTGAATATCATTTCATCCATGAAATGACGATTGCCTTCGAAATCCCAAGTGAATCAGCTGGTGGACTCCTCTCGTCAGGAATCGAATCCATCGCTCTGCGGTGCCATCTTGTCTCTATCTGCGTCTACTCTGACATGTTGAACTTCGGATTACCCATAGCGGATATTGTCCAACTCCTCTCGAAAAAGTTCATGGAAACAGCGGACCCCCTACTTCTCTTCTAAGTTACGCCACTGTTCCGTTAAATGTTCAGTTTGAGTATTGAAAGATCAATCTCCAACAACTGCTAATTACTCACTTTCGTAAAATAAAATTTTTACTTGAGAGTGTTCAAGTTTACGAAACGCCCTGTAGTTGTCTGTATTTGATAATTCATGAAACTGCATAAGATATAAATTTCATTCATGCACGATCTAATGTTCATCAGTGCCTATGCTAATAACATTCCACTTGCTTGAAATTGTTAAAGTAACTTTGAATGCGTTATAGAAAAGCATAGTCATAAAGTTATTCATAAAAGCTGTGTTCAAACTGCGTTGAAATGTAGCTTGTAATAAAGTCTCCAACTACTTGCAGTGCTGTTCTAACATATCCCGGCCGTCTGTGATTGCTTCCTCGGCAAGTCCGCCTGGATCAATGACCTGCTTGGCGTTCGCTGCTCGGCGATGCTGAAACTGTCGCCTACACTCTGCCGTGACAGTTTCGGTACGCTACGCGACCTTCACCGTGCGTCTGGCTAGCGCTATAGAGCTCGACCTTACTTGCTCGACTGACAGAGCTCCACTCAATGTGCTGGCACTGTCTTCACTCTTATCTGCCTGGCGCAGACACGTGGTGTAGTCCCCCACCACTGTGCTCTCGCGTCACGATCATAGTCTCGAACCCTCATCATCTCGGCTATTCCGTTATAAAATAACTTAAGGGTTATCTAACTTCCTTACAATTATTTCCACATATAATGCATGTTATATATCCTCTTCTAAGATGTTTAATTACCATATTCCATACATATCTCAATAAAACTTCACATCTCTATCCATAATTCCATCTCCTTACAGATGTCAGTGCCTCCTTGATTCTAGACCTCCTACGTCATCTTGACATTCTTCTTCACTCGATCGGTGCGCTATCTTTTCCTAACTCTTCCCAAAACCTCAACTACGGCTTAATGTCTGCTGGCGTAGCCGATAGCCTAAACTAGGTATCGGGTACATCTCTCCCGTACATCTCCTTTTTTTTATCAGGATTGAGAAAAAAAATACACTCTCAGGCATTCTATATATAATACATGTACACGATAGCTCTACAATTCCCTTACTCAGCATGATGGTTCTTTCTGACTCTCAATAATGATGATTGACTTCCAATGATTAGCATCTTGATTCCGTGTTATTCTGACGTTTGTTTCTTCCTTCGCCACTCGTGCTTGCTCGATTGACATCTCTCACTGTCTCTTCGGGTGGTGCACTAGGCTGTCTATCTTCTTGCCTCGACCTCTCATGTCCACGATTATCTCGTCTGTCGTTAGGATCGTTTCTTCGGCCATCCTGCCTGTCGTTCCCATTATACTGTTGACCTTGGCTCCAGTTATTTCTGCCCCGATATCTATTGTTATATCGATTCCTGTCTTGATATCTGGAATTCTGGTTATAATTTCTATATCGGCTATCTCTTGCTTCTTGATCGTATGGCCTCTCATATGGTCCTCTATATCGATTATTGCCTCGAGCGTTACGGATGTTTCCTCGATTCCCTTCGTTCCGTCGGTTTTCCCAGGAATCCCTTCTGTCCGTTTGAGCTGCATTGTCTACGACTACCGCATTCACTTCTTGCGTGTTTCTATTGTCGTTTCTGGTATTTCTAGGCGTAACTTGTGCGCTTGTATAGTCCAATCGCCGTAAAATGTCGTCATAATGCTCAAGTGTATTGGCTCCCGACGCTATTAGTGATCGCTGTACCTCAATCGGTAACTGTCTCGCTATAGCTTGCAAAAGCTCTTCTTCTGGCAATGGAGGAATCAGAAACTGTAATTTAGCCAGCTGTGACGTGAAATAATTGGCATAATGCGTCGGATGTGACGTAGAATAGCGCTTTGAGTACATTTCCGCTCTTACGTTAAGTCGATCCTCGGCACTCCAAAATCTCCTCAAGAAAGCTATGGCAAATTGCTCCATGTTCGCAAAATTGCTTCTGAACGCTCTAAACCAAGTAAGCGCAGACCCATCTAAGGCGCGTTCGACTATCCTTAGCTCTCTTTCTTTGGCTACCCTATGTTCCGCCATGTAGTCTCGAATATCTCGCAGAAATTCGACTGGTGTGACTCCTGTATTTCCCGAAAACTTCCTCGGCTTGTCATCCAGATTCCTAATAATGGTGACTGGACGTGAGTATCGTTCGCTTGGACCCAACGTACTCCTATTCGAACTTGGATTATCCTGAGGGGTTGAACTGGCCCTTTCGAATGTCACATTCGGTTGCATTTGACGGTCTTCTCCCATGCTCGCTTCTTGATTAGTCATACTGCGGTCTATCGCTGTCTGATTTATCAATGTTTCCCCTGATGTTATATTCTGACTGGTGAAACTGTTAAACATGGATTCTAGTTTAGTTATCCTGTCTTCTGCTAATTTCTTGACCTGCGTCTTCAACTCATCTAACGGTGTAACATCCTGCGTTTTGTTACTCTCGTCTAAGTCGTTTTTTAACTTGTCAATTTTGCCTTCGCACGTATTCTTTACTAACGCGACTTGTTCCTTTATCAGATCAACATCTGTTCTAAATAGAGTTGAATCTATCTTCATCGCTTCCTTGTTTTCCGTAAACCTTGCTTCTAAGTTTGCCATACCTGCGATTAATTTTTCATCTAACCCTTCACGTTTCTCTTTTGCTTCGGCATCGACCTCACTATACCGTTCTTCCACAATTGCACCGACTATATTTTTGAATAAAGCTAAGTTTTCATTAACCTTTTGCTCTATATCGTCGTCTATCTTCCTAATATCTTTCTGCAATTGATTTTCTAATGATTTTAAATTAGAATTGACCTCTCCTAAGACTTCCTCTTTAATGGTCCCAATTACTGTCTTTAAATCTTTAATCTCATTACCTAGATTCATTTCTAGACCTTTAATTTTAGTCTCGAAAGATACTTCGGTAGACCACTTTTGAATTTTGCCTACATCTGCCACTAAACCATCGATGTCGAACCTCAACTTCGATACATCTGATTTAATGTCTTTTTGTATGGACATAACGTCTGTTCTTAAAGTAAAAATATTTTCTTCTCCTCTACTTTCTAACTCAATAATATTTTTTCTTAATATTTGAACATTTTCCTCTCCTTTCATGTTTACTGCAATTATGTCTAATTGTAAAGTCTTCAGCATTTCATTATTCTTTAAAGTTAAGCTATTCTCTAATCTAGTTAACTTGTTTTCTAATTCAGTGTTAGTTTCTTCACTACGAGCTTGTAATTTCTCTTCCAATAATTTAAAGTTATCCTCACTATTTGATTGTAATTTTTCTTCCAATGACTTAAAATTGTCTTCACTATTTGACTGTAGTTTTTCTTCCAATGACTTAAAATTGTCTTTCAAGTTGACTTCAGTATTTGATTGTAGCCTAGTCTCTAAAAACATCAACTCATCTTTGCTATTTGACTGTAATAATTTTAAATTTTCTTCAGTACTAGTCTGTAGTCTAGTCTCTAATGATTGCACATTTTCTGTACATCTAGCTTCTAATCTAGCTTCTGAATTATTAATTTGTTCTTTAACTTCCGTTTCCATCTTAGAAATAGTTTCTGCAATACCAGACATACCCGTCTGTAACTCTCCTAACACCTTAGCTAAATCTTCTGGCAACATAATTATATTTTCAATATACGTTTTATACAGAGACGTTAGACAACAACACATCACAATGTCTCAATTCCTGCATTCACTTGGGTATAGGAAAAATGTCTTATAACTAACATGAACACTAAGCCGATTAACATGAACACTGGAATGGGCACACAAGTACATTGTCTGACTAAGTTTAATAAATTTTGTAACACAATTAAATGAACTTGAGATCAATCTCTCAGTAATCTAAATCTGATGTGATTCCATAGAATAAACAAAATCGAAGCCCCACTAGTTGGATAAAGCCAATTATCCCTCTCTCTCTCTCTGTACCCGTTCATCCTGGGGATGCGATGACCCATCTGCTATAACATCGCATTCCTGGAGTTCCGGGACAGAGCGGAGTTAAATGAACCTCTAGTCAAATAAGGAATGTGTCGGAAATTCAGCTGAGTTATCGAAAAAGCAGTGGGTATCACGAGACAAAGTTTCTCTAGGGTCGTTACGGGCTTAAGTTTAATAGAAATAATGCTAATATAAATGGGCGCCATCAACTGAATTCCTAGCAAACCACTTCCTTTCCGGATAAGCCTTACTCAAGACAAGGAAAGAAAAAGGAACATCACACCATCATCAGATCACAACTAAGATAAAAACAAATTTATTTTACTTTGATAGTCAGACAGACATTTTAAATATAACTCCTACCTGAGAGTATGGTCGAATGCCAAAGTTAAATTGTCATTGTCCAAAAATCGAACCATCTCTTTTCTAATCCAAAATTATTTCATCCACATAACAAGAAAAATCTCTAAAGTTATCTTGGGTTCTCAGGATCACTGTAGCACTATGTCTTTCGTCACTGACATTTGTGAAACCTGCGACCTAATTTCTCTTTAATTTAACATCATAAATATGGATTTAATAAAGTTATTAACCTGTCTAAACATACACATATTATAATCACACATATTAAATATCACGTAATTTATGGCTTGCATGGCATAATTTAAATGTTGAACATGTTAGTCAAATGCTCCTAAACATCGAATAATTAATTTACACTATTTACATTGTCATTCACAATCACTTATCTGTGAATTACAGAAAATTCATGGCTCATTGGTCATCGTTATCGTCATCATCAAAATTAAATATTTCTCACATTAATTCTCACTTCAAAATTCTACATATTCCTGTCAGAATCATTAATTCATCACCATTACATCATTTAAATTCTCAACTCAAGTTGCAATTCCTTCAACTTATCTCTCAATTAAATTTATTTAATTCCATGTAAATTCATTAATCATCAGCTTCTTTAGTTAATTATCACCTTCTAATTCAGTTATTCATCATCATTACAATCGTCTATTAATTTATTTAAATCAGTTTAATTTATCCAATCTTTAATTCATCCATCTATTTAATTCATTGATTTATTTCAAAATTTAATTTAACAACTTATTTAAATTTCAATCTTCTGGTTATTTAGTTTTCAGTATTTCATCTAGTCATTCTGATTTTTATTTCATTAGGTCAGATCGTTAATATGCTTAATTCTCAGATTATTATTTCATTAATTATTATTTTCAGAAAATCTTGTATTATCAACTTCATTTATTTGTTTAATTTCCTAACAAATTGTTTAATAAGGTTTATAGAACGTTGTCTTACAGTTTTACCACTTCCAAGTTATATCTCGTATTTAATTATCATGCCAAAAATAGTATTGCCTCCACGACATCACGTTGGATCTAACTATCCACAACTACATTACATTTCCTCAATGCTTCAAATATCACATTTGAATACAACAATTATTCCACAAAACTCCATAAATATTCAGCACATACAGCATGAATCTCAACAATTACGCTAGACTGGGTACGACGACCTCATGTCTGCTTCAAAATACATTAGCAACGTTGCAACTATCACATGGCAACTTCCACAAAATGCCTATCACAAACTCCACTTAACCATGTTGCATGATCTACAAAAAATATATAACTGGCTTCAAATTATCAACGCACACAAACTCCAATAACTGTAATTAATCTGATCACATCTAGACAACTTCTTAAACAATTGGAAAAATATTACCTCAGTAATTTAAGATCTGCTTTCAAATAGCATAAATTCTCTTACAATTTTCATAACTCACATCACAGAAAAACACCAATGTGCTATAATCTCTCATATCAAAATCTGTAATACTGATCTGCCTTAAAATAAATCTGACCATTAATGATTAATCTTACAAGATTCAATTACTTTAAATCCTTCTCAAAGGTATCAAACAGTTATAAAACTCATCAAAAGCATCAGCTGTAACAGCTGTTAAACTGAAATTACTCTCAAAAGAGTATAGCAACAAAATACTGGATTGGCAAACAAGAATTACTAAACGCAATCCTGCTGACATTTATCGTTACTTTATTTAACAAAATTTCGACTGATATGTGACTAGTAGTTCCTTGTTTGATTCACTTACAATCTCGTGTACACTCGGATGATAAAAATGAGTCCCTCAATGGCGAGTAAGATGTGTAACCACCGTACAGTCGTATAAATACGAAAGACCTCGCCCCGTCGACTTGGATGATATTGCCCTGAACGATGGGTAAGATGAGTACCACCATACAATCGTATAAATACGAAAGACCCCATCTCGTAGACTATATGAGTGAATTTACCAGATAGGAATCAACAAGTTTCTAGTTGTCATATAAAAGCGATGTTCATTCACTAAAGTGAATAACTTCTTAATATCTCCAAACAATCCAATGGAAAAAATCCCTACTGATGAATAATACACACTCGCTAGTATGCAATGAACTGACGAAGTGATTTTAGATAATCAATTGCAGATCACGAGTTCGAAATACTCGTTACACAAAAAAAAAACTATTCATAAAAAATATCCTAGCTGGAAAAATGTCTAAAAGACCAAACATCTGCTTAATAAAGCCAACCAATGGTGAGAATTTCGTATAATGATGCCTGCCATATCATATGGTCATTCCATATTCTAGCAAATTCGAAGTATATAAAGTCAAACCATGTCTATATAATCGTATCACTCCTATTAGAAAAATATACATGTGTGCCCAGTATTCATGAAAATAATCGTATCAGGTAGTTATAGCTCTTACAGTACCTTTTCAAAATCAGCTGTTAATAAATTTCCAAGATCGTCGATTTTCCCTACATAATGAATTTCTCGAAAGATCGGCGTGAATATCATTTCATCCATGAAATGACGATTGCCTTCGAAATCCCAAGTGAATCAGCTGGTGGACTCCTCTCGTCAGGAATCGAATCCATCGCTCTGCGGTGCCATCTTGTCTCTATCTGCGTCTACTCTGACATGTTGAACTTCGGATTACCCATAGCGGATATTGTCCAACTCCTCTCGAAAAAGTTCATGGAAACAGCGGACCCCCTACTCCTCTTCTAAGTTACGCCACTGTTCCGTTAAATGTTCAGTTTGAGTATTGAAAGATCAATCTCCAACAACTGCTAATTACTCACTTTCGTAAAATAAAATTTTTACTTGAGAGTGTTCAAGTTTACGAAACACCCTGTAGTTGTCTGTATTTGATAATTCATGAAACTGCATAAGAAATAAATTTCATTCATGCACGATCTAATGTTCATCAGTGCCTATGCTAATAACATTCCACTTGCTTGAAATTGTTAAAGAAACTTTGAATGCGTTATAGAAAAGCATAGTCATAAAGTTATTCATAAAAGCTGTGTTCAAACTGCGTTGAAATGTAGCTTGTAATAAAGTCTCCAACTACTTGCAGTGCTGTTCTAACATATCCCGGCCGTCTGTGATTGCTTCCTCGGCAAGTCCGCCTGGATCAATGACCTGCTTGGCGTTCGCTGCTCGGTGATGCTGAAAGTGTCGCCTACACTCTGCCGTGACAGTTTCGGTACGCTACGCGACCTTCACCGTGCGTCTGGCTAGCGCTATAGAGCTCGACCTTACTTGCTCGACTGACAGAGCTCCACTCAATGTGCTGGCACTGTCTTCACTCTTATCTGCCTGGCGCAGACACGTGGTGTAGTCCCCCACCACTGTGCTCTCGCGTCACGATCATAGTCTCGAACCCTCATCATCTCGGCTAACTTAACTTAAGGGTTATCTAACTTCCTTACAATTATTTCCACATATAATGCATGTTATATATCCTCTTCTAAGATGTTTAATTACCATATTCCATACATATCTCAATAAAACTTCACATCTCTATCCATAATTCCATCTCCTTACAGATGTCAGTGCCTCCTTGATTCTAGACCTCCTACGTCATCTTGACATTCTTCTTCACTCGATCGGTGCGCTATCTTTTCCTAACTCTTCCCAAAACCTCAACTACGGCTTAATGTCTGCTGGCGTAGCCGATAGCCTAAACTAGGTATCGGGTACAATACCAAGCTCATTTAACTCACGAAAATCTAAAACTCTAGGCTCACAAGCAGCTAGGAATTGCTTAGTACTGCTGGACACGAATCTAGCGATGTGTATTGGAGGTTTGATTTAATTCAACCAGTGGCGTTATTAAGGGTAGTGACACAGTGACATGTCACTCCCCAATGGCAAGAAAATAAACTGAGAATGGTTGCATCTGACATGTTATCCTATTATGAAATTGAGATGAAATATATGTGAAGTCAATTTTTACGGCTTTACTCCACCAGTTTTTAATTTTCTCACACGTTTCTTTTGTCTATAATTTCGCATATATTCTGCTCTGGATTTACCCATCTTTGCAAATCACACCTACAACACCTCATAAAAGTCCCTACCATTATTGTTTCGCGAAATATTAAAAAGCCGATGACCCATTAGTTTTGGGTCTTTTAGTTAAATTAAGAGGGGGATAGAAAAACGGGGGGCGCCAGCCCGACTTCTAGGACTCCTCATACAAGTCCCTAGTATTATTGGTTCGCGAGATATTAAAACTCGATGACCTATTAGTTTTGGGCCCATTGGTTAAATTAAGGGGGCTATAGCAAAACGGGGGGTGTTACTCCGAGTACTAGGACACCTCATACAATACCCTAGCATTATTGGTTCACGAGATATTAAAAAGCCGATGACCTATTAGTTTTGGGTCATTTCGTTAGATTAAGAGGGCTATAGGAAAACGGGGGGTGTCACCTCGAGTCCTAGGACAAATGATGCGAGTCCCTAGCATTATTAGTACGCGAGATATTAAAAAGCCGATGCCCTATTTGTTTTGGGTCCTTTGCTTAAATTAAGGGGCTATAGGAAAATGGAGGGTGTCACCCCAAGTACTAGGACACCTCATACAAGTCCCTAGCATTATTGGTTCGCGAGATATTAAAAAGCCGATGACCTGTTAGTATTAGGTTCTTGGTTTAAATATAGGGGCTTTAGGAAAAGAGGGGGCGTAACCTAACGCAATGGGTTGTCGCCATCTCACAGCCATTTCTCCGCCACCGCGCGCGCTCATTGGTCAAATCAAATAGCGCACGCTTCCAAAATTTCCTGTTGCACATTTCCGTCCCCTTTCCAAAACCACTCCTACAAAAAATATCCAGCAACCGAAAGGCAACACTATGTTGGCCGACAGTACGTCGTGGTACCAATCTCCGCCACCGCGCGCACTCATTGCTTCCTGTAACACATTTCCGTCCCTTTTCCAAAATCACTCCCACAAAAAATATCCAGCAACTGAGAGGAAAGATATTACACATCAAAAAGTAAAAGAGTGGAGTAAACCTCATTAACAACCTCACAAATAGAACACCTCAATCTCGCGTGACAGTCACAGAGCTGTGTTAGTGGGGTGACTAAGCTGAAAAAATTTTCACATCTGGCAACCAATGCGCCCTTTTGGATTCAGATAGTACATGGGTAGACGAGTCTGAAAAGCCCGGGACACAAATTTGTCTGGCCCTCTAGCGGTGTTGGTGTCGTAATCAATATGGCCGCCAAAAGTTTGAGACATGCTTCTACATTCCCCGTTATAGGCTTATAGCTCTGTTTTCCTTTTTAGCCTACTTTTCACATTTTGCAAAAATGAGGAAAAAGTAGACTTATGAGATCGATCCGGGGAAATGTGTGTCTGTCTGTCTGTCTGGCTGGCTGGCTGTGTGTGTGTCCCCCCCTATCAACTCCTAAACGGCTGCAGAAATCGAAACCAAATTTAGTATGAGTAAAGATGTATACCGTAATACCTCAAGTCCACATTTGAAAATGATGTCAGTGCTACCAACTGCTGAAAAATCGCACTAGAAATTTGAGCTCCATGTTGGATATCTTGGAAGGTATACATGGGAGCTATTCCCAAATTGGTACACGTGTAGATAACCCTATTTCAGTTTAATTTCCAGGAGGCCATACATGACAGTCATGACAGTATTGCCAAAATAATTTTAAGCCTTCTGATAGGTCCAATGTTTAAATGCATATAATTTCTACACTATCAATTGGATTTCAACCAAATTTTGTATGTAATATGTGTACATAATCGGAAATGACTGAGCGTATTCTTAAGAGCCACCAGGGCTGCCAACTGTTAATAATTGTTCTCTCTATTATTTTATCCAAATACCAATATATCAGAAAGTATACAAGCCGACAGCTTTAAACTATGCAAATGTATAGTACCTGACATTTTAGATTAATTTTGGAGTAACTTATATACTTCAGTTCTACCAACATGATTCTAAGCCTGATGATAGGACCAATTTTTAAATACATGTAACTTCTATAGTATCAGTTGAATTCCAACCAAATTTCGTATGTGCTATGTGTAACATAACAGATATGATTATAAGTATTCTTAAGATCAATCAGGGCTGCCAACTGTTAATAAATGATGTCTATATTTTTTTACCCTAATATCAATATATCAGGAAGTATGCAAGCCAACAGCCCTATACTTTGCACGCGTATAGCACCTGACATTCTAGATTAATTTGGAATAATTAATATAAGTCAGTGCCGCCAACATGAATCTATGCCTGCTGATAGGACCAATTTTAAAATACATGTAACTTCTATACTAACAAATGGATTTCATCCAAAATTGGCACAACAAGATATCATAATTATTCCGATTATTTGTAACCAGCACACGCATGACATTGTTGCCAACATGATTTTATGCGTGCTGATAGATCCAATGTCTAACTGCATATAACGTCCATTGGACTTCAACCAAATTTGGTACTCTGTACCTTAAGAGATGGAACTAAGAATATATTCAGTCACCAGGGCTGCCAACTGTAGTGCTCTATTAGGCTACATGATACCAGGAATATTTCTAACTAATTAGACATTTCGATATTACCAACTTAATTTCGTCATTATTCTAGATAGGTTCATATACTGTAGAATAATCATTGACATGAAAAGTAGGCTCCTTAGTTCGTCCCGGAACTTCTTGTTGATATTAAAATAATAGTTAGTGATTATGAATCATGAGAAAACGCGCTTTCCAACGGTATATTTGATTTCTTTGTTTAGGTTCACAATATTTAAAAAAAACATTTGAAATTTTATAATTTATTTTGATTTTGATTTTTCAACGCTTTTTGCTAAATAACTTGAAATCCGTTACATGTATCTGGAAACGTGTCCCATACTTTTCTGTTCATCAAGGAATTACCTTTACAACGGTTTATATTACCTCTGGTTTATCGTAAACAGTTGCTAAAAATCTGCCAAAACAATGTAGCGTTGCACGAGTCGTTATCGTAACTATGCAATTTATATAGGCCGCGAAAAGTAATAGAGCGTCTTAATAACTACAGTATTTAACTAGTAGCAAATAATTACAGTATTATAATATATAATAATAATAATAAAAATAATAAAAAGGAAACACCTTCTAAGAACGTGAAAATGTAATAATTCATAAGATTTCATTCAGTAATACTAAATGTGTATTTCTTTATCAGGCAGACGTTGTGTGAGGAAGTTCAACATGTAAAGAAGTTATTGCTTTCGTGTATGAAAAAAAATTACTCAATCATGTCAAGGAAGAGTAAACATGAATTGGTTGATGCTACAACTGACCCCGTTTGTATGGGACCTGTGTTTGTTATGCCAGAAGAATTCAAAAGAACGCTTAATCATCTCAAAATATGAAGGGTTGTGCCCAACTCTAGGAATGGGTATTCCAAGATTCAGACACCTAGATATCAAGGGAAAGGCTACAGCCGCTTTTGAAAGTTGAGATATTTGAATATCGCGCTACATTGCTTCCAGAAGCAATTGGAAAGAATATACCGATACTAGCATGTCAAGTGACGTAGCGAGTAATAGCAGAGGTCGAGGCTATTTATTGATTAAATAGTTAACCATGGAGTAGAGACTTGAGACTGGGATCAGATTACTGGCACGGCCAAATGAAAGAGAATGCAATTAGTATCAAGTAAATCGGACCAGGGATACCAGAGATATGAGGATTCCCAGATATCAGCTGATGACGCGTGACCCTGGCAGTTTTGAATAAAAGCCGGCTGGCGCAGGCATGGTTAACTCACTTCAACACAAGCACTTGCCTAGCAAGGTGCAACTACGCTGAGCCAAGGCACATGGTTGCCGGATCTACGCAGAAGTTATTTTTAAAATTGTGATAGTCACAAAAGTGCTGCGCTACGAGTGGAACTTAGTAAGTTTCCGGCGAGGAGAATCACTAGGTGATTGATTATTTTCTACAGACACTGGTAGAAATATTTTTATTTTCTACATGGACATATGCTAGACTTTGTCTGGAATTAGTACTTTGTCACAGTCCAGTAATAACCTAATACTTGGATATTTAAATCCATTTTAGTCAGTTTTCATATTTGTAACTTGTTAACCACTTCGATCTATCAGTACATTGAAGACCAGTCTATCACGGTGGTGTTCATTAGTCTACGCAAGGGAAACTACAGGTTGCTTAGCGCATGGTAGATGGTGATAAACCATGCCCAGGGAACGATCTTCAGAACAGCCGTTGATTGGTTAGACAGTCAGTGTTTTCTTGTACTGAGAAGATTACCGTGAGTTATGTTACAACTGACATATCTAAGAATAGATCACTTAGATCTGACCCCATTTAAACAAACTGTTATGGCTTTGATAGAAGCCCATATTAAAATGGAACAACAGTTAATTCAAACGTCAAGAGATACTACCACTATGTCTGATTAGACGGATTGTGGGTATATAATGGCGGCCGATACAAGGATTATACATGCTTGTCCGATAGGGCATGTTTATGGATAAATCTGGTACAAACCAGGTTCACTACGCTTCAAGACCATCAAGAAATGTAAGCCACATTAGAATTTTATATTATGCCTAGCTAATTGGAACAAACTATTTTTCGGCAGATGACCAACACATTTATTTTTCTTCGTATTTAAATCTTGCAATGATTTACGCAAGACTTGTTAGAGTTATTTTGAGTATTTTCAGCACTCAGAACAGTTTAGGATCGATGACCGAGCATTTTGAGCATTTATTTGAATATTTCATATTTTAGGGATATCACGGAAAACCGTCGATGTAATGGTTGAGTTAAATTATTTTTGTTGAGGAATGGATATTTTTTCCATATTCGAAGATTCGAACATGTGGATTCTCACATAATGAGATGATAATTAAACATATTTGAAATAATATAACTAATAATAATAATCCACTAATAATAATAATAATAATTTTTATAATTTTTGTAAATAATTCTTGGATATTATATTTTCTAATAATCATATGTATTGAGAGAGAGCCTATGACGTAGTTTAATCATTTCTAGTTTGGAACAGGAGATTTTCCGAAGGAGAGTGGTTAGCGCAAGCCCGCATTCAACCAACAGTTCAGTTCTGGTTGAACAGTTGATATTTGCAATGAGCAAAGTATATTTTTCAGATAACACGGAGAGGCATGAAATGGGAAGCAATTGATATTTGTATCAAATAGGATATTTTTGTATTTATATAAAATCATGACGTAAATACAATCGAAAGTGAAATAAAGATTTTCATAAGTATGGTAAATTTACGGGTTGAACTGAATGGTAAAATAAAATAAACTTGTAAGTTTATTAATCTTCCAGTGTTGATAACAAGCAGAGGCTTGATTTATTGCATAAATTTTGGGAAGAAAATTTATGTGTGTGGAGTAGTTGAAATGTCATTCCCAGGTGCGCATGTTTAAGTCGCAGGAATGAGGAGGTTTTTTCGAGCATCAATCAAATAGCAGGTTCGATGGCTCAGGTTTATAGGAGTATTGGAACTACACATTTCGTCGTATGAATGACCCGATGGTTATTTCTTAAAACAATCAGTTCTTATTTCAACCTTGTTTACGAATTCCATTTAAGACTTTGATTTTGCTAGAACCCGGATTTGTCATGATAGTAGTTTATTCTTCTTCAGAGGAAGACCTTTGCCGTTGTTGTTGTAATATTGTGTTCTTACACAAATAATAGAATGGTCCACTGCCAATTAAAAATAATTCTTTAACCACGAAGAATTTGAAGGATAATTTCAATCCTAGTGCCATGAACTAAATGAATTTATTATGAAATTACAATTCTTATTTCCGCATTCTGTCGAAGAATTGCAAGTTGTGAAAATTGCTAAATAATGGCCATGAATATAAATATTTTTCTTAATGATGATTCCAAGTGGAAAATTGAATAGTTGAATGGTTCAACAATTTATTAATCAAGTTGATGATTCAGAAATCATATATTTTGTTAGGAACTTGGAAGTTCATAATCGAGTCACTTCTCGAATGTTTAATGTCAGAAGAACGATTAATTTTTGTTGTGCTTCGCACAGTTCTTCGATGCTATGCTCAAGGTCAAATACTTTTCAGATGTTATTAATATGTGTAAATAATTTGTGTTGATTCAATGATAATAATATTTTTCGACAATATATATTTTTGAAACTCGAAAAATAAGTGAAAGTTAAAAATTCTATGAACATTTATTCTACGAGTGTTAATATTATGTAAAAATTCAAACAGTGAACTACGATATTTCCAGTAGAGACAATTAAATTTGAACTGGATTTAATCATTAATTATAAATAATTTTGGAACACAGTCTACAGGACTAACAATCAGACTTGTGTTTCCAAAAAAAATAATTGTCAAATGTGTTTGGAAAATTTCTGTATATTGTGTAAATAGGAGTGTGGGTCGCCACACGTGAGTGATGCTACTTTGAGCATTTTTGCAGTCAATTTTAAATTCAAAATAAAATGAGATAATTTTACTTGATGTGTTACGCCCAATTGAATCTCCTTCTATCCTTATTGTTGCATTGAGCCAAAAATCAGTAAAGCATTTTTTTTATTTGATGTCGTTTTTGCGATTAGCTTTAACCCATCTGGCGCTCCGGGATATTTTGACTCTCGTGCTGACTGATTATTGGTAAAATGCATATGTGGTCGTGCGGACTCCGGTCTAAACGGGCACAGGGTATATATCAATGGCGAAGAATCTTGAAATTTTTGCTGATCATGGTCAGAAGTTTGGACCAGTTGAACCATGGACGTGGTCTTCCACAGACATTAGTCAGGGGCGTATATAAGGGGGGTGCTGAAGGGGCTCCAGCCCCCCCCCCGAAAAAAGCCAATAAAAATTAAGAAAGTGTTGCATTCGTTAGAGTATAAAACAATGGTAAATTTGGTTGTACCCTATTCTTAACTTATTGGCAAAGTTATAAACAATATTAAAATTGAAATTATACTAACTCGTGGTGTAGTGGGTAGCATTCTTCGCTGCCGACCCGGAGATCCGAATTCGATTCCCGGCTCTGCCAATAAATTTTAATTCTAGTCTGAGGGCTGGAACGGGGTGCACTCAGCCTTGTGAGGTAAAGCTGTGAATTCCACAGTACGTTTTTTGAAAAATACATGTAATAAAACTGTTTACCTTTCTGCTTAGTAAATTGACAACTATTTAGATATTTGCCATGTATACTCCATAGATCATAATAGAAAGTTCATTATGTATAAAATTTTATTTGTGTGTTGTGTTGTATTTTACAACTTTTTTGTATCGACAGTAATATTTTTAGGCTATATAAACTTTGAAACTTATCTAAAATAATTACACAAAGTTATGTGCTTTATGATATTGGTTGATATTTCTGGGTATTTTGCGTTGACAATCCCCTGAGAATACTCACAATTTTCCAGGAGAGTCAGCCCCCCCCCCCGAAATTGTTTTCTATATACGCCCCTGACATTAGTAGCCCATGGAGCAAAATATCATAAATCTTTCAAAAATAAATACGATAGTCAAAAAGCGGAAAGACTATCTGCTGAAAAAAGAACAGAAAGGACGTCCTCATTGCTCAGATCAAACTCCATCTAGATCAAAGTTAACAGTTCTGTTATGCTTAGTGCTGTTTTCTCTAATAAGACATCCGAGTCGATATTGGGACCCTCTAATAACATACGTACAAAATGCAAAAGAACATCAGGTACAGATGTGGAAGATCCTTCAAATTTAATAAAATCTTGAAAGAGTTGTCTTCGTAATATACCCACTGCCGTCCTAGACACATACCATCACTGAAGTCGTTAAATGCACAGGCGTCGCGTATGGCATCGCCAACATCCCCTTCGAAACTGAACATAATTTCACGTCCTGATTTATCTGCTCTCAGACCAGGTACAAATGCTAATAATTGTTCCTTGAGACGTGTTCTATTCATATTTTTTCGTCAGTTTGCATTCCCATCTGAATCATGCGCTGAGGCATTAATTTTGTAAGATAAGAAAGTTTGAACACTGATGAAGTACTGCTAGATAAGTACAAATCCTGCATGTATTGAACCAATTCCGCTATAACTGTACCATAAACAACTGCTTTAGGATTATGGTAATATTCTCTTCAAGAACGTTCAGCAGCACTTGAACGTGTTAGAAAACGAGTATAGCATAGTTTGTGGCATTTGGCTTCTAATGCTACCAAATCTGTTGACGATAACATCGTCTTGTAATTGTTGAGCATGACTATGAATTTATTGTAGGCCCAATACTCAGCGTGGATGCAGTCACAAGCTTCTCTCTCTACCTTCTCCATCATCACAAAACAGACAAACTTTTTTTCTTACATCTGAACAAAATAATGATGATCTTGTGTAAACTTTGATCTAGATGGAGGTTGATCTGAGCAACGAGGACGTCCTTTCTGTTCATTTTTCAGCAGATAGTCTTTCCGCTTTTTGACTATCGTATTTATTTTTGAAAGATTTATGATATTTTGCTCCACGGGCTACTAATGTCTGTGAAAGGCCACGTACATCGTTCAACTGGTCCAAACTTCTGACCATGATCAGCAAAAATTTCAAGATTCTTCGCCATTGATATATACCCTTCATATTTTGAGATGATTAAGCGTTCTTTTGAATTCTTCTGGCATAACAAACACAGGTCCCATACAAAAGGGGTCAGCTGTAGCATCAACCAATTCATGTTTCCTCTTCCTTGACATGATTGAGTAATTTCTATTACATACACGAAAGCAATAACTTCTTTGCATGTTGAACTTCCTCACACAACGTCTTCCTGACAAAGAAATACACATTTAGTATTACTGAATGAAATCTTATGAATTATTACATTTTTCACGTTCTTAGAAGGTATTTCCTTTTTATTATTATTATTATATATTATAATACAGTAATTATTTGCTACTAGTTAAATACTGTAGTTATTAAGACGCTCTATTACTTTTCGGGGCCTATATAAATTGCATAGTTACGATAACGACTCGTGCAACGCTACATTGTTTTGGCAGATTTTTAGCAACTGTTTACGATAAACCAGAGGTAATATATACCGTTGGAAAGGTAATTCATTGATGAACAAAAAAGTATAGGACACGTTTTCAGCTACATGTAACAGATTTCAAGTTATTTAGCAAAATGCGTTGGAAAAATTAAAATCAAAATAAATTATAAAATTTCATTTTTTTTAAAATATTGTGAACCTAAACAATGAAATCAAATATACCGTTGGAAAGCGCGTTTTCTCCGGATTCATAATCACTAACTATTATGTTAATATCAAAAAGGAAAACAGCTATAATCCTATAACGGGGAATGTAGAAGCGTGTCTCAAACTTTTGGCGGCCATATTGATTACGTCACCAACACCGCTAGAGGGCCAGAAAAATTTGTGTCCCGGGCTTTTCAGACCCATCTACCCATGTACTATCTGAATCCAAAAGGGCGCATTGGTTGCCCGATGTGAAATATTTTGGCATAATGTTCAGCTTAGTCACCCCACTATGTATGAAACTGCAGCATTGGTTTCAATGCGAAGTGCGCGCGTATCCTTGCGTTCGAATGGGAGGAGAGATGTGATAACAGGGGAACACAGGGATTTAATGTGATAGGCCAGGATACAGGCCGCATTGCCAGCCAACAAGACACTCATTCAAATATACTTACAGTTACACTCTCAATTCCCAGCAATTTTGGACCACCACAACAACACTCAAAACCCTCCGTGCATTCCTTCACACACCCAATTAGTCAAAAAATCGACTAATTTCATACACACATTGTACACTAACGTGCTCTTTATATTACCCCCAGGGGCTCACGACTAGTGGGACGTTGGTTAGCGACCACGGGACCCCAACTGAGTCTAGCATTGCTTCCACTTACTTGTGCCGGGCTCCTCTCTGTTATCTTTCCTGTCTACCACCCTTGGTGAACTCTTGTTCTTTTCCGACCCCGATGGTATTAGGGAGTCTTTCACTTTCCCGCCTTAATTGCCCTTGTCTCATGTTTCCTGACGCCGTCATTCTTCGAGGGGTCAGCCTTCTTTTTCTTTTCATGTTATGTCCTGCCTTCTGCTCAAGGCCCTCAAGGAGGCAGGGTGTATGTAGCCCCACCACTTCTGGTGCATCCTGGATAGTGCTGCAGCCTCAAGGACTCACGGTTGCTGCGTTTGGGAGTTAGCGGCCCCGAGGGAATCCTGAACTGGGTCCGTTTTCCCCCTTTTTCCTCGGACCTTGGGGCAGACCTCTCCTCTTTCCGTTTCCTATCTGACTTTCATGGCTCTCCATCTTTTCTCCCTGTCCTATATGTGCCTTATCCTTTATTTGTTTACCATTTCTTCTTCTAGTATGTAAGTTCGTACTTAGTATTAGTTATTGTTTTCATTCTCATCTCATCTTTCACTATCACCCAAACCATTAGGGGCCGATAACCTAGATGTTAGGCCCCTTGAAGGACACCACGTACTCTTGTATGATGAAACAAGAAGTTCCGTGACGAACTAAAGAGCCTACTATTCTTAAAATTTAAGATTCATGCCAATGATTAATCTATAAGGATCTATCTAGAATAATGACGAAATTAAGTTGGTAATATCGACATTTCTAATTAGTCCGAAATACTGTATACCTGGCATAATGTAGCCTAATAGAGAACTACAGTTGGCAGCCCTGGTGACTGAATATATTCTCAGTTCCATCTCTTAAGGTACAGAATACAAAATTTTGTTGAAGTCCAATGGATAGCATGGACGTTACATGCAGTTAAACATTGAATTTAAAAGCGCGCGTAAAATCATGTTGGCAACAATGACATACATGTATTGGTCAGAAATAATCTGAAATAATATGATCTATTGTTGTGTTAATTTTGAATGAAATCCATTAGTTAGTATAGAAGTTACATGCATTTTAAAATTGGACCTATCAGTAGGCATAGAATCATGTTGGTAGCACTGACTTATATAAGTTAATCCAAATTAATATAGAATGTCGGGTACTATACGTGTGCATAGTTTAAAGCTGTCGGCTTGCATACTTTCTGATATATGGGTATTTGGATTAAAAAAATTGAGAGCATTTATTAACAGTTGGCAGCACTTGAGGCTCTTAAGAATACGCTCAGTCATATCTGCTTATGTACATATAGCACATACAAAATTTGGTTGAAATCCAATTGATAGTGTAGAAGTTATATGCATTTAAAATTTGGACCTATCAGCAGGCTTATAATCATTTTGGCAATACTGCCATATATGGCCTCCTGGAAATTAAATTGCAATATTATTATCTATACGTGTGCCAATTTTGAAATAGCTCCCATTCATACCTTGCAAGATATCCAACATGGAGCTCAAATTTCAATTGCGATTTTTCACCAGTTGGTAGCACTGACATCATTTTCAAATATGGCCGTGAGATATTCAGGTAGAGATCTTTACTCATACCAAATTTTGTTTCGATTGCTGCAGCCGTTTAGGAGTTGATAGGGGAGACACACACACACAGCCAGACAGACAGACAGACAGACAGAAGGACAGACAGACAGACAGAAGGACAGACAGACATTTGCCCGATCTCATAAGTCTACTTTTTCCTCATTTTTGCAAAATGTGTAAAGTAGGCTAAAAATCGATTTTTTGATTTTGGCGCCTTAAAATTCTTTGTTCTTTTCTGAATCCAAATATATATAGTTTGTTGGGGTTTTGATGTCTACAACTACCTTAAATTCGTTTTTAAAAATTAGCGTCCCATGCTCTGAATAATACACTTTTAACTTTGCCAGCTGTTTTCCTTTAATATTCATTTTTCATGTTGAGGTACCAATAACTAGGAAACCATTTAAGATAGAGGGCTATTTTTTTACATTAACTTGCCTAATGGAGTACTTGAATGCTAAACTATTTTCACTTCCAAAACATAGTAGGCATGGATTGGGAAGAGAAAAATTGATACATATTTTTGAATAAATTTAAAAAGAAAGAGCTCGGATTTTTTTCTTGCATTCTGTCCCAATAATAATGAAACAAAGTGGTTACTCATCTGCCATGATTCATTCCAAGTATGTGAACAAAATTTGAGAGTATTTGATTGAAAAACAGGAAGGAAGGAAGATTGTAGTTTTACGTGACCGTGAATCTTGTGATTATGAGCCACGGGACCTCCTTTTTACGTGGAATCCGAACCACAGGACATGGCATTTCACTTCGAAAATCTCACTTGCATTGACCGGGAATCGAACCCGGACCGCCTTGGTGAGAGGCACACAGCTAGACCGCTGAGCCACCACGCCCCGATTGAAAAACAACTGAGAAATGTGTACCTGAAGCAACTTATACAACATTTTTTTGAAAATGCATCTGTCCAAATTTGTATTCATTTCACACATCCTAAAAAGCAAAGTAGCACTACATAGTCAAAAACAGCTCAGAATATACCGCTTCTTATATGTTACAAGAATCATAGCTGTACCTTTAGCATTAACCCAGAAAATACTTAGTAAAGTGATGCCACAAAAATAGAATTTTTCATCGTGTTAGAGTACGTGGTGTCCTTAAACAACAATTATCATCATTATCATCATCATCATCATCATCATCATCATCTTTTAATATTGCAATTTAAATTGCCGACCAATGCCATAGGCCTTTCTCCTAATGCTATAATTTCTACTCCTACTATATCAAATAACCCACTAGCGGTCTCTCTATTTCATATTTTACTTAAATTACTATGTTGCTGTTAAAACGTGCAAATATATTTTATATCAGTCACCGTTAAACAACATTGGGCGTGGTTGCCGTGAGATGGGTAAACATGTCAAATATCTTAAAAGCATTTATTTAAATTTACTATTAGTCTACTGTATGCTGTGTTCAATATTTGGCCAGAAGGCATTTAAGATTATCTTCAACAGTATTGCATTCTTCTCTTTTGGTTTTAACACTCCATATGGTTGCTGGTTCAGAATCTCATAGGTTAGTTCCTGGCTTTTTGAAGTTCTTAGTTTATAATGGATTCTTTTCCACTATACCATCACTCTTATCGGCAGGATATTTTTGTATTACATTACTTGGTAGCTTTCTACTTATTGTAGCTACTATTGAACCACTTTATAACCTGCTCAACAGGACACGCAATTTATACATTGCACGAGAAAATGAAAATCCACAGCCTGCTTCCAGTCTCCGACCGGGTCAGGAATGGAATGAATGAAGCCCCCGTCTAGCGGCGAGGATATGAACTGTGCCGGCTGCCGAGGCCTGACGCACTCCTCTGGGACAATGATTAAATGAATGACAGATGAAATGAAATGATAGTGGAGAGTGTTGTTGGAATGAAATTTTGACAGGGAAAACCGGAGTACCCGGAGAAAAACCTGTCTGCCTCCGTTTTGTCCAGCACAGATCTCACATGGAGTGACCGGGATTTGAACCACGGATCCAGCGGTGAGAGGCCGGCGTGATGCCGCCTAAGCCACGGAGGCATTATACATTGCACGAGGAACATTCTAAATTACATGGGCCACGCATGGAAGAAGGAAGGAAGGAAGCTTGTAGTTTAACGTGACCGTTAATCTTGAGATCATGAGCCACGGGACCTCCTTTTTACGTGGAATCCGAACCACAGGACATGGCATTTCACTTCGAAAATCTCACATGCATTGACCGGGAATCGAACCCGGACCGCCTTGGTGAGAGGCATACAGCTAGACCGCTGAGCCACCACGCCCCCACGCATGGAAGAAGTGCGGGATGATATTACATTTTATTTGTGTCGGCATTTACTTTGCATTAGTTCTTTATATTGTAATGAGTGAAGGAAACAGTTAAGACGAAATATGGGAGGGTTAAGGTCACGAAACAGTTTAAATACCTCGGAGAGATCATTAGCAACATTGGACTGGACAAAGAGTCAATGGGAAGCAGAAGACTTAAGCTAGAATAACTCAACTTCTCCACTAAAAATATATACAACAAAAAGAACCTCTCCCTCTATGCCAAACTAAAAACAACAATGCTGTGGCAAAACCAGTCATCTTATATGGTATGGAAACGGCAAACCTGATGAACCTGGAAAAGTTTCTGAAGATTGAAGGGAGGATATTGAGGAGGATTTGCGGCCCAAAAGTGGTACAGGGAACCTACAGACTTTGTAAGATCAAACAAGGAGATATATGAAAGGGTGGAAGACCTGGAAACAACAATTAGGAAAAGACGTTTACCTTTCTATGGACATATGGTTAGAATGGATCCAACAAGAATAAATAAACAAATATTTGTTAAAATATATAATCGGAAGAGCCAAGGGAGTTACACCAAGCAGAAGAAAGAAGAATTCCGAAGGCTAGGAATTGCAGATGACGACTGTCGAGACAGAATACAATTCAGGGAAATACTTTCTAACATAAAGGTTCTTGTGGGAGAAAAGAGAGAACGCAGGGGAGGAAGATGGACAGCAGAGAGAAAGGCTCAACATTTTGAAAGAATGAAGGAAGTGTGGAGGAAGAGAAAGGAAGAAAGAACTATGAGAAGGAAATTAAACTACATTTGCGTGGTCCTTAGTTTTGGCCGGTTCGCATAATGTAATGTAATGAGTGAAGGATTAAAATGTCCCATATATTAGTTAATAACTAGGTTGGTTCTATGTTCTAAGACTCTGTGTGTATGGTCTCAGGAGTCACGTGGATTCAAATCTCATCATTGGTTGCCCTTCAAATGGTTTCCTATGGTTTCCTTTTTATTAGTTTGTTATTGTTTTAAGGGTTAGACCGTCAGCAGTGGCAACGCTCGCTAAAGCGCAGCGTTAGGTCATGGGGCCAAGCTCTCTGCTTTCAACCATTTTCAACTCCAAGCAAATGCTGGGACGGTACCTTCCAATAGGCCACAGCCGCTTCCTTCCATCTCCTTGCTCAGTTTGATTCACCATCATTCCTTTCGTCTCTCATTAACTCCTCTCATGAGGTTGGCGTCAGGAAGGGCATCTGGTCGTAAAAACTATCCACCACATAGAATTTCATCGCATCTCATCCCCGACCCCGTTTATAATAAGGGGTATACATACATACATACATACATTAGTCTACTGTAATATTATCGGTCAAGGCAGGTAAAGCTGTTTGGAACCAAGTGTGTACCTTTTCTTCCTAAAAAAAATCGAACAGTCAAAAATAAATAAAATTGTAAAGTCGTTGACATGAAACCACCAGCCGATAGCCGATATGTAAGTACAGATTATTAACTACTGTAAATAGGTTTGGTAGACTTTGTATACCAAAATATCCAAACAAACATCGAGAATAATGGTGAAACCATTCAACAGTGCAGTCAGTTCTGCTACTTAGGAAGCATTGCCACTGACGATAATAGGTGCACCACAGAAATCAAAAGGAGAATTGCCCTCACTAAACAGGTCTTCAGCAATAAGAGACAGCTTCTGACAAGCAGGCACATTAGCATTAAAACTAGAAAATAGTTTATCAAAACATTTGTCTGGAGTGTTTTGTTACACGGATGCGAAACTTGGGTTCTAAGGAAACAGGACATACAACGCCTGGAAGCAGCGGAAATGTGGATGTGGAGAAAGATGCTGAAATTAAGCTGGACGGAGAAAAATACAGTCGAATGGCTCCTCAAGGAAGTAGACGAAACAAGAAAATTGATCACTATTATAGAAAAGAGGAAAGCAAAATTCGTTGGCCACACCCTACGTCATAATGAGATCCTGACCACCATACTGGAAGGAAAATTTCTGGGGAAGAAAGGAAGAGGAAGACCGCGGAAGGCTCGTCTGGATTCTGTGATGCATGGACTTCAATTTAAACAGTATGCTGACATAAAATGCTCAACAACTGAGAGACAAATGTGGTTTCAGCGACTAGGCCTAGCCTTTAGATCAGTGGTTCCCAATCTTTGTCAGCTGACGCCCTCCTTTAGATATGGGAGTTCATCGGGCCTCCTCTTCCCCCACCACTCATCGCTCATCGCTTCTATAACCTCTTCGATTGACGCGGAGGATATAGACCTAACCTAATAACACTACACTACATAATGGAATAGGCCTATCTATTATATACTAACTTCATTTTAGCACAATAAAAAGAACACACTTTTACAACAAATCCTTAACTTAGTCAACAAATGTCAGTAAGAGGGTTGACACTGTTTTCTCTTGGTAATATTCGATATGTTTGGTTTGATATTAGACAGAGCACAGCGGAGATCACTTGCAACATCAAGCCGACAGCGTTGCTTTGTTTCTATGACATTCAGGGATGAAAATCCTGACTCCCATTAATATGTCTTTGAAAATGTAAGTTCAAACTGTTCAAAGCTTCAAAGAAATCACAAGATATGCCAACGAGACGATAAAATTGGCATAATTTTGCTCCTTACAACACAGCAAATTCCTTATTTCGCCTCCAACCTCGCGGCTCCGCAGAGGTTTGTGCCGACAGTTGGCAATTACCAGTGCTTTTGAACGATTGACTTGGTGCGACAATCGCTTGGAGAGATTCGAAAAATGTTTATTTTATAAAATTGTAATATTCGAGTTTAAAAAAAACTTAATTCAGAAATCAAGTCACGCCCCCATTGATAAAGCCCCCACGCCCCCCAGGTTGGGAACCCCTGCTTTAGATGATGATGAGACTTTGTATGAAACACCGCCGTGGTCTCGGGTCACCGTTTTAGCTCCTCGATCAGGCGGTCTGGGTTAGATTCCCAGTACTGGCCATTGACCCATCGTCGTAATGAATATTGGAGAGCTACAGTGAGTAGCGACACGTGACATAAAACCAAGAAATGTGGCTGAAGGAAGCATTGTGCTAACCACACGATCTTCCTTCCTCTGTAGGCTTTGAGCAGCAGCCGTCATGGACGCTATGGGTTTAACGGTCTGCCAACGTGGTGTAGGTAGATTTTTTACAAACTACAAAGCACTTATTCTTCTTATTATTATTACTATACATAAGTACATACATATGCAATTATCATGATCAATGTGAACAGATGTAATAACAAGAACTTCTACTGTCAACTAAATGTTTAGGTTAAGTATGTTTTTCTTTCTCCATTTATTTTATTGTATTCGACCGCCCTTTGAATGAAGAGAGCTGCATAAAGAGGCTTTGTAGTAAAAGAGAAATAATAAATAAATAATAATAACAATATATAACGTATGACATACAGAGGATACTGTAATTCTACAGTAATAATAATAATAATATCGTATGGTCTCGGGTGCCGGGTGCAAGCTTTGAAATTTGACACCCAGAGGGTAGCTTACATGTCGAATTTCGTTGTTCTTTGAATCACTATGAAAGTCAAGGAGGTTAGATATCTAAGCTCCTTGAACACCATAGCGCTTTCTAGTAGAGAAATGAGGAACTTTGTGTTGGCGGAAACTCCCGAGATTAATTGTGCCATTATGAACACGGCCTACTGAATTCAAATGAGTTCTTTGACATGCCAACATCGTATAACATGAGTGTCGTATTTTTGCCGCCTTTCAAAAAAATCACTTACCACGGCCAGGAGCGAACCTGCAGTCTTGGGGTTAGTAGACCGACACGCTATCCACATAACCCACCGTTGCAAGCTTAATTTAACAGTATATACAATATATACAAATAATAAATTTCTAGTAGCATCCACAAACGAAACTAAAAGTCACAGTTGGATGTTCAGAGCAGTAATCCACTCCACTGCATCATCAGTTGCGTTCTGCAGGTCGTCATATCCTCCCTTGAAGGACCGCGAAGGGCATTCCGACACAATATGATGGATTGTCTGCACGGCATCGCCACAATCGCACTGAGGGCTAGTAATTTTCCCCCATTTGTGGAGCCAAATGTTATATCTTCCGTGACCGGTCCGCACTCTGTTCAGTGACATCCATATCCTTCTTGGAAGATGGAAACCAGGAGGTTTCCTGCAGGGGTCGGTGATCAATCCTAGCTCATCAGGGTTTGATGTAGTCCATTCTTCTCGCCAAGTTTCGTCCATATAGAACTTAGATTCAACAAGCATCTTGCCTAGTTGACATAACGGATGTCGAGATTTTAATCTCCCTTGCTTCTGTGGATTACAGACCTGATGTATGGGTAAGAAAGAGATCATTTGCAGCACATTTTGACCATTCCCTTTATAGAGCTGTTAGCCTTCGCAGGAGAGGAGGGTGAATGTTGGATAATACTGGTAGCCACTTGAGTGGTGTGGATTTGAGAGTGCCCGATATTGTTCTCATTGTATCATTTAACTGGACATCAACTTTTCCTACAAATAATGATAATAAATAATAATTATAACACTTTGCTGGTACATGACACCATAAATATACGGACTTCTTGGATCCAAATCATCGTTAATGAAACAGCTGCTTCTAAGCTGGAAAGTCGCTACCCATAAACTTCCGGACGATTCGGGATGTTGAGGGAACTACTGCCAGATCCAGTTCTTTAAGGCCTCGGAGCAAGGTACTTGGGGTCGCGCCCTTACTCGAAACTATGATAGCTATGCCATTCCCTCTTGATAGGACCGACCAACTTACTATATTTGCAAATTTTTTTCTATGTGCTTTGATTGGAGATTCTAGTTGTTAATGATCGCAACATAGTTTGCTTCATTTTCTGGCTGAAAACCACCAGATCCGGCATGTTGTGTGACAACCATTATTATTATTTAAGCGAAAATTCCCCTACAGGAGAGCTATTGAACTTGGATCACATGATGTCATTTGGAGGCGTGTCTCCTCCACTCCTCCCAAAATCTCTTCATTCTCGCCGAATGTTCCCCCTTCCTTTCATACGTCCACTTTTTCCCAGGTTGTCGTAATGATCTTGGTTCAAACTTAACATTCGCGATTTTCGACTCGCACACAGTTCGGTCTTCGAAATTTTCTATGCTGGTTACTTGTAAGTCTCTCTGTACCTCTTTAAGCCATTCTGTGCCACATTTACTCTGTGTTATGATACCAAGTAGTTTCTTTGGCAATCTGGAGGTGGCCATCCTGTGGATGTGAGTGTAAAATTTGCCTCTGCGTTTTCTAATTTCGTCTGTTATCGTATTGGTCTTTTGATAGAGTTCTGTACTTGGTCTCTTCATCCAAATGCCGTTTCTGTTGATTGCTCTGTAGATCTTCCGAAGAATTATTCGCTCCTGCTTTTCCAGTTTCTTAATCTTGGAATGACCATCGATTACTATTGTTTCGGCGTCATATGTTGCTTCTGGAAGAATAACTGTTTTATAATGTCGTAATTTGGCGTTCGTCGAAATGGATTTCTTGTTGTAATGGGCCCACGTTAGTCTGTAGGCCATCTGGATCTTAGTGATTCTGTCTTCATTGGCGATTCGATTATTATTATTACTAACAGGTAATTGTCACCGGCCGCCACTGAATTCAACACGACAAAACTACTACTCCGACACTCGAAGATTAGGCTACAGATCAACGTTAGTTTATCCGAAGTTAACATCAGATGAAACTAACGTCAGCAAATAATGTAAACAAAAATGGCAATATTCAGCCATTTTCACACTTTCGACACTTTGGTCATGGTGGGACAGATGGCATCGCTGTTCCGCCCGTCACAATAACAATAACTTGGTCTTGGTTGAGATCAATCAACAAAACGAATCACAAACAATGGGAGCGTAACTATGCCAATGACCAATTGTCGCCGAATCAATTCAAACGCAGTCGCCCAATTCTAACCACTGGATTTATGAGTAATATCAGGAAGTTATTTGAGATGTACCGTGTCTACAGGACTACTGATACCCTCCAACTCCTCCCCAATACACAACTTGCGTGGAAACTGAGGAAAGTGCCAAGTGTGCCAATTTTTCTTAAGAGGTATTCAATCCATGGATTGATCTGCGGCAGTTCTCCAGTCGACTCTATTTATAGCTTTCCTCTTCATCTCTTCATAGTTTCTGCATCCTACATCAGACATGATTTGCTGTACATATTGTAGGCGTGGTCTTCCAATACCGTTTTCAGCAGCTATCGTGTCTCAAAATATGTCCTATCAGTCTAGTCCTCCTCCTCTTTATGCTTTTCCCTAAGGTATAATTTTCCTCCACCTTTTTAAATACTTCAGCATCCGTTATTTTTTCTGTCCAGCTAATTTTTAGCATTCTTTTATAACACCATTGTTCAAAAGAATTTAATCTCCTTTCTCCAATTACATGTGCGTTATTGTGTTGTTACACTGTAATCCCTTGCCAAAGACTTCAAGCAACGAGTGACAAGATCAATTGCTGAATGGCGTATTAATGTAAGTATTAGAAACGAATCCCCATGTGTGCCTCTTACAACTTCTTTATCTGACTCCATATTTTACTTACTTTATTTGGTAAGACTTCAGAAGTGTACTTTTCGCTCCAAAATTCTTAAAGTATTGAAATTAACCAAATTACCTGATTAATAGTCGGGAAAATATCTGGAGACGATGTAGTATTAGATGTTTACTGCTCCGCTGTCTGAGACCCGCCCGGCCACGCCAAATATGAACACGACTTATATAGGCCAAAGTCCAGCTGTTGCAGCCATTTTAGCATCATGTACCGTCATGCCATGCGTCATGCACCGTATTGCCAACCCCACGCATTCGGTCCTAGGCTATATCGAATCCGGCAGACCAATGGTTTTTGCCTAGACCAATAATGGTTAGGTAACGCGGCCCGCAGGGTTTTTGTCACGCACAGTGGAGGAAGTCACGCATCAATAATCTTTATCCAGGCCAATGGTTTTGCCGTTTATTTCATTATTCACGTGTCGTGTGGTGAATTTTGTGTCGGACATGTTGGCAATGGGTATGAAGTAATGTGCGACGTGAATGTGTCATGGCGGCGATCGTCAAATCAACAAGAAGGAAAATGATTTATTTAATAAAAGAAATATATTCGGTACAACAGTGACAGGATTGAAAGCCAGATAGAAACGGAGTTGGGTGAACACCAGTTTGGTTTCAGGAGAAATGTAGGAACATGGGAAGCTGTACTAAGTCTTAGGCTGATTTTGGAAGGTAGAATAAGGAAAGATAAGAGAACGTTCATGGCATTTGTAGACTTAGGAAAGGCTTTTGATAACGTTGATTGGACTAAATTGTTTGACATTTTGAAATCTATTGGAATAAAGTACAGGGATAGGATAAACCAGAAACCAGGAACAGAAACCAGACAGCAGTCATTCGAGCTGAAGGACATGAGAGAGAAGCTGGTATTCAGAAAGGTGTAAGGCAAGGCTGCAACTTATCACCCATACTTTTCAATCTTTACATTGAACAAGCAATGAAGGAAATTGGAGAAAAATTTAAAGTGGGAGTGAAGATTCAAGGAGAAATAATTTCAACTCTGAAATTTGCTAATGACATCGTCATCTTGGCCGACAAGCCTGAGGATTTGAATGAGTTTTTGAATGGTATGGACTCCGTCTTACGGAAATAATTCATGATGAAAATTAATAAATATAAAACAAAAATACTGGAATGCAGCTGAAAAAAAATCAGAAACCTCTATGGAGATTAAATTGGCAGGTGAAAAGCTGAAGGAAGTAGGAGACTTCTATTACTTAGGAAGCAGAATAACCAGTGATGGACGAAGCAAAGAGGATATAAAAAGTAGGTTGGCTCAGGCAAGGAAAGCATTTCTACAAAAAAGGAATCTGTTGACATCGAATATAGATTTAGGTATTAGGAAGTCATTTTTGAAAGCCTTTGTCTGGAGCGTGGCGCTCTATGGAAGTGAAACTTGGACTATTGGTGCAGCAGAAAAGAGGAGAATTGAAGCATTTGAAATGTGGTGTTACAGGAGAAAGATGAAGATCAGATGGGTAGATAGGGTTACAAACGAAGAGGTATTAAGACGAGTGGGAGAGGAGAGATGTTTCTGGCGACTGCTAATGAGGAGAAGAGATAGGTTAGTAGGACACATACTAAGACACCCAGGAATAGCAAGCTTAGTTATGGAAGGAAGGGTCGAGGACAAGTACTGTAGGGGTAGACCAAGCTTAGAATATGTTAAACAGATTGCCTCGGATGTAGGGTGTGGTAGCTATGTAGAGATGAAACGATTAGGTCAGGAGAGGGTGGCATGGAGAGCTGCATCAAACCAGTCAAAAGACTGAAGACTCAAACAGTGACAATTCAAATTGAAATGAACTTCTAATAACTCCCAGAAAGGTATGTGAATCATAAATAATACATTTCCAATAATTTGCCTTGTAGAAGTTGTAAAAAGGGAAAAGTATCTCTTCTGAAGGATTAATCTTTATTTTGCCTTCAACCCTCCTTCAACCATACTAACAAGGCAAGAGCTAGAACTTGATTGCCCCATAACAGTTTCTTACTCCTAACGTAAGAACTCTGAACAAACAGTCCATAGAGATAAGAAATTCAAAGAGTTCAAGATTCGTAAAAGCAAAGAAGTATTTTCAACATCCCCCCATTTTCGATTTGTGGCAACAATTTCAAAAGTGTACTTTACAATGTGGTCTTCCAGACACAGTACTTACTGTCAAGTATTACTACACGACCACTTTTTGTCACATACGAACTCTGTCCTGATGTTGTCTGTAAGTCCGGTTTTCTTTCGAAAATGGTTTGGTCACAGTGTACCTCCAAAGGGTAAAGTCTTTCAATTGGGCGCATCAGAACTCCATCTTTCGTTTTCACTTTAGCCACACGCACTGCACCGTCGCGACCAGGGAAGAGCGTTAAAATTCTCGCCAAAGGCCATTCTACACTTTTCAGTTTCTCAGAACCAAGTAATACCATCTTTCTTTCTTTCTTTCTTTCTTTCTTTCTTTCTTTCTTTCTTTCTGTTGGGATGTTGGATCAACTGTGAGATTATTCCTTCCTGAAGCGCTGTCATATCTTTGGGACAAAGAAGCACTACATTATGATTGTCATTTGTTTCTTTATTATCCTTTTTAAACCGAAGAAAATTTAGCTGTCATGGCATCCAGAAGAATTAATAAATTGTCCTCTTGAATTACTACCTTTTCCTTATAGAAAATAAGATAAGAATCTGTGATTCGCCGGTGAGCGTAATATTAACATAAGTGGTGACCGTATACAAGACATATATTGTTATTATACAGTATTCAGGTCCATGTCTTCGTACAGAGAATTTCTGATGCCAATGCTTCCGGTCTCCAGCTTCTTTCTTCAGTCTACTGTAACTCCTTCCATCTTTCATGTCATCCAGATGTTGAATTCTTCTTCTTCCCCGTCCTGTCGTTCCTTTGATCTTCCCTTCAATGACGTCGCGCTTGAGCCCCACATGTCCGATCCAGTTGTCCTTCCTCTAAAGGATTGTTTTCTTCTCACCTACTCTCCTCAGTACAGCATCGTTTGTCACCCGATCTGTCCACTTGATCTTCTCTATTCTCCTCCAGCACTATATTTCAAAACTTTCTAAGAATATTCTTTCACTTTTTTCGCATTGTCCACGATTCTACCCCGTGCAGTGCAATGCTCCAGATGTAACACTTCACCAATTTCTCCCTTAGTTCTAAACTCAAATTGCTGGTAATAATAATAATAATAATAATAATAATAATAATAATAATAATAATAATAATAGAGCCTCCGTGGCTTAGGCGGCAGCACGCCAGCCTCTCACCGCTGGGTCCGTGGTTCAAATCCCGGTCACTCCATGTGCGATTTGTGCTGGACAAAGCGGAGGCAGACAGGTTTTTCTCCGGGTACTCCGGTTTTCCCTGTCACAATTTCATTCCAGCAACACCCTCCACTATCATTTCATTTCATCTGTCATTCATTTAATCATTGCCCCAGAGGAGTGCGTCAGGCCTCGGCAACCGGCACAGTTCATATCCTCGCCGCTAGATGGGGGCTTCATTCATTCCATTCCTGACCCGGTCGGAGACTGGAAGCAGGCTGTGGATTTTCATTTCAATAATAATAATAATAATAATAATAATAATATCGTATGGCCTCGGGTGCCTGGTGCAAGCTTTGCTATTTGACACCCAGAGGGTAGCTTGCATGTCGAATTTCGTAGTTCCTTGACTATGACAGTCAAGGAGGTTAGATGTTAGATATCTAATCTCCTTGAACACAATAGTGCTTTCTAGTAGAGAAATGAGGAACTTTGTGCTGGCGGAAATTCCCGAGATTAATTTTGCCATTATGAACTCGGCCTACTGAATTCAAATGGGTTCTTTGACATGCCAACATCGTATGACATGCGTATCGTATTTTTGCCGCCTTTCAAAAATCACTTACCACGGTCAGGGGCGAACCTGCAATCTTGGGGTTAGTACACCGACACGCTATCCACTCACCCACCGTGGCAAGCAAATTGCTGGTGAACAGAGTCCTCTTCTTGTTGAATGCGGCATTGGCCATGGCGATTCTAGCGCGAATTTTATTTGTGCATTGAGCTTCCCAAGTACTTAAACTGCTTCGCAATCTCCAATTCTTGATTGTCGAAAGACACATATATCAATATTTTTTTAAAATTATGGAGACAACCCAACGTGAACTGGAATAGCGGTAAAGTTACGTAAGGTAACACGGGCGGCGTTTTCGAGGCAGTTGAATAACCTCCAAGGTGAAATTGAGGACGTCCAGATAACATCTCATGAAAAGAGAAGAAAGGCTCAGGTTTTCTTTTCTTTACAGGACTTCGGAAGAATAATGAGGAGCTCCTACAGCTGGATGGTAAGGTCCTAAGTCTAAAACTTGACGTCGACTAAGAGGACTTGGATGACGAATGTAGACTTGCCGATGACTATATACGTCAATTTCTTGATAAAGAGGTGAGTGTTGAATATATTCTACCTCCAGGACACATCGCTCAAGACAACAGTGATTGTAACAATGTAGATATTGTGAGCAAGAGAAAATTCAAACTACCTAAATTAGAACTATGAAAATTTGATGGTTATGTGAAACAGTGGCTTCAGTTCTGGATCCAGTTTGAAAAGATAGACAAGGATCCGGATAAGCCTACTTAATGCAAGCTACTGTGAAACGGTATCGTGCTCGAGAAATCATTGAAAGTTTTCCACCTATTGGGGGAAATTATGCGAAGGCTGTAGAATATTTAAAGAACAGGTTCGGTAGGGATGATTTGTCGGTTGAAGTTTATGTAAGAGAGTTGTTATCTTTAGTTCTTAAGAAATCTTCCACTCCCGGTGATGGCAGTTCAATGTGTAGCCTTTAAGATAATTTGGAACCACAGATACGGTCACTCGAAACCTTAGGTGTTACAACGGATAAGTGTGCATCTATGTTGTATCCGTTAGTAGAGTCATGATTGCCTTGGGAGTTTCGTAGAGCATAGCAAAGAAGTTCAAACTTTGCACACACACGTGATTCAAAAGATAGGTTAGACAATCTCATGCTATTTGTGAAAGGGGTAGCGGCTTCGATGGCGTAGTTGAACTGCAGTGCCCAAGATCGCGGGTTCAAACCCGGCGAAGTCGTTGGATTTTTTAAGAGCGTTAAAATTCTTCAGAGGGGAAGTAAAACCGTCCCATGTCATATATTTATGGCATGTAAAAGATCCTTCCTCTAACTAAACTTGTTTGAAGATAAATGTCATTGTAACGCTCTATCAAAGTTCCAACGTTCCACACTAGGTGTCAGTGACATCTGGTAGCGAAAGTTGGAACTACTTGAAATTGAACGGAACTTGTAGCTCACCCCATGGGTGTCCGCTTGAAGCAGCTACAGCCTCTGGCGAGCCGAACATGTCCTCGGACACTCCCGGCACTAAAAGCCATACGCTAAATATAAAATAAATATATGAATGGGGAAGTGGAAGCCGAGGAACGGATCAGTTTAGCAATTTCAAGTTTTGGAATGAAAGGTAATAACAGGAGTAGAGACCAGCCCAAATTGTCAGAGCACATTGCTACTGCAGCTGACTTGTTAAACACTAACCCCGTTGAGGAGAAGAGAGAGTACTGTATTTTTTTGTGGAGGTCAACACGTTGCCCTGAATTGTTTTAAAGCAAAAAAAAGGTCATCTGAGAAACAAAAGGTCCTTAAGGAGAAGGGTGGATGTTCTAAGTGCTTTAAGAAAGGACACTGTCAATAAATGTAAAGGCGTACTGCGGTGCATTATTTGTAGTAAGAGCCACCAAGTTCTAATGTGCCCTGATTTACCTCAGACTAAACAAAATATATCCCATAATAATGTCGAACTCAGGCAATTTGGGGGGAAGAATGAACAAAAGACAAATTCGCTGAGTAATATTTCTAAATCTCCTTTAGTTCTTTTACAAATTTTGGTTGTAAAGATGAAAGGAATTGGTTCCTCCTTCTCTGTTAGAGCCTTAATTGACGCAGGATTCCAGAGTTCCTATGCTAAGAAAGACATTGTTACAAGATCAGGTTACACTCCATTCAGAACTGAAACAATTAAACATAACCTCATTGGTCGAGTGAAAACAAGTGTTAATGAACATTCATGTTACTAAGTAGAAATTGGAAGCCTGGATGGAAAATATCAATGTAATCTTCAATTGGATCGGATTTTAATATGTGAGGGCATCCCTTCGGTCAAGAAAGGACCTTGGTTGAATGAACTTGAGGAGGGGAATATCAGCCTAACAGATATTGGGGATGAGTCTAGGCCTGTGGACTTGCTGATTGGGGCGGATGTAGCGGGCAGACTTCATCATCATCATCTTCCTTCCAAGTATTGGGCCAAATGTCCCGTTACGGTCTTGCACTTTTCCTCCATCTCTTCATCGGACGTCCTATCGATCTATTTCCCCGTGGCTGGTAGCGAAGGATCTCCTTTGGAAATCTTCCAGGTTCCATCCTTTGGACATGATGCTTCCAGTTCTCTTGGTAGTCACAAATGTATGCAGTTATTGGTTTCACTTTTAGTTCCTTCAGCACATCCTCGTTTCTCTTATGATCCCATTTAGTATAGCCTGCTGTTCGGCGCATAAAGGTCATTTCGCGTGCTGTGAGTCTGGAGATGTCCTGACATCTTATTGTCCATGCCTCGCTGCCATAGCATAGGGTTGGTCTGGCTAATGTGTTATACAAACGCAAGCGTGTATGCCTTTGGACAAGAGATGGCTTCATGACGTGATTGATGATTCCTGTTGTTCTGGTATAATTAGTTATTTTTGCAGTTATGTCTCGTTCTTCTTGAAATGATAAATGATATCCTAAATACTTGAATTCGTTAACTCTTTCTAAAATTTTACCATCCAGACAAATTTTACTGGGGATAGGGTCCTTACCCTTAAAGGCCATTACTTTACTCTTTTCAGTAGAAATGCACATGCTGAATTTTGATGCCACTTTCTGGAGGTTGAAAACTGACCACTGCAGATCATCTTCAGAAGCTGCTACCAATGCAACATCATCAGCAAATAGTATAGCATTTAAATTTTTTAGATGCCTGCTGATAGGTATTGAACCATGTCTTTCACACCTCCATTCCTTTATTATAGCATTCATGTAGATTATGAATAGCAATGGAGAGAGTCCACAGCCTTGTCTTACCCCTCTGCTGATTAGCTTCCACTCGGATTTATGATTACTTAAAATTACTGAAATAAGAGTACCACTATACATGTTGGAAATGTTATCAATTAACTGTTGGGGGACACTCTGGCCAATATGTCAATAAGTCTGTTTCTGTCAACAAAATCAAAGGCTTTCTTAAAATCAACAAATAATATGTGTGTTTCCAAATTGAACTCCCTGCGTGTTTCGATCAACATTTTTAAGGTGAAATAGGCATCTGCACATGTGCGACCTTTTCTAAACCCATGTTGTTCATTCCCTATTAACTCAGAGTAATGTTTCAGTAATTTTTCTTTAACAATGTTTGCAAAAATTTTGTATCCAGAGTTAAGTATACTTATTCCTCTATAATTTTCCAAAACTTACATATTTCCCTTCTTATGAAGAGGAACTACTATTGCATTTTGCCAATCTTCTGGCGGCCTGTTACCCATCCAGATTAAATTCAATAATCTGAGAAATCTTTTCTTGAAGGCATCGCCTGAATATTTTAACATTTCTGCATTTATCGAATCTTCTCCAGGTGTTTTCCCATTTCGAAGTTTCCTCAAGACCCGTTCTAATTCTTCGAGTGTAATATTTTCCGATGACTTGTTGTTAGATGCGCGGGCAGACTTCTGACAGGAAATATTCAAGTTCTATCTTCTGGTTTGGTTACTGTAGAAACAAATTTAGGCTGGACTTCGATGGGAAAAGCCCCACACATATCTTCTGTTAACTTGGCAGTAGAGAGTTAATGAGACCAACGACCTATGGAGCCTAGATGCCATTGGAATCTCAGACTCGGCAGTTAAAATGTCCGAAGATGAAAGACAGCTTCAAATTAAAGGTGATTTTCTAAGAGGTATTACTGTAAATTATGAGGGACGTTACGAAGTTTCATTACTATCGAAAGAAGATAGTTTGGCTCTTCCTAGTAACAGGGAGCTAGCACTCAAAAGGTTAGAATCTACCACTGGAAAGCTTCAGTCTCAAAATCAAAATCTTCTAATTTCTTACGATGCAGTTCTAGCTGAGTGGGAAGAACTGGGAATTATTGAAGAAGTACCAGTCAAAGAAGTAGGGAAGTATGGCCACTGCCTGTCGCATCGAGAATAGCACTGCCAGAGTTCGCCCTGTATTTGACGCGTCAGCGAGAGATAGAAGTGATCCTTCTCTCAATCATTGTTTAGAGTGTGGACCCAATCTGATTGAACAGATTCCTTCCCTGTTACTAAAATTTCGGGAAGGGAAATTTGGGGTGATAGCTGATGTAGAAAAGGCTTTACTACAAATAAGTGTTCGTTAAGAAGATTGAGATTTTCTTAGGTTCAGCAGATGGAAAGACGGCAAACCAAATTGACCATATACTAATTTCAAATCGACATAGAAGCGCCATCACTGATATTCGTGCTTACCGGGGAGCTGACATAGGCTCTGACCACAACTTGCTGGTTGCATCCATGGAGGTGAAACTGAAAACTCACCACAAACAACAACAAGGGCGCGCAATACAGTATGATCTACAAGCATTAAACGAAACTCCTCAAACTTGTCAGTACCAAGTGGAAGTGAGCAATAGGTTTGGCGTACTTGATGAAGTAGGAGAAGAAGTGGATGAAAGTGGAACTACAGATATTAATAGATTGTGGAAGGATATCAAGAAGGTGATTCAAGAATCAGCTAAAACGCATTACCAAAAGTGGAACGAAAGAAGAAATGATTTAATGGTACATGTAAAACAGCAGTAGCAGCTAGCATCTCAGCAAGGAAAGCATGGCTACAGGACAGGAGAAATGAAGAATTGGAACAGCACTACAGGGAAACACGAAGAGAAACAAGCAGAACCTTACGAAAAGAAAAGAAGCTTTACCTTAAACATATGTTAGAGAGTATTGAGAATGACCAGAAGGAGAACAACATCCGTAAAGTATATGGGACGGTGAATAACATTAAGAAAGGTTACCAACCGCAATCAGCAGTTCTCCACGACAACAATGGTAACATCATTGCAGGAACAACCCACATATTACAGGCTTGGAAAGAGTACTTTGACCACTTACTGAACTGCCCTGAACCAGACAACAAATTGGAGAGAACCACTCTTTCAACGGTAGAACCTTTCATAAATGATCCTTAATATGAAGAGGTAACCAGCAGTCTGAAGAAACTGAAAAACCACTAAGCTGCTGGATCTGACGGTATACCAGTTGAATTGCTGAAATATGGGGGTGAGAAGCTTCATGAAAAACTGCATAAACTTATCCTGAAAATATGACGCGAGGAACAAATACCGGATGAATGGAAGGAAGCAATTATTGTTCCAATACATATGAAAGGAGATAAACATAACTGCGGAAATTACAGAGGAATATCCCTACTTGTCACAGCTTACAAATTACTGTCGCACATAATACTACAACGACTAATTCCATACACCGAAGATATAATAGGAGACTATCAGAATGGTTTCCGTAAAAACAGATCAGCAACAGACAATATATTTTGTATTAAGACAATCAATGAAAAAGTTTGGGAATATAACAAAAACGTCCATTACCTATTTATTGACTTCCAAAAGGCCTATGACTCAGTCCACAGAGAAACGGTGTGGGAAATTATGGCAGAATACGGAATCCCACAGAAACTTATCAGCCTGGTCAAAATGTGTATGGAGGAGACAATGAGCAAAGTGACACACTGTGGCTCCGTATCAGACGGTTTTGAAAACAGAACAGGACTAAAACAAGGTGATGCGCTCTCCCCACTTCTCTTCAACATCGTTCTGGAAAAAGTAATTCGGGAAACCAAAGAAGCTGTAACTGGAGACCTAGCAGATAACAAACACAACATCCTGGCATATGCAGATGACATTGTATTAATAGGAAATAATGGAGGAGAAATTGAAGCTTTATTCAGGTAATTAAATGAAACTGCTGCAAAAATAGGTCTAAAGATTAATGAAGAGAAGACAGAATACATGATCATACAGAGAGAAAACATGACTACAGACCAACGCAACAACCTTCATATAGGCAATTTTACCTTTAAGAACATGCCAAACTTCAAATACCTTGGGGTAAATATAAATGACTGCAATAGAAGACAAGTTGAACACCAAATTAGATTACGGAATGCAAACAAAGTTTACTTTTCTCTGCATAAATTACTTCCCTCCAAACTTTTGACCAGGAAAACAAAACTGAAACTATACAACACGATCATCAGGCCGGTACTGCTATACGGAGCCGAAACATGGAGTGTGACCAAAAGGGAGGAACGCCAACTTACAGTCTTCGAAAACAAGATATATAGAAAAATTGTCGGCCCCATCCTTGACCAGGAAACACAAAGATGGGTTCTCAGATCAAATCATGAGCTGTACAAGTTGGCCAATCAACCCAGAGTAGTGGACGTCATGCAAGCGAAACGGCTGCAATGGGCAGGGCATGTTATCAGAATGGACGCTGCCAGAATAGTTCGCCAGGTGTACGAGAAGAAGATCGAAGGCTCGAGACCCCCTGGAAGACCTAGGAGTAGATGGCAAGATGAGGTGACCTCTGACTGCAGACAAATGGGTAGCCTATTACTGTATAGGAGAATACTGCGCTGGATAGGAGGAAATGGAGGCAGATAGTGAGAGCGGCACGGGATCGTCACGTCCCAGAAAAGCCAACGGAGTGAGTGTTAGGTTCTTCTGGTGTGATCCAAATTACTGGAAGAATATAAAGATATTTCGGCATCGGAGGGTGGTATTTGGATTAAAATATAGCCCTTTCCTTTCAGGAGCAGTTCTTGATTACCATTTGGACAAGGCAATGGAATGTCAATATAGTGAAGAACAGATAACAAGTGCCTTTATTTGACAATGTTGTACCCAATGTTGATACTGAATCAGAACTGAAAGAATTCATTGATGACGCCCGTGATGTAATGCAGGAAGTAAAGTTCAACCTGAGAAGTTGGCAGGCCAACAATGATGCTTTCATTCTTGTAGGACAGACAGCGGTGTTAGGTTTACGATTTGGAATCTGACAATTAATTGTTAAACTTGGAATGGTTACAGAACCATGAATTGGGAGAGATCATGAAAAGATCCATTCTGTCAGTAGCACAGAAGGTATTTGATCCGATTGGCAGAGTTAGTCCAGTACTTCCAATTTCTAAATTGTTATTGCAAAAGATATGGTTAAGTGCTATATCTTGGGATGAAGAGGTCAGTACTGATATTAAGGAACAATGTTTAACTTGGTATTCCAGCCTCCTTCTACTGAAAGGGATGAGAATTCCACGTTGGTTTCATTATTCCAAGAACCACAGGGATGTCAGTCTACATATTTTGTGTGATGCTAGTGCACAGGCCTGCGCTGCAGTAGTCTTCATACAACTACAAATTGACGGTGAGAGTAAGGTACACCATCTTGCAGCCAGAGCAAAACAGTCTTTTTATTTATTTATTTATTGTATGTCTTTTAGTGTCCGGAGTGTCCGAGGACATGTCCGGCTCGCCAGAGGCTGTATCTACTTCAACCGAATACCCATAGGGTGAGCTACAAGTTCCGTTCAATTTCAAGTTGTTCCAACTTTCGCTACCAGATGTCACTCACACCTAGTGGTGAGCGTTGGAACTTTGATAGAGTGTTCCAACGAAATCTGACCTAGAAATTTAGCTTCACACAAGTTTAGTCTGTGGATGGATCTTTTCTTCTTAAGACGCCGTCTCCAAACGAAGGTTGGCGATCCACGTAGCCAGCCCTGACCTTGACATTGCAGTATGAAATGCTTCCTCCGATGTACACCGGTGCCACCTTCTAATGTCCTTCAACCATGAATTTCTGCGTCTCTCAATGGATCGTTTTCCTTCTATCTTTCCTTCAATAATTAGCTGTAATAATTGGTACCTCTCGTTTCGCATGATGTGACCTAGGTATTGTGTCTTTCTTTACTTTATAACTTGTAGCAGTTCTTTTTGCTTTTTCATCCGATGTAGGACCTCGACATTTGAAATGTTCAATATCCAAGGTTTGCGCAGGAGACGACGATATAGATACATTTCAAAGGCATCGATTCGTTTTTCAATAGAACGATCCATGGTCCAGCATTCGCAACCATATAGAACAGAAAATGTGTGACAACGGATCATGCGGATTCGCAACTGTAGACTGAGATCTGATCGTACAAAAAATTTCCGCAAGGTAAAGAATTGTTTCCTGGCCTGTTAAATTCTAGATTTTATTTCTTGTTTGGAGTCACATTGTTCGTTCAATATGGTGCCCACGTATTTGAAAGAGGACACTTGTTCAACTATATTATTATTTATTGTGAGATTTGCTCTTATTGTCTTTTTAGAGAACACCATCATTTTTGTTTTTAAAGCGTTCACACACAAGCCGAATTCTTCACTGTGTTGTACCAAGCAATTTACCATGCCTTGAAGGTTAGATAATTTATCTGCTATGACATCAGTATCATCCGCATATCTAATGTTATTAATACATTTTCCACATATATTGATCCCTCCAACTTCTACCAGCGATTCTTTAAATATCGCCTCAGAATAAATGTTGAACAAAAGCGGTGACAGTACACAACCCTGACGAACACCGTTTCTGATTGAAGCCGTTTCTGAAGTTCCTTAAACTGTTTTAACATCCGCAGTCTGATTCCAATATAGATTACTTATGATGCGTAAATCATTGCGGTCAATACCAGTTGATCTCAGAATTTCTATCAACTTTTCATGTCTGACACAATCAAAAGCTTTTTTGCAGTCTATAAAACATCTCTGTATTAGTACATTCAAGGAGAAGAGTGTCTCACGTGTACCGCCCCCATTTCTGAACCCAAACTGATTCTGTTCCATGTGTGATTCACATTTCTTATATATGCGAGTGTGAACGATTCGTAAAATGTTTTGATTACGAGAGACATCAAAGTAATCATTCGCTAATCATCGCATTGAGAAGAGTTAGGCTTTTTTGGTAATGGTATGAAGGTTGATTTCAACCAATCAGATGGTATAACTCCAGAAATATATATTTTATTGAACAGGGATGTTAGGATATTAAGGCCGGTAGATTCTTGCTCAATCATTACTTTAAGAACTTCAGCATAAACTCCATCTGGCCCTGTGGCTTTGCCATTCTTTTGAAGATTAACAGCATGCACAACTTCTCTTGTTGTTATTCTAAGTCCAGGCTCATTTATTCTTTCATCGGGCGAAGGAGGATCATTTCTTTTGTCATAGAAAAGAGTATCAATATATTCGTTCCATATTTTGAGTTTCCCTTCGATATCCGTGATGATTTCATTATTGGCATTTCTCAGAATTTGACCATATTGTTTCCGCTGTAAGTTCTTTCACTTTCTTATGCAAGTTAAAATAATCATATTTCTCTTTCAGGACTTCAATTTCTTTACATTTTTCAGTCACCCATATTTCTCGGGCTTCTTTACACTTTCTTTAAATCCTTTTGTGCAGAATTTTGTATTTAATGTGATCTGTGGTTTTATATTTCCTTCTTTCATTCATAAGAGCCAGAATTTCATCTGTTATCCAGGACTGTCGTTTGTTGTTGATGCTGTGTCCGATGTTATATTCCTGAATTTCAATTCTACTCTCTTTTATAGACTTCCAAGTAGATTCCACCTCTATCGGTCCAGTGCTTCTTATCATTTCCATTTTCTCTTCCAGAGCATTTCCAACATCGGTTCTTGTTTCAGGAAGTGTTTATTTTCTAATATCTATGCACTTTGCAAGTTTAACATTCCTCTTAGCTTTCCCAAAACGAAGTATTTTAAGGTTTAGTACAACTGGATTGTGAACACTATTTATATCAGCACCAGGATATGTTTTCACAGATGTTACAACCATCCTTAATGGTTTCTTCACAAAAATGAAATCAATTTGGTTCCTAGTGATCTTTTCATTACTATTAGCAGGATATGTCCATGTGTATAATCGCCTAGGTGGATGTTTGAAGAAAGTGTTGGAAACGAATAGATCGTGTTCTATACAGTATTGTATTAGTCTGTCTCCCCTCAAATTTCGTTCACCAAGACCGTAACTTCCTACTGTATTACCTACAGCACCTGTTCCTGCTTTTGAGTTAAAATCACCCATGATCATTGTTATCTCACCCTTTTTGGTGAGTTACATTGCCTCATCTAAGGTGTCATGAAATAATTCTATTTCTTCATCATCATTGTCGCCAGTCGGCGCATGGATCTGAATAATGTTCATGATCCGATGCGATGTTTGGAACCTCAATAACATTATCCGATCACTAAGTGGTATAAAATCCAAAACTGATTTTGCAACTAATTATGAAATAAGTATGGCAACTCCGTATCTGTGACTGTTATCCACGCCTCCAGAGAAGTACAAGCATCCTTCCTTTGTGTTGTGAATTCCAGATCCAGGCCATCTTACCTCACTCAGTCCAAAGATGTCAATTTTCAATCTACATCTATCTGCTTCCACGTAGGCAAGTTTTCCAGCCATATACAAACTTCGTACATTCCAAGTAGCAATTCGTACATTGTTGTCATATATTTTTATATTTCGAGAGCTGTCAAGAACATAATCACTCATAGCAGCGTTCGCAGCATCCCCCCCGGAGATCCGATTAGGACAATAGAAACTCCGGATAATAATTTTGCATTGAACTGAGCCATTGCTATGTGAATTTATAGGGATATCCTTGAGGATCTTGAGTGCATTGGCTTCCCGTTGCCTTCTGCATGCTAATGCCGTTGACCAGAATTGGTTCCTCCGCCTTCAGAGATAATTTCTTATCTCATGGACAATAGTGTGCCCGATTCTATATCTATTCGTCCATTCTCAGAAAGAGTGTAGGAGCAAGGTATAGGGGATCTCCTTATTCCGGGAGATATTCGGTCCCTTCATTCGTTAGCCGCCCCCTCTCTACCACGGGGAGGTGAATGTCAGGATTTCACCATCATTGAAACGGGGACCAAAAGGAATTTCCCAGTTTCTCTGGTTCCTCTATGAAAATATGACTCCTTATATGAAAATCCACAGCCTGATTCCAGTCTCCGACCGGGTCAGGAATGGAATGAATGAAGCCCCCATCTAACGGCGAGGATATGAACTGTGCCGGCTGCCGAGGCCTGACGCACTCCTCTGGGGCAATGATTAAATGAATGACAGATGAAAATAAATGATAGTGGAGAGTGTTGTTGGAATGAAATTTTGACAGGGAAAACTGAAGTTCCCGGAGAAGAACCTGTCGGCCTTCGTTTTTTCCAGCACAGATCTCACATGGAGTGACCGGGATTTGAACCACGGACCCAGCGGTGAGAGGCCGGCGTGCTGCCGCCTAAGCCACGGAGGCTTACTATCACTCCTTATCCTGGGAGTTATTCGGACGTCAGAGCCTTGTTATTTTACAGCAGGGTTATTTTACAGCATTCTCATTTCCGGCTGGCTTGTTCGTTCATTCTGACCGCTGTGCTTTCTTGTAGACTACCTGGCCAGACCATGACTGACTTGGTCTTATGTTCGGTTTTCTTTAAACAGAGGTCGGGCTGAAAAGTTCAGACAGTAGAGCGCTGGCTTTCTGAGCTCAACTTGGCAGGGTCGATCCTGGCTCAGTCCGTCACCTCTCTCCAACAGCAGCTTCCTACTGTTGATAGCTTTATATTCAAAACCAAGGTTATGAACCACTTTCAGTAAGGAAGAGTAACTGCATTTAAATAAGTCGTTTGGAAGTGTAATATGTGCCGGCGAATAGCATCGTCTTTAAACGGATCCAGATTTGTAATTCTGGAGGTTCTAGGCCGCTTCTTTCCAGGCGTGGACAGTTTAGATGAACCCTCTTCTGAGTTGTTATATTTCTCCATCGTAACTCTTGTCACAGTACTTTTACTAACTCTAAGAGCTTTCGCAGGGCGTTCTCGAACTCACTGGAACAAACTCTTAGCCTCCTCTTCAAAGAATTCCCTTGCGGCACATATCATTTCTCTTCCTTGGTGATGAATTGTCATACCATGGCCGGCAGTATTTTTTTCATGAGGTGGACGAGTTCTGGGCCTCCCTCTCCCTCGAGGAGTATTCATAATGCTTGAAATATATACTGCAATACAATAATTGTAGGTCTACGTAATTAGTATTTAAAATACCGTTAGATACTTAATGACGGCCTCCAAACAGAAACACAAATTGAATAACACTCACACTGAACTGCTTGTGACATGATCTAACTCAGAAGTGCGAGGTTTGGCAACTCCTCCAAACTCCTCCTCAACACGAGCTGGCCAGAGGGCTTATCTCCATGGCAACCGCAGTCGCCCCACCCCGTTTCCATGACAACCATACTCCCACCTCTCTTTATCCCACCCGGTAGGCTGTAAAAGGACCTCCCTCTAAGAACTGTCAGACTTCAACTTTCAGTATTACAACTGTAGAAGGACTAAACTATAATACCAAGATGTCAAGTTGTATTTCTGGAGAGATTCGACAAAGGTCTTAGCATGAATTGAAAAGGAGGAAACATGGACTGTGTTTGCCAACAACCGTGTTAAAGGAATCCATCAGTTGACCTTACCTGAAATGTGGAGATATGTTCCTGGCCCTGCAGATCTTCCTTCAAGAGGTTGTCTGGCAGAAACATTGTGAGCACTCAGATGTTGGGAGGGGATAGAGTGGTTATGAAAGGACCGGCCAGAGTGGCCTGGTGAAGATACACCTGCAGAGGCAGAGCTGATTTTGCAAGAAAAGAGAAAATCAACTCAATCAATTAGTTACTTTGTAGATAGCCTACGTACTGCGAGTTGTGTAGCACCCCAGGACATGCAAATGATGATCAGTGCAGGTACCACGATTTTAATTGATAGGCCTATTACTTATATTTTTCAAGTTATGGAAAAATAATTTGGTTGGATGCCTGAATAAAGAGGTTTATCCTAAATACACGAAGAGCAAACCAAAGAAGCACTTCAGGAACGAGTACGCAAACTGGAAATAGCCTACCAAACATCCCGCAAAGTATGCAAACCATCAGCTCTGAACTTTGCACACGTATAGTACCTGACATTATAGATTAATGTGGAGTAATTATTATACCTCAGTGCTACCAACATGATTCTAAGCTTTCTGACAGTTTCAATTTTTAATTACATGTAAATTATATACTAACAAACAGATTTTATCCAAAATTGGCAATATAACAGATCGTAATATTTCAGATTAATTCTGAGCATCACATACATGGCACTGTTCTCAACATGATTTTACGCGCTCTGGTAAATCCAATATCAAACAGCATGTAACGTCCTTACTATCCATTAGACTTCAACCAAATTTTTATGTGCATTCTATACCTTAAGAGATGGAACTAAGAATATATTCAGAGTCCCCAGGGCTGCCAACTGTAGTAAGTTACTCTATTAGGCTATACTATTTCAGGTGTATTTCAAACTCCCTACTTACAAATGTTAGTATTACCAACTTGATTTCGTCATTATTCTAGATAGGTCTATATAGATTGGCATGAATCATACATTTTAAGAAAAGTAGGCTCCTTAGTTCGTCACAGAACTACTTGCCACGGTGGGTGAGTGGATAGCGTGTCGGTCTACTAACCCCAAGATTGCAGGTTCGTCCCTGGCCGTGGTAAGTGATTTTTGAAAGGCGGCAAAAATACGATACGCATGTCATACGATGGTGGCATGTCAAAGAACCCATTTGAATTCAGTAGGCCGAGTTCATAATGGCAAAATTAATCTCGGGAGTTTCCGCCAACACAAAGTTCCTCATTTCTCTACTAGAAAGCGCTATAATGTTCAAGGAGCTTAGATATCTATTATCTAACCTCCTTGACTTTCATAGTGATTCAAGGAACAACGAAATTCGACATGCAAGCTACCATCTGGGTGTCAAATTACAAAGCTTGCACCAGGCATCCGAGGCCATACGATATTATTATACAGAACTACTTGTTAAAAATTGCAGCGCAAAATTAACAAAATAATAAATCTTTTGTTAAAAGAAGTGTTTTGTTTCTCCTGTATAATGTTATTCTTGGTGCTTATGACACTCTGGCTTTCCTGGGACGATATTTTGGAAAATGGAAATTGAGCTACAATATAAACATCCCGATTGTATCCGGCCTCCTGTTCCACTTTATACCTAAAACCTTTGTGACACTTCCATTGATTGCAATATCTCCATTGTTAACCTCGATCTTCAAACGTTCATAATTTCTTATTGTAGATTCTCAGCTTCGCAGCTCCATCTCGACTTTAGCTAGAATCAGTGTGCTTTCAGAACGAAACATATTGTATTCTTCTACAGAAGCAACTGATGTTAAACAGTTATCTACGTACGTAGATTTCATCAGTTTTCGTGCTATCAGTTCATCGTTATCATTATCAGTCGAAATATGATGATGAAATACAGCACCCAATATAAATGAAATACATGTGGCTCCAAAAGAAACTCTTGAATGGTTATAAATCTTCAATGCCATAGCTCTGAATTTCTTCACAATAAAAATTGGAGATAATCAAGATCTTTGGAATGATTTCCTTATGTCTGCAGTATCACCCAGCTCTTTCTCTCGAAACCGTAAAAGAATTTAAGGGATAATTTGAACGTAACTTAGTTAGGACCTTTCATTAAACAATCGTTGAGTGAAAGTCTTCGACTGTTTGAATGAAGCATCGATTATTGTCGAACTGGAGTAGTCAGACTTTCAGGTTTGATACAGGTCGGTGTGGAAGATAATGACAAGATTTCTCCAACTTTTCCTACGGTACCTCTTCAATAAAACCTTCCACTGTCCAGTGATCAAACATTTTGCCCTTATATGAGAAGAGACCTGTCGTTAACAACTTTTGTGTAGTCGACTGAAGTCTACTTTCCGTTATTTTCTTATTAGGCAGAACTTTCGTACGTTCCTCCTTCCAACTTGACTTGGCGCAGACCACATGCGATTCGACCCAAACCTATCTGGTCAGAATACGAGGACGGAGTCTAGATGGTAGAGGGTTTCACCCTAGCAGTTGGTCCAGTATAAACACTTCAGTACGTTTATTCACTATTTAGTATGCAAGTGTTCATACTGTTGCGTCCCGTACGTGCGACACTTCTGAAAGGCTAACTTGCATGGCTTGGTATAAAGGTGGTATTCTAAGAGACGTAGGGGATGCAGCAGTAGGGGCGTAAGCAGGGAGGTAGAAATAAGGGGTCGCGCAGGTGCGGAGGAGGCGCAGACAGACCTGGTGACGGCGCGGTGCTCATAACCTTGCAGGGAACGTGGAGGGTGAAGGTAAGTGTTGCGCAAGGCTGGAAGACAGCTGTTAGCGATTAATGAAGTGTTTGGGGTAGTCTGTAGTGTGTTTGATGGTATTTGAAGCTTATGGTGTTCTCTGTAGTGTGTTTGATTGTGTTGGAAGTGTCTGGTGTACTCTGTAGTGTGTTTTATTGTGTTTGAAGTGTTTGTACTCTGCAGTGTATTTGATTGTGTTTAAGTGTTTGGTGTACTCTGTAGTGTGTTTGATAGTGTTTAAAGTGTGTGGTGTTCATTGTAGTATGTTTGATTATGGTTGAAGTGTTTGGTGTATTCTGTAGTGTGATTGATTGTGTTTGAAATGTTTGGTGGTCTCTGTAGTGTGTTTGAAGTGTTTGGTGTACTCTGTAGAGTGTTTGAAGTGTCTGGTGTTCTCTGTAGTGTCTTTGATTGCGTTTGAAGTGTCTGGTGTTCTCTGTAGTGTGTTTTGAATGTGTTTGAAGTGTTTGGGGTACTCTGTTGTGTGTTTGATTGTGTTTGAAGACTCTGGTGTTCTCTGCAGTGTGTTTGAATGTGTTTGAAGTGTTTGGTGTTCTCTTTAGTGTGTTTGATTGTGTTTGAAGTGTTCGGTGCATTCCTAAGAGTGTTTAATTGTGTTTGAAAGTTATGGTGTTCTCTGTAGTGTGTTTAATTATTGTACTTGAAGTGTCTGGTGTTCTCTGTAGTCTGTTTAATTGTGCTTGAAGTGTTTGGGGTTCTCTGAACTGTGTTCGATTGTGTTGGAAATGGCTGGTGTACTCAGTAGTGTGTTTGATTGTGTTTGAAGTGTTTGTACTCTGTAGTGTGTTTGTTTCTTTTAAGTGTTTGGTGTACTCTGTAGTGTGTTTGATAGTGTTTAAAGTGTGTGGTGCTCTTTGTAGTGTGTTTGATTATGGTTGAAGTGTTTGGTGTATTCTGTAGTGTGATTGATTGTGTTTGAAATGTTTGGTGGGCTCTGTAGTGTGTTTGAAGTATTTGGTGTACTCTGTAGTGTGTTTGAAGTGTTTGGGGTACTCTGTTGTGTGTTTGATTGTGTTTGAAGAGTCTGGTGTTCTCTGTAGTGTGTTTGATTGTGTTTGAAGTGTTTGGGGTACACTGTAGTGTGATTGATTGTGCTTGAAGTGTCAGGTGTTCTCCGTAGTGTGATTGATTGTGTTTGAAATGTTTGGTGTTCTCTGTAGTGTGATTGATTGTTGGAAGCGTTTGGTGCACTCTGTCGTGTGTTTGATTGTGTTTAAGTGTTTAGTGTTCTCTGTAGTGTGTTTAATTGTGCCTGAAGTGTTTGGTGTACTCTGTAGTGTTTGATTGTGTTTAAGTGTTTGGTGTTCTCTGTAGTGAGTTTAATTGAGCCTGAAATATTTGGTGTACTCTGTAGTGTGTTACTTGTGTTTGAAGAGTATGGTGTTTTCTGTAGTGTGTTTGGTGTGTTTGTAGTATGTTTAATTGTGCCTGAAGTGTTTGATGAACTCTATAGTGTGTTTGATTGTTGGAAGTGTCCGGTGTTCTCTGTGGTGTTTTTTGTGTTTGAAGTGTTTAGCGTACTCTCTAGTGTCATTGATAGTGTTTGAAGTGTTTGGTGTTCTCTGTTGTGTGTTTGGTTATGTTAAAAGTGTTTAGTGTTCTCTGTAGTGTGTTTGATTGTGTTGGAAGTAACTGGTGTTCTCTGTAGTGTGGTTGATTGTTTTAGATGTGTTTGGTGGTCTCTGTAGTGTGTTGGAAGTGTTTGGTATTCTCTGCAGTGTTTCTGATAATTTTTGAAGTGTTTGGTGTTCTCTTTAGTGTGTTTGATTGTGTAGGATGTGTCTGGTGTTCTGTGTAGTGTGTTTGATTGTGTTTGAAGTGTTTGGTGTGCTATGTAGAGTGTTTTATTGTGTTTGAAGTTTCTGGTGTTCTCTGTAGTGTGATTATGATGGAAGTGTTTGGTGTTCTCTGTAGTGTATCTGAAGTGTTTGGAGTTCTGTGTAGTGTGTTTTATTGCGTTTGAAGTGTCTGGTGTTCTATGTAGAGTGTTATATTGTGTTTGACGTTTTTGGTGTTCTCTTTAGAGTGTTTGATTGTGTTTGAAGTGTTTGGTGTACTCCTAAGTGTGTTTATTGTGTTTGTAGTTTCTGGAGTTCTCTGTAGTGCGTTTGAAGTGTTCGGTGTCCTCCGTAGTGTGTTTGATTGTGTTTGATGTTTCTAGTGTTATCTGTAGTGTGATTGTGTTGGAAGTTTGGCGTTCTCTGTTGTGTGTTTGATTGTTGGAAGTGTTTGGTGTCCTCTGTAGTGTGTTTGATGTGTTTGGTGTTCCATGTAGAAGGTTTGATTATTGGAAGTGCCTGGTGTACTCCGTAGTGTGTTTGATTGTTGGAATTGTTTGGTGTTCTCTGTAGTCTGATCTTATTGGAAGTGTTTGGTGTACTCTGTACTGGGTTTGATTGGTTGAAATGTCTGGTTTTCGCTTTAGTGTGTTTGATAGTGATGGAAGTGTTGGTGTTCCCCGTAGGGCGATTACTGTTGGAAGTGTTTGGAAGTGGTGTAATCTGTAGTTTGTTAGATTGTTGGAAGTGTCTGGTGTTCTCTGTAATATGTTTGATTGTGTTTAAGTGTTTGGTGTACTCTGTAGTGTGTATGATAGTGTTTAAATTGTTTGGTGTTCATTGTAGTCGTTTGTTTATGTTAGAAGTATTTGGTGTGCTCTGTAGTGTGATTGATTGTGTTTTGAAGTGTTTGGTTGCCTCTGTAGTGTGTTTGAAGTTTCTGGTGTACTCTGTAGTGTGTTTGAAGTATCTTGTGTTCCCTGTAGCGTGTTTGTTTGTGTTTGAAGTGTCTCGTGTTCTCTGTAGTGTGTTGGATTGTGATTGAAGTGTCTGGTGGTCTCTGTAGGGTGTTGGATGTGTTTGGTAGACACTGTAGTGTATATGTAGTGTTTGAAGTGTTTCGTATACTCGGCAGTTTTTTGATAGTGTTTATGTGTTTGGTGTAATATTGAGTGTGTTTGATAGTGTTTAAGGTGTATGGTGTTTAATTGTACTGTAAGTGTTTGGTGTACTCTGTTGTGTGTTTGAAGTGTTTTGTGTTACCTGTAGTGTGATTGGTTGTGTTTGAAGGGTTTGGTGTTCTCAGTAGTGTGTTATTTGTGCCCGAAATGTTTGGTGTTCTCTGCTATCTGTTATTTGTGTTTGAAGTGTCTGGAGTTCTGTGTAGTATGTTTGGTTGTGTTGGAAGTGTCTGGAGTTCTGTGTAGTGTGTTTCGTTGTGTTGGAAGTGTTTGGTGTTCTCTGTAGTGTGTTATTTGTGTTTGATGTATTTGGTGTACTCTGTAACGTGTTTGATTGTGTTGGAAGTGTCTGATATTCTCTACAGTGTGTTTGATAGTGAATGAAGTGTCTGTTGTTCTCTGTAGTGTGATTGATTGTTTTTGATGTCTTTGGTGAACTCTATAGTACACTTGTTTTTGGTGGAAGTGTCTGGTGTACTCTGTAGTTTGTTTGATTGTGTTGGAAGTGTTTGGTGTAATCTCTAGTGTCTTTCGTAGTGTTTAAAGTGTTGAGTGTTCTCTGTAGTGTGTTTAATTGTGCTGTAAGTGTTTGGTGTACTCCGTAGTGTGTTATTTGTGTTTGAAGTGTTTGGTGTTCTCTGTAGTGTGTTTGGTTGTGTTTGAAGTGTTTGTTGTTCTCTGTAGTGTGTTATTTGTTTTTCAAGGGTTTGGTGTTCTCTGAAGGGTGTTTGGTTGTGTTTGAAGTGTTTGGTGTTCCCTGTAGTCTGATGTTCTCTGCAGTGTATTTGATAGTGAATGAAGTGTCTGTTCTTCGCTGTAGTGTGTTTGATTGTATGAAAGTGTTTAAATTCATCTGTAGTGTGTTTTATTGTTTTTAAGTTTTTGGTGTACTCTCTAGCGTGCATGATTGTGTTTGAAGTGTTTGGTGTTCTCTGTAGTGTGATTGATTGTTTGAAGTGCTTGGTGATCCTCGAAGTGTGTTTAATTGTTGGAGGAGTCTGGTATTCTCTGTAATGTGGTTGATTGTGCTTGAAATGTCAGGTTTTCCTTGTAATGTGATTGATATTGTTTGGTGTACTATGTAGTGTGTTTGATTGTGTTTAAGTGTTTGGTGTTCTCTGTAGTGTGTTTAATTGTGCCTGAATTTTTTGGTGTACTCTGTAGTGTGTTATTTGTTTTTGAAGTGTTTGGTGTTCTCTGTTGTGTTTTATTTTTAATTGAAGTGTTTGTTATTCTCTATAGTGTGTTTATTTGTGCCTGAAGTGTTTGATGTACTCTGTAGTGTGTTTGATTGAGTTTGAAGTCATTTGAGTTCTCTGTAGTATGCTTTGTTGTGTTTGAAGTGTTTAGCATACCCTGTAGTGTCATTGATAGTGTTTGAAGTGTTTGGTGTTCTCTTTTGTGTGTTTGGTTATGTTAAATGTGTTTGGTGTTCTCTGTAGTTAGTTTGATTGTGTTGGAAGTAACTGGTGTTCTCTGTAGTGTGGTTGATTGTGTTTGATGTGCTTGGTGGTCTCTATAGTTTGTTGGAAGTGTTTGGTTATCTCTGCAGTGTGTCTGATAATTTTTGAAGTGTTTGGTGTTCTCTGTAGTGTGTTGGGGAATGTTAGAAGTGTTTGGTGTTCTCTGTGGTGTGTTTGGTTATGTTAGAAGTTTTTGGTGTCCTCTGTAGCGTGTTTGGATGTGTTAGTATTGTTTGGTGTTCTCTGTAGTGTGTTTGGTTATGTTAGAAGTGTTTGGTGTTCTCTGTAGTGTGTTTGGTTATGTTAGTAGTGTTTGGTGTACTCCGCAGTGTGTTTGATTGTTTGGGGTGTCTAGTGTTCGCTGTAGTGTGTTTGATTGATGGAAGTGTCTGGTGTTCTCTGTTGTTGTTTCATTGTTGGAAGTGTCTGGTGTTCTCTGTAGTGTGTGTGATTGTGTAGGATGAGTCTGGTGTTCTGTGTAGTGTGTATGATTGTGCTTGAAGTGCTGGTGTACTATGTGGAGTGTTCTATTGTTTTTGACGTTTCTGGTGTTCTCTGTAGTGTGATTTTGATGGAAGTATTTGGTTATCTCTGTAGTGTGTTTGATTGTTGGAAGTGTCCGTTGTTCTATTTAGTGTATTTGATTGTCGGATTTGTCCGGTGTTCTCTTTAGTGTATCTGAAGTGTTTGCAGTTCTGAGTAGTGTGTTCTATGTAGAGTGTTATATAGTGTTTGAAGTGTTAGGAGTTCTCGTTAGTGCGTTTGAAGTGTTTGGTGTCCTCCGTAGTGTGTTTGATTGTGTTTGAAGTTCCGGTGTTATCTGTAGTGTGATCGTCTTGGATGTGTTTGGCGTTCTATGTAGTGTGTTTGATTGTTGGAAGTGTTTGTTGTTCTCTGAAGTGTGTTTGATGTGTTTGGTGTTTTTTTGTAGTAGGCTTGATTGTTGGAAGTGTCTGGTGTACTCTGTAGTGTGTTTGATTTTTGGAAGTGTTTGGTGTTCTCTGTAGTCTGTTTGATCTTGTTGGAAATGTTTGGTGTACTCTGTAGTGGGTTTAATTGTTTAAAATGTCTGGTTTTCGCTTTAGTGTGTGTGATTGTGAAGGAAGTGTTTTGTTCCCCGTTGGTCGTCTATTGTTGGAAGTGTTTGGAAGTGTACTCTGTAGTGTGTTTGATTGTGTTTGAAGTGTTTCGTGTTCTCTGTAATCTGTTATTTGTGTTTGAAGTTTCTGGAGTTCTGTGTAGTGTGTTTGGTTGTGTTGGAAGTGTTTGGTTTTCTCTGTAGTGTGTTATTTGTGTTTGATGTATTTGGTGTACTCTGTAGTGTGTATGAAGTGTTTGGAGTACTCTGTAATGTGTATGATTGTGTTGGAAATGTCTGATGCTCTCTGCAGTGTGTTTTATAGTGAATGAGGTGTCTGTTGTTCTCTGTAGTTTGATAGATTGTTTTTGATGTGTTTGGTGAACTCTATAGTACACTTGTTTTTGGTGGAAGTGTCTGGTGTACTCTGTAGTTTGTTTGATTGTGTTGGAAGTGTTTGGTGTAATCTCTAGTGTCATTCGTAGTGTTTAAAGTGTTGAGTGTTCTCTGTAGTGTGTTTAATTGTGCTGTAAGTGTTTGGTGTACTCCGTAGTGTGTTATTTGTGTTTGAAGTGTTTGGTGTTCTCTGTAGTGTGATTGGTTGTGTTTGAAGTGTTTGGTGTTCTCTGTAGTCTGATGTTCTCTGCAGTGTGTTTGATAGTGAATGAAGTGTCTGTTCTTCTCTGCAGTGTGTTGGAATGTGTGAAAGTGTTTGGTTTCATCTGTAGTGTGTTTTATTGTGTTTAAGTTTTTGGTGTACTCTGGCGTGCATGATTGTGTTTGAAGTGTTCGGTGTTCTCTGTAGTGTGATTGATTGTTTGAAGTATTTGGTGTTCCTGGAAGTGTGTTTGATTGTTATAGAAGTCTGGTATTCTCTGTAATGTGTTTGATTGTGCTTGAAGTGTCAGTTATTCCTTGTGGTGTGATTCATAGTGTTTGAAATGTTTGGTGTACTCTGTAGTGTGTTTGATTGTATATAGGTGTTTGGTGTTCTCTGTAGTGTGTTTAAATTTGCCTGAAGTATTTGGTGTACTCTGTAGTGTGTTATTTGTGTTTGAAGTGTTTGGTGTTCTCTGTAGTGTGTTTGGCGTGTTTGAAGTGTTTGGTGTTCTCTGTGGTGTGTTATTTGTATTTGAAGTGTTTGGTATACTCTGTAGTGTTTTTAATTGTGCCTGAAGAGTTAGATGTACTCTTTAGAGTGTTTGAGTTTGAAGTGTTTTGTGTTCTCTGTAGTATGTTTTGTTGTGTTTGAAGTGTTTAGCGTACTCCGTAGTGTCATTGATAGTGTTTGATGTGTTTGGTGTTCTCTTTTTGTGTTTAGATATGTTAAATGTGTTTGGTGTTTTCTGTAGTGTGTTTGATTGGTTTGGAAGTAACTGGTGTTCTCAGTAGTGCGGTTGATTGTGTTTGATGTCTTTGGTGGTCTCTGTAGTGTGTCGGAAGTGTTTGGTAATCTCTGCAGTGTGTCTGATAATTTTTGAAGTGTTTGGTGTTCTCTGTAGTGTGTTTGGTTATGTTAGAAGTGTTTGGTGTTCTCTGTAGCGTGTTTGGTTATGTTAGAAGTGTTTGGTGTTCTCTGTAGAGTGATTGATTGTAGGAAGTGTCTGGTGTAATCTGTAATTTGTTAGATTTTTGGAAGTGTCTGGTTTCTCTTTAATGAGTTGGATTTTGTTTAAGTGTTTGGTGTACTCTGTAGTGTGTGTGATGATGTTAAAGTGTTTGGTGTTCATTGTAGTGTCTTTGATTATGTTTGAAGTGTTTGGAGTACTCTATATTGTGATTGATTGTGTTTTGAAGTGTTTGGTTGTCTCTGTAGTGAGTTTGAAGTTTCTGGTGAAAACGTCAGTGGGTTTGAAGTGTCTGGTGTTCCATGTAGAATGTTTTATTGTGTTTGAAGTGTCTGGTGTTCTCTGTAGTGTGTTGGATGGGATTAAAATACCTGGAGGTCTTAGTAGGGTGTTGGAAATGTTTGGTTTAATCTGTAGTGTGTATGTAGTGTTTGACGTGTTTCGTGTACTCTGTAGTGTGTTTGATTTTATTTAAGTGTTGGGTGTAATCTCTTGTGTGTTTGATAGTGTTTAAAGTGTTTGGTGTTCTCTGTAGTGTGTTTAATTCTGCATTAAGTGTTTGCTGTACTCTGTAGTGTGTGATTTGTCTTTGATATGTTTGGTGTTCTCTGTAGTGTGATTGGTTGTGTTTGCAGTGTTTGGTGTTCTCTGTACTGTGTTATTTGTGCTTGAAGTGTTTGCTGTTCTCTGAAGTGTGTTTGGTTGTGTTTGAAGTGCTTGAAGTTTTGTGTAGTCTGCTATTTGTGTTTGAGTGTCTGGAGTTCTGTGTAGTGTGTTTGGTTGTGTTTGAAGGGTTTGGTGTGCTCCTAAGTGTGTTTGACTGTGTTTGAAGTTTCTGGTGTTTTCTGTAGTGCGTTTGAAGTGTTTGGTGTCCTCCGTAGTGTGTCTGATTGTGTTTGAAGTTTCTGGTGATATCTGTAGTGTGTTTGTGTTGGAAGTGTTTGACGTTCTCTGCAGTGTGTTTGATTGTAGGAAGTGTCTGGTGTAATCTGTAGTTTGTTAGATTGTTGGAAGTGTCTGGTGTCCTCTGTAATGTGTTCGATTGTGTTTTACGGTTTGGTGTACTCTGTAGTGTGTTTTATTTTGCATTAAGTGTTTGGTGTACTCTGTAGTGTGTTATTTGTGTATGAAGTGTTTGGTGTTCCCTATAGTGTGATTGGTTGTGTTTGAAGTGATTGGTGTTCTCTGTAGTGTGTTATTTGTGTTTCAAGTGTTTGGTGTTCTCTGAGGTGTGTTTGGTTGTGTTTGAAGTTTTTAGGTTTCTCTGTAGTCTGTTATTTGTGTTTGAAGTGTCTGGAGTTCTCTGTATTGTGTTTAGTTGTGTTGGAAGTGTTTGGTGTTTTCTGCAGTTTGTTATTTGTTTTTGATGTATTTGGTGTTCTCTGTAGTGCGTATGAAGTGTTTGATGTACTCTGTAACGTGTTTGATTGCGTTGGAAATGTCTGATGTTCTCTGCAGTATGTTTGATAGTGTATGAAGTGTCTGTTGTTCTGTGTAGTGTGATTGATTGTGTTTGTTGTGTTTGGTGTACTCTATAGTACACCTGTTTTTGCTGGAAGTGTCTGGTGTACTCTGTAGTGTGTTTGATTGCGTTTAAGTGTTTGGTGTAATCTCTAGTGTGTTTGCTAATTTTTAAAGTGTTTGGTGTACTCTGTAGTGTGTTTAATTGTGCATTAAGTGTTTGGTGTACTCTGTAGTGTGTTATTTGTGTTTGAAATGTTTGGTGTTCCCTGTAGTGTGATTGGTTGTGTTTGAAGTGTTTGGACTTCTCTGTATTGTGTTTAGTTGTGTTGGAAGTGTTTGGTGTTTTCTGCAGTGTGTTATTTGTTTTTGATGTATTTAGTGTTCTCTGTAGTGTATATGAAATGATTGGTGTACTCTATAACGTGCTTGATTGTGTTGGAAATGTCTGATGTTCTCTGCAGCGAGTTTGATAGTGAATGAAGTGTCCCTTGTTCTGTGATTGATTGTCTTTGAAGTGTTTGGTGTACTCTATAATGTACTTGATTTTGCTGGAAGTGTCTGGTGTTCTCAGTAGTGTGTTTGATTGTGTTAAAAGTGTTTGGTTTCATCTGTAGTGTGTTTTATTGTGTTTAAGTTTTTGGTGTACTCTCTAGTGTGCGTGATTGTGTTCGAAGTGATTGGAGTTCTCTGTAGTGTGATTGATTGATTGAAGTGTTTGGTGTTCCTGGATGTGTGTTTGATTGTTGGAGGAGTCTGGTATTCTCTGTAATGTGTTTGATTGTGCTTGAAGTGTCAGGTTTACCTTGTAGTGTGATTGTTAGCGTTTGAAGTGTTTGGTGTACTCTGTTGTGAGTTTAATTGTGCATTAAGTGTTTGGTGTACTCTGTAATGTGTTATTTGTTATTGAAATGTTTGGTGTTCTCAGTAGTGTGATTGGTTGTGTTTGAAGTGTTTGTTGTTCTCTGTAGTGAGTTATTTGTGTTTCAAGTGTTTGGTGTTCCCTGTGGTGTGATTGGTGGTGTTTGAAGGGTTGGTGTTCTCTGTAGTGTGATGTTTGTGCCTGAAATGTTTGCTGATCTCTGAAGTGTGTTATTTGTGTTTGATGTATTTGGTGTACTCTGTAGTGTGTATGAAGTTTTTAGTTTACTCTGTAACGTATTTGATTGTGTTGGAAGTGTCTGAAGTTCTCTGAAGTGTGTTTGATAGTGAATGAGGTGTCTATTGTTCTCTGTAGTCTGATTGATTGTGTTTGAAGTGTTTGGTGTACTCTATAGTACACTTGAATTTGCTGGAAGTGAGTGGTTTACTCTATAGTGTGTTTGATTGTGTTGGAAGTGTTTGGTGTAATCTCTAGTGTCTTTCATAGTGTTTAAAGTGGGTGTTCTCTGTAGTGTGTTTAATTGTGCTTTAAGTGTTTGGTGTACTCTGTAGTGTGTTATTTATGTTTGAAGTGTCTGGAGTTCCCTGCTGTGTGTTTAGTTGTGTTGGCAGTGTTTGGTGTTTTCTGCAGTGTTATTTGTGTTTGATGTATTTGGTGTTCTCTGTAGTGTGTATGAACTGTGTGGTGTACTCTGTAACGTGTTTGAATTGTGTTGGAAGTGTCTGATGTTCTCTGCAGTGTGTTGATAGTGAATGAAGTGTCTGTTGTTCTCTGTAGTGTGATTGATTGTTTGAAGTGCTTGGTGTTCTTGGAAGTGTGTTTGATTGTTGGAGGAGTCTGGTATTCTCTGTAATGTGTTCGATTGTGCTTGAAGTGTCAGGTTTTCCATGTAGTGTGATTGATAGTGTTTGGTGTAATCTGTATTGTGTTCGATTGTGATTAAGTGTTTGGTGTTCTCAGTAGTGTGTTTAATTGTCCCTGAAGATTTTGTGTACTCTGTAGTGTGTTATTTGTTTTTGAAGTGTTTGGTGTTCTCTGTAGTGTGTTTGAAGTTTTTAGTGTTCTCTGTAGTGTGTTATTTGTATTTGAAGTGTTTGGCATTCTCTGTAGTGTGTTTAATTTTGCCTGAAGTGTTTGAAGTACTCTGTAGTATGTTTGATTGAGTTTGAAGTGTTTTGTGATCTCTGTAGTATGTTTTGTTGCGTTTGAAGTGTTTAGCGTACTCTGTAGTGTCATTGATAGTGTTTGAAGTGTTTGGTGTTCACTTTTGTGTGTTTGGTTATGTTTGAAGTGTTTGGTGTTCTCTGTAGAGTGTTTGGTTACGTTAGAAGTGTTTGGTTTACTTCGCAGTTTGTTTGATTGTTTGGGGTGTCTAGTGTTCGCAGTAGTGTGTTTGATTGATGGAAGTGTTCGGTGTTCTCTGTGGTGTGTTTTATTGTGTAGGATGTGTCTAGTGTTCTGTGTAGTGTGTTTGATTGTGTTTGAAGTGTTTGATGTACTATGTAGAGTGTTTTAATGTGTTTGACGTTTCTGGTGTTCTCTGAAGTGTGATTATGATTGAAGTATTTGGTGTTCTCGGTAGTGTGATTGATTGTTGGAAGTTTCCGGTGTTCTCTGTAGTGTGTTTGATAGTTGGATGTGTCCGGTGTTCTCTGTAGTGTATCTGAAGTCTTTGCAGTTCTGTGTAGTGTGTTTCATTGTGTTTGAAGTGTCTTGAGTTCTATGTAGAGTGTTATATTGTGTTTGAAGTGTTTGGTGTTCTCTTTAGGGCGTTTGAAGTGTTTGGTGTCCTCCAAAGTGTTTTTGATTGTGTTTGAATTTCTCGTGTTATCTGTTGTGTGATTGATTGATGGAGGTGTTTGGTGTTCTCTGTAGTCTGTTTGATCTTGTTGGAAATGTTTGGTGTTCTCTGCAGTGGGTTTGATTGCTTAAAATGTCTGGTTTTCGCTCTAGTGTGTGTGATTGTGATGGAAGTGTTGTGGTTCCCCGTTGGGCGTTTATTGTTGGAAGTGTTTGGAAGTGTACTCTGTTGTGTGTTTGATTGTGTTTGAAGTGTTTCGTGTTCTCTGTAATCTGTTATTTGTGTTTGAAGTTTCTGGAGTTCTGTGTAGGGTGTTTGGTTTTGTTGGAAGTGTTTGGTTTTCTCTGTAGTATGTTATTTGTGTTTGATGTATTTGGTGTTCTCTGTAGTGTGTATGAAGTGTTTGGTGTACTCTGTAATGTTTTTGATTGTGTTGGAAATGTCTGATGTTCTCTGCAGTGTGTTTTATAGTGATGAGGTGTCTGTTGTTCTCTGTAGTGTGATTGATTGTGTTTGATGTGTTTGGTGAACTCTATAGTACACTTGTTTTTGCTGGAAGTGTCTGGTGTACTCTGTAGTATGTTTAATTGTGTTGGAAGTGTTTGGTGTAATCTCTAGTGTCTTTCGTAGTGTTGAGTGTTCTCTGTAGTGTGGTTAATTGTGCTTTAAGTGTTTGGTGTACTCTGTAGTGTGTTATTTGTGTTTGAAGTTTTTGGTGTACTCTGTAGTGTGATTCGTTGTGTTTGAAGTGTTTGTTGTTCTCTGTAGTGTGTTACTTGTGTTTCAAGGGTTTGGTGTTGTCTGAAGTGTGTTTGGTTGTGTATGAAGTGTTTGGTGTTCTCTGTAGTCTGTTATTTGTGTTTGAAGTGTCTGGAGTTCTGTGTAGTGTGTTTAGTTGTGTTGGAAGTATTTGGTGTTTTCTGTAGTGTGTTATTTGTGTTTGATATATTTGGTGTTCTCTGTAGTGTTTATGAAGTGTTTGGTGTACTCTGTAAACTGTTTTATTGTGTTGGAAGTGTCTGAAGTTCTCAGCAGTGTGTTTGATAGTGAGTGAAGTGTCTGTTGTTTTCTGTAGTGTGTTTGATTGTGTTGAAAGTGCTTGGTGTCATCTGTAGTGTGTTTTATTGTGTTTATGTGTTAGGTGTACTCTCTAGCGTGCGTGATTGTGTTTGAAGGTTTGGTGGTCTCTGTAGTGTGATTAATTGATTGAAGTGCTTGGTGTTCTTGGAAGTGTGTTTGATTGCTAGAGGAGTCTGGTATTCTCTGTAATGTGTTTGATTGTGCTTGAAGTGTCAGGTATTCCTTGTAGTGTGATTCATAGTGTTTGAAATTTTTGGTGTACTCTGTAGTGTGTTCGATTCTATTCAAGTGTTTGATGTTCTCTGCAATGTGTTTAAATGTGCCTGAAGTATTTGGTGTACTATGTAGTGTGTTATTTGTGTTTGAAGTGTTTGGTGATCTCTGTAGTGTGTTTGGTGTGTTTGAAATGTTTGGTGTTCTCTGTAGTGTGTTATTTGTATTTGAAGTGTTTGGTATACTCTGTAGTGTGTTTAAAGTTCCTGAAGGGTTTGATGTTCTCTGTAGTGTGTTTGATTGAGTTTGAAGTGTTTTGTGTTCTCTGTAGTATGTTTTGCTGTGTTTGAAGTGCTTAGCGTACTCTGTAGTGTCATTGATAGTGTTTGAAGTGTTTGGTGTTCTCCTTTTTGTGTTTGGTTATGTTAAATGTGTTTGGTGTTCTCTGTAGTGTGTTTGATTGTGTTGGAAGTAACTGGTGTTTTCTGTTGTGTGGTTGATTGTGTGTGATGTGTTTGGTGGTCTATCTAGTGTGTTGGAAGTGTAACCTCTGCAGTGTGATAGTTTTTGAAGTTTTTGGTGTTCTCTGTAGTGTGTTTGGTTATGTTAGAAGTGTTTGGTGTTCTCTGTAGTGTGTTTGGTTATGTTAGAAGTGTTTGGTGTTCTCTGTAGAGTGTTTGGTTATGTTAGAAGTGTTTGGTGTACTCCGCAGTGTGTTTGATTGTTTGGGGTGTCTTGTGTTCGCTGTAGTGTGTTTGATTGATGGAAGTGTCTGGTGTTGATTACAAGTGTATGGTTTAATCTGTAGTGTGTATGTAGTGTTTGAAGTGTTTCGTGTACTCTGTAGTGTGTTTGATTGTATTTAAGTGTTTGGTGTAATCTCTTGTGTGTTTGATAGAGTTTAAAATGTTTGGTGTTCTCTGTAGTGTGTTTAATTGGGCTTTAAGTGTTTGGTGTACTCTGTAGTGTGTTATTTGTCTTTGATGTGTCTGGTGTTCTCTGTAGTGTGATTGGATGTGTTTGAAGTGCTTGACGTTCTCTAAAGTCAGTTATTTGTGTTTGAGTTTCTGGAGTTCTGTGTAGTGAGTTTGGTTGTGTTTGGTGTGCTCCTAAATGTGTTTGAAGTTTCTGATGTTCTCTGTAGTGCGTTTGAAGTGTTTGGTGTCCTCCGTAGTGTGTTTGATTGTGTTTAAAGTTTCTGGTGTTATCTGTAGTGTGTTTGTGTTGGAAGTGTCTGGTGTCCTCTGTAATGTGTTTGGTTGTGTTTTAAGTGTTTGGTGTACTCTGTTGTGTGATTGATTGTGTTTTGAAGTTTTGAAGTAAACTTCAGTGTGTTTGAAGTGTCTGGTGTTCCCTGCAGATTTTTTGATTGTGTTTGAAGTGTCTGGTGTTCTCTGTAGTGTGTGGGATTGTGATTGAAGTGTCTGGAGGTCTTAGTAGGGTGTTGGATGTGTTTGGTTTAATCCGTAGTGTGTATGTATTGTTTGAAGTGTTTCGTATACTCTGTGGTGTGTTTGATTGTATTTAAGTGTTTGGTGTAAACTATTGTGTGTTTGATGTGTTTAAAGTGCTTAATTGTGCTTTAAGTGTTTGGTGTACTCTGTAGTGTGTTATTTATCTTTGATGTGTTTGGTGTTCTCTGTACTGTGATTTGTTGTGTTTGCAGTGTTTGGTGCTCTCTGTAGTGTGTTATTTGTGCTTGAAGTGTTTGCTGTTCTCTGAAGTGTGTTTGGTTGTGTTTGAAGTGTTTGTTCTTTTCTGTAGTCTGTTATTTGTGTTTGAAGTGTCTGGAGTTCTCTGTATTGTGTTTAGTTTTGTTGGAAGTGTTTGGTGTTTTCTACAGTGTGTTATTTGTTTTTGATGTATTTGGTGTTCTCTGTATTGTGTATGAAGTGTTTGGTGTACTCTGTAACGTGTTTGATTGTGTTCGAAATATCAGATGTTCTCTGCAGTGTGTTTGACAGTGAATGAAGTGTCTCTTGTTCTGTGTAGTGTGATTGATTGTGTTTGAAATGTTTGGTGTTCTCTATAATGCACTTGATTTTGCTGGAAGTGTCTGGTGTACTCAGTAGTGTGTTTGATTGTGTTGAAAGTGTTTGGTTTGATCTGTAGTGTGTTTTATTGTGTTTAAGTGTATGGTGTACTCTCAAGCGTTCTTGATTGTGTTTGAAGGGTTTGGTGTTCTCTGAGGTGTGATGGATTGATTGAAGTGCTTGGTGTCTTTGGAAGTGTGTTTGATTGTTGGAGGAGTCTGGTATTATCTGTAATGTGTTTGATTGTGCTTGAAGTGTCAGGTTTAACTTGTAGTGTGATTGTTAATGTTTGAAGTGTTTGGTGTACTCTGTAGTGTGTTTCATTGTGTTTATTAGTTTGGTGTTCTCTGTAGTGTGTTTAATTGTGCCTGAAGTATTTGGTGTACTTTGTAGTGTGTTATTTGTGCTGAAGTGTTTTGTGTTCTCTGTAGTGTGTTTTGTTTTTTTGAAGTGTTTGGTGTTCTCTGTAGTGTGTTATTTGTATTTGAAGTGTTTGGTATTCTCTGTAGTGCGTTTAATAATACCTGAAATGTTTGATATACTCTATAGTGTGTTTGATTGCCTTTGAAGTGTTTGGAGTTCTCTGTTGTGTGCTTGGTTATGTTAAAAGTGTCTGGTGATGTCTGTAGTGTGTCTGCTTGTGTTGGAAGTAACTGGTGTTCTCTGTAGTGTGGTTGATTGTGTTTGATGTGTTTGAAGGTCTCTGTAGTGTGTTGGAAGTGTTTGGTATTCTCTCCAGTGTATCTGATAATTTTTGAAGTGTTTGGTGTTCTCTGTAGTGTGTTTGGTTATGTTAGAATTGCTTGGTGTTCTCTGTAGTGTGGTTATGTTAGAAGTGTTTGGCGTTCTCTGTTGTGTGTTTGGTTATGTTAGAAGTGTTTGGCGTGCTCCGCAGTGTGTTTGTTTGAAGTGTCTAATTTACTCTGTAGTGCGTTTGATTGATGGAAGTGTCCGGTGTTCTGTGTAGTGTGTTTGATTGTTGGAAGTATCCGGTGTTCTCTGTAGTGTGTATGATTGTGTGGGATGTGTCTGGTGTTCTGTGTAGTGTGTTTGATTGTGTTTGAAGGGTTTGGTGTACTATGTACAGTGTTTTATTGTGTTTGAAGTTCATGGTGTTCTCTGTATTGTGATTATGGTGGAAGTGTTTGGTATTATCTGTAGTGTGTTTGATTGTTGGAATTATCCGGTGTTCTCTGTAGTGTGTTTGATTGTTGGATGTGTCCGGTGTTCTCTGTAGTGTATCTGAAGTGATTGGAGTTCTGTGTGGGGTGTTTTATTGTGTTGAAGTGTCTGGTGTTCTATGTAGAGTGTTATATTGTGTTTGAAGTGTTTGGTGTTCTCTTTAGAATGTTTGATTGTGTTTGAAGTGTTTGATGTACTCCTAATTGTGTTTGATTGTGTTTGAAGTTTCTGGTGTTATCTGTAGTGTGATTGTGTTGGAAGTGTATGACGTTCTCTGTAGTGTGTTTGATTGATGGAAGTGTTTGGTGTTCTCTGTAGTGTGTTTGATGTGCTTGGTATTGCCTGTAGTAGGCTTGATTATTGGAAGTGCCTGGTGTACTCTCTAGTGTGTTTGATTTTTGGAAGTGTTTTGTGTTCTCTGTAGTCTGTTTGATATTTTGAAGTGTTTGGTGTTCTCTGTAGTGGGTTTGATTGTGTTTTGAAGTGTTTGGTTGTCTCTGTAGTGGTTTTGAAGTTTCTGGTGTACTCTATAGTGTGATTGAAGTGTCTGGTGTTCCCCGTAGTGTATATGATTGTGTTTGAAATGTCTGGTGATCTCTGTGGTGTGTTGGATTGTGATTGGAGTGTCTGGTAATCTCTGTAGGGTGTTGGAAGTGTTTGGTATACTCTGTAGTGTGCATGTAGTGTTTGAAGTGTTTCGTGTACTCTGTAGTATGTTTGATTGTGTTTATTTGTTTGGTGTAATCTCTAGTGTGTTTGCTAACGTTTAAAGTGTTTGGTGTACTCTGTAGTGTGTTTAGTTGTACTTTAAGTGTTTGGTGTACTCTGTAGTGTGTTATTTGTGGTTGAAGTGTTTGGTGTTCCCTGTAGTGTGATTGGTTTTGTTTGAAGTGATTGGTGTTCTCTGTAGTGTGTTATTAGTGTTTGAAGTATTAGGTGTTCTCTGAAGTGTGTTTGGTTGTGTTTGAAGTGTTTGGTCTTCTCCGTAGCCTGCTATTTGTGTTTGAAGTGTCTGGAATTCCCTGTATTGTGGTTAGTTGTGTTGTAAGTGTTTGGTGTTTTCTGCAGTGTGTTATTTGTGTTTGGTGTTTTGCTGTTCTCTGTAGATTGCATGAAGTTTTTTATGTACTCTGTAACGTGTTTGATTGTGTTGGAAGTGTCTGATGTTCTCTGCAGTGTGTTTGATAGTGAATGAAGTGTCTGTTGTTCTGAGTAGTGTGATTGATTGTGTTTGAAGTGTTTGGTGTACTCTATAGTTCACTTGATTTTGCTGGAAGTGTCTTTATACTCAGTAGTGAGTTTGATTGTGGTGAAAGTGTTAGGTGTAATCTGTAGTGTGTTTTATAATTTTTTAAGTGTTTGGTGTAATCTCTGGCGTTCTTGATTGTGTTTGAAGTGTTTGGTGTTCTCTCTAGTGTGATTGATTGATTGATTGATTGATTGAATGAAGTGCTTGGATGATCATGGAAGTGTGTTTGATTGTTGGAGGAGTCTAGTATCCTCTGTAATGTGTTTGATTGTGCTTGAAGTGTCAGTTTTACCTTGTAGTGTGATTGTTAGTGTTTGAAGTGTTTGGTGTACTCTGTAGTGTGTTCGATTGTGTGTAAGTGTTTGATGTTTTCTGTAGTGTGTTTAATTGTGCCTGTTCTCTGTCATGAGTTTGATTGTTGGAAGTGTCCGGTGTTATCTGTAGTGTGTTCGATTGTGTAGGAAGTGTCTGGTGTTCTGTGTAGTGTGTTTGATTGTGTTTGAAGTGTTTGGTGTGCTATGTAGAGTGTTTTATTGTGTTTGAAGTTCTGGTGTTAACTGTAGCGTGATTATGATGGAAGTGTTTGGTGTTCTCTGTAGTGTATCTGAAGTGTTTGGAGTTCTGTGTAGTGTGTTTTATTGTGTTTGAAGTGTCTGGTGTTCTGTGTAGAGTGTTATATTGTGTTTGAATTGTTTGGTGTTCTCTTTAGAGAGTTTGATTGTGTTGAAGTATTTGGTGTACTCCTAAGTGTGTTTATTGTCTTTGAAGTTTCTGGAGTTCTCTCTTGTGCGTTTGAAGTGTTCGATGTCCTCCGTAGTGTGTTTGATTGTGTTTGAAGTTTCTAGTGTTATCTGTAGTGTGATTGTTTTGGAAGTGTTTGGCGTTCTCTGTTGTGTGTTTGATTGTTGGAGGTGTTTGGTGTCCTCTGTAGTGTGTTTGATGTGTTTAGTGTTCCCTGTAGTAGGCTTGATTAATGGAATTGCCTGGTGTACTCCGTAGTGTGTATGATTGTTGGAAGTGTTTGGTGTTCTCTATAGTCTGTTTGATCTTATTGGAAGTGTTTGCTGTTCTCTGTAGTGGGTTTGATTGTTTGAAATGTCCGGTTTTCACTCTAGTGTGTTTAATTGTGATGGAAGTGTTGGTGTTCCCCATAGGGCGTTTATTGTTGGAAGTGTTTGGAAGTGTACTGTGTAGTGTGTTTGATTGTGGGAAGTATTGGTGTAATCTTTAGTTTGTTAGATTTTTGGAAGAGTCTGGTGTTCACTGTAATGTGTTTGATTGTGTTTACGTGTTTGTACTCTGTAGTGTGTGTGATAATGTTTAAATTGTTTGGTGTTCATTGTAGTCGTTTGGTGTACTCTGTAGTGTGATTGATTCTGTTTTGAAATGTTTGGTAGTCTCTGTAGTATGTTTGAAGTTTCTGGTGTACTCTGTAGTGTGTTTGAAATGTCTGGTGTTCCCTGTAGTGTGTTTGATTGTGTTTGAAGTGTATGGTGTTCTCTGTAGTGTGTTGGAATGTGATAGAAATGTCTGGCGGCCTCTGTAGGGTGTCGGATGTGTCTGGTAGAATCTGTAGTGTGTATGTAGTGTTTGAAGTGTTTCGTGTACTCTGCAGCGTGTTTGATAGTGTTTAGGTGTTTGGTGTAATCTCTAGCGTGTTTGATAGTGTTGGAGGTGTTTGGTGTTCCTTGTAGTGGGTTTAATTGTACTGTAAGTGTTTGGTGTAGTCTATAGTGTGTTATTTGTGTTTGAAGTGTTTGGTGTTCCCTGTAGTGTGATTGGTTGTGTTTAAAGGGTATGGTGTTCTCTGTAGTGTGTTATTTGTGCCTGAAATGTTTGCTGTTCTCTGAAGTGTGTTTGGTGGAGTTGGAAGTGTTTGGTGTTTTCTGTAATCTGTTATTTGTGTTTGACGTGTCTGGAGTTCTGTGTGGTGTGTTTAGATTTGTTGGAAGTGTTTGGTGTTCTCTGTAGTGTGTTGTTTGTGTTTGATGTATTTGGTTTTCTTTGTAGTGTGTATGAAGTGTTTGGAGTACTCTGAAACGTGTTTGATTGTGTTGGAAGTGTCTGATATCCTCTGCAGTGTGTTTGATAGTGAATGAGGTGTCTGTTGTTCTCAGTAGTCTGATTGATTATGTTTGAAGTGTTTGGTATACTCTGAAGTGTGTTATTTGTGTTTGAAGTGTTTGGTGTTTTCTGAAGTGTGATAGGTTGTGGTTGAAGTGTTTGTTGTTCTCTGTAGTGTGTTATTTGTGTTTAAAATGTTTGGTGTTCTCTGAAGTGTGATAGGTTGTGTTTGAAGTGTTTGTTGTTCTCTGTAGTGTGTTATTTGTGTTTAAAGTGTTTGGTGTTCTCTGAGATGTGTTTGGTTGTGTTTGAAGTGTTTTTTGTTCTCTGTAGTGTGTTATATGATTTTCAGGGTTTTGGTGTTCTCTGAAGTGTGTTTGGTTGTGTTTGAAGTGTTTGGTGTTCTCTGAAGTGTGTTTGGTTGTGTTTGAAGTGTTTGTTCTTTTCTGTAGTCTGTTATTTGTGTTTGAAGTGTCTGGAGTTCTTTGTATTGTGTTTAGTTTTGTTTGAAGTGTTTGGTGTTTTCTACAGTGTGTTATTTGTTTTTGATGTATTTGGTGTTCTCTGTATTGTGTATGATGTGTTTGGTGTACTCCGTAACGTGTTTGATTGTGTTCGAAATATCAGATGTTCTCTGCAGTGTGTTTGACAGTGAATGAAGTGTCTCTTGTTCTGTGTAGTGTGATTGATTGTGTTTGAAATGTTTGGTGTACTCTATAGTGCACTTGATTTTGCTGGAAGTGTCTGGTGTACTCAGTAGTGTGTTTGATTGTGTTGAAAGTGTTTGGTTTGATCTGTAGTGTGTTTTATTGTGTTTAAGTGTATGGTGTACTCTCAAGCGTTCTTGATTGTGTTTGAAGGGTTTGGTGTTCTCTGAGGTGTGATGGATTGATTGAAGTGCTTGGTGTCTTTGGAAGTGTGTTTGATTGTTGGAGGAGTCTGGTATTATCTGTAATGTGTGTGATTGTGCTTGAAATGTCAGGTTTAACTTGTAGTGTGATTGTTAATGTTTGAAGTGTTTGGTGTACTCTGTAGTGTGTTTCATTGTGTTTATTAGTTTGGTGTTCTCTGTAGTGTGTTTAATTGTGCCTGAAGTATTTGGTGTACTCTGTAGTGTGTTATTTGTGTTGAAGTGTTTTGTGTTCTCTGTAGTGTGTTTTGTTTTTTTTGAAGTATTTGGTGTTCTCTGTAGTGTGTTATTTGTATTTGAAGTGTTTGGTAATCTCTGTAGTGCGTTTAATAATACCTGAAATGTTTGATATACTTTATAGTGTGTTTGATTGCCTTTGAAGTGTTTGGAGTTCTCTGTTGTGTGTTTGGTTATGTTAAAAGTGTCTGGTGATGTCTGTAGTGTGTCTGCTTGTGTTGGAAGTTACTGGTGTTCTCTGTAGTGTGGTTGATTGTGTTTGATGTGTTTGAAGGTCTCTGTAGTGTGTTGGAAGTGTTTGGTATTCTCTCCAGTGTATCTGATAATTTTTGAAGTGTTTGGTGTTCTCTGTAGTGTGTTTGGTTGTGTTTGAAGTGTTTGGTGTTCTCTGTAGTGTGGTTATGTTAGAAGTGTTTGGCGTTCTCTGTTGTGTGTTTGGTTATGTTAGAAGTGTTTGGCGTGCTCCGCAGTGTGTTTGTTTGAAGTGTCTAGTTTACTCTGTAGTGTGTTTGATTGATGGAAGTGTCTGGTGTTCTGTGTAGTGTGTTTGATTGTTGGAATTATCTGGTGTTCTCTGTAGTGTGTTTGATTGTTGGATGTGTCCGGTGTTCTTTGTAGTGTATCTGAAGTGTTTGGAGTTCTGTGTGGGGTGTTTTATTGTGTTGAAGTGTCTGGTGTTCTATGTAGAGTGTTATATTGTGTTTGAAGTGTTTGGTGTTCTCTTTAGAATGTTTGATTGTGTTTGAAGTGTTTGATGTACTCCTAAGTGTGTTTGATTGTGTTTGAAGTTTCTGGTGTTATCTGTAGTGTGATTGTGTTGGAAGTGTATGACGTTCTCTGTAGTGTGTTTGATTGTTGGAAGTGTTTGGTGTTCTCTGTAGTGTGTTTGATGTGTTTGGTATTGCCTGTAGTAGGCTTGATTATTGGAAGTGCCTGGTGTACTCTGTAGTGTGTTTGATTTTTGGAAGTGTTTGGTGTTCTCTGTAGTCTGTTTGATATTTTGAAGTGTTTGGTGTACTCTGTAGTGGGTTTGATTGTGTTTTGAAGTGTTTGGTTGTCTCTGTAGTGGTTTTGAAGTTTCTGGTGTACTCTATAGTGTGATTGAAGTGTCTGGTGTTCCCCGTAGTGTATATGATTGTGTTTGAAGTGTCTGGTGATCTCTGTGGTGTGTTGGATTGTGATTGAAGTGTCTGGTAATCTCTGTAGGGTGTTGGACGTGTTTGGTATACTCTGTAGTGTGCATGTAGTGTTTGAAGTGTTTCGTGTACTCTGTAGTATGTTTGATTGTGTTTATTTGTTTGGTGTAATCTCTAGTGTGTTTGCTAATGTTTAAAGTGTTTGGTGTACTCTGTAGTGTGTTTAGTTGTACTTTAAATGTTTGGTGTACTCTGTAGTGTGTTATTTGTGGTTGAAGTGTTTGGTGTTCCCTGTAGTGTGATTGGTTTTGTTTGAAGTGATTGGTGTTCTCTGTAGTGTGTTATTAGTGTTTGAAGTATTAGGTGTTCTCTGAAGTGTGTTTGGTTGTGTTTGAAGTGTTTGGTCTTCTCCGTAGCCTGCTATTTGTGTTTGAAGTGTCTGGAATTCCCTGTATTGTGGTTAGTTGTGTTGTAAGTGTTTGGTGTTTTCTGCAGTGTGTTATTTGTGTTTGGTGTATTTGCTGTTTTCTGTGGATTGCATGAAGTGTTTTATGTACTCTGTAACGTGTTTGATTGTGTTGGAAGTGTCTGATGTTCTCTGCAGTGTGTTTGATAGTGAATGAAGTGTCTGTTGTTCTGAGTAGTGTGATTGATTGTGTTTGAAGTGTTTGGTGTACTCTATAGTTCACTTGATTTTGCTGGAAGTGTCTTTATACTCAGTAGTGAGTTTGATTGTGGTGAAAGTGTTAGGTGTAATCTGTAGTGTGTTTTATAATTTTTTAAGTGTTTGGTGTAATCTCTGGCGTTCTTGATTGTGTTTGAAGTGTTTGGTGTTCTCTCTAGTGTGATTGATTGATTGATTGAATGAAGTGCTTGGATGATCATGGAAGTGTGTTTGATTGTTGGAGGAGTCTAGTATCCTCTGTAATGTGTTTGATTGTGCTTGAAGTGTCAGTTTTACCTTGTAGTGTGATTGTTAGTGTTTGAAGTGTTTGGTGTACTCTGTAGTGTGTTCGATTGTGTGTAAGTGTTTGATGTTTTCTGTAGTGTGTTTAATTGTGCCTGTTCTCTGTCATGAGTTTGATTGTTGGAAGTGTCCGGTGTTATCTGTAGTGTGTTCGATTGTGTAGGAAGTGTCTGGTGTTCTGTGTAGTGTGTTTGATTGTGTTTGAAGTGTTTGGTGTGCTATGTAGAGTGTTTTATTGTGTTTGAAGTTCTGGTGTTAACTGTAGCGTGATTATGATGGAAGTGTTTGGTGTTCTCTGTAGTGTATCTGAAGTGTTTGGAGTTCTGTGTAGTGTGTTTTATTGTGTTTGAAGTGTCTGGTGTTCTATGTAGAGTGTTATATTGTGTTTGAATTGTTTGGTGTTCTCTTTAGAGAGTTTGATTGTGTTGAAGTGTTTGGTGTACTCCTAAGTGTGTTTATTGTGTTTGAAGTTTCTGGAGTTCTCTCTTGTGCGTTTGAAGTGTTCGATGTCCTCCGTAGTGTGTTTGATTGTGTTTGAAGTTTCTAGTGTTATCTGTAGTGTGATTGTTTTGGAAGTGTTTGGCGTTCTCTGTTGTGTGTTTGATTGTTGGAGGTGTTTGGTGTCCTCTGTAGTGTGTTTGATGTGTTTAGTGGTCCCTGTAGTAGGCTTGATTAATGGAAGTGCCTGGTGTACTCCGTAGTGTGTATGATTGTTGGAAGTGTTTGGTGTTCTCTATAGTCTGTTTGATCTTATTGGAAGTGTTTGCTGTTCTCTGTAGTGGGTTTGATTGTTTGAAATGTCCGGTTTTCACTCTAGTGTGTTTAATTGTGATGGAAGTGTTGGTGTTCCCCATAGGGCGTTTATTGTTGGAAGTGTTTGGAAGTGTACTGTGTAGTGTGTTTGATTGTGGGAAGTATTGGTGTAATCTTTAGTTTGTTAGATTTTTGGAAGAGTCTGGTGTTCACTGTAATGTGTTTGATTGTGTTTACGTGTTTGTACTCTGTAGTGTGTGTGATAATGTTTAAATTGTTTGGTGTTCATTGTAGTCGTTTGATTATTTTAGAAGTGTTTGGTGTACTCTGTAGTGTGATTGATTCTGTTTTGAAATGTTTGGTAGTCTCTGTAGTATGTTTGAAGTTTCTGGTGTACTCTGTAGTGTGTTTGAAATGTCTGGTGTTCCCTGTAGTGTGTTTGATTGTGTTTGAAGTGTCTAGTGTTCTCTGTAGTGTGTTGGAATGTGATAGAAATGTCTGGTGGCCTCTGTAGGGTGTCGGATGTGTTTGGTAGAATCTGTAGTGTGTATGTAGTGTTTGAAGTGTTTCGTGTACTCTGCAGCGTGTTTGATAGTGTTTAGGTGTTTGGTGTAATCTCTAGCGTGTTAGATAGTGTTGGAGGTGTTTGGTTTTCCTTGTAGTGTGTTTAATTGTACTGTAAGAGTTTGGTGTAGTCTATAGTGTGTTATTTGTGTTTGGAGTGTTTGGTGTTCCCTGTAGTGTGATTGGTTGTGTTTAAAGGGTATGGTGTTCTCTGTAGTGTGTTATTTGTGCCTGAAATGTGTTCTGTTCTCTGAAGTGTGTTTGGTTGTGTTTGAAGTGTTTGGTGTTCTCTGTAATCTGTTATTTGTGTTTGACGTGTCTGGAGTTCTGTGTGGTGTGTTTGGATTTGTTGGAAGTGTTTGGTGTTCTCTGTAGTGTGTTATTTGTGTTTGATGTATTTGGTTTTCTTTGTAGTGTGTATGAAGTGTTTGGAGTACTCTGTAACGTGTTTGATTGTGTTGGAAGTGTCTGATATCCTCTGCAGTGTGTTTGATAGTGAATGAGGTGTCTGTTGTTCTCAGTAGTCTGATTGATTATGTTTGAAGTGTTTGGTATACTCTGAAGTGTGTTATTTGTGTTTGAAGTGTTTGGTGTTTTCTGAAGTGTGATAGGTTGTGTTTGAAGTGTTTGTTGTTCTCTGTAGTGTGTTATTTGTGTTTAAAATGTTTGGTGTTCTCTGAAGTGTGATAGGTTGTGTTTGAAGTGTTTGTTGTTCTCTGTAGTGTGTTATTTGTGTTTAAAGTGTTTGGTGTTCTCTTTAGTGTGTTATTTGAGTTTGAAGTGTTTGGTGTTTTCTGAAGTGTGATAGGTTGTGTTTGAAGTGTTTGTTGTTCTCTGTAGTGTGTTATTTGTGTTTAAAATGTTTGGTGTTCTCTGTAGTGTGTTTGGTTGTGTTTGAAGTGTTTGTTGTTCTCTGTAGTGTGTTATATGTTTTTCAAGGGTTTGGTGTTCTCTGAAGAGTGTTTGGTTGTGTTTGAAGTGTTTGGTGTTCTCTGTAGTCTGATGTTCTCTGCAGTGTGTTTGATAGTGTATGAAGTATCTGTTCTTCTCTGTAGTGTGTTTGATTGTGTGAAAGTGTTTGGTTTCATCTGTAGTGTGTTTTATTGTGTTTAAGTTTTAGGTGTACTCTCTGGCGTGGATAATTGTGTTTGAAGTGTTCGGTGTTCTCTGTAGTGTGATTGATTGTTTGAAGTATTTGGTGTTCCTGGAAGTGTGTTTGATTGTTAGAGAAGTCTGGTATTCTCTGTAATGTGTTTGATTGTGCTTGAAGTGTCAGTTTTTTTTATGGTGTGATTCATAGTGTTTGAAATGTTTGGTGTACTCTGTAGTGTGTGTGATTGTATTTAGGTGTTTGGTGTTATCTGTAGTGTGTTTAAAATTTCCTGAAGTATTTGGTGTACTCTGTAGTGTGTTATTTGTGTTTGAAGTGTTTGGTGTTCTCTGTAGTGTGCTTGGTGTGTTTGAAGTGTTTGGTGTTCTCTGTGGTGTGTTATTTGTATTTGAAGTGTTTGGTATACTCTAGAGTGTTTTTTAATTGTGACTGAAGAGTTTGATGTACCCTGTAGTGTGTTATTTGTTTTTGAAGAGTTTGGTCTTCCCTGTAGTGTGTTTGGTGTGTTTGAAGTGTTTGGTGTTCTCTGTAGTGTGTTAAATGTATTTGAAGTGTTTGGTATTCTCTGTAGTGTGTTTAATTGTTCCTGAAGTGTTTGATGTACTCTGTAGTGTGTTTGGTTGAGTTTGAAGTGTTTTGTGTTCTCTGTAGTGTGTTTTGTTGTGTTTGAAGTGTTTAGCGTAGTCTGTAGTGTCATTGATAGTGTTTGAAGTGTTTGTTGATCACTTTTGTGTGTTTGGTTATGTTAAATGTGTTTGGTGTTTTCTGTAGTTTGTTTGATTGTGTTGGAAGTATCTGGTGTTCTCTGTAGTGTGGTTGATTGTGTTTGATGTGTTTGGAGGTCTCTGTAGTGTTTTGGAGGTGTTTGGTAATCTCTGCAATGTGACTGATAATTTTTGAAGTGTTTGGTTTTCTCTGTAGTGTGTTTGGTTATGGTAGAAGTGTTTGGTGTTCTCTGTAGTGTGTTTGGTTATGTTAGAAGTGTTTGGTGTTCCCTGTACAGTGTTTGGTTATGTTAGAAGTGTTTGGTGTACTCCGCAGTGTGTTTGATCGTTTGGGGTGTCTAGTGTTCGCTGTAGTGTGTTTGATTGATGGAAGTGTCTTGTCTTCTCTGTAGTGTGTTTGATTGTTGGAAGTGTCCGGTGTTCTCTGTAGTGTGATTAATTTTGTAGGATGTGACTTGCGTACTGTGTAGAGTGTTTGATTGTGTTTGAAATGTTTGGTGTACTATGTAGATTGTTTTATTGTGTTTGAAATTTCTGGTGTTCTCTGTAGTGTGATTATGATGGAAGTATTTGGTGTTCTCTGTAGTGTGTTTGATTGTTGGAAGTGTCCGGTGTTCTCTGTAATGTATTTGACTGTTGGATATTTCCGGTGTTCTCTCTAGTGTACCTGAAGTGTTTGCAGTTCTGTGTAGTGTGTTTTATTGTGTTTGAAGAGTCTTGTGTTGTATGTAGAGTACTATATTGTGTTTGTAATGTTTGGTGTTCTCTTTAGTGCGTTCGAAGTGTTTGGTGTCCTCCGTAGTGTGTTTGATTGTATTTGAAGTTTCCGATGTTATCTGTAGTGTGATTGTCTTGGAAGTGTTTGGCGTTCTCTGTGGTGTGTTTGATTGTTGGAAGTGTTTGGTGTTCTCTGAAGTGTGTTTTTATGTGTTTGTTGTTTTTTGTAGTAGGCTTGATTGTTGGAAATGTGTGGTGTACTATGTAGTGTGTTTGATTGTTCGAAGTGTTTGGTGTTTTCTGTAGTCTGTTTGATCTTGTTGGAAATGTTTGGTGTACTCTGTAGTGGGTTTGATTGTTTAAAAAGTCCGGTTTTCGCTCTAGTGTGTGTGATTGTGGTTGAAGTGTTGTTGTTCCCCGTAGGGCGTTTATTGTTGGAAGTTTTTGGATGTTTACTCTGTAGAGTGTTTGACTGTAGGAAGTGTGTGGTGTAAACTGTAGTTTGTTAGATTATTGGAAATGTCTGGTTTTCTCTGTAATGTGTTTGATTATGTTTAAGTGTTTGGTGTACTCTGTTGCTTGTGTGATAGTGTTAAAGGGTTTGATGTTCTCTGTAGCTTGTTTGATTGTGTTTGATGTGTCTGGTGTTCTCTGTAGTGTATTGGATTGTGATTGAGGTGTCTGGAGGTTTCAGTAGGGTGTTGGAAGTGTTTGGTATAATCTGTAGTGTGAATGTAGTGTTTGAAATTTTTCGTGTACTCTGTAGTATGCTATTTGTGTTTGGAGTGTTTGGTGTTCCCTGTAGTGTGATTGGTTGTGTTTGAAGGGTTTGGTGTTCTCAGTAGTGTGTTATTTGTGCCTGAAATGTTTGCTGTTCTCTGAAGTGTGTTTGGTTGTGTTTGAAGTGTTTGGGGTTCTCAGTAATCTGTTATTTGTGTTTGAAGTGTCTGGAGTTCTGTGTAGTATGTTTGATTGTGTTGGAAATGTTTGGCTTTCTCTGTAGTGTGATATTTGTGTTTGATATATTTGGTGTTCTCTGTAGTGTGTATGAAGTGTTTGGTGTACTCTGTAACGTTTTTGATTGTGTTGGAAGTGTCTGATGTTCTCTGCCATGTGTTTTTATTGTGAATGAGGTGTCTGTTGTCCTCTGTAGTCTGATTGATTGTGTTTGATGTGTTTGGTGTACTCTATAGTACACTTGTTTTTGCTGGAAGTGTCTGGTGCACTCTGTAGTGTGTTTGATTGTGTTGGAGGTGTTTAGTGTTATCTCTAGTGTCTCTCATAGTGTTTAAAGTGTTGGGTGTTCTCTGTAGTGTGTTAAGTGTGTTTCAAGGGGTTGGTGTTCTCTGAAGTGTGTTTTGTTGTGTTTGAAGTGTTTGCTGTTCTCTGTAGTCTGTTATTTGTGTTTGAAATTTCTGGAGTTCTTCGTAGTGTGTTTAGTTGTGTTGGAAGTGTTTGGTGTGTTATTTGTGTTTGATGTATTTGGTGTTCTCTGTAGTGTGTATGAAGTGTTTGGTGTACTCTGTGTGTTGGATTGTGTTGGAAGTGTCTGATGTTCTCAGCAGTGTGATTGATAGTGAGTGAGGTGTCTGTTGTTCTCTGTAGTGTGTTTGATTGTGTTGAAAGTGCTTGGTTTCATCTGTAGTGTGTTTTATTGAGTTTAAGTGTATGGTGTACTCTCTAGCGTGCATGATTGTGTTTGAAGGTTTGGTATTCTCTGTAGTGTGATTGATTGTTTGAAGTGCTTGGTGTTCTTGGAAGTGTGTTTGATTGTTGGAGGAGTCTGGTATTCTCTGTAATGTGTTTGATTGTGCTTGAAGTGTCAGGTATTCCTTGTAGTGTGATTCATAGTGTTTGAAGTGTTTGGTGTACTCTGTAGTGTGTGTGATTGTGTTTAAGTGTTTGGTGTTCTCTGTAGTGTGTTTAATTGTGCCTGAAGTATTTGGTGTACTCTGTAGTGTGTTATGTGTGTTTGAAATGTTTGGTGTTCTCAGTAGTGTGTTATTTGTGCCTGAAATGTTTGCTGTTCTCTGAAGTGTGTTTGATTGTGTTTGAAGTGTTTCCTGTTCTCTGTAATCTGTTATTTGTGTTTGAAGTTTCTGGAGTTCTGTGTAGTGTGTTTAATTGTGTTGGAAGTGATTGGTTTTCTCTGTAGTGTGTTATTTGTGTTTGATGTATTTGGTGTTCTCTGTAGTGTGTATGATGTGTTTGGAGTAGTCTGTAATGTGTCTGATTGTGTTGGAAATGTCTGATGTTCTCTGCAGTGTGTTTTATAGTGAATGAGGTGTCTGTAGTTCTCTGTAGTGTGATTGATTGTGTTTGATGAGTTTGGTGAACTCTATAGAACACATCTTTTTTCTGGAAGTGTCTGGTGTACTCTGTAGTATGTTTGATTGTGTTGGATGTGTTTAGTGTTATCTCTAATGTCATTCGTAGAGTTTAATGAGTTGAGTGTTCTCCGTAGTGTGTTTAATTGTTCTTTAAGTGTTTGGTGCACTTTGTAGTGTGATTGGTTGTGTTTGAAGTGTTTGTTGTTCTCTGTAATGTGTTAAGTGTGTTTCATGGGTTTGCTCTTCTCTGAAGTGTGTTTGATTGTGTTTGAGGTGTTTCGTGTTCTCTGTAATCTGTTATTTGTGTTTGAAGTTTCTAGAGTTCTGTGTAGTGTGTTTGGTTGTGTTGGAAGTGCTTGGTTTTCTCTGTAGTGTGTTATTTGTGTTTGATGTATTTTGTGTCCTCTGTAGTGTGTATGAAGTGTTTGGTGTACTCTGTAATGTGTTTGATTGTGTTGTAAATGTCTGATGTTCTCTGCAGCGTGTTTTATAGTGATGAGGTGTCTGCTGTTCTCTGTATTGTGATTGATTGTGTTTGATGTGTTTGGTGAACTCTATAGTACACTTGTTTTTGCTGGAAATGTCTGGTGTACTCTGTAGTATGTTTGATTGTGTTGGATGTGTTTGGTGTAATATCTTGTGTCTTTCGTAGTGTTTAAAGTGTTGAGTGTTCTCTGTAGTGTGGTTAATTGTGCCTTAAATGTTTGGTGTACTCTGTAGTGTGTTATTTGTGCTTGAAGTGTTTGCTGTTCCCTGAAGTGTGTTTGGTTATGTTTGAAGTGCTTGGCGTTCTCTGTAGTCTGTTATTTGTGTTTGAGTGTCTGGAGTTCTCTGTAGTGTGTTTAGTTGTGTTGGGAGTGTTTGGTATTTTCTGCAGTGTGTTATTTGTGTTTGATATATTTGGTGTTCTCTGTAGTGTTTATGAAGTGTTTGGTGTACTCTGTAAAGTGTTTGATTGTGTTGGAAGTGTCTGATGTTCGCAGCAGTGTGATTGATAGTGAGTGAGGTGTCTGTTGTTCTCTGTAGTGTGTTTGATTGTGTTGAAAATGCTTGGTTTCATCTGTAGTGTGTTTTATTGTGTTTAAGTGTCTGGTGTACTCCGTAGCGTGCATGATTGTTTTTGAAGGTTTGGTGTTCTCTGTAGTGTGATTGATTGTTTGAAGTGCTTGGTGTTCTTGGAAGTGTGTTTGATTGTTGGAGGAGTCTGGTATTCTCTGTAATGTGTTTGATGCTTCTTGAAGTGTCAGGTATTCCATGTAGTGTGATTCATAGTGTTTGAAGTGTTTGGTGTACTCTGTAGTGTGTGTGATTGTGTTTAAGTGTTTGGTGTTCTCTGTAGTGTGTTTAAATGTGCCTGAAGTATTTCGCGTACACTGTAGTGTGTTATTTGTTTTTGAAGTGTTTGGTGTTCTCTGTAGTGTGTTGGGTTATGTTAGTTGTGTTTGGTGTTCTCTGTAATGTGTTTGGTTATCTTAGAAGTGTTTGGTGTTCTCTGTAGGGTGTTTGGTTAAGTTAGAATTGTTTGGTGTACTCCGCCGGGTGTTTGATTGTTTGGGGTGTCTAGTGTTCGCTGTAGTGTGTTTGATTGATGGAAGTGTCTGGTGTTCTTTGCAGTGTGTTTGATTGTTGGAAGTGTCCGGTGTTCTCAGTAGTGTGTTTGATTGTAGGAAGTGTCTGGGGTAATCTGTAATTTGTTAGATTTTTGGAAGTGTCTGGTTTTCTCTGTAATTTGTTTGATTATGTTTAAGTGTTTGGTGTACTCTGTAGTGTGTGTGATAATGTTGAAGTGTTTGGTGTTCCTTGTAGATTGTTTGATTCTCTTTGAAATGTCTGGTGTTCTCTGTAGTGTGTTGGATTGTGATTGAAGTGTCTCGAGATCTCAGTACGGCGTTGGAAGTGTTTGGTTTAATCTGTAGTGTGTATGTAGTGTTTGAAGGGTTTCGTGTACTCTGTAGTCTGTTTGATTGTATTTAAGTGTTTAGTGTAATCTCTTGTGTGTTTGATAGTGTTTAAAGTGTTTGGTGTTCTCTGTAGTGTGTTTAATTGTGCTTTAAGTGTTTGGTGTTCTCTGTAGTGTGTTATTTGTGCTTGAAGTGTTTGCTGTTCCCTGAAGTGTGTTTGGTTGTGTTTGAAGTGCTTGGCGTTCTCTGTAGTCTGTTATTTGTGTTTGAGTGTCTGGAGTTCTGTGTAGTGTGTTCGGTTGTGTTTGAAGGGTTTGGTGTGCTCCTATGTGTATTTGATTGTGTTTGAAGTTTCTGGTATTCTCTGTAGTGCGTTTGAAGTGTTTGGTGTCCTTCGTAGTGTGTTTGATTGTTTTTGAAGTTTTTGGTGTTATCTGTAGTGTGATTGTGTTGGAAGTGTTTGAAGTTCTCTGTAGTGTGTTTGATTGTAGGAAGTGTCTGGTGTAATCTGTAGTTTGTTAGATTGTTGGAAGTGTCTGGTGTTCACTGTAATGTGTTTGATTGTTTTTAAGGGTTTGGTGTACTCTGTAGTGTGTGTGATAATTTTTAAAGTGTTTGGGGTTCACTGTAGTGTGTTTGATTATGTTTGTAGGGTTTGGTGTACTCTGTAGTGTGTTTGATTGTGTTTTGACGTGTTTGGTTGTCTCTGTGGTGAGTTTGAAGTTTCTGGTGTAAACTTCAGTGTGTTTGAAGTGTCTGGCGTTCTTTGTAGATTGTTTGCTTCTCTTTGAAGTGTTTGGTGTTCTCTGTAGTGTGATGGATTGTGATTGAAGTGTCTGGAGGTCTCAGTAGGGCGTTGGAAATGTTTGGTTTAATCTGTAGTGTGTATGTAGTGTTTGAAGGGTTTCGTGTACTCTGTAGTCTGTTTGATTGTATTTAAGTGATCAGTCTAATCTCTTGTGTGTTTGATAGTGTTTAAAGTGTTTGCTGTTCTCTGAAGTGGGTTTGGTTGTGTTTGAAGTGCTTGGCGTTCTCTGTAGTCTGTTATTTGTGTTTGAGTGTCTGGAGTTCTGTGTAGTGTGTTTGGTAGTGTTTGCAGGGTTTGATGTGCTCCTATGTGTGTTTGATTGTGTTTGAAGTTTCTGGTGTTCTCTGTTGTGCGTTTGAAGTGTTTGGTGTCCTCCGTAGTGTGTTTGATTGTTTTTGAAGTTTTTGGTGTTATCTGTAGTGTGATTGTGTTGGAAGCGTTTGACGTTCTCTATAGTGTGTTTGATAGTAGGAAGTGTCTGGAGTAATCTGTAGTTTGTTAGATTGTTGGAAGTGTCTGGTGTTCACTGTAATGTGTTTGATTGTGTATTAGGGCTTGGTGTACTCTGTAGTGTGTGTGATAATTTTTAAAGTGTTCGGTGTTCACTGTAGTGTGTTTGATTATGTTTGAAGTGTTTGGTGTACTCTGAGTGTGATTGATTGTGTTTTGAAGTGTTTGGTTGTGTCTGTAGTGTGTTTGAAGTTTCTGGTGTACTCTGTAGTGTGTTTGAAGTGTCTGGTGTTCCCTGTAGTGTAATAGATTGTGTTTGAAGTGTCCGGTGATCTCTGTAGTGTGTTGGATTGTGATTGAAGTGTCTAGTGGTCTCTGTAGGGTGTTGGAAGTGTTTGGAATACTCTGTAGTGTGTATGTAGTGTTTGAAGTGTTTCGTGTACTCTGTAGTGTGTTTGATTGCGTTTAAGTGTTTGGTGTAATCTCTAGTGTGTTTGCTAGTTTTTAAAGTGTTTGGTGCACTTTGTAGTTTGTTGAATTGTGCATTAAGTGTTTGGTGTACTCTGTAGTGTGTTAAAAGTGTTTGGTTTCATCTGTAGAGTGTTTTATTGTGTTTAAATGTTTGGTGTACTCTCTAGCGTGCATGATTGTGTTTGAAGTGTGTGGTGTTCTCTGTAGTGTGATTGATTGTTTGAAGTGCTTGGTGTTCTTGGAAGTGTGTTTGATTGTTGGATGAGTCTGGTATTCTCTGTAATGTGTTTGATTGTGCTTCAAGTGTCAGGTTTTCCATGTAGTGTGATTGATAGTGATTGGTGTACTCTGAATTGTGTTTGATTGTGATTAAGTGTTTGGTGTTCTCTGTAGTGTGTTTAGTTGTGCCTGAAGATTTTGGTGTACTCTGTAGTGTGTTATTTGTTTTTGAAGTGTTTGGTGTTCTCCGTAGTGTGTTTGGTGTGTTTGAAGTGTTTGGTGTTCTCTGTAGTCTGATGTTCTCTGCAGTGTGTTTGATAGTGAATGAAGTATCTGTTCTTCTCTGTAGTGTGTTTGATTGTGTGAAAGTGTTTGGTTTCATCTGTAGTATGTTTTATTGTGTTTAAGTTTTAGGTGTACTCTCTGGCGTGGATAATTGTGTTTGAAGTGTTCGGTGTTCTCTGTAGTGTGATTGATTGTTTGAAGTATTTGGTGTTCCTGGAAGTGTGTTTGATAGTTAAAGAAGTCTGGTATTCTCTGTAATGTGTTTGATTGTGCTTGAAGTGTCAGTTATTCCTTATGGTGTGATTCATAGTGTTTGAAATGTTTGGTGTACTCTGTAGTGTGTTTGATTGTATTTAGGTGTTTGGTGTTATCTGTAGTGTGTTTAAATTTGCCTGAAGTATTTGGTGTACTCTGTAGTGTGTTATTTGTGTTTGAAGTGTTTGGTGTTCTCTGTAGTGTTCTTGGTGTGTTTGAAGTGTTTGGTGTTCTCTGTGGTGTGTTATTTGTATTTGAAGTGTTTGGTATACTCTAGAGTGTTTTTTAATTGTGACTGAAGAGTTTGATGTACCCTGTAGTGTGTTATTTGTTTTTGAAGTGTTTGGTCTTCCCTGTAGTGTGTTTAATTGTTCCTGAAGTGTTTGATGTACTCTGTAGTTTGTTTGGTTGAGTTTGAAGTGTTTTGTGTTCTCTGTAGTGTGTTTTGTAGTGTTTGAAATGTTTAGCGTAGTCTGTAGTGTCATTGATAGTGTTTGAAGTGTTTGTTGATCACTTTTGTGTGTTTGGTTATGTTAAATGTGTTTGGTGTTTTCTGTAGTTTGTTTGATTGTGTTGGAAGTAACTGGTGTTCTCTGTAGTGTGGTTGATTGTGTTTGATGTGTTTGGAGGTCTCTGTAGTGTTTTGGAGGTGTTTGGTAATCTCTGCAATGTGTCTGATAATTTTTGAAGTGTTTGGTTTTCTCTGTAGTGTGTTTGGTTATGGTAGAAGTGTTTGGTGTTCTCTGTAGTGTGTTTGGTTATGTTAGAAGTGTTTGGTGTTCCCTGTACAGTGTTTGGTTATGTTAGAAGTGTTTGGTGTACTCCGCAGTGTGTTTGATCGTTTGGGGTGTCTAGTGTTCGCTGTAGTGTGTTTGATTGATGGAAGTGTCTTGTCTTCTCTATAGTGTGTTTGATTGTTGGAAGTGTCCGGTGTTCTCTGTAGTGTGATTAATTTTGTAGGATGTGACTTGCGTACTGTGTAGAGTGTTTGATTGTGTTTGAAATGTTTGGTGTACTATGTAGATTGTTTTATTGTGTTTGAAATTTCTGGTGTTCTCTGTAGTGTGATTATGATGGAAGTATTTGGTGTTCTCTGTAGTGTGTTTGATTGTTGGAAGTGTCCGGTGTTCTCTGTAATGTATTTGACTGTTGGATATTTCCGGTGTTCTCTCTAGTGTATCTGAAGTGTTTGCAGTTCTGTGTAGTGTGTTTTATTGTGTTTGAAGAGTCTTGTGTTGTATGTAGAGTGCTATATTGTGTTTGTAATGTTTGGTGTTCTCTATAGTGCGTTCGAAGTGTTTGGTGTCCTCCGTAGTGTGTTTGATTGTATTTGAAGTTTCCGATGTTATCTGTAGTGTGATTGTCTTGGAAGTGTTTGGCGTTCTCTGTGGTGTGTTTGATTGTTGGAAGTGTTTGGTGTTCTCTGAAGTGTGTTTTTATGTGTTTGTTGTTTTTTGTAGTAGGCTTGATTGTTGGAAATGTCTGGTGTACTATGTAGTGTGTTTGATTGTTCGAAGTGTTTGGTGTTTTCTGTAGTCTGTTTGATCTTGTTGGAAATGTTTGGTGTACTCTGTAGTGGGTTTGATTGTTTAAAAAGTCCGGTTTTCGCTCTAGTGTGTGTGATTGTGGTTGAAGTGTTGTTGTTCCCCGTAGGGCGTTTATTGTTGGAAGTTTTTGGATGTTTACTCTGTAGAGTGTTTGACTGTAGGAAGTGTGTGGTGTAAACTGTAGTTTGTTAGATTTTTGGAAATGTCTGGTTTTCTCTGTAATGTGTTTGATTATGTTTAAGTGTTTGGTGTACTCTGTTGCTTGTGTGATAGTGTTAAAGGGTTTGATGTTCTCTGTAGCTTGTTTGATTGTGTTTGATGTGTCTGGTGTTCTCTGTAGTGTATTGGATTGTGATTGAGGTGTCTGGAGGTCTCAGTAGGGTGTTGGAAGTGTTTGGTATAATCTGTAGTGTGAATGTAGTGTTTGAAATTTTTCGTGTACTCTGTAGTATGCTATTTGTGTTTGGAGTGTTTGGTGTTCCCTGTAGTGTGATTGGTTGTGTTTGAAGGGTTTGGTGTTCTCAGTAGTGTGTTATTTGTGCCTGAAATGTTTGCTGTTCTCTGAAGTGTGTTTGGTTGTGTTTGAAGTGTTTGGGGTTCTCTATAATCTGTTATTTGTGTTTGAAGTGTCTGGAGTTCTGTGTAGTATGTTTGATTGTGTTGGAAATGTTTGGCTTTCTCTGTAGTGTGATATTTGTGTTTGATATATTTGGTGTTCTCTGTAGTGTGTATGAAGTGTTTGGTGTACTCTGTAACGTTTTTGATTGTGTTGGAAGTGTCTGATGTTCTCTGCCATGTGTTTTTATTGTGAATGAGGTGTCTGTTGTTCTCTGTAGTCTGATTGATTGTGTTTGATGTGTTTGGTGTACTCTATAGTACACTTGTTTTTGCTGGAAGTGTCTGGTGCACTCTGTAGTGTGTTTGACTGTGTTGGAGGTGTTTAGTGTTATCTCTAGTGTCTCTCATAGTGTTTAAAGTGTTGGGTGTTCTCTGTAGTGTGTTAAGTGTGTTTCAAGGGGTTGGTGTTCTCTGAAGTGTGTTTTGTTGTGTTTGAAGTGTTTGCTGTTCTCTGTAGTCTGTTATTTGTGTTTGAAATTTCTGGAGTTCTCCGTAGTGTGTTTAGTTGTGTTGGAAGTGTTTGGTGTGTTATTTGTGTTTGATGTATTTGGTGTTCTCTGTAGTGTGTATGAAGTGTTTGGTGTACTCTGTGTGTTGGATTGTGTTGGAAGTGTCTGATGTTCTCAGCAGTGTGATTGATAGTGAGTGAGGTGTCTGTTGTTCTCTGTAGTGTGTTTGATTGTGTTGAAAGTGCTTGGTTTCATCTGTAGTGTGTTTTATTGAGTTTAAGTGTATGGTGTACTCTCTAGCGTGCATGATTGTGTTTGAAGGTTTGGTATTCTCTGTAGTGTGATTGATTGTTTGAAGTGCTTGGTGTTCTTGGAAGTGTGTTTGATTGTTGGAGGAGTCTGGTATTCTCTGTAATGTGTTTGATTGTGCTTGAAGTGTCAGGTATTCCTTGTAGTGTGATTCATAGTGTTTGAAGTGTTTGGTGTACTCTGTAGTGTGTGTGATTGTGTTTAAGTGTTTGGTGTTCTCTGTAGTGTGTTTAATTGTGCCTGAAGTATTTGGTGTACTCTGTAGTGTGTTATGTGTGATTGAAATGTTTGGTGTTCTCAGTAGTGTGTTATTTGTGCCTGAAATGTTTGCTGTTCTCTGAAGTGTGTTTGATTGTGTTTGAAGTGTTTCCTGTTCTCTGTAATCTGTTATTTGTGTTTGAAGTTTCTGGAGTTCTGTGTAGTGTGTTTAATTGTGTTGGAAGTGATTGGTTTTCTCTGTAGTGTGTTATTTGTGTTTGATGTATTTGGTGTTCTCTGTAGTGTGTATGATGTGTTTGGAGTAGTCTGTAATGTGTCTGATTGTGTTGGAAATGTCTGATGTTCTCTGCAGTGTGTTTTATAGTGAATGAGGTGTCTGTAGTTCTCTGTAGTGTGATTGATTGTGTTTGATGAGTTTGGTGAACTCTATAGAACACATCTTTTTTCTGGAAGTGTCTGGTGTACTCTGTAGTATGTTTGATTGTGTTGGAAGTGTTTAGTGTAATCTATAATGTCATTCGTAGAGTTTAATGAGTTGAGTGTTCTCCGTAGTGTGTTTAATTGTTCTTTAAGTGTTTGGTGCACTTTGTAGTGTGATTGGTTGTGTTTGAAGTGTTTGTTGTTCTCTGTAATGTGTTAAGTGTGTTTCATGGGTTTGCTCTTCTCTGAAGTGTGTTTGATTGTGTTTGAAGTGTTTCGTGTTCTCTGTAATCTGTTATTTGTGTTTGAAGTTTCTAGAGTTCTGTGTAGTGTGTTTGGTTGTGTTGGAAGTGCTTGGTTTTCTCTGTAGTGTGTTATTTGTGCTTGATGTATTTGGTGTCCTCTGTAGTGTGTATGAAGTGTTTGGTGTACTCTGTAATGTGTTTGATTGTGTTGTAAATGTCTGATGTTCTCTGCAGAGTGTTTTATAGTGATGAGGTGTCTGCTGTTCTCTGTATTGTGATTGATTGTGTTTGATGTGTTTGGTGAACTCTATAGTACACTTGTTTTTGCTGGAAATGTCTGGTGTACTCTGTAGTATGTTTGATTGTGTTGGATGTGTTTGGTGTAATATCTTGTGTCTTTCGTAGTGTTTAAAGTGTTGAGTGTTCTCTGTAGTGTGGTTAATTGTGCCTTAAATGTTTGGTGTACTCTGTAGTGTGTTATTTGTGCTTGAAGTGTTTGCTGTTCCCTGAAGTGTGTTTGGTTATGTTTGAAGTGCTTGGCGTTCTCTGTAGTCTGTTATTTGTGTTTGAGTGTCTGGAGTTCTCTGTAGTGTGTTTAGTTGTGTTGGGAGTGTTTGGTATTTTCTGCAGTGTGTTATTTGTGTTTGATATATTTGGTGTTCTCTGTAGTGTTTATGAAGTGTTTGTTGTACTCTGTAAAGTGTTTGATTGTGTTGGAAGTGTCTGATGTTCGCAGCAGTGTGATTGATAGTGAGTGAGGTGTCTGTTCTCTGTAGTGTGTTTGATTGTGTTGAAAATGCTTGGTTTCATCTGTAGTGTGTTTTATTGTGTTTAAGTGTCTGGTGTACTCCGTAGCGTGCATGATTGTTTTTGAAGGTTTGGTGTTCTCTGTAGTGTGATTGATTGTTTGAAGTGCTTGGTGTTCTTGGAAGTGTGTTTGATTGTTGGAGGAGTCTGGTATTCTCTGTAATGTGTTTGATGCTTCTTGAAGTGTCAGGTATTCCATGTAGTGTGATTCATAGTGTTTGAAGTGTTTGGTGTACTCTGTAGTGTGTGTGATTGTGTTTAAGTGTTTGGTGTTCTCTGTAGTGTGTTTAAATGTGCCTGAAATATTTCGCGTACACTGTAGTGTGTTATTTGTTTTTGAAGTGTTTGGTGTTCTCTGTAGTGTGTTGGGTTATGTTAGTTGTGTTTGGTGTTCTCTGTAATGTGTTTGGTTATCTTAGAAGTGTTTGGTGTTCTCTGTAGGGTGTTTGGTTAAGTTAGAATTGTTTGGTGTACTCCGCCGGGTGTTTGATTGTTTGGGGTGTCTAGTGTTCGCTGTAGTGTGTTTGATTGATGGAAGTGTCTGGTGTTCTTTGCAGTGTGTTTGATTGTTGGAAGTGTCCGGTGTTCTCAGTAGTGTGTTTGATTGTAGAAAGTGTCTGGGGTAATCTGTAATTTGTTAGATTTTTGGAAGTGTCTGGTTTTCTCTGTAATTTGTTTGATTATGTTTAAGTGTTTGGTGTACTCTGTAGTGTGTGTGATAATGTTGAAGTGTTTGGTGTTCCTTGTAGATTGTTTGATTCTCTTTGAAATGTCTGGTGTTCTCTGTAGTGTGTTGGATTGTGATTGAAGTGTCTCGAGATCTCAGTACGGCGTTGGAAGTGTTTGGTTTAATCTGTAGTGTGTATGTAGTGTTTGAAGGGTTTCGTGTACTCTGTAGTCTGTTTGATTGTATTTAAGTGTTTAGTGTAATCTCTTGTGTGTTTGATAGTGTTTAAAGTGTTTGGTGTTCTCTGTAGTGTGTTTAATTGTGCTTTAAGTGTTTGGTGTTCTCTGTAGTGTGTTATTTGTGCTTGAAGTGTTTGCTGTTCCCTGAAGTGTGTTTGGTTGTGTTTGAAGTGCTTGGCGTTCTCTGTAGTCTGTTATTTGTGTTTGAGTGTCTGGAGTTCTGTGTAGTGTGTTCGGTTGTGTTTGAAGGGTTTGGTGTGCTCCTATGTGTATTTGATTGTGTTTGAAGTTTCTGGTATTCTCTGTAGTGCGTTTGAAGTGTTTGGTGTCCTTCGTAGTGTGTTTGATTGTTTTTGAAGTTTTTGGTGTTATCTGTAGTGTGATTGTGTTGGAAGTGTTTGAAGTTCTCTGTAGTGTGTTTGATTGTAGGAAGTGTCTGGTGTAATCTGTAGTTTGTTAGATTGTTGGAAGTGTCTGGTGTTCACTGTAATGTGTTTGATTGTTTTTAAGGGTTTGGTGTACTCTGTAGTGTGTGTGATAATTTTTAAAGTGTTTGGGGTTCACTGTAGTGTGTTTGATTATGTTTGTAGGGTTTGGTGTACTCTGTAGTGTGTTTGATTGTGTTTTGACGTGTTTGGTTGTCTCTGTGGTGAGTTTGAAGTTTCTGGTGTAAACTTCAGTGTGTTTGAAGTGTCTGGCGTTCTTTGTAGATTGTTTGCTTCTCTTTGAAGTGTTTGGTGTTCTCTGTAGTGTGTTGGATTGTGATTGAAGTGTCTGGAGGTCTCAGTAGGGCGTTGGAAATGTTTGGTTTAATCTGTAGTGTGTATGTAGTGTTTGAAGGGTTTCGTGTACTCTGTAGTCTGTTTGATTGTATTTAAGTGATCAGTCTAATCTCTTGTGTGTTTGATAGTGTTTAAAGTGTTTGCTGTTCTCTGAAGTGGGTTTGGTTGTGTTTGAAGTGCTTGGCGTTCTCTGTAGTCTGTTATTTGTGTTTGAGTGTCTGGAGTTCTGTGTAGTGTGTTTGGTTGTGTTTGCAGGGTTTGATGTGCTCCTATGTGTGTTTGATTGTGTTTGAAGTTTCTGGTGTTCTCTGTTGTGCGTTTGAAGTGTTTGGTGTCCTCCGTAGTGTGTTTGATTGTTTTTGAAGTTTTTGGTGTTATCTATAGTGTGATTGTGTTGGAAGCGTTTGACGTTCTCTATAGTGTGTTTGATAGTAGGAAGTGTCTGGAGTAATCTGTAGTTTGTTAGATTGTTGGAAGTGTCTGGTGTTCACTGTAATGTGTTTGATTGTGTATTAGGGTTTGGTGTACTCTGTAGTGTGTGTGATAATTTTTAAAGTGTTCGGTGTTCACTGTAGTGTGTTTGATTATGTTTGAAGTGTTTGGTGTACTCTGAGTGTGATTGATTGTGTTTTGAAGTGTTTGGTTGTGTCTGTAGTGTGTTTGAAGTTTCTGGTGTACTCTGTAGTGTGTTTGAAGTGTCTGGTGTTCCCTGTAGTGTAATAGATTGTGTTTGAAGTGTCCGGTGATCTCTGTAGTGTGTTGGATTGTGATTGAAGTGTCTAGTGGTCTCTGTAGGGTGTTGGAAGTGTTTGGAATACTCTGTAGTGTGTATGTAGTGTTTGAAGTGTTTCGTGTACTCTGTAGTGTGTTTGATTGCGTTTAAGTGTTTGGTGTAATCTCTAGTGTGTTTGCTAGTTTTTAAAGTGTTTGGTGCACTCTGTAGTTTGTTTAATTGTGCATTAAGTGTTAGGTGTACTCTGTAGTGTGTTATTTGTGTTTGAAGTGTTTGGTGTTCCCTGTAGTGTGATTGGTTGTGTTTGAAGTGATTGGTGTTCTCTGTAGTGTGTTATTTGTGTTTCAAGTGTATTGAGTTCTCTGAAGTGTGTTTGGTTGTGTTTGAAGTGTTTGGACTTCTCTGTAGTCTGTTATTTGTGTTTGAAGTGTCTGGAGGTCTCCGTATTGTGTTTAGTTGTGTTGGAAGTGTTTGGTGTTTTCTGCAGTGTGTTATTTGTTTTAGATGTATTTGGTGTTCTCTGTAGTGTATATGAAATGTTTGGTGTTGTCTATAACGTGTGTGATTGTGTTGGAAATGTCTGATGTTCTCTGCAGCGAGTTTGATAGTGAATGAAGTGTCTCTTGTTCTGTGTAGTGTGATTGATTGTCTTTCCAGTGTTTGGTGTACTCTATATTGCACTTGATTTTGCTGGAAGTGTCTGGTGTACTCAGTAGTGTGTTTGATTGTGTTAAAAGTGTTTGGTTTCATCTGTAGTGTGTTTTATTGTGTTTAAGTTTTTGGTGTACTCTCTAGCGTGCATGATTTTATTCGAAGTGATTGGTGTTCTCTGTAGTGTGATTGATTGATTGAAGTTCTTGGTGTTCTTGGATGTGTGTTTGATTGTTGGAGGAGTCTGGTATTCTCTGTAATGTGTTTGATTGTGCTTGAAGTGTCAGGTTTACCTTGTAGTGTGATTGTTAGCGATTGAAGTGTTTGGTGTACTCTATTGTGTGTTTAATTGTGCACTAAGTGTTTGGTGTACTCTGTAATGTGTTATATGTGATTGAAATGTTTGGTGTTCTCAGTAGTGTGATTGGTTGTGTTTGAAGTGTCTGTTGTTCTCTGTAGTGAGTTATCTGTGTTTCAAGTGTTTGGTGTTCCCTGTGGTGTGATTGGTTGTGTTTGAAGGGTTGGTGTTCTCTGTAGTGTGTTGTTTGTGCCTGAATTGTTTGCTGATCTCTGAAGTGTGTTATTTGTGTTTGATGTATTTGGTGTACTCTGTAGTGTGTATGAAGTTTTTAGTTGACTCTGTAACGTGTTTGATTGTGTTGGAAGTGTCTGATGTTCTCTGCAGTGTGTTGATAGTGAATTAAGTGTCTGTTGTTCTCTGTAGTGTGTTAAAAGTGTTTGGTTTCATCTGTAGAGTGTTTTATTGTGTTTAAATGTTTGGTGTACTCTCTAGCGTGCATGATTGTGTTTGAAGTGTGTGGTGTTCTCTGTAGTGTGATTGATTGTTTGAAGTGCTTGGTGTTCTTGGAAGTGTGTTTGATTGTTGGATGAGTCTGGTATTCTCTGTAATGTGTTTGATTGTGCTTCAAGTGTCAGGTTTTCCATGTAGTGTGATTGATAGTGATTGGTGTACTCTGAATTGTGTTTGATTGTGATTAAGTGTTTGGTGTTCTCTGTAGTGTGTTTAGTTGAGCCTGAAGATTTTGGTGTACTCTGTCGTGTGTTATTTGTTTTTGAAGTGTTTGGTGTTCTCTGTAGTGTGTTTGGTGTGTTTGAAGTTTTTAGTGTCCTCTGTAGTGTGGTATTTGTATTTGAAGTGTTTGGCATTCTCTGTAGTGTGTTTAATTTTGCCTGAAGTGTTTGATGTACTCTGTAGTGTGTTTGATTGAGTTTGAAGTGTTTTGTGTTCTCTGTAGTATGTTTTGTTATGTTTGAAGTGTTTAGCGTACTCTGTAGTGTCATTGATAGTGTTTGAAGTGTTTGGTGTTCACTTTTGTGTGTTTGGTTATGTTAGAAGTGTTTTGTGTTCTCTGTAGAGTGTTTGGTTACGTTAGAAGTGTTTTGTGTACTCCGCAGTGTGTTTGATTGTTTGGGGTGTCTAGTGTTCGCAGTAGTGTGTTTGATTGATGGAAGTGTCTGGTGTTCTCTGCAGTGTGTTTGATTGTTGGAAGTGTCCGGTGTTCTCTGTAGTGTGTTTGATTGTGTAGGATGTGTCTGGTGTTCTGTGTAGTGTGTTTGATTGTGTTTGAAGTTTTTGATGTACTATGTAGAGTGTTTTATTTTGTTTGAAGTTTCTGGTGTTCTCTGTAGTGTGATTATGATGGAAGTGTTTGGTGTTCACTGTAGTGTGTTTGGTGTGTTTGAAGTTTTTAGTGTTCTCTGTAGTGTGTTATTTGTATTTGAAGTGTTTGGCATTCTCTGTAGTGTGTTTAATTGTGTCTGAAGTGTTTGATGCACTCTGTAGTGTGTTTTATTGAGTTTTAAATATTTTGTGTTCTCTGTAGTATGTTTTGGTGTGTTTGAAGTGTTTAGCGTACTCTGTAGTGTCATTGATAGTGTTTGAAGTGTTTGGTGTTCACTTTTGTGTGTTTGGTTATGTTAGAAGTGTTTTGTGTTCTCTGTAGAGTGTTTGGTTACGTTAGAAGTGTTTGCTTTACTCCGCGCTGTGCTTGATTGTTTGGGGTGTCTAGTGTTCGCAGTAGTGTGTTTGATTTATGGAAGTGTTCGGTGTTCTCTGTAGTGTGTTTGATGGTGTAGGATGTGTCTAGTGTTCTGTGTAGTGTGTTTGATTGTGTTTGAAGTGTTTGATGTACTATGTAGAGTGTTTTATTTTGTTTGAAGTTTCTGGTGTTCTCTGTAATGTGATTATGATGGAAGTATTTGGAGTTCTCTGTAGTGTGATTGTTTGTTGGAAGTTTCCAGTGTTCTCTGTAGTGTGTTTGATGGTTGGTTGTGTCCGGTGTTCTCTGTAGTGTATCTGACGTCTTTGCAGTTCTGTGTAGTGTGTTTCATTGTGTTTGAAGTGTCTTGAGTTCTATGTAGAGTGTTATATTGTGTTTGAAGTGTTTGGTGTTCTCTTTAGGGCGTTTGAAGTGTTTGGTGTCCTCCAAAGTGTTTTGATTGTGTTTGAATTTCTGGTGTTATCTGTCGTGTGATTGATTTTTGGAGGTGTTTGGTGTTCTCTGTAGTCTGTTTGATCTTGTTGGAAATGTTTGGTGTTTTCTGTAGTGGGTTTGATTGTTTAAAATGTCTGGTTTTCGCTCTAGTGTGTGTGATTGTGATGGAAGTGTTGTGCTTTAATTGTTTGGTGTACACTCTAGTATGTTATTTATGTTTGAAGTGTTTGGTGTTCCCTGTGGTGTGATAGGTAGTGTTTGAAGTGATTGGTGTTCTCTGTAGTGTGTTATTTGTGTTTCAAGTGTTTGGTGTTCTCTGAAGTGTGTTTGGTTGTGTTTGAAGTGTTTGGTCTTCTCTGTAGTCTGTTATTTGTGTTTGAAGTGTCTGGAGTTCTCTGTATTGTGTTTAGTTGTGATGGAAGTGTTTGGTGTTTACTGCGGTGTGTTATTTGTTTTTGATGTATTTGGTGTTCTCTGTAGTGTGTATGAAGTGTTTGGTGTACTCTGTAACGTGTTTGATTGTGTTGGAAATGTCTGATGTTCTCTGCAGTGTGTTTGATAGTGAATGAAGTGTCTCTTGTTCTGTGTAGTGTGAGTGATGGTTTTTGAAGTGTTTGGTCTACTCTATAATGCACTTGATTTTGCTGGAGTGTCTGGTGTACTCACTAGTGTGTTTGATTGTTTTGAAAGTGTTTTGTTTCATCTGTAGTGTGTTTTATTGTGTTTAAGTGTTTGGTTTACTCTCTAGCGTGCATGATTGTGTTCGAAGTGTTTGTTGTTCTCTGTAGTGTGATTGATTGAAGTGCTTGGTGTTCTTGGAAGTGTGATTGACTGTTGGAGGAGTCTGGTATTCTCTGTAACGTGTTTGATTGTGCTTGAAGTGTCAGGTATTCCTTGTAGTGTGATTCATAGCGTTTGAAGTGTTTGGTGTACTCTGCAGTGTGTTTGATTGTGTTTAAGTGTTTGTTGTAATCTCTAGCGTGTTTGATAGTGTTGAAGGTGTTTGGTGTTCCTTGTAGTGTGTTTAATTGCACTGTAAGTGTTTGGTGTACTCTGTAGTGTGTTATTTGTATTTGAAGTGTTTGGTGTTCCCTGTAGTGTGATTGGTTGTGTTTGAAGGTTTGGGTATTCCTTGTAGTGTATTATTTTTGCCTGAAATGTTTGCTGTTCTCTGAAGTGTGTTTGGTCTTGTTTGAAGTGTTTGGTGTTCACTGTAATCTGTTATTTGTGTTTGGAGTGTCTGGAGTTCTGTGTAGTGTGTTTGGTTTTGTTGGAAGTGTTTGGTGTTCTCTGTAGTGTGTTATTTGTGTTTGATGTATTTGGTGTTCTCTGTAATGTGTATGAAGTGTTTGGTGTACTCTGTAACGTGTTTGATTGTGTTGGAAGTGTCTGATGTTCTCTGCCGTGTGTTTGATAGTGAATGAGGTGTCTGTTGTTTTCAGTAGTCTGATTGATTGTGTTTGAAGTGTTTGGTGTATTCTATAGTACACTTGATATCGCTGGAAGTGTCTGGTGTACTCTATAGTGTGTTTGATTGTGTTGGAATTGTTTCGTGTAATCCCTAGTGTCTTACTTAGTGTTTAAAGTGTTGGGTGTTCTCTGTAGTGTGTTTAATTGTGCTTTAAGTGTTTGGTGTTCTCTGAAATGTGATAGGTTGTGTTTGAAGTGTTTGTTGTTCTCTGTAGTGTGTTATTTGTGTTTAAAGTGTTTGGTGTTCTCTGATATGTGTTTGGTTGTGTTTGAAGTGTTTGGTGTTCTCTGCAGTCTGTTATTTGTGTTTGAAGTGTCTGGAGTACTCTGTAGTGTGTTTAGTTGTGTTGGAAGTGTTTTGTGATTTCTGCAGTGTTATTTGTGTTTGATGTATTTGGTGGTTTCCGTAGTGTGTATGAAGTGTTTGGTGTACTCTGTAACGTGTTTGATTGTGTTGGAAGTGTCTGATGTTCTCTGCAGTGTGTTTGATAGTGAATGAAATGTCTCTTGTTCTCTGTAGTGTGAATGATTGTGTTTGAAGTATTTGGTGTACTATATAGTGCACTTGATTTTGCTGGAAATGTCTGGTGTACTCTGTAGTGTGTTTGATTGTGTTGAAAGTGTTTGGTTTCATCTGTAGTGTGTTTTATTGTGTTTAGGTGTTTGGCGTACTCTCTAGCGTGCATGATTAGGTTTGAAGTGTTTGGTGTTCTCTGTAGTGTTATTTATTGCTTGAAGTGCTTGGTGTTGGAGGAGTCTGGTATGATTGTGTTTAAGTGTTTGGTGTTCTCTGTAGTGTGTTTAATTGTGCCTGAAATTTTTGGTGTTCTTTTTAGTGTGTTATTTATTTTTGAAATGTTTGGTGTTCTCTGTAGTGTGTTTGATTATGTTAGAAGTGTTTGGTGTACTCCGTAGTGTGTTTGATTGTTGTAGGTGTCTAGTGTTGACTGTAGTGTGTTTGATCGATGGAAGTGTCTGGTGTTCTCTGTAGTGTGTTTGATTTTTTGAAGTGTCCGGTGTTCTCTGTAGTGTGTTTGATTGTGTAGGATGTGTTTGGTGTTCTGTGTGGTGTGTTTGATTGTGTTTGAAGTGTTTGGTGTACTATGTAGAGTGTTTTATTGTGTTTGAAGTTTCTGGTGTTCTCTGCAGTGTGATTATGATGGAAGTAGTTGGTGTTCTCTGTAGTGTGTTTGATTGTTGGAAGTGTCCGGTGTTCTCTGTAGTGTGTTTGATTGTTGGAAGTGTTTGGTGTTCTCTGAAGAGTGTTTGATGTGTTTGGTGTTTTTTGTAGGAGGCTTGATTGTTGGAAGTGTCTGGTTTACTCTGTAGTGTGTTTGATTGTTGGAAGTGTTTGGTGTTCTCTGTAGTCTGTTTGATCTTGTTGGAAAAGTTTGGTGTCCTCTGTAATGGGGTTGATTGTTTAAAATGTCTGGTTTTCGCTCTAGTGTGTGTGATTGTGATGGAAGTGTTGTTCTTCCCCGTAGGGCGTTTATTGTTGGAAGTTTTTGGAAGTGTACCCGGTATTGTGTTTGATTGTAGGAAGTGTCTGGTGTAATCTGTAGTTTGTTGGATTTTTGCAAGTGTCTGGTTTTCCCTGTAATGTGTTTGATTATGTTTAAGTGTTTGGTTTACTCTGTAGTGTGTGTGATAGAGTTAATGTGTTTGGTGTTCATTGTAGTGTGTTTGATTATGTTTGAAGTGTTTGGTGTACTCTGTAGTGTGATTGATTTTGTTTTGAAGTGTTTGGTTGTCTCTGTAGTGAGTTTGAAGTTTCTGGTGTAATCTGTAGTATGTTTGAAGTGTCTGGTGTTCCCCGTAGATTGTTGGATTGTGTTTGAAGGGTCTGGTGTTCTCTGTAGTGTGTTGGACTGTGATTGAAGTGTCTGGAGGTCTCAGTAGGGTGTTGTAAGTGTTTGGTATAATCTGTAGTGTGTATGTAGTATTTGAAGTGTTTCGTGTACTCTGTAGTGTGTTATTTGTGTTTGAAGTGTTTGGTGTTCCCTGTAGTGTGATTGGTTGAGTTTGAAGGGTTTGGTGTTCACTGTAGTGTGTTATTAGTGCCTGAAATATTTGCTGATCTCTGAAGTTTGGTTGTGTTTGAAGTGTTTGGTTTTCTCTGTAATGTGTTATTAGTGTTTGATGTATTTGGTGTTCTCTGTAGAGTGTATGCAGTGTTTGGTGTACTCGGTAAAGTGTTTGATTGTGTTGTAAGTGTCTGAGGTTCCCTATAGTGTGTTTGATAGTGAATGTGGTGTCTGTTATTTTCTGTAGTCTGATTGATTGTGTTTGATGTGTTTGGTGTACTCTATAGTACACTTGGTTTGCTGGAAGTGTCTGGTGTACTCTGTAGTGTGTTTGATTGTGATGGAAGTGTTTGGTGAAATCTCTAGTGTCTTTCATAGTGTTAAAATAGTTGGGTGTTCTCTGTAGTGTGTTTAATTGTGCATTAAGTGTTTGGTAAACTCTGTACTGTGTTATTTATGTTTGAAATGTTTGGTGTTCTCTGAAGTGTGATTGCTTGTCTTTGAAGTGTTTGTTGTTCTCTGTAGTGTGTTATTTGTGATTCTCGGGATTGGTGTTCTCTGAAGTGTGTTTGGTTGTGTTTGAAGTGTTTGGTGTTCTCTGTAGTCTGTTATTTGTGTTTGAAGTGTCTGGAGTTCTCTGTAGTGTGTTAAGTTGTGTTGGAGGTGTTTGGTGTTTTCTGCAGTGTGTTTTCTGTGTTTGATGAATTTGGTGTTCTCTGTAGTGTGTATGAAGCGTTTGGTGTACTCTGTAACGTGTTTGATTGTGTTGGAAGTGTCTGATGTTCTCTGCAGAGTGTTTGATAGTGAATGAAGTGTCTGTTGTTCCCTTTAGTGTGATTGATTTTGTTTGAAGTGTTTGGTGTTCTATATAGTGCACTTGATTTTGCTGGAAGTGTTTGGTGTACCCTGAAGTGTGGTTGATTGTTTGATGTGCTTGGTGTTCTTGGAAGTGTGTTTGATTGTTGGAGGAGTCTGGTATTCTCTGTAATGTGTTTGAATGTGCTTGAAGTGTCAGATATTCCTTGTAGTGTGATTCATAGTGTTTGAAGTGTTTGGTGTACTCTGTAGTGTCTTTGATTATGTTTAAGTGTTTGGTGTTCTCTGTAGTGTGTTTAATTTTGCCTGAAGTATTTGGTGTACTCTGTAGTGTGTTATTTGTGTTTGAAGTGTTTGGTGTTCTCTGTAGTGTGTTTGGTGTGTTTGAAGTGTTTGGTGTTCTCTGAAGTGTGTCATTTGTATTTGAGGTGTTTGGTATTCCCTGTAGTGTGTTTAATTGTGCATGAAGGGTTTGATGTAATCTGTAGTGTGTTTGATTGAGTTTGAATGTTCTGTGTTCTCTGTAGTATGTTTTGTTGTGTTTGAAGTGTTTAGCGTACTCTGTAGTGTCATTGATAGTGTTTGAATTGTTTGATGTTCTCCTTTGTGTGTTTGGTTATGTAAAATGTGTTTGGTGTTCTCTGTAGTGTGTTTGATTGTGTTGGAAGTAACTGGTGTTTTCTGTAGTGTGGTTGATTGTGTGTGATGTGTTTGGTGGTCTCTCTAGTGTGTTGGAAGTGTTTGGTAATCTCTGCAGTGTGTCTGATAATTTTTGAAGTGTTCGGTGTTCTCTATAATGTGTTTGGTTATGTTAGAAGTGTTTGGCGTTCTCTGTAGTGTGTTTGGTTATGTTAGAAGTGTCTGGTGTTCTCTGTAGAGTGTTTGGTTATGTTAGAAGTGTTTTGTGTACTCCGCAGTGTGTTTGATTGTTTGGGGTGTCTAGTGTTCGCGGTAGTGTGTTTGATTGATGGAAGTTTCTGGTGTTCTCTGCAGTGTGTTTGATTGCTGGAAGTGTCCGGTGCTCTCTGTAGTGTGTTTGATTGTGTAGGATGTGTCTGGAGTTCTGTGTATTGTGTTTGTTTGTGTTTGAAGTGTTTGGTATACTATGTAGAGTGTTTTATTGTTTTTGAAGTTTCTGGTGTTCTCTGTAGTGTGATTATGATGGAAGTATTTGGTATCCTATGTAGTGTGTTTGATTGTTGGAAGTGTCCGGTGTTGTCTGTAGTGTGTTCGATTGTTGGATGTGTCCGGTGTTCTCTGTAGTGTATCTGAAGTGTTTGAAGTTCTGTGTAGTGTGTTTTATTGTGTTTGAAGTGTCTTGTGTTCTATGTAGAGTGTTATATTGTGTTAGAAGTGTTTGGTGTTCTCCTTAGTGTGTTTGAAGCGTTTGTTGTCCTCCATAGTGTGTTTGATTGTGTTTGAAATATCTGGTGTTATCTGTAGTGTGATTGTCTTGGAAGTGTTGGGCGACCTATGTAGTGTGTTATATTGTTGGAAGTGTTTGTTTTCCTCTGTAGTGTGTTTGATATGTTTGGTGTTTTTTGTAGTAGGCATGATTGTTGGAAGTGTCTTGAGTACTCTGTAGAGTGTTTGATTGTTGGAAATGTTTGGTGTTCTCTTTAGTCTATTTGTTCTTGGAATGTTTGGTGTACTCTGTAGTGGGTCGATTGTTTAATATGTCTGGTTTTCACTCTAGTGTGTTTGAATGTGACAGAAGTGTTGGTGTTCCCCGTAGGGCGTTTATTGTTGGAAGTGTTTGGAATTGTACTCTTTAGTGTGATTGATTGTAGGATGTGTCTGGTGTAATCTGTAATTTGTTAGATTTTTGGGAGTGTCTGGTTTTCTCTGTAATGTGTTTGATTATTTTTAAGTGTTTGGTGTACTCTGTAGTGTGCGTGATAGTGTTAAAATGTTTGGTGTTCATTGTAGTGTGTTTGATTATTTTTGAAGTGTTTGGTGTACACTGTAGTGTGATTGATTTTGTTTTGAAGTGTTTGGTTGTCTCTGTAGTGAGTTTGAAGTTTCTGGTGTAATCTGTAGTGTGTTTGAAATCTCTGGTGTTCCCTGTAGATTGTTTGATTGTGTTTGAAGTGTTTGGTGTTCACTGTAGTGTGTTGGAATGTGATTGATGTGTCTGGAGGTCTCAGTAGGGTGTTGGAAGTGTTTGGTTTAATCTGTAGTGTGTATGTAGTGTTTGAAGTGTTTCGTGTACTCTGTAGTGTGTATGACTGTGTTTAATTGTTTGGTGTAATCCCTTGTGTGTTTGATAGTGTTTAAAGTGCTTGGTGTTCTCTGTAGTGTGTTTAATTGTGCTTTTAGTGTTTGGTGTACCCTAAAATGTGTTATTTGTCTTTGACGTGTTTGGTGTTCTCTGTAGTGTGATTGGTTGTGTTTGGAGTGTTTGGTGTTCTCTGTAGTGGGTTATTTGTGCTTGAAGTGTTTGCTGTTCTCTGAAGTGTGTTTGGTTGTGCTTGAAGTGCTTGGTGTTCTCTGTAGTCTGTTACTTGTGTTTGAAATTTCTTGAGTTCTGTGTAGTGTGTTTAGTTGTGTTGGAGGTGTTTGGTATTTTCTGCAGTGTGTTTTCTGAGTTTGATGTTTTTGGTGTTCTCTGTAGTGTGTATGAAGTGTTTGGTATACCCTGTAACGTGTTTGATTGTGTTGGAAGTGTCTGATGTTCTCTGCAGTGTGTTTGATAGTGAATGAAGTGTCCGTTGTTTTCTGTAGTGTGTTTGTTTGTGTTTGAAGTGTTTGGAGTACTCTATAGTGCACTGCATTTTGCTGGAAGTGTCTGGTGTACTCTGTAGTGTGTTTGATTGTGTTGGAAGTGTTCGGTGTAATCTGTAGTGTGTTTTATTGTGTTTAAGTTTTTGGTGTACTGTCTAGGCTGCTTGGTTGTGTTTGAAGTGTTTGGTGTTCTCTGTAGTGTGATTGATGTGCTTGGTGTTCTTGACTTTGTTTGATTGTGGGAGGATTCTGGTATTCTCTGTAATGAGTTTGATTGTGTTTGAAGTGTCAGGTGTTCCTTTTAGTGTGATTGGTTGTGTTTGAAGTGTTTGGTGTGCTCTGTAGTGTGTTTGATTGTGTTTAAGTGTTTGGTGTTCTATGTACCGTGTTTAATTGTGCCCGATGTATTTGGTGTACTCTGTAGTGTGTTATTTGAGTTTGTATTGTTTGGTGATCCCTGCAGTGTTTTTGGTGTGTTTGAAGTGTTTGGTGTTCACTGTAGTGTGTTATTTGTATTTGAATTTGTATTTTGTATTGTCTGTAGTGTGTTTCATTGTGCCCGAAATGTTGATGTACACCGTAGGTTGTTTGAATGAGTTTGAAATGTTTTGTGTTCTCTGTAGTGTGTTTTGTTGTGTTTGAGGTGTTTAGCATACCCTGTAGTGTTTTTGATAGTGCTTGAAGTGTTTGTTGTCCTCTGTTGTGTGTTTGGTTATGTTAAATTGTTTGGTGTTCTCTGCAGTGTGTCTCATTATGTTTGAAGTGTTTGGTGTTCTTTGTAGTGTGTTTGGTTAAGTTAGAAATGTTTGGTGTAGTCTGTAGTGTGATTGATTGTTTGATGTTTCTGGTGTACATTGTAGTGTGTTTGATTGATGGAAGTGTCCGGTGTTGTCTGTAGCATGTTTGATATTTGGAAGTGTCCGTTGTGCTCTGTATTGTGTTTGATTGTGTAGGATGTGTCTGGTGTTCTGTGTAGTGTGTTTGATAGTGTTTGAAGTGTTTGGCGTACTATGTAGAGTGTATTATTGTGTTTGAAGTTTCTGGTGTTCTCTGTAGTGTGATTGTGATGGAAGTGTTTGGTGTTCTCTGTAGTGTGATTGTGGGAAGTGTCCGGTGTTCTCTGTAGTGTGTTCGATTGTTGGATGTGTCCGGTGTTGTCTGTAGTGTATCTGAAGTATCTGGTGTTCTGTGTAGATTGTTTTCTTGTGTTTGAAGTGGGTGGTGTTCTATGTAGTGTTATATTGTGTTTGAAGTGTTTGGTGTTCTCTGTAGTTTGTTCGATTGTTGGATATATTTTGTTTTCTCTGTAGTGTGTTTGATGTGTTTGGTGTTCCCTGTAGTAGGCTTGATTATTGGAAGTGTCTGGTATACTCTGTAGTGTGTTTGATTGTTGGAAGTGTTTGGTGTTCGCTGCAGTGTGTTTTATTGGGATGGACGTGTTGGTGTTCCCTGTAGTGCGTATATTGTTGGAAGTGTTTGGAAGTGTACTGTGTAGTGTGTTTGATTGTAGAAAGTGTCTGGTGTAATCTGTAGTTTTTACATTGTTGGAAGTGTCTGGTGTTCTCTGTAGTCTGATTCATCGTGTTGGAAGTGACTGGTGTTCTCTGCAGAGTGCTTGATTTTTGACGTGTTTGGTGCTCTCTGTATTGTGTATCATTATGGTGAAGTGTTTGGTGTATACTGTAGTGTGCTTGGTTGTGTTTGAAGTGTTTGTTGTAATCTGTAGTGCGTTTAATTTTGTTTGAGGAGTTTGGTGTTCACTGTGGTGTGTTTGATTATGGTTGAATTGTTTGGTGTTCTCTGTAGTGTGGTTGGTTGTGTTTGAAGTGTTTGGTGCTCCCTGTAGTCTGTTTGAATTTGTTAGAAATGTTTGGTGTTCTTTGTAGTGTGTTTGATTGTTTGTGAAGTGTCTTATGTACTCTGTAGTGTGTATGATTGTGTTTGGAACTTTGGTGTTCTCTGTATTGTGTTTCGTTGTGTTTGAAATGTTTGGTGTACTCTGTAGTTTGTTTGATTGAGTTTGAAGGGTCTGGAGTTTTCTGCTGTGTTTTTGATTGTGTTTGAAGTATTTGGTGTTTATTTAAATGTGTGTGTTTTGTTTGAAGTGATTGGCGGTCTCTGTAGTGTATTTGATTGTGTTTGAAGTGTTTGGTGTTCATTTAAATGTGTGTGATTGTGAGTGAAGTGTTTTCTATTCTCTATAGCGTGTTTGGTATTTTGAAATGTCTGGTGTTGTCTGTAGTGTGTTTGGTTGTGTTTAAAGTTTCTGGTGTTCTCTGTAGTGTGATTGTGTTGGAAGTGTTTGGTGTTCTCATTACTCTGATTGTTGGAAGAGTTTGGTGTTCTATATAGTGTGATAGATTGTGTTGGAAGTGTTTGGTGTACTCTGTAGTGTGTTTGATTGTTGGACGTGTCCGGTGTTCTCTGTAGTGTGTTTGATTGTGTTTGACGTGTTTTGTGTAGTATGCAGTGTCTTTGATAGATTTGGAAGTGTCTGGTGTACACTTTAGTATGTTTGATTGTAGGAATTGTCTGGTGATCTCTGTAGTGTGTATGATTGCTGGAGGAGTCTGATGTTCTTTGTAGTGTGTTTGCTTGTTTTTGAAGTGTTTGGGGTACTCTGAAATGTGTTTGATTGTGCTTGAAATATCAAGTGTTCTCTGTAGTGTGATTGATTGTGATTAAAATGTTTGGTGTAATCTGTTGTGTGTTTGAGTGTGTTTAAGTGTTTGGTGTTCTCTGATGTGTGTTTAATTTGCCTGAAATATTTGGCGTACTCTGTAGTGTGTTATTTGTATTTGAAGTGTTTGGTGTTCTCTGTAGTGTGTTTGGTGTACTCCGTAGTGTGTTAGATTGATTTTTAAGCGTTTTGTGGTCTCTGTAGTGTGTTTCGTGTTTTTGAAATGTTTAGTGTACTCTGTAGGGTCTTTGATAGGGCTTGAAGTGGTTGGTTTTCTCTGTAGTGTGTTTGGTTATGTTAAAAGTGTTTGGAGTTCTCTGCAGTGTGTCTGATTATGTTTGAAGTGTTTGGTGTTCTCTGTTGTGCGTTTGGTTATGTTAGAAGTGTTTGGTGTACTCCGTAGTGTGTTTGATTGTTTGAAGTGACTGGTGTACGCTATAGTGTGTTTGATTGATGGAAGTGCCGGGTGTTCTCTGTAGTGTGTTTGACTGTTGGAAGTGTCCGGTGTTCTCTGTAGTATGTTTGATTGTGTAGGATGTGTCTGGTGTTCTGTGTAGTGTGTTTGATTGTGTTTGAAGTGTTTGGTGTACTATATAGAGTGTTTTATTATGTTTGATGTTTCTGGTGTTCTCTGAAGTATGATTGTGATTGAAGTGTTTGGTTTTCTCTGTAGTGTGTTTGATTATGGGAAGTCACCGGTGTACTTTGTAGTTCGTTTGATTGTAGGATGTGTCCGGTGTTCTTTGTAGTGTATCTTACGTGTCTGGTGTTCTGTGTAGATTGTTTTATTGTGTTTGAAGTGTCTGGTGTTCTATGTAGAGTGTTATATTGTGTTTGAAGTGTTTGGCGTTTTCTTTAGTGTGTTTGATTGTGTTTGAAGTGTTTGGTGTACTCCGTGGTGTGTTTGCTTGTGTTTGATGGTTCTGGTATTCTCTGTAGTTTGTTTGAAGTGTTTGGTGTCCTCCTTAGTGTGTTTGATTGTGTTTGAAAATGCTGGCGTTATCTGTAGTGTGATTGTGTTGGAAGTGTTTGGTGTTCTCTGTAGTGTGTTTATTTTTGGAAGTGTTTGGTGTTCGCTGTAGTGTGTTTGATGTGTTTGGTGATCCCTGTAGTAGGCTTGATTATTGGAAATGTCTGGAGTACTCTGTACTTTGTTTGCTTGTGGGAAGTGTTTGGAGTACTCTGTAGTGGGTTTGATTGTTTGAAATGTCTGGCGTTCGCTGTATTGTGTTTGATTGTGATGGACGTGTTGGTGTTCCCTCTAGTGCGTTTATTGTTGGAAGTGTTTGGAAAAGTACTCGGTAGTGTGTTTGATTGTAGGAATTGTCCCGTGTAATCTGCAGTTTGTTAGATTGTTGGAAGTGTCTGGTGTTCTCAGTAGTCTGTTTGATTGTGTTGGAAGTGACTGGTGTTCTCTCTAGTGTGTTTGGTTTTGTTTGAAGTGGTCGGTGCTATCTGTAGTGTGCTTGATTGTGTTTGATGTGTCTGATGTACTCTGTCGTGTGTATGATTGTGTTTGAAGAGTTTGGTGTTCTCTGTATCATGTTTCCTTGTTTGAAGTGTTTGGTGGATTCTGTAGTTTGTTTGATTGTGTTTAAAGTGTTTGTAGTTCTATGTGGCGTGTTTCGTTGTTTTTGAAGTGTTTTGCGTAATCTATAGTGTGTTTGATAGTGTTTTAAGTGTTTGGTAATCTCTGTAGTGTGTTTCGTTGTGTTTGAAATGTTTGGTGTACTCTGTAGATTGTTTGATTGTGTTTAAAATGTTGTTTTCCTATGTAGTGTGTTTCGTTGATTTTGAAGTGTTTGTTGTACTCTGTAGAGTGTGTGATAGTGTTTTAAGTGATTGGTGATCTCTGTAGTGTGTTTCGTTGTGTTTTAAATATTTGGAGTTGTCTGTATTGTGTTTCGTTGTGTTTGAAATGTTTGGTGTACTCTGTTGTTTGTTTAATAGTGTTTTAAGTGTTTGGCAATCTCTGTAGTGTGTTTCGTTGTTTTTGAAGTGTTTGGTGTACTCTGTAGTGTGTTTGATAATGTTTTAAGTGTTGTTGTTCTCTGTAGTGTGTTTCGTTGTGTTTGAAATGTTTGGTGTTCTCTGTATTGTGTTTCGTTGTGTTTGAAGTGTCGGATGAGACTGGTGTTCTCTGTAGTGTGATTGTATTTGATATGTTTGGTAATCTCTGTAATGTGTTTGATTTATAGAAGTGTCTAGTGCTTGACCCTGTAATGTGCTTGGTTTTGTTGGAAATGTCTGGTGTTCTCTGCAGTGTGTTGGATTGTTTTGGAAGTGATAGGTGTACTCGGTAGTGTGTATGATTGTGTTTGACGTGTTTGGTGTACCCTGTAGTGTGTTTTTATGTTGGCAGTGTCTGGTATTCTCTGAAGTGTATTTAATTCTGTGGGATGTTTTGGTGTACTCTGTAGTGTGTTTGATTGTGTTTCAAGTGTTTGGTGTTCTCTGTAGTGTGTTTAACGTGTGTGGTTCATTCTGTAGTGTGTTTGATTGTTGGAAGTGTCTGGTTTTCTCTGATGTGTGATTAATTGTGTTGGATGTGTTTGGTGTACTCTCTTGTGTGTTCGGTTGTTTTCGAATTGCTTGGTGTACTCTGTAGTGTGTTTGGTTGTGTTTGAGATGATTGGTGTTCCCTGTGTCGTGTTTGAAGTATTTGGTGTATTCTGTTGTATGTTTGATTGTTTTTGAAGATTTTGCTTGACTCTGTAGTGTGTTTGATTGCGTTGGAAGTGTTTGGTGTATTCTTCGGTGTGTTAGATTGTGTTTGAAGTGTTTTATGTACTCTGTAGTGTTTTGGATTGTGTTTGTAGAATTTTGTGTACTCTGTAGTATGTGTGATTGTGTTGGATGAGTTTGGTATTCTCTGTAGTGTGTTAGATTGTGTTTGAAGTGTTAGGTTAACTCTGTAGTACTTTGATGGTGTTTGAAGTGTCTGGTGTTTTCTGTAGTGTTTTTTATTGTGTTTGAAGTATTTGGTGTTTATTTAAATGTGTCTGATTTTGTTTGAAGTGTTTGGCGGTCTCTGTAGTGCATTTGATTGTGTTTGAAATGTTTGGTGTTCATTTAAATGTGTGTGATTGTGAGTGAAATGTTTTCTGTTCCCTGTAGCGTGTTTGGTTTTTTGAAATGTCTGGTGTTGTCTGTAGTGTGTTTGGTTGTGTTTGAAGTTTCTGGTGTTCTCTGTAGTGTGATTGTGTTGGAAGTGTTTGGTTTTCTCTGTACTCTGTTTGATTGTTGGAAGAGTTTGGTGTTCTATATAGTGTGATAGATTGTGCGGAAGTGTTTGGTATTCTCTGTAGTGTGTTTGATTGTTGGACGTGTCTGGTGTTCTCTGTAGTGTGTTTGATTGTATTGGATGTGACTGGTGTTTTTTGTAGTGTGTCTGAAGTGTCGGGTGTTCTCTGTAGTGTGATTGTGTTTGAAGTGTCTGATGTACTCTGTAATGTGTTTGATTGTGTTTGAAGTGTTTAGCATACTCTGTAGTGTCTCTGATAGTGTTTGAAGTGTTTGGTGTCCTCTGTTGTGTGTTTGGTTATGTTAAAAGTGTTTGGTATTCTCTGCAGTGTGTCTCATTATGTTTGAAGTGTTTGGTGTTCTTTGTAGTGTGTTTGGTTAAGTTAGAAGTGTTTGGTGTAGTCTGTAGTGTGATTGATTGTTTGATGTGTCTGGTGTACGTTGTAGTGTGTTTGATTGATGGAAGTGTCCGGTGTTGTCTGCAGCATGTCTGATATTTGGTAGTGTCCGTTGTGCTCTGTATTGTGTTTGATTGTGTAGGATGTGTCTGGTGTTCTGTGTAGTGTGTTTGATTGTGATTGAAGTGTTTGGCGTACTATGTGGAGTGTTTTATTGTGTTTGAAGTTTCTGGTGTTCTCTGTAGTGTTATTGTGATGGAAGTGTTTGGTGTTATCTCTAGTGTGTTTGATTGTGGGAAGTGTCCGGTGTTCTCTGTAGTGTGTTCGATTGTTGGAAGCGTCCGGTGTTCTCTGTAGTGTATCTGATGTATCTGGTGTTCTGTGTAGATTGTTTTCTAGTGTTTGAAGCGGGTGGTGTTCTGTGTAGTGTTATATTGTGTTTGAAGTGTTTGGTGTTCTCTGTAGTTTGTTTGATTGTTGGAAGTATTTTGTTTTCTCTGTAGTGTGTTTGATGTGTTTGGTTTTCCCTGTAGTAGGCTTGATTATTGGAAGTGTCTGGTATACTCTATAGTGTGTTTGATTGTTGTAAGTGTTTGGTGTTCGCTGCAGTGTGTTTGATTGGGATGGACGTGTTGGTGTTCCCTGTAGTGCGTATATTGTTGGAATTGTTTAGAAGTGTACTCTGTAGTGTGTTTGATTGTAGGAAGTGTCTGGTGTAATCTGTAGTTTTTACATTGTTGGAAGTGTCTGGTGTTCTCTGTAGTCTGATTCATCGTGTTGGAAGGGACTGGTGTTCTCTGCAGTGTGCTTGATTTTTTTGACGTGTTTGGTGCTCTCTGTATTGTGTATCATTATGGTGAAGTGTTTGGTGTATTCTGTAGAGTGCTTGGTTGTGTTTGAAGTGTTTGTTGTAATCTGTAGTGTGTTTAATTGTGTTTGAAGAGTTTGGTGTTCTCTGTGGTGTGTTTGATTATGGGTGAATTGTTTGGTGTTCTCTGTAGTGTGGTTGGTTGTGTTGGAAGTGTTTGGTGCTCCCTGTAGTCTGTTTGAATTTGTTCGAAATGTTTGGTGTTCTCTGCAGTGTGTTTGATTGTGTTTGAAGTGTCTTATGTACTCTGTAGTGTGTATGATTGTGTTTGTAAATTTGGTGTTCTCTGTATTGCGTTTCGTTGTGTTTGAAATGTTTGGTGTACTCTGTAGTTTGTTTGATTGTGTTTAAAGTGTTTGGTGTTCTATGTAGTGTGTTTCGTTGTTTTTGAAGTATTTGGTGTACTCTCTTGTGTGTTTGATAATGTTTCACGTGTTTGGTGATCTCTGTGGTGTGATTGGTTGTTTTTGAAGTGTTTGGTGTTCTCAGTGGTGTGTTATTTTTGTTTGAAGTGTTTGGTGTTCTCTGAAGTGTGTTTGGTTGTGCTTGAAGTGTTTGGTGTTCTCTGTAGAGTGGTATTTGTGTTCTAATTATTAGGTGCTCCCTTAAGTGTGTTTGGTTATGTTTGAAGAGTTTGGTGTTCTCTGTAGTGTGTTATGATTGTTTGAAGTGTCTTGAGTTCTCTGTAGTGTGTTTAGTTGTGTTGGAAATGATTGGTGTTCTCTGTAGCGTGTTTTTATTTGATGTGTTTGGTGTTCTCTGTAGTGTGAATGAAGTCTTTAGTGTACTCTGTAGTGTTTTTGAAGTGTTTGGTGCACTCTGTAATGTTTTTGATTGTGTTGGAAATGTCTGATGTTCTCTGTAGTGTGTTTGATAGTGAATGAAGTGTTTGGTGTTCTATGTAGTGTGTATTATTGTGCTTGAAGTGCTTGGTGTACTCTGTAGTGTGTTTGAAGTGTATGGTCTACTCTGTAATGTGTTTGATTGAGTTGGAGGTGTCTGATGTTCTCTGCAGTGTTTTTGAGTGTGAATGAAGTGTCTGTTGTTCTCTGTAGTGTGTTTGATTGTGTTTGAAGTGTTTGGTGTTTTCAGTAGTGTGTTTGTTTATTTTTGAAGTGTTTGAAGTTCCCTGTATTGTGATTGATTGCGTTTGAAGTGTTTGGTGTACTCTATGGTGCACTTGATTTTGCTGGAAGTGTCTGGTGAACTCTGTAGTATGTTTGATTGTGTTGGACGTTTTTGGTGTACTCTGTAGTGTGTTTGATTGTGTTTAATTGTTTGGTGTACTCTCTAGCGTGATTGATTGTGCTTAAAGTGTTTGGTGTTTTCTGTAGTGTGATTGATTATTTGAAGTGTTTGGTGTTCTCTGTTGTGCGTTTAGTTATGTTAGAAGTGTTTGGTGTACTCCGTAGTGTGTTTGATTGTTTGAAGTGTCTGGTGTACGCTGTAGTGTGTTTGATTGATGGAAGTGCCGGGTGTTCTCTGTAGTGTGTTTGACTGTTGGAAGTGTCCGGTGTTCTCTGTAGTGTGTTTGATTGTGTAGGATGTGTCTGGTGTTCTGTGTAGTGTGTTTGATTGTGTTTGAAGAGTTTGGTGTACTATGTAGAGTGTTTTATTATGTTTGATGTTTCTGGTGGTCTCTGTAGTGTGATTGTGATTGAAGTGTTTGGTGTTCTCTGTAGTGTGTTTGATTATGGGAAGTCACCGGTGTTCTTTGTAGTTCGTTAGATTGTAGGATGTGTCCGGTGTTTTTGTAGTGTAGCTTAAGTGTCTGGTGTTCTGTGTAGATTGTTTTATTGTGCTTGAAGTGTCTGGTGTTCTGTGTAGATTGTTTTATTGTGCTTGAAGTGTCTGGTGTTCTATGTAGAGTGTTATATTGTGTTTGAAGTGTTTGGTGTTTTCTTTTAAAGTGTTTGATTGTGTTTGAAATGTTGGGTGTTCTCCATAGTGTGTTTGATTATTGGAAGTGTCTGGGGTTCTCTGTATAGTGTTTGATTGTTGGAGGAGTCTGGTGTTCTCTGTAGTGTGTTTGATTGTGTTTGACGTGTTTTGTGTAGTATGCTGTGTCTTTGATAGATTTAGAAGTGTCTGGTGTACTCTATATTATGTTTGATTGTAGGAATTGTCTGGTGATTTCTGTAATGTGTATGATTGCTGGAGGAGTCAGGTGTTCTTTGTAGTGTGTTTGCTTGTGTTTGAAGTTTTGGGGTATTCTGTAATCTGTTTGATTGTGCTTGAAGTGTCAGGTGTTCTCTGTAGTGTGATTGATTGTAATTGAAATGTTTGGTGTACTCTGTTGTGTGTTTGGTGTGTTTGAAGTGTTTGGTGTTCTTTGTAGTGTGTTATTTGTATTTGAAATGTTTTGTATTCTCTGTAGTGTGTTTGATTGATTTTTAAGTGTTTTGTGTTCTCTGTAGTGTGTTTCGTTTTTTTGAAATGTTTAGTGTACTCTGTAGGGTCTTTGATAGGGCTTGAAGTGTTTGGTGTTTTCTGTAGTGTGTTTGGTAATGTTAAAAGTGTTTGGTGTTCTCTGCAGTGTGTCTGATTATGTTTGAAGTGTTTGGTGTTCTCTGTTGTGCGTTTAGTTATGTTAGAAGTATTTGGTGTACTCCGTAGTGTGTTTGAATGTTTGAAGTGTCTGGTGTGCGCAGTAGTGTGTTTGATTGATGGAAGTGTCGGTTGTTCTCTGTAGTGTGTTTGACTCTTGGAAGTGTCCGGTGTTCTCTGTAGTGTGTTTGATTGTGTATTATGTGTCTGGCGTTCTGTGTAGTGTGTTTGATTGTGTTTGAAGTGTTTGGCGTACTATGTAGAGTGTTTTAATGTGTTTGAAGTTTCTGTTGTTCTCTGTAGTGTGATTGTGATTGAAGTGTTTGGTGTTCTCTCTAGTGTGTTTGATTATGGGAAGTGACCGTTGTTCTTTGTAGTTCGTTTGATTGCAGGATGTGTCCGGTGTTCTCTGGAGTGTATCTTAAGTGTCTGGTGTTCTGTGTAGATTGTTTTATTGTGTTTGAAGTGTCTGGTGTTCTATGTCGAGTGTTATATTGTGTTTGAACTGTTTGGTGTTTTCTTTAGTGTGTTTGATTGTGTTTGAAGTGTTTGGAGTACTCCGAGGTGTGTTTGCTTGTGTTTGATGGATCTGGTGTTCTCTGTAGTTTGTTTGAAGTGTTTGGTGTCCTCCTTAGTGTGTTTGATTGTGTTTGAAAATGCTGGCGTTATCTGTAGTGTGATTGTGTTGGAAGTGTTTGGTGTTCTCTGTAGTGTGTTTATTTTGGAAGTGTTTGGTGTTCGCCGTAGTGTGTTTGATGTGTTGGTGATCCCTGTAGTAGGCTTGATTATTGGAAGTGTCTGGTGTACTCTGTAGTGTGTTTGCTTGTGGGAAGTGTTTGGAGTACTCTGTAGTGGGTTTGATTGTTTGAAATGTCTGGCGTTCGCTGTAGTGTGTTTGATTGTGATGGACGTGTTGGTGTTCCCTCTAGTGCGTTTATTGTTGGAAGTGTTTGGAAGTGTACTCGGTAGTGTGTTTGATTGTAGGAAGTGTCTCGTGTAATCTGTAGTTTGTTAGATTGTTGGAAGTGTCTGGTGTTCTCAGTAGTCTGTTTGATTGTTTTGGAAGTGACTGGTGTTCTCTGTAATGTGTTTGATTTTGCTTGAAGTGGTCGGTGCTCTCTGTAGTGTGCTTGATTGTGTTTGATGTGTCTGATGTACTCTGTCGTGTGTATGATTGTGTTTGAAGAGTTTGGTGTTCTCTGTATCTTGTTTCCTTGTTTGAAGTGTTTGGTGGATTCTATAGTTTGTTTGATTGTGTTTAAAGTGTTTGTAGTTCTATGTGGTGTGTTTCGTTGTTTTTGAAGTGTTTGGTGTAATCTGTAGTGTGTTTGATAGTGTTTTAAGTGTTTGGTAATCTCTGTATTGCGTTTCGTTGTATTTGAAATGTTTGGTGAGTGTGTTATTGTTTGATTGTGTTTAAAATGTTTTTTTCTATGTAGTGTGTTTCGTTGTTTTTGAAGTGTTTAGTGTACTCTGTAGTGTGCGTGATAGTGTTTTAAGTGATTGGTGATCTCTGTAGTGTGCTTCGTTGTGTTATAAATGTTTGGAGTTGTCTGTATTGTGTTTCGTTTTGTTTGAAATGTTTGGTGTACTCTGAAGTTTGCTTGATTGTGTTTAAAGTTTTTGGTGTTCTAAGTAGTGTGTTTCGTTGTTTTTGAAGTGTTTGGTGTACTCTGTAGTGTGTTTGATAACGTTTTACGTGTTTGGTGATCTCTGTGGTTTGATTGGTTGTGTTTGAAGTGTTAGGTGTTCTCAGTGGTGTGTTATTTTTGTTTGAAGTGTTTGGTGTTCTCTGAACTGTGTTTGGTTGTGTTTGAAATGTTTGGTGTTCTCTGTAGTGCGTTATTTGTGTTCGATTTGTTAGGTGTTCCCTGAAGTGTGTTTGGTTATGTAGGAAGAGTTTGGTGTTCTCTGTAGGGTGTTATGTGTGTTTGAAGTGTCTGGAGTTCTCTGTAGTGTGTTTAGTTGTGTTGGAAATGTTTGGTGTTCTCTGTAGCGAGTTTTTTATTTGATGTGTTTGGTGATCTCTGTAGTGTGAATGAAGTCTTTAGTGTACTCTGTAGTGTTTTTGAAGTGTTTGGTGCACTCTGTAATGTTTGTGATTGTGTTGGAAATGTCTGATGTTTTCTGTAGTGTGTATGATAATGAATGAAGTGTTTGGTGTTCTATGTAGTGAGCATTATTGAGCTTGAAGTGGTGTAGTCTGTAGTGTGTTCGAAGTGTATGGTCTACTCTGCAATGGGTTTGATTGAGTTGGAGGTGTCTGATGTTCTCTGCAGTGTTTTAGATTGTGAATGAATTGTCTGTTTTTCTCTGTAGTGTGTTTGATTGTGTTTGAAGTGTTTGGTGTTTTCAGTTGTGTGTTTGTTTATTTTTGAAAAGTTTAAAGTTCCCTGTATTGTGACTGATTGCGTTTGAAATGTTTGGTGTACTCTATGGAGCACATGATTTTGCTGGAAGTATCTGGTGAACTCTGTAGTATGTTTGATTGTGTTGGAAGTTTTTGGTGTACTCTGTAGTGTGTTTGATTGTGTTTAAGTGTTTGGTGTTCTCTGTAGTGTGTTTAATTTGCCTGAATGGTTTGGCGTACTCTGTAGTGTGTTATTTGTGTTTGAAGTGTTTGGTGTTCTCTGCAGTGTGTTTGGTGTGCTTGAAGTGTTTGGTGTTCTTTGTAGTGTGTTATTTGTATTTGAAATGTTTGGTATTCTCTGTAGTTTGTTAAGTTGTGCCTGAAGTGTTTGATGTTCTCTGTAGTGTGTTAGATTGACTTTTAAGCGTTTTGTGTTCTCTGTAGTGTGTTTCGTGTTTTTTGAAATGTTTAGTGTACTCTGTAGGGTCTTTGATAGGGCTTGTAGTGTTTGGTGTTCTCTGTAGTGTGTTTGGTTATGTTAAAAGTGTTTGGTGTTCTATGCAGTGTGTCTGATTATGTTTGAAGTGTTTGGTGTAATCTGGTGTGCGTTGAGTTATGTTAGAAGTGTTTGGTGTACTCCGTAGTGTGTTTGATTGTTTGAAGTGTCTGGTGTACGCTGTAGAGTGTTGATTGATGGAAGTGCCGGGTGTTCTCTGTAGTGTGTTTGACTGTTGGAAGTGTCCGGTGTTCTCTGTAGTGTGTTTGATTGTGTAGGATGTGTCTGGTGTTCTGTGTAGTGTGTTTGATTGTGTTTGAAGTGTTTGGTGTACTATGTAGAGTGTTTTATTGTGTTTGATGTTTCTAGTGTTCTCTGTAGTGTGATTGTGATTGAAGCGTTTGATGTTCTCTGTAGTGTGTTTGATTATGGGAAGTCACCGGTTTTCTTTGTTGTTCGTTTGATTGTAGGATGTGTCCGGTGTTCTTTGTAGTGTATCTTAAGTGCCTGGTGTTCTGTGTAGATAGTTTTATTGTGTTTGAATTGTCTGGTGTTCTATGTAGAGTGTTATATTGTGTTTGAAGTGTTTGGTGTTTTCGTTAGTGTGTTTGATTGTGTTTGAAGTGTTTGGTGTACTCCGAGGTGTGTTTGCTTGTGTTTGATGGTTCTGGTATTCTCTGTAGTTTGTTTGAAGTGTTTGGTGTCCTCCTTAGTGTGTTTGATTGTGTTTGAAAATGCTGGCGTTATCTGTAGTGTGATTGTGTTGGAAGTGTTTGGTGTTCTCTGTAGTGTGTTTATTTTTGGAAGTGTTTGGTGTTCGCTGTAGTGTGTTTGATGTGTTTGGTGATCCCTGTAGTAGGCTTGATTATTGGATATGTCTGGTGTACTCTGTTCCGTGTTTGCTTGTGGGAAGTGTTTGTAGTGCTCTGTAGTGGGTTTGATTGTTTGAAATGCCTGGCGTTCGCTGTAGTGTGTTTGATTGTGATGGACGTGTTGGTGTTCCCTCTAGTGCGTTTATTGTTGGAAGTGTTTGGAAGCCTACTCGGTAGTGTGTTTGATTGTAGGAAATGTCTCGTGTAATCTGTAGTTTGTTAGATTGTTGAAAGTGTCTGGTGTTCTCAGTAGTTTGTTTGATTGTGTTGGAAGTGACTGGTGTTCTCTGTAGTGTGTTTGGTTTTGTTTGAAGTGGTCGGTGCTCTCTGTAGTGTGCTTGATTGTGTTTGATGTGTCTGATGTACTCTGTCGTGTGTATGATTGTGATTGAAGAGTTTGGTGTTCTCTGTGTCTTGTTTCCTTGTTTGAAGTGTTTGGTGTATTCTGTAGTTTGTTTGATTGTGTTTAAAGTGTTTGAAGTTCTATGTGGTGTGTTTCGTTGTTATTGAAGTGTTTGGTGTAATCTGTAGTGTGTTAGATAGTGTTTTAAGTGTTTGGTAATCTCTGTAGTGTGTTGTGTTGTGTTTGAAATGTTTGATATTCTCTGTAGATTGTTTGATTGTGTTTAAAATGTTGTTTTTCTATGTAGTGTGTTTCGTTGTTTTTGAAGTGTTTGGTGTACTCTGTAGTGTGTGTGAGAGTGTTTTAAGTGATTGGTGATCTATATAGTGTGTTTCGTTGTGTTTTAAATGTTTGGAGTTGTCTGTATTGTGTTTCGTTGTGTTTGAAATGTTTGGTGTACTCTGTAGTTTGTTAATAGTGTTTTAAGTGTTTGGTAATCTCTGTAGTGTGTTTCGTTGTGTTTGAAATGTTTAGTGTACTCTGTAGTTAGTTTGTTTTGTTTAAAATGTTGTAGTTCTATGTAGTGTGTTTCGTTGTTTTTGAAGTGTTTGGTGTACTCTGTATTGTGTTTCGTTGTGTTTGAAGTGTCGGATGAGACTGGTGTTCTCTCTAGTGTGATTGTATTTGATATGTTTGGTATTCTCTGTAATGTGTTTGATTTATAGAAGTGTCTAATGCTAGACCCTGTAATGAGCTTGGTTTTGTTGGAAATGTCTGGTGTTCTCTGTTGTGTGTTGGATTGTGTAGGAAGTGTTTGCTGTACTCGGTAGTGTGTATGATTGTGTTTGACGTGTTTGGTGTACCCTGTGTTTTTTTTGTTGGCAGTGTCTGGTATTCTCTGAAGTGTATTTAACTCTGTGGGATGTTTTTGGTGTACTCTGAAGTGTGTTTGATTGTGATTCAAGTGTTTGGTGTTCTCTGTAGTGTGTTTAACGTGTGAGGTTCATTCTGTAGTGTGTTTGATTGTTGGAAGTGTCTGGTTTTCTCTGAAGTGTGATTAATTGTGTAGGATGTGTTTGGTGTACTCTGTTGTGTGTTTGGCTGTTTTCGAATTGTTTGGTGTACTCTGTAGTGTGTTTGGTTGTGTTAGAGATGTTTGGTGTTCCCTGTGGCGTGTTTGAAGTATTTGATGTATTCTGTTGTATGTTTGATTGTTTTTGAAGATTTTGCTTGACTCTGTAGTGTGTTTGATTGTGTTGGAAGTGTTTGGTGTATTCTGCGGTGTGTTAGATTGTGTTCGAAGTGTTTTATATACTCTGTAGTGTTTTGGATTGTGTTTGTAGAATTTTGTGTACCCTGTAGTATGTGTGATTGTGTTGGGTTGAGTTTGGTATTCTCTGTAGTGTGTTAGATTGTGTTTGAAGTGTTTGGTTAACTCTGTAGTACTTTGATGGTGTTTGAAGTGTCTGGAGTTTTCTGTAGTGTTTTTGATTGTGTTTGAAGTATTTGGTGTTTATTTAAATGTGTGTGATTTTGTTTGAAGTGATTGGTGGTCTCTGTAGTGTATTTGATTGTGTTTGAAGTGTTTGGTGTTCATTTAAATGTGTGTGATTGTGAATGAAGTGTTTTCTGTTCTCTATAGCGTGTTTGGTTTTTTGAAATGTCTGGTGTTGTCTGTAGTGTGTTTGGTTGTGTTTGAAGTTTCTGGTGTTCTCTGTAGTGTGATTGTGTTGGAAGTGTTTGGTGTTCTCTGTACTCTATTTGATTGTTGGAAGAGTTTGGTGTTCTATATAGTGTGATAGATTTTGTTGGAAGTGTTTGGTGTTCTCTGTAGTGTGTTTGATTGTTGGACGTGTCTGGTGTTCTCTGTAGTGTGTTTGATTGTATTGGATGTGACTGGTGTTTTTTGTAGTGTGTCTGAAGTGTCTGGTGTTCTCTGTAGTGTGATTGTGTTTGAAGTGTCTGATGTACTCTGTAGTGTGTTTGATTGTGTTTAAAGTGTTTGGTGTTCTCTGTAGTGTGTTGAATTGTGTGGTGTACTGTCTAGTGTGTTTGTTTGTTGGAAGTGTTTGGTGTACTCTGTAGTGTGTAAGATTGTTGGAAGTGTCTGATGTTCTCTGTAGTGTTTTTTATTGTGTTGGACGTGTCTGGTGTTCTCCGTAGTCAGTTTTGTTTTGTTGGAAGTGTTTGGTGTACTCTGTGGTGTATTAGATTGGTTGAAGTGTCTGGTGTTCTCTGTAGTGTGCTTGATTGTGATGGAAGTGTTGGTGTTCTCTGTAGTGTGTTTGATTGTTCGAAATGTCTGGTGTCTCTGTAGTCTGTTTGATTGTGTTGGACGTGACTGGTGTTCTCTGTTGTGTGTTTGGTTGTGTTTCAAATGTTTGGTGTACACTGTAGTGTGTTTGATTGTTTTGGAAGTGTCTGGTGTTCTCTGTAGGGTAGTTTTTTTTGAATGGATCTTTACTGCATTTGATCACTTAAGCGATTATTTCATTTCATTAGTCTACATGACTGAACAGATATAGTTGGTTCCATTCCTATGCATGACTCATCTAGCCGTTGATTATGGGGCCCACTTGCCTTGAGCAGTGTGTGTGGGGTTATTTCTCTTACCCATGTTAGAAATCATTATTTTAGACGACGTTATGGTGCCCACCAACCTTCTTAAGTGGCGTGGGGCAATACCTCTTACCCTTCCTGGTTCTCATATTCACGCTGAATGGATTGTAATAGAATTCAAGTATAAGTGTCAGTCACGTATCAATTGTAGATAATAATAAGAGTAGTAGTAAATGTCATCAGGATCTTGTTTGATTCTTGTTTGTGATCCACAAGTTTGGATGAATGAATTTTCATGTAGTTCTTCGTAGGATTGTGATATCCAAATTATTGTGATTAGTGGCAAATATTTAATTGCAATCAATACGATTTGGTCACATGAAGAGGAAGCCAGCAAACAGAACTGCATGGGAGGGATTTGAGAGAAACGTAGACGGAAGACGACCCGTGGGAAGGCCACGAAAGAAGTGGATAGATACAGTCAAGAACGATGTGCTGCAGAGAGGTCATGATTGGGACAAGTTGGTGGAGGAGGAGTGGTACAGGGACAGGACGAAATGGAGGGGGCTCATATATCACATCCGGGCAACTGGAGTTGGTTCAGGATGATGATTATGATGATGACGATTAGCGAATGCAACAGATGAGTGTAATCCTCATGTTCATAAAATGGAATGGAATTTGACACCTTTAGAAAGTGTAATAAACCGAATCAGCATATTTAATACGGTCCAATTAACTGTTCAATCAATGAGTAAATTAATCCAAATTACAATTATGTAAGACTTCGAATGGTTTAAGCTGTATATGAATTTCTGTCGTTTTATTAATGTTTATCTATTGGAGTGGAGGAAATCTTGGAACATTTTAGAAAAGGGTGACTTCTGTCCCCATACGATTATGCAAACATTTTACTAAGGCAGTTGATTGTTCAATTTATGGTTGACGAATATGATCGTGTGATTTGTTAGTTAGTTAGTTATTGTTGTTTTAAGGGGCGGAACTACGAGGTCATCTGCCCCTCTTAACACAGATTAAAGAATACAAATTTTGAATTGAATTTAAAATTTTGAGGTGGACATCTAAATTTAAAAAGACCAAAAATTAATAAAACAAAAACAAACAATTAAATAAATAAAAATATAAACATAAACAAAAATTACGGAAAAAACAATACATTATCATTCAAAAACGAACAAGTCGTTGAGTCAAAGTTCACTGGAAAATTTAGATTGCTGGCCCTAACCCACTCTCACTTATAAAGCGGATAACGCGATCAGCAGCCACCGCGTCATCGGCTAATATAAGTTTGAGTGTCGTCTGCAAACCAAGGTTTCTTCGTAAGTCAGCAAGATCCACACACTCGGTGAAAATGTGGGCCACGGTGAAAACGGCTCCACAGGTACAAAGTGGGGGGTCTTCCCTTCTCATTAGGTACGAGTGGGTGGATCTTGTATGACCTATCCTTAGCCTACACAAAATGACGGACTCTCTCCGGGCCCGGAAGGAGCTCCGCCAAACGCGAGTAGTTCCCTTGATCGCTCTCAGTTTACTGGGCAGTGGGTCAGCTAGCCACTGACTCTCCCAAAAAGCCAGAACTTGTAGGCGTAACTGAGAGCGAATATCTCTAGCGGGTACCTCCATTGGTCGAGGTGGTAGTGATACCGCCTCTTTTGCAGCTTGATCCGCTAACTCATTTCCCGCAATTCCCATGTGGCTTGGAAGCCACAGAAAGGTGATTCGAGTGTCAGCGTGGCACAGCCCGGCTAGTAGGTCGTGGATTCGCTGCACTAGGGGGTGTTGCGGGAAACATGTAGCAATTGACTGCAACGAACTCAAAGAGTCGGTACACACGAGAAAGTGGATTCGTGCATCCTGTAGTGCAAACTGCAGAGCTTCATAGATGGCAACGAGCTCCGCAGTAAACACACTACAGGCCTCAGGCAAAGAGATCTTGGTATTTGCACCATCAATAACGTAAGCACAACCCACCTTCTCGTCCACCTTCGAACCATCCGTGTATAGAATGCCAGCGTCCGGAAATTGGTGAACTATGCTGTGGAACTGCCTCCGGTAAACGGAGGCATCCGTGTTCACCTTAGGACCTCGGTGCAGATCTAACCGAATTTCCGGACGCGGGACTTGCCACGGAGGCACCTCGCTAAATGTCCGGATCATACAGGGACCTACAGCCACTCCTATTTCGGTACACGAGCTATCAAGTCTAATACCAACCGGCCGAGTGGCACGAGGCCGGTTGGCGTACCCCTGGTGGTTTTGGGTACCGAAGAGAGCTTGATAGGTCGGGTGTTGCGGCATTTGACGCACATTGGCAGCATATGCTAACAGCATATGTTGGCGTCTATAATTTAAAGGTGGAACACCCGATTCGACGAGTAGGCTGGGTATCGGGCTGGTCCGGAAGGCACCGGTAGCCAGTCTAACGCCACTATGGTGGATACTGTCCAGCATTTTCAAGGTTGCCGGCCTTGCTGAACCGTATGCCGCAGAACCATAGTCTAGCCGGGACAGGACGAGGGCTTGGTAGAACCGTAGCAGCACCGCACGGTCAGCCCCCCACGTAGTGCCACTAAGAAACCTGAGCATGTTCAGTTTCCTGAGACATGTCATTTTCAATTGCCGTATATGGTGCTGCCACGTTAACTTGCTGTCAAAATGGAGCCCCAGGAAGCGATAAGCGTCAACCACCGGCAACGCAGCATCCCTGAGATGTAGTTCAGGGTGTAAATGTAGCCTCCGTAGCCGACAAAAATGGACGACGGAGGTTTTCGCTGCTGAAAAACGAAAACCCCGGTCGTGAGCCCACCTGTCGACCCGGTTGATGGCTAGCTGCAATTGCCGTTCCACGACTGCCATACTTCCAGAGCTGTAATGCAGAGCTAAATCGTCTACATACAGCGATGGAACTACCGCGGACCCGGCGGCGGCAACAATGCCATTAATGGCAATCGCGAACAAGGTGACACTCAGCACTGAACCCTGAGGAACTCCATTTTCTTGGGTATAGTACTGCGATAATGTCCTACCGACCCTTACACGGAAGAGTCGGACGGACATGAAATTCGCAATGAAAGTCGGTAAGTTACCACGGAGTCCCCACTTGTGAAGGGTGGAAAGGATCCCGTAGCGCCATGTGGTGTCGTAGGCTTTCTCGAGGTCAAAGAAAACCGTGACTAGGTGCTGCTTCCGGAAAAAAGCCTCCTGTATGGCGCTCTCAAGTCGCACCAGATGGTCAGTGGTGGACCTATGAGAGCGAAATCCACATTGGTACTCAGACAGGAGACCTTTATCCTCCAAGAACCACACCAGTCGACGGTTCACCATCTTTTCGAGCAGCTTACATAGGCCATTTGTCAAACAAATGGGCCTATAGCTGCTTACAAACTTGGGATCCTTTCCAGCCTTAGGAATCGGTATCACGATCCCCTCTCGCCATTGAGATGGAAACTCCCCTTCAATCCATATACGATTGAAGAGGATCAACAGTTCTTTCATACTGGATTCGCACAGATGTTTTAACATTTGATTATGTATGTTATCCGGTCCAGGAGCCGTATCCCTGCACAGTGCAAGCGCACTGCGCAGTTCCCATTCAGAGAATGGTACATTATAGGACTCCGAAGCAGCAGTGGCAAAGGACAAGGGGTGAGTCTCTGCCTCCCGCTTCAGAGTCAGAAATGTAGGATCGTAACTCCCGGAGCAGGATACATCGGAGAAGTGCGAGCCAATGCTGTTGGCAATGGCGAGATGGTCCGTGATGATGTCCCCATTGATGGACACTCCGGGTATCGATAGTGATGTCGGGAGTCCGGAGATCCGACGAAGCTTAGTCCACACTTGAGATGAAGGAGTATGCGCCGTCATGGACGACACATACTTTTCCCACGTCGTTTTCTTACTCTCCCGAATCAGATATCGGGCTCTAGCACGCATCCTTCTGAAGGTGATAAGGTTGGCCATAGTGTTTTGCCTCCGATAGCATTTGAAAGCACGTCGACGATCTTTAATGGCTGCTGCAATCTCGGCTGTCCACCAAGGGACGAGCTTCCGGCGTGAGTTGCCGGATGAGGAAGGTATTGTTTCCTCAGCAGCAGTCAAAATACCATTCGTTATGTGAATGGTATGATCGTCGACACTCTCAAAGGTATCTTCGGCAAACACCGCACGTGCCGTGAAAGTTGGCCAATCAGCCCGACGGAGAAGCCATCGACTTGGTAACTCGATGGCTCTCTGGTTCGGAAGAGTAACGATAATTGGAAAATGGTCACTATTACAAAGGTCATCGTGTACACCCCACTGTAGCAGGGGAACCAGCGCACGACTGCACAGGGTAATATCGATACTTGAATAAGTACCGTGCGCAATAGAGAAGTGCGTAGGTTTCCCTGTGTTCAACAGACACAGGTCCAGCCGCCTGATCAGCCTCTCAAAATCTCTCCCTTTACCGCTAGTGGTAGCGGAGCCCCAGATGGTGTTGTGGGCATTAACATCTCCCAGAAGGAGAAAAGGAGGGGGGAGCTGAGAGACTAGATCCACCAGCTGGTCGTAATCCGGCTGAGAATCAGGCGGGAAGTACACGTTACATACTGTTGCCATTACTGGCAACGAAGTACGAACTGCAACTGCCTCTAGCTGAGTACGCAACGGCACCTCTTCACCAAAGAGGCTAGAGTGGACGAGAGTGCAGACGCCACCAGCGGCCACAGCTCCGTCCAGCCGGTCTTTAGAGAAGAGTTTGAAGTGACGCATTGTTGTCTCATGTCCAGGACGAAACCTGGATTCCTGAAGACAGACAATGGTTGCCGAAAACGAAGATATTAATTGTCGTAACTCAGCGAGATGAACAGAATAGCTATTACAGTTCCATTGTAATAGTGCCATGGTGTGGACTTAAGTAGAAATGGGTCTTCTACTTATGCTTGACCGTTTGCCACCCTTCCCCAGCTCTAGTTGGAGATGATGGGGCAGGAGAGCACACCTCAATCTCCACATCTCCGTCCGAAGACGAAGAAAATGGAGCGGGCGCTCTCTTGGGTTGCGCGCGGTCGTCGTCGGACCTCACGAGTCTCGCTCTTGGGGAAGAGCGAGAGCGGTGTCGAGGGACTTTCTCCCGGTCGGAAGACTGGGTGTCTGTCCCCGACACGCCCCGAAGAGATTTCTTCTTGGATCGGCGCCGACGCGTGTTTGGGGAAGTAGATGGTCCCTTCCCCACAGACGCCGGGTCCTTATAAAACAAGGTCGCTCCTGCTGGCACCGCTCCACTGGTAGTGGTGGGAGCGGGATGGTCAGCAGATACGTGAGCAGCCCTGCCTTTAGGAGAGGAAGAGAAACGGCGCTGAACCGTTCCCCTCTCCTCCGCCGATCTATTTTCTTTACTATAGGGGAGTTCCTCCATACGTACGGGCTTGGCTTCAGCAGGCTTCGCTCCCTTGGTGGTAATGGGAGCGGAAAGGCCAGCAGAGACAGTAGCCACCCCGTCAGCAGGAGGGCGAGAGAGACGGCGGCGAACCGTCTCCCTCTTCTCCCCTATATTTTTCGTATTAGGTGGGCTGGAAGAAGGACCAGCCCCGGTCGGCAAAGTCTTCTTTCCCCCTTTAGCTGGGGAAGACTTGTTCGCCGACCGTTTCGGAGAAGAAGAGGACTTCTTCTCCGATTGCGCCGGTTTAGATGGTATAACCGGCGCCTTCTTTTGCTGGGCCGAAGAAGGTTGTTGTACCTCCTTCGGGCTGACATTTTTCGCTGGTACAGCGAGGGGTGATTTTAATACAGCTGATAATACGGGCGTCGAGGGTACTACACTCGGTAAAGATGCGGCAGGGGTGAATGAGGGCGTCGTTGCAGCTGCAAACGATACCCGAAATTCGGGGGCATTCATATCACGGTACCTCTTGCGAGCGTCGTGATATGAAAGCCTATCAAGAGTTCTTATTTCTTGAATTTTTGCTTCCTTACAGAACTCAGGGCACTGCTTCGATCGTGGAGAGTGGCTTCCTTGGCAGTTAGGACAAATCGGGGGAGGCGTACACCTCTCACCCTCATGTGTCCCCTTGCCACACTCTCTACACACGGCCTTGGCAGTGCACCTGGCGGAAACATGCCCGAATCTCTGGCATTGATAGCAGCGCATAGGTGGAGGGATGTACGGTCGAACATCGCAGTGGTACGATGTGACCTTCACCTGCTTAGGTACTACATCACCCTCAAAATGGAGAATAAAAGCGCCGGTATCGACACTGTTCTCCCCAATCTTTCGGGTGATGCGCCTAATCTTGGTGACGCCTCTCTTCCCCAGATCCCGCAACAATTCCGCATCGCTATTTAAAATGAGGTCACGATGGAAAATAACTCCTCGGACCTCATTCAGCGTTTCGGGTTTTGAGACCTTAACGGGAATTTCGCCGAATTGCGTGCATTCCAGCAACGCTTCGGTTTGCTTCCGATCAACGGTGTGCAGCAGCAGCTGACCGTTCCGGAGCTTGGAAATCCCGCTTAGGTCCCCAAATTTCCCCTCGATTTCCTCAGAAAAAATTATTGATTTTACTAGTTTAAAATCACCCCCGTCAGTCCTCGTAGCTACCAGGTAGCGAGGAGACCTATCAGCGGGGAATCTTCTATTAAAGGCTTCATCCCAAGGCGTATACACCTTGGGATTAGCTCGACACTCAAGAGACGGCTTTTTAAGGGTGCCACCCTGTACAGGTGTCCGTGATCGCTTTGATGGCATCCCGGACGAAATCCTCCCCGAATACTGCCCACTCCGAACGGGGGCTATCACTGTGGGCGCCACCCAGCCAAGGCAATACCTACCTGGCATAGCAGATATTGCCCGGGGTCCCAGTGCCTCAAACAGGCACTTCCCCCTCGGCATGCACAGGATTTATTCAGCTCCAGTATTCGGCCATGCAGGGACCTTCGTTGTAAGGCGGATACTACTGTAGGGTACATGGCGCACCCACCTGACGGGATGGGGCATACCGTCTAGGCTTTCTGGCCAGATGGCCAAGTTGGTGGCCCTTCCCCTAACAGCACGCATGTTTATTTCTATTGGTCAAACCAGAGCTGGGACCAGAAAACCAAAATTGACCTTTATAAGGCCCCCTCTAAGTCGCCTTTTACGACAGGCAGGGGATACCGTGGATGAATTCTGCCCTCCCCATCCACAGGGGGTCTGAACAAATCAAAACTGGCAAGTTATTCGGCCATGTCGGCCCTATTAGTCGCCTCCTACGACAGGCAGGGCATACCGTGGGTGTATTCTAACCCGCACCCACACGGGGGATCGTGTGATTTGACTTCGATCCAGTGGAGTTATATCTAAATGTTTCCAACGGCATAAATGTAGATTTGTACATAAATATAAGGTGTTTGGAAGTGTAGACGAGAACTGGCGAGGGTAGGTGGGAAGAAAGAAGCAGCCGGAGATGTGAAGAGCCAATCGTCCTAGGTAGAAGAGGTGGCCCTTGACAGCAGGCGCTAAGCAAGAGTGGAATAGAAACGGTTCGCACAGCACAAGGGAAGATCCACCTGGAGACCTTAAGGCGCAATGCTGACGTCGCTAGGAGGTTAATGAAAATGGGGTGATGAGGGGATGGAGTGAGAGGCCACCAGCGGAAGGTATGAGTGGAAAGGGCAAGGTACATTAGTGATATCTCGCCAGGAGATGGTAGTCGGGTTTGAACTGCAGTTGTCTTCATGCTCACTGTGGATCGCGCATTCCAAAAACATTAAGTTGGTCACTGTTTCCAATACTATACCTGATACTGCCACACTGTTAAACGTAAACACAAAGGCTTGTAAGAATATCGACAGTAGGAAGGAAGGTAACAATGCACACATACGTGGAGCCCGATAGCTAATTATCAAGCAGGAAGTAGCAGCAACTGACTACCAGCCGATATATTTAGGTTTGGTATAGGCGGGATTCGCATGCGTACTGCAAGACCCTCATTACCCTCTCTCAGCGTGTTGAACTGCCATCTCCTGGAGTGATGACTTTGCGTCAAAAAGCCTACTTTGAAGAAAGTTACGTGTTGCCAGCCGAAGTCGTGTCCACCTATACAGTACTTGTCGGATATGTGAGGAGTAGTCCCTTGACAAGTTTTATAGTAGTACAGAATATAACAGCATGGCCACTTCAAACAGAGAGGGGCCGTTTCTAGAGGAAGTGGTTCTAAAGAAATACAGCAAACCTGAATCTTCAACCGAGACATCTATACCAACGTCCGTGGATTAGGCCTACTGGGGAGACCACGTTAAAAAAAACGCGCCACGTACTCTACCTCAAGGTGGTGTGGAAACGAGTATTCACTAATGATCAATCTTGGTGTACCATGCATCTGCTTGAGTGCCACCTGCAGCCACCTCTCAAAAGGTAGGATATAAACCTCTAAACTAGAATATGTTCAAGAACTCCAGGCGTATGCATAAACAACTTACACTCGTATGGTGGTAGGATTGAGCAGGTGATACGAGCTGCCAAGATCGGTCTCTATCGATGGCTTGTTCCCACACGCTGTTCCTCGTGTCAGTTATCCCCACTCTTACATGCCCAGTCTACGACTTGCGCGTTCATACGCCCGAAGTACTTGAATTGGCTCTATCTCAACTAATTATACATTTTTGACAGTGCCTAGAATCATTCCTTACCTTTTAATTAGATAATAATAATAATAATAACGTGTTCTGCCCTTAGGCAGGTCTTCACACAGCAGCTCTCCATGCAGTCCCTTCTTCATCCGTTCTCTTTGTTTGGTGGTCATTTCCTGCTATCTTGAAGATGATGATGATAACTGTTGCTTTAAGGGGCCTAACATCTAGGTTATCGGCCCCTAATGGTCTGGGTGATAGCGAAAAAGACAATGAAAAGGAAACCAGAACGGAAAATACTTATAAAAAGTGGGGCAGATAACCTCGTAGTTCCTCCCCTTAAAACAACAATAACTAACTTATAAAAAGGATATAACAGCTTAGGCTTTCACCGCCGGCGTTCATAATAAAGGAACTCAGATTGAAACTACACACAAAATGGAGAGCGGTAATACTTACAAAAACTAACTTAGAACGAAAATACTCACAAAAGGAATAGATTGAAAAATACGCACAAAATGTAGGCTAGGTTCAAATACGTACAAAATACAATGTAGAGACGAAATACTTACAAAATGCAATTGAAATTAAAATATTTACAAAATGCAAATCAGATCGAAAATACGTACAAAATTCAATTGAAATTGAAAATACACAATGCAATTTAGATTGAAAAAGGTCGGTTCGGATTCCAAATACTCACAAAGTGCAATTGAAATTCAAAATACGTACAAAATGCTATTGAAATTGAAAATGCTTACAAAATGTACGATAGATTTAACTACTCGTTTGGATTGACAATACTTACAAAATGCAATTTAGATTGAAAATACTTAGAAAATGTAATTTAGATTTAAAATACCCACAAAATGCAATTGAGAATCGAAATACTTGCAAAATGCCCACTATACAAAATGCAATTTAGATTTAAAATTCTTGCAAAATACGGTTTAGGTTGAAAATACTTACAAAATGCAATTGAAATTCAAAATACTCACTAAAATGTCCTGATACTACATTGAAAGACTAATATCCGGCTGGGTAAGACATTCATCGCATGGACTGGCCTGCGCGGTCTGAGGATCTGAATCCTATAGAACATAGGTGGGCAATCAGAAAGCGCAGCTTCTGGAGCCAACTGTATGAACACGAGTGGAGCCAAGGAGCCGGGACCAGCTGACAGCTCGCTAATAGTTTGTGCTGGAACGACTAGATGGAAATATGCATTGTACCGGGCTGAGTAGGCCTATATTATGTGTACGGCTGTACGCTAAATATGAATCACGAACAAGCTTAGCACATTTTTATGAACAGTTTTCCCAAACAGATTTTCCAAACATGCACAAAAGACTGCCAAAGTTCTATCAATGTTTGGTTCAACATATCTGTGTGAGAAAAAGTTCTCTGTAATGAAGATAAATAAATCTCCACGAAGAGCCACTCTTAACTAACCCACATCTCACTGCCGTTCTTCGAACTGCACGTGCAAGATCAATCGCTCCAAATGCAACCCGTCTGCTTCAGCGGAAGGATACGCACACCTCATGAAATGCAGAATGATCGTTCAGATATATAAGAACACATAGGTCTATGTTTTGTTTATGGTGAATGATATGTATTCATGTATTTATTTCTGTACTCCTAGAGCAAGTTTTCGTTCCTTGTGTTCTAAACAAGTTCTTAGGTTGGCTTATTGTAGTTTCAGGACTATCGATAGTGGGCAAAGGAGTGTGTACTTATCAGCTGTCCAAGTAATTATTTATGTTTCTTACATATAATCTAATAAAAGGAATATAATTAAGCGAATGTACGTAGCACCATAATGTAATCATTTATTACACAACAAACAGGGCACAAGTATAAAGCTGTTGTGATACGCCGCTTGTAACGGGAAGCTGTGCAAGCAGCTACAAGGTTAACTTCGGTGAGAGCTCTTTCTGCTGCCGGAGCGGGGGCGCTGTTCAATGAGCCGAATTGTGCCCACCTCTGTTTTATGGTGATACTTTTCCACTGATTTTTTAAAATTATTTTTAATTAATTTTGGAAAATACATTGTTCGAAAATATACTGTAAGTTAGCTCATACTTTGAGTTTTTCTAGAAGAAGTATATGAATTTCTCTATAGTAAAGCCATCATTACTTCCGAATTGATGTTTCAGTGTTACCCTCGAGTTATCTAGTGGTCAGAAGGAAAATCACTTTAAGTAGCCAATCACAGGCAGCCATTTAAATCGATAATCACGACAAATATAGTTTTGTTCGCGATGTCGCGATTTAGCGAACGAAACTCGAGCCTAGCACTGAAACGTCAAGTCGGAAGTAATAATGGCTTTACTATAATTATGCACATCGCATAAAATGTGCATATGCTACGGTGTTTGATATTCTGTTTTTTTTTTCAAAACTAGGGGAAAAATTGAGATATATCGACAACACTCGATGAACCTTCGTTTTCTATGGTCCTGTCTTAAGTGGTTGCAAACTATTCGTTCAATGTTTGGAGATAGAAGTAAATCACTTTATCTTCGTATATAACCGTCCCTAAAGTGACTGAATATGTAACACAGTTGTTGTAAACACAATGCATTTATCACTATGTAAAATATTATGCATAACATGGGCTAGTTTAATATATTTAAGTTCATCATGCATAGAATTTACTAAGTAAGTTAGTTATTGTTGATTTAAGGAGCAGAACTACGAGATCATCTGCCCCTTTCTGAGCAAGTTTTGATGTTATTACCATGGTATATTTTTAACTTCTTTGCTTCATCGTTAGAATTAATAAGGGGAGGTGTTATAGCCCCTATACTAACAATGTTAAATTGGCAAATTTGGTGACCCGTTTTCTCTGGAACCGTTAGCCCCAGATGTACCAAATTTGGTATGCTCTTATGGTGATGCCTTGTATGTACACTGAGTTTGTTTCAAGAAGTTCTTACTGAATATGAAATTATAAGGGATACTTTTCCATAGTACACAATTTTTAGTACATTTTTCATCGAAAATTTATCTGTAACAACCATACACCTGCAAGATGGAAGTTAGGAGTAACTCAGTAGATTTATCATTAGTAGAGCCCGGATGTTGATGACATGTCATCTTTCTACTGAGCTGTCTAAAACAATGCTGAAGTACATAGAGACTCCGGACGGGCCATCCCGTCTTCAAGTATGTCTCTTCTGTTTTGCATCTTTTTGCATTTTTTGCTATTTTTCCATTTAAGAGTATTTTTTTAAGTTTGGTAGATTTTTGGTCATATTTTAGAGAAATCAGCCTTTTAAGGTCATTTTTTTCTAATTTTGTCATGTCACAGCTTTATATGAGGGAGGTGCGTCTCTCAGAGTTGAGAAGAAGCTAGTAGCTATGAACATAAACCTTTTGTTAAGTGCTAGAAATCTATTTTGATTGACTTTTCAGTTTGAGCTTCAGATGTCATTTTTGAAATATTGGTGAGATTATTATTATAAGATCATTTTCTCCATTTTATAGTGCATTTTTCAAACTTATGAAATGTTGGTGAGTTTAGTCTATTATTATAAGATCATTGTAACCATTTTATAGTGCATTTTTCGAGTCTTAGGTCATTTATTACAGTCATTTTTGAAAGTTATAAGTCAATTTTTTTAACTTTTTTACGGCATCAACATCCGGGCCCTAAGCATTAGTATCATTATGTATTTACAAAAAGTCATTTTTCTATGATGACACGTTTCTGAAAAAAAAACGGGTCATTTATACAAAAAAATAAGTTTTGAGATAAATGAACTTAAACTTTCAACATGTATCAGTGCATCCCTGCTGGGCAGGTTTTAGCTAGGGATTAACACCACCTATGGGATGATGATAAAGGAGAAAAGGAGATGGGTTTCGGTTTGGAGGAAAGTATTGGTAGATAGGAAGAGAATCCACCACGAACAGTTTTAAACTAAGAATTGGCAGTGCCAAGCTTGGAGGAACCTAACTCCAACGGGGGCCTGTGTTAAGCAGACGGAGAGTACAGCGTGAATTAAGGTTGCCTGCAAGTTCTCGTTGATTGCACTTTCCATCTCGGGCTGGTATTCTGGTATTATGGGGACGGGTGGCACTCTGATAAGGAAAAGTAGGTCAAAATAAAAAGACCGTACTAATTCGCTTTTTAGAAGGATTGATATTTGTGATGCATTCAAGAATGCTAGAGGGATTTGACTTTGGTATAATAATTTTATTTCTGGGCTCTGTTGGATCTCCGTAAGACCAACCAAATGCTCTCAGAAAGGAAAGCGATAAAGCAATATGAATGCTTTTAGTAATAATTTTACTTTTCTTCTTGATAACTTTTGTAAGCATACCAATTGTTGCACTTAAGAAAAGCTGAGCTTTTAACCAGCAGAGTGCCGACTAAAAGTTTAGACCAGAGGAAAGATATGAATTTTGAAAACAAACCATCAGTTAGAGAGAAAATCTCAACAAGTAAGAAGCTTGCGGAGCTAGCTATACTTGCCTTAATGGCTCGTTAGAATTAGCTATTGCCGCTAAGAGAAGCTTTAAAAATGTTGTTACTAGAAGTTTTAAGTTAAATGCAACAAGTAGCACGAACTTTGTTGTTTTAAAGATTCGAGAAAAGAGTTTAAGCTTAAAGGAAGAAGCAGGGAAGATAAGGACCTGCCTAATTTTGATTCTATTTAAAGCGATAAGACGAAAAAATGCAAATTGTTTATTTTCTAGGTTTGAAATAAGAACAATAAGTAGGTTGAACATACAAAGGTCTCAGACATTATAATAACTTATTTACCATTGGTAAACTATGTTGAATAGGGTACAAGTTTTAAACTTGCTGTAAGCATTAAAATCTGCAAAGGATTTTTTAAAAGTTGTGCTTAACATTAACAAATTTTACGTTTGTAACAACGATTGTGAATTAATTAAACCCTTAATAATTAGATCGGGTACAATGCAGGCACCTTTAGAATCCCTTTATAGAAATCTTAAAGGTTGTAAAAGGATACTAAATCCTTGATTATAGAAAAAAAGAAGAAAAAAGAGATTAATAGGCAGTTTCTATAACTGCCTATATTTAAACAGAGTGAATAAGCTGTATATTGAGAAAAGTTGGGAGGGCGCCTATGGTTTGTCGAAGCCTCGTTGAGTAATAGCTAGGTATATCAGTTGACTTAAATTTAAAGATTAATTAGATTAAGTTAGTAAGGTGTCAGGGAGGAAGAATTGGGAACTTTAGGAAAAAGTTTTGGCCATATTTATTGCTCTCACGAACACGACGCGGTTGGTAGTTGAACGGGCTCTGTTTTGCACTATAGTTTGTTGATGGATTTCAAAAGTTTACTATTGCAGCATAGAAAGTTTATGGAGAGAAAAGGTATTTCAGTTATGTAGATCACTAGTTGAATTTTTGCTTGAACAAGTCTATTGCGTTGAAAAGTTTGTAGGTTGTAGTTTAATGCAGAAGAAAATTTCCCACGAAGGAAGACAAATTAGGTGTTGATCAGCGGTTTTTATAAAGAAAATTCCTCAGTTAGGAAAAGTATTCCCATATGTGAGTGGAAAATACTCGAAGGTTTAGCTTGTAGATAGATCGTTTGACATGGATAATTCCAGAACAATGATGACTGTTGAATTGGGCAAGAAAAGTCCCACAGTGGAAAAAGCTAAGTTTTCTATAGACAGTGGGTATTTTAATGATATCCCTCGTTGTGAGAACGTATCTCAGTTGATCTGTACAAGAAGTACTGTTTCATTTTAGAAAGTTAGCTTAGGTAGCCATAGCTTGATCAAGAAGACATTGACATTTGTACTTAGCTCATTTTGATGAATAGGTGATGGTTCCTGCAGACCGTTGGTCGAAGATGTAGACATGGTGTTAAAATTTAAAAATGTCTCTCTAGCACAGGAGACAAGCTCTTGGGAGAGCCCCAACTGTAGTATGAAAACCGGCGCACAAGTGAGAGTGAGCAACCACGGACACGGCGGAAGAAGGTAAACGAGGTGAATAGGAGGAGAAGCAAAAGAAGAGGGGATAAAGACAAGAAAATATACATTATGATAGGCAACTTGATAACATAAAAAGTTCTTCATAGGTGTGAAGTTTCTTCTTCATGGAGGGGTGTCCACGGAGATGTTAGCTGGCGATAACGACGAATCCTGGTGGTTTGATTGGTTAGGAAGTCCTCTTGCACATGAAGATGTTGAGGAACTTCAGTGGTTAGCTGCTAGATGCCACTAGGTTGATCATAAAAGATATATATCTAGAACAGACTTACGAAACATATAAGCAAGGGCACAGAGAAAATAAAACGTAAGGAATCACTGTTGGTGTTTGCGAAAGGGAAAAGAACGAATTAATGAATATAGATCTAAGAGCAGCAAAAGCTAACTCTGCCTGACCGTGTATTCACAAGAATACACCACCTTCACCATACTCCGGGTTGCCATCATCATCCTCCTCATCCTTAGTCTTTCTACTTTTCTTCTTGTGCTTCCTAGATTAGTAAGTTATTGTTGTTTTAAGGGGCGGAACTACGAGGTAATATGCCCCTCTTCCTAGCTTCCTTAATATAGTTTCGATATCCTTATCAGCTCTTTTAACTCTTCAATTATCAATTTCTTTAAGCGCTCTCTTTTTTTTTACCGGGTTCAACGTTTAAATGTTTCAAAACACATATATTTCCAAAATTACCATCATTAAAGGTCAATACAGCATCAAATACACCAATGCACTGGGTTTCCAAGGCAACAAACACATTCTTTGGGAATAGAGTCCACACACCATTTTTGAAAGGCTCGTTGGGGATTTGCGTCTTGCCTTGTAAACATTTCTTTGGATCAGGAAGAGCCATTTAACTGGTTTTATGATATCTCCATCTGCCACAGGAAGTGAATGTTCATGCCTGTATTGATCTCCAGTAACTTGTGACTTGTTATATTTACACCAAGATGATTCGCTGTTTGGACAGAGATAATGCTGTGGGTGACTGTCAGTTGGAATTTTTTGGAAATATTTAGCCCACACAGCATGTCTTGTATTTTCCAAGGAATCCACATTACTTCTGATTGCCGAGCCATAGTAACTTTGAAGAATTTCTCTGTCCTTCAGTCTATCCTTTCCTGATAAAACATGCCCATCTTCAAGTTTCTTGCCTTTCATATCCTTCCTCAGTTTTCTCAGGTGGGCATCCATCCCCTTTGAATGTGTCCTACACATTCAAGCTTCTCAATATTAATGTCTCTCAACTCGAAAGCATGAAGCATTTCAGAATTATACAAGATAACTGACGAGCGAAAGAAAAAGAGGGTGTGGCACATAATGCAGCATGCTTATAAACGTCTATTTAAACTACTAGGAAGGTCGTTAGAAGTAAAATGTTGCTTTAGACACGGAAGTGAGGTTATAAGGGACACACAACACACACATTTTGATTTTTGAATTTTTTCACCGAATTGGACTAACACCTCCGTGACCCCTCTTCTAACTTTAAGTTTTGCAATTATTTTTCTGGTTTACTATTTCTCTATAGTTCATTGTATTATACTCTGAATGTGGTACCGCTACCATTTTAGTATAACTAAGAATATGGCCCATTAAATTGTAATCAACCATCATTTAGTGTACATTTTAAATTATTTAACATATATTTAAAAAGAATTAATATTGCAAGTTTTCCATACAAGCTAATCATACAAGGAATATAAATTATATAGGCTTCATAGGAAAATTATTCCTGTACTAAACAATCCAGCAATATTTCGTAGGTGATTCTCTAATACATGAAGACTCCACGGGAAAAACGGAGTAAGTCACATTCTGTAAATTTTACAGGAGAGCGAATTTAAACCTTCAACACTAAAAAGAAATACTTGAAACACCCCAATTGAGGGTAAGCAATATAGTTTTCTTGCCCAATTTATTTCTTATAAAGGAAGTACATTTAAAACAAATAACTAAAGTTAAATTATGAAAAAGGGAGAGGATATGGGACGTTCTTTCAGTTTCCACTAAAAATAAAAACCACTGTATCTCGGTGACATTCCGCAATATTTGAAATTAATTTCAACTGATCTGTAGTGACGATAGCTGGCCACCAGAATGCGCCATGAACTCATTTCCTAAAGAAATGGACTTAACCAGTTCTTTCCGTGGGCTCTTCCGTGGCTCTTCGCATGGAAATGCCAGAGAGTTAGTTAGTAAGTTATTGTTGTTTTAAGGGGCAGAACTACGAGGTCATCTGTCCCTCTTAACACAGATTAAAGAATACAAATTTTGAATTGAATTTAAAATTTTGAAGTGGACATCTAAATTTAAAAAGACCAAAAATTAATAAAACAAAAACAAAAAATTAAATAAAAATAAAAATGATAAAAATAAACAAAATTTACGAAAACCAAAACATTATCATTCAAAAACGAACAAGTCGTTGAGTCAATGTTCACTGGAAATTTAGATTGCTGGCCCTAACCCACTCTCACTTATAAAGCGGATAACGCGATCAGCAGCCACCGCGTCACCGGCTAATATAAGTTTGGGTTTCATCTGCAAACCAAGGTGTCTTCGTAAGTCTGCAAGATCCACATACTCGGTGAAAATGTGGGCCACGGTAAAAACGGCTCAACAGGTACAAAGTGGGGGGTCTTCCCTTCTCATTAGGTACGAGTGGGTGGATCATGTATGACCTATCCTTAGCCTACACTAAATGACGGACTCCCTCCGGGCCCGGAAGGAGCTCAGTTTAGTTAGTTAGTTAGTTATTGTTGTTTTAAGGGGCGGAACTACGAGGTCATCTGCCCCTCTTAACACAGATTAAAGAATACAAATTTTGAATTGAATTTAAAATTTTGAGGTGGACATCTAAATTTAAAAAGACCAAAAATTAATAAAACAAAAACAAACAATTAAATAAATAAAAATATAAACATAAACAAAAATTACGGAAAAAACAATACATTATCATTCAAAAACGAACAAGTCGTTGAGTCAAAGTTCACTGGAAAATTTAGATTGCTGGCCCTAACCCACTCTCACTTTTAAAGCGGATAACGCGATCGGCAGCCACCGCGCCATCGGCTAATATAAGTTTGAGTGTCATTTGCAAACCAAGGTTTCTTCGTAAGTCAGTCGGTGAAAATATGGGCCACGGTTAAAACGGCTCCACAGGTACAAAGTGGGGGTCTTCCCTTCTCACCAGACACGAGTGGGTGGATTTTGTATGACCTATCCTTAGCCTACACAAAATGACGGACTCTCTCCGGGCCCGGAAGGAGCTCCGCCAAACGCGAGTAGTTCCCTTGATCGCTCTCAGTTTACTGGGCAGTGGGTCAGCTAGCCACTGACTCTCCCAAAAAGCCAGAACTTGTAGGCGTAACTGAGAGCGAATATCTCTAGCGGGTACCTCCATTGGTCGAGGTGGTAGTGATACCGCCTCTTTTGCAGCTTGATCTGCTAACTCATTTCCCGCAATTCCCATGTGGCTTGGAAGCCACAGAAAGGTGATTCGAGTGTCAGCGTGGCACAGCCCGGCTAGTAGGTCGTGGATTCGCTGCACTAGGGGGTGTTGCGGGAAACATGTAGCAATTGACTGCAACGAACTCAAAGAGTCGGTACACACGAGAAAGTGGATTCGAGCATCCTGTAGTGCAAACTGCAGAGCTTCATAGATGGCAACGAGCTCCGCAGTAAACACACTACAGGCCTCAGGCAAAGAGATCTTGGTATTTGCACCATCAATAACGTAAGCACAACCCACCTTCTCGACCACCTTCGAACCATCCGTGTATAGAATGCCAGCGTCCGGAAATTGGTGAACTATGCTGTGGAACTGCCTCCGGTAAACGGAGGCATCCGTGTTCACCTTAGGACCTCGGTGCAGATCTAACCGAATTTCCGGACGCGGGACTTGCCACGGAGGCACCTCGCTAGATGTCCGGATCATACAGGGACCTACAGCCACTCCTATTTCGGTACACGAGCTATCAAGTCTAATACCAACCGGCCGAGTGGCACGAGGCCGGTTGGCGTACCCCTGGTGGTTTTGGGTACCGAAGAGAGCTTGATAGGTCGGGTGTTGCGGCATTTGACGCACATTGGCAGCATATGCTAACACCATATGTTGGCGTCTATAATTTAAAGGTGGAACACCCGATTCGGCGAGTAGGCTGGGTATCGGGCTGGTCCGGAAGGCACCGGTAGCCAGCCTAACGCCACTATGGTGGATACTGTCCAGCATTTTCAAGGTTGCCGGCCTTGCTGAACCGTATGCCGCAGAACCATAGTCTAGCCGGGACAGGACGAGGGCTTGGTAGAACCGTAGCAGCACCGCACGGTCAGCCCCCCACGTAGTGCCACTAAGAAACCTGAGCATGTTCAGTTTCCTGAGACATGTCATTTTCAATTGCCGTATATGGTGCTGCCACGTTAACTTGCTGTCAAAATGGAGCCCCAGGAAGCGATAAGTGTCAACCACCGGCAACGCAGCATCCCTGAGATGTAGTTCAGGGTGTAAATGTAGCCTCCGTAGCCGACAAAAATGGACGACGGAGGTTTTCGCTGCTGAAAAACGAAAACCCCGGTCGTGAGCCCACCTGTCGACCCGGTTGATGGCTAGCTGCAATTGCCGTTCCACGACTGCCATACTTCCAGAGCTGTAATGCAGAGCTAAATCATCTACATACAGCGATGGAACTACCGCGGACCCGGCGGCGGCAACAATGCCATTAATGGCAATCGCGAACAAGGTGACACTCAGCACTGAACCCTGAGGAACTCCATTTTCTTGGGTATAGTACTGCGATAATGTCCTACCGACCCTTACACGGAAGAGTCGGACGGACATGAAATTCGCAATGAAAGTCGGTAAGTTACCACGGAGTCCCCACTTGTGAAGGGTGGAAAGGATCCCGTAGCGCCATGTGGTGTCGTAGGCTTTCTCGAGGTCAAAGAAAACCGTGACTAGGTGCTGCTTCCGGAAAAAAGCCTCCTGTATGGCGCTCTCAAGTCGCACCAGATGGTCAGTGGTGGACCTATGAGAGCGAAATCCACATTGGTACTCAGACAGGAGACCTTTATCCTCCAAGAACCACACCAGTCGACGGTTCACCATCTTTTCGAGCAGCTTACATAGGCCATTTGTCAAACAAATGGGCCTATAGCTGCTTACAAACTTGGGATTCTTTCCAGCCTTAGGAATCGGTATCACGATCCCCTCTCGCCATTGAGATGGAAACTCCCCTTCAATCCATATACGATTGAAGAGGAGCAACAGTTTTTTTATACTGGAATCGCACAGATGTTTTAACATTTGATTATGTATGTTATCCGGTCCAGGAGCCGTATCCCTGCACAGTGCAAGCGCACTGCGCAGTTCCCATTCAGAGAATGGTACATTATAGGACTCCGAAGCAGCAGTGGCAAAGGACAAGGGGTGAGTCTCTGCCTCCCGCTTCAGAGTCAGAAACGTAGGATCGTAACTCCCGGAGCAGGATACATCGGAGAAGTGCGAGCCAATGCTGTTGGCAATGGCGAGATGGTCCGTGATGATGTCTCCATTGATGGACACTCCGGGTATCGACAGTGATGTCGGGAGTCCGGAGATCCGACGAAGCTTAGTCCACACTTGAGATGAAGGAGTATGCGCCGTCATGGACGACACATACTTTTCCCACGTCGTTTTCTTACTCTCCCGAATCAGATATCGGGCTCTAGCACGCATCCTTCTGAAGGTGATAAGGTTGGCCATAGTGTTTTGCCTCCGATAGCATTTGAAAGCACGTCGACGATCTTTAATGGCTGCTGCAATCTCGGCTGTCCACCAAGGGACAAGCTTCCGGCGTGAGTTGCCGGACGAGGAAGGTATTGTTTCCTCAGCAGCAGCCAAAATACCATTCGTTATGTGAATGGTATGATCGTCGACACTCTCAAAGGTATCTTCGGCAAACACCGCGCGTGCCGTGAAAGTTGGCCAATCAGCCCGACGGAGAAGCCATCGACTTGGTAACTCGATGGCTCTCTGGTTCGGAAGAGTAACGATAATTGGAAAATGGTCACTATTACAAAGGTCATCGTGTACACCCCACTGTAGCAGGGGAACCAGCGCACGACTGCACAGGGTAATATCGATACTTGAATAAGTACCGTGTGCAATAGAGAAGTGCGTAGGTTCCCCTGTGTTCAACAGGCACAGGTCCAGCCGCCTGATCAGCCTCTCAAAATCTCTCCCTTTACCGCTAGTGGTAGCGGAGCCCCAGATGGTGTTGTGGGCATTAACATCTCCCAGAAGGAGAAAAGGAGGGGGGAGCTGAGAGACTAGATCCACCAGCTGGTCGTAATCCGGCTGAGAATCAGGCGGGATGTACACGTTACATACTGTTGCCATTACTGGCAACGAAGTACGAACTGCAACTGCCTCTAGCTGAGTACGCAACGGCACCTCTTCACTAAAGAGGCTAGAGTGGACGAGAGTGCAGACGCCACCAGCGGCCACAGCTCCGTCCACCCGGTCTCTAGAGAAGAGTTTGAAGTGACGCATTGTTGTCTCATGTCCAGGACGAAACCTGGATTCCTGAAGACAGACAATGGTTGCCGAAAACGAAGATATTAATTGTCGTAACTCAGCGAGATGAACAGAATAGCTATTACAGTTCCATTGTAATAGTGCCATGGTGTGGACTTAAGTAGAAGTTGGTCTTCTACTTATGCTTGACCGTTTGCCACCCTTCCCCATCTCTAGTTGGAGATGATGGGGCAGGAGAGCACACCTCAATCTCCACATCTCCGTCCGAAGACGAAGAAAATGGAGCGGGCGCTCTCTTGGGTTGCGCGCGGTCGTCGTCGGACCTCACGAGTCTCGCTCTTGGGGAAGAGCGAGAGCGGTGTCGAGGGACTTTCTCCCGGTCCGAAGACTGGGTGTCTGTCCCCGACACGCCCCGAAGAGATTTCTTCTTGGATCGGCGCCGACGTGTGTTTGGGGAAGTAGATGGTCCCTTCCCCACAGACGCCGGGTCCTTATAAAACAAGGTCGCTCCTGCTGGCACCGCTCCACTGGTAGTGGTGGGAGCGGGATGGCCAGCAGATACGTGAGCAGCCCTGCCTTTAGGAGAGGAAGAGAAACGGCGCTGAACCGTTCCCCTCTCCTCCGCCGATCTATTTTCTTTTCTATAGGGGAGTTCCTCCATACGGACGGGCTTGGCTTCAGCAGGCTTCGCCCCCTTGGTGGTAGTGGGAGCAGAAAGGCCAGCAGAGACAGTAGCCACCCCGTCAGCAGGAGGACGAGAGAGACGGCGACGAACCATCTCCCTCTTCTCCCCTATATTTTTCGTATTAGGTGGGCTGGAAGAAGGACCAGCCCTGGTCGGCAAAGTCTTCTTTCCCCCTTTAGCTGGGGAAGACTTGTTCGCCGACCGTTTCGGAGAAGAAGAGGACTTCTTCTCCGAATTCGCCGGTTTAGGTGTTAAAACCGGCGCCTTCTTAACCGTGGCCGAAGAAGGTTTTGGGACCTCCTTCGGGCTGACAGTGCTCGCTGGTACAGCGAGGGGAGATTTCAAACTCGTACTAAAAGAGGACATCGAGGGTACTGCACTGGAAACTTTAACGGCAGGGGTGATTGAGGGCGTCGCTGCAGCTGCAAACGATACCCGAAATTCGGGGGCATTCATATCACGGTACCTCTTGCGAGCGTCGTGATATGAAAGCCTGTCAAGAGTCCTGATTTCCTGGATCTTGGCTTCCATAATGAATTCAGGGCACTGTTTTGACCGTGGCGAGTGACTTCCTTGGCAGTTGGGACATATCGGGGGAGGCGTACACCTCTCGTCACCCTCATGTGTCCCCTTGCCACACTCTCTACATACGGCCTTCGCAGTACACCTGGCGGAAACATGCCCGAATCTCTGGCACTGGTAGCAGCGCATAGGTGGAGGGATGTACGGTCGCACATCGCAGTTGTACGATGTGACCTTCACCTGCTTAGGTACAACATCACCTTCAAAATGGAGAATAAAAGCGCCGGTATCGACGCTCCTTTCCCCAATCTTTCGGGTGATGCGCCTAATCTTTGTGACGCCTCTCTTCCCCAGATCCCGCAACAGTTCAGCATCGCTATTCAAAATGAGGTCACGATGGAAAATAACTCCACGGACCTCATTCAGCGTTTCGTGCTTTGTGATCTTAACGGGGATTTCGCCGAATTGCGTGCATTCCAGCAACGCTTCGGTTTGCTGCCGGCTAACGGTATGCAGCAAGAGCTGCCCGTTCCGGAGCTTGGAAATCCCGTTAAGATCACCAAATTTCCCCTCGATTTCCTCAGCGAAAATGATCGATTTTACGAGCTTGAAATCATCCCCGTCAGTCCTGGTAGCTACCAGGTAGCGAGGTGATCTGTCTGTCGCAAATCGATGGTTAAAGGCTTCATCCCAAGGCGTATACACCTTGGGATTAGCTCGACACTCCAGAGACGGCTTTTTAAGGGTGCCACCCTGTACAGGTGTCCGTGATCGCTTTGATGGCATCCCGGACGAAATCCTCCCCGAATACTGCCCACTCCGAACGGGGGCTATCACTGTGGGCGCCACCCAGCCAAGGCAATACCTACCTGGCATAGCAGATATTGCCCGGGGTCCCAGTGCCTCGAACAGGCACTTCCCCCTCGGCATGCACAGGATTTATTCAGCTCCAGTATTCGGCCATGCAGGGACCTTCGTTGTAAGGCGGATACTACTGTAGGGTACATGGCGCACCCACCTGACGGGATGGGGCATACCGTCTAGGCTTTCTGGCCAGATGGCCAAGCTAGTTAGTTAGTTAGTTATTGTTGTTTTAAGGGGCGGAACTACGAGGTCATCTGCCCCTCTTAACACAGATTAAAGAATACAAATTTTGAATTGAATTTAAAATTTTGAGGTGGACATCTAAATTTAAAAAGACCAAAAATTAATAAAACAAAAACAAACAATTAAATAAATAAAAATATAAACATAAACAAAAATTACGGAAAAAACAATACATTATCATTCAAAAACGAACAAGTCGTTGAGTCAAAGTTCACTGGAAAATTTAGATTGCTGGCCCTAACCCACTCTCACTTATAAAGCGGATAACGCGATCAGCAGCCACCGCGTCATCGGCTAATATAAGTTTGAGTGTCGTCTGCAAACCAAGGTTTCTTCGTAAGTCAGCAAGATCCACACACTCGGTGAAAATGTGGGCCACGGTGAAAACGGCTCCACAGGTACAAAGTGGGGGGTCTTCCCTTCTCATTAGGTACGAGTGGGTGGATCTTGTATGACCTATCCTTAGCCTACACAAAATGACGGACTCTCTCCGGGCCCGGAAGGAGCTCCGCCAAACGCGAGTAGTTCCCTTGATCGCTCTCAGTTTACTGGGCAGTGGGTCAGCTAGCCACTGACTCTCCCAAAAAGCCAGAACTTGTAGGCGTAACTGAGAGCGAATATCTCTAGCGGGTACCTCCATTGGTCGAGGTGGTAGTGATACCGCCTCTTTTGCAGCTTGATCTGCTAACTCATTTCCCGCAATTCCCATGTGGCTTGGAAGCCACAGAAAGGTGATTCGAGTGTCAGCGTGGCACAGCCCGGCTAGTAGGTCGTGGATTCGCTGCACTAGGGGGTGTTGCGGGAAACATGTAGCAATTGACTGCAACGAACTCAAAGAGTCGGTACACACGAGAAAGTGGATTCGAGCATCCCGTAGTGCAAACTGCAGAGCTTCATAGATGGCAACGAGCTCCGCAGTAAACACACTACAGGCCTCAGGCAAAGAGATCTTGGTATTTGCACCATCAATAACGTAAGCACAACCCACCCTCTCGTCCACCTTCGAACCATCCGTGTATAGAATGCCAGCGTCCGGAAATTGGTGAACTATGCTGTGGAACTGCCTCCGGTAAACGGAGGCATCCGTGTTCACCTTAGGACCTCGGTGCAGATCTAACCGAATTTCCGGACGCGGGACTTGCCACGGAGGCACCTCGCTAGATGTCCGGATCATACAGGGACCTACAGCCACTCCTATTTCGGTACACGAGCTATCAAGTCTAATACCAACCGGCCGAGTGGCACGAGGCCGGTTGGCGTACCCCTGGTGGTTTTGGGTACCGAAGAGAGCTTGATAGGTCGGGTGTTGCGGCATTTGACGCACATTGGCAGCATATGCTAACAGCATATGTTGGCGTCTATAATTTAAAGGTGGAACTCCCGATTCGGCGAGTAGGCTGGGTATCGGGCTGGTCCGGAAGGCACCGGTAGCCAGCCTAACGCCACTATGGTGGATACTGTCCAGCATTTTCAAGGTTGCCGGCCTTGCTGAACCGTATGCCGCAGAACCATAGTCTAGCCGGGACAGGACGAGGGCTTGGTAGAACCGTAGCAGCACCGCACGGTCAGCCCCCCACGTAGTGCCACTAAGAAACCTGAGCATGTTCAGTTTCCTGAGACATGTCATTTTCAATTGCCGTATATGGTGCTGCCACGTTAACATGCTGTCAAAATGGAGCCCCAGGAAGCGATAAGTGTCAACCAACGGCAACGCAGCATCCCTGAGATGTAGTTCAGGGTGTAAATGTAGCCTCCGTAGCCGACAAAAATGGACGACGGAGGTTTTCGCTGCTGAAAAACGAAAACCCCGGTCGTGAGCCCACCTGTCGACCCGGTTGATGGCTAGCTGCAATTGTCGTTCCACGACTGCCATACTTCCAGAGCTGTAATGCAGAGCTAAATCGTCTACATACAGCGATGGAACTACCGCGGACCCGGCGGCGGCAACAATGCCATTAATGGCAATCGCGAACAAGGTGACACTCAGCACTGAACCCTGAGGAACTCCATTTTCTTGGGTATAGTACTGCGATAATGTCCTACCGATCCTTACACGGAAGAGTCGGACGGACATGAAATTCGCAATGAAAGTCGGTAAGTTACCACGGAGTCCCCACTTGTGAAGGGTGGAAAGGATCCCGTAGCGCCATGTGGTGTCGTAGGCTTTCTCGAGGTCAAAGAAAACCGTGACTAGGTGCTGCTTTCGGAAAAAAGCCTCCTGTATGGCGCTCTCAAGTCGCACCAGATGGTCAGTGGTGGACCTATGAGAGCGAAATCCACATTGGTACTCAGACAGGAGACCTTTATCCTCCAAGAACCACACCAGTCGACGGTTCACCATCTTTTCGAGCAGCTTACATAGGCCATTTGTCAAACAAATGGGCCTATAGCTGCTTACAAACTTGGGATCCTTTCCAGCCTTGGGAATCGGTATCACGATCCCCTCTCGCCATTGAGATGGAAACTCCCCTTCAATCCATATACGATTGAAGAGGATCAACAGTTTTTTAATACTGGATTCGCACAGATGTTTTAACATTTGATTATTAGTTAGTTAGTTATTGTTGTTTTAAGGGGCGGAACTACGAGGTCATCTGCCCCTCTTAACACAGATTAAAGAATACAAATTTTGAATTGAATTTAAAATTTTGAGGTGGACATCTAAATTTAAAAAGACCAAAAATTAATAAAACAAAAACAAACAATTAAATAAAATAAAAAATTATAAAAATAAACAAAAATTACGGAAAAAACAAAACATTATCATTCAAAAACGAACAAGTCGTTGAGTCAAAGTTCACTGGAAAATTTAGATTGCTGGCCCTAACCCACTCTCACTTATAAAGCGGATAACGCGATCAGCAGCCACCGCGTCATCGGCTAATATAAGTTTGAGTGTCGTCTGCAAACCAAGGTTTCTTCGTAAGTCAGCAAGATCCACACACTCGGTGAAAATGTGGGCCACGGTGAAAACGGCTCCACAGGTACAAAGTGGGGGGTCTTCCCTTCTCATTAGGTACGAGTGGGTGGATCTTGTATGACCTATCCTTAGCCTACACAAAATGACGGACTCTCTCCGGGCCCGGAAGGAGCTCCGCCAAACGCGAGTAGTTCCCTTGATCGCTCTCAGTTTACTGGGCAGTGGGTCAGCTAGCCACTGACTCTCCCAAAAAGCCAGAACTTGTAGGCGTAACTGAGAGCGAATATCTCTAGCGGGTACCTCCATTGGTCGAGGTGGTAGTGATACCGCCTCTTTTGCAGCTTGATCTGCTAACTCATTTCCCGCAATTCCCATGTGGCTTGGAAGCCACAGAAAGGTGATTCGAGTGTCAGCGTGGCACAGCCCGGCTAGTAGGTCGTGGATTCGCTGCACTAGGGGGTGTTGCGGGAAACATGTAGCAATTGACTGCAACGAACTCAAAGAGTCGGTACACACGAGAAAGTGGATTCGAGCATCCTGTAGTGCAAACTGCAGAGCTTCATAGATGGCAACGAGCTCCGCAGTAAACACACTACAGGCCTCAGGCAAAGAGATCTTGGTATTTGCACCATCAATAACGTAAGCACAACCCACCTTCTCGTCCACCTTCGAACCATCCGTGTATAGAATGCCAGCGTCCGGAAATTGGTGAACTATGCTGTGGAACTGCCTCCGGTAAACGGAGGCATCCGTGTTCACCTTAGGACCTCGGTGCAGATCTAACCGAATTTCCGGACGCGGGACTTGCCACGGAGGCACCTCGCTAGATGTCCGGATCATACAGGGACCTACAGCCACTCCTATTTCGGTACACGAGCTATCAAGTCTAATACCAACCGGCCGTGTGGCACGAGGCCGGTTGGCGTACCCCTGGTGGTTTTGGGTACCGAAGAGAGCTTGATAGGTCGGGTGTTGCGGCATTTGACGCACATTGGCAGCATATGCTAACAGCATATGTTCGCGTCTATAATTTAAAGGTGGAACACCCGATTCGGCGAGTAGGCTGGGTATCGGGCTGGTCCGGAAGGCACCGGTAGCCAGCCTAACGCCACTATGGTGGATACTGTCCAGCATTTTCAAGGTTGCCGGCCTTGCTGAACCGTATGCCGCAGAACCATAGTCTAGCCGGGACAGGACGAGGGCTTGGTAGAACCGTAGCAGCACCGCACGGTCAGCCCCCCACGTAGTGCCACTAAGAAACCTGAGCATGTTCAGTTTCCTGAGACATGTCATTTTCAATTGCCGTATATGGTGCTGCCACGTTAACTTGCTGTCAAAATGGAGCCCCAGGAAGCGATAAGTGTCAACCACCGGCAACGCAGCATCCCTGAGATGTAGTTCAGGGTGTAAATGTAGCCTCCGTAGCCGACAAAAATGGACGACGGAGGTTTTCGCTGCTGAAAAACGAAAACCCCGGTCGTGAGCCCACCTGTCGACCCGGTTGATGGCTAGCTGCAATTGCCGTTCCACGACTGCCATACTTCCAGAGCTGTAATGCAGGGCTAAATCGTCTACATACAGCGATGGAACTACCGCGGACCCGGCGGCGGCAACAATGCCATTAATGGCAATCGCGAACAAGGTGACACTCAGCACTGAACCCTGAGGAACTCCATTTTCTTGGGTATAGTACTGCGATAATGTCCTACCGACCCTTACACGGAAGAGTCGGACGGACATGAAATTCGCAATGAAAGTCGGTAAGTTACCACGGAGTCCCCACTTTTGAAGGGTGGAAAGGATCCCGTAGCGCCATGTGGTGTCGTAGGCTTTCTCCAGGTCAAAGAAAACCGTGACTAGGTGCTGCTTCCGGAAAAAAGCCTCCTGTATGGCGCTCTCAAGTCGCACCAGATGGTCAGTGGTGGACCTATGAGAGCGAAATCCACATTGGTACTCAGACAGGAGACCTTTATCCTCCAAGAACCACACCAGTCGACGGTTCACCATCTTTTCGAGCAGCTTACATAGGCCATTTGTCAAACAAATGGGCCTATAGCTGCTTACAAACTTGGGATCCTTTCCAGCCTTAGGAATCGGTATCACGATCCCCTCTCGCCATTGAGATGGAAACTCCCCTTCAATCCATATACGATTGAAGAGGATCAACAGTTCTTTCATACTGGATTCGCACAGATGTTTTAACATTTGATTATGTATGTTATCCGGTCCAGGAGCCGTATCCCTGCACAGTGCAAGCGCACTTCGCAGTTCCCATTCAGAGAATGGTACATTATAGGACTCCGAAGCAGCAGTGGCAAAGGACAAGGGGTGAGTCTCTGCCTCCCGCTTCAGAGTCAGAAATGTAGGATCGTAACTCCCGGAGCAGGATACATCGGAGAAGTGCGAGCCAATGCTGTTGGCAATGGCGAGATGGTCCGTGATGATGTCCCCATTGATGGACACTCTGGGTATCGATAGTGATGTCGGGAGTCCGGAGATCCGACGAAGCTTAGTCCACACTTGAGATGAAGGAGTATGCGCCGTCATGGACGAAACATACTTTTCCCACGTCGTTTTCTTACTCTCCCGAATCAGATATCGGGCTCTAGCACGCATCCTTCTGAAGGTGATAAGGTTGGCCATAGTGTTTTGCCTCCGATAGCATTTGAAAGCACGTCGACGATCTTTAATGGCTGCTGCAATCTCGGCTGTCCACCAAGGGACAAGCTTCCGGCGTGAGTTGCCGGATGAGGAAGGTATTGTTTCCTCAGCAGCAGTCAAAATACCATTCGTTATGTGAATGGTATGATCGTCGACACTCTCAAAGGTATCTTCGGCAAACACCGCACGTGCCGTGAAAGTTGGCCAATCAGCCCGACGGAGAAGCCATCGACTTGGTAACTCGATGGCTCTCTGGTTCGGAAGAGTAACGATAATTGGAAAATGGTCACTATTACAAAGGTCATCGTGTACACCCCACTGTAGCAGGGGAACCAGCGCACGACTGCACAGGGTAATATCGATACTTGAATAAGTACCGTGTGCAATAGAGAAGTGCGTAGGCTCCCCTGTGTTCAACAGTCACAGGTCCAGCCGCCTGATCAGCCTCTCAAAATCTCTCCCTTTACCACTAGTGGTAGCGGAGCCCCAGATGGTGTTGTGGGCATTAACATCTCCCAGAAGGAGAAAAGGAGGGGGGAGCTGAGAGACTAGATCCACCAGCTGGTCGTAATCCGGCTGAGAATCAGGCGGGATATACACGTTACATACTGTTGCCATTACTGGCAACGAAGTACGAACTGCAACTGCCTCTAGCTGAGTACGCAACGGCACCTCTTCACTAAAGAGGCTAGAGTGGACGAGAGTGCAGACGCCACCAGCGGCCACAGCTCCGTCCATCCGGTCTTTAGAGAAGAGTTTGAAGTGACGCATTGTTGTCTCATGTCCAGGACGAAACCTGGATTCCTGAAGACAGACAATGGTAGCCGAAAACGAAGATATTAATTGTCGTAACTCAGCGAGATGAACAGAATAGCTATTACAGTTCCATTGTAATAGTGCCATGGTGTGGACTTAAGTAGAAGTGGGTCTTCTACTTATGCTTGACCGTTTGCCACCCTTCCCCATCTCTAGTTGGAGATGATGGGGCAGGAGAGCACACCTCAATCTCCACATCTCCGTCCGAAGACGAAGAAAATGGAGCGGGCGCTCTCCTGGGTTGCGCGCGGTCGTCGTCGGACCTCACGAGTCTCGCTCTTGGGGAAGAGCGAGAGCGGTGTCGAGGGACTTTCTCCCGGTCCGAAGACTGGGTGTCTGTCCCCGACACGCCCCGAAGAGATTTCTTCTTGGATCGGCGCCGACGTGTGTTTGGGGAAGTTGATGGTCCCTTCCCCACAGACGCCGGGTCCTTATAAAACAAGGTCGCTCCTGCTGGCACCGCTCCACTGGTAGTGGTGGGAGCGGGATGGCCAGCAGATACGTGAGCAGCCCTGCCTTTAGGAGAGGAAGAGAAACGGCGCTGAACCGTTCCCCTCTCCTCCGCCGATCTATTTTCTTTTCTATAGGGGAGTTCCTCTATACGGACGGGCTTGCCTTCAGCAGGCTTCGCTCCCTTGGTGGTAGTGGGAGCGGATTGGCTAGCAGAGACATTAGCCACCCCGTCAGCAGGAGGGCGAGAGAGACGGCGACGAACCGTCTCCCTCTTCTCCCCTATATTTTTCGTATTAGGTGGGCTGGAAGAAGGACCAGCCCTGGTCGGCAAAGTCTTCTTTCCCCCTTTAGCTGGGGAAGACTTGTTCGCCGACCGTTTCGGAGAAGAAGAGGACTTCTTCTCCGAATTCGCCGGTTTAGGTGTTAAAACCGGCGCCTTCTTAACCGTGGCCGAAGAAGGATTTGGGACCTCCTTCGGGCTGACAGTGCTCGCTGGTACAGCGAGGGGAGATTTCAAGCTCGTGCTAAAAGAGGACATCGAGGGTACTGCACTGGAAACTTTAACGGCAGGGGTGATTGAGGGCGTCGCTGCAGCTGCAAACGATACCCGAAATTCGGGGGCATTCATATCACGGTACCTCTTGCGAGCGTCGTGATATGAAAGCCTGTCAAGAGTCCTGATTTCCTGGATCCTGGCTTCCATAATGAATTCAGGGCACTGTTTTGACCGTGGAGAGTGACTTCCTTGGCAGTTGGGACATATCGGGGGAGGCGTACACCTCTCGTCACCCTCATGTGTCCCCTTGCCACACTCTCTACATACGGCCTTCGCAGTACACCTGGCGGAAACATGCCCGAATCTCTGGCACTGGTAGCAGCGCATTGGTGGAGGGATGTACGGTCGCACATCGCAGTTGTATGATGTGACCTTCACCTGCTTAGGTACAACATCACCTTCAAAATGGAGAATAAAAGCGCCGGTATCGACGCTCCTTTCCCCAATCTTTCGGGTGATGCGCCTAATCTTTGTGACGCCTCTCTTCCCCAGATCCCGCAACAGTTCAGCATCGCTATTTAAAATGAGGTCACGATGGAAAATAACTCCACGGACCTCATTCAGCGTTTCGTGCTTTGTGATCTTAACGGGGATTTCGCCGAATTGCGTGCATTCCAGCAACGCTTCGGTTTGCTGCCGGCTAACGGTATGCAGCAAGAGCTGCCCGTTCCGGAGCTTGGAAATCCCGTTAAGATCACCAAATTTCCCCTCGATTTCCTCAGCAAAAATGATCGATTTTACGAGCTTGAAATCATCCCCGTCTGTCCTGGTAGCTACCAGGTAGCGAGGTGATCTGTCTGTCGCAAATCGTTTATTAAAGGCTTCATCCCAAGGCGTATACACCTTGGGATTAGCGCGACACTCCAGAGACGGCTTTTTAAGGGTGCCACCCTGTACAGGTGTCCGTGATCGCTTACTAGGCATCCCGGACGAAATCCTCCCCGAATACTGCCCACTCCGAACGGGGGCTATCACTGTGGGCGCCACCCAGCCAAGGCAATACCTACCTGGCATAGCAGATATTGCCCGGGGTCCCAGTGCCTCGAACAGGCACTTCCCCCTCGGCATGCACAGGATTTATGCAGCTCCGGTATTCGGCCATGCAGGGACCTTCGTTGTAAGGCGGATACTACTGTAGGGTACATGGCGCACCCACCTGACGGGATGGGGCATACCGTCTAGGCTTTCTGGCCAGATGGCCAAGCTGGTGGCCCTTCCCCTAACAGCATGCATGTTTGTTTCTATTGGTCAAACCAGAGCTGGGACCAGAAAACCAAAATCGACCTTTATAAGGCCCCCTCTAAGTCGCCTTTTACGACAGGCAGGGGATACCGTGGATGAATTCTGCCCTCCCCATCCACAGGGGATCTGAACAAATCAAAAACTGGCAAGTTATTCGGCCATGTCGACCCTATTAGTCGCCTCCTACGACAGGCAGGGCATACCGTGGGCGTATTCTATCCCGCACCCACACGGGGAAGTAGTTCCCTTGATCGCTCTCAGTTTACTGGGCAGTGGGTCAGCAAGCCACTGACTCTCCCAAAAAAGCCAGAACTTGTAGGCGTAACTGAGAGCGAATATCTCTAGCGGGTACCTCCAATGGTCGAGGTGGTAGTGATACCGCCTCTTTTGCAGCTTGATCTGCTAACTCGTTTCCCGCAATTCCCATGTGGCTTGGAAACCACAGAAAGGTGATTCGAGTGTCAGCGTGGCACAGCCCGGCTAGTAGGTCGTGGATTCGCTGCACTAGGGGGTGTTGCGGGAAACATGTAGCAATTGACTGCAACAAACTCAAAGAGTCGGTACACACGAGAAAGTGGATTCGAGCATCCTGTAGTGCAAACTGCAGAGCTTCGTAGATCGCAACGAGCTCCGCAGTAAACACACTACAGGCCTCAGGCAAAGAGATCTTGGTATTTGCACCATCAATAACGTAAGCACAACCCACCTTCTCGTCCACCTTCGAACCATCCGTGTATAGAATGCCAGCGTCCGGAAATTGGTGAACTATGCTGTGGAACTGCCTCCGGTAAACGGAGGCATCCGTGTTCACCTTAGGACCTCGGTGCAGATCTAACCGGATTACCGGACGCGGGACTTGCCACGGAGGCACCTCGCTAGATGTCCGGATCATACAGGGACTTTCAGCCACTCCTATTTCAGTACACGAGCTATCAAGTCTAATACCAACCGGCCGAGTGGCACGAGGCCGGTTGGCGTACCCCTGGTGGTTTTGGGTACCGAAGAGAGCTTGATAGGTCGGGTGTTGCGGCATTTGACGCACATTGGCATCATATGCTAAAAGCATATGTTGGCGTCTATAATTTAAAGGTGGAACACCCGATTCGGCGAGTAGGCTGGGTATCGGGCTGGTCCGGAAGGCACCGGTAGCCAGCCTAACGCCACTATGGTGGATACTGTCCAGCATTTTCAAGGTTGCCGGCCTTGCTGAACCGTATGCCGCAGAACCATAGTCTAGCCGGGACAGGACGAGGGCTTGGTAGAACCGTAGCAGCACCGCACGGTCAGCCCCCCACGTAGTGCCACTAAGAAACCTGAGCATGTTCAGTTTCCTGAGACATGTCATTTTCAATTGCCGTATATGGTGCTGCCACGTTAACTTGCTGTCAAAATGGAGCCCCAGGAAGCGATAAGTGTCAACCAACGGCAACGCAGCATCCCTGAGATGTAGTTCAGGGTGTAAATGTAGCCTCCGTAGCCGACAAAAATGGACGACGGAGGTTTTCGCTGCTGAAAATCGAAAACCCCGGTCGTGAGCCCACCTGTCGACCCGTTTGATAGCTAGCTGCAATTGCCGTTCCACGACTGCCATACTTCCAGAGCTGTGATGCAGAGCTAAATCGTCTACATACAGCGATGGAACTACCGCAGACCCTGCGGCGGCAACAATGATATTAATGGCAATCGCGAACAAGGTGACACTCAGCACTGAACCCTGAGGAACTCCATTTTCTTGGGTATAGTATTGCGATAATGTCCTACCGACCCTTACACGGAAGAGTCGGACGGACATGAAATTCGCAATGAAAGTCGGTAAGTTACCACGGAGTCCCCACTTGTGAGGGGGTGGAAAGGATCCCGTAGCGCCATGTGGTGTCGTAGGCTTTCTCGAGGTCAAAGAAAACCGTGACTAGGTGCTGCTTTCGGAAAAAAAGCCTCCTGTATGGCGCTCTCAAGTCGCACCAGATGGTCAGTGGTGGACCTATGAGAGCGAAATCCACATTGGTACTCAGACAGGAGACCTTTATCCTCCAAGAACCACACCAGTCGACGGTTCACCATCTTTTCGAGCAGCTTACATAGGCCATTTGTTAAACAAATGGGCCTATAGCTGCTTACAAACTTGGGATCCTTTCCAGCCTTAGGAATCGGTATCACGATCCCCTCTCGCCATTGAGATGGAAACTCGTCTTCAATCCATATACGATTGAACAGGATCAACAGTTTTTTGATACTGGATTCGCAGAGATGTTTTAACATTTGATTATGTATGTTATCCGGTCCAGGAGCCGTATCCCTGCACATTGCAAGCGCACTGCGCAGTTCCCATTCAGAGAATGGCACATTATAGGACTCTGAAGCAGCAGTGGCAAAGGACAAGGGGTGAGTCTCTGCCTCCCGCTTCAGAGTCAGAAATGTAGGATCGTAACTCCCGGAGCAGGATACATCGGAGAAGTGCGAGCCAATGCTGTTGGCAATGGCGAGATGGTCCGTGATGATGTCTCCATTGATGGATACTCCGGGTATCGACAGTGATGTCGGGAGTCCGGAGATCCGGCGAAGCTTAATCCACACTTGAGATGAAGGAGTATGCGCCGTCATAGACGACACATACTTTTCCCACGTCGTTTTCTTACTCACCCGAATCAGATATCGGGCTCTGGCACGCATCCTTCTAAAGGTGATAAGGTTGGCCATAGTGTTTTGCCTCCGATAGCATTTGAAAGCACGTCGACGATCTTTAATGGCTGCTGCAATCTCGGCTGTCCACCAAGGGACAAGCTTCCGGCGTGAGTTTCCGGATGAGGAAGGTATTGTTTCCTCAGCAGCAGCCAAAATACCATTCGTTATGTGAATACGTTGGCGTCTATAATTTAGAGGTGGAACATCCGATTCGGCGAGTAGGCTAGGTATCGGGCTGGTCCGGAAGGCAACGGTAGCCAGTCCGACGCCACTATGGTGGATCCTGTCCATCATTTTCCAGGTTGCTGGCCTTGCTGAACCGTATGCCGCAGACCCCTAGTCTAGCCGGGACAGGACGAGGGCTTGGTAGAACCGTAGAAGCACCGCACTGTCAGCCCCACACGTAGTGCTACTAAGAAACTTGAGTATGTTCAGTTTCCTGAGACACGCTGTGTTCCTTTCTCTCTCGGAACGATTCCTGGTACCATGCGGTAGCCAGGAGATGCTCGCTGGTTATGGTGTTCGGTTTAGCAGAATTCAAAAATAATACGTTACACACACACATTGATATTTAAACTATATATTTACACATATTAAACAACAAAATACACTGGCTGTAGCCGTGATGGCCCCGATTTAGTTCGTTCTCTTTCAAGCCGCGCCATGCTTGATCTGATGTCAGTCGGCCATGTGTTACATGCTTCGAGCAGACTCGAGTCGCGCCAGGTCACATGATCACGCGGCCGGCCTGCTAAGGCTCTGGACCGGGCGTCAAGGAAGTGCTGCCAAGAGCAACGCAGCGGCGCACTGAGTAACTACCAACATACCGCCACACCTAAATGTATCACATTTAACAACTGTCAGAAAATGATTGATTTACATGAATCAACAGTAGTAAATTAAAGTTCTTTCACCACCAGTCCGTATGGATCGCCGAATACAAAACACACACAAACCCCAACCAAAACAACATAGGAACAAAAATACACAAACTATAGTAATGACAATGAAATGAACATGTTAAATCATACAATAAGATGGTTCAACACTATACACAAACAAGAAAGTACACTGGTCAAAAATGAACTCTTGCGACACAAGAATAAAGTAATTAACTGAATCACAAGATGACACTGAAAGTAATTGCACATATCAGTCTTGAATTGGCAATGGACATAGTTTATGTACAGAACGCTTCAAAATTCCACTGCCGGTACGAATGGTGACTGCACGCACTCGTCCATCCTTCCCAGGATATGTTTCCTTGACCGTTGCAAGCCTCCAAGAAAGAGGAGGAGTGTTGTCGTCCTTAACCAACACGACAGTTCCAGGCTGAAGGTTAGGCTGACTCGTCAACCATTTCTGCCGCTGTTGCAAGCTATTAAGATAGTCATTAGACCATTGTCTCCAAAACTTCTGCTGCAGCGCTTGAATGTAGCGCCATCTGGAAGTATAACAGTGCACACCATCTGTAAGGTCAGGTTCAGGGAAGGATAACAGGGGAGCACCTATTAGAAAGTGGCCAGGAGTTAAGTATGATGGTTCATCAGGGTCGTCCGATAGACTAACGAGTGGCCGTGAGTTCAGGCATGCTTCTATTTGGCAAAGTAGGGTGTACATCTCGTCATACGTCAAGCAGGCATTGCCAGCTGTTCTTCTTAAATGGTGTTTCATGGATTTAACTCCGGCTTCCCACAAACCACCGAAGTGTGGCGAATCAGGAGGAATGAAATGCCAAGTGAATCCTTCTTGGGCTGCGTTGTTCAGCACTTCTATCTTCCACTGCTCGGACTGGTGCACTCTCAACAATTCATTTCTAGCCCCTACAAAGTTAGTAGCATTATCACTGTATAGATTTGCACACCTTCCCCTCCTGGCTGCAAATCTCCGTAAGGCGGCGATGAAAGCCTGTGTAGTCAAGTCACGAACCAATTCCAAGTGTATCGCCTTGGTGCAAAGGCAAACGAACAACGCTACATAGCATTTTACCTTGACCTTGCTCCTGGTTGCACCCTGTTTAATGTACAGCGGGCCAGCGTAGTCAACTCCCGTGTTCAAGAATGGCCGTGATGGAGTCACTCGAGGCGATGGTAGCTGACCCATGAGTTGAGTGGCTGTAGTGGCTCGTAGTCTAAAACACTTCAAACACTTGTGAATGACAGTCCGTATCACTTTCTTTATGCTTACTATCCAATATCTGGACCTAAGTGAAGCCGTTACATGATTAGCACCAGCATGCAGCAGACGAACATGCTCATCAGCCATAATCAACTGGGTTACATTGTGACGCTGAGGTAATATGATATGGTGCCTTTCTGCAAATGGTTTCAACGAGTTTTGTAGGCGACCAACTACTCGTAATAAGTCGTTCCCGTCTAAGAAGGGGTTCAGATTTTTTTATTGCACTTTGCTGTGAAACTGATGAGTTTGACTTCAACTCGCCTATTTCCCGTGCGAATGTCACACGTTGAGCAAGCTTGATACACGTCTGAAGGCCAGTCTCAAGCTCTTCTCCAGATAGTGGTCCCGTTTTTCTTACGTTGTGTCTTCTGGAATTGAACATAAATCTGTTGCAATAAGCCATTACTCTCTGTAGGCGACGGAGGGATGAGAACCTCGTCGTGATTTCGTCTGATGGAGTAGCACTAGTTAGTTAGTTATTGTTGTTTTAAGGGGCGGAACTACGAGGTCATCTGCCCCTCTTAACACAGATTAAAGAATACAAATTTTGAATTGAATTTAAAATTTTGAGGTGGACATCTAAATTTAAAAAGACCAAAAATTAATAAAACAAAAAACAAACAATTAAATAAAAAATTATAAAAATAAACAAAAATTACGGAAAAAACAAAACATTATCATTCAAAAACGAACAAGTCGTTGAGTCAATGTTCACTGGAAAATTTAGATTGCTGGCCCTAACCCACTCTCACTTATAAAGCGGATAACGCGATCAGCAGCCACCGCGTCATCGGCTAATATAAGTTTGAGTGTCGTCTGCAAACCAAGGTTTCTTCGTAACTCAGCAAGATCCACACACTGGGTGAAAATGTGGGCCACGGTGAATACGGCTCCACAGGTACAAAGTGGGGGGTCTTCCCTTCTCATTAGGTATGAGTGGGTGGATCTTGTATGACCTATCCTTAGCCTACACAAAATGACGGACTCTCTCCGGGCCCGGAAGGAGCTCCGCCACACGCGAGTAGTTCCCTTGATCGCTCTCAGTTTACTGGGCAGTGGGTCAGCTAGCCACTGACTCTCCCAAAAAGCCAGAACTTGTAGGCGTAACTGAGAGCGAATATCTCTAGCGGGTACCTCCATTGGTCGAGGTGGTAGTGATACCGCCTCTTTTGCAGCTTGATCCGCTAACTCATTTCCCGCAATTCCCATGTGGCTTGGAAGCCACAGAAAGGTGATTCGAGTGTCAGCGTGGCACAGCCCGGCTAGTAGGTCGTGGATTCGCTGCACTAGGGGGTGTTGCGGGAAACATGTAGCAATTGACTGCAACGAACTCAAAGAGTCGGTACACACGAGAAAGTGGATTCGTGCATCCTGTAGTGCAAACTGCAGAGCTTCATAGATGGCAACGAGCTCCGCAGTAAACACACTACAGGCCTCAGGCAAAGAGATCTTGGTATTTGCACCGTCAATAACGTAAGCACAACCCACTTTCTCGTCCACCTTCGAACCATCCGTGTATAGAATGCCAGCGTCCGGAAATTGGTGAACTATGCTGTGGAACTGCCTCCGGTAAACGGACGCATCCGTGTTCACCTTAGGACCTTGGTGAAGATCTAACCGAATTTCCGGACGCGGGACTTGCCACGGAGGCACCTCGCTAGATGTCCGGATCATACAGGGACCTACAGCCACTCCTATTTCAGTACACGAGCTATCAAGTCTAATACCAACCGGCCGAGTGGCACGAGGCCGGTTGGCGTACCCCTGGTGGTTTTGGGTACCGAAGAGAGCTTGAAAGGTCGGGTGTTGCGGCATTTGACGCACATTGGCAGCATATGCTAAAAGCATATGTTGGCGTCTATAATTTAAAGGTGGAACACCCGATTCGGCAAGTAGGCTGGGTATCGGGCTGGTCCGGAAGGCACCGGTAGCCAGCCTAACGCCACTATGGTGGATACTGTCCAGCATTTTCAAGGTTGCCGGCCTTGCTGAACCGTATGCCGCGGAACCATAGTCTAGCCGGGACAGGACGAGGGCTTGGTAGAACCGTAGCAGCACCGCACGGTCAGCCCCCCACGTAGTGCCACTAAGAAACCTGAGCATGTTCAGTTTCCTGAGACATGTCATTTTCAATTGCCGTATATGGTGCTGCCACGTTAACTTGCTGTCAAAATGGAGCCCCAGGAAGCGATAAGTGTCAACCAACGGCAACGCAGCATCCCTGAGATGTAGTTCAGGGTGTAAATGTAGCCTCCGTAGCCGACAAAAATGGACGACGGAGGTTTTCGCTGCTGAAAAACGAAAACCCCGGTCGTGAGCCCACCTGTCGACCCGGTTGATGGCTAGCTGCAATTGCCGTTCCACGACTGCCATACTTCCAGAGCTGTAATGCAGAGCTAAATCGTCTACATACAGCGATGGAACTACCGCGGGCCCGGCGGCGGCAACAATGCCATTAATGGCAATCGCGAACAAGGTGACACTCAGCACTGAACCCTGAGGAACTCCATTTTCTTGGGTATAGTATTGCGATAATGTCCTACCGACCCTTACACGGAAGAGTCGGACGGACATGAAATTCGCAATAAAAGTCGGTAAGTTACCACGGAGTCCCCACTTGTGAAGGGTGGAAAGGATCCCGTAGCGCCATGTGGTGTCGTAGGCTTTCTCGAGGTCAAAGAAAACCGTGACTAGGTGCTGCTTCCGGAAAAAAGCCTCCTGTATGGCGCTCTCAGTTAGTTAGTTAGTTATTGTTGTTTTAAGGGGCGGAACTACGAGGTCATCTGCCCCTCTTAACACAGATTAAAGAATACAAATTTTGAATTGAATTTAAAATTTTGAGGTGGACATCTAAATTTAAAAAGACCAAAAATTAATAAAACAAAAACAAACAATTAAATAAATAAAAATAAAAACATAAACAAAAATTACGGAAAAAACAATACATTATCATTCAAAAACGAACAAGTCGTTGAGTCAAAGTTCACTGGAAAATTTAGATTGCTGGCCCTAACCCACTCTCACTTATAAAGCGGATAACGCGATCAGCAGCCACCGCGTCATCGGCTAATATAAGTTTGAGTGTCGTCTGCAAACCAAGGTTTCTTCGTAAGTCAGCAAGATCCACACACTCGGTGAAAATGTGGGCCACGGTGAAAACGGCTCCACAGGTACAAAGTGGGGGGTCTTCCCTTCTCATTAGGTACGAGTGGGTGGATCTTGTATGACCTATCCTTAGCCTACACAAAATGACGGACTCTCTCCGGGCCCGGAAGGAGCTCCGCCAAACGCGAGTAGTTCCCTTGATCGCTCTCAGTTTACTGGGCAGTGGGTCAGCTAGCCACTGACTCTCCCAAAAAGCCAGAACTTGTAGGCGTAACTGAGAGCGAATATCTCTAGCGGGTACCTCCATTGGTCGAGGTGGTAGTGATACCGCCTCTTTTGCAGCTTGATCCGCTAACTCATTTCCCGCAATTCCCATGTGGCTTGGAAGCCACAGAAAGGTGATTCGAGTGTCAGCGTGGCACAGCCCGGCTAGTAGGTCGTGGATTCGCTGCACTAGGGGGTGTTGCGGGAAACATGTAGCAATTGACTGCAACGAACTCAAAGAGTCGGTACACACGAGAAAGTGGATTCGTGCATCCTGTAGTGCAAACTGCAGAGCTTCATAGATGGCAACGAGCTCCGCAGTAAACACACTACAGGCCTCAGGCAAAGAGATCTTGGTATTTGCACCATCAATAACGTAAGCACAACCCACCTTCTCGTCCACCTTCGAACCATCCGTGTATAGAATGCCAGCGTCCGGAAATTGGTGAACTATGCTGTGGAACTGCCTCCGGTAAACGGAGGCATCCGTGTTCACCTTAGGACCTCGGTGCAGATCTAACCGAATTTCCGGACGCGGGACTTGCCACGGAGGCACCTCGCTAGATGTCCGGATCATACAGGGACCTACAGCCACTCCTATTTCGGTACACGAGCTATCAAGTCTAATACCAACCGGCCGAGTGGCACGAGGCCGGTTGGCGTACCCCTGGTGGTTTTGGGTACCGAAGAGAGCTTGATAGGTCGGGTGTTGCGGCATTTGACGCACATTGGCAGCATATGCTAACAGCATATGTTGGCGTCTATAATTTAAAGGTGGAACACCCGATTCGACGAGTAGGCTGGGTATCGGGCTGGTCCGGAAGGCACCGGTAGCCAGTCTAACGCCACTATGGTGGATACTGTCCAGCATTTTCAAGGTTGCCGGCCTTGCTGAACCGTATGCCGCAGAACCATAGTCTAGCCGGGACAGGACGAGGGCTTGGTAGAACCGTAGGAGCACCGCACGGTCAGCCCCCCACGTAGTGCCACTAAGAAACCTGAGCATGTTCAGTTTCCTGAGACATGTCATTTTCAATTGCCGTATATGGTGCTGCCACGTTAACTTGCTGTCAAAATGGAGCCCCAGGAAGCGATAAGTGTCAACCAACGGCAACGCAGCATCCCTGAGATGTAGTTCAGGGTGTAAATGTAGCCTCCGTAGCCGACAAAAATGGACGACGGAGGTTTTCGCTGCTGAAAAACGAAAACCCCGGTCGTGAGCCCACCTGTCGACCCGGTTGATGGCTAGCTGCAATTGCCGTTCCACGACTGCCATACTTCCAGAGCTGTAATGCAGAGCTAAATCGTCTACATACAGCGATGGAACTACCGCGGACCCGGCGGCGGCAACAATGCCATTAATGGCAATCGCGAACAAGGTGACACTCAGCACTGAACCCTGAGGAACTCCATTTTCTTGGGTATAGTACTGCGATAATGTCCTACCGACCCTTACACGGAAGAGTCGGACGGACATGAAATTCGCAATGAAAGTCGGTAAGTTACCACGGAGTCCCCACTTGTGAAGGGTGGAAAGGATCCCGTAGCGCCATGTGGTGTCGTAGGCTTTCTCGAGGTCAAAGAAAACCGTGACTAGGTGCTGCTTCCGGAAAAAAGCCTCCTGTATGGCGCTCTCAAGTCGCACCAGATGGTCAGTGGTGGACCTATGAGAGCGAAATCCACATTGGTACTCAGACAGGAGACCTTTATCCTCCAAGAACCACACCAGTCGACGGTTCACCATCTTTTCGAGCAGCTTACATAGGCCATTTGTCAAACAAATGGGCCTATAGCTGCTTACAAACTTGGGATCCTTTCCAGCCTTAGGAATCGGTATCACGATCCCCTCTCGCCATTGAGATGGAAACTCCCCTTCAATCCATATACGATTGAAGAGGATCAACAGTTCTTTCATACTGGATTCGCACAGATGTTTTAACATTTGATTATGTATGTTATCCGGTCCAGGAGCCGTATCCCTGCACAGTGCAAGCGCACTGCGCAGTTCCCATTCAGAGAATGGTACATTATAGGACTCCGAAGCAGCAGTGGCAAAGGACAAGGGGTGAGTCTCTGCCTCCCGCTTCAGAGTCAGAAATGTAGGATCGTAACTCCCGGAGCAGGATACATCGGAGAAGTGCGAGCCAATGCTGTTGGCAATGGCGAGATGGTCCGTGATGATGTCCCCATTGATGGACACTCCGGGTATCGATAGTGATGTCGGGAGTCCGGAGATCCGACGAAGCTTAGTCCACACTTGAGATGAAGGAGTATGCGCCGTCATGGACGACACATACTTTTCCCACGTCGTTTTCTTACTCTCCCGAATCAGATATCGGGCTCTAGCACGCATCCTTCTGAAGGTGATAAGGTTGGCCATAGTGTTTTGCCTCCGATAGCATTTGAAAGCACGTCGACGATCTTTAATGGCTGCTGCAATCTTGGCTGTCCACCAAGGGACAAGCTTCCGGCGTGAGTTGCCGGATGAGGAAGGTATTGTTTCCTCAGCAGCAGTCAAAATACCATTCGTTATGTGAATGGTATGATCGTCGACACTCTCAAAGGTATCTTCGGCAAACACCGCACGTGCCGTGAAAGTTGGCCAATCAGCCCGACGGAGAAGCCATCGACTTGGTAACTCGATGGCTCTCTGGTTCGGAAGAGTAACGATAATTGGAAAATGGTCACTATTACAAAGGTCATCGTGTACACCCCACTGTAGCAGGGGGACCAGCGCACGACTGCACAGGGTAATATCGATACTTGAATAAGTACCGTGTGCAATAGAGAAGTGCGTAGGCTCCCCTGTGTTCAACAGACACAGGTCCAGCCGCCTGATCAGCCTCTCAAAATCTCTCCCTTTACCGCTAGTGGTAGCGGAGCCCCAGATGGTGTTGTGGGCATTAACATCTCCCAGAAGGAGAAAAGGAGGGGGGAGCTGAGAGACTAGATCCACCAGCTGGTCGTAATCCGGCTGAAAATCAGGTGGGATGTACACGTTACATACTGTTGCCATTACTGGCAACGAAGTACGAACTGCAACTGCCTCTAACTGAGTACGCAACGGCACCTCTTCACTAAAGAGGCTAGAGTGGACGAGAGTGCAGACGCCACCACCGGCCACAGCTCCGTCCATCCGGTCTTTAGAGAAGAGTTTGAAGTGACGCATTGTTGTCTCATGTCCAGGACGAAACCTGGATTCCTGAAGACAGACAATGGTTGCCGAAAACGAAGATATTAATTGTCGTAACTCAGCGAGATGAACAGAATAGCTATTACAGTTCCATTGTAATAGTGCCATGGTGTGGACTTAAGTAGAAGTGGGTCTTCTACTTATGCTTGACCGTTTGCCACCCTTCCCCATCTCTAGTTGGAGATGATGGGGCAGGAGAGCACACCTCAATCTCCACATCTCCGTCCGAAGACGAAGAAAATGGAGCGGGCGCTCTCTTGGGTTGCGCACGGTCGTCGTCGGACCTCACGGGTCTCGCCCTTGGGGAAGAGCGAGAGCGGTGTCGAGGGACTTTCTCCCGGTCCGAAGACTGGGTGTCTGTCCCCGACACGCCCCGAAGAGACTTCTTCTTGGATCGGCGCCGACGTGTGTTTGGGGAAGTAGATGGTCCCTTCCCCACAGACGCCGGGTCCTTATAAAACAAGGTCGCTCCTGCTGGCACCGCTCCACTGGTAGTGGTGGGAGCGGGATGGCTAGCAGATACGTGAGCAGCCCTGCCTTTAGGAGAGGAAGAGAAACGGCGCTGAACCGCTCCCCTCTCCTCCGCCGATCTATTTTCTTTTCTATAGGGGAGTTCCTCCATACGGACGGGCTTGGCTTCAGCAGGCTTCGCTCCCTTGGTGGTAGTGGGAGCGGAAAGGCCAGCAGAGACAGTAGCCACCCCGTCAGCAGGAGGGCGAGAGAGACGGCGACGAACCGTCTCCCTCTTCTCCACTATCTTTGTCTTATCAGATGGGCTGGATGACGATCCAGCCCCGGTCGCAGAAGTCTTCTTTGCCTCGTTGGCAGGGGAAGACTTCTTCTCCGACCGTTTCGGAGAGGAAGATGACTTCTTCTCCGATTGCGCCGGTTTAGATGGTATAACCGGCGCCTTTTTCACAATGGCCGAAGAAGGTTGTTTAACATTCTTCGGGCTGACAGGTCTCGCTTGAAAAGCGAGGGGAGACTTTACGATCTCAGAAAAGTTCGTCGTCGAGGGTACAGCACGGGGAACGAAAGTGGCAGGGGTGATAGGTGGCGTCACCTTAGCCGCGAAAGATACCGGAAATTCGGGTGCAGTCATATCACGGTATCTCTTTCGAGCGTCGTGATATGAAAGCCGATCCAATGTTCTGATTTCTTGGATCTTGGCTTCCTTGCAGAACTCAGGGCACTGCTTCGACCGCGGAGAGTGACTTCCTTGGCAGTTAGGACACGTCGGGGGAGGCGTACACCCCACACCGTCATGTGTCCCCTTGCCACACTCTCTACACACCGCCTTGGCAGTGCACCTGGCAGAAACATGACCGAATTTCTGGCAATTGTAGCAGCGCATAGGTGGAGGGATGTACGGTCTAACGTCGCAATGGTACGACGTGACCTTCACCTGCCTAGGCACTACATCACCCTCAAAATGAAGAATGAAAGCGCCAGTATCGACGCTATCATTTCCAATTTTCCGGGTGATGCGCCTAATCCTGGTGACGCCTCGCTTCCCCAGATCCCGCATCAATTCCGCGTCGCTGTTTAAAATGAGGTCGCGATGGAATATAACTCCACGGACCTCATTTAGCGTATCGTGCTTCTCAACCTTAACGGGAATTTCGCCGAAATGCGTGCATTCCAGCAACGCTTCGGTTTGCTGCCGGTCAACGGTATGCAGCAGGAGCTGCCCGTTCCGGAGCTTGGAAATCCCGTTAAGGTCGCGATATTTCCCCTCGATTTCCTCTGAAAATAGGATCGATTTTACCTGTTTAAAATCTCCCCCGTCTGTCCTGGTAGCTACCAGGTAGCGAGGAGACCTGTCAACAGGGAACTTCTTATTAAATGCCTCATCCCAAGGCGTATACACCTTGGGATTCGGTCTACACTCCAGAGACGGCTTTTTAAGGGTGCCACCCTGTACAGGTGTCCGTGATCGTTTACTACGCATCCCGGACGAAATCCTCCCCGAATACTGCCCACTCCGAACGGGGGCTATCACTGTGGGCGCCACCCAGCCAAGGCAATACCTACCTGGCATAGCAGATATTGCCCGGGGTCCCAGTGCCTCAAACAGGCACTTCCCCCTCGGCATGCACAGGATTTATTCAGCTCCAGTATTCGGCCATGCAGGGACCTTCGTTGTAAGGCGGATACTACTGTAGGGTACATGGCGCACCCACCTGACGGGATGGGGCATACCGTCTAGGCTTTCTGGCCAGATGGCCAAGCTGGTGGCCCTTCCCCTAACAGCACGCATGTTTATTTCTATTGGTCAAACCAGAGCTGGGACCAGAAAACCAAAATTGACCTTTATAAGGCCCCCTCTAAGTCGCCTTTTACGACAGGCAGGGGATACCGTGGATGAATTCTGCCCTCCCCATCCACAGGGGGTCTGAACAAATCAAAACTGGCAAGTTATTCGGCCATGTCGGCCCTATTAGTCGCCTCCTACGACAGGCAGGGCATACCGTGGGTGTATTCTAACCCGCACCCACACGGGGAGGCGCTCTCAAGTCGCACCAGATGGTCAGTGGTGGACCTATGAGAGCGAAATCCACATTGGTACTCAGACAGGAGACCTTTATCCTCCAAGAACCACACCAGTCGACGGTTCACCATCTTTTCGAGCAGCTTACATAGGCCATTTGTCAAACAAATGGGCCTATAGCTGCTTACAAACTTGGGATTCTTTCCAGCCTTAGGAATCGGTATCACGATCCCCTCTCGCCATTGAGATGGAAACTCCCCTTCAATCCATATACGATTGAAGAGGAGCAACAGTTTTTTTATACTGGAATCGCACAGATGTTTTAACATTTGATTATGTATGTTATCCGGTCCAGGAGCCGTATCCCTGCACAGTGCAAGCGCACTGCGCAGTTCCCATTCAGAGAATGGTACATTATAGGACTCCGAAGCAGCAGTGGCAAAGGACAAGGGGTGAGTCTCTGCCTCCCGCTTCAGAGTCAGAAACGTAGGATCGTAACTCCCGGAGCAGGATACATCGGAGAAGTGCGAGCCAATGCTGTTGGCAATGGCGAGATGGTCCGTGATGATGTCTCCATTGATGGACACTCCGGGTATCGACAGTGATGTCGGGAGTCCGGAGATCCGACGAAGCTTAGTCCACACTTGAGATGAAGGAGTATGCGCCGTCATGGACGACACATACTTTTCCCACGTCGTTTTCTTACTCTCCCGAATCAGATATCGGGCTCTAGCACGCATCCTTCTGAAGGTGATAAGGTTGGCCATAGTGTTTTGCCTCCGATAGCATTTGAAAGCACGTCGACGATCTTTAATGGCTGCTGCAATCTCGGCTGTCCACCAAGGGACAAGCTTCCGGCGTGAGTTGCCGGACGAGGAAGGTATTGTTTCCTCAGCAGCAGCCAAAATACCATTCGTTATGTGAATGGTATGATCGTCGACACTCTCAAAGGTATCTTCGGCAAACACCGCGCGTGCCGTGAAAGTTGGCCAATCAGCCCGACGGAGAAGCCATCGACTTGGTAACTCGATGGCTCTCTGGTTCGGAAGAGTAACGATAATTGGAAAATGGTCACTATTACAAAGGTCATCGTGTACACCCCACTGTAGCAGGGGAACCAGCGCACGACTGCACAGGGTAATATCGATACTTGAATAAGTACCGTGTGCAATAGAGAAGTGCGTAGGTTCCCCTGTGTTCAACAGGCACAGGTCCAGCCGCCTGATCAGCCTCTCAAAATCTCTCCCTTTACCGCTAGTGGTAGCGGAGCCCCAGATGGTGTTGTGGGCATTAACATCTCCCAGAAGGAGAAAAGGAGGGGGGAGCTGAGAGACTAGATCCACCAGCTGGTCGTAATCCGGCTGAGAATCAGGCGGGATGTACACGTTACATACTGTTGCCATTACTGGCAACGAAGTACGAACTGCAACTGCCTCTAGCTGAGTACGCAACGGCACCTCTTCACTAAAGAGGCTAGAGTGGACGAGAGTGCAGACGCCACCAGCGGCCACAGCTCCGTCCACCCGGTCTCTAGAGAAGAGTTTGAAGTGACGCATTGTTGTCTCATGTCCAGGACGAAACCTGGATTCCTGAAGACAGACAATGGTTGCCGAAAACGAAGATATTAATTGTCGTAACTCAGCGAGATGAACAGAATAGCTATTACAGTTCCATTGTAATAGTGCCATGGTGTGGACTTAAGTAGAAGTTGGTCTTCTACTTATGCTTGACCGTTTGCCACCCTTCCCCATCTCTAGTTGGAGATGATGGGGCAGGAGAGCACACCTCAATCTCCACATCTCCGTCCGAAGACGAAGAAAATGGAGCGGGCGCTCTCTTGGGTTGCGCGCGGTCGTCGTCGGACCTTACGAGTCTCGCTCTTGGGGAAGAGCGAGAGCGGTGTCGAGGGACTTTCTCCCGGTCCGAAGACTGGGTGTCTGTCCCCGACACGCCCCGAAGAGATTTCTTCTTGGATCGGCGCCGACGTGTGTTTGGGGAAGTAGATGGTCCCTTCCCCACAGACGCCGGGTCCTTATAAAACAAGGTCGCTCCTGCTGGCACCGCTCCACTGGTAGTGGTGGGAGCGGGATGGCCAGCAGATACGTGAGCAGCCCTGCCTTTAGGAGAGGAAGAGAAACGGCGCTGAACCGTTCCCCTCTCCTCCGCCGATCTATTTTCTTTTCTATAGGGGAGTTCCTCCATACGGACGGGCTTGGCTTCAGCAGGCTTCGCCCCCTTGGTGGTAGTGGGAGCAGAAAGGCCAGCAGAGACAGTAGCCACCCCGTCAGCAGGAGGACGAGAGAGACGGCGACGAACCGTCTCCCTCTTCTCCCCTATATTTTTCGTATTAGGTGGGCTGGAAGAAGGACCAGCCCTGGTCGGCAAAGTCTTCTTTCCCCCTTTAGCTGGGGAAGACTTGTTCGCCGACCGTTTCGGAGAAGAAGAGGACTTCTTCTCCGAATTCGCCGGTTTAGGTGTTAAAACCGGCGCCTTCTTAACCGTGGCCGAAGAAGGTTTTGGGACCTCCTTCGGGCTGACAGTGCTCGCTGGTACAGCGAGGGGAGATTTCAAACTCGTACTAAAAGAGGACATCGAGGGTACTGCACTGGAAACTTTAACGGCAGGGGTGATTGAGGGCGTCGCTGCAGCTGCAAACGATACCCGAAATTCGGGGGCATTCATATCACGGTACCTCTTGCGAGCGTCGTGATATGAAAGCCTGTCAAGAGTCCTGATTTCCTGGATCTTGGCTTCCATAATGAATTCAGGGCACTGTTTTGACCGTGGCGAGTGACTTCCTTGGCAGTTGGGACATATCGGGGGAGGCGTACACCTCTCGTCACCCTCATGTGTCCCCTTGCCACACTCTCTACATACGGCCTTCGCAGTACACCTGGCGGAAACATGCCCGAATCTCTGGCACTGGTAGCAGCGCATAGGTGGAGGGATGTACGGTCGCACATCGCAGTTGTACGATGTGACCTTCACCTGCTTAGGTACAACATCACCTTCAAAATGGAGAATAAAAGCGCCGGTATCGACGCTCCTTTCCCCAATCTTTCGGGTGATGCGCCTAATCTTTGTGACGCCTCTCTTCCCCAGATCCCGCAACAGTTCAGCATCGCTATTCAAAATGAGGTCACGATGGAAAATAACTCCACGGACCTCATTCAGCGTTTCGTGCTTTGTGATCTTAACGGGGATTTCGCCGAATTGCGTGCATTCCAGCAACGCTTCGGTTTGCTGCCGGCTAACGGTATGCAGCAAGAGCTGCCCGTTCCGGAGCTTGGAAATCCCGTTAAGATCACCAAATTTCCCCTCGATTTCCTCAGCGAAAATGATCGATTTTACGAGCTTGAAATCATCCCCGTCAGTCCTGGTAGCTACCAGGTAGCGAGGTGATCTGTCTGTCGCAAATCGTTGGTTAAAGGCTTCATCCCAAGGCGTATACACCTTGGGATTAGCTCGACACTCCAGAGACGGCTTTTTAAGGGTGCCACCCTGTACAGGTGTCCGTGATCGCTTTGATGGCATCCCGGACGAAATCCTCCCCGAATACTGCCCACTCCGAACGGGGGCTATCACTGTGGGCGCCACCCAGCCAAGGCAATACCTACCTGGCATAGCAGATATTGCCCGGGGTCCCAGTGCCTCGAACAGGCACTTCCCCCTCGGCATGCACAGGATTTATTCAGCTCCAGTATTCGGCCATGCAGGGACCTTCGTTGTAAGGCGGATACTACTGTAGGGTACATGGCGCACCCACCTGACGGGATGGGGCATACCGTCTAGGCTTTCTGGCCAGATGGCCAAGCTGGTGGCCCTTCCCCTAACAGCATGCATGTTTGTTTCTATTGGTCAAACCAGAGCTGGGACCAGAAAACCAAAATCGACCTTTATAAGGCCCCCTCTAAGTCGCCTTTTACGACAGGCAGGGGATACCGTGGATGAATTCTGCCCTCCCCATCCACAGGGGGTCAGAACAAATCAAAACTGGCAAGTTATTCGGCCATGTCGGCCCTATTAGTCGCCTCCTACGACAGGCAGGGCATACCGTGGGTGTATTCTATCCCGCACCCACACGGGGGGGACAGCACTAACTAGACATTGTACCGTATCCCTTCTTTCTGGAAGTTCACCTGCAGAGTCCTTCGAGTCCCTAGTGGGCCAGCTACTTAAATCTTGTAGTAACCATGCTGGACCATGCCACCACTGTTGATTACACCGCAGGCTGAGTGGTCCTTCTCCCCTTGAAAGAATATCGGAAGGGTTATCTTCTGACATCACATGACCCCACTTGGCTCTTCCAGTCAATTGCTGTATCTCGGAGACACGGTTGGCGACGAACGTTTTCCATTTTGTTGGTTCAGCTGCAAGCCACGATAGTACAATTGTCGAGTCAGTCCACAAGAACATGTGGTCAATTTTCAGGTTTAAGGTGTTGGTAGTCTTATCAACCAGACGTGCCAACAAAAGAGCTCCACACAGTTCTAACCTAGGTAAGGACTGTTGTTTCAGAGGAGCCACTCTGGATTTTGAACATACCAACTTTACTGAAACTTCCCCGAGTTGGTTGGTGCTTCGAATGTAAACACACGCTCCATAGGCCCGTTCAGAAGCGTCTGAGAAACCATGAACTTGTATGAGGATCACCCTTCCCGCAGAGAGAATCAACCTGTCGACATGAATGTTATTTAGAGCTGGAAGATCAGTGAAGATTTCGATCCAGCCTTCAAGTAACGGAGATGGTAGTGGTTCATCCCATCCTAATTTTTCTTGCCATAATTGTTGCATGAAAATTTTACACCTCACAATTACTGGTCCTATCAGCCCGAGGGGATCAAATATAGAAGCTATAATTGAAAGTACCTTCCGTTTTGTGGGCCTTCCACTGTTCTCCTTGATGTGGACCTCAAACTGGAACTTGTCAAGAAAGGGATGCCATAGTAATCCTAGCGTTCGGATGTTGTCTTCCTTATCAAATCGTAGTGGTAACTGTGATTCTCGGAGTTCTTTAGGTATAGTCTCAAGTACAGCCGCGTGATTCGACGTCCACTTGCGGAGCGGGAACCCTCCTCGTTGCAGCAACTCTTGTAGTTCTCCTCGTAGCTGTATAGCATTTTCCACAGTGTCGCTACCACACAATACATCGTCCATGTAAAAATCCCGTTTCAATACGCAAGATGCTGTAGGAAACGCATGTGCTTCTTCTTCAGCCAGCTGGGTTAGATATCTTGTGGCTAGGAAGGACGCTGAAGAAGTACCGTATGTTACAGTCTTTAGTTGGTATGTGCGTAGAAGCTCAGATGGATGTTTTCGCCACAGTATGCGCTGTAAGTTAACATCTTCGTCGTCTACTCTGATCTGACGGTACATTTTTGTAACGTCTGCCGTCATCGCAATCTGATGAGTACGAAACCTTGTCACAATTGATAGCAGATCTTGTTGAACGGTAGGTCCCACTGCCAGAGTGTCATTAAGTGAAACGCCGTTGTCAGTTTTGCAGGAAGCATCGAATACAACTCGTGTTTTAGTAGTGGTACTCTCAGCCTTCAATACTGCATGATGAGGGAGATAGCAGCATGCTTCTTCGTCCTTGCTTATATCTGGAACCAACTTCATATGACCCAGGATCTCATACTCCTCCATGAATCTCACGTAATCTGCACGCAGATCAGGTCTCTTCTCGAATCTCTGTTCCAGTAGTCTGAATCGTTTCTCCGCTATTTTGTAAGATTTTCCAAGTTGTGGACTTTCTTCCCTTGTAGGTAATCTTACACTGAAACGTCCGCTGTCGTCCCGCTTGGTGTGAGTTGTGAAATGCTCCTCGCAATACTGCTCTTCCTTGGTTAAGTTGGTTCTTCTAGTTGTCACTTCTTCTATCGACCAGAATTTTTCCATCTTCCTGTCGAGGTCATCGTCCTGTCTAAGGAAAAATGATGAAGTGGGTGGTGCTTCCGCCTTCTTACTGGTCCGATCCTGGGATTTTATGGGACCCGACAGTATCCATCCCAGGGCGGTATTCTTCAAAATGGGTAATTCATCGCAATTTTTCCGCCACCCTTCTCGCAACAGCTGCATGAAAATCTCTGCACCGATGAGCATATCTACTGATCCTGGCTCGTTGAAGTGAGGATCCGCTAATGTGATATCTTTAGGTAGGTTCCACGATTTGCAATCAACATAGTTTGCCGGAATATTGCCTGTTATGTGAGGGAGTATAGAACATGTGATAACAGTTTCAAAATTGGACACGTTAGAACTGATACGAACATCAACACTTTGAGATGCAGTGACCGCAGTGTTATTTATACCACTAATTGGAATACAGCTTCTGTGTCGTTGCAACTTAAGCTTACTTGCAAGTGACTCAGTTATAAAATGGGACTGTGATCCATTGTCGAGTAGCGTTCGGCACTGGTGAACTCTACCATTGTTGTCTGCCACTCCTATTACTGCAGTAGACAGCATTATTTGTGACTGTGGCTTGAATTTAAGTGTGCAGTAACTTGCCTTACTATGCCCTCCTTCGTCTTCTCGAATACCTCTACCAGCTAGGGCATCCCTGTCTGTAGTCGTTTGACTGCTTGTGGGTCTGTCGAAATGAATTAGGGTATGATGTCTGCCTTGGCATCTCTTACACCTATCAGATTTGCATATGCTGACATTATGATGTCTAAAACAGTTAAAGCACAGACCCTTCCTTTTGACAAAATCATACCGTTGTCTTACGCTAGCCTTCAGAAAACCCTCACACCGATGTACCGGGTGATCTGCATCACAAAAATCACACTTCCCCCTTGTAGATACGTAGGAGCTAATTCGACCTGGATTGTCATTGTTCCTCACATGTTGATTCTTGGGTGGATTTGCTGTGTTCCCCCTTTGTTCCCGTGTTGCCATCATTAGCTCCAACACTTGTGCCCTCTCTTCCAAAAACGTGGATACCTCAGTGAGTCTTGGAAAATTATCGCTGGGAGCCTTCATTTCATACTCTTTACGGGTAGCGGGATCTAACTTATCTAACATCAGCTGCTGAAGTAAGACTTCATGTAGTGGCACTGAAAGGTTGAGATTTTGAATAGCATTCAAATTGCTTACTAAGTGGTTGATCAGTTTCCTAAGATCAGATGCTGTGTCTTTGTGACAATTAGGTAACGACAACAGAGCCTTGATGTGTTGTGTTGCTATCAATTTTCTGTTGTTGTACCTCTTGCACACGATTTCCCAAGCTACTGGAAAGTTAGGGTTAGAAATAGGAATATTTTGAATCAGTTGGTGAGGTTCACCCTTAAGTGCGGACAGTAGATAGTGGAAACGTTGGATGTTTGATAGTTTTAAATTATCAACAATTAATGCCTGAAAGGTGTCCTGGAAATGTGTCCACGTCTCATATTGTCCATGAAATGTAGGGAGGTTAATGACGGGCAATCGTACCTCCAAGGAAGCCTGCTGTGAATTACCGTACGAATGCTGAGATAATTGATCGTTATTCTGCTCTGAAGTTATGCTCCGATCTATTAGTGTGGTCATTTTGGCTTCTAAATCAAAATAGTTTTCTTCGAACTGTTCCCTATCCTGTTCATGGGTTTCACTATTTTCGTCGTCATTAATTTCAAGCTTACATTGGACATGCTTATATTCTTCCCAGAGTGAAGGCAATTGCTTCAGCCTGCTACGTAATGTATTAATATCGGAGCCTGCCACAAACTTGTCTGCATATTTACTGATACGTGTCAGTGATCCTTTAATGACCGCTCGTTGTTTCACCAACAGGTTTTTCTCACTAGACTCCATGATAAGTTAGGAAAAGGAATGAAATAAAAGGATTGACTGACCTCGGTATACTGCTATGATGTGCACTTATCTTATAATCCTTTGTGTCCTCCCCATCGTGTACAGCATGCCGCCGAGATGATGTTGCACGTGCTCCAATATTCTCGCCACAGGATGTCCGCACTCGGAAAGTATATTCAAATGCACCGGAGGACCACGTAATATTTTAGCATTACGACACTTTCACAAATCCGGCCCGGTCTGACCATGTTCCTTTCTCTCTCGGAACGATTCCTGGTACCATGCGGTAGCCAGGAGATGCTCGCTGGTTATGGTGTTCGGTTTAGCAGAATTCAAAAATAATACGTTACACACACACATTGATATTTAAACTATATATTTACACATATTAAACAACAAAATACACTGGCTGTAGCCGTGATGGCCCCGATTTAGTTCGTTCTCTTTCAAGCCGCGCCATGCTTGATCTGATGTCAGTCGGCCATGTGTTACATGCTTCGAGCAGACTCGAGTCGCGCCAGGTCACATGATCACGCGGCCGGCCTGCTAAGACTCTGGACCGGGCGTCAAGGAAGTGCTGCCAAGAGCAACGCAGCGGCGCACTGAGTAACTACCAACACGCTGTTTAGTTGCCGTATATTGTGCAGCCACGTTAATTTGCTGTCAAAATGGAGCCTCAGGAAGCGATAAGTGTCAACCAACGGCAACGCAGCATCCCTGAGTTGTAGTTCAGGGAGTAAATGTAGACTCCGGAGCTGACAAAAATGGACGACGGAGGTTTTCGCTGCTGAAAAACGAAAACCCCGGTCGTGAGCCCACCTGTTGACCAGGTTAATAGCTAGCTGCAATTGCCGTTCCACGACTGCCATACTTCGAGAGCTGTGATGCAGAGCTAAATAGTCTACATACAGCGATGGAGCTATCGTGGACCCGGAGGCGGCAACAATGCAATTTATGGCAATTGGGAACAAGGTGACATTCAGTACAGAACCCTGAGGAACTCCATTTTCTTGAGTATAGTATTTCGATAATGTCCTACTGACCCTTACACGGAGAAGTCGGACGGACATGAAATTCGCAATGAAAGTTGGTATATTACCACGGAGTCCCCACTTGTTAAGGGTGGTTATTGTTATTGGTTATTGTTGTTTAAAGGGGCGGAACTACGAGGTGGAAAGGATCCCGTAGCGCCATGTGGTCTCGTAGCCTTTCTCGAGGTCAAAGAAACCCGTGACTAGGTAGTGCTTTTAGAGAAATGCCTCCTCTATGGCGCTCTCAAGTCGCACCAGATGGTCGGTGGTAGACCTATGAGAGCGAAACCCACACTGCTACTCAGACAGGAGACCTCTCTCCTCAAGAACCACTCCAGTCGACGTTTCGCCATTTTCTCCAGCAGCTTACATAGGCCATTTGTCAGACAAATGGGCCTATAGCTGCTTACAAACTTGGGGTTCTTTCCAGCCTTGGTAATCGGTATAACGATCCTTTCTCGCCATTGAGATGGAAACTCCCCTTCAATCCATATACGATTGAAGAGGATCAACAGTTGTTTTTTACTGGATTCGTACAGATGTTTTAACATTTCATTATGTATGTTATTCGGTCCAGCAGCCGTATCCCTGCACAGTGCAAGCGCACTGCGCCGTTCGCATTCAGAGAATGGTACATTAGTTAGTTAGTTATTGTTGTTTTAAGGGGCGGAACTACGAGGTCATCTGCCCCTCTTAACACAGATTAAAGAATACAAATTTTGAATTGGATTTAAAATTTTGAGGTGGACATCTAAATTTAAAAAGACCAAAAATTAATAAAACAAAAACAAACAATTAAATAAAAAAAATAAAAAATAAAAATAAAAAAATTATAAACATAAACAAAAATTACGGAAAAAACAAAACATTATCATTCAAAAACGAACAAGTCGTTGAGTCAAAGTTCACTGGAAAATTTAGATTGCTGGCCCTAACCCACTCTCACTTATAAAGCGGATAACGCGATCAGCAGCCACCGCGTCATCGGCTAATATAAGTTTGAGTGTCGTCTGCAAACCAAGGTTTCTTCGTAAGTCAGCAAGATCCACACACTCGGTGAAAATGTGGGCCACGGTGAAAACGGCTCCACAGGTACAAAGTGGGGGGTCTTCCCTTCTCATTAGGTACGAGTGGGTGGATCTTGTATGACCTATCCTTAGCCTACACAAAATGACGGACTCTCTCCGGGCCCGGAAGGAGCTCCGCCAAACGCGAGTAGTTCCCTTGATCGCTCTCAGTTTACTGGGCAGTGGGTCAGCTAGCCACTGACTCTCCCAAAAAGCCAGAACTTGTAGGCGTAACTGAGAGCGAATATCTCTAGCGGGTACCTCCATTGGTCGAGGTGGTAGTGATACCGCCTCTTTTGCAGCTTGATCTGCTAACTCATTTCCCGCAATTCCCATGTGGCTTGGAAGCCACAGAAAGGTGATTCGAGTGTCAGCGTGGCACAGCCCGGCTAGTAGGTCGTGGATTCGCTGCACTAGGGGGTGTTGCGGGAAACATGTAGCAATTGACTGCAACGAACTCAAAGAGTCGGTACACACGAGAAAGTGGATTCGAGCATCCTGTAGTGCAAACTGCAGAGCTTCATAGATGGCAACGAGCTCCGCAGTAAACACACTACAGGCCTCAGGCAAAGAGATCTTGGTATTTGCACCATCAATAACGTAAGCACAACCCACCTTCTCGTCCACCTTCGAACCATCCGTGTATAGAATGCCAGCGTCCGGAAATTGGTGAACTATGCTGTGGAACTGCCTCCGGTAAACGGAGGCATCCGTGTTCACCTTAGGACCTCGGTGCAGATCTAACCGAATTTCCGGACGCGGGACTTGCCACGGAGGCACCTCGCTAGATGTCCGGATCATACAGGGACCTACAGCCACTCCTATTTCGGTACACGAGCTATCAAGTCTAATACCAACCGGCCGAGTGGCACGAGGCCGGTTGGCGTACCCCTGGTGGTTTTGGGTACCGAAGAGAGCTTGATAGGTCGGGTGTTGCGGCATTTGACGCACATTGGCAGCATATGCTAACAGCATATGTTGGCGTCTATAATTTAAAGCTGGAACACCCGATTCGGCGAGTAGGCTGGGTATCGGGCTGGTCCGGAAGGCACCGGTAGCCAGCCTAACGCCACTATGGTGGATACTGTCCAGCATTTTCAAGGTTGCCGGCCTTGCTGAACCGTATGCCGCAGAACCATAGTCTAGCCGGGACAGGACGAGGGCTTGGTAGAACCGTAGCAGCACCGCACGGTCAGCCCCCCACGTAGTGCCACTAAGAAACCTGAGCATGTTCAGTTTCCTGAGACATGTCATTTTCAATTGCCGTATATGGTGCTGCCACGTTAACTTGCTGTCAAAATGGAGCCCCAGGAAGCGATAAGTGTCAACCACCGGCAACGCAGCATCCCTGAGATGTAGTTCAGGGTGTAAATGTAGCCTCCGTAGCCGACAAAAATGGACGACGGAGGTTTTCGCTGCTGAAAAACGAAAACCCCGGTCGTGAGCCCACCTGTCGACCCGGTTGATGGCTAGCTGCAATTGCCGTTCCACGACTGCCATACTTCCAGAGCTGTAATGCAGAGCTAAATCATCTACATACAGCGATGGAACTACCGCGGACCCGGCGGCGGCAACAATGCCATTAATGGCAATCGCGAACAAGGTGACACTCAGCACTGAACCCTGAGGAACTCCATTTTCTTGGGTATAGTACTGCGATAATGTCCTACCGACCCTTACACGGAAGAGTCGGACGGACATGAAATTCGCAATGAAAGTCGGTAAGTTACCACGGAGTCCCCACTTGTGAAGGGTGGAAAGGATCCCGTAGCACCATGTGGTGTCGTAGGCTTTCTCGAGGTCAAAGAAAACCGTGACTAGGTGCTGCTTCCGGAAAAAAGCCTCCTGTATGGCGCTCTCAAGTCGCACCAGATGGTCAGTGGTGGACCTATGAGAGCGAAATCCACATTGGTACTCAGACAGGAGACCTTTATCCTCCAAGAACCACACCAGTCGACGGTTCACCATCTTTTCGAGCAGCTTACATAGGCCATTTGTCAAACAAATGGGCCTATAGCTGCTTACAAACTTGGGATTCTTTCCAGCCTTAGGAATCGGTATCACGATCCCCTCTCGCCATTGAGATGGAAACTCCCCTTCAATCCATATACGATTGAAGAGGAGCAACAGTTTTTTTATACTGGAATCGCACAGATGTTTTAACATTTGATTATGTATGTTATCCGGTCCAGGAGCCGTATCCCTGCACAGTGCAAGCGCACTGCGCAGTTCCCATTCAGAGAATGGTACATTATAGGACTCCGAAGCAGCAGTGGCAAAGGACAAGGGGTGAGTCTCTGCCTCCCGCTTCAGAGTCAGAAACGTAGGATCGTAACTCCCGGAGCAGGATACATCGGAGAAGTGCGAGCCAATGCTGTTGGCAATGGCGAGATGGTCCGTGATGATGTCTCCATTGATGGACACTCCGGGTATCGACAGTGATGTCGGGAGTCCGGAGATCCGACGAAGCTTAGTCCACACTTGAGATGAAGGAGTATGCGCCGTCATGGACGACACATACTTTTCCCACGTCGTTTTCTTACTCTCCCGAATCAGATATCGGGCTCTAGCACGCATCCTTCTGAAGGTGATAAGGTTGGCCATAGTGTTTTGCCTCCGATAGCATTTGAAAGCACGTCGACGATCTTTAATGGCTGCTGCAATCTCGGCTGTCCACCAAGGGACAAGCTTCCGGCGTGAGAGAATGGTACATTGCAGGACTCCGAAGCAGCAGTGGCCTAGGACAAGAGGTGAGCCTCTGCCTCCCGCCTCAGAGTCAGGAATGTAGTTAGTTAATTAATTATTGTTGTTTTAAGGGGCGGAACTACGAGGTAATCTCCCCCCCCCCCTTAAACACAGATTAAAGAATACAAATTTGAAATTGAATTTAAAATTTTGAGGAGGACACCTACATTTAAAAAGACCCACAATTAATAAAACAAAAACAAAAAATTAAATAAAAATAAAAATAAAAATTATAAAAATCAACAAAAATTACGGAAAAACAAAAAAAATTATCATTCAAAAACGAACAAGTCGTTGAGTCATTTTATACTGGAAAATTTAGATTGCTGGCCCTAACCCATTCTCACTTATGAAGCGGATAACGCGATCAGCAGCCACCGCGTCATCGGCTAATATAAGTTTGAGTGTCATCTGCAAACCAAGGTTTCTTCGTAAGTCGGCAAGATCCACACACTCGGTTAAAATGAGGGCTACGGTGAAAACGGCTCCACAGGAACAAAGGGGGGGCTTCCCTTCTCATTAGGTACGAGAGGGTGGATCTTGTATGACCTATCCTTAGCCTACACAAAATGACGAACTCTCTCCGTGACCGGAAAGAGCTCTGCCACACACGAGTAGTTCCCTTGATCGCTCTCAGTTTACTGGGCAGCCACTGACTCTCCCAAAATGCCAGAACTTGTAGGCGTAACTGAGAGTGAATATCTCTAGCGGGTACCTACATCGGTCGAGGTGGTAGTGATACCGCCTCTTTTTCGGCCAGATCCGCCAACTCATTTCCCCATTTGACTTGGAAGCCACAGAAAGGTGATTCGCGTGTCAGCGCGGCACAACCCGGCTAGTAGGTCTTGGATTCGCTGCACTAGGCTGTGTTGCGGAAAACATAATGTTGTAGCCAAATTCCAGTACATTATTTAGGTAGTATTCTTTCCTCGGACAATACCATACCTCAAGAGATTAACAACAGAATAAAGAAAGCTTCCAATTTCAATCAGGCAGTGCGTCAGCTACTTTGGGACGAAATATTTCCAAAAGCTTCCAAGATTAGTTTGTTCAAGATATACTTAACACCTATACTAACATATGGACTGGAAGCAGCAACCCGTACTGGACCAACAATCAGTCGTCTCCAGGCCGTGAAATGAAGTTCTTCCGTTCTTGCCTTCAAAAGATGAAAATGGACAAAATAAGGAATGAGGATATCCGACAACAACTGGGAATGGAAAGGAGCTTGCTGGAGACACTCGAAATCAAGAGATTGAGATAATATGGTCATATGAAGAGGATGGCTCCCCACAGGATCCCTCGAGTGTACTTTGGCCAGTGTGTCCCCAGGAAGAGACCCGATGTGCGATGTGTGGGAGAAGCAAATTTATAAGGACCTTGAAGCTAGAGATAAGAACTGGTATCAAATACAAGAACAACAGTTATGGATGGACAGGACAAATTGGAGACGGCTCGTTTATAAACGCACCCGGCTTGCTGGAGCGAACAAACGAGGATGATGATGAATGCCCTAATATTTACTGTACATATCATGTAAAATGATCACAGCATATTTTCAACTATCAAAATTCACAACAAAAAATAAAATCATTGTTTTGACACCATACCCTAGGGGAGGTCTCCTTTGTTACCCTCGAATTCACTTTAATAGGACTGTATATTTTATTCCATTATTCATTTCCGTGGGGTGTCTGAATGTTCTGCAAATGTGGAGCAGCGGAGGGTAGTGGCTTGTGATGTCGGGGTTAGAGTCATGTTTATTCTACCACGTGCGCTGTCACTGCACTGGACTTTCCCCGGAGTGAGGTGACATCTTCGTCAACAAGCCAGCCACTTCCGTTTCCGGTGGCACGTGTATGGTTCCTCGTTCAATTCTCAGATCTTGATGGTGTGTTTTAGTCTTCAAGTGTAGCCCTCTCTGAGGGTAAACAGAGGCATATGGGCTCTGAACGACGAACGACATCAAAGTGAGGCACATCCTCTATTTATCTGTCTTGAAAATACATAACGTGCTTAGTGGTCTTCAAGCTTAAGGGTGTAGCCTGATAGGAGGTGAGGAACTTCATTCGAAATATTTTCTTATGTCAACAACGTGATGCTATCAATATCTTTGTTCAGTGTCTGGCCTAGTTTACAGCCATACTCACTTCTTACAAATTCCCGAGGTGCTCACAGCTCCAGGGACGCAGGTAGCGCACCACACGGCGCGGCATCGCCTTCACTTTATTGTGCCGGGCTCCTCTCTTTCAATTTACCTGTTAACAGTGACGTAACTACGTAACGACGTTTTTAATTTTTAATAAAACACGTATAGGGATTGAAGACAAATTATTGAATAGGCTATTTGACTGGTTTCTGGAAACCTTCTCAGATTATTTATTATTATTTGTATATTGAGCCCACAAAAAGTGGTTACTTTTAATTATTTTCGTATTTCTTCAGAAAATAGCAAATAAATATGCAATATTTAAATAAGCCGCCAAAACGTTATTTTGTGCAAGAGGGCTTCACACTGGCTTCAGTGACGTGATAATTCAGCACGTAAATGGTTTGTGAGTATAATTGGCTCACGAAAGTGCTTATAAAATAAATACATAAACACTGTAATTTAGTTCACATTTCACTATAGGGTCTACTCAGAGAGAGAGAAATGGATGATAATGATAATTATTGTTTTAAGAGGCCTATCATCTATGTTATCGGCCCCTAGTGGTTTGGGTGATCGTCATAATGGACAACTAGGACTAACTACTGACTTAACAACTAACTTACAGTACATGCTAAAAGAAGAAATGAATAAACAAAAAAGAAAAAGAAAGGAAATAAAGTACGGGGGGAAAAGAAATGCCCTCAACCCCTGAAGAAAGGGGATTCAGGGACTTGGAAGGTAGGAGAGCCATGAAAGGCACAAAGGAAAGGGAAAGAGGAGAGGGCCCGCCCCAAAGTCAGGGGAAATAACGAACCCAGCTCAGGAATACCTCGGGGTCGCTAACTCCCAAACTCACCAGCCGTGAGCCCTTGAGAGTGTGGCACTATCCAGGGTGCACCAGAAATGGTGGGGCTACATACACCCTGCCTAATTGAGGGCCTTGTGCAGAAGGCAGGAGATATCATGAAAACAGAAAGAAGGCTGACCCCTCGAAGAATGAGGGTATCAGGAAAGATGAGACAAGGGCCATTAAGGCAGGAAAGTACAAGACTCCGTAGGCCCTAATACACACCGACGGGGTCGGAAGAGAACAAATGTTGACCAAGGGAGGTCGACAGGAAAGATAACTGAAAGGAGTCCGGCACAAGTGGAAGCAATGCCGGAATCAGCTGGGGTCCCGTGATCGCCGACCCACGTTCCACAAGTTGTGAGTCCCTGGGGGGGGATTGATGTTCGTTGGCATATAGTTATATGGTATCTTTCACACACTGAATGGTACAGGCTGCACTTACAAAGTATCGTCTGGCTCATGGAAGTGAGTTTTTACGCAGATTAAGTGGTGGTTATCATGCACCGACAACCGGGTCGACGTGGCGTAGTTTTTGGTTGGGCCCCATCCAGGTCTAGCATTGCATCTGTAGAGAAGAACTCCGGCCGTATTTGTCTGTGTTATACTAGCCTACTTAACTGTGATTTACCCAAGACCATGAGCTACAAATAGTGTGTAGTGCCAGCGTGTATAAATACGTCAGTAAAGACACCGGAAAATGTATTTGTAAGTGTTCCGAAAAATGCCAAAATACCCAAAACGTGTTTACAACTTCCTTGCGGAGGATTCAGCTGTTTTCTTCTCTGAAGACCACTTCGATTTAAGTACAGTAAACAAATAATGTTTAGTGAATGTTTCATTGTAAAGTCATAATATTTAGAATATCGATGGTCTATTTTACCAATCTGTTTGAGGTTTGAATTCTATGTTGTCTTACCTAAGGGAGATCCCGAGTGAAGCTGGGTATTTAGGTGCACTACAATGACCTTTGTACAGAAGAAAATGTGTCTATTTATGTTTTTAAAATAACTGTTAAGATAGCCAGATGATAGCAGAACAACTCGGGTTAATATTTTAATAAGAATATTTAATAGGTTTATAATAGGCTAGACTTATACTCAAGCCCTAACTGACAATCTCTGCCAAAGCCCCTCTCAACACTAATCACCACAGAACATCAATACACAGTATAGATATCATTACAGTATGGACACTTAGGCAAAACCAGAAGAACGGATTTTCAAAAAAACAATTGATAAGGGGCAGCACCAATTCACCTGTAAGCCGCTAGGTAGCACCACTTATGGACAAACACATGATAAACAGCTGGGTGCTGAATGTATATTTTATGTAATTTATTGAACTCAATTTCAACACACTAGCTCTCTTTAGAATCAGATACTGCATTTTAAGAAAATAGAAAGTGTTAATATTACTGAGTTTCAATTCTAAGAAGTGTGTAATTTAATGTTTAACACCACATTCCTTCAGTCCTGTGTTTTTTTTTAGCGTATGGCTTTTATTGCCGGGAATGTCCGAGGACATGTTCGGCTCGCCAGTTTTGTAGCTGCTTCGAGACGGACACCCAATGGGTGAGCTACAAGTACCGTTGGGGAGGAAAGTTGGAAGGGAAGGGCGAGGAGTTGGAAGGTAGCGGCTGTGGCCTATAGTGAGGGACCAGCACCGGCATTTGCCGGGAAGGAAGATGGGAAACCACAGAAGACCATCTTCAAGGTTGCCGGCGGGGGGATTCGAACCTCCTCGCCTCCCGGATGTGAGCGACTGCCATTAGTCATGCCGTAACCACCACGGCTAACTCACCCGGCAGTCCTGTGGTGTCGCATTGTGATTGCATCGTAACGATGAAAGGTTATGATATGTTTTAAATGATTAAAATAACACGATATACCGGTATTGAAAAGTGTGGGGGTAAATGTGGTTTTTGTTTTGTGAATTATAGGATAGGTGTTTGAGGGACTGATATTTCATGGGGATTAAAACCAGATTCATTCGGTGTAACGTTTGATATTTGTATTTACCGCTGCAATGCCCGAGGAAACCGGAATGCTGGTAGGTCCGGTGTGATAAGAGCAAAGGCAAAGCAAAGCCAACTCCGTACAGGCCATGGAGGCCCTGGGAGTAGTGAAAGGTAGAGAATTCCACTTTTTGTGACATCGGCAGTAGATGGGATGAAGTTGTCAGCTCCACGCCCGGCCGCCTTTGATCCCAGGAATTACCCTGGTACTCATTTCTGGTGTAGGCTGAGTCGACCCCAGGGCCATTTGCGTTTCCTAAAGTGGTAGTTCTGTTTCTAAAGTACACTACCTTGGTGGGGATCGAACCCACTCTCTTACAGTTAGAGGCTCAGCACGCAGCCCCTCCCGTGTGATGAGAACTGCGCAAAAAATTACCACACACATGTTGGTTTCCCAAATTTCTCCTATTGGTTAAATTGTAAAATTATATTTCTGAGTTGTTATTAATAATGACAAGCAATGTTTTCTTCAGACAAAATCGACAGGCCGTACTCAATAATGAACATGGATAGACTGCTCTCTCGCGGATACATGGTGAACCGTCGCCGTCATGCGTGCGTGCGTGCGTGCGTGCGTGCGGTACTTCCGGTGACGGACGTTGCAAAACCATGACGGAAAAATTACATGGTAAAGGCCTGATCTGTCTATACTGTATATGGTAACTATAGTGTGGTGCACTGCCAGCTGGGGGCTGTGGTGTTACCAACTCACTTATAATACTGTATATATTCTCCGATAAATTCCTAACATAACTTGCCTATTTTATTCAGGCGCGGATCCAGAGTTTGACTTTGAGGGGGGGTTACAGAATTGAAATGGTTAAGAAAAATGGTATCACTAACAACGCAATAACAAAATAACCAAACGTACAAAACCAGACCTTTTTTTTTTTGCAAGCTACATGGATAGAAATTTGATGCGTTGAGCGCACCAAAAATATTCGTACAAATTGCAACGGCGTGTTTTGCGACTTTTACATCGAGCTTCGAGAAAGTATCAAGGTACGTTACACTTTCGGCAAGTCGAGTTGGTGCCGACAAAGGGAGAAAGTCACAGCTTAAATTGCCAACCAAGCTTGCAGTTTGGACGTCGGCAAATTTTGTTGGTGCGAAAAAAAGCCCCAAATTCCTATCCGTGCAATGCTGCACATTCATCGTGACATCACTATAGACATCGATTCGGTAATCACAAGGTTCGCTAAACAAAATAGACGAGTTGATTGTGTTATATAAATAATCGTTTTATATAACAGGTATGAAGTTGTAAATATGTATAGTTGTAACAGAACATAATAATTGCAATAAAGATATTTTCAGCATTGAATAAAATTTAAAAGAACTGTTTTTCAGTTCAAATTCGTTAAGTTTTATTTGTCTGGTTGAAACATTTTTAAAGATGCCTTTCGCTATGGTGTGATGACAATTGTGGTTCAATTTAAACATACATGATAAGAATAAATAATATACACTGTGGTGTGACCTTACCTGTGATAGTATAATATAATAAGTGTTGTTGAGCGCCAGATTCCTATTTAAGACAGTGAATCGAAATTTATGAATTAACCTCGGCTATCAGCAGTAGAGTGAGACCTAATTATCCCTGGTCGTGGTGAGACAAAGTCATCTAACCAATCCAGTATTTAATCAAGGAGTATGATTGCCTTAAAGTACTAACTACTATGAAAGAAATAGGCATTACATTAAAGAAAATGAATTTATTAAATGCAAAAACAAAATATTAATAAAACAGAATAGTGATATTCACACAATTGAATTTAAAATTACTCAATGCGGCAATTAATTTAAAAGAAAATAAACATTAATGAATTGAATCTATCTTGAAGTTACATATTACAGAGACGTCGGATATTTAATTGTTTGCTCACCCTTTTGAAGTATCATCATAAAAATGTGTGCAAGATGATCTCGATGTTGCGTTTCATATTTCTAAAAAAATGTTGTAGTATGTCATTTGATACTGTTTAACATAACCAAGTCCGTTGCGACTTGTAGATTGATTGTAAAATTGATCTATAAGTCAGTGCGGACAGATATGTATCTTGGGTAGACATCACGCTGTATGGTTTGAAGTCGGAAGTCGAATATTGGCTCAGCTCATTAGCTAAGACCCTCAGTTGACACTCTCCTATGGTGGTCAGAACAATTGTTCCCTAATGACTTGTCGTTCACTAATAACTCTGTAGATGCGGGTGTGGGGTTATATCTTCCTTGTCACGTGGTAGAAAGCAGCCCCCACTCTAGAAGCAAGCTACCCTCTCTCTTCAGTCTTCTCTATTCATGACTCCATACTTGCAATATCTTGACGCGTACGTACATTAGAAATGGCGTGTTAGTTGCACCATGCGTGAAATATTTGTTCCATTCCTTCTCGAAGGAACTAGATGGTGCGCACGTGATGGTTACTCATGACAGTGACTCTTAGCCGTGGTGAAATAACTACTACGACGTTCTGTTTGTGACGCATAGGGTTGTTCCTTATTGCCAATCTTGTTGCAATATATAATACTTCGTCTCTTTACAAATAAATGTTAATAAAAATCTAATTGAATATAATAATAAAAACCGCTTACAATCATCTGATATAAAAATCATCTCATCGATGTACTAATTAATAGGAATAATAAATATGATAATAAATGAATGAATAACCCTTTATATCTAACAGGTATGGGATCGAATCGTTACATGGTTATTGTGTTTTCTTTTTTTGAGTTTGCAAAAAAAAATGGTCTCCGTTTGGGGGGGGGGTCATGATCCCCATGACCCCCCCCCCCCCCCACCTTTGAATCCGCGCCTGATTTTATTACAGATAGAGAAGGATATGGCAAACTACCGCCAGTACAAAATGGGATTCAGCCAGAGAATAACGATGATAAATGGAGTAATGCCTTCTAAATTTCATTGCCTACCGGGTGAGTTAGCCGAGGTCGTTGCGGCATGACATGACATGACATGGCATGACTGTTGGCAGTCGCTCACATCCGGGAGGCGAGGAGGTTCGAATCCCCCCGCCGGCAACCTTGAAGATGGTCTTCTGTGGTTTCCCATCTTCCTTCCAGGCAAATGCCGGGGTTGGTCCCTAACTATAGGCCACAGCCGCTACCTTCCCACTCCTCGACCCTCCCATCCAACATTCCTCCCCAACGGTACTTGTAGCTCACCCATTGGGTGTCCGTCTCGAAGCAGCTACAAAACTGGCGAGCCGAACATGTCAAACGACAAAGAAGAGTGTGAAGAGTGTGAAGACATTCTGCCAAGAAGTTCTGCCAACTGCAACTGTGCAAGAAGGTGTAATAAGGGAAGCCCATATGTAGACAAAAATACCCTTCTTCAAACCTTTCCGACACAATTGCAGCTGCCCTTTTTAGTGAGCATTCCATTATTAATGTAACTGGATGTAGTTGTCTCACTAGTTGGACATTTGACTTCAATGACAGCATCAGAACAAATTCCATCTGGAGTGGCTGCAATCATGGGCTATTGACGAGATAGGAATTGTCCTCAAGGCTTGATTTTTTAAAGCTTGTTTTGCACAGTTTTTATTACTGAAGATTCTAATTTTCGATTTCTTCTCATAGCCGACGTGTTTGGTGTTTTAGCTCCCATGATCGCAGCTACTAATGATCCATCTGGTGTTTGGCAGCAACTGACTTCAAATGCGTTGGATGCTGCAATACGAGCATATCTTAACTCATACCACAAAGAGCTTTTATATTGGCTTCTAGCAGTATTTTCTATTAAAGCCAGAGCATTTACATCAAGATTCTCTACTAATGCTTCAAGTAGTTTGTTGATGTCATTCCTAAATTACATCATGCCTTCCCTGAATAAGAGCGGCTTCGGTGGCGTTTTTGGTAGCATGCTGAGCTTCTATGCCCAAGATAGCGGGTTCAAACCTGGCCGAAGTCGACGGATATTTTAAGAGCGTTAAAATCCCAAGGTATGCCTTTCTTCGGAGGGGGAGTAAAGCCGGCGGTCCCATGTCATAGATGTATGGCAAGAAAAAAGAACCTACCACTAACTGCAATATTGTGGAACCTAAAATTTGTAAGTTAGTGTGATAACCCTATATTAGTTCCAATGTTCGCCACCAGGTGCTGACTGCGATGGCATTTAGTAGTCACGTCCGCAGCTAGGTGTCATGGGCGGTAGTATTCGGTGGCAAAAGTAAGAACTACTTGAAAAAATTAATTGCCTGCTGTTCTTCTACCTGATTCACAGATAACACAGCCATCACAATTAACACCGGTTATCAGACAGATTCTACACACACATAGAGTGCGTGGTGCTACATGACAGCGTTGTCGCAGCCCCTAAACTAAGGAACCAACCAACCCTGAATAAGGAAATGATGAAGTGAAAACTGCCGGTCATCACTGTGATTAAAAATGCGTTGATACCTCAAAAGTTCACAGTTTGACACTTTCTTGTTCTTGCCTCTTGAGGGAACTCGGTACGAAGCCCAGTGTTCGTATTGTGACGTGGAACTTTTCTCTTGCACAGCTGTTTACAGTACCATACTTCATTGAGGTCCCAACTCTGGAGAGTGTTGGTTTCTTTCAGTAATATTCAAGTGAGTGAACTATGATAATATTCTAAATATGTAAATAATGCAAATATATTTGTAAAACATGTAATATGTGTGTGGGGCCCTTTTCCAATAGGCCTTCCATACTTCTGTTTGATTTATGGTAAATAAATAACTATACCGTAATAATAATAATAATAATAATAATATTAATAATAATAATAATAGCTATTTATTTATTTATTTATTTATTTATCGTATGGCTTTTAGTGTCGGGAATGTCCAAGGACATGTTCGGCTCGCCAGAGGCTGTAGCTGCTTCAAGTGGGCAGCCTTAGGGTGAGCTACAAGTTCCGTTCAATTTCAAGTAGTTCCAACTTTCGCTACCACATGCCGATGATACCTAGTGGTAATCGCTGGAACTTTGGTGGAGCGTTCCAACGAAATCTAACCTAGAAATTTAGCTTCACACAAGTTTAGTCTGTGGAAGGATTTTTTACATGCCATAAATTTATGACATGGGACCGCCGCACAATGGGGCAAGAGTGCCTCAAATGCGGCATTAATTCTAATTTCACTTAATAGGATTTCTAAGTTATATAGGCCTATCATTGTCAAGGACATGTTTGTGTCTTACGAAAAGTGAAAATACAGTTCATTTGACATTTGTTTATTAATATAATAGTTGTAAAACATTGTACAAATTATAACTGTAGCAAAATAATTATTTTGGAAATGCAGAAATCAAATTAAATCACATGAATCCTCAGAACTAGTGAAAATACAATTGTCTCAATTACCACCATCACTCCGTTCATCATCATCATCCCGACTCCTGGGAATAATTATAGATTTTAATAAATCTAATGCTTCTTTCGGAAGGCCCTGAAGGTTTCTTGTTGTTTTGGAAGTTTCCTCTTGTTGGTGATAACTGGATCAGAACTCACCAAAGAGTAATTTAAAATATCTGCATTTGTTTTCTGTAGACTACATTTTCTGGAATAATTTTCCCGTCAATTTTTGAAGTCCTTATTACGTGCTGCCTGTGCTTCCTCTGTTAACTGTCCAATAGGAAGCAATGCAGACGATACTATTTCAGGTCCATGTATCAAATATTTATGCAGTGTAGGAGACGTGTTGCACCATGGGCATTTCTGACGAAATATCTTGCCGTGCTATTTCCAGATGTTTTCTCCTTGTGATGAACATTTTATTTGAGCTGGTACCTGAAATAAACCCAGACAAGATTTTATTTGAAGCCCTCCGATTTTCTTTGTTCTTGATTTGATTGTAATTTAAAAAAGGGGGCAAAAAGTAGTAGCAAACCTAAACTGATCTACAATATAGAGGCCACAACCACTAGAAAAAATCAACAATGCATGTTCGGACTGCCTCGGAACATAACTATTCACCTTATATCTCAAGATGGTAAATATAAGCAGGCGTTTAAAGAACGATTTTTTTACATACCTGAACACGAAGGTTCCATGGCGAAACAATGAAAAAAATCCGAAAACACGACTTATCTGCTCTGCAATATCTCAACTACTGAGGGCTCCCCAAGTGAGACGCAGTGTGGTCAAGGTCACAACGTGTTTCAACATGGTCGAGCAAGTCTTCTAGTGTTCTGTTATAGGCTACCAAAAATATCATCATACGACCAATTTCAGTTTTTGAATTAATGTCGCATTTGAGGCACTCTTGCTCCACTGTGCGCCGGCTGAACTTCCTCTCAGTACTGGAAGGTTCCTCTTTTCACCGATGGGTCCACATCAAAATACTGTTTTGGAAAATTGCTTGTTTGGAAAAATCACCCATTGGGCTTTTAGGGTCTGGGGGTGCGATGGTGCAGTAGTCAAGCTGCTTGCCTCTCAGCAAAGCGGAATATCAAAGTGAAATATCACGTCCTGTGATCCGATGCCCGGTCAATGCATGTGGGATTTTGAAAGTGAATTATCACATCCTGTGGTTCAAATTCCAAGTTGAAATGGTGGTTCCGTAGCCCATGATCTTGAGATTAACGGTCAAGTAAAACTACAATTTCTTTCATTTCTACCTTTAGGGTCTACAGTTCCTTACATTCTACCATAATTTTATCCAGTAAAAATAAGCTTGTTGTAGCTGTGTGTTCATGTTATTTAGAAATAAATGTTATCGAATTGGAAGCCATTTTCAGTGTTACCTTAATGAATAAACTTGTCAATGCTCTTCAGTCGGTCAACACGATTATACATAATCCTAATCAGCACCTTCTGGTTGGTTGGTTCCTCAGTTTAGGGGCTGCGACAACGCGGTCATGTAGTCCCGTGTACTTTGGGTGTGTGTAGAATCTGTCTGATAACCGGTGTTAATTGTGATGACTGTATTAGTGTGTGTTATCTGTTGCCACGGTGGGTGTGTGGTTATAGTGTCGGACTACCAACCCCAAGATTGCAGGTTCGCCCCTGACCATGGTAAGTGATTTTTGAAGGCGACAAAAATCACGACACTCATGTCATACGTAGTTGGCATGTTAAAGAACCCATTTGAATTCAGTAGGCCGTGTTCAATGGCAAAATTAATCTCGGGATTTTCCGCCAACACAAAGTTCCTCATTTCTCTACTAGAAAGCGGTATAGCGCCAAGGAGCTTAGATAGGCTGTCTAACCTCCTTGACATTCATAGTGCTCCAAGGAGCATTAAATTCGACACGCAAGCTACCCTCTGGGTGTCAGTTAACAAAGCTTGCACCAGGCACCCGAGGCCATACGATATTATTATTATTATTATTATTATTATCTGTTTTTTAATTCAAGGACTGCAGACATGAATTTTTGATGTGTAACATCTTTCCACTCGGTATCTGGATATTTTTGTGGGAGTGATTTTGGAAAAGAGACGGAAGTGGATGGGACGGAAACAATGAGCGCGCGCGGTGGCGGAGATCGGTACAACGACGTACCTTAAGCCATGTGACTATGTGGAATGTAAATCGCATACGGTTTACCTCAAGGTTTGGAGGCCCCATTAAAGAAATTCCTACAATACATCATCTTCAAGTTGTCGTTCTTTGGTGTGAAAATATTCATTATATCATATTTGCTGAAAACAATTACGGTCTATTAAATCTTCATACTTTTGCTGTATTCTTATTTAATGTAAGCACTCGATACTTCGAGTGCTATATCGCATCAACCAACACTCCAAATAACGTAGGAATTCAGTATATTAAGACCGACTACTAACAATAATTGAAACTTCGTTGGTCTAAACGTATCACTGGGAGAAACGCATTTTAATATACCTACTGCACACCTAATTTTTAATCGCGCCTATACTTGGCAGTGCGCTATATCGGCAATAAGAGGCCATTTTCAATAACACAGCTGTCATGGGTTCACTAACTGGCCGATATAAAGCGCACCTCGCATCAAGTAGGCAGTGGATTGCTCCCGCATACAGTTGCAGGTATATGTCACTATTGCAGATGCATTGGAGAATCCTTTCATGTTTGCTGGCACAAGGTAGCACTATGAGATCATTCTTTAAAAAATGCGAATAAGTTATATGGAATTATTCGAATAACATGTCAGATGTTATACATCATATTATGCGACTACTGTAGGGCTCGTAATTTTTTTTCAAGTTGTTCCTACTTTTGCCACCAAACGCCACCGTCAACGAGCAACTAGTTCAGAACTTAGTTACCAGATGCCACCGCAGTCGGCTCTTGATGACGAATGTACGAACCTAAGAACGTTAGTCAAATGTTTAACCTATATGTAATTTAGCTTCACACAGGTGTAATTAGTGGAAGGTTCTTTAACATGCCGTAAATCTATGACATGGGAACGCCGGCTTTACTTCCCCTCCGAAGGAAGGCATACTGAGGGATTTTTAACGTTCTTAAAAAATCCGACGACTTTGGCCGGGTTAGAACCCGCGATCTTGGGCATAGAAGCTCAGCACGCTACCAACTACGCCACCGAAACCACCTCAGCACCTTGTCATTAGGTACGAGTGGGCGGATCTTGCATGACCTTTCCTTAGCCTACACAAAATGACGGACTCCCCTCGAGACCAGAAAGAGCTCCGCCATACGTGAGTAGATCCCTTCATCGCTCTCAGTTTATTGGGCATTGGGTCAGCTAGCAACTGACTCTCCCAGAATGCCAGTAGGCCTATTTGTCGGCGTAACTGAGAGCGAATATCTTTATTGGCCGAGTTGTTTGTGATACAGCCTCTTTTGCAGCTTGATCCGCTAACTTATTTCCCGCAGACAGGAAAGATAGAGAGGAGCCTGACACACGTAGACGTAGGCCTAATGATGATGATGATAATTGTTGTTTTAAGGGGCCTAACATCTAGTTTTTTTTTCGTGTGGCCTCCTGAGAGGTCGAGTGCAGGTCTTTCTATTCGACGCCCGTGGGCGACCTGCGCGTCGGGATGAGAGATGGAATGGATGAAGATGAATGAAACTGGGCTAGGATGCGGAAGGAAGCGGCCGTGGCCTGTCAGAAGGTACTGTCCCAGCATATGCCTGGCGTTGAAAATGGGAAACCACGGAAAACCATTTCAAGGACAGCCGACGGTGGGGCTCGAACCCACACGTCTACCGAGTCAGCAGAGAGCTTGGCCCCATGGCCTAACGCAGCGCTTTAGCCAGCGTAGCCACTACTGTCGGTACATCTAGGTTATCGGCCCCAAGTAGACGTAATGCTGAACTCAGTGGGGACCCCGTGGTCGCCATATCACGTTCCGCGAGTTTTGAGTTGTTGGAGGACAGTTCACGTGCTGTAGAGTAAGGAAGTGTGTAGCCGAATGGAAGTCATCCTACATCCCACAAGTAATAATAATAATAATAATAATAATAATAATAATATCGTATGGCCTCGGATGCCGGGTGCAAGCTTTGTTATTTGACACCCAAAGGGTATCTTGCATGTCGAATTTCGTTGTTACTTGAAGCACTATAAAAGTCAAGGCGGTTAGATATATCTAAGCTCCTTGAACACCATAGCGCTTTCTAGTAGAAAAATGAGGAACTTTGTGTTGGCGAAAACTCCCGAGATTAATTTTGCCATTATGAACCCGGCCTACTGAATTCAAATGGGTTCTTTGACATGCCAACATCGTATGACATGCGTATCGTATTTTTGCCGCCTTTCAAAAATCACTTACCATGGCCATGAACGAACCTGCAAGTTTGGGGTTAGTAGACCGACACGTTGACCACTCACCCACCGTGGAAAGCTATCCCACAAGTGGGAAGGAAGGAAGGAAGGAAGGAAGGAAGGAAGGGTGGACGTATTCCCCAGGCTAATGTGGGAGTGACAGACATAGTGTCACTTCAATCTGTGAACCGTCTGCGAAACAAATTTCCTCCCAATGTATTTACACTGTTAGCGGGCGAGTGGCTGAAGATGGAAACACCATCAGCTGTATTCATCCCAGGACTAGGATCGTACAGCTTCCTCTAAGGTTCCGGAGCTGTCCCGGTGATTGGTATTCCTTAAACTGGTGCCAAAGTTTCTATTACATATTTCTCGCATTTCCCTTGTCCCCGTAATGCAGCATGGTTTAAACCTCATTTAGTCCCACTGTTCCAAAAATGGAAAAATGACGCCGAACCGCGATCCTAGTGGCGTAAAATGGAACTAACTGTTTGGCGCTCCAAATCCCTGCTCTATTTCTAGGCTTTGAGTATAACGTAGGTCACGGTTGGCACTGCAACCTGATATGTTCTAGGCCAGTAGGGAAAGCCATGAGATGGAGCAATGCCCTAAAGAAGAAGATTGAGATCGATCAACCAGCAATACTTGGACTATAGAATATATATATAGGCGGCTGTGATCGGATATATGAGAATGTAGGAAGTGTATGGGTTGCTATTCGTTCAGAAAAATGGTTCCGGTAACAGCAGCTTCTAGGTTTCCCGTTGAATTGTTCTGTTCAAAACGCTTGGCAAATTTACCGTGTCACTATTCTAGTTTGTGGTGTGTGATTTATCATCTCTCCAAGTTTGGCTCCCCTGCAGTTGGCAGGTCTGCTTGACCTTGAGACGGCCCCAGTGCTGTTTGTATCCTCTCCTCCCTCAGTTCAGTCCATTCATTCATTCATTCATTCATTCATTCATTTATTTGCAATTGGGGGGGGGGGGGGGTCCCCCGGTGGCAAATTGGATATACATAACAAATAAATAATTATACATAACAATTCAATAACAATTAAATAACAATTAAACTGGAGTATTTACACAAATAGTCAGTCTTTTCTTAAACACACCTATATGTTTGGGAAAAGGCTCTAAGACTGCGGCAGGTAGAGAGTTCCAGTTAACAATGGCACGGTTTACAAATTAATATTTACCATAATTTGTTCGCTGTGGTCGGCCCTTAACGTTGAAACGATGATCGCTCCTACCCATGTAAGTGGGCTTTCCCAATCGTTTGCTAAGCTCACCCCATGCTGGCGTGCATGCAGTCAGTTTAGACGTCTGTTCATGGATCTGTTCAACAGCTTCAGAAGTTCTCGTTCTACCTGGTGATTTTGCTTTTAAATCACTACCGGTTTCCATGAAAGACTTTAGCCAATGACGGATAGATTTTGCTGTAGGTAGTTCACCGCCGTACTGACGTCTAAAATTACGTTGCATTGTTAACTGACTCAGTTTGCACAAGCCAATTAACACACTGCGCTTTCTGTTGCGCAGTACACATTGCTACTGAGTTGCACTGCGCTGCATGCACGCCTGGACTGAACTGAGGGAGCAGAGGAAGCAAACAGCACTGGGGCCGTCTGAAGGGCAAGCAGACCAGCAGGGGAGCCAAACTTGATGTTGTGGATCATGAAGCACCACGGCCTATCAACCAGTAGGATATGACTAGTCTGGTAATATTACTCTATGCCAACAAGAGAGAGTGTAGAGTATAACAATAGAAACACGAAAATAAAGGGAGTCGTGGAAAAAGACGTGTTGTCCATCACACAAAATTGGTGCGGAGAGTTGATAAATCACACACCACAAACTAGAAGTGTGTATGTCACTTTGTACAGATTCTAGGACACATTAAAACCAGTGAATTCTTTTTCAAACACCGTGTATGTGTATTCAATGAGAAAATCTATTGGTCCTGTTCCATCGGGAAAACGCGCAACTGATAAAGGTGACTCGATGGAGGTGCGTCTTGATGGAAGGGATCATCTCACCATCTCATTACATCCATTGGAAGACATAGATGTAGTTATGCTCAAAGTGCAAACATTCCTCTTTGCAGACCTTTGGGTAATAAATGAAGTGTTCAGGTACAACCTGCTCGTGAAAAGTGAAGAGGGAAGTTAGTGTTCACAAAACAGAATGGATTTCAAACGCTTGATCTTTATTTCTATTTCTGTTTAAGATTCCTTTAAAATATTTTTTCAAATATTGTTTCCCATCATGATTCCATCATTATGTCCTAACATAAAATTACAATAGAAAGATTATTTTGTGTAGCCTTTAATGAGATGTACGCATTCGTGTCCAATGTTCCAAAAATGGAACACTGTGATTACGGTACTTCCCATTAGAATTCAATTCTGATGAAATTATTGTAGTTTGGCGGCTTCGGTGACGTAGGTGGTAGCATGCTGAGCTTCTATGCCCAAGGTCGCGGATTCAAACCCTGCCGATTATTTTAAAGAGCGTTACAAATCCCTCAGAATGCCTTCCTTCTGAGGGGAAGTAAAACCGGCGGTCCCATGTCATAGATTTATGGCATGATAAAGAACCTTCCACTAATTGCACTTGTGTGAAGCTAAATTATAGGTTAGATTTGACTGACGCTTTTAGGTTCCAACGTTCGTCGCCAGGAGCCGACTGCGGTGGCATCTAATAACGAAGTTCAGAACTATTTGGTCGTTGTCGGTGACGTTTGGTAGCAAAAGTTGGAACTACTTGAACATCGAATGTCTGCAGTCCTTACTAGAATTAAAAACAGATAACACAGATACAGCCATCACAATTAACACCGGTTATCAGACAGATTCTAGACACACCCAACGTACACGGTGCTACATGACGGCGTTGTCGCAGCCCCTAAACTGAGGAACCAATCAACCGCAGTTTATATAACTGCCAAGAAATCAGGGGACACAAAAAGTTTTAAAAAAATCTTTAAAATAATAATTTGGGCACTGTTGGGTTAAGGTGCAGATCATCTGCCCCTTGTATTCACTATATCAGCAATATTACCGTATGTTGCCAGGAAATGAAGCACCTTCTATTTCATGGTCAGTAATTCAGACGAGGACTGGCGTAAAACGACTGTTCCGATGGTTCCCAAATGATTAGAGGATGATTATATTACATTTTGTTGTTGTTGTTGTTTCATTTTATGGGCTTGGTCATCGTGGTCATTTAACCCCGTGTGCTTGGGTGTGTGTAGAATTTGTCTGGAAACCTGTGTTGGTTTGTTAGTTATTGTTGTTTTAAGGGGCGGAACTACGTGGTAAACCTGTGTTATTCTGGTGTCTGTAGTAATAGTGTGTGTATTTGTAATTCAGGTGAGGATTGGCAAGGAGGCGGCCGATGTCTTAAGTTAAGAACCATCCTAGCATTTTCCTGGAGTTGAAATGGAAAACCAAGGAAAACAACATCCAGGATGGCTGATGTGGGGATCGATTTAACTTCTTCTCAGTTTTACCTCACGAGGCAAATAGCTCATGGCGATGGCGCAAACCTGCGTGAACCCGTGAGCGAAGTTAGATGTCTGCTAGGAACTGGAAGGTTAGAAAACTTGGAAACGGAAATGGATAGGTTGAGGTTGGACTTGGTTGGGATTAGTGAAATGCGCTGGCAGGAAGAACAGGACCTTTGGTCAGGAGACTATAGGGTCATTAGCACTAAATCAAACAATGGACAAGCAGGGGTTGGTCTCATATTGAGTAGGAAACTTGGACATCGAGTGGAATATTATGAGTAATATAGTGATGGGATATTTGTAGCAAAAATCAATACAAAACCTACGTGCACCACAGTGGTACAAGTCTATATGCCTACCAGTCAAGCTGATGATGAAGACATTGAAAAGGTCTACGAAGAAATAGATAAAATTCTGAGGTATGTCAAGGGTGATGAAAATGTTATAATAATGGGAGATTGGAATGCTGTGGTAGGAAAAGGAAGAGAATGGAAGATAGTAGGAGATTTCGGATTAGGTAGAAGGAATGATCGAGGAAGCAGGCTGATGGAATTCTGCACCGAGCATGAGTTGGTCATAGCTAACACCTTATTCAATAACCACAAGAGAAGAATATACACATGGAAGAGACCAGGAGATACAGGGCGTTACCAAATTGACTTCATTATGGTCAAGCAGAGGTTTGGAAACCAGAATTTGGATTTTAAAACATATCCCGGTGATGACATAAACTCTGACCACAATCTGGTCGTTATGAAATGCAGATTAAAGTTGAAGAAAATGAAGAAAAGTCAAAAGGTGGGCAATTGACAGACTGAAAGAGAAGGATATAAACGAAATATTCAAGAAGAGTATAAAGGAAGGACTAATGAAAAACCACAAACAAACTTCAATTGCAGAGAATTGGGCACTTTTGAAGAATGAAATAACAAAATCCGCAGAAAAAAACATTGGTAGGAAATAAAGAATAGGTAGAAAACCGTGGATCACTCAGGATATACTAGAATTGATGGATGAAAGGCGGAAACACAAGAATGTAAGAGATGAAAAGGGGAAAGCAGAATACATACCTCTGAGAAATGAGGTTAACAAGAAGTGCAAGGAAGCGAAAAATGAATGGTTGAAAGAGAAATGTGCAGGTATAGAAAATTGTCTGAAATTAGGAAAAGTAGACACAGCTTATCGAAGGATTAGGAATACTTTTGGGGATAAGAAGACTAAATGCTGTAATATTAAGGACACAAATGGAAAGCCTCTAAGACATAGGGAAGAAAAGGTTGAGAGATGGAAGGCTTACATCGAGTGTTTGTATAAGGGAAAGGAGATTGAGAATCATGTAATGGAAAGGGAAGAGGAAATTGTTGAGGATGCAAAAGGAGATTTAATATTGAGATCAGAATTTGACAGAGCATTGGAAGACTTAAGTAGGAACAAAGCACCAGGCATAGATGATATACCGATTGTGTTGCTACGCTGCATAGGAGATGAAGGTCTGATCAGGTTATTTCACTTGGTGTGTAGGATTTATGAGACAGGTGAGGTACCCTCTGGATTCAAGAAGAATGATATCTTCCCTATACCGAAGAAAGTGGGAGCTGACAGATGTGAAGATTACCGTACAATAAGCTTGATTACTCATGCTTCAAAGAACCTGTCGAGAATAATTTACAAGTGGATGAAAAGCCAGATAGAAACGGAGTTGGGTGAAGACCAGTTTGGTTTCAGGAGAAATGTAGGAACAAAGGAAGCTGTACTAAGTCTTAGGCTGATTTTGGAAGGTAGAATAAGGACAGATAAGAGAACAGTCATGGCATTTGTTGACTTAGAAAATACTTTTGATAACGTTGATTGGACTAAATCGTTTGAAATTTTGAAAACGATTGGATTAAAATACAGGGATAGGAGGGTGATAAACAATCTATACAGAAACCAGACAGCAGTCATTCGAGCTGATGGACATGAGAGAGAAGCTGGTATTCAGAAAGGTGTAAGGCAACGCTGCAACTTATCACCCATACCTTTCAATCTTTTCATGGAGCAAGCAATTAAGGGAATTGGAGAAAAATTTTAAAAGGGAGTGAAGATTCAAGGAGAAATAATTTCTACTCTATGATTTGCCGATGACATCGTCATCTTGGCCGACACGCCTGAGGATTTCAATGCGTTTTTGAATGGTATGGACTCCGTCTTGAGGAAAGATTTCATGATGAAACTTAATAAATGAAAAACAAAAATATTGGAATGCAGCCGAAATAAATCAGAAACCTCTATGGACATCAAATTGGCAGGTGAAAAGCTGAAGGAATTAGGAGACTTAGGAAGATAAATAACCAGTGATGGACGAAGCAAAGAGGACATAAAAGGTAGGTTGGCTCAGGCAAGGAAAGTATTTCTACAAAAAAAAAGGAATCTGTTTACACCGAATATAGATTTAGGTGTTAGGAAGTCATTTTTGCAAGCCTTTGTCTGGAGCGTGGCACTCTGTGGAAGTGTAACTTGGACTATTGGTGCAGCAAAGAAGGTGAGAATTGATGTGTTTGGAACGTGGTGTTACAGGAGAATGATGAAGATCAGATGGGTAGATAGGGTTACAAACGAAGAGGTATCAAGACGAGTGGGAGAGGAAAGATGTTTCTGGCGACTGCTAATGAAGAGAAGAGACAGGTTGGTAGGACACATTCTAAGACACCCAGGAATAGCAAGCTTAGAAGGAAGGGTCGAGGACAAGAACTGTAGGGGAAGACCAAGGTTAAAATATGTTAAACAGATTGCCTCGGATGTAGGGTGTGGTACCTATGTAGCGATGAAACGATTCGCTCAGGACTGGGAGGCATGGAGCGCTGCATCAAACCAGTCAAAAGTCAGAAGACTCAAACAACAACAAACGACGAAGGCAGCTTGCATGTCGAAGTTCGTCGTTCCTTGGAACGCTATGAAAGTCAACGAGGTTAGATAACTACGCTCCTTGACACTATAGCGCTTTCTAGTAGAGAATGGAGGAATTTTGTCTTGCCGGAAAATCCCGAGATTAAATTTGTCATAATGAAAACGGCATACTGAATTCAAATGGGTTCTTTAACATGCCAACAACGTATGACATGCATGTCGTGATTTTTGTCGCCTTTCAAAAATCACTTACCACAGTCAGGAGCGAACCTGCAAGCTTGGGGTTGGTTGTCCGACACGTTAACCACTCACCCACCGTGGCGAGCTGATAACCATGATGATCCGCCCTTTAAAACACGCACAGCCGTGTTCCAATTCTAACCTCATACTGGATTCTTTTGAAATCTAATATTGTCTTGCCGTAATGATCAATAATATGCATGACGTCCACAGACACATTAACATAATATTTCGTTTGAAAGTTTTGATATAGGCTAAGTAGCAAACAATACGTCAAAATGTCTAACATATGGATGGAATTGTTTGTTTATCGTCAACAATAAAATAGTCTCCATTAGCACCACACCACGTGCTTCTCAGTGGGGTCTCTCATCGCCCGTCACTCCGAGCTGTGTGTGTGATATTAGCTCTATTTTTAGTGTCAGAGAGATTCGCTTGCATTAAGTGTAATGTGAGTGGCTAATAGAGTGAAGCCAGACTGTTTTCAAGGCTACTCTAAGCACCGGAAGCTCTTACGGAGCTTTGAACCTTCATCTCTGACCGGCGAATGTTGGCCTACCTTTTTTTTATATATATATACATTTTAACTTTTTCTTCAAATTTACATTCCTTTTTTCGTTTTTCTGTTTGCTATTCTCATTTTTAAGAGGTCATTACATTCATCCAGTCCCTGCACCAGGGGTATTAATCACAGGAGATTAAAATACCCACGGCTTAGCCGGCAATCAAACCCAGGACCCTTTGGGCCAAAGCCTAGCATGCTAACCACTTAGCCACAGGACCGGAGAACTTTTTTAAAAATTTTGTTAGGCTTTTTGACCCTATATAGTTATGCTCCAATTTGTATATTTAAAGGTATTAGCGAACCCGTGCGAGAAATCTCGCATGCCCATAAACCACACTTTCCCCAATAGGTTTATTAATGAGAGACTTAAGGAGGAAGGTTGTCATGTATTTATTTCGACCAAATTATTATAGAACACTATTCAGTAAGAATTCCAAGTTCTACGTTCCCTAACGTAAGAAGCAATCACTGAAAATTGTATCATCATAATACTCACCGGTTATTCGATATTTATGAAATTATAAGATTTGAGTACCCATTCCTTTGATTTACTGTTTCTGAAATCCATGCAAAATGATAAAGGAAAGGATCAGAATGTTAAAATGACATAAAACAGGCGTCACAACGGCCAAAATGTGAGTGGACAGCAATTATGGAGAGTATTTTCCTACAGCAACTGTATCTGCAAATCGCACACTTCGTACATTTTCAAGTCATTTTTAAGGAAATTATAGATATTTATGAAATTAGAGTACAATTCGTCACTGCTAATGTCTATTTTCTTTAATTTGAATGCTCATTTGTCACAATTGGTCGCTTGTGAGCGCCGCAGGAGGGATCTATACTACGGAAAAAATATATATGATGACATTTGCGTGCATTCGTTTGGTAAATGACGTACAGAAATTAACTTGCAGTTAACAACATCACCAATGCTCTAGACTGGATTCAAACTGGCAAAAGCCGCCAGTTTTAGAGTCTCACATGTTTGACGTTAGCAATGGACTACCTCAAAGGTCTCGAAAATACTGGATGGGGGCGATCTCTAGCAAGGAGTTTCTCAAACTCAGTGGGATAAGAGAGTTGCATCAATTAAAAACAAAATGAGAGAAGTGCGTCTTAGCTGGTATGGGCATGTTATAGAAGTGATGGGAACTCTGTGATAAAAACGGCACTCCGATACCATCCGGGAGGGTATCGACCCCATGGGAGCCCAATACGATGGATGGATAGAATCAGTGAAGACCTACTGGTGTGCGGCCTCAAACCTGAACATGCCCTTGACAACCAACTGGTTGGTTCCTTAGTTTAGGGGCTGCGACAACGCGGTCATGTAGCCCCGTGAACTTTGGTCGTGTGTAGAATCTGTCTGATAACCGGTGTTAATTGTGATGGCTGTATTAGTGTGTGTTATCTGTTTTTGATGTGTAACATCTTTCCGCTCGGTTGCTGGATAGTTTTGTGGGAGTGATTTTGAAAATTGGGGACGGAAGTGGATCGGAACGATCGAGCTGGCAGTGAAGGATCGAACGGAAGCATGAAGTGCCCGCTCGATCGATCGAACGGAAGTGAACTAGCTGTCAGTGGTGGAAAACGGAAGTATGCACTACCCGCTTGATCGATCGATCCAGCTGGCAGTGGTACGAGAAACAATGAGCGCGCGGTGTCGGAAATTGATACCGTGACGTACTCTCGGCCATGTGGAATGTATATGTATACTGAACGGAAAACGCTCATGCGAACTGTGGTGTCAAGTGATTGAAACAAATGACATGGTACATGTTCGAAGTCTTCGTATCAGTATTTAAATGGTAAAATGCCTTATTATCAAACATTGTAAGTAGTCGGCATTGCCGGTATTATGTTTCTGCAGAATGGCTGTTCAAATATTAACCCACATTACGGTAATGCAGTCATCAATATAATACGAGTATAATCGTTGTGGTTATACGAGAATTGAGCAAGCCTTCATGTACTATTACTGAATATATTCTCTTTATTCACAAGAGGGCCTATTCATAAGGCATTTTAAGCTCAATTTCACGCAGGAACATTATCGAAAGAAGCAAAATTTAAATGAAACTTAATTCCGAAATGCAGTATTATTGGAACGTGGAAATAAGTCACCATCTTGTGCACAGAACTTGCGTAGTCGGAATAGCCGTGGTGTTAGTGCTCATGACTGTGAACCTAGAGATCTTGGGTTCGTATCTCGGACGGGGTAGATATTTTTGCTACCAGATTATCATTTTAAACGATATTTATCATATCAATATGACTCATTTTAACAGAATCCATATGAAATTACGTGTTGGCCTGTAAATGAAGAGGACCTGTTTATAAGAAATTTAAGGTTATGAGCGGTGTCGCGTCTATTAATCTAGGTATTCCATATCGTATTCTTTATTTAAGCTAGTGCTGGTGGAAGCTACTAATCATCTAATAATATGAGTTCCGTATTATATACTACAATATCTGTAAAACACTCCCTTTTACAATAGATCAATAATTGTGCCAGTAATAGTATAAAATACCGGTGTATCAACAATTTCACGTGAGGTTTCTTCTATGACAGATGTTACACATCATATGCGACTACTGTAAGGCTCGTATTTTTTTATTATTATTATTATTTTTTTATGTAAAGACTGCAGACAATAATTTCAAGTAGTTCCTACTTTTGCTACCAAACGAGCGGACTCTGCGCCAACGCGGGAAATACGCTAGGAAAGAAGAAGTGGGATAAGGGAGTCAACCCGAAAAATACTTAGCCTGATTTTGAAGGACACCAATCTAGGGTTTCCACCAACATACATTTCATAGTCGCCTCCGTAGCGTAGCGGTCATCATGGTTAGCTGCCGCCCCGGAGGTCCTGAGTTCGATTCCCGGCTCTGCCACGAAATTTGAAAAGTGGTACGAGGACTGGAACTGGGTCTACTCAGCCACGGGTGGCCCTAATGAGTAGAGGGGGTTCGATTCCCCCTCAGCCATCCTCGAAGTGGTTTTCCGTGGTTTCCCACTTCATCTTCGGGCAAATGCCGGGATGGCACTTTCTTCAAGGCCACGGCCGCCTCCTTCCCTCTTCCTTGCCTCTCCATCCTAACCATCCCTTACCTTCCCTCATGAGGCCCCTGTTCGCTTTGCAGGTGAGGCCGCCTGGGCGAGGTGCCAATCCCACCTCACCAGTTGTATCCCTCTCGATTCGATGTTCCCAGCTCTAGGACACTGCCCGTAGAGGCGGTAGTGGTCAGTTCCCTCGCTGAGTCCGTGGGTTCCACCAACCTGGAGGGTAAACGACTAAAAAAAACAACTAATGAAGTGTCTAAAAATTCCGCCCAAAATTACGAATTTTGAAGAAATAAAAAAGGCACACCAATATGAACAATAAGGAAAGCATCACACATGTGTGTTATCAAAATGATGAATTTATAAACACATTGGTCTTAAGATAACATTAATACCTCAATTTCATCGTTCAGAGTTGTTTTTTTAGTCGTTTATCCTCCAAGTTGTTGGAACCCACCAACTCAGCGAGGCAACTCACCACTACCGCCTCTACGTGCAGTGTCCTAGAGCGGGGAACATCGAATCGGAAGGGATACAACTGGTGAGCTGGGATTGGAACCTCGCCCAGGCGGCCTCACCTGCAAAGCGATCAGGGGCCTCATGAGGGAATGTAAGGGATGGTTAGGATGGATAGGCAAGGAAGAGGGAAGGAGGCGGCCGTGGCCTTGAAGAAGGTACCATCCCGGCATTTGCCCGAAGACGAAGTGGGAAACCACGGAAAACCACTTCGAGGATGGCTGAGGGGGAATCGAACCCCCTCTACTCATTTGGGCCACCCGAGGCTGAGAGTAGACCCCGTTCCAGTTCTCGTACCACTTTTCAAATTTCGTGGCAGAGCCGGGAATCGAACCCAGGACCTCCGGGGCGGCAGCTGACCATGCTGACCGCCACGCTACGGAGGCGACTTCGTTCAGAGTTAATAAATCAATGTAATTGTGATTTTTCACGAGAAGAAAGATGCAAGATCATAAATTAATTTTCATTCATTACAAATTCTTCAAATGTTCAGCGCACTATTTCTGTAAACAAAACACATCAATTAGCGTTTGCTTGTCACAGTAAAAGATGTGGAAATTTGAAGTCATTCTTTTCTTTTGCTGCGTATACAGATTGTATGTTGCTTATTTTCTGTCGGTCAACACGATCGTGCCCAATGTACTGGGCGAGGTACAAGTTACCATATAAATATGTAAATACACTCCTGGAAAAATTACATGTATTAGTTAGTTGTCACATTTAAATGGAGAATTTAGGATTACACGTTTCGTAATTTGTTATTTGAAAGATAATTTGTCCGTTTGTGATAAATTATTTCAGTTCTCCCTCTATAATGTGAAATATCAAGTACAATTGTTGTTCTAACTTACAGTACTTTGAGAGCCACTTTGAGAAGATTCGTAGTGCGTTGTGTATTGGATAGCATTCTTGGCTGTAACCCCTGAGGACCGGGTTCGATTCCCGACTCTGACAGGAAATTAAATTCTGGTCTGAGGGCTGGAAAGAACTTCACTCAGCCTCGTGGGTCAGAGCTGAGAAGAGGTAATATACGTTTAGAAAAGAAGTTAGAAGAATTTTTAAACATTAAAAAGGAGGATTATCCTATTGATAATTGAAATAAAAATATGTATTTTGATTACATAAGAAAGTAATATTCAATGGGGTTCTATTCACAGCTGAGCCTTCTTTAGAAATAGTATTCCGTTACTAACTTCAGGCCATGGCTGCCTCCTTCCCAACCCTTGTCTAATTACAAATAAACATAGCCACATTATTAGAATAATGTTCTATATAGTTTTCCAGTTGAAAAGACTGTTAACGATACCGGTATATTATAAAGTAATTGTATTCCTTGAAATATATTTTTTTTGTATATTTTGACAGCATTTTAACCACAAACTTCAGGAATAAATTAGGAAGTGAGGAGGTCCTGCCACATTATTGCTCACAATTATTAATGTTACAGTATTAGAATGTAAATATTTAAATATAGACAATGTTACCTAGTTAATAAAACATCTGATATATTTGCCTCTTTGTGAATAGTGTGACAAGATTGTTTATTTCCTGAATTAAATATATTTTGATTAAGGAAGAAAAAGTGTGATAGTTTTTCACAAACCAATGGGGTAGAAAAGACTTCTTCTGCTCATTGTATAAAATATTATAGGCTATAGCTCAAGATATAGAAATTCCTCTGTCAACAATGACTAAAATAGAATTAACGAAAACACCGGTTACTATCTAAATTAGAGATACAACTTGTTAATGAACTGGGAAGTTTCATTTTAATTATAATAAAATTGGGCCACGTCTTTGCTACTACAGTCATCACAATAATACAAGTCATCAGAGAAATCCTACTCACACCAAAGTATATGAGGCTAAGTGACCACGATGTCGTAAGCCAGCCTCTAAATGAATTCATAACAGCAATGCCGGACTCGGCTGTATCCCCATGGTCACCAATGTCGTGAGCCCTTGTGGTGGGACCAGTTCTGTTAATAGGGGAGGAAATCTCTTTTGAAATGTAATAAGAAAGTTAAGTGTGAGCTGTTTATTAGCGCACCTTTTGTTACTCAAGCTGCAATGCACATGTTCAATATACAAGCGCGCGTCACAAGTGGCAGCACGAGTGTGGCTCTCAGACCGCGCTTTTTAGCCTATTTTCATTTATGAAAAAATAGGCTTATGAGATCACCTTTTGTCCGCGTGTCTGTCTGTGTGTACATGTGTGTGTGAAATTTTAAAATCTCGTTTTCACTTCTTGTGTCCTAATCATGCGATTGAAGTTTGAATACTACACGTACACAATAATCTTCATGTAACAGTACATAACTCTAAAGACCTACATATATAAAAATCCAACATGGCGACCATTCGCAATATTTAGTCGGTCCTCAATATCTACGAATCTATTACAGCAATCAAAATGAAATTTTGTATTTGATAGAGGCAATTAACGTAAGTCGGATACATGAAAATAGGCTGCATAGTTCTTCACGGAACTACTTGTTTAGTTTTCGGCCACACTTCCAACGTCTGATGCCAATATGGTCGACAGTTCCCCGTCCGCTGCCAAGCCACAATGACCCTAAACAACTTTACAAGAGTTATGACGACATGTAAGCAAGACCTTTACAAAAACATGCGTGCGACAAGTGATAATTCAAAGCATCAAACTGTCATACGGGCATGTACAAAGAACATGCCGATGATACGGTTTCAGTTGGATACGAAATTGACACTAGGTACGGTGGCTTACTGATAAAAAAAACGTGAATGAACCTTCGAAGCGGAAAGCACTATCACGTCTCATACGCTTTCAGGCAAACTGAAGAGACAAGTAGCCGTGGAGTAATGGTCTAAGTGCGTAGACGATAATCGTCCTGTTTTTGGGATCTGGATTCAAATCTCACCACCGCCAAACATTTTAATGCACATTTTAAGCTTTGGGAATAATATACCAGGGCATTCGTGCTACATTTGGCTAATATCATGCGCTGTTCATTTAGGGTTTAATGTGTACTGGCTTGACACAGTGTGCAGCCTAGAAGCGCTGGTTATTTCATCGGCATGTTCTTGTATTTGATCCCCCAGTGATCTGGTGGGAGGTGGGTTGGCGACCACGGGACCCCAGCTGAGTCTGGCATTGCTTCGACATGCTTGTGCTGGGCTCCTCTCCGTCTTCTTTCCTGTCGACCTCTCTTGGTCAACTCTTGTACTCTTCCGACCCCGAACGTATTAGGGTATCCGAGGCCTAGGGAGTCTCTCCTTTTCCGACTTAATTGGCTCTTCTCTCATTTTTCCTGATCCCTCATTCCTCGATGGTTTTTCTTTCAGGTACCTCCTGCCTTCTGCTAAAGGCCCTCAAGAAGGCAGGGAGTGTGTATCCCCACCAGGTCTTGAGCACCTTGGATAATGCTAGACCATTAAGGGATCACAGCTGGTGAGTTCGAGAGTTATCGATCCCTAGGGATTCCTGAGCAGGGTCCGTTTTTTTGCCTTTTTCCATTGCCTTTGGGGCGGGCCCTCTTTCCCTTTCCTCCCTGCCATTCATAGCTCTCCTTCTTTCAAAGTCCATCGATCTTCATTCTTCGAGAATTGAGGGCATTTTCCCCCCTTTCTTTTGTTTCCCTTTCCGTTCTTTTGTTTTCCTTTTCTTATCCAATTGTGTACGTTTGTAGTTAGATTTACTGAAATTTTCATCTTCATTTTCCATGAACACCCAAACCATTAGGAGCCGATAACCTAGATGTTAGGTCCCTTAAAACAACACTTATCACCATCAACATCATCTTGAATTTGATCGCCAAAGCTCAAAATGTGCATAAAAATATTTAGCGATGGTGGGATTCGAAACCACCTTCCAAAAACAGGTCCGCTACGTTCTACGCACATGGACCATTGCACCAAGACGACTCGTCGCTTCACCTTGCCTGAAAGTGTATGAGATGTGATACTGTTTCTGCTTCGAAGGTTCATTCACGTTCTTTATCTGTATGCCACCGCACTCAGCGTTATTTTCGTATCCAACTGAAATCGTATAAACGGCATGTGTAAGTAAGTAGTTAATTTTAGTTGTAAGTTAGTAGCAGTCGTCTCCGTTGTGTAGTGGTCAGGGTGATTAGCTGCCACTCCGGAGGTCCGCGGTTCGATTTCAGGTTCTGACACGAAATTTGAAAAGTGGTATGAGGACTGGTACGGGGTCTACTCAGCCTTGGGTGGTCCAAATGAGTAGAGAGGGTTCGATTCCCACCTCAGCCATCCTCGAAGTGGTTTTCCGTGGTTTCCCAGTTCGTCTTCGGGCAAATGCCAGGATGGTAATTTCCGTAAGGCCACGGCCGCCTCCTTCCCACTTCCTTGCTTAACCCTCCCACTCTTCCCATCCTTTCAACAGGCTCCTGTTCGCTTTGCACGAGTGGCCGCCTGGACGTAGTGCCTGGTCACACATCCCAGTTGTATTCCCAACTCAGAGTCTCAAGCTCCAGGACACTGCCCTCAGTGGCGGTAGCGGTGGGATCCCTCGCTTAGTCCGTGGGAAAGGCCAACCCTGGAGGGTAAAACGATAGTGAAAGTTTGTAGATAGATTTAATTATAGGTATTTTTCATTTTTCATTAACACCCAAACCATTAGGGGCCGATAACCTAGATGTTAGGAACCTTGTAACAACAATTATCATCATCATCTTGTATTTGATCCCCAAGTTTAAAATAAGCACAAAAATACTCAGCGGTGGTGGGAATCGAACCCACCTCTCATAAACAAGACAGCTACCTTCTACGCACTTAAGCCATTGCTCCACGGGTACTCGTCCTTTCGCCTTGCCTGAGGGCCTTCAGCAGAAGGCAGGAGGTACCTGAAAGAAAAGCCCTCGAAGAATGAGGGATCAGGAAAAATGAGAGAAGAGCCAATTAAGGCGGAAAAAGGGAGACTCCCTAGGCCTCGGAAACTCTAATACCGTCGGGATCGGAAGAGAACAAGAGTTGACCATGAAAGGTCGACAAGAAAGAAGACGGAGAGGTGCCCGGCATAAGCAAGTCGAAGCAATGCCAGACTCAGCTGGGGTCCCGTGGTCGCCAACCCACGTCCCACCAGATGTGAGCCCCTGGGGGATCAAATACAAGAACATGGCGAAGAAATAACCAGCGCTTCTAGGCTGCTCACTGTGTCAAGCCAGTACACAATAAACCCTAAATAAACACCGTATGATATTAGTCATTTCGCCTCCGTAGCGTAGCGGTCAGCATGGTTAGCTGCCGCCCCGGAGGTCCTGGGTTCGATTCCCGGCTCTGCCACGAAATTTGAAAAGTGGTACGAGGACTGGAAAGGGGTCTACTCAGCCTCGGGTGGCCCAAATGAGTAGAGGGGGTTTGATTCCCCCTCAGCCATCCTCGAAGTGGTTTTCCGTGGTTTCCCACTTCGTCTTCGGGAAAATGCCAGGATGGTACCTTCTGTAGGGCCACGGCCGCCTCCTTCCCTCTTCCTAGCCTGTCCATCCCAGTCTTCCATCCCTTCCCATCCCTCATGAGGCCCCTGATCGCTTTGCAGGTGAGGCCGCCTGGGCGAAGTGCTGATCACACCTCCCCAGTTGTATCCATCCCGACCAGATGTTCCAAGCTCCAGGACACTGCCCATAGAGGCGGTAGTGGTGAGTTCCCTCGCCGAGTCCGTGGGAACCACCAACCTAGAGGGTAAATTGACTAAATAAAAAAAAATGATAGTCAAATGTGGCACGAATGCCCTTGTATATTATTCCCAAAGCTTAAAATGTGCATAAAAATATTTGGCGGTGGTAAGATTTGAACCCATCTCCCGAAACCAGGACGCGCTCAGACCACTGCTCCACGGTTCTTGACCCTCCGATTGGCCTGAAAGCGTATGAGATGTGATACCGCTTTCCACTTCGAAGGTTCATTCACGTTTTTTATCAGTAAGCCACCGCTAGCGTCAATTTCGTATACAACTGAAACAGTATCATCGGCACGTTCTTTGTACATGCCCGTATGACAGTTTGATGCTTTGAATTATCACTTGTCGTACACTAGTGTTTGTAAAGGTCTTGCTTCCATGTCGTCATAAATCTTGTAAAGTCGTTTAGGGTCACCGTGGCTTGGCTATAAACGGGGAACTGTCGACCATATTGGCATCAGACGTTGGAAGTGTGGCCGAAAACTAAAAAAATAAGGGGCGGTTGACTCACCTGGTATATTTAAATAAAGATTAACAAGAAAAAATGGATAAAATCTATATATAATATTTATTGTTGTCTTGATAAAGAGATTAAAAAATCGAAATACCAGTGCATCAATAATTAAGCATGCAGTTTTCTTAGTAATTTAATTGCAATAAAACAAGCCAATGGGCACTTTTCTTACTTTAATTATATGTTTCTAAAAAAACTATAGGACTGTTGGTACGCCAAAATGTCTAAACATTTCAAGTGGTACGCAGTTCCTAAACGATTGGGAACCCCTGATCTACAGCATGTTACCACTGAGCTCTTGCTACTGCTTTCACATTGCCTCTAAGTAAAACACCATTAAATGTCAAAAAGACACAAACTTAGTGGCTAAAGTTTAAAAAAGAACACTCAAAGAGCCATTCTCCTTGAATATCGCATCACTATAATTAAGAAAGTGTTCTAGTTTTGTGCTCTGTTGGTAGATGTATCAATTTACCCGCAGCAAAAGCGCTCCAATTCGTATTTTTGAAATGATTCGAGCGCTGCCAACAATACTGTGAGTGTCACTGTAGGTATGGTAGTGTTTTTGGAGCCATTGGGATCTGATGATGCTCGCTTGTCGAGCGAAACATGTCATCCCTTAGTCCGTAACAATATATATAAATCTTAATCACATGTAATTTATTTCAGATTATTTTTCGTATATTCCAATATTCTCTCAACTAGTGGGGCGTGAGTATTGTTATCATAATCAACCTGCTACAGCTATTGATTGGTTACAAGTTTATAGACCTAAACATGATCCACTTATAGCTTTTTCAGAGAACCACAAATAGACAGCAAAATGAGGGTTTTCTCCTGTAAACTTGACGGAACAGATGACCTCCATGTTCCTCATATTAAAACAACAATCACCACCGTATTATAAGGTGCGTTCAAAAAGTAACGAGCCGGAGGCTGTAATGCGCATACCGGTGACGACATCGGCTAATCGTGGCGTGTGTAACGAGGTGTGGTACCGACCAAAGCGTGGAAGGTCACGGCCGTAGCTAGAGTGCACGCGTGCACGTCACGTGACGATACAAAGTGAGCAGCAGCATGCATCAATCGTCCAACGCTACCATTCACATTGCAAACAGTGACATGGAGGCGTCAAACGAAGAGCAAAGAGGTGTTATTCGGTTTCTGACAGCGATAGGAGTAGGGCGAACGGACATTCTTCGCCGAATGTCACAAGTGTACGGCAAACACTGCATGCCCCTTGCAAGGGTCAAGGCGTGCCACAAGCACTTCAGGGAAGGACGGGTGTCGTTAGCCGATGATACTCGGTCTGGAGCACCCCCCTGCATTACCGATGACAACGTCCAGCTGGCTGATGCACTCATTACCGAGGACCACCGAGTGACAGTGAACGCCATAGCCGCCGTGGTCGGATTGAGCGTCGGAAGTGGGCACACCATCATGAAGGAACGACTGCACTTGCGGAAAGTGTGTGCCCAATGGGTTCCCCACAGTCTTCAACCACACCAGGAAGCATGTCGAATGGTCTAATGCCTTGGACTTGGTTGGACGATCGATGATGGCTGCTGCTCGCTTTGTATCGTCACGTGACGTGTACACGTGCCCTCTAGCGACGGGCTGTGATCTTCCACGCTCTTGTCGAAACCACACCTCGTTACACACGCCACGATTAGCTGAAGTCGTCACCGGTTTGCGCATTCCAGCCTCCGGCTCGTTACTTTTTGGACGCACCTTATAAATTAGTACCTTTTAGTTGCAATACGCTTCCTCGATAATTATTCCCAATATACCGTTACGCTGCAGTCTTTCCTGTAGATGCTGCACGTCTTTTTGCGCCCGAATTCACCAATCAGTACCTATATCCGCTGCACTGTAAAGGATTGCAGACATGTAAATACCCAGCTCACAAACTTACCATTGTCTGCTAAGTAAAAATTGGGAATTTCAGGAACACATAGGGTAGATATTATTTAAAAGAAAATAGTACTACCAGCCTAGGTACAAATTTCTACTATCATTTACATTTAGAGCAAATCGAGAAACTCCAGTCTCGAGGGGTGATAAGGTTAATCTATAGTGAGCGCCTGTATCTATACCTAGCAGTACTATTTTCGGCGATGACGACAGTGAAAACGATGTCAGCTAAGATAAAATTTGACTGAATCGCTAAGGAGCGCCAGCCGTTTATTGTGCTAATAAAAGTACAAATAAAACTGACTTCCTGTCTGAGTATAGTGTCTCCCTGACACTGCAATAAAAATAATCTCAAAAAAATAAACTGCACGTGGCACTGATGTAATAAGAAAATCATGAAACGGCGTGATTTTAAGCATTACGCTATTTTATACAAATCCGTTTCATCTCTGAACCGTAGTTCCATATCTATTGATTTGTTGTGTGAGAAAGACTGTAAACAAACTACATGGATTGAAAATCATTTGCAACTAGACTGGAATCAAGGAACCATTTCATATAAGCACCTGGACATGGTGATGAAAGCTCATTTGTCCTCTGCCCATGTGGTATTTGTGAAAGGTAATGAAAAACGCCAATGGTTACAACCATTTTTAACACCTTACTGTCAATGTATTGATCTCATGGCCTTGGGATGTCCCTCGATTCAAACACTCATGGACCGCTGTCCCTGTGGCAACATTTCCCATAAAGCCTTGGCCCAAGTGTGGCAACTCTTTCGTTGGTTAACTACCAATGCCTGCTGGGAATTGTTGAATAAAATTAAAACTCAAGGTTCACCCGTGGATGACATCAGTGAGATTTCTACAAGCGACGTGTAAACATCAACGAAATACCATGGAGAGAGGAGATGCTACTGATAAAGCGATTGAGAAATTCTTTGTGTGCAAAAAGAAACTAGACAGTTTTACCAAATAGGAATTATTGGCGCTCCCCAAGTCGTCCATTTATTATATGTCAGCCAAAGCTGTGAAAGAAATCCTGCAACATGTACCAAAATCATGGACTCAAGACCCTGTGTTGAGTGAATTGCAACCATGTACGGATGGCAAAAAATACCTTCTACGCGACAGTGTGCTACTTGCCATCTGGTGAAACCCTATCACGGTCATTAAAGACCGTGTAAAGACTTTGTTTCCTCATTCCACGGGTGTGATGGCGAGAAAAAAGCAGCAACAAAAACAACAAACATCGTCCACAGAGGAGGAGGATGAAGATCAAACCTTTTCACCGTCAATGGAAAAGGATATATCAAACTTGTACTGGCAATGGCCTCATTGACAAAGTTATTCAATACTTGCCTTTCGAAATCCATTTCCTGGTTATCGTTTTTGTGGCCTTGGAACACATCTTGAAAAACGTTTGCAGCGTGGTGATGTTCCTATTAATCTTTTGGATCAAGCATGTAAAGAACTTGACCTTCCTTATCGCCATAGTCATCCTGGATTAAGGCATGTGGCTGATAAAGTGTTGTTGAAAAAAGCTAAACAACGTTTGTCATCCTGTGATACCTCACTGGGAGAGAGGTTGGCAGCCTTGATTGTGATGTGTGTTATGAAAGGAAAGTTAATGATGTGTGGACATAAACATTGAAAAAAGAATGAGGAATTGGTATTTCTTTGTATTCTATTTTTGTAAAGCGCTATTGGCTATAACATAATTTAATTTTAAAAAAATGTTGATAGGTATTTGTTGATGTTTCCATAAGCCATCCACATAGCAATCCACATAAGTCACCACCATAAGCCACCCACATAGCCATCCACATAGGCCATGACCATAAGCCATCCACATAAGCTACCATAAGCCATTACCATAAGCCACCACCATAACCTTTCACCATGAGCTACCACCATAAGTCATCAACATAAGCCACCATCAAGAGAGCGTGGGTTTGAATCTCACCTCGGCTGTCCTGAAAAATGATCTTCATGTTTTCCCATTTTTACCACCAGGCAAATACCAGGACGGTTCATTCATTCATTCCATTCCCTGACTCGGGCTATCGCAATCAATTCATCAATTGATAATCATGGCCGCCGCATAATCCTCTGCGATCCATGATTCATGAAATAGCGATGAATGCATTGGCAAGTATGGTCTCAGTATAAGTCTCTGCGATCCATGATTTGTGAAGTAGCAATGAATGCATTCTGCAAGCATAAAACGCCGTGGCCGACCACCGGTTTCGTTCATTCATAGCTTACGGGTTGGCGTGCTAGGCTTTGGCTTAAAGTATCTCGAAAAATCTAAATGCGCATGCGTAAAAACAAAAACAAACATGTTAATTCATAGCGACAATCCGCTGTACGCATGCGCGTTATATGCGAAAACGTTTAATTCCCTATTAGCATTCAAACTCCCACATGTCGCACTTGGAAATCGAGATTTTCTAAACAATTACAATTTCACCCCCTAGGTTTTATTTTGGGGTGGAAATAGGTTGTCCATTGGAAAGGGGGTGTCAGCCCGAGTTCAACGACACCTCATTTGTCAAAATCCGACCATGCGTTCGGGAGATATCGACTTTGCCCCTGTATGTATGGCGGGTTAGTATGTGATGTCACCAGGAAAGTAGGCTATGAGTCAACATTTTAAAAACTTTTTGATCACAACTCGTAGGTAAGGTTAGGTTAGGCTAGGTTAAGTTAAGCTATGGCCGCCATCTTGTGACGCCACCAGGAAAGTAGGCTATGGGTCAACATTTTGGAACATTTTGATCACACCTCGTAGGTTAGGTTAGGCTAGGCTAAGTTAAGCTATGGCCGCCATCTTGTGACGTCAACAGGAAAGTAGGCTATGGGTCAACATTTTAGAACTTTTAGATCACACCTCGTTGTGACGTCACCAGGAAAGTAGGCTATGGATTAACATTTTGGAACTTTTCGATCACACCTCGTTGTGACGTCACCAGGTAAGTAGACTATGGGTCAACATTTTGAAACTTTTTGAACACACTTCGTTGTGACATCACCAGGAAAGTAGGCTATGGGTTACGTCACCGCCGCCATCTTGGCCGCCATCTTGTGACGTCACCAGGAAAGTAGGTTATCATCTAGAACTCTCACCCCCCTACTAGTATTAATGATTTCTAATCGATGACTTTCTGTGAAATAACGCTTTCTATACGCTACTCGTAACAAAAGAAGAAATGGCGACAGATTTCATTTTAGTTCTTTCAGCTGACATTTTGCTTTCTTAAAGGTTGGTCTTTTAACGTCTATTGTCCAATAGAAAATGAAATATGATAAAAGCTTTTAAAATTTAAATGAGTAAATTCATACTCTGTTGGTCCGTTAAATATTTATTGTAGCATATTTGGCGAATACATGACAAAATACAACCAAGGTATGTCCTGCAACATGACCTTGTTTCCATTTTAATTGGAAATATTTAGATAACCTCCTGCTTTGTAATTTACAAAGAGAATCACTAAATTTGTCATTTCCTTTGGTTTTCGGCCCTCTTATGAAACGTGTATTCATTCCATAATTGATTTCCATCGCGTTCGTCTTTTTAGTACACACGAAACATGATTGGTTCCTTTGGACCTCTGTGTGTCAGTTCACACTCTGCGCACTAGGGAAAGTAGAACAATCAAGATGGATCCAAACCTTACTAGCATGAAGTAATAACATATTTTATGGAGGGACGGTGAGAGGCGGATCAAATGGAGAGATGAGAATGAAGATATTTATGAGGTTGCAGTTTTCTTTAAAAACCTTTTGGATCCTAAAAAAAGGGTATACAGTTGCACATAGCTGCAATAAATTACAAATATAAATCACCATACATACATATAAATTTAGATTTGACCCTAATTACGGAGAATATCCCTAAAAAATATATGTTAAGTTAGGAGATCCCCCAAGATGACAACGGGTTCCCTGTACACGAACATTTTAAAATAGGTCGATAATAAATTCTCCACACCACTGGTTTGTCACGGCGAATGTAACAAGGAAACATACATTTCACAATTGTTTGACATGCAGTGTCTAGAAGCCGTCACCATAAAATACCATCCATAAAGTCAATGGTTCGTCACTCAACAATGGACAAACAACAAACCACCCAACAAAACAAATAACGCGTAAATATAACTTCATTAAACAACTTACAGGAAACAAAAATACCAAACATGACATAGCCTACCTAACCCGTTAAAACAATCTCTAACTTGGTGAACAGCGCAACATAACCTACAATGACCCGAAGCAAAACAAACAGAACTAAATCTCAAAACAAGATGTTCAGTAAAGAACTTATAGCCTACTTTCTCCTAAATGCATGGGTATTGTTATAACTGTCCTTTTCAAGGAGTATAATTGAATGTTGGTTGTAGTAGCTTGTTGAAATACAACGTGCTATACGGATATTAAACATGACTACGAGGTGCCTTTTGCTAGTGCTACCACTGTAAAAAAAAACAACACTCAATTCGGTTTCACCGTGTTTGAATTGATATGGTGAATCGATTTGCACACATACATGGCCGCTATTAGCATTGGGCTGATTACCTTGTAGTTCAGTCAAAAGATGCCTCCCAGAAAAGGGTATGTTGTTGCAAAATTCGGTAGAGATCAAATGATTAGGTTGGTCGTAATTTGATTTAAGCTTTGAACATTTGGGTGGCCGCATTCCATTTCCGTCAAGATGGCGGCGATATAAAACATGGCACTGAGGTGCCCTTTGCTAGTGCTACCTCTGTACCAAATTTCGTTCAATTCAGTTTTACCGTGTTTGAAAAGATAGGGGGAATCGATTTGCACACATACATGGCCGCCATCCGTAAATTATCGGGCTGATGACCTTGCAGTTTGGTCGAAAGATTCTTTATACATAAAGGTATAATGTAGCAAAATTTGGTAGAGATCAGATGATTAGGTTGGTCGAAATTTATTTCTAGCTTTTAACATTTGGGTGGCCGCCATTACGTTTTCGTCAAGATGGCGGCGATATAAAACATGACACTGTAGTGCCCATCGCTAGTGCTACCTCTGTACCAAATTTTGTTCAATTCGGTTTCACAGTGTTTGAATAGATAAGGGGGAATCGATCTGCACACATACATGGCCGCCATCCGCAAAGTATTGGGTTGATGATCTTGTAGTTCAGTCAAATGATTCTTCATACATAAAGGTATAATGTTGCAAAATTTGGTAGAGATCAGATGATTAGGTTGGTCGTAATTTGATTTAAGCTTTTAACGTTTGGGTGGCCGCCATTACTTTTTCGTCAAGATGGCGGCAATATAAAACATGACACTGAGGTGCCCTTTTCTAGTGCTACCTCGGTACCAAATTTCGTTCAATTTGGTTTCACCGTATTTGTATTGATAGGAGGAATCGATTTGCACACATTCATGGCCGCCATCTGCAAACTATTGGGCTGATGACCTTGCAGTTTAGTCAAAAGACGCTCGCCATACAAATATATGTTGTTGCAAAATTTGGTAGAGATAGGATCATTTGGTTAATCGTAATTTGATTTAAGCTTTGAACATTTGGGTGACCGCCATTACGTTTCTGTCAAGATGGCGGCGATATGAATCATGGCACTGATGTTCCCTTTGCTAGTTCTACCTCTGTACCAAATTTCATTCAATTCGGTTTTACCGTGTTCGAATTGATATGGGGGGTCATACATTCAAAATACACACACTCGCACACACACACACACACACAGACACACATTTTTGGCCCTGTGTAGATCTCATAAGCCTACTTTCATTTTTTGCAAAAATCGAAAGTAGGCTAAAACTTCACAAGGTACACCTTCTTTTCGAGAGAATCTACGAGATTCGTACATCTAACGTCTTTGCGACATTCGTGTCGAAATCAATATCCGGAATCTTAAAATCCACATGCCATGTCACACACGAAAGAATGCCCAATAGATCTCAGTTAATACCGCGTGAGAATCACAACATCGCTCTTGACTGGCAAGCAAAACAAACACTTCAAGGAACGAAGAACACAAAATAAGATCCCTACTTGCCAATCAATCCCCTTACTAGAAAATCTTTGCCACCCGCAAAATATCAAACTAGCCTTGAACCGGAATTATGAAGGAAGGGTATTTCTTTCTAAAAAAAAGAACCACACAAAAATGTAGTCCGACCTGACCCAAAGTAAAATTCAAAGCCAAGGGCAAACCGAGGGTACTCTGACGAGACTACGTAATTTACAATTTAACGCATACATACAAGCAAAAAACAAATTGATGACCGTCCTGTCCCAAGGAAAATTCATAAGCCGAAGGCTATCTGAGGGCACTTTGACGAGACATCAAATCAATAGGGCAATACCCACAAGGCATAAAACGCCAGACAAACTTGAAAACAAAGGGTACCAACTCTTAAGGAATTTAAGAATAGGTAGAAATGCAGTTCCATAACAAATTATGATTCATGGCAAATGGCAAACGCAAAGGAAACACGTAGTAAAAAAAATAAAGCAAATACGTTCTCAAACAATAAATAAACAAATCAACACATGATACCCTAGAACGTATGTCCCCTTAATGAATAACGACATAGCTCATCTCACAGGCATGGATACTTAAAAACAGGTAGCCCCTACATTAACTAAATAAATACATGGAGAACAAAATTTAATGAATTATAAGTATGAATTTACTGAAATGGGGATCTCCTTTAATAAAGCTAGATTTCCTAAGTACCTAGGTCTCCGTTACCTAGGGATCAATCATCTAGACGCACGACGAGTACTGACTAACAGAAAACATAATTAGACACGCAAGGGAAGTTAACACCCAGAAAGGGAGGACAGTAATACAGATACAATTCGGAATAACTTAGCTGTCATCTGGAAGTTCTAGTATTGTAGATCATAGGTTGGAGCCGGGAAGGTAGAAAGAGGATATTCACATTAGGACCGAATAACAAAAGACATCTTGCCATAGGACCAAAGAAACGACTTTTACACGTCCCAAGACGGGATCAATTAACACAGGGGAAGTACCGTATTAAAATAAGCAATAGGCCAAAATTATCCCGGGCTCCAAATTCAGCATTCCTCCGTCATGGCAGCTAGAAGTCGAAAGATCCAGGTTCCTTCTTTCAAGATCAATTGCTGTCTACCCATCTGCGTTCATGAATCGATGCAAACGACAGTTGGTCCTGCGTTCACATAAGTTTTGACACAGTTAGGTTTCGAGACAGCCTTAAATTCTTTGTTGATACTATTGAGGACTACAATAAGGTGAAACAGTATTTCGAGCAGTCTAATGCTGCTTTTTATACCCACCAACTGCCGGGTAATCGCCTCTTCAAGGTGATAATTCGAAATATTGTTTCATCGATAAGTACCGATTGGGTTAAAGAGGACCTCATGGCACTCGAGTACGAACACCAGGATGTTTACCAGTTAAGAGGCGGGGATCTAATAACCGCACAGTACCACTCAGTGTCATGAGCGTCACCCTGCCGAACACAGAGTTTAGTACAACAGTCTACTCCCTTCGCTACTTGTGCGGTAGCAAGGTAAGTATAGAGGCACATAAGGGCAAGCAGGGGCCAAGACAGTGTCATAAATGCCAGCGGTTTGGGCACACCGCCAATTACTGCAAAATGCCCCTGAGGTGCGTAAAATGCGGCGAAGGTCATGCCGCAGAGGACTGTCCACTAACCCCGGAATCGGCAGCCACTTGCGTTAATTGCAAGAAGGACCACGTTGCATCTTGGAGAGGTTGCCCCCTCTTCCAAGATATCTTGGATCAAAAGCAGCAAGCTGAGACCAAGCGCACTAAACTGATACTGTTTTAAAAAGAAGGCTAGTAGATCCGAAAATAAGGTTTGCAAATGCTACAACGGGTTCTAGCGCACCTCAGCCAGGTCCAGTCACGCCACCACCTTCTATCGCTACGCCCCTGCCTGACACTACGGGCTTTGGTGACATTATTGACCACTGCAGGCAGATCGATTTCTCAAAACATACATCTAATTAAGGACACTGCTTCCAAGATTAGATCATGTACTGCCCCCGTAAATTGAATTATTTAGGGACAAAATGAGATTATTTTACGTCCCCATGATAAAATTTAACTAGCAAATATAATTTCTGGAAGTGTGACACAAGAGTGTCGTGTTACAAGCTCGAGACTGTGGCAGAGCCCGATCACGTGATATATTGCATAATGGACGCTTCTAGAAGGCTATATTTAGCATAGCAATAGCTAGTTTGGAAATTAATATTATAAATATTGTTATAAATTATGCTATTGGATCCCAGTCCAGAGCCAATGAGAACAGGTCTTATTGAAGACGGGATCAACTTTAATTACATAATATGATGAAATAATCCATTTAGGCCCTTAGAAGAAAATTTTATTATTTGGTAATGAAGAGAATATTAAGAGAAATTATGTTTGATACTTTAAAAACCACAGATCGGTTAATCCACGCAGTAATAAGCATTGGTAATCTACGCGCTAAAATTATGGTGGGAGATTCATATGGCCGCCAAAAATTTGACTTGGAGGGGGAGATCCAAGGATCGAGGTTCTATTTCCAGCAGACTTCGAAGAGTGAGGAAGTGTTTTAACTGGGTTAACGGAGATCCCAAGGCTTAGTCCGAGTGCGACGACTGTCGACTTGTGGAGACGCGAGGATAGCTAGGTGGAACGTTAGAGATCACCGCGCTTCCATTCTACGTGAAGTTGCGAGGAACATTGTATTGATTATATCTCATATATAATTGAGATCTGAAGTTAAATAAGCATATATATATATATATATATATATATATAAGAACAGGTCGCATACTATATATTGTGAAAAGTGGAGCGTTTTAATATTCACCGTTTCGACAATATAAGCCTGTCAATTTAGATTTCCAAATGTGTTGAAAATAAAGCTGAATATCATTATAAATTGCAACGTGAAGTTGGCAAACACAGTTCAAGTGAACAGTAGCGGAGAATTTTTAATTTTGGCGCAACACATAAACATTAACAGAATGACTATTATTATTCTTCAAACCTTATCATTCAGCATAATTAACATTGTTGATATGATGAACTAGATAGTCATGCGCCAGAGACATATTCGATAACAGGAGTTAAGATACAACGATGGAGCTTCGTTAGACAACGTATTCTTGAATACAGACGTAGTGTACGGTCCATCTTGTGCATTTTCGTCAGTCTACGAACACTAATATAACATCAATTAGCAATGGAAACATTTCATTCACTATTTATATGAATATCTCCATAATTATATTCCAATGATGAAGCTGATACATATGTACGACGGAGAGTGAAGGCTTTACAGAAGAGATTTGTCAAGATGCTAGGGTAGCCCAGCAACACAGAAGAATTTGCCAGAAGGATGTCGTTCGAGCCCAGGCGAATGTTGGTGAATTCCAGAGAGAGACGTTTCTTATCTCTGAGGTCGCAGATCCGAGGTTCGAATGCAGATCCATCTCAGTGTCTTGTACTGAGGAAACATCTAAAGTATTGTGGCAATACTTACATTGATCTTCAAGTTTTCGTCCAAATAAGGTATTAGTGTATCTCATTGTTATATAGAGCTTGATTAGTAACATTCTGAGCCAGCGATCTTATTCCATATTTTCAGCGATCTTATTCCATAGTTTTCTATACTTTCACATTTCATGTATTTCAGTGCTTTTATGTATTTTACACTTCAGATGTCTGTTGAGTTTTTATACTTCAAGATTATTTAGAAGATGATTGCATTTCATCTATTTTTCAATTTTATTCTACGGATCAGTTGTGGAACTGACATTAAAATTTTTGTTTTAGGAATCATATTGTCTCATAGGAGACTAGTCGTTTCGACTCTCGAATTTTAATAAATTAATTTAAACCAAGTATTCTGACATTGTGTCATAGCTTCAAATTAAATTCTTATTAAATTTAATTTGAGCACTTTAATGTAACGACATATGATATTGTTATATCATTATTGTACATAAACTATCGACGATCTAAGAAATACTAGTCGTTTGATAAGACCGAAGTCTTAATTCCTATGAACATTCTTTGTGTAGAGTGGAAAAACATTACGACATTGACAAACCTTTCGTATTATTTGTAAAGCTAAGAGCTTTGTTCATTTAATATGTTAGAGGAAATACCTTTTGATAGAAGATTATTCAAATCTTTGGCTAGGAATTCAAAGCTAGTTTATCCCGGTCAAGATTGAATTCTATCTGACATTATAAATAACATGTGTGTTATTTTATCCTATTTGTGTAACATCACGTCATTTGTGGACATGATATTACAACGATAAACAATTTATAGCTTGACAAGTGAGAAGAGACAGGAGTATAATTTTTATTACATGTATTTGCGACAGACGAGATAACATTTAATTATCTTGTTGTGGAGTAAACTTTAGGAGGTTAATCACGACTGTCTAATATCGTTCATTACAATTGGAAGCTTCGTTTGAAGAACTTACGCATGTATAATCGTAGTCCAGTAGTCATGTGCAATGATACTGAGGGTCATGCCATTATTTGAGAGAAGTTCCTACATAAGATATGCTAATAACAATTAATCCCTTTTGGTTATTGTTGAACATAGTAGATGATAATTGTTGATGCCATATATACTGTTATATGAGGATTTGTAGAGCTATGGAGTGCTCGTGCGAAGGAATTCCGCATTTTAAGGAAGTCAAAGTATTGTTGTTCTTTGATAAAAAGGTATGTATCATGATAAGAGCCGTTGTATACAAGTAGTCCAGTTCTTGTGAATTAACGATTTAGCTGTGTTAACAGGAGGGTTTCAGCGGAAATGCAACTTGAGAAAGATTGTCTACTTACGTCTATAATACAATTATTAAATTTTATTAAACCCGAAGTGATGTAATTACGTAGAGTTTACCTTCATTAGTCGACTGTATTATACCGACAATGTAATGAAACCTATATAAGGCGATGTGCATGTAGTATATTAAAACTACAGAATGTTAGAGAAGGATGGTTATGTGAAAAACCAGTGTATATATTTAGTTAAGAATTATATTGTAACCGAGAAGTTAGAATCTCGAAAGTGTCACGTTAGTAACACTAGATAATGGATATTATTATAAACATTTTACATGTAAATAATTTTTGTGGAAATGATTTAATTATTTAAACAATTTAATAGGATTTATTAATCAATTGTTTTGGACTAGAGTGTGTTTATGAGCGGATGTTTTTGGTGTGTATGATTATTCATTGTTAAGAGCAAATGTGGAACCGAATTGGTCTAGAACAATTGCGGAGTGCGAATGAAAGAGTGTATAAAAATTTTTAGAATGATTGTTTAAGAAACAAAGTAGTTATGTGAACTTTTGTAAGATATAAATGTTAATTTTTACGTGGTTTATAAATGCACACACAAGCAGTCTTTGTGTGTGCATTGTATTTATTGTATAAACCAGTTTTGAGTACGGCGTGATGCCAGTGTTTCATTGATGAAACAAAGCCACGGCACGTGCGTTCTGCAAACGCAGGCTTGTGAATGAAACCATGTGTCTGGAATGTCATTAAGAGACTTCATTAAACGTTTTAATTTTTACGCTGTGTAGGCCTAGAACAAGCCAAGATTTTATACTCATAATTTTAATACAGCATTGTAGTAAGATGTTGAGTTGAAAGGAGGTGTGAATGATTGCGTGTTTTTTAATTTTAATGCCAATTGTTAAATTCGTTTATTGTTATTTTGTTTATAGTAGATTAATTTACCCTTTTGTTAATAAATTTGTTCAGATTGTCTTCCATTGTTGTTGGAGTGTGATTCATTTTAAATGTAAGGAGCAGAGTATTGTGGATGTAGTGTAGGCGAAGCTGAGTTCCCAGTCCCCGAGGTAAGTAAAGGTGAGTGCCCCGTGTAGTTAGTTGTTGATCCACAATATTCTTGTAACTGCTGTCTGTAATTCCCTAAAGACCATGTTGGAAGCGATTTCTAATGTAGTATTTGCCGGTGCAGTTAGAAATAGGCAATCCAGCGGGGGCAATGGATATTCCAACAGGATCCTTTCCGGATTATCGGGTACAGTACCAATACTGTTGATAAAATGATGGTCCTGGTAAGTACTTCTCAGAGCCTTACATCTTTTTCAACCCAGTAATGGCACAACGACTTACAGTCTGTGCTTGGAATTGTAAAAGCGTATATAATCAGAAATATGAGCTTGAAGCCTTTATTTCTGAATATAATGTTGACATCTGCCTGCTGGGTGAAACATGGTTGCAGGCAAATAAGACTTTGCCATCAAAAATGTTACTATTCATCGGAAAGATCGTCCGACTATAGGAGGTGGTGTGGCCGTGATGATAAGGTCTAGCCTTACTCATCACGTCCTAGATCCCCTACCCGTATCCACTATTGAATGTCTAGGCGTTGAAATTCAGCATTCTAATTTTCACTATAGAATATTTGCTGCTTATTTGCCTCCAAAAAAGCCACTAAACCTTGAAGATATTGGCTTGATTTTAAATAATTGCGACCATGTGCCATCCATCATAGCTGCTGCCATCAATTCTAAGCACCCAGGCTGGCACTCCAGAATAGCCAATCCCAAGGGTCGCAAGCTGAGACAATACGCAGATGAGCATGCCATCTCTGTATACGCTCCTACAGAGCCGACCATATACCCCTGTAATGGTCAGCCCGAAGTCATTGATATTGCACTCACTAAGTATCTTAGGTACGAACTGCAATTTGCAGTCCCTAATTCTCTAAATTCTGACCACCAACCCATCATTTTTAATCTTATTTTTGATCGCCTGTCCAAGCCAAGCTTGCCGAATCGTTATAAGGACCTTAATTATGTTAAATACAGGTGGCATGTAGACAAAAACATACATATTTCCACACCTACTACACGTAACGATGTTGATGTCGCTATTACACATAATCACTAGTAGGACGTATAATGCGAAAAAGTACATAATTCGACTTGGCAACAACACAAACAACTCAAACACATCTCAGAGCGAGACTGGAGCTGTGAACCAATTACAGCGCACCAGCCCCGTTCTGCTTGGTCCTCTCCGCCAGGGCTCCGAGGTTATAAATATGACCCACTCGAGCACTGGCAGTCAGTCTAAGCCCCCTGTAGCTCCGATCCGAGCATCCCTGACATAATTAAGGACCTTATAATAATTAAAAATCGTTTCCGCAAGCGTTGGCAAAGATTTCGAGATCCTGCCGACCGTGCTGAATACAAGGAACTGGCACTGGTCATCCGCGGTCGTTTGCTGGTACGTAAGAGAGAACGATGGGAAGAACTGTGCAAAAAGCTCTCTGAAAATACTTCAGAAAATGACTATTGGAGAATAGCTCGTTCTCTGACGCGCCCTCCTCTTATTAAGCGAGCGCTTTACGGTCGCCGAGGGCTAGTATTCTCTCCTCTTGAGAAAGCTGAGGCCTTCGCAGACTCCATTCAGAGTCAATGCGATATCCAGGACATTAGTGCCGATGAATACGATACTGACGCATACTCATATGACATTAAGCTTCAGGATCCACTGGAAGACCCAAGACCCACCGAGAATTGATCCTATCTCACCTGAGGAGGTTAAGGGAGCTGTCAAGCTCCAGTCTGAAGAAAGATCTCCTGTTGATGACAGGAATGGTAATAAAGAATTGAAATCCCTCCCCTTTCGTGCTTATATTTTCTTAGCAAATATATTTAATGCCTGTATGCTTCTTGGCTATTTTCCCCAGGCCTGGAAGACAGCTAAATTCTGTCTTATACCCAAGCCTGGGAAAAATACGTTTTTTCCACAAAATTATCGCCCCATCAGCCTGTTATCCCATATTTCGAAATTATTCGAGATATTTATTCTCCGCCGAATTAATGCTCGCCTCGAAGTAAATGACATACTGCGGTCTGAACAGTTCGGCTCTCGAGGCAAGCGCAGTGCACCGCTAGCCGTGCTGCGATTGGTCGCGTTTGCCACGAGATCATTCCATCTTAAAAGAACTGTTCCTGCAGTGTTTATTGATATAGAGAAAGCTTTTGACACTGTATGGATAGATAATCTTATCATCAAGCTCATACATACTTCATCCCTGGCAAACTACCTCATTAAGATTAGCTATTCATACTTAACCCTTTATAGGTCCTTGGGATACTCTCTTCCCACCATGTATTTATAGAACGGTGTTGGGGAGAGAATCATCCCACCCCTTTCATTTCAAGTAGTTCCACATGCATCCACAAGCTACCTGCACAGAAATATTGAAAACCCATTAATTTGATGTAGCCTATACTGTCATCAGAAACCAAAGGAGGGAATCATATATCCCAGTGGTCTCCACAGTGCACGTGCACGGTTGTGTTGAGTGAAACAAATGCATTGTTTTACAGAAGAAGGTGTTTTCATTGAAGATAAGAGATTTGTAAAAGTTGGAAAGTAACTGAAATACAATGTTAATAATGGTTTTAGTCACTTGAGTAAATATATTTCAGCTAGAATGGAAATAATTATTCTGCTCAGGGTGTTTGCCATAGAATAGAAGATTTTTAAATTAATTTTCTGGGTTTCTAGTAAATACTATTTTGAAACTTTTGAATTATTTTCGAATATACTAACTTTTAATATTTCCAAAATCACTTTTATATTTTTTGTGCAATTTTCGGCAAAGATGATATAGATCACTGACCTTGTTTTGCGTGGGAGTTACATTTTAAAAAAATTATAGAGCGTGATCGATGTTTTTAAATACTATATCCTGTTAAATAAACCTCATTATTGAGTGATAAACACAGTATCATCATAATATGGAGGTGGGAGATTATTACCCCATTGCTCATTTAAGAAAACATACTGTCGGGTGTGGGCAGTGGGATAATAATTTCCCACCCCATATTTCCTAAAATAGAATCCACACCCATAAAATTGTTGCATATTCCTACTCATCTATCACCCGCAATTACAAATGTGCAAAAAAAAACACAAATATTTTATACCCCCAGTCTTTTGCCCTATAAAGGGTTAAGGAACAGATCATTTTATGCAACCTGCGATGGCGAGAGGTCCACGGTTCGTACCTTGCGCGCTGGTGTACCACAAGGTGGAGTCCTCTCGCCAACGCTGTTTAGCCTATATGTGAATGATCTCCCCACTGCGAAGGGAGTAGAACTGCAGATGTTTGCTGATGACATTGAAATTTATACCTCCAAGCATAAGAAATGCGATGCCATCAATGCTCTGCAACGCTGGATTTCTGCGTTCTGGCGTTGGTGTGTTCTTAATAAAATTAAAGTAAATGGCGAAAAAATTCACGCCATTCTCTTTACTCGCCGTCGCCCCCAGTTTGGCCAACTCAGTTTGAATCACACCCTCCTTCCTTCGTCTCGCAGTGTCAAGTACCTTGGCATATTGCTGGACAAACCCCTCACTTTTCAATTGCATGTGGCCCGAGTCTTACAGCTTGCAGCAGCTAGGAAAAAGGCTATTTTTGCTCTCACTAGTAATACATATTTCAGCTCATTTATTAAGAAGCAATTATATCTTGCTCTAGTCCGCCCTATGCTGCTGTGTGGCTGTGATTCCTGGGGCCACATAACTAAACCTCATATTGACAAGATGCAAACATTACAAAATAAAACTCTCCGACAGTTCCTTCAGGTCAAAAAGTCCGTCAAAAGAAACTCGGAAATTAGACGTGACCTTAATATTCCTCTCATTGATGAGCAGATCAGAAAGATCTGCAAGTTGGTCAAACGAAGAATACACCATAATATACAATCTGGTACTAAAAGCCTTGATAGTATCTACAAGGCTATCAATATTAAGCAGCCAATTACTAGGCGCAGTTTCCCAGGTCCTTGGCTTGTTTATCAGAAGCTTTAGATTTTTCATTTGATATGATTTCAAAATTGTAATTGCTAATAACGTATAAGTTAGGCTGGTGGCTCCCTGTGTTATTTTTAGTTATTCTTTTCCGTTACACCATCTCGAGCTTCACTCTCGCTGTACAATCAGATTGATTTCTTCCCTTCTATGTGTAATTACAACGTGAGCTCATCCAACTTAGGTACTCCCATTTCTACTGACGAGTCATAAGGCGTTTTCGGCCTTGATGCTTTCGTTTATCTGGTAACAACAACAAAAAAACGTTTCCGAGAATGATCAAATTGTCGAGAGAGCGCAGGATCGTAAGTTTCATAAATAAGCCGTAAGATGTAAGTCTTTCGTAATTTCATATTTCCGTACCGTAATCGAAATAGAATTGGGTCGAAAATAATGGACACTACTTCTTTATGACAGTGTTACAAATTGTGTTTGTACAATTCATTGATAATGTAGTCGATTGTATAGCCTAAACGCCAAATCGCTATATATAAATCTCAATGTTTGTCTGTCTGTCTGTCTGTTTGTCTGTCTGTCAGTTATTTATACAAATCTGCACCGTTTCACCGATTTGAACCAAAATTTGTATACATACACTTTTGAACCCTGCGGGTAACCCTGTCTACTTTAAATTTCGGACAGACCACTCCATTCCCTGCATTTAGGCCCTTTGGCAAAATCTACACCGTTTCACCGATCTGAACCAAAATTTGTATACTTATCCTTTGGATCCCAAATCTACACCTTTTCACCAATCTGAACCAAAATGTGTATACTTAGCCTTTGGAACCCAGTGAGTAACACTGTTTACATGAAATTTCGGACAGTCCACTTCATTCCCTGCATTTATGCCCTTTGGCACAAATCTACACCGTTTCACCGATCTGAACCAAAATTTGTATACTTACCCTTTGGAACCCTGCGAGTAACACTGTCTGCACGAAATTTCGGACAGACCACTCCATTCCCTGCATTTAAGCCCTTTGGCACAAATCTACATCGTTTCACCGATCTGAACCAAAATGTGTATACTTAGACTACCCTCTGGAACCCTGCGAGTAACACTGTGTGCATGAAATTTCGGACAGACCACTCCATTCCCTGCATTTAGGCCCTTTGGCACAAATCTACACCGTTTCACCTATCTGAACCACATTTTGTACACTTACCCTTTGGAACCAAGCGGGTAACACTGTCCACTTTAAACTTCGGACAGATCACTCCATTCCCTGCTTTTAGGCCCTTTATCACAAATCTACACCGTCCTCCTAGTTGGACCAAATTTTATATACACTTTGAAACCCTGCTGGTAACACTGCCCACTTGATATTTTGGACCACGCTCTCCGTTCCCTACATTTAGAATAACAAACAAACTGAACTTGGAAACCCCGTGTTAACGCCCTAGAACCATTAATGTCCGTAGTAGTGTAACTGTAACAGTATTTTAATAAGTCTATTGTTAACTGGCAATTCGGGCTACATCACGTCGCCCCTACCAGTGTTCTGGTGCAGAATTGCGAACATAGTTAAATCTTGCGCTGCTTATAAATTGCAGTCACGGGGAGTAATTCGTGCAAAAAGCTTTCTCAGGCCGCTTAAAACTGTTATCATCATGAATATATTACGCCTCTGTATAAGTGCAATGGTGTTGGTGCAGTACATTGAGATTATCAGCTTCAATACGCGTTGGTGCTTTCAAATTTACCTTCATTTATTCCGAAACTTATCGTTGAGCGTTATGTGGCGATAAATGATACTATTGCTACCTCAGGAGCTCGGGACAGCCGAAGTTTTCCAAAGTGTTCTGATCATTTTCCTACGGCTCTATGCGACAAACGACGACACTATTGGTCTCTACATTTCAAACAGGCAATGAGATATAGGCCCTATGCAGTGTCTTTTATTTAACTTACTCCTCTTTCTATTAATTTTTAGAAATTTGTTTGTAAATTACAAGTGTCAGTGCTATAGTTAGTAAATTGCCGTTTCTCTATTCATTATTATCATTATTATCATTACGGGAAAATGACCTAAATGGTACGTCCATTATACTGTACTGCTTATCACCCCCACCACCTCCACCACCACAAAAAGTTATATTTTAAAATATTTATTTTCTGGTAGTTTAAGTATCATGTGCCAGTTGTGTAGTAGTATTCATTACCATCCATAAAACAAATAAATCCACCGGGAGAAGCACTAGCACTACTGCTAGTATTATATATAACAGTGCGATACAGGTGTTCTAATTTGTGTGTTCCACTGGATTTTACGTGTGAATTACGTAGCCTATTATCAAGCATTGGTTGTATGCTCGGATTTCTTTGTGTGCATTCCGAATCATGACGCTGTTACGTTTCAAAGCTATATTCGAGTTTGCTAACTGTACCATAAACTCCAAAAACTTTACAGAAGGGGTAGAAGTGTTATTTGCAAATATGTCTTGTGAAAGAGTACGGTTTTGGCCAATTTACGCTCTTGTGCTCCAGACGTCACTGCTCCACCCCACATTTTTACAAGAGAAATTGAAAAGAGATAGCTTACAATTAAGCAGTTTCAATGTTCTTGTAAGGCAGGTGCATCAGAATGTTGCAAACATGTTTTCCCACTGCTTCTTTTCTGTCACAGATAATTAGGGCCTGTTAGTCTATTGTTATTAGACTATTATTATTATTGCCACGGTGGGTGAGTGGATAGCGTGTCGGTCTACTAACCCCAAGATTGTAGGTTCGCTCCTGGCCGTGGAGAGATTCTTATTTTCACCGCTAGATGGCATACCAGATAGCTGGAGTTGCCAATAGCTAACTAAATGGTTGGGGAAGATGACCTAGCTGTTCCGCTCCTTAAAACAACAATCAAAATCATCATCATCGCAACTAAATGCTACCCTAAAATTAAAATTGAAGGATTGACAGGAAAACCCTTGTTAATAAAACACGTTTTTCTCAGGAGAATGATAAAACATTACAATTCATTTCTTTGAAAGGATAGAAACCTGAAAATAAGGGTTCACATAGCTCAATGCTTTATTAATATATTATTTGTATTGGATTTAATTATTTTGTTCAAGTTATTTTGTGTTTTAAGGACGTTCACGTGGACAAGGGTTAATTTTCCCAGAATGTCAAAAGAATTATGTGAACATAAACCACTGTGTAAGGCAACTTATTTCTATATTTAACCTAATATGGCTTTACAATCCTTCCAACATTTGAAAAAATAGTTTTTAATCAATACCAGTAATGGAAACATAACCCCTGAATTTACAAAACACAGGTTAATTTTAGTTCCTTTCACGTATCTTGAGGAATCTTCATTGTCTGAATGATCAACTTCGTCATTGAAGCTGTTGTCATCCATGTTGTTGTTTCTTCAATGTAGGTGTAGCCTAAATTCTGTGAAATACAGGCCTTGTCATTAGTCAAGGTTCGTTCTTCCGCAATTGGCCTTAACATAGATTGGTTTCTCAGAATAACTCTAGTTACCCACGGCTGCATTCTTAAACATGCGCTGTTTTCCTTGAAGCCATGAGGAAACCTGGGGTCCTATATCTCATTTTCGAAAATATGTCACAGGTTGCTCTTCCTAACAACCCTTCATTTGTCTGTAATGATGTATCAGCATTTATAAAAAACATTGTAGTACACCTACCTCAATACATTGGATGTTACATAATTTGCTTAATAGCAGGCTACATCATGTGGTTGGCGTCTCCGATGGCGTAGTTGGCAGCAAGCTGATCTTCTATGCCAAGATCGCGGGTTCAAACCCGGCTGAAGTCATCGGATTTTTTAAGAGCGTTGAAATCCCTCAGTGTTCCTTCCTTCGGAGGGGGGGGGGGGTTTAAGCCGGCGAGCCCATGCCATAAATTTATGGCATGTAAAAGAACCTTCCACTAACTACAATATTATTGTGTGAAGCTAAATTTCTAGGTTAGATTTGATTATACCTCTCTATTAAGTTACAACGTTCGCCTCCAGGTGCCGGTTGCGGTGGCATGTAGTAGCCGCCATGTTCACAGCTAGGTGTCGTAGACGGTAGAATTTGATAGCAAAAGTAGGAATTACTTGAAATTGATCGTCTGCTGTTCTTACCTGAATTAGTGACAACACACACTAATACAGCCATCACAATTAACACCGGTTATCAGACAGATTCTACATAGGTACAAACAACCAAAGTTCACGAGGCTACATGACCGCAGCCCCTAAACTGAGGAACCAACCAACCATCATGTGGTACCGGGACGAAAATGTTAGTGACGAGGCCGCACCATTCACAAATTTATTGGAGATTATTGGCAAGGCCTAAGTTACTGTGGGTCAAGTTACAGATTAATATCTCACCATAGTCAGTCGATTTACTGAGACGTTAAAACTCCCTTGTGGGATAAAATGCTGTCTCTTCAGCATCCTTAAATCCACAGCAATTTAAAGAGACATCAAGCTCATAGTAATGTTTGCACAATGTCACAACACTGCATGCCGGAGATATCTTGGAGCTATTTATTTGAGGGTGACAGTGCTCCCCACAAGTAAATAATACGTTTCAACTTGAGATACATTTATGCTGGAATTACACTGAAAAAGTGGTTATCCTAAACCTAACATGAGCGATAAAATATTACTCTAAATTGGGATAATTACCCTAAGAGTTGCAACACAGTTTGGGAGTTGGACTTTGATTTCCAGTTGATCGAAGGACGTCATGCGGCTAAAGCCTGAATCAATGTTCGGTATTTCGCTATTTCTGTCACCGATAACATACAGTTATCACAATCTACTCCTAATTAAGAACAGAACGTGACATAGAGATTTACCTGTTAAATCGCGACATCGCGAAGGAAGCTCGATTTGTCGTGATATCGATTAAATTTTGAATGACTGCCTGTGATTGCCTAATTAAAGTAATTTCACTTCTGACCGCTAGATAGTTCTAGTGTACTGAAACGTCAAGTTGGAAGTAACGATCGCTTCACTATAACTGTTATCATCATCATTATATTATTTCAGTAGTATAGATCCCTTCTATGACACTCCCAAGCGACCGATCGTATCAAATGAGCATTCAAATGAAAGAGATTAGACATAAGCAGTGACGAATTGCATTATAATTTCATAAATTTCAATAATTTCTTTAGAAAATTACTTTTAAAAAATGTACGAAGTGTGCGATTTTCAGATACTGTTGCTGTAGGAAAATGCTCTCCATAATTGCTGTCCGCTTCACATTTTGGCTGCTTTGATGCCTGTTTCATGTGATTTTAAAATTCTGAGGTATTTCCTTCATCATTTTGCATGGATTTCAGAAACAGTAAATCAAAGGAATGAGTACTCAAATTTCATAAATATCGAATAACCGGTGAGTGTTATGATGATCCAATTTTCAGTGATTGCCCTCTTAAGTTAGGGAACGTAGAGCTTGGAATTCTAACTGAAATGTGAATAGTGTTCTATAATAATTTGTTTGAAATAAGAACAATAACATTTCTCCTTAAGTCTCTCATTATAAACCTATTGGGGAAAGTGTGGTTTATGAACCTGCGAGATTCACGCACGGGTCCGCTGGTTTTCATTATTAACCCTCTCCTGACCTGCAATTGGACCCATCGTTATTCGAGACGCATCATATTATTGGAGATCGGTACGTCATAGAAGGCAAAGTGAGACAAGGAAACACAAAAAGAATTGACAATAATATTGACAATTGACAATGTGTTATTAAAAACTACACTCAATTATAGGTTTTAAGGGGCGAAACAGCAAGGTCATCTGCCCCTAGACTACACTCAGTAATCAGTAGTTTCTATCCTTCAATGAATTTATATCCTTGCAACGAGCAAGGCGTCGCATTTAAATAAATTTTTTAAACTCGTACATACTCGTGTTGGCTGACATACAGTAATTCGATTCTAGCCTCAATTCTTCTTATTCTTCGTCTTTTCCCGTCCATGCGGAGCCGACGTTTCTGACAAGTCGTTTCCATTTTCCTCGGTCCCAAATGGTGTTCTCTGTTAACTGCTTCTCCCGGAGATCATCCTGCACGCAGTCCATCCATCTTCTTCTAGGCCTACCTCTTTCCCTTTTGCCTTCCACCTCCAGATCAAGCACTCGCCTTCCTACATAACTCTCATCCCTGCGCTTAAGGTGGCCATACCAGAGCAAGCGCCTTTCTTGCACCTTTTTTGATATATCAGTCACTTATACGCTGCCTCGTATGAAGGTGTTTTTGATGTGATCGTTTCGATTCTAGCCTCAATAATTTAAAAAAAAAAATCAAAAGCAAAAGAACGGAAGCAAATGCATTAGTAGTATTGGCAACTTAGCCTGTTTTACCACAGCAACAGGCCACTGTTGAACAGGAACAATCGACTGCTGAGCGACTCGAGCGCTTTCTCGCAGAACCATTTTCTTGTTGGAAATACTGTAGGCCTACTAAAGCACAGTAACAGAAACATCCGATAGAGGCGCAACTCAAAAGACCTACGCCACGCTAGCTGAGGCTTTACGAATATTATTATTATTTTACACCGTTATGCGCGACTATCTTCCTGATTGGAGCAGATGGCATCGTAGATATGCCACTTAAAACAACAATAACTAACTATCTTGCTTTCTTGTCCTCCCAAAATGTCTCAATCTGCGCTCCTCCGCCCAGGGCCGGATTTAAGAGCATGCCACCTAAAGGCTCAAGTCCATTTGCCGCCCCCTCAATAGTTCATATTTGCTTAATACATTTGTTTTATACAACAAAAGGATAGAGTCCATTGGCGATTTCCTATTTTTTAAACATAAAGTTCATTTAGTTTAGATAAAACTACAATATTTTAAAGGCTTAATGTTATAATGAAATTAGTTATCTACTTTTTTTTTACTTTCTTCTTTTAAGATTCGTTAAAAATGAAATGGGTTTCGAACTTAATTAATTAATTTGTCCTTGGAGATCTTTGATCACTATTTTACACATATTTTTAGCCTACTTTTCACATTTTGCAAAAATGAGGAAAAAGTAGACTTATGAGATCGGGCAAATGTGTGTCTGTTTGTCTGTCTGTCTGTCTGTCTGTCTGTCTGTCCTTCTGTCTGTCTGTGTGTGTGTCCCCCCCCCTATCAACTCCTAAACGGCTGCAGCAATCGAAACAAAATTTGGTAGGAGTAAAGATCTATACCTGAATATCTGACGGCCATATTTGAAAATGATGTCAGTGCTACCAACTGCTAAAAAATCGCAATTGAAATTTGAGCTCCATGTTGCATATCTTGGAAAGTATGAATGGGAGCTATTTCAAAATTGGCACACGTACAGATCATAATATTTCAGTTTAATTTCCAGGAGGCCAAACATGGCAGTGTTGCCAAAATGATTATAAGCCTCCTGATAAGTCCAATTTTTAAATGCATATAACTTGTACACTATCAAGTGGAATGCAACCAAATTTCGTAAGTTGTATGTGTACATAACCAGATATGACTGAGCGTATTCTTAAGATCTACCAGGGCTGCCAAATGTTAATAAATGCTCCTAATTTATTTTATCCAAATACCAATATATCAGAAAGTATGCAAGCCGACAGCTTTAAACTATGCACACGTATAGTACCTGACATTCTATATTAATTTGGAGTAACTTATATACGTCAGTGCTACCAACATGATTCTAAGCCTGCTGACAGGTCCAACTTTAAATACATGTAACTTCCATACTATCATTTGGATTTCAACCAAATTTCGTATGTGCTATGTGTACCATAACAGATATGACTATGCGTATTCTAAGGAGCAACCAGGGCTGCCAACTGTTAATATGTGCTGTCCCTATTTTTGTTACCCTAATATCAATATATCAGAAAGTATGCAAGCCAATAGCTCTAAACTTTGCACACGTATAGTACCTGGCATTCCAGATGAATTTGGAGTAACTAATATACGTCAGTGCTGCCAACATGATTCTAAGCCTGCTGATAGGTCCAATTTAAAATGCGTAACTTCTATACTAACTAATGGATTTCATTCAAAATTGGCACAACAATAGATCATATTATTTCAGATTATTTCTGACCAATACAGGCATGACATTGTTGCCAATATGATTTTACGCGCGCTGTTAGAGCCAATGTTTAACTGCATGTAACGTCCATGCTATTCATTGGACTTCAACCAAATTTTGTATTCTGTACCTTCAGAGATGGAACTAAGAATATATTCAGTCATCAGGGCTGCCAACTGTATTGCTGTATTAGGCTACATTATGCCAGGTATACAGTATTTCAAACTAATTAGAAATTTCGATATTAGCAACTTAATTTCGTCATTATACTAGATAGGTTCATATCATATACTGTAGAATAATCATTGGCATGAAAAGTAGGCTCTTTAGTTCGTCACGGAAATTCTTGTTTTTAAGTAACATGTATTCTTAAATTCGTACGGAAAATATTATTAACGTGTGAAATACTTCATTTTAGCTTTTGAATGAATTGCCAAACTGCCGCCCCTGAAAATTTGCCGCTCTAGGCTGCAGCCTACTTAGCCTATTTAGAAATACGGCCCTGCGTCCGTCCAGGGGCTGTTGGATGTAATTTTCGGGTGACATGAAAATTTATGATTGTCAACTAGTCCTCTGAATTTAGACCTGTCCAGCACATTTTCGCCTGAGATGCCTATTGCAAAAGGTCTTGTTCAAATTCAGTTCTTCTTAGCTTTCATTGAGAGAGTAAAAAAAAAACATAACCTCTGGCACTACAGCCCATTAAGAGCCTAGGCCTACCAAGCGACCGCTGCCCAGTCAATTCGCCTACAGATAATGGGGTGACACGTGATCAGCGCATCGGGTACCCTCGGCCGTTAATCTTGGTTTTCGTGATCGGGGCGCTGCCTCACTGTCAGACAGCTACTCAATTGTCCTCACGAGGCTGAGGGCACCCCGTTCCAGCCCTCACATCAGTTTCTAAAATCCCTGACGGAGCCGGGAATCGATCCCGGGGCCTCCGGGCGAAAGGCACGCGCGCTCCCCCTACACCACGGGATCGGCTTCGTAGAGAGAGTAAGAATTTGAATTCTTTTAGCCAGTTTATGGTCGCTTATTCTGAGAATATACGTTTGAAGTCTTTTTCCTGAATGTGTTCGAGATTTTCTCCAAATGCCGATAAAGCTCCTGGGATTTCCTTTCCATTCAGACTCCATCAGCATAAACTGGGCCAAAAATTGTTTACAATATGTTTTTCTTTCTTGCTTTTGTTTATATTTAATTCTTGTTGTTGTTGTTGTTGTTGTTGTTGTTGTTGTTGTTGTTGTTGTTGTTGTTGTGTGGCCTACTGAGGGGCTGAGTGCAGATCTTTCTAGTCGACGCCCGTGAGTGACCTGTGCGCCGGAATGAGAGATGGAATGAATGAATGAAACTGGGTTAGGATGTGGAAGGAAGCGGCCGTGGTCTGTCAAAAGGTAGGTTACCGTCCCAGCATTTGCCTGGAGTTGAAGATTGGAAACTACGGAAAGCCATTTCAAGGATGGCCAACGGTGGGGCTCGAACCCACTGAATCAGGAGAGAGCTTGGCCCCATGACCCAACCTCGTAGTTCCGCCCCTTAAAACAACAATAACTAACTTAGCGAGCGTAGCCACCGCTGTCGGTATTTAATTAATGATCTGTCCCTTGTGATCAGTGTATCAGAGGCGTATAATGCCTCGGGTTTGAATACCGTGTTGTAATGTCTTAATGTTCCTATACGGGAGATGGATTTCTTATTATACCTGTTACATGGGATTCTATAGGCTTTTGAAATTTAGAGATTCTCTCTTTGTTTGCATCACGATTCAGGTCTGAAGGTTAGATGATTTTTCCTAGGCACTGTATTTGAATTTAGATACAGTATTTGAGTTACTTTATTATTATTATTATTATTATTATTATTATTATTATAATGACACTGCTTGGTAAAATCCCAGTTACTCTAGATAAAATGTAGACCTATGGTGCTTGCAGCGGGTACCTACTTTTTGCTGTCCGCTGTGTACATGGCTGCTGCCAGCTAATTTAACATCAGTTTACGGTTGAACAAGTCAACATTAAACTGTGGCTGCATTGTGATGCCTGCTGGGTTACAATGGCCCTTCTCGGCGCTACTTGTCATGCTAAGGACGAGGCTTCTCGTGTGGTCAGCGTGCAACACTCACGCGTCGCTAACAGTGCTGAAAAGATTGTCTGCATTAGCATGAGTGACTGCAGGGAGCTCCAGTCCTAATCACATCACCATATCAATAGTCGCTAACATTTATGTACTCACTGAAATGTAGGTCAGTTAAGTGGACTCATACAACCTGTGCAACTAGGCTTGCCGGACGATCGGTAGGCAAATTCTACGGTATTAAATTATCAATCGTTGGTGCCCATTTGTACTGTACTTTTTAGATGAAGGCAAGACAAAACTACTGAAATGAAAGTTACATTAGTTAGGCTACCGTACTAGTTACGAAGTTTACAACTATACTTCAAAATTAAAATAGGAAAGATACTCCCCAGAATTTAAAAAAACACGAAGAAACAATTCATGTAGTCATTTTCAAAATAACTTCTTCTATCTTCAAACGTTCCGCTCAATATCAGAGACTTCAAGTTAAGTCTTCAAACGGTCCGCTCAATATCAGAGACTTCAAGTTAAGTCTTCAAACGGTCCACTCAACATCAAAGACTTGAAGTTAAGTCTTCAAACGGTCCACTCACCATCAGAGACTTCAAGTTAAATCTTCAAACGGTCCACTGAACATCAGAGACTTCAAGTTAAATCTTCAAACGGTCCGCTCAACATCAGAGACTTCATGTTGAGTCTTCAAACGGTCCACTCATCATCAGAGACTTCAAGTTAAATCTTCAAACGGTCCGCTCAACATCAGAGACTTCATGTTGAGAGTCAAACGGTCCACTCATCATCAGAGACTTCAAGTTAAATCTTCAAACGGTCCACTCAACATCAGAGACTTCAAGTTAAATCTTCAAATGGTCCACTCAACTTCAGAGACTTCAAGTTAAAACTTCAAACGGTCCACTCAACATCAGAGACGTCATGTTAAGTCTTTAAACGGTCCGCTCAACATCAGAGACTTCAAGTTAAATCTTCAAATGGTCCACTCACCATCACAGACTTCAAGTTAAATCTTCAAACGGTCTGCTCAACATCAGAGACTTCATGTTGAGTCTTCAAACGGTCCACTCATCATCAGAGACTTCAAGTTAAATCTTCAAACGGTCCGCTCAACATCAGAGACTTCATGTTGAGAGTCAAACGGTCCACTCATCATCAGAGACTTCAAGTTAAATCTTCAAACGGTCCACTCAACATCAGAGACTTCAAGTTAAATCTTCAAACGGTCCACTCAACATCAGAGACGTCATGTTAAGTCTTTAAACGGTCCGCTCAATATCAGAGACTTCAAGTTAAGTCTTCAAACGGTCCGCTCAATATCAGAGACTTCAAGTTAAGTCTTCAAACGGTCCACTCAATATCAGAGACTTCAAGTTAATTCTTCAAACGGTCCGCTCAACATCAGAGACTTCAAGTTAAGTCTTCAAACGGTCCGCTCAATATCAGAGACTTCAAGTTAAGTCTTCAAACGGTCCGCTCAATATCAGAGACTTCAAGTTAAGTCTTCAAACGGTCCACTCAATATCAGAGACTTCAAGTTAAGTCTTCAAACGGTCCGCTCAACATCAGAGACTTCAAGTTAAATCTTCAAACGGTCCGCTCAACAAGGTAAAAGTTCATGTCTTAAAAAGATGGTAGGCCTATATTGGCTTTCACGACCAGTGAATTAAAATTCAACAATTTTTCTAGGTTTATGCCGTGTCTTGTGCTTCAGCTTTTAGCTCTCGCTGAAAAGAAGCGCAGGTGTGCTTCATAAGAAGGAAGGTAGTGCACAGTTCGCTACTCCTGTGGGGGGTCAGAGCACGAACACCAAGAGCCCGCTGATGAGCCAGCTTGGTGTTCCTAGGCAAAACCCCGCACAAGACACGGCATAAACCTAGAAAAATTGCTGAGTTTTAGTTCATGTCTTGTTAAATTCCAAATCGAATACCAATTTCAACTGACGTCGCACACCCACTCCTTCTAGTGGGTCGTTGGTTGGTGACCAGGCTACCCGAGCTGAGTCCTACGTTGCTTCCATTCACTGTTGTTTCCTTGCATTGCTGCCAACGTTGGTTGGTCATGATTAATATTCGGATGTTTAGGACCAAAAAAACGATAAATATGCAGGCAAATATGCCCTGAAGAATACTCAAATAAGTTATGATCCAAAAAAAGGTACAATATGACCTAATAGGCTATATTTACACGCTTTCTAAAATCAAGTGTTAATAATATAGTGAAATGTTGTTAGCCTACTTTTCACATTTTGCAGAAAATGAGGAAAAAGTAGACTTATGAGATCGATCTGGGAAAATGTGTGTCTGTCTGTCTGTCTGTCTGTCCGTCTGTCTGTCCTTCTGTCTGTCTGGCTGGCTGTGTGTGTGCCCCACCCCTATAAACTCCTAAACGGCTGCAGCAATCGAAACCAAATTTAGTATGAGTAAATATGTGTTGGCAACTCCAGCTATCTGATATGACATCTAGCGGTAAAAATGAGAAACTTACCAAGTACGGTACATTTGTCACGTGGTGACTGTTTGTATATGGTTTCTTGTATTGGTAAACAGATCGTGGTAAATTGTTCGTGTCTTTATACATAAGTAATAAGTTTTACTCGTTGATAGAGTGAAAAATGAGTAAAAGCAAAGTATATTGCTCAGTTTACGGCTGTAAGTCGATGTATAAGAGGGCTGCGGATATACGTTTTCATCACTTTCCAAAAGATGCAAATAGCAATAGCCGAAATGTGATGATACCTAATAATACCTAATTCCTAATAATAATACATTTCCACCCCGGGAAGAATCTAACACTTGTCGAGGTAGACAGACAGAAGACCTGCGACGTAAAGCCAGCGAAGGTTATTCAGTTTAAAAACAGCTGTTACGATGGGCGCGCTGGTAAGATTGAAGTTACTTGAATAATTAATTAAATAATTAATTATTGGCTGCTTGGTAGGGAGAAGGGATGAGTTTAACTTGTATTAAAACTCGGGGGGCGACAGGAATTGCTTGATTTGGATGGTTAAAAGGTGGGTTTGGTGTTGAATATTTGAATGGTAGCGGAATCACTCATTCTACAGTGCCCACGGGGAGGCAAATTAGGCCTATATGACTCGTAGTGGAATAGCTCGAATATCGAAGAACTTAGCGATTACGAGGTGTAGGCTTGGCGGAAAGGCTGGCGGATCATCAGTTTGACATAAATTCACGATATAAGTCGGAGCTTGGAACAGTGGCGTCTGGTTTGCGTGGATGCTAGTCTCGGAATGATAAAAGTAGCACAGCTTCGGTGTGTTATTTATTTGTTTATGTACCGTATTTCTCTATTTGAATGTCCTCGGCGTTGACTCAGGATCGACATTTACATTATATTGCGCATAATAGTACCGAAATAATGTCCGAAGTGTAGCCCTGTGTAAATTTGAATCAGCTGATCTACATCAACCATAAAAACTGATGCTTGATAATATGCAAATGACACCAAAAAATCCAGTGGAACACACAAATTAGATCACGTGTATCGCACAGTTATACATATATACAATTAAAAATAACACTGTCATTACTTTAGAGACCACATTTACTGATTATAACCGAAAAATAAAAAGTGTTCCATATCAAACGCGTGTTATTGAGTATTTTAAACCCTACTTATCCAGACCGACCGCAGCGCCCCAAGTGTTAGTTTGAGTTGCCAATACCGGAATATTTCAAGCCCATATTTGAAAATGATGTCAGTGCTGCCAACTGCTGAAAAAAGGCACTAGAAATTTGAGCTCCATGTTGGATATCATAGAAGGTATGCATGGGAGCTATTCCAAAATTGGCACACGTGTAGATAATACTATTTCAGTTTAATTTCCAGGAGAACATACATGACAGTGTTGCCAAAATAATTTTAAGCCTTCTGATAGGTCCAATTTTTAAATGCATATATCTTCGATACTAACACTTGGATTTCAACCACATTTTGTATGTAATATGTGTACATAAACAGATGTGACTGAGCGTATTCTTAAGAGCCACCAGGGCTGCCAACAGTTGATAATTGCTCTTTCTCTTTTTTTATCCAAGTACCAATACATCAGAAAGTATACAAGCTGACAGCTTTAAACTATGCACACGTAGGCTATAGTACCTGACATTTTAGATTAATTTGGAGTAACTTATATACATCAGTTCTACCAACATGATTCTAAGCCTGATGATAGGACAAAATTTTAAATACATGTAACTTCTATACTATCATTTGGATTTCAACCAAATTTCGTATGTGCTATGTGTAACATAACATATATGACTATAAGTATTCTTAAGAGCAATCAGGGTTGACAACTGTTAATAAATGCTGTCTATATTTTTTTACCCTAATCTTAATTTTAAGAAAAGTAGTCTCTTTAGTTCGTCACGGAACTTCTTGTTTTTGTTATTAATTCTACACTCAGACCAAAAAAAATGTTATAATCTACGCTGATCTCATGAATGGGCCTACGATAAAAATGTTTTCCTCAAATTTTTATCACAGAATGTTTCAAGAGACTCGCCGAAAGCAGCGTATTCTTCACCTTTCCTCACGTTAAAAACTGCGACACAAATCACATTTCCTGTAAAAGAGAAATAAAATGCTCGATGTTAAAAGTACTACCAAGTTTGGTTACAGTTAAATATTTTCTGATAGTCTGCAACAATTGGCAAGTTCTTAGATTTGTAGCGCCGCCTACGCACAGAAACCTTGCTGCGGCCAGCGGACCTACCATTTATAAGTCCACCACCAAGGCCTACCCCTAAAATATTATCAAAATGTGACCTTAAAACATTAATACTGATAAAGTATGACAATAACTATGAAAAGGGCCCAAATGAAGAAAATGAAAATCCACAGCCTGATTCCAGTCTCCGACCGGGTCAGGAATGGAATGAATGAAACCCCCATCTAGCGGCGAGGATATAAACTGTGCCGGCTGCCAAAGCCTGACGCACTCCTCTGGGGGCAATGATTAAAGGAATGACAGATGAAATGAAATGATAGTGGAGAGTGTTGCTGGAATGAAATTTTGACAGGGAAAACCGGAGTACCCGGAGAAAAACCTGTCCGCCGCCGTTGTGTCCAGCACTGATCTCACATGTTGTGACTGGGATTTGAACCACGGACCCAGCGGTGTGAGACCGGCGTGCTGCCGCCTAAGCCACGGAGGCTTTAAAAAGGACCCAAATATGCATTTATATTTATTTATTTATTTAATCGTATAGCACTATTACAGAGCACGTAAAATCAATACTTCAAATCTTGCCACATGTCTTTCTTCTCTCTGCCCACATTCGCTTCATCCTCTCTGATCTCTGTTTTCGAAGCTGTTCAATGTTCCGTGGCTGCTTTCGTTGTGTTGCTTGTTCCTCCCTGAAGATCACTTTTTGAATTTTGTCCCGAAATAAATTCCTATTACATGTATCTGTAATGTCAATGTCGGCTTCCTTAAGATCCTTTAATGTCTGTGTATACCACGCTGGTTGAGCTTTAAGTTTTAAAATTGTATTAAACAATTGTTTTGTTAGCCTGCCATTATTCATTCTATTTAAATGCCCAAAAAATTGCGTCCGTCGTTTGCGCATGGAGTGGATTATGCTCTCCATATGGGTGTATATTTCCTTGTTACGTCCTGGTCTGTTATACTCGTAGTCTGATTCTGTTTTCCTTGGGCCAAGGATGCATCTAACCAATCTTCTTGCCATGAGCATGATTTTGTTTATGTCACCTTTCCGCATTAACTTTAATGTTTCAGCTCCAAAGAGTGCTTCAGGTCTCACCACAGAATTGTAATGTTTAATTTTAGTGTCCCATGATAATGCCTTCTTCATGTATACATTTCTGGTGATCTGAAATGCTACGTTCATTTTCTATGCTTGGACCTCCAAACTATTTTTAGCCTACTTTTCACATTTTTCAAAAATGAGGAAAAAGTAGACTTCTGAGATCGGGCAAATGTGTGTCCTTCTGTCTGTCTGTCTGTCTGTCTGTCTGTTCTTCTGTCTGTCTGGCTGGCTGTGTGTGTCCCCCCCCCCCCCTATCAACTCCCAAACGGCTGCAGCAATCTAAACAAAATTTGGTAGGAGTAAAGACCTATACCTGAATATCTCATGGCCATATTTGAAAATGATGTCAGTGCTACCAACTGCTGAAAAATCGCAATTGAAATTTGAGCTCCATGTTGGATATCTTGGAAGGTATAAATGGGAGCTATTTCAAAATTGGCACACGTATAGATAATAATATTGCAGTTTAATTTCCAGGAGGCCATACATGGCAGTGCTGCCAAAATAATTATCAAATTTTTAAATGCATATAACTTCTACACTATCAATTGGATTTCAACCAAATTTCGTATGTGCTATGTGTACATAAACAGATATTACCGAGCGTATTCTTAAGAGCCTCCAGGGCTGCCAACTGTTGATAAATGCTGTCAATTTTTTTCATCCAAATACCCATATATCAGAAAGTATGCAAGCCGACAGCTTTAAACTATGCACACGTATAGTAACTGACATTCTATATTAATTTGGAGTAACTTGTAAACGTCAGTGCTACCAACATGATTCTAAGTCTGCTGAGAGGTCCAAATTTAAATACATGTAACTTCTATACTATCATTTGGATTTCAACCAAATTTCATGTGTGCTATGTACCATAACAGATATGACTATGCCGATTCTTAAGAGTAACCAGGGCTGCCAACTGTTAATAAATACTGTCTCTATTTTTGTTACCCCAATATCAATACATCAGAAAGTATGCAAGCCAATAGCTCTAAACTTTGCACACGTATTGTACCTGGCATTCTAGATTAATTTGGAGTAACTAATATAGGCCTACGCCAGTGCTGCCAACATGATTCTAAGCCTGCTGATAGCTCCAATTTTAAAATGCATGTAACTTCTATATTAACTAATGGATTTCATTTAATTTAAAATTTAAAATTAACACAACAATAGATCATATTATTTCAGATTATTTCTTCCAGTCTTGCACTGAAGCTTTGCATAGTCATTAGGCTTCAACTGATGGACAATAACCATTTTATAAAAAAACAAAAGTCAACCCCTGGCACTATACAGCCCATGACGGGCTAAGGCCGACCAAGCGACCGCTGCCCAGCCATTTGACCTGCAGATACTGAGGTGACGCGTGATCAGCGCGTCGGATCCCCTCGGCCGTTAATCTTGGTTTTCGTGATCGGGGCGCTATCTCACTGTCAGACAGCTACTCAATTGTCCTCACGAGGCTGAGTGCACCCCGTTCCAACCCTCACGTCAGTTTTAAAATCCCTGACGGAGCCGGGGATCGAACCCGGGGCCTCCGGGTGAGAGGCAGGCACGCTACCCCAACACCACGGGGCCGGCTAACCATTTTATACTGATGAAAATGCAAATCGAAACGCAATATTCGTCTCACTGTTCGATCAGACATTTGCAAAGCAGCAGCTTGTTTTCGTGCCGACCGCCGTGGACTGGTTTCCACAGCTTGTCTCACTCGCTCACATTTTCTGGTGTCCTGGCTGACCTTGGACGGCCTGTCGACGTACGTTTTAAGGTTGAACCTGTAGCTCTAAAATTACTCACCCATAACAAAATTATGTTACGAGATGGAACGCGTCCTCTTCGACTCGCTCAGCCGTACAACGATATAAACCGTCAGATCTTTTTGCCGCATGGCAAATGATGGGCATCATTTGAAAGACGTTATCTTCAAATCTTAAAAGTTAAAATCTATTGTTCTTTCATGTTTTCCATTAATTGACATGTACACCTTTCTGTTATTAGTAATAAAAGAGTTTGTAAAACTCAGCAATTCTTCTAGAGTTTGTATCATTTAAAATGTTTGTGTTGTTGTGATTTAAAAACCGTCAGATCTTTTTGCCGCTCCCTGTATTTCCGTTCCGAATTTTGTTTCCCGTTTGTCCAGGTTTCCGGTATATGAAGGGACCAGTCTAGGCAGGTTTTTCTGTATATGTCAGAATCATGGGGCACAATGCTTATTGTCCGGGAGCATCCCCGAGGCATGAGTGTGAGAAGTGAGCATAATCCTATTAGCATAGTGCGCTTAAGTGGCCTGGGCTCATCACCTCGCCATTGTGCGGCCTCGTTAGGAGTCGAGAGCCTTCAAGCACCCCCACTCCGCATCCCTCCACCCCGCACCCCACAACAAGACGAGGCGCAAGGCGCAAACACTCACAAAACTCAAGGCAAGTTTCACACCACACTTTCCCATTACTGTATTTCTAATATTACTGCATTTACTTTCTTATCAATGGGGTGCGGGCCATACTCAGTGGCAAAGTGTCGGCCTCTTGGTCCTAAGATCAGGAGTTCAATTCCCGATGGCAGCCTTGTGGCGCTTTACTTGACTGTCATCCCTTCGGTGCCCGGGTTTTACAAGAATTTTAATTCTGGTTTGAGGGATTGAACAGAGTTCACGCAGTCTCGTAAGACAGTACTGAGGAGAGTTTGAATTGACTCACACCTTGGACATCCTGGAAGTGGATTTCTGTGGTTCCCCACTTCAACTCCAGGCAAACGCCGGGATGGTTGCTACCTTAATACCATGGCCACCTCCTTCCCAATGGGCGTGTAACTGTCAAAAGTTGTCACCAGAGTGCAGCATGACTAGTATGGGTCCAGTACCGTACGTAATATGGCTAATGGCGAATGCTAAGCAAATTTCATAGATTCTGACATTTACTTGCGTGAATAATGCCCAGTACGTGCTGCTGTGTACCACTGCGTAAAAATAAAGGTGTGCATAGGTTTCCAAAGGATCCCAGTTTGAGATAACAATGGACAAAACAAATTCGGCGGATTAAATGGAATCAAACTGACAGCAGTGTTGTTCGTTTCGACCATTCCGCACCCAAAAGCTCTACTTGGCGAGGTAGGACGTGGAATTCAATCATCAGTAACGTATTTAGAAACTAACTGTCCCTTAAATGCCTGAGTAGTGCCTCCCGAATTTCCTATTTAATTCTAACCTTTAATCTTGCACTTAAGACAGGCATTAAATTGGCAGGTGAAAAGCTGAAGGAGGTAGGAGACTTCTGGTACTTAGGAAGCAAAATAACCAGTGATGGACGAAGCAAAGAGGATATAAAAAGTAGATTGGCTCAGGCAATGTAACAATTTCTATAAAAAGGAATCTGTTGACATCGAATATAGATTTAGGTATTAGGAAGTCATTTTTGAAAGCCTTTATCTGGAGCGTGTCACTTTATGGAAGTTGAACTTAGACTATTGGTGCAGCAAAAACGAGGAACATTGTGGCGTTTGAAATGTGGTGTAACAGGAGAATGATGAAGATCAGATGGGTAGATAGGGTTACAAAACAAGAAGTTCCGTGACGAACTAAAGAGCCTACTTTTCTTAAAATTTAAGATCCATGCCAATGATTAATCTATATGGATCTCTCTAGAATAATGACGAAATTAAGTTGCTAATATCTAAATTTCTAATTAGTTCGAAATATTGTATACCTGGCATAATTGTAGCCTAATAGAGCACTTCAGTTGGCAGCCCTGGTGACTGAATATATTCTTAGTTCCATCTCTTAAGGTACAGAATACAAAATTTGGTTGAAGTCCAATGAATAGCATGGACGTTACATGCAGTTAAACATTGGATCTAATAGCGCGCGTAAAATCATGTTGGCAACAATGTCATGCATGTAATGGTCAGAAATAATCTGAAATAATATGATCTATTGTTGTGCCAATTTTGAATGAAATCCATTAGTTAGTATAGAAGTTACATGCATTTTAAAATTGGACCTATCAGCAGGCTTAGAATGATGTTGGCAGCACTGACGTATATTAGTTACTCCAAATTCATTTAGAATACCAGGTACTATACGTGTGCAAAGTTTAGAGCTATTGGCTTGCATACTTTCTGATATATTGATATTAGGGTAACAAAAATAGAGACAGCACATATTAACAGTTGGCAGCACTGGTTGCTCTTAAGAATACGCATAGTCATATCTGTTATCGTACACATAGCACATACGAAATTTGGTTGAAATCCAAATGATAGTATGGAAGTTACATGTATTTAAAGTTGGACCTCTCAGCAGGCTTAGAATCATGTTGGTAGCACTGACGTATATATATTACTCCAAATTAATACAGAATATCAGGTACTATACGTGTGCATAGTTTAAAGCTCTCGGCTTGCATACTTTCTGATATATTGGTATTTTGGATAAAATAAATTAAGACCGTTTATTAACAGTTGGGAGCCCTCGTGGGTCTTAAGAATCCGCTCAGTCATATCTGGTTATGTACACATACAATATACGAAATTTGGTTGATTTCCAATTGATAGTGTAGAAGTTATATGCATTTAAAATTGGACCTATCAGCAGGATTATAATCATTTTGGCAACACTGCCATGTATGACCTCCTGGAAATTAAACTGCAATATTATTATCTATACGTGTGACAATTTTGAAATAGCTCCCATTCATACCTTCCAGGATATCCAACATGGAGCTCAAATTTCAATTGCGATTTTTCAGCAGTTGGTAGCACTGACACCATTTTCAAATATGGCCGTGAGATATTCAGGTATAGATCTTTACTCCTATCAAATTTAGTTTCGATTGCTCCAGCCGTTTAGGAGTTGATAGGGGGACACTGGTGTATTCTTGGAATACACGGTACGAGAGATTATAATTTTCAATGCTTTTGCATGTTCTTTCCTTCCTCTTTGTCAAACACCAACAGTGATCTTCTGTTTCTTCCTTGATGGGCAAATCTCTTATGTCTTCATGAGTCTGTTCTAGATATATATTCTCTGTGACTCACCTAGCGTCATCTAGCAGCGAATCTCTGAAGCTCTTCAACTCTTCCTGGTGCAAGACGACTTACTTATCCATTTGGCCACCAGATCCTGTTACCATCGCCAGCTATTTTCTCCTTGAGCAAGAGAACTACGTCTACTCTTTTACTCACCATGCTGCGCTAGTATCGCCTGTTATCAACTCTTTGAAGACCAGCTCAGCAAGAGATCAATTTTTTGTTGTAACATTGGCAATGCTTATATGTTCTCCTTTTGTCTCCTACCCCCCTCTCTTTTCCCCTTCCTTGGACCCTCCGTGCTCCGTTGAGCTGGTCTCACTTCTCAGTCGGCAGTTGACTTGATCAGTCAGGGCTCAACTAGAGCCGGTCTCCTCAAACCAAGAGACACTCTCTACGTTCTACGCCATGTTGGCGCATTAAGTATCGGTTAAGGGAACTTCACCTTCGCCATGCAACAAAGATAAGTACCTGCTTCAAGTTTTAACCTCATCTTCATGATTTTACCTACCACATGCTTTTAACTATCTTTTATAGGCAGTGTGAAATTACTTATTTTGGGGCAAAATCATCCTCCGCGGGATTTTCCATGTTGAGCTTTTGTTTAATCAAGCTAATCTTAGTGAAAAGCAGCATTTCTTATGCTTGCCAAATGAGAAATCTTCTCACTACGTGGGATATTATCTAATACCCACTGTCTATAATTTACAAAGCAAGTTCCTCCGCTGGATTTACTTTGGCCCCATTTTTCTACTAAGATCGTCCTGGAACCTTCCAGATCTTGTACTCTATCTGCGAGTCTTGCCGTCAGGTATTTTTCACTCACTTGTGAAAATAATATTTAAAATGAGGAATCTTCCTTACAAATTACTGCAATAGCTAACTTTCGTCCACCGTTGGAATGATCTATGGCGCATCTAATTGTAATTCCCAATTTTCTCAAGAAATAGACTCTCGCCTACCTAGTGCAACCGGTTCTTTTCAGCATTGCAATAACTTTCTTTCTCATAAATTTTCGTGTTTCTACAGTGAACTTTGCATCAATCTTTACAGACTATAGTGATAACCAGTGCTTGCTCCATTTTTCTACCGCGTCACGATCGTCCGTTTATATTAAATACGGCCATGAACATTGATCCTATATCCCAATGATCTTTCCTCAGCCTTCTACTAACAACCCATATTAATAAAATTGTAGCTTTTCTATAAGGTGTCACTCACGAAGTGCCCTTCCAATTTTTCTTGTTTAACATTAATTAATTACTGTATAACTACGTGTTTTAAACACGATTCAAATTTACATTGTTTCTTCCCTATAATCAGGGAAAACAATTCTTTCAACTCTTGAGTGAGTTATTTTTAGGTTTCACGAAATGGAAACTGCTCCATTTGGTTCGTGATTCCCATTTAAAACATAGGAGGTCGAGAACCTTCCTTTTGATTATCTCTTCAGGTTTCACAGTAAGTGACCTGCCCTTATTTTCATAATAACCAACATTAATTCTGTATAAATAAAAGAAGTTGTAGGAACGTCTATCTTATTTTTCATGTTTTTCTTATTGTTATTTTAGAAGTTTTCACTCTTTCTAGAATATTCTCTCAGAAATTTCTTAAGGTACACTCTTTGTACTCCAATTAACGTTCAAACTTTAATTACTTCATTGGTTATTTGTTTAAATCTTATAAAGATTTTAGAAACATGTAAGGTTTTAAACCTTGTAAATTGTCAATTGCCTGGAGCAAACGTTTAATGTTGAGAGGTCTGCGACCCCATTTGTTAAAAAGTTCAAATAAACTATTTTTGTCAAAAATATATCACATACTTGTTAAATTCATTAACCTTCTTGGAATTGTTTAATAAATTAAATATTTGTTTTTGGATTCATCATTTCTCTGATACTACAGTTAGGCAAGATCCTGGCTTTCCTAGCTCTTCCTAGGTTCATGCCCTCGTTCATACTCAATAAAGCTTTTACTATTTGTCTTGCCAGACTATCACCCTTCCCCATAGTACTTTTATGCACGCTTGGGAGGAAATACACTAAAGCCTTTCTCTGGCAAAACGCCCAAGTCCTAGCTGTGTTTCCCGTCAGCTTAGACCAAGCTCTTACCCACTTTAGGTATCCGAGAGCGGATTTGCAGTTGCAACCGCCTCTAAAGGTATTTAAAGTTAAATTTACAACTTTTGTAGGACTCTCCTCCTATTTTTCTATCCTTTTTCTCCAACCCAAAATCTACTTCCTTCTCTTAATCATCTTCCCTTGGTGGGTGGGTTATTCCTTATCCAATAATCTACCCTAAAATTGGTCCCAGAAACCCGGAAGAGTCCATTTTCCATTTTTTCTTAAAAAAAAAGTGTCATTTGACAATACTTTGCAAATTATTAATATCTGCTTTGAATTTTTCAGCTATAACTACATCATGCAAAGCCTGTGAAGGGGAAAGAGGCTGCTCATGTCTCCTTTGGTGTGTCTCGTTCTTTCTACTTATTTGCTGCTGCCAGCTTGACAGCATTTCCAAGGTTCCACAGTTTCGTGAGTTACATTTCAATCTACCTTCTTTAACATGGCTCCTACTGATAAGGATAAGGATGAAAAACTTACTTCTAAACGAGCATCCTATAAAGGGCAAATTACCCGATTCAGAAAGTACATAAAAGAATTGGATCCCTCAGAAGCTCAATTAGACTTGTTGAAACATCGTGTAAGGGATTTTGAACGTTCTTATGAAAACTACTGCAACATTCAAACTGAAATAGAAACTTGCATGCTCAATCAAACCGAAGATCGAGTTGAAGTAGAAAACCAATATTACGAAGGCATAGGTTCTGCTTTCAAAATAATACACCAACTGATCCCCAATATCTCAGAACCGAACACTAAGGTCATCAATCCGGCCCAGTTCGCACCCGCTTCAGTTCACAAGAACAAACCGAAACCGTTACTTCCTAAGATAAGCCTACCGCACTTCTCAGGCCAGGAAGGTGAATGGTATTCTTTTTATGAACTTTACTGCTCACTCGTTCATGACAATAATGAAATCCCAGACATTCATAAGTTCTACTTCTTACGTACGTCTTTGGAAAACCAGGCCTTAGCCTTGGTACAGTCACTGCCTTTAAGCGCAGAGAACTACCATATCGCCTTTAATCTCCAAAAGAGAGATATGGCAATTTACGTTTGAGTGTAGCTCGCCACATTCGCTGCTTGTTCAACTTGCCAGCCGTCAAACCTAATGACGTCACCTCTTTAAGAGACCTCTTAGACTCTATGCAGTTAAATGTTAGAGCATTATACCAACTTAAGCAGCCTGTCCAAACATGGGACACCATACTTATTCATCTTGCTACATCCAGATTCGATTTTTCGACTTTAAAGGCTTGGGAGGTCGAACTTGCCCGCAAAGAGGAATTTTCGTTCGAACACTTAATCTCGTTTCTCAACAGTCGATGTCAATTCCTTACAGCACTCGCATTTCAGTGCGAAAATATCGAAACGAGTCATCCGTGTCGCACTCTTGAAAAAAAACTTGTTTCTTCAAATGGTTATCAGCCCCCATCTGTCGAGAACAAGCAAACCCGTTCTTCGTTCAATAATCCAAGAGAACATATCAGGCCGCTCAACAAATCTTTAAAATGCATGCTCTGCAAAAAGTTGCACATTTTGTATTTGTGCAGATCTTTTAAAGAATTGTCTGTCGAAGATCGAAGGAAGTTTGTCTTGAATAGCAAACATTGCTTCAACTGTTTGTCACCTAAGCATTCTTCTTCAAACTGTACGTCTTCCAATCTCTGTTTTCATTGTAAAAAACCGCACCATTCTTTATTGCACGTTCATGATAAATCGAGGTCACCAGCACCCGCCTCTTCAACCTCCATGCAGAGCAGCTCCGAACAAACTAATGCTTCTTCCTGCATTTCTAACGCCGAAACTTCTCACAGTGCGCAAACCCTTTAGGCCACTGTACAATTCGAAATCCAAGATAAATTTGGAAATTGGTTTAGAACCCGTGGTCTTCTCGATTCCGCTTCAACGCACAACTTTGTTTCGCAATCGTTAATTAAAAAACTAGGTCTTTCGTCATCGCCCACTTCTATCAATGTGACCGGCATTGACAATTTGAAAACTCAAGTCTTGCAGTCTTCAAAATTGAAAATCAGAGACGTTTGCCAAAGAAACACAAATCTTAATTTAAACTGTCTCATTCTTACCAGTATTGGCAAAGACACTCCTAGCAGCGCTATTAATACTTCCAGTTTAAAGATTCCTTCGCACTTAAGGTTAGCTGATCCTCAGTTTAATGCTCAAGGTCCCATTGATGTACTTTTCAGTGCCAGTGTTTTTTGGAATTGCATTCGCAAACAAACACGCAAGTTATCTTCAACCGTGGTCGATAGAGACACCGATTTTGGTTGGGTTATTACTGGTGAAATCCAACAACCCAGTCTTCAAACTAAAGCGCAATGTCATTTCGTTACTGCTGACATAAATCCCATTTCCGAAAAAGAGAACGCTCATGTTTTCGATCTCGATACTTTTGAGAAACACTTGCCGAAACGATGTCTTATCGTGAACAACTACGCTACCTTTGTAAGTTGATTAAATGATTTTGCTTTCTTCCCGCACAAAATGGCAATTCAAGTTCGCCTCACTTTGTGTTACTTCGTCTACCTTCTCATGTCATTTTTTATAGCAGGTAATTGCTTAAAATTTCTATTGAAAACTATCTTCCCCTTGTGTAAAACCATGGCTATCAATCTCCATCACTTCGCTGTACGCTATGTTTCACTTCTTTCGCTATTTAGAAGAACGGCCACGGCCGGCTCCCTCCTCCTTCCTCACAATTGGAAGTCGCTTTTGAAACCGCTTGAAAATCTGAATTCTCTAGCATCTAGAATAACTATTCTTATGCATAAACTCCTTCTCGATGTCCCGGCTTCCCTTCCTATTTCGGAAGAATCAAGCTTTTTTCTCTCGAAAATTGTCGGATTCCGTGATCCTCTCAATTATGCGAAATTGATTTCTTACTTTATTTCTTATGGCTTTAAATTGGTTTTTCACGTCCAAGTTACGATTGACTGCATGCCGTCCAACCTGAATATCTGCTTTAAGTTAAAGCTGATTCAACAAGTGTTGTTTGTTTACTTCAAACTGCTTGTTTGTCAGACTTGTTTGTATACAAGTCTGGATAACGCCAAGTTGTTGTTTATTTCCTGTATGCCTGCCAAAGGTCAGAGCAAGCTTCCCTTATCTCAACTCTGGCTGATTGCCAACCATTGTCTAGTGAGTCGCTTCTGCAAGTACAGAAGCCGTTCAACTCATCACCAAAATAAACTTGTTCCGCTCAAGGACTCTTTCAGCTATTTATATGCCTTATCTCGTTGTACTATGTGGGTCAAGGCCGCGCTTGCTTTTGTCTCCTACTTACTCACGCTCGTATTCTACAATTGCTTCGATTCTTGTCTCGTAACATCGTTGCATATCCTTTACTCGCTTATGTATTGTACTCTGCTTACATATTTTGAAATCTTATTGTTCATTGATGAACAAACTTGTTTTTTCTCGTCGTCACATTCGATGTGTTTTTGCAGTTATACTTGTTATGTCACGTTTCTCGCTGACTTAAGTATTTTTCTGAGTAACCCCTTTGATACTTATTATGACTTAAGGTCATTGTTTATGGCTACTAGGTTGTTACCTATGGCGTTCTTGCTTTCTACTCGCATAGTTCCTTTGTTTATTTGGTATATTCTTATCCTTAATAGATGTACTTGTTTCTATACGCTTTGTTTAAACTTGTTAATTCTCCCTTTGCATCGTATCGCAATCTTTACTAGTGCTTTATTTCCCTCAGCTTCTAGCTATTTCGTGATTGAAAGTGTTGTTAATTCTCGTCCTTTAACTCCGTTTTCCAATGACCCTGATGACCTGCTTCCAGTCACACCTGGTCACTTCCTTACAAGCACTTCTCTTTCTGCCCCTCCTCCTCTTCTCAATTCTTACAGGGATTCTAATCTACCTATCGCTTGGCGCAAACTTGAAGCCCTCCGTAATTCTTTTTGGAAGAGGTGGAACTTGGAATATTTAACTTCCTTGCAACGGAGACAGAAGTGGTTTCTTTCCAGTCCCGACATTAAAGTGGGGGACTTCGTCTTAGTTAGGGATGTTTCAACCCCCCCCCCCCCCCTTAGTCTGGCCTTTTGGAAGAGTGACCGAGTGTTATCCTGGAAGAGATGGGAGAGTCAGGGTGGCCAAAATCTTAACTATTAATGGTCCGATCACAAGACCTCTGTCTTTGATCTCTGCATTACCTTTAAATGTTTACTTGTTTTTCTTGTTCTCTGTTGGTGTTTCCCCCTCCCAGTATGGTGTATTCTTGGAATACACGGTACGAGAGATTATAATTTTCAATGCTTTTGCATGTTCTTTCCTTCCTCTTTGTCAAACACCAACAGTGATCTTCTGTTTCTTCCTTGATGGGCAAATCTCTTATGTCTTCATGAGTCTGTTCTAGATATATATTCTCTGTGACTCACCTAGCGTCATCTAGCAGCGAATCTCTGAAGCTCTTCAACTCTTCCTGGTGCAAGATGACTTACTTATCCATTTGGCCACCAGATCCTGTTACCATCGCCAGCTATTTTCTCCTTGAGCAAGAGAACTACGTCTACTCTTTTACTCACCATGCTGCGCTAGTATCGCCTGTTATCAACTCTTTGAAGACCAGCTCAGCAAGACATCAATTTTTTGTTGTAACATTGGCAATGCTTATATGTTCTCCTTTTGTCTCCTACCCCCCTCTCTTTTCCCCTTCCTTGGACCCTCCGTGCTCCGTTGAGCTGGTCTCACTTCTCAGTCGGCAGTTGACTTGATCAGTCAGGGCTCAACTAGAGCCGGTCTCCTCAAACCAAGAGACACTCTCTACGTTCTACGCCATGTTGGCGCATTAAGTATCGGTTAAGGGAACTTCACCTTCGCCATGCAACAAAGATAAGTACCTGCTTCAAGTTTTAACCTCATCTTCATGATTTTACCTACCACATGTTTTTAACTATCTTTTATAGGCAGTGTGAAATTACTTATTTTGGGGCAAAATCATCCTCCGCGGGATTTTCCATGTTGAGCTTTTGTTTAATCAAGCTAATCTTAGTGAAAAGCAGCATTTCTTATGCTTGCCAAATGAGAAATCTTCTCACTACGTGGGATATTATCTAATACCCACTGTCTATAATTTACAAAGCAAGTTCCTCCGCTGGATTTACTTTGGCCCCATTTTTCTACTAAGATCGTCCTGGAACCTTCCAGATCTTGTACTCTATCTGCGAGTCTTGCCGTCAGGTATTTTTCACTCACTTGTGAAAATAATATTTAAAATGAGGAATCTTCCTTACAAATTACTGCAATAGCTAACTTTCGTCCACCGTTGGAATGATCTATGGCGCATCTAATTGTAATTCCCAATTTTCTCAAGAAATAGACTCTCGCCTACCTAGTGCAACCGGTTCTTTTCAGCATTGCAATAACTTTCTTTCTCATAAATTTTCGTGTTTCTACAGTGAACTTTGCATCAATCTTTACAGACTATAGTGATAACCAGTGCTTGCTCCATTTTTCTACCGCGTCGCGATCGTCCGTTTATATTAAATACGGCCATGAACATTGATCCTATATCCCAATGATCTTTCCTCAGCCTTCTACTAACAACCCATATTAATAAAATTGTAGCTTTTCTATAAGGTGTCACTCACGAAGTGCCCTTCCAATTTTTCTTGTTTAACATTAATTAATTACTGTATAACTACGTGTTTTAAACACGATTCAAATTTACATTGTTTCTTCCCTATAATCAGGGAAAACAATTCTTTCAACTCTTGAGTGAGTTATTTTTAGGTTTCACGAAATGGAAACTGCTCCATTTGGTTCGTGATTCCCATTTAAAACATAGGAGGTCGAGAACCTTCCTTTTGATTATCTCTTCAGGTTTCACAGTAAGTGACCTGCCCTTATTTTCATAATAACCAACATTAATTCTGTATAAATAAAAGAAGTTGTAGGAACGTCTATCTTATTTTTCATGTTTTTCTTATTGTTATTTTAGAAGTTTTCACTCTTTCTAGAATATTCTCTCAGAAATTTCTTAAGGTACACTCTTTGTACTCCAATTAACGTTCAAACTTTAATTACTTCATTGGTTATTTGTTTAAATCTTATAAAGATTTTAGAAACATGTAAGGTTTTAAACCTTGTAAATTGTCAATTGCCTGGAGCAAACGTTTAATGTTGAGAGGTCTGCGACCCCATTTGTTAAAAAGTTCAAATGAACTATGTTTGTCAAAAATATATCACATACTTGTTAAATTCATTAACCTTCTTGGAATTGTTTAATAAATTAAATATTTGTTTTTGGATTCATCATTTCTCTGATACTACAGTTAGGCAAGATCCTGGCTTTCCTAGCTCTTCCTAGGTTCATGCCCTCGTTCATACTCAATAAAGCTTTTACTATTTGTCTTGCCAGACTATCACCCTTCCCCATAGTACTTTTATGCACGCTTGGGAGGAAATACACTAAAGCCTTTCTCTGGCAAAACGCCCAAGTCCTAGCTGTGTTTCCCGTCAGCTTAGACCAAGCTCTTACCCACTTTAGGTATCCGAGAGCGGATTTGCAGTTGCAACCGCCTCTAAAGGTATTTAAAGTTAAAATTACAACTTTTGTAGGACTCTCCTCCTATTTTTCTATCCTTTTTCTCCAACCCAAAATCTACTTCCTTCTCTTAATCATCTTCCCTTGGTGGGTGGGTTATTCCTTATCCAATAATCTACCCAGACACACACACACAGCCAGACAGACAGACACACATTTGCCCGATCTCATAAGACTACTTTTTCCTCATTTTTGCAAAATGTGAAAAGTAGGCTAAAAAGGTATTAAGACGAGTGGGAGAGGAGAGATGTTTCTGGCGACTGCTAATGAATAGAAGAGATAGGTTGGTAGGACACGTACTAAGACACCCAGGAATAGCAAGCTTAGTTATGGAAGGAAGGGCCGAGGACAATAACTGTTGGGGTAGACCAAGGTTAGAATATGTTAAACAGATTGCCTCGGATGTAGTGTGTGGTAGCTATGTAGAGATGCAACGATTAGCTCAGGACAGGGAGGCATGGAGAGCTGCATCAAACCAGTCAGAAGAATGAAGTCTCAAACCAAACCATGGTATGCCACATTCTTTCTGTACTCTGACGCAACTCTGTCTTTAAAAAGTAAATTCACCTTCCACTGCCCAGCGCAAGCACTACAAGTACCTACGTCTCTTTATACATATTACTACCTACACCTGAATCACGTTGCTCACAATACTTTAAATATCTTGAAAAACACTGGGCTGTCACAGTTGTAAGGTCTGTACTTTGATTAGGTTAACATCCTTGTATACTACTGCACTTGGTACTTTCATGACGTAAATATCCTCCACCGCATTAAATGTGGCATCATAATCTTCGAGCCTATAAAGGTTAAAATATGAAATTTTAAGCGGATATAGACGAGAAAAGCATCCCTAGAATTGGTACTGTATAGAAGTGATATTCCAAACAACAATACCATAGTTTGTTCAGTATGGAAAACTCAGTGAATGCAAGAATGTAAGAATGTAAGAAGGACATGAGAGAGAAGCTGGTATTCAGAAAGGTGTAAGGCAAGGCTGCAACTTATCACCCATACATTTCAATCTTTACATTGAACATGCAATGAAGGAAATTAGAGAAAAATTAAAGTGGGAGTGAAGATTGAAGGAGAAATAATTTCAACTCTGAGATTTTCTGATGACATCGTCATTTTGGCCGACAAGCCAGGGGATTTGAATGAGTTTTTGAATGGCATAGCCTCCGTCTGGAGGAAATATTTCATGATGAAAATTAATAAAGGTACGTAAAACAAAAATATTGGAATGCAGCCGAAATAAATCAGAAACCTCTATGGACAACAAATTGGCAGGTGAAAAGCTAAAGGAATTAGGATACTTTTGAAACATAAGAAGCAAAATGACCAGTGATGGACGAAACAAAGAGGATATAAAAAGTAGTTTGGCTCAGGCAAGGAAAGCATTTCAACAGAAAAGGAATCTGTTGACATTGAATATAGATTTAGGTATTAGGATGTCATTTTTACAAGCCTTTGTCTGCAGCGTGGCGCTCAATGGAAGTGAAACTTGGACTTTTGGTGCAACAGAAAGATGAGAATTGAAGCGTTTGAAAAGTGATGTTACAGGAGAACGTTAAAGATCAGATTGGTAGGGTTACAAATAAAGAGGTATTAAGACGAGGGGGAGAGGAGAGATGTTCCAGGCGACTGCAAATGAAGAGAAGAGATAGGTTGGTAGGACACATAGACTACTATGACACCCAAGAGTAGCAAGCTTATTTATGGAAGGAAGGGTCGAGGACAAGAGCTGTAGGGATAGACCAAGGTTAGAATATGTCAATGAGTTAGCCTCGGATGTACGGTGTGGTAGCTATGTAGAGATGAAATGATTAGCTCAGAACAGGGAGGTGTGGAGTGCTGCATCAAACCAGTCAAGAGACTGAAGACTCAAACAAGAAGAAGAATGTTTTAACAATATTTCACTTTTTCTAAAAGGACCCACATTACCAACCCCCTTCGTCCAATTTTGCCCATTAACGAACTCAACCGAGGTTTTGAAATGTTAAATTTTTTGTATATATTTGAAAGTGATTGGTGCAAAAATACGGTAGTTATCGTGTCCACAATAAAGTGGAGAAATTATCCCTGGCAGACTTGAGGACGCTTGAAGGAGTCAAATCGCGCTTCCTGAAGGCTACCCTGGGGATATCGAAGTATACAAAATCTAGATTAGCATATGAACTCGCCATGGAGACCTTCTTCTTTGAGGACCTTCGTATGAAGAGAGGACAACCATTCACAGACGCCTGGAAAATACGAATGCAGGAAAGAATACAGAAAAGGGACGAAATCTGGTTCGAGTTTTTCACCACGGAGGCCATGATGACTAGGACATGGATGAACACTAATCAAGACTTGCGACACTTTTTTAATTCGATGCCGGTTCATGGGTATCACCATAAACTGTGCAATACCGAGTACTTTCATGACCCTGATGAATCCTGCGTATGTAAATTATGCGGGGTTAGTAGATACCACGTAATTTCTTGTGCAAATCGGGGATCATCCATTGTGATGTTTTGTGAATGACAGTTTGTTATCATCAATATGCACAATTTGTGCGCGTTATCTTTAATAAAAAAAAAGTGAGATATAAATTATGGTATATAAACTTTTGAACTGACGATAGTTTTGGGGTGTGGGGGATGTGAAACGCGAAGATTATGTCAAAATATTCCGGAAGGTGCAACATGGCACCCACCCATTGCAATAGTTAGCTTTCTAATGAAATCTACCTAAAACAACGAGCAAGAAAATATAACTTTCAGTAGGGTATTGCTTAAATGTGACTAATCCTGTAGAGATGGCATCTATCCGTGAAAAGGCTCAAACTTCCATTTAAAGGAAGGTCAAATGCATGGCTTCTTAATTTACGGGAAGTAAGCTGAAGAACCGACCCCGGTGGCCGATTGCGCTAACGCACTACCTCGTGCCTCGCTGGTATCGGGAGAGCGTTGGTTTCTAATCCCACATCGGCTGTCCTGAAAATGGTTTTCGCGGTTGCCCAATTTCACCTCGAGACAAATGCCTGAACGGTTCCTTTCAACACGGCCACGACTGACTTCTTTCCATCATCCCTTCCCTGATCTTTTCTTAGTAGGACCATAATAGCGTCACTTGTTGTTAGTTTGTTTCTGGTGACAAAGTGTGTTCAGCTCCCAGACACTGTCCTTACGACGGTAGAGGAATGATCCCACGCAGAGTCCGAGCTGGGAGGATAAGCTATTAAAATAAATAAATATTATCATATCCTAAAGGCAAGGCTTTGTCTCTCTCCACGGGGGCGGCTTTGGTAGCGTAGTTGGTAGCATGCTGTGGTTTTATGCCCAAGGTCACGGGTTCAAACCCGGCCAAAGTCAATGGGGGACCTATACCTTTAAGGATCAAAATTTGTCATTTTTCAATTTATTTTTTTCTTTATATATAGATCCATCCTCTTCAAATCACTGCAACAATTTTTGTTGATATGTGCAATACTTTTGAAGTTAAGACCAAAAACGTGCAGGGGAGTTTTAGATGTTTTCCTACACATTGGTAATTTTGTTGTGCTTGTTTTCCGTAACTATGGATTTTCAAATCCGTTTCCTTAGTAACTGCCAGTGTTTTCAAGATAATGACGTGACATTTAGTATACATGTGTATCCTATAGCGACGAACAATATGACCTAGAACTGTTGCTGTACATGTCATAGTTTCGTTTTTGTTTTTAATATTCAGTGAAAAAACTTGCCAAAAAGTTATACAAATATAAGCATTTAAAAAAATATTTTTTCTTTATAGATTCCAATGATTCTAGGTCAATCTCTAGCTACTGCATTAGTAAATACAATGAAAGAAGAATTTTTGAAAAACAATGATATTTGCGTAAAATATTAGGGAAGCGGTGGAACAGTACAATATGCAGCCGCCATTTTAAATGCCTAATTTCCTGAAATGCATTCGCCGTGTGACTTGTAATTACACGAACATATTGGCAAAGCATAGTGTGATTGGTAGACCAAATTACAATTCTTTAGTACTTTCTATTGCTGAGGAATAAAAAAGTGAAATTACATGATTTTTGTATCCTTAAAGGTGTAGGTTCCCCCTTAAGAGCGTTAAAATCCCTCAGTTGCCTTCCTTCGGAGGGGAAGGAAAGCCGGCGGTCCCATGTCATAGTTTTATGGTATTAAATAGAAACTTCCACTATCTACACTTGTGTGAAGCCAAAATTTGTAGATTAGAATTGATAACGCTCTATTAGTTCCAACGTTTGCCACCAGGTGCTGCCTGCGATGCCATCTGGTAGCCAACTCCGCAAGCTACGTGTCGTGGACGATAGCATTTGGTAGCAAAAGTAGGAACTACTTGAAATTATTGTCTGCAGTCCTTACTTGAATTAAAACAGATAACACACACTAATACAGTCATCACAAATAACTCCGGTTATCAGACAGATTCTACACACACCCAAAGTACACGGGGTTACATGACCGCGTTGTCGCAGCCCCTAAACCTTGGAACCAACCAACCATCTTTCCCTTGGTTAACGTTTCAAATCAGCATATTCCTGGAAATTTAGTCTGTCCATCACAGAATCCAGATACTCCTACCCAGTGCTTGATTTGTAAAAAAAAAAAGAAGTTCCGGTACTGTGGACTACCGGGTGCTGGTGGGAGGGGGTGGGGCGTTTATGGAATATTGAAATATAGAGTTCTAAAACGATATTTTTACTTTTTTCCGAACACCTTTAAAAATTAATCAGTGGACAAAATAGCAATCTACTTTTAGTTACAATTTTAAATTAAATTGAGACTGCTGTAGCAATATTTTTCTTAACATAGCCGTTGGCCTGTATTAAATTTTAATGTAGGCCATCTAGGCTACCATTCAAACAACGCACATTATTTCAATTCTTTTTTTACATAATTAAAAAAAATAACCTACATTCGGTTTGAAAATGCACACATGTTCACCAACAATCAATTATTTCTTGTTTTATAATTTTGTCTTTCCAGTTTTCTGAAATAATTATTTATTATAAAAGGTACCGTACATGTTTTACCTCACAGTTTATAAAATTGTCCGAAGTTTAGAAAATTTTTCGTTGTCTGTGTCTTCTCTTTCTCTCACCTTGCTGTTAGTATCTAGAGCGGAGTGCCGTCCTCGAAGCAGCCAAGATTCCTCGTACTTTGAAGGGTCAAAACGAGTGAGTGGTGGGCCATTGAGCTTCAGGAAAGGTAGTGCGGAGCCAGTTTGTGTAAACAAAGACGCTCTGGACTTAGTTATGATGAGGTTCATTTGAGAACAAATATGTTATATATTCGACTTTTCCCCCGATCAGAGGTTTCAGTACGGCGTACCGGTGCGTACCGTCACAAATCTAGCCCTGCTCCTTCCTAGGTCTTCCTCTTCCCTTCTTCCCCAAAATCTTTCCTTCCAACACGCTCGTTAGGAAATTGTTATGGCATGCCGTAGTGTGTGGCCATGGAATGTTGTTTTCCTCTTTTCTCTAGTGTGATCAACTCTCTTGTTTCATCTACTTCCTTAAGGACCTTTTGGTTTAACTTTTTCTCTATCCTGGAGCTCCGTGTTGGTAAAGTTTTTCGTTTTCATTATATTACAACCATTTTCTGATCACAGCAGTGCATCTAAATAATATTTGAACCATTTTTTGTATATATACATTTTTTTACAAAATATAGATTACAATACAATGCGTTTTATATATTAATTATTTACATATTAATTATTAGGGAATAATGAACACACATAAAATAAAAACTTTAAAATAGATGGGGATGGGAGTGGGGGTTGCTACAGTAACCGGATAGTTTCGCAAGGGGGGTCGGGAGGGTTTGACTATTCGGCAGGGTCTTCATCGAATGGTATGGACGGGTCATCGATGTATTCCTCTTCCTCGTCAGCGACTGTGAAGGGACGGTTGTCGCAGGACTTACCACCGCAGCAGAAATTGCAGAAAGTGGAGCAATTCAGACCGGCTTTTCTGCATCCACATGCTGCGGAATAGCCGTTGACACACCTGCATGATACCGTCTTCAGCAGGGTACGATGAGCAGCATCTATGGTGGTTGTTGTCGGAATCAAGCCCCTGCTTCCTCTTGTCCAGCCAAAGATGATTGGGTCTTTCTTCCTGCTCATCCAGGACATCACTTGGTGGTATACCCTCAAGGATTGGTATCGCGCTGCATCGGAGGTTGGTGGCAGCTTTTCCAAGTTCAAGTGTGTCGTGGTGGCAACAAATTTTGTGTGTCGGAGGTCTGAAAGTGATTTGTCGATTTCTCCACCATAGAGGACGACCAATATTTGCTCTCCTGCTTTGGAGATGTCCTCTAATATGGCTTCTGGGTCCATAAAGACATCACTTATCTCCAACAATAATGGATTCCTCCGGAACAGGGAACAACATTTGTTTTTTCCGAATCCATAAATGTTTGACGTTGTGTAACACCCGCTGATGGCGTGGATGTGCAGCAAGTTCTCGGTGAAGTCATACATAAATGACGAGGGGGAGTATATGACGTCAGGGGAATTGCCTCTTCCTGTTTTTTAAGGTAAACGTTGTTCATCGTATTTGCTGTCCCGGTGAGACAGATTCTACACACACCCAAAGTACACGGGGCTACATGACCGCGTTGTCGCAGCCCCTAAACTTAAGAACCAACCAACCGGTGAGAATGACTAATAAATCGATGTCTTCCCCCACAATAATTACAGCGTCGTACGAAGAAGCCATCAATGTTGCAGTGGTCACAATGAGCAGCTCTTCAGCTTGCTTGTTCATGACGTTGGACGCTTCAAGAGTTGTTCTGAGGAGGGCAATAAATCGTTTTTTATTGCTCGCATTGGACAGAAATTTGTCTTGAGGAGTTGTGTTGACTGTGGCTTCATCAAATATCACATCTGATGGGGCGTTCAGCTTGCGCCTTCTTGTTCTTTCAGCATTCTTGGTACTCATCAGAAGATTGTCTGGGTACCCGTCGAAGATGACCATCACCACTGTCCCATAATGCTGGAGGATGTACTTGATATAATCGGCAAAATTTTTCCTAAAAGTCGAATTTCGATTCCACAAAACTTTGTGGAGCAGATGCCCACCATCGATGACAGTGAGGTGATTTGAGGGGAGCTCGAAATCTATGGGCAGGTGTGTGAACGCTGCATATAAAGCAGACTTTGTGCCCTTGCGCATTCCATCCTCGTTGAACAACGACATAGGGTACGGTGAAAGCTCATAAGAGAGGTATTCCTCAAGGTCGTCCTGGGTTGTTTTTGCTATGCACATCCTGAGATAGAGTGTGAGTGGGTCCACAGCAATCTTCTTCTCCCCAACTTTCAAGATGTTCTTGTCAGCTCCTTCTGTTAAAGGACACTTAACCGAAGGTTGTTCCCACTATTCTTGCGAGTCCAGCCATACCGACTTGCTGGGCCTTGTAGTAGTTCACCTGCTCACTTCCAACTACACCAGAACTGATGCTCATAATTTCCTCTTCTTCAGGGAAAGGGGGGTGTTTTGAAAACCATTCGAGCAGCCGTTGCACATCTTGTTCGTCCCTCGTGATCCTGCTGGGCCTCAGCTCCACATGTTGTTCTGAAGACAATGCTGTAACTTCAGTGTACTGCTCCATTTGTTGAGCTATATCCTGAAGAGAAGTCGTTCCAAGAGTCCACTTCAACAATGTCTGTCATTCAACTTCCACTAGTCAAGCCACCTCCAACTTTCATATCTTTCACCTCCCAGGGGCTCACATCTAGTGGGACGTGGGTTGGCGACCACGTGACCCCAGCTGAGTCCGACATTGCTTCCACTTACTTGTGCCGGGCTCCTCTCCGTCTTCATTCCTGTCGACCTCACTTGGTCAACTCTTGTTCTCTTCCGACCCCGACGGTATTAGGGTATCCGAGGCATAGGGAGTCTCTTCCTTTCCCGCCTAAATTGGCCCTTGTCTCATCTTTTCTGATATCCTCCTTCTGCGAGGGGTCAGCCTTCTTTTTCATTTCCTTTTACCTCCTGCCTTGTGCTCAAGGCCCTTAAAGAGGCAGGGTGTATGTAGCCCCACCACTTCTGGTGTACCCTAGATATTGCTACACCCTCAGGGGCTCATGGCTCGTGAGTTCGGGAGTTGGCGACCCTTAGTGATTCCTGAGCTGGGTCCGGTTTTACCCCTTTTATCCATTGCCTGTGGGGGTGGACCCTCTCATCTTTCCCTTTCCTATCTGCCTTTCATGGCTCTCCTTCCTTCCAAGTCCCTCAATCCGCCTTCTTCGAGGGGGAGGGCATTTCTTATCCTCCTGTCCTTTATTTGCCTTATTCTCCTTTTGTTTTCCATTTCTTCTTCTAGTATATAAGTTCGTAGTTAGTTTTAGTTATAGTTTACATTTCATTATCATCTTCACGATCACCCAAACCATTAGGGGCCGATAACCTAGATGTTAGGCCCCTAAAAACCACAAATAACTTCATCATCATCAAATTTCATTAGTTTCAGTTCGATCGTCACTAACACGGAGCTCCAGGACTGAATCACAAAAAACGCATTTCCTCTAGTTTTCTTAAATGTACCCCCTACTCCTACCCATTGCTCGTAATTGTTTTTACGACACACGAGTTTCAAAGGAAATTAAATTCTCTACACTTTTCATTCAATGAGCTATTTGCTGAGATAACATCTTCCCCCTGTTTTTGCGATGGAAAGTGGAGCGAAAGTGAAAAATATGCCAAATCGCCAATTTTCGCCCCTTTTCGCCTTCTCGTAGCTCGAATATGCTTGGTCCTAGAAAAATCCTTCCACATCCAAGTTGTTGGAAATTTAGTAATCTACATTTTCTTATCTAAACATATCTTCAAACAAATGAACTGGAAATGAGCTAGAGGACAAAAACTGAAAAAAGTGCCGATTTTTGACAGTTTTTTCAAGATGGCGGACGAAGCAAGGGGGAGAGGATGACTGAAACTTGGATTAATAACTACCTAATGGTCCTAAACAACATCAAAAAATAAAAAACGATCCCGCATCTGATGTAAGGTGAACCCCCTTTTTGAGCCTCTATTGACTGGACTATTTGTGTGGGTATCTACCGACATAACCTAACGGCGGTACTTTTAGTGGATCCATCCCACCTTCGGACTGACTACCTAAAAGACAGACTACTGATTATAGTTATGGACTCAGCCTCCTCGTGAATGTTCCGCCCTTTAAATCAGTGACCTTCACCAACAATATTCTCCGATTTGTAGGAACCACTCCATGACCGCTGACAGGAAGGGCACTGTTAAGAGCCAGTCCTCGACGGAAGAGCGAGGCGAAACATGATCCGCAGAGATCTGTTCCCTGCCACCCAGTTTAACCCTTCCACACCAAGAATTCTACACGAGTGTATATTTTTCGATGCTGGTTTATAATATTTTTATGTGTTTAGGAGTTTGAAACTCCCCCTCCTCGTCTTCTCCTTTTACTTGCTACCACAAAACCAAGCAGAGAGTAAAAGAAGAATATCCGTTTACGTCCTGCGTCCTGCTCTCAGCTGCCGGGCCACACATGACTTGCAGCGACCTGCACGGCTGCGCGTGTTATGGTGTTCACGAACGTCCTCACGCAGTAGATGATGATAGTTGTTGCTTTAAGGGATCATGTTGTTGTTGTTGTTGTTGTTGTTGTTTGAGTCTTCAGTCTTTTGACTGGTCCCCTAAGAGCTCACAATTTGTGGGATGTGACTTGGTGACCACGGGTCCCCAGCTGAGTCCGGCATTGCTTCCACTTACTTGTGCCGGGCTCCTCTCCGTCTTCTTTTCTGTCGACCTCTCTTGGTCAACTCTTGTTCTCTTCCGACCCCGACGGTATTAGAGTATCCGAGGCCTAGGGAGTTTCTTCCTTTCCCGCCTTAATTGGTCCTTGTCTCATCTTTCCTAATACCCTCCTTCTACGAGGAGTCAGACTTCTTTTCCTTTTCATGTGTTCTCCTGCCTTCTGCAGAAGGCCCTCAAGGAGGCAGGGTGTATGCATCCCCACCACTTCTGGTGCACCCTGGATATTGCTACACCCTCAGAGGTTCACGGTTGGTGAGTTCGGGAGTTGCCGATCCCTGCGGATTCCTGAGCTGGGTCCGTTTTGGTCCATTTTTAGCCTATTTTCAATTTTGAAAAAATAGGCTTATGAGATCACCTTTTGTCCGTGTGTGTGCGCGCGTGTGTGTGTGTGTGTGTGTGTGTGAGGTGTGTGTGTGTCCTGCCCTAATAAAATCTAAACGGCTGGAGCGATTTCAATGAAACTCGGTGAGTTCATAGCACTATTCCCGGCGACCTTGACCGTGCCCTTCAAATTGTGTTACGTCTCACCAATCCAACATGGCGGCTGTGCGAATTATTTCACTAGCATTCAATATCTCCGAAACTATTACCGATATCGCCCTGAAATTGTGTACGGTGATAAAGGGCACTACTAGAAGTTCCCCTATGTGACTTTCAAAAACCTGGTGACTACAAACCAACATGGCGGTCAAGCGAATTTGAGACTTTTAAATAGACTTTTCTCGCGATTTAACTATCCAAACGTAATGAAACTTGGTACAGCAAATGTTTATACACATTGTAATGCACTGGAGTCTAATTTAGTTCATTGTTTACATAACTTCAAAATGGCGGTTGTGCGAAATATTTCACTGAAATTCTATATCTCAGAAACTATTACAGATATCACCCTGCAATTTTGTACGGTGATAAAGGGTACTGATACAAGTTTACCTATGTATATTTCATAAACCTGTCAAGTACAAAACGAACATGGCGACCAAGCGAATTTGAAATATTTTAATAGACTTTTCTCGTGATTTAACACTCTGAGCGCAGTGAAATGTGGTACAGTAAATGATTTTGCAGGTTGTAATGCACTTCCATCTAATTTAATTCAGTTGTTTACATAACCTCAAGATGGCGGCTATGCGAAATTTTAAAATTAAGTTTTTATTTCTTGTGTCGTAATCATGCGATCGAACTGAAAGTTTGAATAATGAATCCAGGCAATAATTGTCCTTGAATGGTACATAACTCTATGGCCTATACATATAACAATCCTAAATGGCGAGCTTCCGAAATATTTAGACGATTCCCAATATCTATGAATGTTTTACAGCAACCAAACTGAATTTTTTAATGTTCATAGAGACTATGAACATATGTTCACCTATAGGACTTTCAGTAACCTGGTGAGCACAAATCCAACATGGCGGCGACGCGAAGTATAAATATTTAAATGGACGTTTCTCGCGAATTAGTTATCCGAGTGCCGTGAAACGTTGCACGTTGAATGCTTATACAAATGTTGATCCACTGGCAACTAATTTATTTCAATTGTTTGCATAATCACAAAATGGCTACTGGGCGTAATTTTAAAATCTCGTTTTTACTTCTTGTGTTCTAATCATGCGATTGAAGTTTGAATACCACACGTACACAATAATCTTAATGTAATAGTACAAAAATAAAAATACAACCTGGCGACCATCTGAAATATTTAGACGGTTCTCAATATCTACGAATCTGTTACAGCAATTAAACTGAAATTTTGTATGTTGATTGAGGCAATTGACATGAGCAGGATATGTGAAAATAGGCTGTATAGTTCTTCACGGAACTACTTGTTTCCACTGATTTTGGGGCGGGCCCTCTCCTCTTATCTCATTCCTATCTACCTTTTATGGCTCTCGTTCCTTCCAAGTCCCTCAATCTTCATTCTTCGAGGGTTGAGGGCATTTCATTTCTTCCTGTCCTTTATTTGCCTTATCCTTTAATTGTTTACCATTTCTTCTTCTAGTATGTAAGTTTGTAGTTAGTATTAGTTATAGTTTTTCATTCTCATCTCATCGTTCACCATCACTCAAACCATTAGGGGCTGATAACCTGGATGTTAGGCCCCTTTAAACTACAATTATCATCATCTTTTGACTGGTTTGTTGCACCTCTCCATGCTTCCCTATCCTGAGTTAATCGTGTCATCTCTATATAACTAGCACACCCTACATCCGAGGCAATCTGTTTAACATAGTCTAAACGTGGTCTACCCCTACAGTTCTTATCCTCGACCCTTCCTTCCATAACTAAGTTAGCTATTCCTGGCTGTCTTAGTATGTGTTCTACCAAACTATCTCTTCTCTTAGCAGTCGCCACGAACATCTCTCCTCTCCCAATCGCCTTAATACCTCTTCCTTTGTAACCCTATCTACCCATCTGATCTTCATCATTCTCCTGTAACCAGTGGCGTCGGAGCGGATTATTTTTTGGGGGTGCAAGGTTTACTCTGCCTTAGCGGGTTGCCTAACTTCAGAGGCACAGCTTCATTTCCCTTATGCGACTTCGCATTTGTAATCCACGAAAGGAGAAAAGTTCATAATACGCGAGCTGTAAGCCAGCAAAAGCCAGTCTGTTTTTGTTTGTTTTCTTTCTTTTTTAGCGAAGTTGGTGAAGACAAATGGTTTGAAAAATTATAACGAAAGAACTATTTTGATTTCGTAAATATTTCGGGTATGAACTAATTCACTAAAAGATGCCATGAAAAAAAAACAGTTTATTTGTTAAATAGAACTCAAGTCGTATGTCGTATTGGCCATTCGGCCAATAGTAAAACAATTTACTAACACTTTTATACCACACATAATAGCCTACAACTCAGTCAAGTTGACTCAAGACTAATATACCTCCCTTGAATAAAAACATAAATGAACAGTGGCCTGAACAAGCGACTTTGTAACGTAACGAAAAACAAAAACAACGTCATAAAAATTAAACTTATAATAAAACACACGGCACAATAAAAGGATAATATTTACATAATTTTGCTTTGGGTCAGATAACGCTAAACCTTCCCAAACACTTGCCCTCGTTCAGTCTTACGCGAAATAAACTCGCTCAAGATACCCTGCAGATCTATGGCTCTTGAATAGTCCTTATGCACATGCAGAAGCAAAGCGTGAGTCAGGCGCTGCTGGGTCTTGGTACTGAGCAAATCATTTTTTAACCTCCGAAGTGAACTGAAAGATCTTTCTGAAGAAGCAGCAGATGCCGGAACGGTTATGAGTACCAGAACAAGCTAAACTACTTAGCCGAAAAGATCTTTAGTGGATGTAACCAACTCATTCATCTGCTTAACTATATCTGCAATTCATTTCGGTGGCTTCCCTGGCAGTCTTTCCAACAATTTTAGCTGTGTACGAAGATGTTCGAGAACAAAATCATCCTGATGTGGACCCAGCGTTTCCTTCAGAACCTGCTCAGATGGAAAGATGCCCTGGTATGCCTGAATCAGAATATTTTCAATACTCGCCAAAGTCAAACCCTTTCTGGTTATATCTTTCTTCTACTTCATTCAAAAGGAGGTCCAGGATAGAGAAGTAATCTTTTCTAATCTCCTCTTGATTAGTGAGCATTGCTGGAGGAGCTGGATTGCTCGTTTGTTCTAAACACTTCGGAATTTTCCTCTGCCGATTTTTGGGAAGTTTTTGTTCAGGTTTGGGCTTCTTGCTCTGCTTCAGCCCCTTTTTTGCTATTCCTCAGCTTCTTCCTCCTCATCGTCGGGTTCAGATGTGGAGTGGTTTTCGGAAACTTGTTGGATAGGGTTTGGTAAAGAAGAGCAGTCAAGTTCCACTATCTCCGTAGCATAAACGTAGCTTTCCTTGTAGATCCGATCAAACTCCTCTGTCGTTCGAAGAGCCTTCATTGCCGACATTAAAATCAGAGCAGCTTGCTTTGCTTCTGTGGCAGTATAACATGGGCTCTGAAGGGCCTTTGCAAGTTCTTCACATGGACCAAAAATTTCGAAACTGACGTGAAGAAAAAAACGAAATCGAATGACTTCAGCTTCTTCAGGTACCCACGAGTTACCGACTTCACTACCGGAGAAGCACCAGTGGGAGAGTCAGTATGACCCTTTTGTAGTTCCCCTAGTACCTTTTAAGAGACCGGCATCTCACACTCCATCTCGTTGAACCAAGTACGATGAGCTTTGATGACGGTCCATTGGTGACGGCATTATCATCGCCATCACAGGGTACCAGGACGACATCTTTAAAAGTGTTCTGTCTCTTCGAAGAATCGAGTATGATATTACTTTAATTTTTCAGAACAACAAGCAAATCACAAAGAAATGAAATTTTCCGCGAGATTTCTTGAAGAGCTAAGTCTAGGGAATGGTTTGAACAGTGAACATAAGGGGATTTTGGCTTCTCATCAGATAGAAGTTTTTGAACTCCCTTAATGTGCCCAGACATGTTAGAGGCGCCATCAAAACAATGACCCCGCAATTTTCACAATGGAAAATTTAGCCTTAAGAGAACATCTTTTATGGCACCAGCCAGCGTTTTAGCTGTTGCATCTTGTGGGTTGTATAACCCGAGAAAAAGTTCAGTTACTTGAATGGTTTTAGGGTGAAACAACCTAACACATACAGAGAACTGCTCTAAGCCCGCAATATCTGTGGTGCCATCAGCAATAATACCAAAAAATGGTGATTCGTGTACCTGTTTTGCTATGTCTCAAAGGACAGAGTGTGCCATTATTTCAATCACCTCATTCTGCATGTCAGGGCTGAGGAAATTGTTTCGACGCGACATCCACCAAGTAAGTTCGGGTACATCGTCTTTTCACTCCTGTAAAAGCTCCATGAGGTTGCCTTGATCAGAGTCGTGGCCACGAACAGCGCTACCAGTAAGCATTAAATATCTAATAAGACAACTAATAACAACAAGAAAGCATTTGGGCGCAACGTTCAATTGTTTCAACATTCCCTTGTCAATATTCGCAGTTTCAGACTGGCTATTTTCTCTATTATAGATTAGTTCACAATTTCTCCCGTGAAAGTCGCTGTTTTGATGTGATTTGAATTTTTCACCCGCCTTTCTCCAATTTTGGAAACCGTTGATATAAAACGTTCTCTCCGCTTTGGAGAACCAACTTCTACCTGTGATACCAAACATTCGACTGCCTTTCATGCAGTCCTTTTCAACACTGTAATGTAACCAAGAGTACAACTCGAACTAATGAGCACTGCACTTTCGATTTTGGGCGTTCTCCGGAAACACAAATTTCTTGTTTGGATGATACTTTTCTCGGACGTCAGGAATGTATTGATCATCGCCCGTTGTTGATGTTACCGGTATCACTCTCCTCTCCGCATCCACAAATTTAGTAGAAACTGTGTCAGGTATAGCCACAGCAATCCCAGTTTCTTCTGTGCCCTCCGGTAGACCACTATCTAAAACATAGGAACGAACAAAGCATTCATTTAACTGAACAGTACGCGTATTAAGTATTGAGAATGAGATTATTAACTTAAATTAAAATTAAAAATCATTTAGATGTCCAAGTCAGTGTTGATAATCACAAAATTCCAAGGCAGGTTAAAGCAGAACGAACATTAGATACCGGTATTTAATAACTTTGTTGTAATTTAAATTTATCTCACCTTTACTCACTGTAGATGTAGATGCTACAGGTGACGCCTCGTTTCTCAGCAGAGACGATTGGCATGCATTCACAATCGGCATTCACACTGCTGCTCGCGAGTTCGCATTTCAAATTCGTGCATTGGGGTGCGCCGCACCCCCGTAATAAATATTGGGGGGGGGGCGACCGCAAACTAGCACCCCTCCCCTTCCGACGCCACTGCCTGTAACTCCACATTTCAAAAGCTTCAATTCTCCTCTTTTCTGCTGCTCCAACAGTCCAAGTTTCACTTCCATACAGTGCTACGCTCCAGACTAAAGCCTTCAAAAATGACTCCCTAATACCTCCTATTCGATGTCAGCAGATTCCTTTTCTGTTGAAATGCTTTCCTTCCCTGTGCTAATCTACTTTTTATATCCTCCTTACTTCGTCCATCACTGGTTATCTTGCTTACTAAATAACGTCTCCTACTTCCTTACGCTTTTCACCGGCCAATTCGATGTCCATAGAGGTTTCTGATTTATTTCGACTGCATTCCAATATTTTTGTTTTACATTTATTAATTTTCATCATGATTCTTTTCCTCAATACAGAAACCATATCATTTAAAAACTCGTACAAATCCTCTGGTGTGTCAATTAAGATGACAATGTCATCAGCAAATCTCAGAGTTGAAATTATTTCTCCTTGAATTTTTACTCCTACCTCAAATTGATCTCCAATTTCCTTATTACTTGTTCAATGTATAGATTGAAAAGTATGGGTGATTAGTTGCAGCCTTGCCTTACATCTTTCTGAATATCAGCTTCTCACTCATGTCCTTCGGCTCGAATAACTGCTATCGGGTTTCTGTATAGATTGTAGAGGACTACCATCTAGGCTATCGGCCCCTAATTGTTTGGCTGACAATGAAAATGAAAACCAAGTAACAAAACCAACTTACAACTGACTTACATACTGTCACCATCGAGGTCTGGCTTTTATTCCCACCTCAGATATCATGGAAGTGGTATTCCATGGTTTTCCACTTCTACTCCATGGAAATACCGGATGGTACTGTACCGTTATTTTATGGCCTTCTTGTTACAATATTTACGAGCATAGAACTGTGGCTTGGTTATCAGCGAGCCGTCAGGCAATTGCCACGTCAACGACCAGCTGCGTATTTGGGAAGAAGGTTAGCCGATCCCCTGCGTCAGCCACCGAACGCGCACGAAGGCTAGCAAGACGTTCAACTCCGTGACACGCATCGCTTATGACATCATGCTAATCGAACCGTGCACCTGAGAGATAAATATATAGATTAATTGGAATTATGAGCTGTTCACGCACTGTTTTGTATATCAGAAGTCACATTATTTCGGCAGGATCCTAATACACGTATATATTAGTAGAGATGAAGAATATTTATGAAATGAGATGCATATATCATCACAACGTCGAACTGTGACGCCCCAGAGTGGGGGAAAGGAAGTCTTCTTGTAACTTGCACGTGCGACAGCAGAATCAGATCTTATTGCAGTCCCGGTCGGGAACTTTTAGCACGGAAGTGCACCGTGCTATGTGAAAAACGTGTGCCGGCTGATATAAATTTCAATCTTCAAGTCGCGAGGACTTAGTATAATACGCATACCAGCAAATAACAGTGATCACGGCGAGATGGGACTTAAACATTTTAGTTCATCTCATATTGTTGCGACCTGCGCTTTAACCATTGTTGTGACCTTATAATTGTAGCGCCACCATCAAGTTTTGTATCCCCACCTGAGGGCACAGTCTTATGCCATAGGCCGCCCATGGGTTCTTCAAGAACAAGTACCAGGATCGTTATCGTGTCCTTACCAATAGCCCCTATAACGATTACCAGCACACCACTAACACAAAGAAGTAGGAGGGGGAGGGAGTTCATGAATCTGGGGTTGCTCCCCAAATATAAGAGATCGAAAGCTTAACTCCCAGTTTTATTCCTCAAGGGAGTAAAGGAAGCTGCCACAAGGATACAAGAATTAAACGGATGATTCAATCCTAAAATAAAATATAACTATTGGCTCTCACCTGGTTTCCCCAGCTGGTGCTCTCAAATACCGGCTCAGCTCCGTGCCCCTTGGTCAACGAGCGTTCGGCCCAACTTGCCGGGTCTCCTGATCGTTGGCAAACATCCTCGTACACTTTAGACTTTCGTCACAGCCGTCTTCACCGACCTCATGGTCTGACCTCTCCCACTGGCCTGGCCCCCCTCACACCTGAGGTTGCCGCTTTTATCATAAAACATGACAACGCACGTGTGCTCACGCAGCACCGCAGCGCTGACTCTGATGACCTGGGCTGAACCGGGGTTGAATGTCTGGTACGATTCAAGGTGGAATCGACACCAGGACATAACATCTAACTACCGCCGAAACCTTCCTCCAATACACAGACCGGAGCCAAACTCCTGCGATGACCTTGTCCGTGACCAGAGTGGGAACAGTGTGGAGCAAATTATAATGAGAGCTAAGCCATAGCTGAGATCACAGGTGTTTTGCCGATGAACGGAAAAAAGTGTAAGCAAAGAGTAATGCTTACGCGTTAATCCTTAATAAGCTGAACATCCTTGTATCCCCATGTCGCTTTCTCTATATATACATGTATACATATACCAAGATTTCTTGTTTTTAAAATGTTGCGCTTCTATAATATAAGGATTTTTGTCTGTAGGATGTTGCGCTTCTATATTACAAAGATTATTTTGTTTGTATTAGTAAGCTGTTTTAAGATGTGACAAAGATTTTTTTCTATTAAAGTAAGATGGCCATCTTATTAACCTATCTAAAACTAACTATAAATAATATCATTTGTTCCGACCGAATAACAATATAATAAAAATAAGTGATAGTAACAATAGACCCTTATAATAATAATAATAATAATAATAATAATAATATCAACAATATAAAAGTAATATGTTACATAATGTGACATTTACATTTTCTATTCTTCATACATTGTGTGATCGTGAAATGAAAATGGAATGTCGCATGAAGGTGCTTGATCCTTGTCATATTCTCCTCGTGAAGGCGACTGACCATTCTCCATGGCTTGTGTTTCTGCTCCTAGTTATTTCTGTAATCATCAAAGTACGAATTACTATTCCAACCATAACACGTAGTGCTCCTGTGGAGAAAAGAAACAATGATGCTCGCTCATCATGTACCGTACTGTACCCATAAATCCGGAAAGTAGCCTGTTGGGATATCCATTGCTCCAGCTGGATCGCCTATTTCTAACAGCAGCGGCAAATTACTTCATTAGAAATCGCTCCAACATGGTCATTAGGGATTTACATACAGCAGTTACAAGAATATTGTGGATAAACAACAAACTACACGGGGCACACTTACCTTTACTTACGTGTCTCGGGGAATGGGAACTCAGCTTCGCCTACAATACATCCACAATACTCGAATCCTTATATTTAAAATGAACCACACGTCAACGTCGAAAGATAACGAACTGAGTATATTTATTAACAAGAGTAAACTAATCTAATATAAACAAAATAACAATAAACTATTCTAAACAACAACAAAAAATAAAACCATCCAATCATACACACTTCTCTTCCACAACACATCTTACTACATTTACTGGGTTTTAAATTTCAAGCATAGAAAGTTTGAGATGCCTAGGCCTACTGTACGTGGAGAAAAACGTTTATCAGGGGCTCTTGCATTCATGACATTCCTGACAACTGGTTACCTTCATTGGCACGCGTCTAGAAAACGCACGTGCATTGGCTTGCTTCATCATTGAACGCTAGCATAGCGTTGCACTCAGAACAATTTACATTTTATACGAGGCTGTGACTCGCCACATGTTCACATTATATAACACCAAGCTCTCCACTCCTAACGGTGAATCATTCTGTCTGGCTTGTATCAATACTGCCTTGTGTGCGTTTAAAAATACACGTATAAAATTTACATTCTGATCTTACAAAAATGCTCATAACTCCTATATTCCTTTAACAATCATTCTGAAATCTTTATACAATCCTTCATTCATACCCCGTAATTGTTCTAGACCAATTAGGTTCAACAATCACTCTAAACAGTGGGCAATCATCCATACAAAACATCCGCTCACAAAACACACGCTATTCCAAAAAATATTCAATTAATAAATCCTATTAAAAATTATTTAAATAATTAAATCATTTCCGAAAAATATTTACAAGTAATTTGTTCATAATAATAGACAATATTTAACGTTGCTAACACGTTACTTTCGAAATTCTGGATTCTCGGTTACTATACAACTTTCAATTAGTTATTTACACTGTTTTTCCACATACATATTTTTTAACACTCTTTAGTTTTCATATACCGCTCACACATCCTCTTATATAGGTTTCATTACATTGTCGATCTAATACAGTCGACTGACAAAGGTTAACTGTACGTAATTTCATAACTTCGGGTTTAATAAAATTTAATAATGGTATCATTGACATGAGTAGACAGTCGTTCTCAAATTGCATTCCGCTAAAACCCTTCTGTCAACACAGCTAAAACGTTACTTCACATGAACTGGACTACTTGTATTAACGATTCTTATCATGATCCATGCCTTTCTTATCAAAGAACAATAATTTCATTGACTTCCCTTAAAATGCGGAACATCCTTCGCACGAGCTCTCCATAGCTCTATAAATCCTCATATAACAGTATATATGGCACTGACCTCTTAAAGTTTACAACTCAAAAAGATAATTAACTGTTAACTCGTCTGTCGCAAATATACGTAATAAAAATAATACTCCTCTCTCACCTCACTTATCAAGCTTTAAATTGTATGTCGTTGTAATATCAGGTCTACATAATGACGTGATAATACACAAATAGTGTAAAATAACACATATGTTATTTATAGTGTCAAATAGAATTCAATCTTGACCGGGATAAACTAGCTTTGAATTCCTAGCCAAAGATTTGAATAATCTTCTATCAAAAGATATTTCCTCTAACATATTAAATGAACAAAGTTCTCAGCTTTACAAATAACGAAAGGTCTGTCAACGTCGTAATGTTTTCCTACTCTACACAAAGAATGTATATAGGGAATAAGACTTCGGTCTTATCAAACGACTAGTATTTCCTAGATCGTCGAAAGTTTATGTACAATAATGATATGACAATATCATTCGATGTTTCTTCTGCTCTTGAAGTTTGATGTTGTTACATTAAGGTGTTCAAATTAAATTTAAAAGAATTTAATTTTAAACTATGACACAATGTCTGAATACTTGGTTTAAATCAAATTATTAAAATTCGAGAGTCGAAACGACTCGTCTTCTATGAGGCAATATGATTCCTCAAACAAAATGTTTAATGTCAGTTCAACAACTGATCCGTAGAATAAAATTGAAAAATAGATGAAAGGCCATCATCTCCTAAATAATCTTGAAGCATAAAAATCTTAGCACACGTCTGAAGTGTAAAATACATGAGAACACTGAAATACCTGAAATGTGAAAATATGGAGTAAGAACGTTGGCTCAGAATGTCACTAACCAAGCTCTATACTAAAATAAGGGACACTGCTACCTTATTTGGACGATATTTTGAAGATCTGGGTAAGTATTTACAAAATACTTTAGATGTTTCCTCAGTTCAAGATACTGAGATGGATCTCAATTCGAACCTCGGATCTGCGACCTCAGAGATAGGAAAATGTTCCCTCTCCGGAATTCACCAACCTTCGCCTGGGCTTGAACGACATCCTTCTGGCAAATTCTTCTGTTGTTGCTGGGATACCCTAGCAACTTGACAAATCTCTTCTGTAGAGTCTTCATTCTCCGTCGCAAATATATATCAGCCCCATCATTGATTAATAATATATAGAAATATTCATGTAGATGGTGAATGAATTATTTCTATTGCTAATTGATGTTACATTAGTGATCGTAGACTGACAAAAATGTACAAGATGAGTAGGTAATAAAGAGCGGTTCTGGCACAGGGGCTAATGGGCAAGATGGCCGCCGCGCGCAATCACTCTATGTTATTCTTATGGAGGGGTCATTCAGAGCTGGCACAGTGGCTAATGGGCAAGATGGCCGCCACTCCCCGAGACCGTGGGTGACGTCACAGGGGGAGGTCGGCCGTGTAGTTGCTAAATGGAATATTTATTATTATTATTATTAGTATTATTATTATTATTATTATTATTATTATTATTAGGTAATTATTGATTGATCATGTACAATCTAGACCAACCTTATATTGTACACCTCGTGGTGTAGCGGCTAGTAATCTTGAATGACACTGCGGAGACCCGTGTTCGATTCCTGGCTCTGTCAAGAAATTTAATTCTGGGCTGAGGGCTGGAAGGGGGTACACTCATTCTTGTGAGGCAAAAAACTGAGAGGAGCAGGGTTTGATTCCTACCTCAATCATTCTGGACGTAGTTTTTTGTGGTTTCCCAATTTAACTCTAGGCAAATGGCAAGAGGTACCGTAACTGAAGGCCATGACAGCCTCCTTTCCAATCCTCATTTAAATTACAAGTGCACACACTAATACAGCCATACAATAGCACAGGTTATTAGACAACACACACCCCCAAGTACAGTATACAGGGCTACATGACCATGATATCACAAAACCCCTAAAGAATCAACAACAACAACTGATATTCATGAAACATCTCTTGGTGTAGTGCCTAGCATTCTTGACTGTCACTGCTTAGGCATGGGTTCGATTCCTGGCTCTGCTAAGAAATTTAATTTTGGTATGAGGACTGGAATGGGGTACACTCAGCCTCGTGAGGCAAAACTGGGAAGAGGTGGGCTTGATTCCTACCTCAGCCATTCTAAGAGTTTTTTCTGTGGTTTCCCACTCACACACTCTAGGCAAATGCTAGGATATATCTTAAGTTAAAGCCACGACTACCTCCTTTCCAATCCTTATCTGAATTACTAATACAGCCATTACAATAACACAGGTTATCAGACAAAACACACCCCAAGTACAGTATACAGGGCTACATGACCATGATATCACAAAACCCCTAAAGAATCAACAACAACAACTGATATTCATGAAACACCTCTTGGTGTAGTGCCTAGCATTCTTGACTGTCACTGCTTAGGCATGGGTTCGATTCCAGTCTCTGCTAATGATTTTAATTTTGGTCTGAGGACTGGAATGGGGTACACTCAGCCTCGTGAGGCAAAACTGGGAAGAGATGGGCTTGATTCCTACCTCAGCCATTCTAAGAGTTTTTTTCTGTGGTTTCCTACTCACACACTCTAGGCAAATGCTAGGATATATCTTAAGTTAAGGCCACGACCACCTCCTTTCCAATCCTTATCTGAATTACTAATACAGCCATTGCAACAACACAGGTTATCAGACAACACACACCCCAAGTACAGTATACAGGGCTACATGACCATGATATCACAAAACCCCTAAAGAATCAACAACAACAACTGATATTCATGAAACATCTCTTGGTGTAGTGCCTAGCATTCTTGACTGTCACTGCTTAGGCATGGGTTCGATTCCAGTCTCTGCTAATGATTTTAATTTTGGTCTGAGGACTGGAATGGGGTACACTCAGCCTCGTGAGGCAAAACTGGGAAGAGATGGGCTTGATTCCTACCTCAGCCATTCTAAGAGTTTTTTCTGTGGTTTCCCATTCACACACTAGAGGCAAATGCTAGGATATATCTTAAGTTAAGGCCACGACCACCTCCTTTCCAATCCTTATCTGAATTACTAATACAGCCATTGCAACAACACAGTTTATCAGACAACACACACCCCAAGTACAGTATACAGGGCTACATGACCATGATATCACAAAACCCCTAAAGAATCAACAACAACAACAACCAACAACAACAACAACAACTGATATTCATGAAACATCTCTTGGTGTAGTGGCTAGCATTCTTGACTGTCACTGCTTATGCACGGGTTTGATTCCTGGCTCTGCTAAGAAATTTAATTTTGGTCTGAGGACTGGAATGGGGTACACTCAGCCTCGTGAGGCAAAACTGGGAAGGGATGGGCTTGATCCCTACCACAGCCATTCTAAGAGTTTTTTCTGTGGTTTCCTACTCACACACTCTAGGCAAATGCTAGGATATATCTTAAGTTAAGGCCACGACCACCTCCTTTCCAATCCTTATCTGAATTATTAATACAGCCATTGCAACAACACAGGTTATCAGACAACACACACCCCAAGTACAGTATACAGGGCTACATGACCATGATATCACAAAACCCCTAAAGAATCAACAACAACAACTGATATTCATGAAACATCTCTTGGTGTAGTGCCTAGCATTCTTGACTGTCACTGCTTAGGCATGGGTTCGATTCCTGGCTCTGCTAAGAAATTTAATTTTGGTCTGAGGACTGGAATGGGGTACACTCAGTCTCGTGAGGCAAAACTGGGAAGAGATGGGCTTGATTCCTACCTCAGCCATTCTAAGAGTTTTTTCTGTGGTTTCCCACTCACACACTCTAGGCAAATGCTAGGATATATCTTAAGTTAAGGTCACGACAACCTCCTTTCCAATCCTTATCTGAATTATTAATACAGCCATTGCAACAACACAGGTTATCAGACAACACACACCCCAAGTACAGTATACAGGGCTACATGACCATGATATCACAAAACCCCTAAAGAATCAACAACAACAACTGATATTCATGAAACACCTCTTGGTGTAGTGCCTAGCATTCTTGACTGTCACTGCTTAGGCATGGGTTCGATTCCAGTCTCTGCTAATGATTTTAATTTTGGTCTGAGGACTGGAATGGGGTACACTCAGCCTCGTGAGGCAAAACTGGGAAGGGATGGGCTTGATTCCTACCTCAGCCATTCTAAGAGTTTTTTCTGTGGTTTCCCACTCACACACTCTAGGCAAATGCTAGGATATATCTTAAGTTAAGGTCACGACCACCTCCTTTCCAATCCTTATCTGAATTATTAATACAGCCATTGCAACAACACAGGTTATCAGACAACACACACCCCAAGTACAGTATACAGGGCTACATGACCATGATATCACAAAACCCCTAAAGAATCAACAACAACAACTGATATTCATGAAACACCTCTTGGTGTAGTGCCTAGCATTCTTGACTGTCACTGCTTAGGCACGGGTTCGATTCCTGGCTCTGCTAAGAAATTTAATTTTGGTCTGAGGACTGGAATGGGGTACACTCAGCCTCGTGAGGCAAAACTGGGAAGGGATGGGCTTGATTCCTACCTCAGCCATTCTAAGAGGTTTTTCTGTGGTTTCCCACTCACACACTCTAGGCAAATGCTAGGATATATCTTAAGTTATGGCCACGACCACCTCCTTTCCAATCCTTATCTGAATTACTAATACAGCCATTACAAGAACACAGGTTATCAGACAACACACACCCCAAATACAGTATACTGTGCTACATGACCATGATATCACAAAACCCCTAAAGAATCAACAACAACCAACAACAACAACTGATATTCATGAAACACCTCTTGGTGTCGTGGCTAGCATTCTTGACTGTCACTGCTTAGGCATGGGTTCGATTCCAGGCTCGGCTAAGAAATTTAATTTTGGTCTGAGGACTGGAATGGGGTGCACTCAGCCTCGTGAGGCAAAACTGGGAAGAGGTGGGCTTGATTCATACCTCAGCCATTCTAAGAGTGTTTTCTGTGGTTTCCCACTCTTACATTCTTAAGCAAATGCCGGGATGGTACCTAACTTAAGGCTACAGCTGCTTGCTACCCAATACCTACCTCTATTACAAATACATACAGTAGTACAGACACAGGTTATCAGACAGCTTTTACATACACTCAAGTTCATAGGGTTACAAACGAAGAGGTATTAAGACTAGTGGGAGAGAAGAAATGTTTCTGGCGACTGTTAATGAAGAGAAGAGATAGTTTGGTAGGACACATACTAAGACACCCAGGATTAGCAGGCTTAGTTATGAAATAAAGGGTTGAAGACAAGAACTGTAGGGGTAGACCAAGGTAAGAATATTTTAAATAGATTTCCTTGAATGTACTGTAGGTTGTTGTGGTAGCTATATAGAAATGGAACGATTAGCTCAAGACAGTGATGGATAAACAATTGTTTCAAACCAGACAAAAAAGAAAAAACTAAAAGCACAACAAAAAATAGCAAAGTCTGTAAAAAATACATCATTAGCTTACCTCTTATTACACACTGGTCAATCCGCTTGGGAATATCACTGTTTTACACACACAGTCATTGTAACTTAGCCAAAATATAATTATTATATGAAAATACTCTTAAGGCGTATAAAATTTACAACTCACACACTCAAGCACACGGGGCTGGTGACTGAAAATGCACTAAAAATACACACTGTTTAATAATATCGTAATGTTCGCTAGCAACTCAGTACCTCCAGTGACCAGCTAGTCTGGGAGAGCTAACAGAGATTGCTGTGACAGTTGAAATGTTATCCTGTATGATAACGCGAAGCACGTACACATCTGAAAGACTCTTTTTTATAGAGATCTAGCTACAGAGTATGGATATTTAGATTACTTTAAATGTTGTAACATTTTCATTTTATTATCGTTTGATGTATTTTTGCAAAAGTGTGGGCTTGATTCCCAACTCTGGGGACTGAATCGGAGCACTGTATAGAAATATAGAGCTTGATGGCGTAGTGGTTAAGCAGTTTAACTTTCACTGCGAAGACCAGGGTTCGATCCCCAACTCTGCCAAGAAATGTAATTCTGGTTTGAGAGCTGGAACGGGGTACACTTAGTCATGTGAGGCAAAACTGAAAAGAAGTGGGTTCGAGTCCTACCTCAGACATCCTGGAAGTGGTTTTCTATGGTTTTCCACTTATACTTCAGGTGAATACCGGGATGATTCCTAATTTAAGTGTGCGCCTGCATCCTTCCCAATCTTCATCTAATTACAGATACACACACTACTGCAGCCATCACAATAACACAGGTTATCAGACAAATTCAACACACACCTAAATACGCAGGACTAAATGATTACGATGTCTAAGCCCTTCAAAGCAACAACGACAACAACGTAACATGAGACTGTACAAGGTAGACTATCATAAGAGTCCACTTCGTTGTGAAGTGGCTAGCATTCTAGGTCGTCACCTTGGAGGCCTAAGTTTGATTTCCGGCTCTGCCAAGAAATTTAACTTTGGTCTATACTAGGCTTTGTAAGGAAAAACCGAAAAGAGGTGGGGGTTCAACTTCCAGCTCACCTATCCTGGAGAGGTTTTCCGTGGTTTCCCACTTGTACTTCAGGTGAATACCGGGATGATGCGTAATTTAAATGTACGCCTGCATCCTTCCCAATCCTCATCTAATTACAAATACACACACTACTTCAGTCATTACAATAACACAGGCTATCACAAAATCCTATACACCAAGACGTCTAAACCCTCAAACGAAATGCATATGTACTTTGAATTGGCAGGTGAAAAGCTAAAGAAAGTAGGAGACTTTTTGCTACTTAGAAAGCAAAATAATAGTAATGGACGAAGCAAAGAGGATATACTATGAATTGCAGCCAATGGCCATAGCTGTGCATTTTTTATTTGACGCCTGAGGTCTCCCAACAAGTTCAATTTCATGTACGTCTAACTTTGGTTATCAAATGCTACTGTCACTAACTCTAAGTGGCGAACGTTGGAACTTATTAGAGCGTTACTAATTAACCAAATATAGCCTATAAAGTTTACCACACACTACCAATTGCAGTGCTAGGTTGTTTTACGTGGAACAAATGTATGACATGGGAGCTCAGGCTTTACCCCCCCCCCCCTCTGAAGGAATGCATACTGAAGGAATTAGTGCTTTCAAAAATCCGACGACTTTGGCCGGGTTTGAACCCGTTATATTGAGCCCAGCTATTAACTACACCACAGAAGCCGTTACATTGACATAGGCAATCACGCATATTCCAGAAACATTATGTACATGGGTTTTAAATAGCCACAATATCGGATAAGCCCTAAAGTGTGACCCTGAGGCTAATTGGTTAGCATGGTAGACTTTAACCTTATGGGATTTAGCTTTCACTCCTAGGATTTTAATGTGTTATGGAAATAGGAAACATAATTATGGAAAGAAAGGTTGAGGCTAAGAACTGCAGTGTAGTTCAAGGTTCGAATATGCTAAACAGATTGTCTTGGATGTAGCTTTATTTAGCATGAGCAGGGAGTAACTACCAACCTTGTAAAGAAAACTGAGACGTGATAAACTCATTTCTACCTCAGTCATATTGTTTCATGGTTTTACCACTTTTATTTATGGCAAATGCATGGATGATTCTTAACTTAAGGTTATGACTGCCTCCTTCCCAATCCTCACTTAAGTTTAAAAATCTGTACACCAATAACTATGCGGGAATCATTTATCTATTGGTTCTTTGTTATTGGAGTCGTTGCTCACAATTTGACGCACACGACTAGTTCATGTTATAACTACATAGGGTTACAAACGAAGAGGTATTACGACTAGTGAAAGAGGAGAGATGTTTCTGGCGACTGCTAATCAAGAGAAGAGATAGGTTGGTAGGACACAAACTAAGACACACAGGAATAGCAAGCTTAGTTATGGAAGGGAGGGTCGAGGGCAAGAACTGTAGGGGTAGACCAAGGTTGGAATATGTCAAACAGATTGCCTCAGATGTAGGGTGTGGTGGCTATGTAGAGATGAAACGATTAGCTCAGGACAGGGAAGCATGGAGAGCTGCATTAAACCAGTCAAAAGACTGAAGACTCAAACAACAACGTGTTTTTGATTTAGTCAATGTCAAAAGTTCATGATTGCGAAACACGATTTTATCATTACATATACCTTATCCCAAAGCATATGTATTTACATTCAATTGTATACAACCTCATAAACTACACTAATTTACACTTAACCTAATCAGGAAATAGGTTTTTTTATTTTCATTTTTATATTTCACACAATTGCAATTTTACAATTTTCCATTTTCAGTTTTTAAAAATGTCAGTCTTACGTTTTTGAACTCTGTCAATATGGAAACATGGATTTTCCAATTTGTTATTTACACATTTGTCAATTTTACAATTTTCCATTTACAGTTTTTAAAAAAGTCAGTTTAATTTTTTTTTGAATTTCATAATATGGAAACATGGATTTTCCAATTTGTTATTTGTCAATTACACAATTTTCCATTTACATTTTTTTAAATTCAGTTTATAGTTTTTCAATTTTTGTCAATATGGAAACATGGATTTTCCAATTTGTTATTTACACATTTGTCAATTTTACAATTTTCCATTTACAGTTTTTAAAAAAGTCAGTTTAATTTTTTTTTTAATTTCATAATATGGAAACATGGATTTTCCAATTTGTTATTTGTCAATTACACAATTTTCCATTTACATTTTTTTAAATTCAGTTTATAGTTTTTCAATTTTTGTCAATATGGAAACATGGATTTTCCAATTTTGTGTTTTACATGTTTTTCATTTTTGGTCCTTGTACAAAAGTTCATATTTGCATTAGGAGTGGGAGGTGGGTAGTAATTAAAATGTATAAGCAGTGACCATACAATATTTCTTTATTAATTCAAATACATTTACAATATGTAGACATATTACATTTGTTATTTTTGTTTTTTCTATGTTCTATTTATTTTTAAGTATGAATACCATTTTCCCCCATTGCATGTTATAGTAAAAAAAAAACTTGTAGATCTTTTTTCCATGGTGAACAATAGGCATGAAAACGTCATTATCAACATCATCATTATCAGCATGATCATAAGCAGCATCATTATCATAATCTTTATCACTAACATTATAATCACCATGATCATTCTCAACATCACTAGATCTGTCCAATTACTCTTGTTCCTCTTTCACAGGGTCCTCGTGTAGAGTTGGTGCTGCTTTTGATAGTGATAAGGGGTTTTTGAACGTTGAACTATCTTGAGCAGCAATATTGTTTTCTTGAACTTGCTTTTTAGTATTTTCATGATTGTTTGTAAACAGTAACCGTGGTTTGCTTGGAGCACTACATTGATGATCACTGACACTTAAAACCTTTCCATTTTTACTTTTTAGGTCACCGCGACACCCTTTCGACCTCTCTTTTGAGGTGTCGCGGTGACCTAAAAAGTAAAAATGGAAAGGTTTTAAGTGTCAGTGATCATCAATGTAGTGCTCCAAGCAAACCACGGTTACTGTTTACAAACAATCATGAAAATACTAAAAAGCAAGTTCAAGAAAACAATATTGCTGCTCAAGATAGTTCAACGTTCAAAAACCCCTTATCACTATCAAAAGCAGCACCAACTCTACACGAGGACCCTGTGAAAGAGGAACAAGAGTAATTGGACAGATCTAGTGATGTTGAGAATGATCATGGTGATTATAATGTTAGTGATAAAGATTATGATAATGATGCTGCTTATGATCATGCTGATAATGATGATGTTGATAATGACGTTTTCATGCCTATTGTTCACCATGGAAAAAAGATCTACAAGTTTTTTTTTTACTATAACATGCAATGGGAGAAAATGGTATTCATACTTAAAAATAAATAGAACATAGAAAAAACAAAAATAACAAATGTAATATGTCTACATATTGTAAATGTATTTGAATTAATAAAGAAATATTGTATGGTCACTGCTTATACATTTTAATTACTACCCACCTCCCACTCCTAATGCAAATATGAACTTTTGTACAAGGACCAAAAATGAAAAACATGTAAAACACAAAATTGGAAAATCCATGTTTCCATATTGACAAAAATTGAAAAACTATAAACTGAATTTAAAAAAATGTAAATGGAAAATTGTGTAATTGACAAATAACAAATTGGAAAATCCATGTTTCCATATTATGAAATTAAAAAAAAAATTAAACTGACTTTTTTAAAAACTGTAAATGGAAAATTGTAAAATTGACAAATGTGTAAATAACAAATTGGAAAATCCATGTTTCCATATTGACAAAAATTGAAAAACTATAAACTGAATTTAAAAAAATGTAAATGGAAAATTGTGTAATTGACAAATAACAAATTGGAAAATCCATGTTTCCATATTATGAAATTCAAAAAAAAAATAAACTGACTTTTTTAAAAACTGTAAATGGAAAATTGTAAAATTGACAAATGTGTAAATAACAAATTGGAAAATCCATGTTTCCATATTGACAGAGTTCAAAAACGTAAGACTGACATTTTTAAAAACTGAAAATGGAAAATTGTAAAATTGCAATTGTGTGAAATATAAAAATGAAAATATAAAAACCTATTTCCTGATTAGGTTAAGTGTAAATTAGTGTAGTTTATGAGGTTGTATACAATTGAATGTAAATACATATGCTTTGGGATAAGGTATATGTAATGATAAAATCGTGTTTCGCAATCATGAACTTTTGACATTGACTAAATCAAAAACACGTTGTTGTTTGAGTCTTCAGTCTTTTGACTGGTTTAATGCAGCTCTCCATGCTTCCCTGTCCTGAGCTAATCGTTTCATCTCTACATAGCCACCACACCCTACATCTGAGGCAATCTGTTTGACATATTCCAACCTTGGTCTACCCCTACAGTTCTTGCCCTCGACCCTCCCTTCCATAACTAAGCTTGCTATTCCTGTGTGTCTTAGTTTGTGTCCTACCAACCTATCTCTTCTCTTGATTAGCAGTCGCCAGAAACATCTCTCCTCTTTCACTAGTCGTAATACCTCTTCGTTTGTAACCCTATGTAGTTATAACATGAACTAGTCGTGTGCGTCAAATTGTGAGCAACGACTCCAATAACAAAGAACCAATAGATAAATGATTCCCGCATAGTTATTGGTGTACAGATTTTTAAACTTAAGTGAGGATTGGGAAGGAGGCAGTCATAACCTTAAGTTAAGAATCATCCATGCATTTGCCATAAATAAAAGTGGTAAAACCATGAAACAATATGACTGAGGTAGAAATGAGTTTATCACGTCTCAGTTTTCTTTACAAGGTTGGTAGTTACTCCCTGCTCATGCTAAATAAAGCTACATCCAAGACAATCTGTTTAGCATATTCGAACCTTGAACTACACTGCAGTTCTTAGCCTCAACCTTTCTTTCCATAATTATGTTTCCTATTTCCATAACACATTAAAATCCTAGGAGTGAAAGCTAAATCCCATAAGGTTAAAGTCTACCATGCTAACCAATTAGCCTCAGGGTCACACTTTAGGGCTTATCCGATATTGTGGCTATTTAAAACCCATGTACATAATGTTTCTGGAATATGCGTGATTGCCTATGTCAATGTAACGGCTTCTGTGGTGTAGTTAATAGCTGGGCTCAATATAACGGGTTCAAACCCGGCCAAAGTCGTCGGATTTTTGAAAGCACTAATTCCTTCAGTATGCATTCCTTCAGAGGGGGGGGGGTAAAGCCTGAGCTCCCATGTCATACATTTGTTCCACGTAAAACAACCTAGCACTGCAATTGGTAGTGTGTGGTAAACTTTATAGGCTATATTTGGTTAATTAGTAACGCTCTAATAAGTTCCAACGTTCGCCACTTAGAGTTAGTGACAGTAGCATTTGATAACCAAAGTTAGACGTACATGAAATTGAACTTGTTGGGAGACCTCAGGCGTCAAATAAAAAATGCACAGCTATGGCCATTGGCTGCAATTCATAGTATATCCTCTTTGCTTCGTCCATTACTATTATTTTGCTTTCTAAGTAGCAAAAAGTCTCCTACTTTCTTTAGCTTTTCACCTGCCAATTCAAAGTACATATGCATTTCGTTTGAGGGTTTAGACGTCTTGGTGTATAGGATTTTGTGATAGCCTGTGTTATTGTAATGACTGAAGTAGTGTGTGTATTTGTAATTAGATGAGGATTGGGAAGGATGCAGGCGTACATTTAAATTACGCATCATCCCGGTATTCACCTGAAGTACAAGTGGGAAACCACGGAAAACCTCTCCAGGATAGGTGAGCTGGAAGTTGAACCCCCACCTCTTTTCGGTTTTTCCTTACAAAGCCTAGTATAGACCAAAGTTAAATTTCTTGGCAGAGCCGGAAATCAAACTTAGGCCTCCAAGGTGACGACCTAGAATGCTAGCCACTTCACAACGAAGTGGACTCTTATGATAGTCTACCTTGTACAGTCTCATGTTACGTTGTTGTCGTTGTTGCTTTGAAGGGCTTAGACATCGTAATCATTTAGTCCTGCGTATTTAGGTGTGTGTTGAATTTGTCTGATAACCTGTGTTATTGTGATGGCTGCAGTAGTGTGTGTATCTGTAATTAGATGAAGATTGGGAAGGATGCAGGCGCACACTTAAATTAGGAATCATCCCGGTATTCACCTGAAGTATAAGTGGAAAACCATAGAAAACCACTTCCAGGATGTCTGAGGTAGGACTCGAACCCACTTCTTTTCAGTTTTGCCTCACATGACTAAGTGTACCCCGTTCCAGCTCTCAAACCAGAATTACATTTCTTGGCAGAGTTGGGGATCGAACCCTGGTCTTCGCAGTGAAAGTTAAACTGCTTAACCACTACGCCATCAAGCTCTATATTTCTATACAGTGCTCCGATTCAGTCCCCAGAGTTGGGAATCAAGCCCACACTTTTGCAAAAATACATCAAACGATAATAAAATGAAAATGTTACAACATTTAAAGTAATCTAAATATCCATACTCTGTAGCTAGATCTCTATAAAAAAGAGTCTTTCAGATGTGTACGTGCTTCGCGTTATCATACAGGATAACATTTCAACTGTCACAGCAATCTCTGTTAGCTCTCCCAGACTAGCTGGTCACTGGAGGTACTGAGTTGCTAGCGAACATTACGATATTATTAAACAGTGTGTATTTTTAGTGCATTTTCAGTCACCAGCCCCGTGTGCTTGAGTGTGTGAGTTGTAAATTTTATACGCCTTAAGAGTATTTTCATATAATAATTATATTTTGGCTAAGTTACAATGACTGTGTGTGTAAAACAGTGATATTCCCAAGCGGATTGACCAGTGTGTAATAAGAGGTAAGCTAATGATGTATTTTTTACAGACTTTGCTATTTTTTGTTGTGCTTTTAGTTTTTTCTTTTTTGTCTGGTTTGAAACAATTGTTTATCCATCACTGTCTTGAGCTAATCGTTCCATTTCTATATAGCTACCACAACAACCTACAGTACATTCAAGGAAATCTATTTAAAATATTCTTACCTTGGTCTACCCCTACAGTTCTTGTCTTCAACCCTTTATTTCATAACTAAGCCTGCTAATCCTGGGTGTCTTAGTATGTGTCCTACCAAACTATCTCTTCTCTTCATTAACAGTCGCCAGAAACATTTCTTCTCTCCCACTAGTCTTAATACCTCTTCGTTTGTAACCCTATGAACTTGAGTGTATGTAAAAGCTGTCTGATAACCTGTGTCTGTACTACTGTATGTATTTGTAATAGAGGTAGGTATTGGGTAGCAAGCAGCTGTAGCCTTAAGTTAGGTACCATCCCGGCATTTGCTTAAGAATGTAAGAGTGGGAAACCACAGAAAACACTCTTAGAATGGCTGAGGTATGAATCAAGCCCACCTCTTCCCAGTTTTGCCTCACGAGGCTGAGTGCACCCCATTCCAGTCCTCAGACCAAAATTAAATTTCTTAGCCGAGCCTGGAATCGAACCCATGCCTAAGCAGTGACAGTCAAGAATGCTAGCCACGACACCAAGAGGTGTTTCATGAATATCAGTTGTTGTTGTTGGTTGTTGTTGATTCTTTAGGGGTTTTGTGATATCATGGTCATGTAGCACAGTATATTGTATTTGGGGTGTGTGTTGTCTGATAACCTGTGTTCTTGTAATGGCTGTATTAGTAATTCAGATAAGGATTGGAAAGGAGGTGGTCGTGGCCATAACTTAAGATATATCCTAGCATTTGCCTAGAGTGTGTGAGTGGGAAACCACAGAAAAACCTCTTAGAATGGCTGAGGTAGGAATCAAGCCCATCCCTTCCCAGTTTTGCCTCACGAGGCTGAGTGTACCCCATTCCAGTCCTCAGACCAAAATTAAATTTCTTAGCAGAGCCAGGAATCGAACCCGTGCCTAAGCAGTGACAGTCAAGAATGCTAGGCACTACACCAAGAGGTGTTTCATGAATATCAGTTGTTGTTGTTGATTCTTTAGGGGTTTTGTGATATCATGGTCATGTAGCCCTGTATACTGTACTTGGGGTGTGTGTTGTCTGATAACCTGTGTTGTTGCAATGGCTGTATTAATAATTCAGATAAGGATTGGAAAGGAGGTGGTCGTGACCTTAACTTAAGATATATCCTAGCATTTGCCTAGAGTGTGTGAGTGGGAAACCACAGAAAAAACTCTTAGAATGGCTGAGGTAGGAATCAAGCCCATCCCTTCCCAGTTTTGCCTCACGAGGCTGAGTGTACCCCATTCCAGTCCTCAGACCAAAATTAAAATCATTAGCAGAGACTGGAATCGAACCCATGCCTAAGCAGTGACAGTCAAGAATGCTAGGCACTACACCAAGAGGTGTTTCATGAATATCAGTTGTTGTTGTTGATTCTTTAGGGGTTTTGTGATATCATGGTCATGTAGCCCTGTATACTGTACTTGGGGTGTGTGTTGTCTGATAACCTGTGTTGTTGCAATGGCTGTATTAATAATTCAGATAAGGATTGGAAAGGAGGTGGTCGTGACCTTAACTTAAGATATATCCTAGCATTTGCCTAGAGTGTGTGAGTGGGAAACCACAGAAAAAACTCTTAGAATGGCTGAGGTAGGAATCAAGCCCATCTCTTCCCAGTTTTGCCTCACGAGACTGAGTGTACCCCATTCCAGTCCTCAGACCAAAATTAAATTTCTTAGCAGAGCCAGGAATCGAACCCATGCCTAAGCAGTGACAGTCAAGAATGCTAGGCACTACACCAAGAGATGTTTCATGAATATCAGTTGTTGTTGTTGATTCTTTAGGGGTTTTGTGATATCATGGTCATGTAGCCCTGTATACTGTACTTGGGGTGTGTGTTGTCTGATAACCTGTGTTGTTGCAATGGCTGTATTAATAATTCAGATAAGGATTGGAAAGGAGGTGGTCGTGGCCTTAACTTAAGATATATCCTAGCATTTGCCTAGAGTGTGTGAGTAGGAAACCACAGAAAAAACTCTTAGAATGGCTGAGGTAGGGATCAAGCCCATCCCTTCCCAGTTTTGCCTCACGAGGCTGAGTGTACCCCATTCCAGTCCTCAGACCAAAATTAAATTTCTTAGCAGAGCCAGGAATCAAACCCGTGCATAAGCAGTGACAGTCAAGAATGCTAGCCACTACACCAAGAGATGTTTCATGAATATCAGTTGTTGTTGTTGTTGTTGGTTGTTGTTGTTGTTGATTCTTTAGGGGTTTTGTGATATCATGGTCATGTAGCCCTGTATACTGTACTTGGGGTGTGTGTTGTCTGATAAACTGTGTTGTTGCAATGGCTGTATTAGTAATTCAGATAAGGATTGGAAAGGAGGTGGTCGTGGCCTTAACTTAAGATATATCCTAGCATTTGCCTCTAGTGTGTGAATGGGAAACCACAGAAAAAACTCTTAGAATGGCTGAGGTAGGAATCAAGCCCATCTCTTCCCAGTTTTGCCTCACGAGGCTGAGTGTACCCCATTCCAGTCCTCAGACCAAAATTAAAATCATTAGCAGAGACTGGAATCGAACCCATGCCTAAGCAGTGACAGTCAAGAATGCTAGGCACTACACCAAGAGATGTTTCATGAATATCAGTTGTTGTTGTTGATTCTTTAGGGGTTTTGTGATATCATGGTCATGTAGCCCTGTATACTGTACTTGGGGTGTGTGTTGTCTGATAACCTGTGTTGTTGCAATGGCTGTATTAGTAATTCAGATAAGGATTGGAAAGGAGGTGGTCGTGGCCTTAACTTAAGATATATCCTAGCATTTGCCTAGAGTGTGTGAGTAGGAAACCACAGAAAAAAACTCTTAGAATGGCTGAGGTAGGAATCAAGCCCATCTCTTCCCAGTTTTGCCTCACGAGGCTGAGTGTACCCCATTCCAGTCCTCAGACCAAAATTAAAATCATTAGCAGAGACTGGAATCGAACCCATGCCTAAGCAGTGACAGTCAAGAATGCTAGGCACTACACCAAGAGGTGTTTCATGAATATCAGTTGTTGTTGTTGATTCTTTAGGGGTTTTGTGATATCATGGTCATGTAGCCCTGTATACTGTACTTGGGGTGTGTTTTGTCTGATAACCTGTGTTATTGTAATGGCTGTATTAGTAATTCAGATAAGGATTGGAAAGGAGGTAGTCGTGGCTTTAACTTAAGATATATCCTAGCATTTGCCTAGAGTGTGTGAGTGGGAAACCACAGAAAAAACTCTTAGAATGGCTGAGGTAGGAATCAAGCCCACCTCTTCCCAGTTTTGCCTCACGAGGCTGAGTGTACCCCATTCCAGTCCTCATACCAAAATTAAATTTCTTAGCAGAGCCAGGAATCGAACCCATGCCTAAGCAGTGACAGTCAAGAATGCTAGGCACTACACCAAGAGATGTTTCATGAATATCAGTTGTTGTTGTTGATTCTTTAGGGGTTTTGTGATATCATGGTCATGTAGCCCTGTATACTGTACTTGGGGGTGTGTGTTGTCTAATAACCTGTGCTATTGTATGGCTGTATTAGTGTGTGCACTTGTAATTTAAATGAGGATTGGAAAGGAGGCTGTCATGGCCTTCAGTTACGGTACCTCTTGCCATTTGCCTAGAGTTAAATTGGGAAACCACAAAAAACTACGTCCAGAATGATTGAGGTAGGAATCAAACCCTGCTCCTCTCAGTTTTTTGCCTCACAAGAATGAGTGTACCCCCTTCCAGCCCTCAGCCCAGAATTAAATTTCTTGACAGAGCCAGGAATCGAACACGGGTCTCCGCAGTGTCATTCAAGATTACTAGCCGCTACACCACGAGGTGTACAATATAAGGTTGGTCTAGATTGTACATGATCAATCAATAATTACCTAATAATAATAATAATAATAATAATAATAATAATAATATTAATAATAATAATACTAATAATAATAATAATAAATATTCCATTTAGCAACTACACGGCCGACCTCCCCCTGTGACGTCACCCACGGTCTCGGGGAGTGGCGGCCATCTTGCCCATTAGCCACTGTGCCAGCTCTGAATGACCCCTCCATAAGAATAACATAGAGTGATTGCGCGCGGCGGCCATCTTGCCCATTAGCCCCTGTGCCAGAACCGCTCTTTATTACCTACTAAGATGGACCATACACTACGTCTGTATTCAAGAATACGTTGTCTAACGAAGTTCCATCGTTGTATCTTAACTTCTGTTATCGAATATGTCTCTGGCGCATGACTATTAGTTCATCATATCAACAATGTTAATTATGTCGAATGAGACTAATTGAAGAATAATGATAGTCATTATGATAATGTTTATTTGCTGCGCCAATGTTATAAGTTCTCCGCTACTGTTCACTTTAACTGCGTTCGCCAACTTCACGTTGCAACTAAAATGATATTCAGCGTTATTTCCAACACTTTTGAAAATCTGTCTTAACAGGCCTATTTTGTCGAAATGGTAAATCTTAGAACGCTCGACTTTCAGCAGAATGTGGTATTCGACCTGTTCTTCCTATATATTCACTTAGTTGAACTGTAATCTCAATTATATAAGATATATTCTACTTTCAATGTTCCTCTCAACTTGGCTTAAAATGGAAGTGCGGTAATCTCCAACGTTCTACCCTGCTAACCTACCGTCTCCACGAGTCGACAGTTGTCGCACTCGGACAAAGCTTCGGGATCTCCGTTAACCCAATAAAAACACTTCCTCACTCGTCAAAGACTGCTGGAAGAAGAACCTCGATCCTTGGATCTCCCCCTCCAAGTCGAAATTTTGGCGTCCATATCAATCTCCCACCATAATTTTAGCGCGTAGATTACTAATGCTTATTACTGCGTAGATTAACCGATCTGCGGTTTTTAAAGTATCAGACATATTTTCTTTTAATACTCTCTTCATTACCAAATAAGAAAATCTTCTTCCAAGGGCCTAAATGCATAATTTCACCAAATTATGTAGTTGAAGTTAATCCCGTCTTCAGTAAGACCTCTTCTCTTTGGCTCTGGGCTGGGATCCTATAGCATAATTTATAACAATATTTATAATATTTATTTCCAAACTCACTGTTGCTATGCCAATGTCAGCCTTCTAGAAGCGTCTATTGTGCAATATGTACCGTGATCTGGCTCTCCCACGGCCTCGATCTTGTAACACGACCCTCCTGTGTCACACTTCCAGAATTTATATTTGCTGGTTAAATTTTATCATGGGGACGGAAAATACTCTCATTTTGGCCCAGAATAATTCAATTTTCGGGGTCAGTACGAACTTATGAGGTGATATTATGACGTGGCTTACGAGGGCGCTTTCAGCCTTTTAAACCAGCGACAATGTGAAATTACAAAAAGGATGCAATCAGTTCAAATTTGAGGTTTACTTAGTTATGAGATCCGTCAGTCTGAAATGTGTATAAAAATATACCAGGTTCGAATTGTCTGGCTTATCACAGTAAGTGCCTGTAGCATTTCCAGAAAATAATTATGGTTCTAAGCCTGTGTACGTGGATTCCATACTGTCTGTCATGGTACTAAAACAAGCGTGGATTAACTTCACTGTTTCTTTCCGTTCGGTACCGTTTAGTTCAATGTTGTTGTGCAGGTGTACCAGGAGGTGTTCAGGATTACTTTAAGCCTGATTATTTTAGTTGTAGCTGCGCACGTTCTTACCCATTCTTTTAGTGTGTTTGCCATTCAATACAACGTGCATTTACAACAAAAATATGAACTCTCTTAATACTAAAGAACTGGTCATACAGCTACACACTCATTACGACTAGCCTTATAGCTACCCAAAACCAGTAACTAAATCTACGTTAGTAGGCCTATACATGCGCATGCATGTTAGGTATAAGAATTAGGATGCGCTGGGTCGGGGTTTGTGGTTCTATGGTTCCTAGCGTGGACGTGCTGTAGTTCGTTTTCGTAGACGACACTTCGGCAGGATTCGTCACGATAACGCCGACGTCTCCACCATTGTTGCGACTTGCGCTTCAACCATTGTTGTGACCTTATAATTGTAGCGCCACCACCAAGTCTTGTATCCCCACCTGAGGGCACGGTCTTATGCCATAGGCCGCCCAGGGGTTCTTCAAGAACAAGTACCAGGATCGTTATCGTGTCCTTACCGATAGCCCCTATAACGATTACCAGCACACTACTTACAAAAAGAAGTAGGAGGGGGAGGGAGTTCATGAATCCGGGGTTGCTCCCCAATAAAAGAGATCGAAAGCTTAACTCCCAGTTTTATTCCTCAAGGGAGCAAAGGAAACTGCCACAAGCATACAAGAATTAAACGGATGAATCAATCCTAAAATAAAATATAACTATTGGCTCTCACCTGGTTTCCCCAGCTGGTGCTCTCAAATACCGGCTCAGTTACGTGCCCCTTGGTCAACGAGCGTTTGGCCCAACTTGCCGGATCTCCTGATCGTAGGCAAACGTCCTCGTACACTTTAGACTTCCGTCGTAGCCGTCCTCACTGACTTCACGGTCTGACCCCTCCCACTGGCCTGGCCCCCCTCACACCTGAGGTTGCCGCTTTTATCATAAAACAAGACAACGCACGTGTGCTCACGCAGCACCGTAGCGCTGACTCTGATGACCTGGGCTGAACCGGGGTTTAATGTCCGGAACGGTTCAAGGTGAAATCGACACCAGGGACATAACAATATTATACTTGCGAGTGGACTTATAAAATATTCAGCTTCATGCAACGCGGAGTGATATTTTCAGCGAACAACACATGCTTTCAATACGCCATTAGGGGCTAGCATTTGCGTTATTTCCGCAATGAAATACAGCTGTGATTTTCTTTACGAACACAGGCTGTTATAAAAGTACATTTACAATTATAAACTGTTCCCTTTCTGTACGTCATGTCATTATCTGAGACATCAGGGGGATTTATTAAGATGAAAACCGAGTCAGTAGTCATGTATGGCTAAAATTTGACTTGAACGCTATGTACAAAGCATAAGCAGGAATATCATAGTGCATAACTACTTTTCACCATGCACTTTGAAAATGCATTATATGAAACTCAAAACTTTTCGAGCATGAACCGAAGAAATAACGTAACTATTGTGAAGATGGATTTAATCCACGGTTAATTGCGAATGCCTGCGAGCTATAATAAACTGATCGACTTCGTGCGGGAGAATTGTGTTCGACAACCTGGGTCTGGGAGACATTTCCGTTGCGATGGCGCGAGGAAGTGCCGAGCCTGGTGTTATTGAGACGAGGAAGGTTCCACGGTTCGAATCATGGGATCTTGGAAGGAGCATACCGTGCCTCGGTATAGTCTGGAGATGGTTACCTGGGCATGTATATCCTTTTAAATGCCACTTCAAGAGTTTTCGCAAGGTAGAGGAACATCAGTTGATTAAGTAGTGGCTTAGTAGGATATTTTAAAGTAGCCATAATTGCCATACGTTTCTTGTTGTTTAGCATGGTTGAACAGAGGTCTAGGTTCGATGCTTATTTTGAGACTGATCTCATGCTCAACCGGATTTTGGTTTGCATAACGAACGCATCCATTCTGTATTATTACTAGATGATTAAGTTTTAGTATTTTTGAAATTCCATTAAAATTTTATGCATATTTTCATTGTCAAGAAGACAATCGTTAGGAGAAGAATTTCGTTTTGCCAAGAAGATTTAATTAACATGTGTTTGTTAAAGATAGTGTTAGGACATTGATAGACTGTTGGAGCGTCGTCTATACACTTGGTTATTCATCCACAGGCTAAATGTCCCGACACTTTGGTAAGAAAATATTTCAACAGATGGCAGCACAAGCGAAGCTGAATTTATTTACTTACTTTTTTTTTATCGAAGAGGAGCTCCGAACTGCGATCTGAAAACTGCTATGTACTCTGTCTAGTAGCAGAATTGATATTAATTCATTGCTTACTTTTTAATTTCATAAACAAAGAAGTTGCTGTTTGTTTTTCAAATATCTGATTAGAATTTAAAAAAAATGGGTAATACGAACGTTGAGTTTTACTCACTGATTCCAAAGCCTTATCGAAAACCTAAACCTATATCGGTTAAATAGAATCGTCCGGATCACTTTGGGAAGTTTGTGAATAAAAGTGTTACTGTATTTGCAACAAATGGTGTGGCAGTAGAACAAGGTAATGGAGAGCGTGGTGGGGGAGGGCAGGAGAGCAGAGCTCGAGTGATTTCAGAGAGCGATGACCTTACCTGACGGTATCGAATTCCCGAGCATCTAGTCCAATGTTGGGATTGACTATGCTGGTTAGTTCAGAATTATTGTCAAGGTCTGGATATTTCTGAGTGACCCTTTGATATTTTATCAGTTCCAAGTTACGACTTCTTGTTTTTAGTTGATCGATCTCTTTAATTACGTTTTGTTTAAATTGTTAGTTAATTAGTTATTGTCGTTTTAAGGGGCAGAACTACGAGGTCACCTGCCCCTTTAATTTATTTTATCTGCAAGAGTATTATTAGCCTATTTTCAATTTGAAAAAATAGGCTTATGAGATCACCTTTTGTCCGTGTATGTGTGCGCGTGTGTGTGTGTGTGAGAGGTGTGTGTGTGTCCCCCCCTAATAAATTCTAAACAGCTGGAGCGATTTCAATGAAACTCGGTAAGTTCATAGCACTATTCTGGGCGACCCCGACCGTGCCCTTCAAATTTTGTTACGTCTCACCAATCCAACATGGCGGCTGTGCTAAATATTTCACCAGCATTCAATATCTCCGAAACTATTACCGATATCACCCTGGAAATTTTTACGGTGATAAAGGGAACTACTAGATATTCACATATGTGACTCTTGAAAAACTGGTAATTACAAAACCAACATGGCGGCCAAGTGAAGTTGCGACTTTTTAATAGACGTTTCTCGCGATTTAACCAACCAAACGCATTAAAATTTGGTACAGTATATGTATATACACTTTGTAATGCACCGACATCTAACTTCGTTCAATTGCTTACATAACCACAAGATGGCGGCTGTGCGAAATATTTCACCGGCATTCTAAATCTCTGGCACTATTAGCGGTATCACCCTGACCTTTTGTACGGAGATAAAGTGCACTACTGGAAGTTTATCTATGAGACTTTCAAAAACCGGTTAACGACAAAACGAACATGGCGGCCAAGCGAATTTGGAAATTTAAATAGATCTTTCTCGCGATTCAATGTTCCGTACGCATTGAAACTTGGTACAGGAAATGTTTATATATGTTGCAATGCACTGGTATCTAATTTAGTTCAATTGTTTACATAACCTCAAGATGGCGGCTGTGCGATTTTTAAAATTAAGTTTTTATTTCTTGTGTCGTAATTATGCGATCGAGGTGGAAGTTTGAATAATGAACCTACGCAATAATTTTACTTTAATGGTACATGACTCTATGGCCTATACATTTAACAATCCAATATGGCGACCATCCGAAATATTTAGACGGCTATGAATATCTACAAATCTGTTACAGCGATCAAACTGAATATTTTTATGTTCATAGGGGCTATGAACATAAGTTTACCTATAGGACTTTCAATAACCTAGTAATCACAAATCCAACATGGCGGCGACGCGAACTATAAATATTCACATGGACGTTTCTCGCAATTTAACCATCCGAGTGCAGTGAAACTTGTTACAGTAAATCCTTATAAGAATGTTAATCCACTGGCATCTAATTTATTTCAATTGTTTCCATAACCACAAGATGGCGGCTGTGCGAAAATTTAAAATCTAGTTTTTACGTCTTGTGTCCTAATCATGCGATTGAAGTTCGTATGCTACACGTCCACAATAATCTTCATGTAACTGTACATAAATCTAGGACCTACATAAATAAAGTCCAACATAGCGACCATCCGAAATATTTAGTCGGTTCCCAATATCTACGAATCAATTACAGCAATCAAACTGAAATGTTGTATGTTGATAGTGGCAATTAACATTAGTAGGATATATGAAAATAGGCTGTATAGTTCTTCACAGAACTACTTGTTTTTTAATGTCCAGTAGGTGTTTTATTTGCGGCACTTCATTTTTCGGACAGTATCTCCGGTAGAATAGTTACATATACATATAGGCAGGCTACGACTGGTTTAGAGCAGGGGTCTCCAAACTTTCCAGCCTTAGGGCCATACTGATTACTCCAGTAAGTTCCGAGGGCCAAAACCATATTATCATTGTTGCCGATGGTAAAAAGTGAAATAGTCCACTGATGAAAAAAAAGTCCGAAAAAGTACGCAACGTTGAAAAAAGGCTGCAAATCGGACTAAAGTCCGCAAAACGGCAACACTGCATATTATTAATTTTCCTGTCATTATCTGTAATTTCTAGATTAGTCGTAGAGTACGAGCCATGAGGAGTAACGTGACACGACATCTGGTGGACACAAGCGGAAATAGGTAGTACCTTCTATCGCTAACAGATGGCGCTAATAGCACGTACAGAGTAATCTCGTTGGTTCGAGAGAGTTCTGGTGTCTTCCACTCACTTCTAGATGGCAGTAATTGGAATATATAAGAAGGCTAGTTGCGCAACCACAAGTCAGTTCCTATGACACTGTTGTGAAATAAAATAGTGCTTACCTCCTTAAAACGTGTTTGTGCGTGTTTAAGTTTAAGCCATCTTTGTAACAGTATTTTGATTTGAATTGTTGCTTTTGTGTGTGATTTAGTAGTATGGAAAAGAAGTGAAAAATTGATAGTGAATGCAGAAAATTCAAAGATGAGTGGAACATTCAGTATTTCGTAATTGAGTCCAGTTACAAGGCGCTATGTTTGATTTGCAATGAAAGCATAGCCGTTCTCAAGGAATATAACATTAAACGTCATTATGAAACAAAACATTTTCAAAATTACTCAAAATATACAGGAAGTTTGCGGACAGAAAAATTCGAAGCTATGAAGCGCGGATTGAAATCGCAGCAAGAGGCTGCAACTCGTGCCAGCTTTCGTGTGGCTCTTGAAATTGCAAAACGTGGAAAACCATTCACCGATGGAGAAATGATCAAAGAATGCATAATTGCAGCAGCCGAAGAAATGTGCCCTGAAAAGGTAAATTTATTAAAAACTGTCAGTATGTCAGCAAACACTGTGGCTCGAAGGGTAGAAAACATCGCTGAAAATATATCCTCTCAACTGTTCGACAAAAATGGAGATGTTGAGTGGTTTTCTTTGGCCTTGGATGAGTCAACGGATGTGTCAGATACTGCTCAGGTGTTGATTTATATTCGAGGAGTAGATAAAAGCTATGAAGTGCATGAGGAACTTCTTGATATGTATAGTATTCATGGCACAACTACTGGTACAGATATTTTTAAAGGAGTAGAAATGGCCATTAATCAAAAGAACCTTCGATGGAAAAACTTGAAATGTATTACAACAGATGGAGGCAAAAACATGAGTGGGAAAGATAAAGGAGTGGTCGCTCTTGTGTCAAAGGCTGTAGAAAATGACGGTGGTTCAAAACCATTAGTCTTACATTGTATCATTCATCAACAGTCTTTGTGCGGAAAATGTTTGGATATGTCTGAAGTTCTGAAACCAGTCATATCAACTGTTAATTTTATGAGATCTTTTGGGCTCAATCACCGACAATTCCGAAAATTTATTGAAGAGATTGGAGAAAATGACTTACCTTATCATACTGCCGTACGTTGGCTTAGTTGTGGGAAAGTCCTTCAGCGCTTTTTTGAACTTCGAGCAGTGATCGAAATTTTTTTGAATGAAAAGCATCGCCCTCTTACTGAATTACAAAACAACGCATGGCTGTGGAAGTTAGCATTCTATGTTGATTTGACAAAACATGTGAACGAACTGAATTTGAGATTGCAAGGAGAAAACCAGCATCTTCCTGATTTATACACTAAGAACAAATCATTCCGGAAGAAATTGATACTGTTTCAATCACAACTTATAGTGCTTTGAAAATAAATTTTGATACTCGTTTCTCGGACTTCGATGCCTTTGCGAATCAAATTAAGATTTTTCAGGATCCTTTTGATACTGACATTGAAACCCTAGCCCCGGAACTTCAAATGGAAATGATTGAACTACAGTGCAGTGATATAATTAAGAACAAATATCAAAACTCATCTTTGTTGGAATTTTATAAGAGTCTTCCACTGACACAATTTGATAATTTGCATAAATTTGCTCGTGGGCTGTTTTCTGTTTTTGGTACTACTTATTTGTGTGAGAAGACCTTCTCCAAAATGAAGTACACAAAAAATGTTTACAGATCTAAATTAACTGATGAGCATCTTAAATCTCTTTTAATAATTGGTACAAGTAAAATTAGTCCACAACTACAAACTATTGTCAGTGGAAAATCTCAATTACATAAATCTCATTAGTATTTCATATGTCTGCATGTTATACATGTCTTTACTCATTACAATTCTGTGTTTCTTTATCCAACTTATCACAAAAACAATAACAATAAGCCTACAACAATGTTATGAGTAGTTAGCCCATGACCATATCAATGTAGATGTCATATTAATAATTATTCAACATAAAATTAGAATACTTCAGTAAACTAAATTTAATTTGCTATAAAAAATATGTTCTCTAAAAGGAGTTTTCAAGTATGCTAGCTCTCCGCGGGCCGGACAAAATCTGTCCGCGGGCCGGATGTGGCCCTCGGGCCGTAGTTTGGAGACCCCTGGTTTAGAGCATTACTGTCATCACGTGGAGTTGTTTTTTTTTTCGTTTTTGTTGAAAAGTGGAGCCACCACCAAAACCGATTCAAGGGCGTTCCACTAAATCCCAGGGGAGATTGCGACTAAGTACCAAGAAAAGGAAGCCAGGCCCTAAAAAAATAAAAATAAAAAATAAAATATACACTTCTACACACCCTTAAGTATCTTTTCCTAGTTTATATTTGAAATTATATATTTCTTTACGCTTGCATTAGAGAATCTGTAATGCACTGAGCAGATATGATTTCACTTATAATTTACCTGTAGCTTACAAGTTGGATGACCAAACGTCACCCCGCAATCTGCAGGCTACATGGCTGAACAGCGCAGCGGCTGCTTGGTAGGCCTAGGCTCTTCATGGGCTGTCGCGCCACGGGTGTAGTTTGTTTTTTACTTCTAATACATAAGTGTAGGAGTACAAGATCACAAACTATTCAGTGTCAACTTTTTTCAGAGAAGCATGTTTGATTTCAAATGGAAACAATGCGTTGTGTAGAAAAATAAAGGCGTAGCGATTGTGAAAATGGAAAATTGTTTTTCGGAAATACTGGATTGGATTGGGATTCATAAAGACTGCAATCAGTACTTTTGAACTACCAGCGGGCAAGGTGAAGACAATCAGCTAACTGCAGACCAAACTAATACTTGTGAGAAGGTGCGTTCTTGCCTGCAGCCCCTAATTGGTAATTGCAAAATGCTCCCAGCTAGTATCACACACCACCAGCAATGCTGCCGAAAATTGTATGTCCCTTGTTACAAAATTCACGGGAGATAAGCAGATCAATCGAGGGAAACGAGGTTCCTTCACTCACAGAACCAAAGCTGCCGGGCTGGACTTTCAGTTTGGTCCATCCTGGCACTATAAAACAATTAAATTAGTTTAGAAAAAAATGCCTCAATAGTGAAGGACACTGCACTCAGCAGATAGAGAAGAAGAGCAGCTTGCCGAAAAAGTTTATTTGCGTCGCGAGAAGGGAAAAGAATGTCCCGACAACAGTCTAATGAAATAAAACGTACTGTCTCACGTGATTATGGAAACCGATCAATGCAGTTAGATTTCGGTGACGTACTGTTGAGAGAGTTTAGTGATGAGAAGATCAAGCAACTAACGCTTAGTGAAGGCCATATACAAAAACTGGAAAAGGAAACAAGGGGCCAAAGGGAAAATGAAAAGTGGCTCACAGCTAGAAAGAACAGACTTACGGCATCCAATTTTGGATATGTATGCAAGAGGAAACCTACTTCGAAATGGGCTCCAGTAGCAAAAGACATTCTGTACGGCGAATTCACTCAAAAGCAATGCAGTATGACTGTGATAACGAGTGAACTGCAAAACGAAATTTAGAGGAGAAATCGGTAGAAAAGTCGAAGAATGTGGTCTTTTCGTACATAAAACTTATGAGTTCTTAGGTGCCACCCCGCACGGATTAATTGGAGATGAAGCTATACTCGAAGTCAAGTGCCCTCATTCTGCACGGAAAATGACCATACCGGAAGCCTGCAAAAAGCTAAAGGGATTTTGTTTTGCAGAAAGTAAGCGAAAAAGAAAGCCTAGAGAATGTCAAGAACAGTGCCATTCAGAAGAGAGCAGATTGATAACTCTCTAACACTCATATGATTTTTATTTCCAGATCCAGGGCCAGTTGAAAATAACACAGCGGGAAATATGTTATTTCGCGGTATGGACGCCTAAGAACATTCACATAGAAACAGTAAAGAGGGATGAAAAGTTCTGGAGACAAAAAATGCTTATGTAACTCACATTCTGCTACAAGAAAATCTTGTGGCCTGAGATCATTGATCCCAGGACGACCAGATTAATGGATATGAGAGAACCTGAGGTGAAGTAAAATACTGAGTGAGTGTAAATCTTGAAACGTTATCTTTGATATGGAAAAAATTGAAGCATTGATATCAAGAACAGGGAATAATTAGGTAAAATATTTCTTTGTTTTTTTATAGTACGCAGTAGCCTACTAGTGCCTGTGCTAACAATAGGCAGATGCGAATATCTTAGGAATTTTAATTCTATACAGGGTGTATCTTAATTATACCGACAAAAAAAATCAGGGACGCTCTGCGTGTTATGTAAAAGACGATGCCGCAATCGGATTGGCGGAGAAAATTTTTCCCTCCGAGAAAATGAGGTTACTTTGTTACTTCCGGGCGCGCGATTCAAATCTACGAACTTTCCAGGCAGCAAGCCGCTGGCCACTGCTGTGCTTCTGGCAAGGGAAGGGAGTGTTATAGAAGGAGACAGAGATATGCTAGCGGGCAAGTGGCAAGCCGAGGCGATCGAGGAAACTTTCGCATGCCCGCCAGCATATCTCTGTCACCTTCTATCACACTCCCTTCCCTTGTTTGAAGCACAGCGGTGGCCAGCGGCTTGCTCTCTAGCTCAGCAAATACGGCGAGTTCTACAAAAATGTTTATTTTACATAAATGAAGGTTTTAAAACAATAGGTGCATGGTTAGTTTTAATTAAATAAAAAAACAAAAGTAAAATAATAATGGAAAATATAAGTAATGACAATGGACTGAAAAAGAAAGAAAATATGAGTATAGAATAGTAATGTTTTAGTGTTTAAAACCTCACTATTTTTACTCTTTAGGTCACCACGACAATGTTTGGAACGTTGCTTTGAACAACGCCAAATAACAGTTCCATTTTTATTGGTTCGTTTCACAATATATGAATATCCTTTATAGTATGCGTAAGGCTTACCATACCTCGTCACTGATACTTCCATGTCAAATGTAAAGTCAACTTGGTAATAAGAATAATAGTTTAATGTGAGAGCAAATATGGATCCAAAGAGTTCAGGTAAAAGTGGAAGCAAATAAGCAAATATAAGAACCAAGAGTGGGGGTAAAAGTGGTTGCAAAGTGGTCGACCCATTACACTATAATTTCAGCACGTCGAAGCTCTTGTTCAATTTCTTTGATTTCCCAATCGTGACCGGTATGCCCAGCTTGTTGTAAAGCATGCAAGTGTCGAAGCCGTTGAATTAGCTTACTGGGTTTGTTCCAGTATACAAATTTAACAAATGAATTTTTAGGTGTAAACAAAGCATTACCATTATCATCATCATCATCATCATTATCATCATTACCATCATCATGATCATTATTATCATTATCATCATGAGCATCATTACTATTAAGTCCTTTTTGATCCTCTTGCATTACCACTTTATTTATAGTCTGTGTCGACTTTGATAGTGTTGAAGGTTTCTTGTACGTTGACAACTGTCCTAACATGACTTTTTGAGGACATGATAAGTCCTTTTGAACAAACGCTGCATTATCTTTAGCCGCAATATCGTTTTCTTGAACTTGCTTTATAGCATTTTGAAAATTGTTTGTAAACAGCAACCGTGGTTCGTTTAGAGCACTAAATTGATGAACACTCACACTTAAAACCTTTCCATTTTTATTACTTTTCAGATTGTCTCGACATATTGTTGACCTCTCTTTTGAGCATCGCCAGAATATTATTCCATTCACATTCTGGCTATTATAGTTATACGAGTAGCCTTGATAGAGTGCAAGTTGCCTACCTTTGTTGGTTGTAATAAGTTCCATAGTAGTAACTAACCTGTCAGTACGATGTTCACCCTAGAAAGGTTACAACTGTTTTGCTGATGGAGTGACTTACCATAAGCTATAAAAGAACTCCGGGGTTTTAAAAATTCATATCTTATTAACTGTAGAAGATAGCGAAATGTAGTTAATTTATCTGAAACGAGTAGCTCATCAAGTTTTACTCATACCAATAGGGAATGTTTTCATTAACAGTTGGCAGCGCTGCGGAGCGTTAACCTTGATACAACGTAGCGGCAGTCAGTGCTGTCTGGATTGCCGCGCTATGGCGATGCCGCAACAAAAGGCTCTATGCGTTATTTGGCTAATAGAAACTAATTCTCTTGTTACGGTACAAAGAAATTTTCGACGTAATTATGGTGTTGACCCGCCTACGGATAAAACCATTTGCCAATGGTTAAGTGCTTTCAAACAAACAGGAAGTGTTTTAAAACAAAAGTCGCCGGGTAGGCCGCGTGTGCCGCAAGAGAATGTGGACACAATCCGAGCTTCATGCCTTCGAAGCCCTAAGAAATTATTGACAAGACGCAGTCTGGAGTTGGGGTTACCAAGATCAACAGTTCATAAGGTAGCTCATAAAAGACTTCGTTTAACTGCTTACAAAATTTAAGTGTTACACCACATTAAACCGGCAGACAAGATTAAGCGATTAGACTTTTCTGTTTCTATGCTAAACGAAATTGATGAAAATAACGATTTTAAAAAAAGATTATTTTTAGCGATGAAGCGACTTTTCATGTGAACGGGTCTGTAAACAGACATAATTGCAGAATTTGGGTATCATAGCCGCCCCATGAGTTCATAGAGTAGACTATGAACGTGACTCGCCAAATGTGAATGTTTGGTGTGGTCTTATGCATGATAGAGTAATAGGTCCCTTCATTTTTGTTGAAAGAAATATCAATGGTGATGTCTATTGTGACATGTTAGAGGAATATGTTTTTCCTCAGTTAGATGACATTGAGGCGGAGAAGGGTTTAATCCACTTCCAACAAGATGGGGCACCGCCACACTTCAGTTTGCGTGTGCGTGAGGCACTTGACGCTCGACTCGGCAACAGATGGATTGGAAGAGAAGGATCTATTCCATGGCCTCCAAGGAGCCCTAATATGACTCCGTTTGACTTTTTCTTCTGGGGGCATGTCAAGAATCTTGTGTATACGGAGAAAATTCATGATGTTGGTCATCTCAGGGAACGAATAATCAATTGTGTGGCAACCAACCCCCAGACATGCTGGCCAGGACATGGGAAGAGATGGAATACCGTTATGATGTGTGCAGTGCCACTAACGGGGCCCATATTGTACTTTATTAAATTGTTAAAAAAAACTTGAAAATGCAACCTTTCCAATCATGTATTAAACATTAATATAACTTTTTTACTTCATTACAATATGTTGCCTCAAAACCCCGGAGTTCTTTTATAGACACCCTGTATATTGGCTTATGTGTTGGCTTTTTGTGTTGGATTTTTGTGTTAGCTTTTCGTGTTGGCTTTTCGTGTTGGCTTTTTGTGTTGGCTTTCCGTGTTGGCTTTTCGTGTTGGCTTTTTCTGTTGGCTTTTTGTGTTGGCTTTCCGTGTTAGCTTTCCATGTTGGCTTTTTGTGTTGGCTTTTGTGTTGGCTTTTTGTGTTGGCTTTTCGTGTTGACTTTTCGTGTTGGCTTTTTGTGTTGGCTTTTTGTGTTGGCTTTCCGTGTTCTCTTTTTGTGTTGGCTTTTGTGTTGGCTTTAGTATTGGCTTTTGTATTGGCTTATTTGACAAGTTATTTGTGTCAATGTATTAAGTGGATTTTTTTTCTTGGTGTTGGAAAGTAATTGAAAGAGAGGGAATATTTAAAGACTTAACCTCAGCTCACTAACCTAACCTAACTTAACTTCACCTAACCTAACTTCATCTAACCTCACCTAACCTAAACTAACCCAACCTTTCAACTCTCAGATGTTAATTAAATTCTGCGCATAGTCGAGTTGGAACCCAAGACCTCAGTGGTAAAAAACCAATTATTTTTGATGGCTTATTTTGGTAACTTATTTTGATGGCTAACCTAACTTAACCTAACCTCAGCTCACTTTGGATATTACTAGTAAATGTTCATATCATCTGCTAGGTAGATTGTTAGTAGTACAGGTAGTGCTCATATTTACCGCTAGGTAGCGGAAACATACTTTGCGTGTTGCATTTGACACTTGTGAATTTTAACCACGTGCAAGACGTGCTTGTATAAGTTCTCTATTTAAACTCAATATACAATTAACCACTAAATGTTCAGAACTAACATGTATAGCCATGTTTAGGGTATATAGGAGACCCTTAGCAAGAAAGGTTGTCTAACCCACTAGTGTACAGCCTTGTCATACGCAGTAAGCACCTGTTGGCAGAAAACAACAACAACAATTTGAGAAAGCCAACAAAAAACGGGTTTCTTTAAAAACATTAATGGATATGTTGTTGGCTTTCTGAAATTGGTGTTGTTGTTTTCTGCCAACAGGTGCTTACTGCGTATGACAAGGCTGTACACTAGTGGGTTAGACAGCATTTCTTGCTAAGGGTCTCCTATATACCCTAAACATGGCTTTACATGTTAGTTCTGAACATTTAGTGGTTAATTGTATATTGAGTTTAAATAGAGAACTTATACAAGCACGTCTTGCATGTGGCTAAACTTCACAAGTGTCACATGCAACACGCAAAGTATGTTTCCGCTACCTAGCGGTAAATATGAGCACTACCTGTACTACTAACATGCTACCTAGCAGAGGATATGAACACTTACTAGTAATATCCAAAGTGAGCTGAGGTTAGGTTAGGTTAGGTAAAGTTAGTTTAGCCATCAAAATAAGTTACCAAAATAAGCCATGAAAAAATAATTGGTTTTTTACCCCTGAGGTCTTGGGTTCCAACTCGACTATGCACATAATTTAATTAACATCTGAGAGTTGAAAGGTTAGGTTAGGTTAGGTGAAGTTAAGTTAGGTTAGGTTAGGTGAAGTTAGGTTAGGTGAAGTTAAGTCTTTAAATATTCCCTCTCTTTCAACTACTTTCCAACACCAAGAAAAAAAATCCACTAAATACATTGACACAAATAACTTGTCAAATAAGCCAATACAATGGCCAATACTAAAACCAACACAAAAAGCCAACACAAAAAGCCAACTCAAATGCCAACACAAAAAGCCAACACAAAAAGCCAACACGAAAAGCCAACACGAAAAGCCAACACAAAAAGCCAACACAAAAGCCAACACAAAAAGCCAACACTAAAAGCCAACACAAAAAGCCAACACGAAAAGGCAACACGAAAAGCCAACACAAAAAGCCAACATAAAAGCCAACACGGAAAGCCAACACGGAAAGCCAACACAAAAAGCCAACACAAAAAGCCAACGTGGAAAGCCAACACAAAAACAACACAAAAAGCCAACACGGAAAGCCAACACAAAAAGCCAACACAAAAAGCCAACACATAAGCCTATATATAAGCTTATGGTAGGTCACTCCATCAGCAAAACATTTGTAACCTTAGTAGTGTGAACATCGTACTGACAGGTCAGTTACTACTATGGAACTTATTACAACCAACAATGGTAGGCAACGTGCACTCTATCAAGGCTACTCTTATAACTATAATCGCCAGAATGTGAAAGGAATAATATTCTGGCGATGCTCAAAAGAGAGGTCACAAAATGTCGAGGCAATCTGAAAAGTAAAAATGGAAAAGTTTTAAGTGTGAGTGTTCATCAATGTAGTGCTCTAAACGAACCACGGTTGCTGTTTACAAACAATTTTCAAAATGCTATAAAGCAAGTTCAAGAAAACAATAATGCGGCTAAAGATAATGCAGCGTTTGTTCAAAAGGACTTATCATGTCCTCAAAAAGTCATGTTAGGACAGTTGTCAACGTACAAGAAACCTTCAACACTATCAAATTCGACACAGACTATAAATAAAGTGGTAATGCAAGAGGATCAAAAAGGACTATATAGTGAACCCATGTGCCATAGGGTCCATGGAGGTCGAATCCATGTATTTGGGGAAGAAATGAAAGAAACGTACAGTTTCTAATGTAACTTAGAGAAAGATCAAGCCAGGATTCTAGCCTAACATTGTGCAAGCAGCGCGGGCCAGGTGTTCGAGAGATGAGATCACCCCTCTTGACATTCAGAAGGAGCTGGTCATGAGTATTAATAACCGAGTGGAAAATTTCGACTGTTAGACAAGGAAGCCTGACTCGGAAATCGAGCTTAGCTTGCTGGAAAACGACAACACCGCCTATGCGCCAGAAGAGGAATAATTTAATTTAACCCGTTTACGAGTATAAAAATAAGTAAACAAGTACAGTACGGTGAATCATTTCGAATTAGAGATTTTTGTGTAAAGAAAAACTCTTTAATAATTGCACAGGAGAAAACTGCAAACGCAAGTAGACGTCATAGGGGATTTACCAAGGCCTGTGGAGAGGGGAGAATGCAAAAGAACAGCAACACCCACACAGTTGAGGACGAGAAATTAATTAATATCTCCGAATTGCACGATCGATTCTTATGCGCAATGAGATTATTTAACATTGAGAAGACGAGCTTTTTGAAGGTATAATTTTTATAATGGTGCAACCATTATTTTAAAAGTTGGGCACGGAAAGGGCTAGAGTCTTATCTTTTTGTAGCGAAAGAGTATAAAGCTCCTGGCATCACCAAGCCAAACATGCAGTTTTCGATAGCCCAGGGAGGCGTTACGCTGTATCAATGCAGTATTAGTCCGTCCAGGGGGGCGTGACGCTGGAGCATCAACAGTACATGCAGTTATTCTGACAGCCCGTGAGGGGGTGTTACTACGCATCAATATTCAGACAGCCGTGTGGTGCGTTACTCTGCTTCACACCGAAGACAGTTTACCAGTACTCCTTGAGGGGAGAAACGCTGTATTACACCGCAGAATCAATATCTGAAAAGCCACAGGCGTCGCAGTATTAACAACTTGCGTGCCTCCATAAGGAGTTGTAAAGAAGAAATATTAAAGTATCGCCGTGTTGAAAAATTAGGGAAATCCTAGTTACAGGATTTAGGTCCGACAGTACACAAGTTTACAGTGAAAAGTTCGTAAAATATAGTCAGAGCAGGCTGCGAAAGTTGGACTTAAGGCGATAGGTCTTTAAATAAACGACCGAAAAAATCATAACGTACGAAAGTACCGTAATAGAAAGATAAACAGTTATCTAATTTAAAGAACCCAAACAGGGAAAAAACAGAGTAAGGTTCGCAACGTATTTCAAAAAGGTAGTAGTGCGAGAACCGAAGAAATAAAGAAGAACGGAGACTATAGACATTATCTCCAGAAAGCAGACGAACTATTCTAAAGCACTAGACTCGAGAAGTACTAGCTGCTATAAAATAAATCCATCGATCATCGACAGGTTATCGAGGGGACCTCGATCCGAACAGACTTTCATTAGGATCGATAAACCAGATCTAAAAAAGGAGCCGTTCAAGCTAGAGAAATAGCCGGTCATCCAGAATAGGATTCGAAGAATTAGGATTCCAGGGAAAGTGGATGTTTCGAGACTTTCGTATTCTGCAGGATAGGAAGCCGACATTGAATAAATTTCACCCTTGGAAACGGGAGATTAAGAGGTCACGTGTGATAGGCTAGGAAAATACGGCCTAGTGATCAAAAGTTGTGAAGTGTAAATCTATCAAGATTGTGTGTAAAAATAATATTTTTTAGTGTTTATTGTGTGTTCTAAAAGGATACACCAGTGTATTAAAAATGTTGTCAATGTTAAGTGTATTGAATATGTGTCAAGAAGTGTTTGTACATGAGATGAATTTCTACAATATGGAGTAAGTTCAAAAGTGGGCCAAAATGAAACACCGCACAAGGATAAAGGTCATGAGACGACCTTAAAAACATGTGAGTAATGAATTTCATTATAATTTGGTGTCAGGAAGTGGTTGTGTACAAATCCACCGGATTTTTTGAGTAAAAGGGATGTGTTTAAATAAATAAATACTGAATAAAGAAAACGCGGTCTGAACAATAATAGAAATTTGAGAAACCATAAATAATTATGTAAAAGAATAAATCCATTAAAGGAAATATATGAATAAAATGTCAGTGTATTTGACGAATGTCATAAGAGCAAGCGAAAGATTAATAATTATCATGAATGATATTTAAAAGTAAATTTGAGTTATATGAAAGAAATAGCTCTTGAGTTTGTGTAAAGAATGAAGATATGAAATAATAATAATAATAATAACCAAGTAAGGAAATATTAAATAAAGATCAAATTAATTGATGTGAACATAAGAGCGTTAGAGCCTTAATAAAAAGTATAGACATGATGTTAAAATGCATGTTCTTAAAAAGAGAGAAAGTTATTGTCAAAGGAAAAGAATAATATAAAAATTGAGATGTGTATCAATTGTTAATATGATATTATCAGTTCTTTGGATGACGCTAGGCTTAAAATAAAGTATAGCGCAAAAGAGCGCAATTAAAATAATATGTCACACTAGGAACGCGTAAAAGTTAATATACTTGGTGAATTACTTATGAGAGGTAGTTGATTGTAGCGAATTGAGAATTGGTGTAAGTCCTCTATTTGTGACGTAGTATCACGAGGCCATAGTGTATTTTGTATTGAAAGGGAGCAAATGTATGGTATTGAGCGTAGGTCTTAAGCTAGGGGCTGACCCTAAATCGCATTTTGTATAGTCCTCTATAAGGGAATGGTTCCCGAGGCATGTGAAGAGATTCGAACTCAGAATATTCTTATTGTGAAAGCCCCTTTATTATTCATCGTAGAATGTGTAATTACTCTTTCCCAATCAATAAGGACCTTTCATAATTAATAAATGCCAAGATTACGAATGTGGTTTATGAGCCCAGTAATATTGTTGATTTTAAACGAGGAGTAGAATGCCAGGTCTCCCCAAAGAATTGAGAATGAACGAAAAGCTGTTTGTAAAAGCATTAAAGAGAGCTCTAGCTTAGACTAAACGGGAGGGTTCCCGCATAGTCATAAATAACTCTCAAGTAGCACGGTCAGACCCTCGGAGTAGGAGGGGTGTCTGGAGGCCGTCTTGTAAGGAGTAATGAATACACCAGGAGTGTTTAAAGTTGTTAACGACCCGGGCGTTGAACCGAGGTCCTTGTAGATTGATATTTGTGCTTGCCTGTTCAGATCGTAGTTTTTTTTATGTGATAATGGTCTTATAAGACATATGAGATAAATAACAATCCCTATTGTAATGTTGTATGGAAGTAGGATTCCATGAGTTAATTGAAGGCAACTAGGTTCCGGGAGTGACCATAGTTTTTTTTTGACTGTGTCAAGTATCTTCATACTCTGGAGTACACAAATAATTTCCTGATTACCTTAATGTATTTGTAAAACTAGAGAGAGATGATAACAACTGAAAACCGGTGAAATGCCCAAATATTGAGTTAGATAATTAACATGTAATTTTAAATGTAATTATACATTTGTTTTGATGATTAAGAAAATATAAAAAAGTAGTATTTGAGGTGTACAAAGGATGACACCATTATTATAGAAAGCATTGAGCCAAAAGAGCTCGGAGTTATATGAAACTTACAGTTGATGCTTTATGGAAGTAAAAATAATTAGGAATTGTTGGTTTATATGGAAACCATATGTTTTAATACAATATTTGTTTTATTCTTATGTTATTCCTTGTTCATTTGGAACAAGTAGATGATTATGGGTCAGTAATTTAATTGTTTAATTGTTTGTAGCGCCATAATTTTGATTAATTAAATGTGTGAAAATAGGAGTTGTATTTGTTGTTATTTTTGCAAGTGTATCCTCTAATTAATCCAAAATATGTGAGTCACAGAGTGGGGGAACTTACCGCTGCCCCGAAAATCCCGAATTGAGCTACGCTGGTATACTGTGATTGGCATATTTCTTGCTAAAAGGGCACAATAGTAATAGTAATGATGCTCATGATGATAATGATAATAATGATCATGATGATGATAATGATGATAATGATGATGATGATGATGATGATAATGGTAATGCTTTGTTTACACCTAAAAATTCATTTATTAAATTTGTATACTGGAACAAACCCAGTAAGCTAATTCAACGGCTTCGACACTTGCATGCTTTACAACAAGCTGGGCATACCGGTCACGATTGGGAAATCAAAGAAATTGAACAAGAGCTTCGACGTGCTGAAATTATTGTGTAATGAGTCTACCACTTTGCAATCACTTTTACCCCCACTCTTGGTTCTTATATTTGCTTATTTGCTTCCACTTTTACCTGAACTTTTTGGATCCATATTTGCTCCCACATTAAACTATTATTCTTATTACCAAGTTGACTTTACTAGAGCTTAGTCCATGCTTGACAGTTGACATGGAAGTATCAGTGACTAGGTATGGTAAGCCTTACGCATTCTATAAAGGATATTCATATATTGTGTAACGAACCAATAAAAATGGAACTGTTATTTGGCGTTGTTCAAAGGAACGTTCCAAACATTGTCGTGGTGACCTAAATAGTAAAAACAAGATGTTCAGTAAAGAACATATAGCCTACTTTCTCCTAAATGTATGAGTATAGTTATAACTCGTTGTTATTATAAAAGATTATAATAGAACTATTCTTTGTTGAAGACCTTAGAAACGATTTACCTCTACCAAACGCCGCAAGCTAGATAAAAACTGCTACCATCATTGAAGAAAGAAAGAGAGAAAGAAAGATAAGAAGTATATCAAGAATGTTATGGATCTGGAGACATAATCGACCGGACTGGCTGCGTGGCTCAGCGGTAACGTTCTCGCTTGCTGGGCCCTAGGTTGCAGGTTCGTATCCTGGCGCAGTCAGCTGGCATTTGAGGGTGCACAAATGCGAGGGAGCCGTGTCAGTACATTTACTGGCACGTTAAAGATCCCCTTCGGGCCAAAATTCCGGCACCCCGGTGTCTCTAAAAGCAGCAGTAGTTAAAAGGGATGTAAAACCAATAACATTATTATAATTATTATTATTATTATTATTATTATTATTATTATTATTATTATTATTATTATTATTACATATACGACCTGCCGAGGGCAACATCCAACTTTGAGTTGAGGCACGTCTTTACACGTCTGGTTGTGCATGGCTTTCACAACCCTAATTGAATTAACAAATCTTTCCATGACCCTACAGAGACGTGTGTATACAAACTATGTGGATATTTTCGATTGCTATTTGCCTGAAATAAAAGTAGTAATTAATAACCTGAACTAACACCAACGGCTTGAATTCAGTTACTATGTGAAATCGTTTTGTTCTTTACTTCAAATAACATTTTCAAGTAACGCAAAATAGGCTGTTACAAACCCTTTAAAATAAAAAGTAAAAATGTATCGTAGTATCATCTTGTCATTCTTCAAATTCGATGCGCATAGAATGCCAATGGTATAGTAATCAATGGAGCCCCACGTAGACTAGTCGTGACATCTAGTGGTGAAATATCGAACAATATAATCCTAACAGAGCGAGTGCATTCTAGCGGCCAGGAGAAGAAACTTTTCAATAAAATCTGGAAGTTAATAAGTAGGTCGGCGTGCAGTTACCTTTTTGGCAGCTAGATGTCTCGAGTAAATCTGCTGGCGAATTATGTTTTAATTAAATATATATTTTACACCATAATATGCACAATATAACGCTTAATTTTAAAACATCTGAGTCATTACAAAACAATAAACATATAACATTTCAAGCAAAAAACCTAGCTCTGATCGGGTTTGAACCATAGGCATTTGAGCGATAGGCTGACGCTCTACCACTGAGCTAATTGTGTCAACGAATATCGTTCTATATAAAATGACTTACATAGAACTTGTTAGCAAATAATGATTTATACTAAACGATTTCATCACTGGAGTATATTATTTATATATAAAGCATTTCATACAAAGTTTATTTATTTTGTATCAGTACGCTATATTGCATGCAATACTCAAATTAGTGAAATATAAGTCAGGCACAAGATATCCGCTGCCATCTTGTCTTATTACTGCATCAGCTCAGCTTTTAAAAATCACGTCTGCACTACAGTATTACAAAATAAACTTTTAATTTCGAACGTGCCTCTCTTCCTTTAGAACAGTTAAAACGATTCTCGGCTCGATAATCGGAACTGGTGGGTCCCATGATATGGATTATAAAGTTTGCATAATTCGCACGGCCGCCATCCTGAAATGGTATGGCGGACGACCTTGTAGTTTGGTCACAAGACGCATCCTATAAGAAGGTATGTTGTTACCAAATTTGGTAGAGATCGGATGATTTGGTTAGTCGTTATTTGATTTTACGTTTTGAACGTTTGAGTGGCCGCCATTCAGTTTTAGTAAAGATGGCGGCGATATAAAACATGACACTGAGGTTTCCTTTGCTAGTGCTACCTTTGTACCAAATTTCGTTCAATTCGCATTCACCGTGTTCGAATTGATAGGGGGGGGGACAGACATTCAGAGTACACACACTCACACACACACAGACACACACACACAGACTCACACACACACACACACACACACACAGAGAGACTCACACACACACATACACACACACAGACAGACACACTTTTTTCGCCCTGTGTTGATCTCATAAGTCTACTTTCATTTTTTGCAAAAATCGAAAGTAGGCTAATAGTGAGGTTTTAAGTGTCAGTGATCATCAATGTAGTGTACTGCATGAAACACAGTTGCCGTCGACAAAAAATCAAGAAAAGCATATTGCTACTCAAAATAGTGGATTGTTTAATGAGCAACGTTTAACCCCTGTTCTAAAAGTTATGTTTAATCCATCTTCCACGTCGCAAGAGCCATCAACATCACAAACTATGCAAGAGATAGTGTTGTTGTTGTCGTTTTAAATAGTGGAACAACTAGGTCATCTGCTCTTGGTATGCAAGAGGATCAAAATTACTAAATAGTAATAACAATATGGTTTTTATGCCTATACGACCATTGCGGCTTTCCCAGTTTTCGAAAACAACAGTGAATGGACATTGCTATAAAATGATCTACAACATGATTTGTGTTTAAAACTATAACAGACTATTGTAAAGAGAGAAAGGCTTGTATTCAGCGTGCATTTATTGTCATAATCATGTATACTCTGCAATGATAACTTTGTATAAAATAAATCAGCATTGTAACATCATATTGCATTTATTTACAAACTTTATATGCATTTCTTGTTTTTTTGTTTCATCATAATATTTTTAAAGACAACACTAAACACTAAAACATTACTATTCTATACACATATTTTCTTTCTTTTTCAGTCCATTGTCATTACTTATATTTTCCATTATTATTTCACAATTGTTTTTTTATTTAATTAAAACGAACCATTCACCTATTGTTTTTAAAACCTTCATAAATTAAGTGTACAGGTTGCACAGCATTATTGACTTCATCAAAAACACTCTCCGACATATCATTAAACCGTATAGGAAGAAATGTCTCAAAGTTTTCACATACACAAAGTACACGATCACCATATGCTGTTTTCAATTTCCGAATCTTGATAATGCGGAATGGAATATGCGTTGGCATTTCGCTGAGCTTCTTTGTCTTTAAGCCACATGATTGTCCCACAGCATTCAAAACTTTCATTGTAGTAGTCTATAAACAAAACTAAAGCATATCTATTACACTCTAAAACAGCTTTAATAATATTGTGCAATTAGGGATTTTGCACTATGCATGGCGAATAAATTATACTAGTTATGCAAGAAATGCCCTAACTGTAGCAGATACTACTTTTCTGCATATAGCACAAGTGTTCAGTTCTAATGACCACTTGACACATGCTATCATGTGTCCACAAGGCAAAAATACAACACCTAGTTCATCTTGATAACAAATTTTACATAATTGTTGGTCACGCTTTTGTATCTGTTCGTAAGACAAGTCTTTTCTTTCAGCCTTATGTATTTGCTCCGCGTGTTCTAACTCTAAAAGCACTTTTATGTCTTGTGCTACAATCACGTTTTCTTTACGAATAGTGTTCACAAATTCCTGACCTTTAAGCAACACCATGTATTTACAGTTAGGTAACCAACGAGCGTGTTGCACAAAAGGACCATCAGTCATTTGCCAATCCTTTAAAGTAAATTCACAATAAAAACATATTGTTTTATCCCCTTCAACAGTATAAAAAAATCCAGCTTCACTTAGCTGTTTGGTAAGGTGTTTTAATATTAATGGCCAAACATTTTTATAAGATTCTAAACGTTTTTCAACAGAGCTGTACTCTGGGTATCCTGGTGCTTTAGTCTTGCAAACTCCCAATTTTTCAAAAGCACACGCCAATTCAACACTGTCTATGGCATAAGGACCACATATATCGACACTGCCGTTGGCTGGTAATACATCATTATTATTATTATTTATTTGTGATTCAGCAACGTAAGTAGCGGCCAATGGCCTTGTGGTTCGGTAAAATGAATATATTGGTAGGTTACTCAATTGTTATCCAAGCATGAACGGACAATGAGGAGACCATCGCAAATGGTCTCTAAAGGGATCATCCCCTTCTTCCCAGTGTGCAAGTTCAATACGAAAAAAAAAAACACAGCGCACCACATCTTCTCGGTTCAAGTAAAAACAAGTAGTTCAGTGAAGAAATATACAGCCTATTTTCATATATCCTAATAATGTTAATTGCCTCTATCAACATACAAAATTAAAGTTTAATTGCTGTAACAGATTCGTAGATATTGAGAACCCGTCTAAATATTTCAGATGGTCGCCAGGTTGGATTTTTATTTTTGTACTATTACATTAAGATTATTGTGTACGTGTGGTATTCAAACTTCAATCGCATGATTAGAACACAAGAAGTACAAACGGGATTTTAAAATTACGCACAGCAGCCATCTTGTGATTATGCAAACAATTGAAATAAATTAGATGCCTGTAGATCAACATTTGTATAAGCATTTAACGTGCAACGTTTCACGGCACTCGGATAGTTAATTCGCGAGAAACGTCCATTTAAATATTTATACTTCGCGTCGCCGCCATGTTGGATTTGTGCTCACCAGGTTACTGAAAGTCCTATAGGTGAACATATGTTCATAGTCTCTATGAACATAAAAAATTCAGTTTGGTTGCTGTAAAAGATCCATAGATATTGAGAACTGTCTAAATATTTCGGAAGCTCGCCATTTAGGATTATTATATGTATAGGCCATAGAGTTATGTACCATTCAAGGACAATTATTGCCTAGGTTCATTATTCAAACTTTCACTTCGATCGCATGATTACGACACAAGAAATAAAAACTTAATTTTAAAATTTCGCACAGCCGCCATCTTGAGGTTATGTAAACAATTGAATTAAATTAGATGGCAGTGCATTAAAATCTGCAAAATCATTCACTGTACCTCATTTCACTGCGCTCAGAGAGTTAAATCACGAGAAAGGTCTAATAAAACATTTCAAATTCGCGTGGTCGCCATGTTCGTTTTGTACTTTACAGGTTTATGAAATATGCATAGATAAACTTGTATCAGTACCCTTTATATCCGTACAAAATTGCAGGGTGATATCTGTAATAGTTTCGGAGATATAGAATGTCAGTGAAATATTTCGCACAGCCGCCATTTTGAGGTTATGTAAACAATTGAACTAAATTAGATTCCAGTGCATTACAATGTGTATAAACATTTGCTGTACCAAGTGTCATTACGTTTGGTTAGTTAAATCGCGAGAAAAGTCTATTTAAAAGTCTCAAATTCGCTTGACCGCCATGTTGGTTTTGTAGTCACCAGGTTTTTGAAAGTCTCATAGGTGAACTTCTAGTAGTGCCCTTTATCACCGTACACAATTTCAGGGCGATATCGGTAATAGCTTCGGAGATATTGAATGCTAGTGAAATACTTCGCACAGCCGCCATGTTGGATTGGTGAGACGTAACAAAATTTGAAGGGCACGGTCGAGGTCGCCGGGAATAGTGCTATAAACTTACCGAGTTTCATTGAAAACGCTCCAGCCGTTTAGATTTTATTAGGGGGACACACACACACACCTCACACACACACACACACACGCACACGCACACACACACACGGACAAAAGGTGATCTCATAAGCCTATTTTTTCATAATTTAAAATAGGCTAAAAACGGCTATTGCAAGTTTATGTGTCGTCAAAAAGCCTACAGGCCAGGATTCAAATGTTAACCAACGATCAGGTTCTTATTTTAAATTTAACCCACGTGGTAAACCAACTAGCTCACTTGTTGTATTTGATACTAACGCCATGTGTTATAATAAAACTTTTTCTTATTGTAAGTTATTAACATTGCACAAGAGCACAGAGTACTTTAAAGCATAATGTATGCCTTTTTCACTGTCTGTTCACTACGTTAATGGCACATGACGACACCTCAAAGCAAACAAAATAGCCCATTACTCAATCAATCAATCAATCAATACTTGTAAATAAAACGTTAACGTTAATTGGCATTAATATATCAAAACACCATTAAAAAATAAACTGTATGTTGGCACTAACAGTAACCCATGTACTTATTTTCTTTTTATAAAGCTACAGTCATTTACATACCCCCCTTTAACCAATATATAAACAAAAATGAATGTCATGTCATTTTGTTCACATTATCATGTTCAAACCTGTGGATATTCGTTGAGTCCATAGGGAACCACCAATAAATTAATTTTTTTTTAGAAAATCCAACATGGCCTTGTACTTTTCCCAGTCAACAACAACATAGCCATTAATCAAGAAAGCAATCATTGTCCCAGTCATGTACAGGTAATGATTTTTTTTGTGTAAGAGGTTTTTTTTTCAGTAGTGGTAAAATGCAATAGCATTTTATATTAGACTTACCTGAGTTTTCAATAGTTCACTACCTGGAAACAATGGTTTTGCTCTACTGCGTCTCGGGTTTTCAGCAACTGCTACAGCGGTAAGGCTTTTCTTTCCAATTTTCTAAAAAATAAATAAAATAAAACGCTATAAATACCTAAATTTAGGTTAATACCTGCATTTCATAAAATAAAATATGAAACAAAAAATAAAACAAGTTAGTTTAAAAAAATAATCACACCTTCACTTGCAGTGGCTTGTTGCTCTTTCCTTATAGTGGGCTCAAAAGTGCAATGGTTTCTTCTCTCTCAGGCATGTAAGGTATACCGGTTATCTGCAAAAAAATAAATAAATAAAATCATTAATTACCTAATCAATGAATAATTGCTTGTAAATATATATAAATAAATGAATGTATAAATGAATAAATATATAAATTAATACCTACCCCACAACAAGGTTAAGTATTTTCCACCAACACCAAAACTGTTAAACAAGACCAGGGGTTTCACGCAACGCAATGTGTTCAAAGGTAGTCACCTAAGTGAGAGTGGAAATGATAACGACATGTCTTTGTATATATTACATTGCATGTATAATCATTTTTTCCCACGCTTTGAACATTCTGTTATCGGTCACGTGGACAGCTATCGCCCAAGATGAATACTGTGCCAGGTCAAATTTCACATGAACTTGCATTTTGTCACGTACAAAGCGCTCTTCCCTGCCACCACGGTTGTCAGATTATTTAACCTTCGAGCGTCCTCTGTGTCTTTGTCATTTTCCATTGCACCTGTTGTCAAGTCAGATCAGCGCATTCCAATAAGCTCAAATGACATTCACCTCCTGCTCGTCTGCTCCGCTGCAAGTTTGTTTTCTGTACTCGCTTCGACCAACATAGAACCAAGTTCTCATAACCGTTTACACGTTAAAGATCATTTTCGGGGGGAAAAATATCAGAAAAAACGCACCCTCGCTCTGTCATAAACCGACCCGTCGAAATACCGATTGATCTATTGAGCACAGCCACCGTGGTCAGCGACAGGTTCGTTGAAACACACACACACACACCCAGCAGTATCGTCTCTCTCAACCACCTCGCTTCATGAACATTATAAACAGGTAAAGAAAAAAAGTGTTTTCAATATGTATGGCATTAGGCCCTTTGTGAATTATTTTTTGAAAACATATCTACCACATTTGACAGGGGACGTTAGCCCGAGTCCTAGGACACCTCGTACACGTCTCTAGCGTTATTGGTTTGCGAGATAGAGCAAAATGTCTAAAATCACGGTTTTACCTCAACATGGTTTTTCATTCCTGCTCAACACGAACATCCTCGGCAAGAAAACAACGCGACCAAAAAAATGACACCTCTTACACGTCTCTAGGCTTATTGGTTCATGAGATATCGGCAATAATCCCAAAAACCACTTGTTTACCCCAAAAATCAAGTTTCCATTTTTTTATTATTATAACGAGTGGTCCATAGCAAAGAGGACGTCACCCCGAGTCCTTGGACCCCTCGTAGACGCCTCTAGCTTAATTGGTTTGCGAGATATAACAAAAAGTCTAAAATCACGTTTTTGTCCCAAAAAAAACATGTTTCAAGGCTTTCACCTTTTCGACACCTACATTCCCGTAAAGAGCGCAACGAGACGAAGAAAACGAATCCAAGCACGCCCGCCTAGCTTGATTCCTTCCATTCCAAGGTCGCAGGGGCTCACAACTTGCTTTTGGAAGCAGCTCTCTCCCCATCACACTACTGTCAGGTTTTTATCGTAGAAACTTGAAATTTATTTTTGGGTAGGGGGCATAGGGACCTTTCATTTATGTCAAATAAACTTTTTGTAGAATTCCTAGTTTCCAAAATATAAGAATTTCAAAATTACAGTTTTTTCAAAAAATGTAAAAAAATAAAAAAGGTTTTATCATAAAAAACAAGTAGTTCCGTGAAGAACTATACAGCCTATTTTCATATATCCTACTTATGTTAATTGCCTCTATCAACATACAAAATTTCAGTTTGATTGCTGTAATAGATCCATAGATATTGAGAGCCGTCTAATATTTTGGATGGTCGCCATGTTGGATATCTGTATATGTACAGTAGGTCTTAGAGTTATGTACTATTACATGAAGATTATTGTGTACGTGTAGTATTCAAACTTCAATCGCATGATTAGGACACAAGAAGTAAAAACGAAATTTTAAAATTTCGCACAGCTGCCATCTTGAGGTTATGGAAACAATTGAAATAGATTAGATGCCAGTGGATTAACATTTGTATAAGGATTTACTGTACCAATTTTCACTGCATTCGGATGGTTAAATTGCGAGAAACGTCCATGTGAATATTTATACTTCGCGTCACCGCCATGTTGGATTTGTGATCACCAGGTTATTGAAAGTCCTATAGGTGAACTTATGTTCATAGCCCCTATGAACATAAAACATTCAGTTTGATTGCTGTAATAGATTCGTAGATATTGAGATCCGTCTAAATATTTCGGATGGTCGCCATGTTGGATTGTTATATGTATAGGCCATAGAGTCATGTACCATTAAAAGAAAATTATTGCGTAGGTTCATTATTTAAACTTTCACTTCGATCGAATGATTACGACACAAGAAATTCAAACTTAATTTTAAATTTCGCACAGCCGCCATCTTGAGGTTATGTAAACAATTGATCTAAATTAGATACCATTGCATTACAATGTGTACAAGCATTTGCTGTACCAAGTTTCACTGCGTTTGGGTTATTAAATCGCGAGAAAAGTCTATTTTAAACTTTCAAATTCGCTTGGCCGCCATGTTCATTTTGTAGTTAACCGGTTTTTGAAAGTCTCATAGATGAACTTCCAGCAGTACCCTTTATCTCCGTACAAAATTTCAGGTTGATACCGGTAATAGTTTCAGAGATATAGAATGCCGGTGAAATATTTCGAACAGCCGCCATCTTGGGGTTATATAAACAATTGAACCAAGTTAGATGTCGGTGCATTACAATGTGTATAAACATATCCTGTACCAAGTTTCATTGCGATTGGTTGGTTAAATCGCGAGAACGGTCTATTTACAAGTCGCAAATTCGCTTGGCCGCCATGTTGGTTTTGTAGTTACCAGTTTTTCAAAAGTCACATAGGTGAACTTCTAGTAGTTCCCTTTATCACCGTACAAAATTCCAGGGTGATATCGGTAATAGATTCGGAGATATTGAATGCTGGTGAAATATTTCGCACAGCCGCCATGTTGGATTGGTGAGACGTAACAAAATTTGAATGCCACGGTCGAGGTTGCCCGGAATAGTGCTATGAACTTACCGAGTTTCAATGAAATCGCTCGTGCCGTTTAGATTTTATTAGGGGGGGACATACACACACCACACACACACACACACACACACACACACACGCACACACACGGACAAAAGGTGATCTCATACGCCAATTTTTTCAAAATTGAAAATATGCTAATAAAGGACATAGAGACCGTTCGTTTGAGCCATAGCACAACATTCTAACATGTTTGGTTTTCAAACTATTACCTACTTTCGAAAACAAAAATTTTCAAAAAAAAATATATATATAACGAGTGGTCCATACCAAAGAGAACGTCACTCTGAGTCCAACGACACCTCATTTGTCAACATCCGACCTTGGGTTCACGAGCTTTCGCAAATATTACATGGCTGAGGCTTAGTAGTGGGGCAAGGATGGTGAAGTAGAACCATCACTACTCCACTACTCTTGACGATTCCATTCACCCGATTAAAATTCTGAAAAATGCATTGGAATCAGGAAATAAATCTCGGTTTTCGTATTACCAGTTTTTTTTTTCATATTTTAAGCAGAAATATAAAAAACTGTTAGTAACTTTTTTTCACATTTTGGAAAATGCATCGAATTAATATCAATTCAATTGCAGTCTAGTATACATAGTGGTTTTCAGATCGCAAATACGAGTTTTTGTTCAAGAATAAACTGAAAAAACAAATTGTCTCACTCTTGTGCTGCTACGTGGTGTCAGAATTACTAACTAAAAAACGGGACATTTAGCCTTAATATTTCTTGATGATGAACACGCATAAATTGATATACGTATATCACTTTGATTTATATTTTTTCTCTTGATGTTCAGCATTTATGGGAGGCGTTGATCTTTCTTAATATATTCTGAGAAGAATACACTTTACTCTTAAGGACGAGATTTATTGACAATCGTTCCTAATGGATCAACAGTTGTTTAACCTGCAACATTAGCTGGATCCATGGTGTAGGGGTCATTGTTTAATATTTTTGAGTTCATTTGAGTGAGGGAGAGTCTAAATTTTGGTTTGATCAATTTCCATTTCTCTTTGAAGCCACGCGTTTTACGTGAAATAAGTATTTAAGCTGATAAATTAATTAATTGCTATTATTGAAATAGTTGGAGACATGAAAGCAATTCAGAGGAACATTCAGTATTTTGAACGCAATTCCCAGGAATGACTTATTGAAAGTCTATAAATATATTTATTAACTCATGATGTAACGAAAAATTGTAAGGCAAAGATTTTAGATTTTTAAGGTGTTTATCTATAATCCATAATAATACAATTCAAGAAACTTGCAACAGTATTAACTATTTTTGGTCAGCACGATTATAGGTGCGATAATACAATGATACATGAAACATTTAAAAGGTTTAGTGGTCACCAATTAAGGGTGTACTTACTTATATATTACGCATATCAGTAGATATTGCTTATAATTATTGTTGTTTGAGGGTATAATGCTTATTGAAGCTTTTTGGATGATGAATTGACCCAGTGTGTGCCAATTATTGAAGATTTTTGCGAAATCTTATCAGAAAGGTTTATTGAATTTAATCCACAAGGGTGTGGGATTATTACCCGCTAAAAGACACATACCCTTCTCCTACGACGTGTGACTCCGCCCCCCAACTGCTTTCGCATTAGGCTACTTCAGGGCGGCGTCGTACATGAAGCCTCTTATGCTTCTTCTTCCTTCAGTTCTTCACCATCCTGAGTAATCTCTGTCCTGATACTGATCGCTGAGAATAAGGATGTCTGCTCCAATCTCATTGGTCATCTGTGTCAATAGGTCATTGGCAGTTCCTGTGCATATTTGCCTGAAGAATCTGCATCATTCTCCACTATGTTTGGGCTTTTCATGAGCTTCACGAAACACGATACACTCGCCTGAGCCAGAAATATGGTTTAGTTTCGCATCCTTGTCTGTACAAAGTATGTATCGTGGATTTACTTTACAGCCCGCTGCCTTATGCCCAGATTCTCCGCACTTAAAGCAAAGTTCACTTCTGTCCGCACCTTTGCAGTTTCATGCATGTTGCCCATACGATAGACATCGAAAGCATCGAGGTACTACGGTTCGTCTTCCTACTCTGCATTCCCCCCCCCCCCCTTTTCTAGAGGTTTTGGAGTGGAGCCTCTATTATTTCTCTTTCCTATATGCCTTACATGGCTTTACTTCTTTCCAAGTTCCCAAATTCCCATTCCTCGGGGGTTGAGGACATTTCCTTTTCCTGTTTGTTATTTCCCATATTCGTCCTTTGATGTCCACTTTTTCTTTAGTAGGCTATAGGCCTATAAGAAAAGAAACGATTTTCGATCAGCCAATACATTAATGTGCCCAAGTAAAACCAAAAATACAAATATTTATCATACTTACTAACCTGGAAAAAGTTACGCGGATTAATAAGAGTGGGCCGATAACCCAGATGTTAGGCCCCTTAAAACAACAATTATCATCATCATCATCATCATCATCGGATTAATAAGACATTACAATCTGGCATTTCATCGGTTCATAATTGTTGCTGGGTGTCTTACTTACCAATAAGTCCAGTAGATAGCAGCATTAGTGAGGAAACCGCAAGAAACAAATAATTTTATTTAGTCGAGTTTCAGTGTGTAGAGATGATCCTCCATGACTTGTATTATGGTGCGCTATAAATGAAGGAATGTTTCTGAGAGGAAGATATTTTTGTGCGTACAGAAAGTATATTGAGGTTATAATTTCTTTCAGTTTCTTGCTGCTTTTCTTTTATATTATGCATTCATTAAGGGGGGACGTTCATGAACAACACAAACTATTTTAAAGAAGACTAATACCACAATTTTGAAGATATGATAATGACATTTTTTACCATGCTTTATATTAAGTTAGTCACTATACTATGAAGTTCCTAATTAATATTTTCAACATTAACTTTTTATAAGACAATTTAAAATTGAATTTCCAAAGAAATCATAAATGTTGCTCTTTATTTTAGAAACTATTCAACAGATTTCTACAAAACTTTCTGTATTTAATTTCTTTGCATATAGTAAGCTTCTCTCATGAGATTTTTTGAATATATCTAATACGAGATTTTTAATAATTTTTAGTTGTTTTTTTATACGTATTATATAAACTCCACCCAAAATTCAAAGCACTATGCCCCATATCTCCGCTTATACACAGAATTGTAAAATTTTCTCATGAGAGAACATTTATTATGATTATAGAAATAAAAGAAAAGGTACATAAACATTGAAAAACATAATTTTCAGGAAAAGCAATTTAAAGTTCGACATAACGTTTTTAGGTAGATTTCATTAGAAAGCTAACTATTGCAATGGGTACCATGTTTCGACTTCCGGAAAATTTCGACATATCTTCGCGTTTCACATCCCCCAGACCCCAAAACCACCGTCAGTTCAAAAGTTTATACATAATTTATGTATGTATATATATATTATATAAGTTTCTTGTGGACACGATAACTACCGTAATTTTGCACCAATCACTTTGAATTTTTTACCGAATATGTATACTTATAAAATCTCGGTCGAGTTCGTTACTGGGCTAAATCGGTCGAAGGGGGTGAAAATGGGGGGCTTTTTTCGAAAAAGTGAAATATTGCTATAACTCTCTTAATATATGAAATATCGAATCCCTTCAAAGTTCATATTTTGTGTCGGATAAGTGTCAAAACTTTATGTTTAAAAAGTTTTTTGATAGCACCAACCATTGGCCAAAGGGATGGAAAAACGTGGGGTTTTCGGGAAACATTAAACATATCTCTCTTAATAGGCACAATATCAAAACCGTACGAAAAGGACGATATTACCCTAATAATTACCTAAAACGTTTGTCTGAAATAATTTTTGATACAACCCACCATTACGCCAAGGGATGAGAAAAATGATTTCGGAATTAGAAGAAAATGCCAAGAGTCATCAGAGGTTACCATGACAACGCTTCTAATTGATGCGGGATGAGCTATCAGAGGTTGCCATGACAACGAGATCACATTCAGTTTTCCTCTGACTATGTGGGAAGCGGCTTCGGTGACGTAGCCTAGCTGGTAGCATGCTGAACTTCTATGCCCAAGGTCGCGGGTTCAAAGGCGGCCGAAGTCGTCGGATTTTCAAAGAGCGCTGAAAATCCCTCAGTATGCTTTCCTTCAGAGGGGAAGTCCAACGTTCGTTGCAAGTTACTGGTTGCGGTGGCATCTAGTAGCCAAGTTCACAGCTAGGTGTCGTTGACGGTATATTTGGTACCAACATTAGGAACTACTACTTGAAATTGACCGTCTGCAGTCCTTACCTGAATTACAGACTAATACAGCCATCACAATTAACACCGTTTATCAGACAGATTCTACACACACCCAAAGTACACGGGGTTACATGACCGCGTTGTGGCAGCCCTAAACTGAGGAATCAATCAACATCTCTGTGGGAGATAAAATTTGACGTGAAGAAGTAACCGACTGTTAGATAGTTACACATCAGTTCCAAACCTTGCATAAGGACGGTGTGGCCACAAGTATAAAAATGGACCCCAAATGACAAGAAGGTTACCGTCCCCCTAAGACAATAAAATGTTAAAAATATGCATAGTAATACGAAAGAAAAGTTAATTGAGCTCCAATTACATTGTAAAATACTTTCTCGCAATAAATGAGGTCTGATCCTTCTACGAAAACCTGCATATTTTGCCTATTATAGCCTATCCCCTAGTTTGCCCGGTGAAATCTACCTCCGCCTTCCGGCGTGCCGAGAGGAATTTTTTACTTCTTTAAAAGGCTCAAGAACTGTACTCAGGGTCCTCTTTCCCTTCAAGGCTTCTCTTTTGGCTTCTTGTTGTCTGCCTCCTTTCCTTAACCAGGTCTTCAACTGACTTTTCAGCCGCAAAGAGGCGCTGTAAATCTATTTTTCTTAAGATGTCTTGAGTGAAACCCCCTATCTTGAAGCCCATTTTCTCTAATACCTTCATCCTCCCTAACTGCATCATAAGTTGCAATTCTGACCACTGTAGCAGATGAGAATGTGGTCTTAGGGCATCAGTTTCCATGTGAGTGAATTGAGAGACTCATTGGATTCTGCGTTTTGCCACGAACACACTTTTAGAGAAGGTCAGGATCGGCCAGAAACCTGTAAGTGGGCTTGACAACATCCAGGCCAGGATACAAATTGGAAGCCTCTTCTTGTGAATATAGGGGGAGTTATCCCGCTGAGTCTGTAGATATTTGCACCAGCTAATGTGGCACAGATGATGAATTGGATGTTCATCTGTTGACATACCGTGGAAATATGTAGCACATACAGCAATTTTCCATGTCACACTGGATGGGTTCTGTGTGATAGCCTTGCCATAATGCACTTGAAGAGCGCATCTTCAAGCATTCAGCAGCTTCTGCAAATACTGCTTATCCAGTTTTCTGTACAATCTGGCATTATTGAATGATGAACAAATGAAATACTTGCGTAAATCGCCGTCAGTACCTCAAGGCAAAACAGGAATGGTTTCTTTATAAACCAAGCAGCTGATTGATTGTAATGGTTTGTAAGAAACGGCAGAGTCGCTGGTGATCTTTAAAGACTATAGAGTATATCACGGCCTCCTAGATGCATCCCGCGCAATTTTGCTTGAATGAAATCCACGGAATCGTTGTTGAACGTGCTAGTATCTACGAGTTACTTTAAAAAGAGGACGTGGCAGGAAGATCACGCCACACATTTAATTATTTTTCAGGCACTTTGGATGTGATTTTAACACTGAAACTTTGGAACTTACTGTCAATGAGTTCTATTAATAAATAAATAAATAAATAATTTGAAAATTGACATTTTAGTCCATTTCATAACATCCCCAGTATTCATATATGATATTGTTGAAATGGCGTATTTGGAATTGCTACCAGTACTCATAATTACTATGAATCGTGTATTAAAACATCAAGAACTTACAATTGAGCATTTTTATAGGTTTGGGCCGTGTCTTGTGTGGGGTTTCGCCAATATACCACACTTTTAAAATCCTTCATAGGGAGGTTATGGCTGCTTGAACTTTTAGTTCTCGTAGTAAAGAGGCACAGGTGCGCTTCATATAAAGGGACGTAGCGTGCAAATCGCTACTCCTGTGGGGGTCTGGGCGGGGAGACCAAGAGCCCGCTGATGAGCCACCTTGGTGTCCTAGGCGAAACCCAACACAAGACACGGCACAAACCTAGAAAAATTGCTGAGTTTTAACTCACTGGCCGTGAAAGCCAATATACCATCTTTTTGGAAGTCTCCATAAGGTTATTATGGCTGCTTGAGCCTTTAGTTCTCGCAGTAAAGAGGCGCAAGTGTGCTTTATAAGAAGGGAGGTAGCGCGCAGTTCTCTACTGCTGTGGGTATCCAGGCAGGGACACCAAGAGCCCGCTGATGAGCCAGCTTGGTGTCCTAGGCGAATCCCCACACATGACACGGCACAAACCTAGAACATTTGCTGAGTTTTAATTCACTGGCCGTGAAAGCCAATATAGGCTACCATCAATAACTTAAGTTCCAATTCCTCTCAACAAGGTCTCCAATTAGAATTGTCCTGTAGCATTGATAAAATATAGCCCCATTCATCATCTCCAATAGTCAATTTACTGCCCCTCGCTGACCCATAGCCAGGGCGTGCTCCAACCCAGTGTGGTCACAAGACGGAGGGGGTGACATCAACATCGGGATGTCAAAGCCGATAGACGAACATCTAGAGCAGTGGTTCCCAACCGGTGTGCCCCAGCGAGATATTGACATAAACCAAAACAATAATACCCTATACTTAAGGCTTAAGTCTTGTAAGGCCTTGAAATAAAATAAGTCATGAATAGGCTAAGTCAAATTAATTACTCTCATGCACGGCAGATGGTGGCAGTGGTCGATTCAGTTCTGCGAGTATCCGGCAGATGGCCGAATATTCCCGAAACTACTCGCTTCCTCACGAAACGTCCCGAGGCTTCGACAGATCAATTTATAAAAGTGTACGCGTTCTTACGCCGCTTTAAGTTGGTTTCTTCGCGTTGATTGGCAGTGTTAAGCAAGCAAGCCTTCTCCTGCTATGGTGACAATAAAATCCAAAGCAAGAAATAGACTGAAAAAAAATTGAGGATGATTGGTGTGTTTCATTGTAAACTGTAAGGCCCGGTATCACGTATCAGTACTCTAAGCATCAATCACAAGTTTCACATTAATCATTTATCGAACAAAACTATTGATGTATTTTTACTCAGTGACTGTAGTAAAGTTTACTGTATAATGTTATGGTTATGGTGTACGTTACTTATTATATAATATTTCAATAAATTTACATATGGAACTTTTCTTTAAATTAAGGAAGGGTGCACCTAGAGTTTAATGTAATTCCCAAGGGTGCCGTGAACTTCAAAAGGTTGGGAAACTCTGATCTACAGTCGAGACACTGATATGAAAATTGGCTGTTTACACGCAGTATAAATAGGCTCAATTCAAATTTAATATAGGATCTACTGCCGGCAAAAAGAACACATTGCCCTTACAACGGAAGTATCAGGTAAGACAGATCGAAACCTATCTTGATGTTGATGTTGTTGTTGTTGTCATAAGGGGCCTAACATCTAGGTTATCGGCCGTAAACCTATCTTGAAACTTTGTGGACGCAATCGTTGTAGGCTACTATAAGAGGACAACGTGCAGAAAATACGCTGCCAGATTGAATTGCAAGGCTCCGAAATCATGTGGCGAATCTCTCCTAAAAATCAATGGGAGGTAGCGAGTACCGTACATGTTAGAATGGACAGCCCTGACCACCCTAGCACTCAAGCTGGTGGGAAGGAGCCGCACGCTCCAGTCAGCATATACGTCCCACCTCGCTACTACGCCGAGTGCCACACGGATGTCCACCTCATCTAGCCGTCATGCCTGCGTACCAGGATGTCTGGTACGATTTCGAAGCCTTGCTGTTCAATATGACCCAGCCTACTCGCCGAATCGGGTGTTCCACCTCTAAACTATACACGCCAACATATGCTGCCAATGTGCGGCAAATGCCGCAACAACCCAGCTATCGAGCTCTCTTCAGTACCCAATAACACCAGAGGTACGCCAACCAGCCTCGTGCCACTCGGCGGTTGGTATTAGACTCGATAGCTCGTGTACTGAAATAGGAGTGGCTGTAGGTCCCTGTATGATCCGGACACCTAGCGAGGTGCCTCCGTGGCAAGTCCCGCGTCCGGAAATTCCGTTAGATCTACACCGTGGGACTAAGGTGAACACGGGGGCCTCCGTTTATCGGCGGCAGTTCCACAGCATAGTTCACCAATTTCCAGATGCTGGTATTCTATACACGGATGGTTCAAACGTGGACGAGAAGGTTGGTTGTGCTTAGTTATTGATGGTGCAAATACCAAGATCTCTTTGCCTGAGGCCTGTAGTGTGTTTACTGCGGAGCTCGTTGCCATCTATGAAGCTCTGCAGTTTGCACTACAGGATGCTCGAATCCACTTTCTCGTGTGTACCGACACTTTGAGTTCGTTGCAGTCAATTGCTACATGTTTCCCGCAACACCCCCTAGTGCAGCGAATCCACGACCTACTAGCCGGGTTGTGCTACGCTGACACTCGAATCACCTTTCTGTGGCTTCCAAGCCGCATGGGAATTGTGGGAAATGAGTTAGCGGATCAAGCTGCAAAGAGGCGGTATCACTACCACCTCGACCAATGGCGGTATCCGCTAGAGATATTCGCTCTCAGATACGCCGACAAGTACTGGCATTTTGGGAGAGTCAGGGGCTAGCTGACCCACTGCCCAGTAAACTCTTTTCGGTCACGGTGGGAGTCCGTCATTTTGTGTAGGGTAAGGATAGGTCATACAAGATCCACCCACTCGTACTTAATGAGAAGGGAAGACCCCCCACTTTGTACCTGTGGAGCCGTTTTCACCGTGGCCCACATTTTAACCGAGTGTGTGGGTCACGCTGACTTACGAAGAAACCTTGGTTTGCAGATGACACTCAAACTTATATTATCCGATGACGCGGTGGCTGCTGATCGCGTTATCCGCTTTATAAGAGAGGGTGGGTTAGGGCCAGCCATCTAAATTTTCCAGTGAACTTTGACTCAACGACTTGTTCGTTTTTGAATACAGAATTTTTGTTTTTCCCTAATTTTTGTTTGTATTATAATTATTAGCCTATTTTATTTATTTTTTGTTTTATTAATTATGGGTGTTTTCAAATTTAGGTGTCCACCTCTAAATTTAAATTCCATTCCAAATTTGTATACTTTAATTTTGTTTAGAGGGCAGTTGACCTCGTAGTTCTGCCCCTTAAAGCAACAATAACTAACTAACTAACTATATTTGCTGCGTTGCGTTGCGAACCTATTTACACAAATTGTTTTGTCATACCTGCGAAAACATTTTAATAATACAGACTCATCTGCTACTATTTTAGTCAAAATTTCCCTTGCCCACTGATCAGCTCTGAAGGGCCGCGGACTTACGCTGTACGCTCCACTACCCAGAACTGAGTCGTACAAACTGGGGGTTGTAAATAGTTCGGTTTGTGCATGGAACAGCCTAGCGTGTTCCCTGAAGGCCAGCAACAATAATGCCGTACAGTTTAATGGAAGCTGCAGCATTATTTGTTCAACAAGTAGATTGTTCTTCATAAATTATGCCCCGATTCTTTTTTTGTGCTAGTGTTTCCCATGAATCTCTTTTTGCAATATATATATATGATCTCTTCTCTTGTTGTTCCTCCCTTATACTATGTAAATGTGCATTTACCATCCCCCTAATTTATACTGTAAATAATATAACATTGCTCGATTCTCACTAATTGCCATCTTGTGTACATATGTAAATATAATCCAGTGTATATACAAACTGTGACAATAAAGTTCAGTGAATAGTCCTATACTTTCAACATAGGTGAACAATGCACGACAGTGACCCTATTGCCCTTCGAAATAGTCCCCTCCCGTAACTATGTAATGCTGAGATCGGCGATAGGCTACATGTCCTGGAAACTTTGCAAGAAGGCGTCCTTTGGGATGGTGTTCAAAAGGATCGTCACGTTGCGTTCGGCGAATAAAGTTAGAATGGTGGACCTGGCAACATTGGCGACACACAACGCAAAAAAGACCTGTTTGATACAGTGCGTGTTTAGAAGGATGACTTTGTGTTCGGCGGCTTGCAGTGAGAAGGATGAATTTAAGCAACCTACCATGCACATCTGTTTGGCGGGTGGCAGTGAGGAAGGTGAATGTTCTGTGGAATGGAATGGCTTATCTGAAAACCATTGTCACGGGCGACGAGGCCTGGTGTCTGAGGTACGACCCCGAAGTGAAGCGTCAAAGTATGGAGTGGCGAGGTCCAGGTTCAGGGTCACCGAAAAGCCCTGAAGGGCACAGGTTTTCGAACATTTTGGACATCCAACGTAATGTGACGACCCAACTGAAGGCTATCCCTAAAGAGTTTCCAGGACTTGTACAGACATTCTCAGAAGTGCATAACCATCCACGGGGATAACTTCGAAGGATAGTAACTGCTGTTTCAGGTAAGCCAACAATCCGTTCGTAATATAGACCCATTCACAGAACTTTTCGGTCACGTGACGAGCCTTTTGATCAACATTCCCAAAGAACGCCTTCTTGCAAAGTTTCCAGGACATATATCACCGATCTCAGCATTGCAAAGTTACGGGAGGGGACTATTTCGAAGGACAATAGTGTCACTGTCGTGCATTGTTCATCTTTGTTGATAGAATAAGACTATTCACCGAACTTTATTGTCACAGGTTGTATATTGGGGACTCTGACGCATCCCGAAAGCGAAGTGGGGCTTTGCTCTTTTCAGAGACTCCCTTCAGTGTACTGTAAATATAGTGCAAGGCACTGATTTATTTATTTATTTATTTATACGTGTCCAGAACATAACATATTATAAATATATATATACAAAGGTAACAAAGTATATGTGCATCTTTATATTCCACGTGATGCCCAGAATTCCGCTGCATGAACTGCCTTATCACTGGCGGCTACCAGATCGCCCATGGAGACAGGTTCTGATAGTTTCCTGCAATTAAATAGGTGCTGGTGGTCTTGATGTTCACCACACTCACATAGTTCGTCCTCTGAGATGAATCCCCATTTCTTCATGTTCACCTTACACCGAGATACTCCAGTCCTCAGTTTATTCAGGACCTAACATGTCTCGTATGGGAGGTGGATGACCTGCAGCAAGTTCTTCTTTGGGGTTGTCCCAATATTTCTCTGATGATGAGCTACGCCAGAGTTGTATCCGACGGTTTGCAGGTGGTGTCTGAATTGGTTGTGTCGTCTGGAGGAAACTTTTTCTCGATTTCAGTCTTGGTAGTTGATGTTCACTTCCAAATAGGGGGTGTCTTGGGTCCGTCTCCTGCTTCTTTCTTTCTATTTCAGCTGCCGTTCTTCTTCGGATATCTGGAGGTGCTACGCCCATTAGGTGGTATATTTTGTTAACAGGGGTTGCCCGCAGGCAGCCTGTTACAATCCGTCCGGTTTCATTTAGGGCAATATTTACCTGTTTGGCATGGCTGGAGTTGTGCCATACAGGTGCTGCATATTCAGCAGCGGAGAATCACAGAGAAAGGGCGGATGAAGGCACTGATAAATACATATGAAATGAAATGAAATACCGTAATACATTATCGATATTAATGTATCATATTCACGATGGCGCTGCGTGCTATATCCAGAGTGACAGTCTCATTGTTAATTCAAGCAGGGTAACTTACCTGTTTCTCCCCTCGTACAAAGTTTCATGTTATTTGCGCAATTATATCCTGCGTTGTTGATTCTGAAGTTTCAATAGTATGCCCAGCCACCATCTGGATTATATGGCAGTGTTCTTTTGCCTTTGGCATATAAATCCCTTATACATCAATGCTAATTTGAGATATAGTTATTTGTTTGTATATTTTATAATATCAAGATGGCCGCTGCGCGCTAAATTCAGTAATACATGAATAATGGTAGCAAGGTCTTGTGTATGGTACTCCTCTCTCACCAAAATTTGCGTTTAATGTGCAATTAGGCTATATCGTATGTTAAATACAAGGTCTTCTATTTTGCTTGGCAAGGACATTCTCACTCCCGCTCTCCGCCTGTGACGGCTCAGTTGCCGGCTGCCGCGCGCGCGTATGTACGGCAGAGTACGGTGCTTATAATCAGTAGCATGTATTTTTACTCACCATGTTTACGGTAGATGCTGAAAATGTTCCCCATCCGCTGCCAAATTTAATCGGCATCTCTTTATGAAGTTCCCGGTTACTCCAGTTAATTTAGCTTCAGTACGGAGGTAACGAGAAGCCTCCGTGGCTTAGGTGGCAGCATGCCGGCTTCTCACCGCTGGGTCCGTGGTTCAAATCCCGGTCACTCCATGTGAGATCTGTGCTGGACAAAACGGAGGCAGACAGGTTTTTCTCCGGGTACTCCGGGTTTCCCTGTCAACATTTCATTCCAGCAACACTCTCCACTTTCATTTCATTTCATCTGTTATTCATTTAATCATTGCTCCAGAGGAGTGTGACAGGCTTCGGCAGCCGGCACAGTTCATGTGCTCGCCGCTAGATGGGGGCTTCATTCATTCCATTTCTGACCTGGTCGGAGACTGGAAGCAGGCTGTGGATTATAATTTTCAAGGAAATAACGACCTTTACGTCTATTTATTGTTTGTTTACTGAACCTGTAAGTTCGAATCTCTTAGGCAGTTGTTTTATTGTGAATGTGTATAGTGCTGTAATGCCTTGTGTGAAATATTCCTTCCGTGAACGTGTATATCTGCACAATACGTTAATAAAGTACAGGAAATCGTGCGCTAGAACAAGACAAAAGTTTCGAGTGAAATTTCTAGGGAGACCCATTCCTATAAATCGGACAAACAAAAGCTTAATTAACCGGAGTAACCGGAAACTTCATAAAGAGATGCCGATTATGTTTGGCAGCGGATGGGGAACATTTTCAGCATGTACTGTATACATTGTGAACAAAATCATATGATAGTGATTTTAAGCACCGTACTCTACCGTACATATGCGCGCGTGGCAGCCAGCAACTACGCCGTCACTGGCAGAGTGCGTGAGCGAGAATGTCCTTGCCAAGCAAATATGAGTACGAAGACCCTGTATATTCAGGTCGTAAGAATACGCCGAAACGCCATCATGAACGTATGAAATCGATCTACTTTTGACTAGGGAGCCACTTACAATGTTCTACATTACTGTTAAATTTCGTTCTTGAATGCGCTTCATAAGAAGGGAGGTAGTGCACAGTTCGCTACTCCTGTGGGGGTCCCGGCGGAGAGAGCCAAGAGCCCGCTGATGAGCTAGCTTGTTGTCCTAGGAGAAACCCCACACAAGACACGGCATAAACCCAGAAAAATTGCTGAGTTTTAACATATTGAGTTATTCATTATCATATTCTATACAGTATTTTCAAGATGGCTGTCGCGCATTGTATGCAGTGTGTTATACTTGTGGAGGAGGAACTAATTTCATCACATTTTGCTGCTGACAAGACCTGAAATGAAGAACGGGCTGTATCGAAACCTGATCATCTGGGTTGAATAACTGATCCCTGCAGAGAACCACCTGGTTTCAATACACCGAGAAGGGTATGGACAACAATGAACAGGGTCCGCACAAATCACGGACGATGCAATCTCTGGCTGCACAAGTGGGGAAAAACTCAAAGCCCATTCAGCGACTGTGCCAATGTACTGTACCCAACTGTCATCATGTGGAACATGTGTTCGTATCCCAGCTAACTCACGGTCTTTCGAGGTATGGGACGTTCCTGCCCACCATACGACCACATGCTCAGGATTTGAGTCTACCAGGTAACTACTCTACATGAAATACACAACATATTCCTAAAATAAAACATTTACTGGCATAAAATCATGGCTATACAACAAATACAAATAAAGGATAAATTATATTTAACTCCCACAATTAAAATCAGGGTTATTTTGTGAGTCTCTTCTTCATTATTGCTATACTGCACTCAAATCTATTTCTAGCATCCTATCATTGATACTCTCAGACTTCTATGGGTCTCCATAGTGTTCATCATGTGACACAATTTTAAATAACTGGAGTATCACAACACAAAAAGTCACGTATCACATCTAAATGACATTAATAATGTAATAATAAAACATAACTCCGTTTCTTATGGCATTTACTTTGATTAGCACAAATTCATTATTTTATGCCTTAATTAACAAATATTTGTTGTGTCGTGTGAATCATCTTCCTTCTTTCCATCAATATGAAACGCTTAAAACGTGGTACGTCTCCCTTCCAAAATAAACATGGTTAGAGATGTTTATAGTTTCACCATACAACGATTTTCTGGGTCTTGTCGGGATTCTTATTGTTACAAACGTGTCATGTTCTTAGAAATCACATACCCGTCTGCATAAATTAGCGTGAACTGGCAAAAATGCATTCTAAAAAAATGCCTAACACTTTATTTGGTTCAGTGTTCCTCCTCAGAGAATAACTGGGCCAAATATTATCCAATTTCTGTGATCCAACAATGTATGTGTGCTGAAACACATCGTTTTATTCAATTGGCATCATCATAACAAACATATCTTAATTGCATATCGAAATATCGGGATTCTTCAGTGTCCCACTATTGACTCTAATTTAAAGGACTGGCGGACCAACGTCCCCTTCCCCTAGCAGGCAATAAAATTAGTTCCGGCTGGCCGTGCAAGATGGCCGCTCGTCTCAGTGGGCCACCCCACTTCCTTCTCATCTGCTAGCAAGGTCATGTTTGTTTACAATCGCAGTACAGTAGAGTTACGCTAGGTGTTGTTCTTAAGTAATTGAGTCACTCTAATTATATAACACCTATATTTAAAGTGTATCGGGCTCAATTGGCTCCTTATTAACATTCATGGCTGGGGATGGATCCTGTGATAGTCTTGCCGTTCTATGGTGAATACTGGTGGCTTTGGACGCGCATCATAATGAGAATACAAGATTCCCACCGGCAGCTGTCTCAATAATAACATAATAAGGAAATCTGCGTTTCCTAAACGACGAATATGATTCTTACCTCTCAGGGTAGATCATTTTACACATGCTCATGGAGTCTCGACGGACCTCCCTCGTGGCGACAATTCATGCAAGCGATGGATACAGACAGGCTCTGTCCAATTCGCTGCGAATAATAAAAAGTATGCACAACGGCGATACTAACTCGTAGATTAGCCAACTTCTCACCTAACGCGCAAGCTATACTAGTTTGGTCCCCGCAATATATTTACGTAAATCACTGGTTTCTACGTTACTTCTGCACGCTCTATGCGGCACAAACAATACTTCACATAGATTACTCAATTATTAAGGCACCCGCGTTCTCTCTGTAATAACACTTAAGCCAAAGCTTTAAATAGCTCCTAATAACAATGTATAAATTTACTGGCTTACATTACTTTAATGGTCCTCAAATACAATCCTAAGAATTGACCATCTCAAATATTCATTCAACACATCATTGACACTGAAAAACTCTCGTATCTCGCTATATTCCACGTTACTTTCTTACTGTTTTCCAAAATACAGTATCTTTATATTAGACATGACACACTTTGAACATCAATTAGGCCAAAAATGCCTATTACTTTACAGTTGCCGACCCCAGATTATTATTATTATTATTTATTATTTAACGTTATCGTTACATCCATCATTATTTTCGGCCTGAATGGCCCTAAACAAATCACCTTCCAAGCCATATTCTATTCAAGACGAGTGGTGAAAACTCGTTCAATAAGTGACTGTGACATCTTAGTCTCAAAGTGATGCATCGTTGTATGGTGAACTATTTAGTTAGAATAATATTGTAAATTGGTACTCACTTTTTCATTTTTGCTGGTTGATGCCAGCATTCCAGCTCCGGACCTACCATGACGCTTGATTTAAGCCATCATGCTATATCTTACACGACACTTGGTTTCACATATTTCCCACATGATAAACATACTCTTATCAGTGGCTTCGTTCACTTTTACACAATACATATTAATCACTATACACATGAACACTTTTTAAATCACTATAACACAATTTATGTACACTTCCTCACTATTTCACAGGTTGATCCTTAATCGGACTCCTCCTACGCCTGACCTCAGAGATGCGATGCAATTACGCCAACCGCTGGTCTCCGTGAATGTCTAACTGCGTTTACGGGCGTTCGACCCTCGTCACCTTCCATATCGTTCAGTTCACTGTCAAGATTAATTGGCGATGCCTCCCAAGGCTCCCATAATTTTAGTGATCCTGATGATAATGTCATATACAACTCTGACAATACCTCCTGGTATATGTAATGTCCAAAAACATTATTCTTTACTTTTTCGCTGTAGCGAATTTATATTTGCGTCAGATAATGGATAAATATCTGTATTAAATTTACTTCGACGCACTTCATGATTATACTTATGAAGCTGTATGATGTGCTTCTATTGTTCTTTAATTACTGAGCGTCGATACTGTAACATTTCGCGCGCTTACTGGCAGCGTATTAGTTACGTGTATACTGGAGAAGAACTTGAGAACAGACTGAAGACAACTGAAGACAACTACTGGCTTGGTCTTCACTGCTCCCCCTTATAAAGGTTTCTCGTAAAAACTAGTCCACCGGACATACGGGTGCGACTCCTTCCTTGAAATAATACCTTTTCAGCCGAAATGACATATACACCTTGTTCATTTAGGTGTGGAGGTTTCATAAACATTCGCGTGCACGCGATCGCTTCGGCCAATTAATTACAATTAATTGCCTTATTCCATCGCGTCAGGACGCCACCATGGTGATTCCCCTTTGGCTGGTCACCAAATCAATCCTCTCGAGCGTAAGCTCGGTGTTAACACACTCATATGGAGATATAGGCTTTAATTTAGGTGTAAGATCATTCCTAAATTATCTCTCCTAAAATATATTCACCTGGGTGTACCTTTCACTCCATTTCAATGCTCCACTTGGCTGTAATTAATTAATTTCCGTGGGCAGTCATCCCTACCATAGGTTCCATCGTTGTCAAGCGTCACCCGAGTCATTAATTTTGAGCTGTCTTCTCGGCCCAGTCGAAAGTAGTCCGGTCGGCGCCTACGATCTCCACCCACTTGCCAACTCCTATTAGTAAAACGTCAAACTGGCCTCCTCTCGTTCTTGTATGCTTCGAAAACGTATATTTGCTTGCATTTGCTTACAATTCTTCACCTTAAACTGCTATGATATTCACATATAGGCCGTGAAATCATGCTACATTATTATATGTCATTATTTAACGCATTGCTCTTTGGGTTCCCTAAAACTGTTCCCCCTCAGAGATCAATGGTTCGATTCTAGTTAGAATCATGTGCCTGGTCTTCTCAGATAGGACCTGAGTTCGATGCCAATCTGCCGTGACCGATTGGGCACAGTACCTTCGACCATTCAGCATGTTGCCCTCGAGTGTCCAATGAGGAGATTTGAAGGAATATCCATGACCATCGCCGTCTGCTATGCTCTACCGCCTTCCCATTCAGCGCGAGTTGCATGCTAAGCAACGAACATCCCCTACTTGACGATCTGCCCGAGAGTAGCGCTGCTAGGTTATACCGATTGTGAGCCTGTCTAAGCGCGCAATTCCGCTTGTATTGTTTTGTAGCAAAATAAACACAACCTTGCAACATTTCCGTTTGTTGCTTTAATTTTGGACACCAGTGTAAGAGTTGGTGCTCATGCGTTGATATTTTGTATTACTTACAGTAGTTACAGGGTCATAGATTTATGACATGTAAAAGAACCTTCCACTAATTACACTTGTGTGAAGCTAAATTATAGATTATATTTCACTAACGCTCTTAGGTTCCTACGTTCGTCGCCAGGAGCCGACTGCTGTGGCATCAAGTAACCAAGTTCAAAACTAGTTGTCGTTGACGGTGGCGTTTGGTAGCAAAAGTAGGAACTACTTGAAAATTTAATGTCTGCAGTCCTTACTTGAATTTAAAACAAAGCAGATAACACACACTAATGCAGCCTCCACAATTAACACCGGTTATCAGAATGATTCTACACACACCCAAAGCACACGGGGCTACATGACCGTGTTGTCGCAGCCCCTAAACTGAGGAACCAACCAACCTCCATAATTTTGTCATGCCTATGGAATATACAGACAGGTATGTTCATTTATAGCAATCTTATGTTGTGCCGAAATAATCACTGGAGTATCAACCTACTAGCGCTGCGAGGTAAGTGGTGGAGAATGTTAACACTTCTGCATGTTCGCTGTTTGGAGTGAAGTGCGGAGACTTTAGAGCATAGCAAACGGCGGTGTCACCGATTATCCTGAACACCCTGGACATTGAGCTGTGAGCGATACGGTACCTACAATCTACTCTGTAAATATTGTATAGGCCTACATTTTAACCTTTTTGTTATGTACTGTATTTTGTTTTCAATTCTTTGCCGCGACGTATCTCCATTTCGCCATACGAAATCTCTACTTAGTATAAAACAAAGACCCCGATTCCTGGATGTTACAGGTAAACTCGAGAACCACTGGATGGATTTTGATGCGGTTTTCACCATTCAGTAAAGGATGTCCCGAGTATGATTTCTGTGGAAAATAATATATTATGATGAAAGGAAGCCGAGCAGTAACGATTTCAGTGGAAAAGTCGGGGAAAAAACCTGGCGTCCGAGCTCTTTGTAAGCTTACGCTGGGTAAACCGTTAAAAATATCTAAATACTATGAGTGTAAGAATTGTTCAGCATGAAAAGTTCTACAAAAAAGTCCGCGAGAGCGTATGTCTATCTTCAATACGTCGCCCACTATAAGTGTTTTTACGTTTTAATTTCTTCCAACCATGTCCATTCAACTACTGAGGCGACAGTTTACGAGCCAGGTAATGGCAAGTCTATCATTCCTGTTACAGCCTAGCTAGCGGGCGAATCTATTACCCCAGATACAGTCAGCAGCAAACTGTCGTGTCGTGTTGATTTAAAAACTTTAGAGAAGAGTGGTTGTGTTTGGTGTTTCCCTGGAAATGCAACTCGGCTTTTCTTCATTTCACCTCTGAACTTTTCGTTCCGCAAAATTCACAGTCAAGTTAAGATTGGACGGAGGAGGATTTGTGTTTCATGCACCTGGCCATTCTTAAATTACGTCTGACAAGAATTTGTTGCACATGCATCTCCTTGATAATATAATTAATAGTCCAGTCAGTGATTTTAACCCATCATACCGAGAAGTAAAACGGATATTGGTCGTTGTTCATTGACATTGGAAAAATAAAAGCTCTTATCAGGTAATGCATTCATAACTGTTCCCGGGCGAAGCAGGGTAGGGTTACTAGTAAATAAATAAATAAATAAATAAATAAATGGCTTATTTAAGCAAGGTCCCTTATATGGTACTTCTTTCTTACCAAGTTTCGTTTTAATTGCATAATCACAGTCTGAATGATTCACAATTTATTACGTTTTAATATTGTTGAGCCCCGAGGGTCGATACGACCCTAGGACCTCAGACATCCACGCACCCCCGAAGGGATTATCAACATACGCCCCTGAACCTGCAGGCGGCCACACAAACACACATCCTTCAACGGTAAACCCCATCAGCAATCTGCCCAACATCTCACACCAGTTTCTCCCCAAACCACCCCTTAAGCCGAAGCCAACAGCCGGCCATACAACTTCATTACAGACAGCTAGGCAGAGTTGAAGTCTCAGCTCTTGCCTAACAAGTTGCATAATCCACACACACTTACACGGGAGCTAACTGGAGCATCAACAAGAGTGAGGAAACGTCCACTCAGCAAGTCCAAAACTATAAGCAAGAGACCCTAACCGAACTCATTGTCTATCGCCGCCCTAGAATCTGTTCGACTGGGTTCCGGTTCGAGTCATCACCACAGGAAAGAGTGTGCTCAGAAATCCTTATACATAATTGTAATCCCTCACTTCACACCCACATTTACATTGTATTTTATAACCAGACTGTGTCACACGATCCCACACTAAAAGAGACATCACAATTCACAAACCGTGATCAAATAAACCCTTGATCAGTAACTTACACATTTGTCGTTTATTACACTTGTCTTCACGTCCTAACTCCCCCTCTGACATTCCTAATTGCCCTTGACCGTCAATCAGAGAAGTGCTAGGTAAGGATTTCCATTGTGCTAGCATTGGAGTACTCAAGCGGCCAGGCGAAACCGCCCACTCAGCAGATAGGCTCCTAGCATACTTGCAGCTGTTTGTTTAGTGCTGCAATTCATCCCATCCTGATCGCGCATCCCTTGAGGACCAATCACACCCCCGTAGAGATAACCCCCAATTCCCCACATCCTTTGACAAACACCTACACTCGCGGTTTCCCCAATTACGCGGAGACTCGCACTTTTTGGACACCACCCCTAAATTGGACACTAACTCAGTTTGTTCGTCTCATCCCTCCAACCCCGAGAGAGAACAATATTAGTTTACACACAGCCGCCATATTAAAATGTAATGTTGGTGTTATTTTGCTTTGAGCCTACGATAATCTATAACAATTCCTCTCTTATCACTAATTTTCGTCACTGTAGTTCTAAATCAAAGAATATTATTTACTTTTAAATTATGAAATTTCAGGATGACTGCTGCGTGCTATATTCAGTAGAATAAATTTATTACTGACGGTACTGACGCCTCGTATGTACTCCTATATTGTTACCATGTCTCGCCTTAATTGTTCAATAACAGCCTGAGTTACATGTTCGTATACTGTAATAGTACACCTTGCCGCCATCTTGAATCTATGGAGGCACTGTTCTTTTGATTTGGGCATACGACCTATGTCTGGTCGACACTCTTGTATAGTATGAAGTTTTGGACTTTGAAGGTCAAATCCATGAAACAATTAGAGGCCTTCAAAATGTGGATTCACGGACGAATGCTTAAAATACCACGGACTGATAGAGTTACTTTTTTTTATCTATCGTTTTGCCCTCCAGGGTTGGCTTTTCCCACGGACTAAGTGAGGGATCCCACCTCTACCGCCACTGAGGGCAGTGTCCTGGAGCTTGAGACTCTGAGTCTGGGATACAATTGGGATGTGTGACCAGCACTACGCCCAGGCGGCCTCACCTGCAAAGCGAACAGGGGGCCTGATGAAGGGATGGGAAGAGTGGGAGGGTTAGGCAAGGAAGTGGGAAGGAGGCGGCCGTGGCCTTACGGTAGGTACTGCCCCCGGAATTTGAATTATATTGAGACCACGATGGCTGTATTGGCAAATATGAGTAAAGTTATGAATGTCATAGTTATGACGTGGATATTCATGACGTAGGCACGGATGACGCAGATTTCATGCCAGTAGGCTGATTGAGCTGAGATTCTTGGTGACGTCATGATTTTGTTCGAGAAAGATCCGAGATTTACGACGCAGTCGCAGGAAACAAGGTATTGTGCTAAGGAAGAAGCTACGCTATTGGAGGAGAGACTCGAACCAATGAACGATAGTTTGGAAGGAAGACGGAGATTGCTGAAACTACGATATTTAATTACTTTTGGCATGCAGATTTGTGGAAATCTATTTTCAGTTATGGCATTGATTTGGAATTTTGAAGAAATTAATTTTGAGTTTTTGAAATTTGAAAATCCGTCAAGTATAGCCAAAGTTAAAACTTCTAGCAATGACGCAGCAACAGGCTATGGAAGGGATGGATACGCCCCTTAAGAAGTTGATAAAAGGTCGTGCACAGAAGAGAGGAGCTCTCAGAACTCATAATCTCAGATCTCATATGTCAGATCGCATATATATTTCTGGTGATATATAGTTATTTTCAAGTGATTCAGTGAAGTAAGTTGTCTTTAGCGTGGTTAAAGCCTGGCGCATCGAACGAACTCGGAGCAGTTCCATTTTACGCTGCTCGAAACTAGGTGAAGTTGAAACGCTCACATTAACGTTTCCACCAGTCAAGATATCAAGCGCTAACTTCAGCCTGTATTATAATTCTATTGGGCAGTATAACATTGAGGTGTGTAGAAGATTTGAACAATTTCACAGTTATACTTCGAAAGATATTGGAACTTTAAGGCTGCCAACAAAAGTGATTTTCTCGCCACATGAGAAACACTTTTAAAATTCCACATTATACACTACGGCTGACACGTGGAGTGCAACAGTGATATTGGAGAATACGTTTGGTATTACAACGATACATTCGACTATGGAACATTATAATCTTGCAGTGCTTTCAATGATTATAACAGTAGTTGAGATGGAAGGCTAAGGCTTTAATGCAATTGGGACATATATCGTTGGAGTAAAGTAACAGCATGGAACTTCGTTAATCGTCTTTCTACAAAAGCGAGCATGTAGTGAACATCCAACTACACTCATGCATCGTGAATCCATCGCTGAATTATACCAGATGGCAGTGGAAATATTTTCATACTCCACAACTATGAATATTTCTGCGGAAATAACTACAATAAACTTCATGGCGAATTCCAGCAAGAACTTCAGGGAACTTTCAAGAGAGGCTAGGGTTGTCCCGGCGCACAAAGAAGAGTTTTGCCAGAAGGATGTTTTTCGTATCCACGGAGCAGTGCAATTTCGGAGGAGGAAGCAGTTCGATTCTCCGAGGACGCTGATTCCAAATTCGAGGTCGGAGCACATCTTTACGCTGGTGAAATGGAACCAACAGCAGTTTTCTTTGAAAACTTTCCCCTAGAACTTCAATCAACAGATAAGGTAGTCGTGAACGTTTCTTGTATTATTTGAGTCTTGTAGCGATATCTGAGCAACCATTTTTCCCATATTTTCTGTCCTATCTTTTGCCCCATTTTCTTGATTGATATTTCTGTACTCAGTACACTTCGATGATTTATGCCTTTTTCTTCGATTTGTTGAGACATTGCTATGTCATTGGCATACTTAATAATTTTGGATCAGTTGAGACTGATGATTTAGATTCTTTCAGTAATTTGCATATTTTTGTAGTCACGATTTGACTGTAAAGTTAACGATTTGCTATGGCAGATTTGAATTCAGACAGCGTGTCATTTTATTAAAGTAATTCTATTCAGTTAATTACTTTGACCAATTTTCTGTCATCCTCAAGAAAGAAGAAAGATTAAATGATTTTAGAGCGTTAAAATCTATTACGATATCGACGATCTTTGAAATACTAGTCGTCTTATGAACATGATTGCAACATAGACATTTATCATTGCATTATAGACAATTTTATGAAATATGAACGTTTATTTCGATTTATTGAATACACTATAGTAATGAACATTTGATAGGAGTTTTTCTCAATTATAGATTGGAACCATAATGTTTGCATTCCACAATCTAATTGTATTCTATTCGACTATTCATGCAGTTTAGTTGAACTTTGTTTGAAGATAGTATTTTTATACTGCGTTACTTTGAAGATGTTAATCTCAATTTTGATAGACCAGGCAGGAGTGTCTAATCGTATTTGCTATTAAATTTATTTGTGATTGGCAAATTTTTACTTCATATCGATTCATGAATGAAACCCACGAAGGTTAAATAATAACAGTCATTATTACAATTGATGAATATAAGAATTTTTAAAGAGGAACAATGGATGTATAATCGTTAGTTCAGTGGACGTGTAAAAGTCGCTGTTGAGTAATGCCCTTGAATAATGAAGGAGGTTCCCACAATAATTAATGAAGTTGATGAATTTATAAGTGGAGGATTTTTGTGTGTAGTTTGGAAGATTTTTATGCCATATATATGAAGATATATGATGAATTTTGGGCCAATTGTTGTGCAATTTTGTGCGTTATAAGTGAAGTATTTTCCCGCTGATTGTATTGTTCTTGTTCTTTGAAAGATTATTCATATGAAGATACTGTTAAAATTAACAAGAGTGTTAAATAATTTGAGATAAAGATTTTGAATGGAGGTTACCGTCACAAATATTTATAATTATTATTAAACCTTATTAAACCTGAATTTGACAGTTAAATATAACTAACCTTCATTGGTCGATTATATCATCACGATTTGAGTAATTATCAACCGGATAAACGTGTGGTTTAATGTATTTCTTGTATAAATAATATAAACAATTAATATTGTAAAATAATTTTGTAAATATCTTTGTTAAATAATTTAAAATGATAGTGATTAATACAGGCGTGTATGAAATTTTCAATTGTCATTTGAAATTGTTATAAACAATTTATTATTGTTATAAATAATTAATGAACTTTTGTTATTAACATTTAGAGTTTTTTTATACTCTAAACAACGCTAGTTAAGCAAGTGGTTTGAACAAATAATCATGATTTGGGACTGTTGGAGGAATCCACTGGTGTTTGAATGAAGCATGTAAGACATTTGCGTGATAATATTTCAGTTGAGATGTGAACATTTACGTGTTTGAAAAAGGAGAGCCGAGCTCTGAGGTAACACGCTTATGCTAGGGTAGAACGAACGGGAGTCCACTTTGACGGTGCAGGTGCATTGCAGCTGGCCCGGACAACTGTGTTACAGAGGCCAAGGACGTTCCATAATAGCCTTGTGGCTATAAATAAAATGTGTGAAGTATATAAACACGCAAAACAATTGATATATGTGTCTCATCCCAAATCCCGTTTCCATCCCCAGTGCATTATTATTTTACGTTGCTATGAGCTTGAGAAAGTTGAAACATTATATGTAGAGAATACAGGTCCTACAGGAGGACATGGTTATGTGGTCGATGGCTTCTGATTGCCACGTTGATTTTGTTGTTTATTTTTGTTAAAATCATTCTTTTTGTGAAATAAATTATTGTGCAGTTTAAAGTTTCTCGTCATCGTTCTGGTTCATTTTAAATATCATGGTGGAGGTTATTGTGTGGGCATACTTTAAGTGATCCAGTTGACAACCCAGTCCCCGAGATAAATTTAAGAGGTAAGTAAAGGTAAGTATGAACCCCGTATATTTTGGTGTGTTCCACAATAATTTTCTTGTTAACTATTGTGCTCTAATCTCGATGGTATCTGTCAGTGCCATTTTCATTGATGTAGCTGTGCCGGTGCGTTTGATTATTGGCAATCCGATTGAGGGGGCGGATATCTGACAGCCTACTATCCGGATATCGGGTACAGTAGGATTGGCGCAATCAACGTGTGGGGCACGATCAGCAAAACATTGGATTACCAAGTTATTGCAGTAGAATTGACACCGCAATTTTTGTGGAGTGTTCGAATAACATTGGATTACCAAGTTATCGATGTCAAAGGGATTGTGAAGACTCAAATAAAGAGGTTGATTCTTTGTTAGATGTCTTAGCCAATTGTAGAATTTGAGAGTGTGATTATATAGGGATTAAATGTTGTGTTGTATTAGGAAAATTACACTCAGAAAAGATCAGATCTTATACAACTTGAAAGAGGTTAAATAGGCTGGAAACTTAGAAAAATCGCCTATGATCTGGAATCTTATTTTATTTGACCGGCTTATGAAATGTATAGTCATATTAAAGATAAAATTAAACTATTTGGATTATAAATGTCAATTATTTGTGTTAGGATATTTTAAAATGAACCAAAGAAACTTGAACATGTGCTTGAGTTTATTTCAATATGAAGTGTCTACGAAGGTTAATTGTAAGGTAATTATAAGTTAGATTTAAGACAGAAAATTGCTCAAATTTTATATATGGTGAAAAATGTTGCTCAGATGTTGTTATTTTGCTCTGTTTGATGTATGTCCCTAAAGCAGTTTATTATTGAAATATTATTGAAATGGCAGATGAAAGTCTGAGAATGATGTTGGAAGAAATAAAAGCTAGCATTAATGAAAGCATGAAGGAGATGGAAGCTAGGAATACTAGTCGAATGGAGGAGAATGCTAGTAATATGTCTGCTAATTTGAAAGCTAGCATGAATAGCAGTATGAAGCGGATGATGGAGGAGAATGCTAGTAGAATGGATGAAAGTTTGAAAGTTCTTCAGACCAGTTCTGCAAACTTAGAAAATAATGTGTCGCGTTTACAGATTAATACCCAGGGAATCGAGAATGCTGTAACTGACATGCGCACAGACGTGTCCAATGTGCATAAAGATGTGTCTGTTGTTAAAATTGATGTTTCTAAGGTACAAAAAGATCTTACCATGTTGAATCTTGATGTTGCTAATGTCCGGGGTGATATTTCATGTGCTAGAGCTGAAGTAATTGTTGTAAGGAATGATGTTGCTACTGTACAAGACAAAGTAGAAGAAGTTCAAAGAGAGGTTAGTAATGTTCGAACTGATGTATCAAATGTTCAAGTTGACATCAATAATATTCATTCAGATGTTAACGATATGCAAAGCGATATCAATAAAATACAAGTAGAAGTCAATACTGTTTTTGTAGACATTGCTAAAGTTCAGACTGATGTTAACAAAGTTAGGGAGGAAATTGAAACTTCAAAAACACTTTGTACTCGTAACATTAGTGCATTAACAACTCGATTAGTTGACGAGTCTGTTAGGACAACAGCTTCTTTAGCTGGTTTAAAATACGATGTAGAGGTCATGAGAACCCAAGTATTAGATCACAATCGTTTACTTAAGGAGGACATCGAAGTAGATATTGCAGAAATGTTAACTGCAAATGTAACAGTGTGGAAAGATGAATGGAACAGGTCAAGTGGGGAACATGTAGATCAGATTCAGGAGCGAATTGAAAGAAAACTTGCCAGTACACAGGTAGATATTAATAACGAAGTAGTTCAGATTAGGAAAGACTTGAATGTAAGGATGGATTCGCTATCCGAAAAGCAGGTAGAGGATAGAACACAGATAGGTCAGGACGTGCAAACATTAAAGGAACAAATTCATAAGGTTGTCTCTGATGTTAATGAAACTACGAGCAAACTGCAGAATTTGAGACTAGGAGAAGCTAGCATGATGGAAACCTATAAGGAAGAGTTGATTAGGAAAGTCATCACGGAAATCACCGACAAGGATACCGAAGGATTGACTGGTGAAGAGGAGAGAAATTACGTGAGAAGAGGCAACCTTAATACAGAAGAGAGAGATATTAGTCCTGAGGAACGTATATCCAGATTCAGGGAAGAAGAAGAGGATCGGAATATTGAACCCGAATGGAAGTATCGTGATAGTGGGAGGAATTATATGGATTCATATCCGAGAAATGTGACAGTCATCCGGAATTTTGAAGACAAACCTCAAAAATTTAGCAACACTGATAGTCTCACACCGATCGAATATATCAGGAATCTTAAAGACTATTTCATAGAAGCCCACATTCCTAGAGAGAGAGAGATGAGAATCGTAGAAAGATTTCTAGCTGGAGGACCCCTCGAATGGTTTAGAGCATTTCGGTACACTTTCAGCAATTTTGACGAATTTGCAGAGGCACTGATTAAACGATTCTGGTCAATAGAAGCTCAGAATTCATTAAGAGCTGAGGTATACTCGAGAAAGTATTCAGGTACTCTTCCAACATGGTACGCTGATTTCTTCACGAGTCAACTATCACGCTTGAGATTTTTGCAACCCCCATTGTCAACAGAGCAGTTGATAGATGCGATTACACGTATGCTGCCTGTGGAGGTAAGAAGACTGATCATATCGTCAAACATTAGAGATTTGACAAGTATGGACGAATTGTTGAGAAGGCTTGACTACACGAGGCCAATGTCAAATTTGGTACAAAAAGGTCAGAGGCACGAATTCAAAGACGTTAATACGGTCTACATGGATCAAGTGCAACAAACTGATAAGCCTGAGGAAGGAAAAACTGAAAATGTAGGTCCTCACAGGAATAATTATTTCCGCAACCACAGATCCCAAGGTTACCGTCCATATCAGCAAAGACGAGGCTGGAATAATAATAGAGGGAATTACAACAACGGAAGAGGTAGATACTACAACAATGGTTATAATCGAAATTATAACAGAAATAACCAGTACCAGAATCAGAATCAGAATTCTCAAGGTCAGGTTATGACACCCGACAAGTATCAAGAAAGAGAGAAAGAAAGTCAGCAGTATCTGAAGGAATTACGAGAAAAGGAAGCTGAAAATCAAAAGAAAAGACAGGATGTAGTGATCGATCCTGGTCCTTCTACAAGTCAGCAGGGGAACTTTGAGATTGGTAACACAAAAAAAAAACGCCGATTTCTCAACGACAGTGAGAAACCATGAATACATTGCCACACCACACCTGATTACCATTAACGAAATTTACGAAGTAACTGATGAGGATTTATTAGAAGAGAGGGGAATCGTCAAAGAGGAAAGACCATGTGCATTACCTATTATTTCTGTACTGATAGATGGCCAACAGTATAAAGCTCTTATGGATACTGGTGCAATTATTTCGATCATCTCTAATGAATGCTATCAAAGTCTGTTAAAAGGAGAAAACATGACAGTTTTACCTGTTTCTACCGTCAAAGTGAGAGGAATTTTCCAAGACAAGGCAGTGAAATGCAAGATCCAAGTGCTGTTGAACTTTGAAATTAATGGAAGGAATTATGAACAGATCTTTATTGTGGTTAACAAGATCCATTTCGATATTGTGCTAGGAATCGATTTTATATCGAAGGTTGGAGCCATTATTGATATGAAGAATAGAAGTATTAGCTTTAATGATGGGTACATGATCACAGAAGAGATAGAAGAACAGGACGTGAAAAACAGTCTGGAGATAGACCTTAGGGAAGAAATTTTAAATACCATTATTAACGACGTAGAGAATATAACCGAAATACCCAGTAGAAAAACTGAAGGATTTGAAGAAATTCAGGGGGAATTTGAAGATTTGATAAAGGAATTCCAAGATATTTTCGATGAAAAGCCTGGATTGATTAAAGACTATAAGTATAAGATAAGGCTGACCGATGAAACCCCTTACCAAAAGAGAATATACCCCATACCTGAGAAATACTATCAAGAAGTACGAGGGTTGATCAGAAAAATGGAGGTAGACGGGATTATTAAAAAACAGGCGTCGTCTTACATAAACCCCATCACTGTAGTGAAAAAAAGTAATGGTCAGATACGTCTTTGTCTCGATGCTCGGACCATCAACTTGAAGATTCTTCCAGAAAATGACCGACCACCTAAGATCAGAGATCTGCTTAGAAAGTTCAAAGGGAGAGCATGTTTCAGTGTTCTTGACTTGACATCTTCGTTTTACCAAGTTCAACTGGAGGAAGAAAGTATGCAGTACACTGGATTCCTATTTGACCAGACGTCATGGGTCTTTGTGAGAATGCCTTTTGGAATGGTCAACAGTGGACCAGCACTCATTCGAGCACTTGATAGCAAGCTCACTGACGAAGTAAAGGAGAATGTAATCTGCTACATTGACGATTTAATTGTATCTTCACCCAACGCCGCAGAACATTTAGTGCACTTGAGAAAGTTGTTTGAAAATTTAAGGGAGGCCAATATCAAGGTCAATTTTGGAAAATGTCAATTCTTGAAGAAGGAGATCAATTACTTGGGGCATACCATTGATAAAGATGGATATCATCCAAACATGCAGAAAGTAGATGCGATCACAAGATTCCCAAAGCCAACTAAGGTGAAACAAGTCAGAGAATTTGTAGGCGCATGCCAATTCATTAGCAGCCACTGTCCGAGATACTCTGAAATTATGGCTCCTCTGTATGATTTACTCAAGAAAAATAATAGATGGAAATGGAGTACCGCAGCAGACGAGGCTTTTGAGAAAGCAAAGGAGATGCTCAGAAACAACGTCAAACTGGAGTACCCAGACTTTGAGAAGGTGTTCTATATAGAGTCTGATGCATCAAGAATAGGCATTAGTGCAGTCTTATACCAAAAAGACGATGCAGGCAACAAGCACTACATTGCGTTCACTAGTCGAAAGTTAAAGAAACACGAGGAAAATTACTTTACGACAGAACTAGAAGCGTTAGCTTTTGTAACAGCTTTGCAAGCTTGGAAAAAAATGTTGCTGGGACATAAGGTTATCATTATTACAGATCACAAAGCACTTCAGTTTATGCTGCAAACTGACATGTCCAGTGATAGATTGACACGTTGGGCTTTGTTCACCCAACAGTTTAACGTCACTATCATCCATCAGCCTGGGAAAGATAACTTACTGGCTGATGCTTTATCACGTAACCCTATCAAAAATGTGCAGATGCACCATGTACAATTGGAGCAGCAAGACCAAGAGACCGTTAGGAGGTTAGCCCGAATCGGTGTGTCACAGAAGAGACACGCTCCAATCAGGAAAATGTACAGGTTTCTTAAGGGTTACATGGACAATACTGATGTTGACTATGCAGCTACACAGAGAGATTCACGACACTTTGTCTTGAGTGGAGACATTGTATGTAAGTATGCTGACTCTGCGCATACAAAGCTTCGAATAGTCGTGCCACCTAAACTTGTCAATTTAGTGTGGGTAGCTCATCACGCAACTGGACATGCGGGTTTAGATAAAACTCTTGATACTCTTAAAGAGAGGTTTATTTGGACTAACATGCGTTCCAGTATTGCTAATGCCATTCGTTCTTGTGATAAATGTCAAAGAGCAAAGTATGCTTCCGCTCTATTAAAAGGAAAACCTAAGGCGATGATTCCCTCTAAACCAAACGAACTCATGGCGACAGACATATTTGGTCCTTGTCCGAAGGGATATCAGGGTAACCAGTATCTGTTAGTTACCGTGGATGTCTTCTCAAAATTTGTAACAATGAGTCCCATGCAAAAAGCTAACACGAGGAACGTTGTAAGCAGATTGGAACATGCTGTATTTCCAAAAACTGGTAAACCAGAATATCTACTTTCGGATCATGGAGCTCAGTTTACGTCCTAAGAATTTGCTGCAGATATGGAAAGGCTTGGTATTAAGCACCAATTTTCAAGCGTGCGATATCCGGAATCGAATTCTTCGGAAAGATATATGGCTGAATTTTCGAAATTCTGTCGAATTTTCTGTCCAAATGATCATTCTGGTTGGGTGAGATTTGTACCCCTTATTGAGGAATGTTTAAATTCTACAGTGCAGGAGAGCACAGGAGAAGTGCCAATGAGACTTCATCTAGGAAGAAACCCAGAAAGGCCGTGGGATAATCTTTTTAACCACGTTCCTAGAGATCCCGACTTAGGAAGGCAGCAGAGAATAGACAGAGCGAAGGAACAACTCCAGAAAGCAGCACAAAAACGACTGAAAAGAGTAGCTGGAAAACGTTTTGGTGCTCCCTTAGAAATTGGAAATCTGGTATTATTACGCAGACCTGTCAAGGCTGACGTAGGTAAGAAAATCTATCCCAAGTTTGGAATAGTATTCATGGGTCCGTTCAGAATTACGAATGCTTATGGAAACAACTGTTATGAACTTTACGATGATGAGAATAATGTCGTTTATGGCAAGTTCAATGCTGGGAACTTGAAGAAATATTATCCAAGAGTAAGCCAATAATAATTCAATTTTGTGTTCAAGTGAATTGAGATATTTATAACACAGAGTTTAAAAACAATTTGCAACTGTTTTTAAAACGTGGTGAAGGGAGAATGCCCCCGGAATTTGAATTATATTGAGACCACGATGGCTGTATTGGCAAATATGAGTAAAGTTATGAATGTCATAGTTATGACGTGGATATTCATGACGTAGGCACGGATGACGCAGATTTCATGCCAGTAGGCTGATTGAGCTGAGATTCTTGGTGACGTCATGATTTTGTTCAAGAAAGATCCGAGATTTACGACGCAGTCGCAGGAAACAAGGTATTGTGCTAAGGAAGAAGCTACGCTATTGGAGGAGAGACTCAAACCAATGAACGATAGTTTGGAAGGAAGACGGAGATTGCTGAAACTACGATATTTAATTACTTTTGGCATGCAGATTTGTGGAAATCTATTTTCAGTTATGGCATTGATTTGGAATTTTGAAGAAATTAATTTTGAGTTTTTGAAATTTGAAAATCCGTCAAGTATAGCCAAAGTTAAAACTTCTAGCAATGACGCAGCAACAGGCTATGGAAGGGATGGATACGCCCCTTAAGAAGTTGATAAAAGGTCGTGCACAGAAGAGAGGAGCTCTCAGAACTCATAATCTCAGATCTCATATGTCAGATCGCATATATATTTCTGGTGATATATAGTTATTTTCAAGTGATTCAGTGAAGTAAGTTGTCTTTAGCGTGGTTAAAGCCTGGCGCATCGAACGAACTCGGAGCAGTTCCATTTTACGCTGCTCGAAACTAGGTGAAGTTGAAACGCTCACATTAACGTTTCCACCAGTCAAGATATCAAGCGCTAACTTCAGCCTGTATTATAATTCTATTGGGCAGTATAACATTGAGGTGTGTAGAAGATTTGAACAATTTCACAGTTATACTTCGAAAGATATTGGAACTTTAAGGCTGCCAACAAAAGTGATTTTCTCGCCACATGAGAAACACTTTTAAAATTCCACATTATACACTACGGCTGACACGTGGAGTGCAACAGTGATATTGGAGAATACGTTTGGTATTACAACGATACATTCGACTATGGAACATTATAATCTTGCAGTGCTTTCAATGATTATAACAGTAGTTGAGATGGAAGGCTAAGGCTTTAATGCAATTGGGACATATATCGTTGGAGTAAAGTAACAGCATGGAACTTCGTTAATCGTCTTTCTACAAAAGCGAGCATGTAGTGAACATCCAACTACACTCATGCATCGTGAATCCATCGCTGAATTATACCAGATGGCAGTGGAAATATTTTCATACTCCACAACTATGAATATTTCTGCGGAAATAACTACAATAAACTTCATGGCGAATTCCAGCAAGAACTTCAGGGAACTTTCAAGAGAGGCCAGGGTTGTCCCGGCGCACAAAGAAGAGTTTTGCCAGAAGGATGTTTTTCGTATCCACGGAGCAGTGCAATTTCGGAGGAGGAAGCAGTTCGATTCTCCGAGGACGCTGATTCCAAATTCGAGGTCGGAGCACATCTTTACGCTGGTGAAATGGAACCAACAGCAGTTTTCTTTGAAAACTTTCCCCTAGAACTTCAATCAACAGATAAGGTAGTCGTGAACGTTTCTTGTATTATTTGAGTCTTGTAGCGATATCTGAGCAACCATTTTTCCCATATTTTCTGTCCTATCTTTTGCCCCATTTTCTTGATTGATATTTCTGTACTCAGTACACTTCGATGATTTATGCCTTTTTCTTCGATTTGTTGAGACATTGCTATGTCATTGGCATACTTAATAATTTTGGATCAGTTGAGACTGATGATTTAGATTCTTTCAGTAATTTGCATATTTTTGTAGTCACGATTTGACTGTAAAGTTAACGATTTGCTATGGCAGATTTGAATTCAGACAGCGTGTCATTTTATTAAAGTAATTCTATTCAGTTAATTACTTTGACCAATTTTCTGTCATCCTCAAGAAAGAAGAATGATTAAATGATTTTAGAGCGTTAAAATCTATTACGATATCGACGATCTTTGAAATACTAGTCGTCTTATGAACATGATTGCAACATAGACATTTATCATTGCATTATAGACAATTTTATGAAATATGAACGTTTATTTCGATTTATTGAATACACTATAGTAATGAACATTTGATAGGAGTTTTTCTCAATTATAGATTGGAACCATAATGTTTGCATTCCACAATCTAATTGTATTCTATTCGACTATTCATGCAGTTTAGTTGAACTTTGTTTGAAGATAGTATTTTTATACTGCGTTACTTTGAAGATGTTAATCTCAATTTTGATAGACCAGGCAGGAGTGTCTAATCGTATTTGCTATTAAATTTATTTGTGATTGGCAAATTTTTACTTCATATCGATTCATGAATGAAACCCACGAAGGTTAAATAATAACAGTCATTATTACAATTGATGAATATAAGAATTTTTAAAGAGGAACAATGGATGTATAATCGTTAGTTCAGTGGACGTGTAAAAGTCGCTGTTGAGTAATGCCCTTGAATAATGAAGGAGGTTCCCACAATAATTAATGAAGTTGATGAATTTATAAGTGGAGGATTTTTGTGTGTAGTTTGGAAGATTTTTATGCCATATATATGAAGATATATGATGAATTTTGGGCCAATTGTTGTGCAATTTTGTGCGTTATAAGCGAAGTATTTTCCCGCTGATTGTATTGTTCTTGTTCTTTGAAAGATTATTCATATGAAGATACTGTTAAAATTAACAAGAGTGTTAAATAATTTGAGATAAAGATTTTGAATGGAGGTTACCGTCACAAATATTTATAATTATTATTAAACCTTATTAAACCTGAATTTGACAGTTAAATATAACTAACCTTCATTGGTCGATTATATCATCACGATTTGAGTAATTATCAACCGGATAAACGTGTGGTTTAATGTATTTCTTGTATAAATAATATAAACAATTAATATTGTAAAATAATTTTGTAAATATCTTTGTTAAATAATTTAAAATGATAGTGATTAATACAGGCGTGTATGAAATTTTCAATTGTCATTTGACATTGTTATAAACAATTTATTATTGTTATAAATAATTAATGAACTTTTGTTATTAACATTTAGAGTTTTTTTTTATACTCTAAACAACGCTAGTTAAGCAAGTGGTTTGAACAAATAATCATGATTTGGGATTGTTGGAGGAATCCACTGGTGTTTGAATGAAGCATGTAAGACATTTGCGTGATAATATTTCAGTTGAGATGTGAACATTTACGTGTTTGAAAAAGGAGAGCCGAGCTCTGAGGTAACACGCTTATGCTAGGGTAGAACGAACGGGAGTCCACTTTGACGGTGCAGGTGCATTGCAGCTGGCCCGGACAACTGTGTTACAGAGGCCAAGGACGTTCCATAATAGCCTTGTGGCTATAAATAAAATGTGAAGTATATAAACACGCAAAACAATTGATACATGTGTCTCATCCCAAATCCCGTTTCCATCCCCAGTGCATTATTATTTTACGTTGCTATGAGCTTGAGAAAGTTGAAACATTATATGTAGAGAATACAGGTCCTACAGGAGGACATGGTTATGTGGTCGATGACTTCTGATTGCCACGTTGATTTTGTTGTTTATTTTTGTTAAAATCATTCTTTTTGTGAAATAAATTATTGTGCAGTTTAAAGTTTCTCGTCATCGTTCTGGTTCATTTTAAATAGCATGGTGGAGGTTATTGTGTGGGCATACATTAAGTGATCCAGTTGACAACCCAGTCCCCGAGATAAATTTAAGAGGTAAGTAAAGGTAAGTATGAACCCCCGTATATTTTGGTGTGTTCCACAATAATTTTCTTGTTGACTATCGTGCTCTAATCTCGATAGTATCTGTCAGTGCCATTTTCATTGATGTAGCTGTGCCGGTGCGTTTGATTATTGGCAATCCGATTGAGGGGGCGGATATCTGACAGCCTACTATCCGGATATCGGGTACAGTACCATCCCGGCATTTGCCCGAAGACGAAGTGGGAAACCACGGAAATGCACTTCGAGGATGGCTGAGGTGGGAATTGAACCCCCTCTACTCATTTGGACCACCCGAGGCTGAGTAGACCCCGTTCCAGTCCTCATACCACTTTTCAAAATTCGTGGCAGAGCCGGTAATCGAACCCAGGACCTCCGGGGCGGCAGCTAACCATGCTGACCAATACGCTACGGGGGCGACATGATAGAGTTACTTACAGATAATAATATAATGTTGTTGGTTGTACGTCCCTTTTAATCACACTGACTTTTAGAGACGCCGGGGTGCCAGAATTTTGCTCCGAAGGGGATCTTTAACATGCCAGTAAATCTACTGGCACGCTCCCTCGCATTTGCGCACCCTCAAATGCCAGCTGACTGCGCCAGGAAACGAACCAAAACCTTGGGTCCAGCAAGCGAGAACGTTACCGCTGAGCCACGCAGCCAGTCCAACTACCAGAGATGTCCTCAGAAGAGAGAAATGTGATCTTAAGCTTTTGTCTACCATTAAGTATCGCAAAACTGTCTATTAGGGTCATGTAGGCCTACTTAAACGGTCAAAAATATCAGTTGCTTCGACTAACACTACAAGGCAAAATAGATGACTGACGAGGGCGTAGCAGAATATCAAGGAGTGGTCACGGATTCGATCTGTTGAAGACTTGTTCCGGTTTGCGGTGGGCAGAGGCGCCTTTTCCATGATGATCGCCAACCTTTTGTCCGTGTGTGTGTGTGTGTGTCTAATAAAATCTAAACGGCTGGAGCGATTTCAATGAACTCGGTAAGTTCATAGTACTATTCCCGGCGACCTCGACCGTGCCCTTCAAATTTTGTTAAGTCTCACCAATCCAACATGGCGGCTGTGCGAAATATTTCACTAGCATTCAATATCTCCGAAACTGTTACCGATATCGCCCTGAAATTGTGTACGGTGGAAAGGGCACTACTAGAAGTTCACCTATGAGACTTTCAAAAACCTGGTGACTACAAAACCAACATGGCGGTCAAGCGAAGTTGAGACTTTTAAATAGACTTTTCTCGCAATTTAACTATCCAAACGTAATGAAACTTGGTACAGCAAATGTTTATATACCTGGAGTCTAATTTAGTTCAATTGTTTACATAAACTCAAAATGGCGGCTGTGCGAACTATTTCACTGACATTCTATATCTCCGAAACTATTACAGATATCACCCTGCAATTTCGTACGGTGATAAAGGGAACTAATACAAGTTTACCTATGTATATTTCATAAACCTGTAAAGTAGAAAACGAACATGGCGACCAAGCGAATTTGAAATATTTTAATGGACTTTTCTCGTGATTTGACTCTCTGAGCGCAGTGAAATGTGGTGCAGTAAATGATTTTGCAGATTGTAATGCACTGCCATCTAATTTAATTCAATTGTTTACATAACCTCAAGATGGCGGCTGTGCGAAATTTTAAAATTAAGTGTTTATTTCTTGTGTCGTAATCATGCGATCGAAGTGAAAGTTTGAATAATGAACCTAGGCAATAATTTCCCTTGAATGGTTCATAACTCTATGGCCTATACATATAACAATCCTAAATGGCGAGCATCCGAAATATTTAGACGGTTCTCAATATCTATGAATCTTTTACAGCAACCAAACTGATTTTTTTATGTTCATAGAGACTATGAACATATGTTCACCTATAGGACTTTCAGTAACCTGGTGAGCACAAATCCAACATGGCGGCGACGCGAAGTATAAATATTTAAATGGACGTTTCTCGCGAATTAACTATCCGAGTGCCATGAAACGTTGCACGTTAAATGCTTATACAAATGTTGATCCACTGGCATCTAATTTATTTCAATTGTTTGCATAATCACAAGAGGGCTGCTGTGCGTAATTTTGAAATCTCGTTTTTACTTCTTGTGTTCTAATCATGCGATTGAAGTTTGAATACCACACGTACACAATAATCTTAATGTAATAGTACAAAAATAAAAATCCAACCTGGCGACCATCTGAAATATTTAGACGGTTCTCAATATCTACAAATCTGTTACAGCAATTAAACTGAAATTTTGTATGTTGATAGAGGCAATTAACATGAGCAGGATATATGAAAATAGGCTGTATAGTTCTTCAAGGAACTACTTGCTTTTATTTTACATTATTTGTTGATTTTTGTCATGAATTCTTTCCTAAAGACGGAGTCCATACTATTTAAGAACTCATTCGAATCCTCTAGTGCAGCGGTTCCCAACCTTTTTCTCCTCCCGTACCCCTTTATACATATTTGTCTAAAATACTACCCCCTAAAAAGTAAACTTCTAAAACGTTTAATATTTTACTGGCAATATGTAAATAACTTAATAAATACATTAATTATAAAAAATAACTTACAACTATTTATTACTTATTTTTTGAATAGAGTATAACTAATATTTTTAATTTATTATTTGTTTGCTGTTAGTTTGCATTTTCAATTATAGCCTACTTTTATTTACTTGAGCAAATAAAGACGTATAAACATTTAGGTGAGGAAAATAAACAATTACAGTACATACAATTTTTAATTTTGATTTTATTTAAAACCAATTAATTCTAGCGATTAGTTTGGCAAAAAGAATAGACAATTCAATACAATAGCAGTGCAGCGGTGAAAGTGACTGGGATTTGGGTAGGGTGGGTTGTCGAAGGGGAGCATTTACCTTAATGTGCATGCATAAGATGGTACTGCACGCCGGTACATTACGACTGACACGTAGGCTACGATGGAAACATGGCGCCCCCTATCAACGTTTATTTTTGGCGTACACCTAACCCGTTCGTATCCCAGGTTGGGAACCGCTGCTCTAGTGAATCGTCCGAATGGCAATGTCATCAGCAGATCTCAGAGTTGTAATTATTTCTCCTTAAATCTTTACTCCTACATAAAGACCTCACATCCCTGGGCCCTTCTCTATGCGGATGATGTGGTACTTGCCCAAGAAACCTGCCCTGAACTCCAGCACCGGATTCAAACGTGGAACGACGGACTGGCTGAAAATGGACTACACCTCAATATCCAGAAGATAGAATACCTGGAATGTGGCCCCCAAACCAGAGGTACCATCAGTATCAGCACAGAAAATCTGCAGAAGACCATACATTTTAAGTACCTAGGGTCCATTGTCACTTCAAATTGTGACGCCACTCCTGATACTCGGATGAGGGTAAACGCAGCCTGGCTCAAGTGGAGACAAGTCACTGGAGTTCTCTGTGATAAAAAGATGCCTCTGCATTTAAAGGAAACGGGTCAATAAGTCTGTGGTACGCCCAGCAGCAAACTATGGGACCAAATGTCGCCCTATGACCCAACAACTTGAGCAAATTTTGCATACAATGGAAATGAAGATGCTCCGATGAGGCAAACCCGATGTGACCACGAAAGGAACACTGACGTCCGGCGAAGATTTGGCGTTGCACCAATTGTCGAGAAGGTGAGGAAGGCTCGTCTACTCTGGTATGGTCACGTCAATGAGAAGACAGAACAACTCAGTTGTAGAAACAACACTCCACATCAACCCAGGTGGAACAAGACCACGTGGAAGATCTGCAAAGCGGTGGACTGACAACATCAGGGCTGACATGCAAGCTGCTGGTCTAACACTAGAAGATGCCAACGACAGAAAGAACTGGAGGAGATATAGCAAAATAGCAGACCCCGCAAGGGATTAATGCAAGGAAGAAATCTTCACTCCTACATCAAATTTTTCACTAATTTCCTTCTTTGCTTGTTCGATGTATGGATTGAAAAGTATGGGTGATAAGTTGCAGTCCTGTGTTGCGCCTTTCTGAATACCAGTTTCTCTCTCATGTCTTAAGGCTCAAATACAGTAACTGCTGTCTGGTTTGTGAATACATTATTGTAGATCGCCCTCCTATCCCTATACTTCATTCCAATCCTTTTGAGTATGTCAAACAACTTACTCCAATCGAGGTTTTCAAAAGCCTTTTCTAAGTGTACAAGTGCCATGAACGTTCTCTTATTATGTTTCCTTATTCTACCTTCCAAGATCAGCCTAAGACTTAGTAGGCTACAGCTTCCTCTGTTCCTAAGTTTCTCCTGAAACCAAATTGGTCTTCACCCAGCTCGGTTTCTAACTGTCTTTCCATGAATGATCAAGCTGATTGTACGGTAAACTTCACATCTGCCATCGCCTGCCTTCTTCGGTATAGGGACGATAACATCCTTCTTGAAATCTGAGGGTACCTCACCGGTCTCATACAATATCATCATAATAAACTCTATTGGCATCTAATTTAATTCCATTTCTATGAGAACTTAAAAATGGTGGCTGTGCTAAATTTTAAACATGACGTTTATATTTCTCTTGACCTCAACAAGCGACAGAAATTTAGGTGGGTATAATGAGCAACAAATTATATTATTCATCAGCTGGCGTAAAATTATTTAGCAAATAGGCCTAGGCTATATCAAACAATCCAACATACATTTCACCGGTTCTCAAAATTTCCTAAACTATAGGCTATAAGAATTCAAGTTGAAACTTTGAATGGTGCTGGAGGACTGTTAAGTAAAGAAAAATATGTGACTTTCAAAATCCTCAGAAACACAAAAACATCATGGCGGCCATGCAATTTTCAAATAATTAAAATAACTTTTCTGGTGATCTAATCACCCGAATGCAATGAAACTTGGCACAGCGAATCTTTATTCAGAGCCTAGCGTTGATGATGATGATGATGATGATAATTGTTGCTTTAAGGGGCCTAATATCTAGGTTATCGGCCCCTAATGGTTTGGGAGATAATGAAAATGAAATCTACAACTAATATTAACTACTGACTTACAAACTAGAATAGGAAATGGGAAACAAAGTGGAGAAGAATGTAAATAAAAGACAGGAGGAAAGGAAATGCCCTCGACCCTCGAAGAATGAGAATGGAGGGACTTGAAACGAAGGAGAGCCATGAAAGACTGAAAGGAAAGAGGAGAGGACTCACCCGAAAGGCATTGTAAAAGGAGGAAAAACGGACCCAGCTCAGGAATCCCTCGGGGTTGCAACTCCCAAACTCACCAGCCGTGAGTCATTGAGGGTGTAGCACTATCTAGTGTGCACCAGACGTGGGGGTGCTACACACACCCTGCCTTTTTGAGGACCTTGTGCAGAAGGCAGGAAATATGAAAAGAAAAGCCCCTCCCTCGAAGAATTAAGGTATCACGAAAGATGAGATAAGGACCAATTAAGACGGGAAAGTAAAACACTCCCTAGGCCTCGGATACCCTAATACCGTCGGGGTCGGAAGAGAACAAGTGTTGACCAAGGGTGCTCGACAGGAAAGATAACTGAAAGGTGTTTGGCACAAGTAGGCCTAAGTGGATGCAATGCCGGACTCAGCTGGGGTCCCGTGGTCGCCAACCCACGTCCCACAAATTGTGAGCCCCTGGGGGAGAGCCTAGTGTGGAAACATCTAACGATGTTCAACTGTTTTCAAAGAAATCAAGATGCATCAGTTGGAAATGTCATTCAGGCGATTAAAAAGATGCTGGGCTATGATACCAATCATTATCTAATTACAGTAGATTTCGTAGCTTACTTTTCGTAAATCATAGAAGCAGGGCCGTGGAGAGCGATTACGGGCCCTAGGGCAGAGTTTTCCGGGCCCCTCCAGTTTTATTCAGCCTGAGACATTATTTTGGATTTAGTAAGCTGGTTTTCTTTGAACTCACAAAATACTCCATTGGATTTAGCATGTTTTTTGAATGTCAGTTAACCTGGTTTTCAGTTATTCAACCACTCTTCTTTATGTCTTACATTGCGTGTTCTTTTTCTTTAAGATGTTGATCATCATGCACTAAAAACATTTTTGTTTTCATTGTATCTGACCTTTTTCGGTCACCACAGGAATAGGCCATAGGATACATATTTCAGAAATGCATGAAGAATATAGCCAAGTCGATTTTTTTTTCAGAGATTTAATTAGAACCTTTCCACCCAGCACAGAACTTTCGTGGAGAATTCTGGCAACTGTGGCCTTTCCCCGGCAATGAAGCAAAAAACATAATGAAAATTTATAGAATTCGTTGGGCCTATAGGCCTATATTCTCCTTGGAATGTTTCGGTTACTATTCACTGATTCATTTACAGCGAATTAAGCCATATAAGAATATTTCAAAATGTAAGTTAGGCCTGTGTTGCCCATTCTTAGTCATTTTCCCGCGTCGGGCCCCTCAGCATGTCCGGGCCCTAGGGCTACAGCCCCGCTTGCCCCTCCCTCTCGTCGGGTCTGCATAGAAGTCATGCATTTGACTTTTCTAAATTTTAATTCCCGTGGTTCGTTACAGAAAGATGCCATCGCGTGGGAGAGTCTCAATCACCGATATTGAAAGCTATAGACTATATTCTAGCACATAACTTCTCATTGTAAAGGTGTTGGTGAAGACATACAGTAGGTCGCTGTTTAGTACATCACATGGAAAATCCTTTTAACAGGCAGGAGAGTTTTAATGGAAGAGACCATTGGGTTGTATGAAAATAGGCTATTTAGTTCTTCAAGTAACTACTTGAGTCGTCCAGTTGCAAAACTCGTTTAATCCACTTGTGAATAAGGATCATGTCGTAAAATTATTTATTTTGTTATTTTGTTTTATCTTTTTTTTTTTTTTCGCTATCGATTTACCCTCCAGGGTTGGCTTTTCCCACGGACTAAGCTAGGGATCCCACCTCTACCGCCACTGAGGGCAGTGTCCTGGAGCTTGAGACTCTGAGTCTGGGATACAATTGGGATGTGTGACCAGCACTACGCCCAGGCGGCCTCACCTGCAAAGCGAACAGGGGGCCTGATGAAGGGATGGGAAGAGTGGGACGGTTAGGCAAGGAAGTGGGAAGGAGGCGGCCGTGGCCTTACAGTAGGAACCATCCCGGCATTTGCCCGAAGACGAAGTGGGAAACCACGGAAAACCACTTCGAGGATGGCTAAGGTGGGAATCGAACCCCCTCTACTCATTTGGGCCACTCGAGGCTGAGTAGACCCCGTTCCAGTCCTCATACCACTTTTCAAATTTCGTGGCAGAGCCGGGAATCGAACCCAGGACCTACGGGGCAGCTAACCATGCTGACCGCTACGCTACGGAGGCGACTTTATTTTATTTTGTTTTGTTTTATTTTGATTTTCCAGAAAACAAATATAAAAACAAAAACAAAAACCACGAAGTAAAAAGAAAAATTCAAAAACAAAAGCAAAAGCAGAAAACAAAAAACAAGAAACACAAAGCAAAAAGAAAAAAAAAAGTAGAAAACAACAAGCACAAAAGATAAGTGAGGCAAAGTTCAGAGAAACGTTTCTCATGAAAATGATTCTTATTCACAAGTGGCTTAAACGAGTTTCGCAACTGGACGACTCACTTGTTGTATACCATAGATCTTCAAGAGTAACCCTGTAGGCCTATACCGAGGCTCTATCACTCGTGAGGTAAATATCCAGGGGGTCTGTGATTCTTGCTTTGTCACTTGTGGTTTAATTGCGGTAAGTGCTGCCGGATATGATCGTCACACCTGGCGAGGCGTTAAGCGAATACGGGAGAACCAATGGAACGGCGCGTGCCGCCAAGGTGAGGAAACGTGCTTGGAGCCTGGCGGGTTCGTGTGCTTTTGTTTGACCAATGCTCCACACATTAGTGTGTTAACAACTAATGACTCTAATAGTCAATTTACTGCCCCTCCCGGACCCATAGCCAAGGCGTGCTCCAGCCCAGCGTGGTCACAAGACGGAGGGGCTGACACCAACATCGGGATGTCAAAGTCGGTAGAAAAACATCTAGAGTCTAGACACTGAAATTAAAATTGGCTGTTTACACGCAGTCTAAATAGGTTCAGTACAAATGTAATATAATAGGGTCTACTACCTAGCGGCTTCGGTGGCGTAGCTGGTAGCATGCTGAACTTCTATGCCAAAGGTCGCGGTTTCAAACCCGGCCAAAGTCGACGGATTCTTTAAGAGCGTTAAAAATCCTTCAGTATGCCTTCCTTCAGAGGGGAAGTAAAGCCAGCGGTCCCATGTCATAGATGTATGCCATGTAAAAGAACCTTCCACTAATAAATTACACTTGTGTGAAACTAAGTTATATCAGAACAGAAGTTTGGTGCTTTTCAGTCAGTCAACACGAATGTGCCCAAAGAAAGTTGGATTATGCCCTAATCCTGAAATAAATTACATGAGATTAATAAATACACTAGGATGACAAGTTTCGATCGTCAAGAGATCATCATTAGATCCATTACACTTAGGCTATAAAACCTATGTTTGGGAATACAGGTGAAAAATATTTACAACTAACAGTAGTGCCCGGCTTCGCCCGGTGGATTTATTTGTTTTATGGATGATAATGAATACTACTACAGAACTGGCACATGATACTTAAACTAACAGAAAAAATATTTTAAAAATATAATATTTTGTGGTGGTTGTAGTGGGGGTAATAAGTATTACAGTATAATGGACGTTACATTCATGTCATTTTCCCGTAATGATAATAATGATAATAATGAATAGGGAAACGGCTATTTTCTAACTACAGCACTGACACATGTTATTTACAAACAAATTTTAAAAAATGATTAGAAAGAGGAATAAATTAATAAAAGACACTGCCTAGGGCCTAGGCCTATATCTCATTGGCTGTTAGAAATGTAGAGACCTATAATGTCGTCTTTTGTCGCATAGCACCGAAGGAAAATAATCAGAACACTTCGGAAAACTTCGTCTGTCCCAAGCTACTGAGGTAGCAATAGTATCATTTATCGCCACATAGCGCTCAACGATAAGGTTCGGAATAATTGAAGGTAAATTTGAAAGCACCAACATGTATTGCAGCTTGTAGGCTCAATGTACTGCACCAACACCTTTGCACTTATACCGAGGCATAATATTTTCATGATGATAACTGTTTTAAGGTGCCTAAGAGATCTTTTTGCACTAATCGATCCCCGTGACTGCAATTTATAAACAGCGTAAGATGCAACTATTTTCGCAATTCTGCACCAGAATGCTGGTAGGGGAGAAGTGATGCAGCCCGAACTGCCCGTCAACAATAGACTTATTAATACTTTTACAGTTACACTACCACGGACATGAATGGGTCTAGGGACTTAATACGTGGTTTTCAAGTTTAATTTTTCTGTTATTCTAAATGTAGGGAATGGAGAGCGTTGTCCAAAATATCAAGTGGGCAGTGTTACCAGCAGGGTTTCAAAGTGTATGTAAAATTTGTTTCAATTAGGATAAACGGTGTAGATTTGTAATAAAGGGCCTAAATGCAGGGAATGGAGTGGTCTGTCCTAAATTTAAAGTGGACAGTGTCACCCGCAGGGTTCCAAAGGGTAAGTAGCCTACACAAATTATGGTTCAGATCGGTGTAATGGTGTGGATTTGTGCCAAAGGGCCTAAATGCAGAGAATGGAGTGGTCTGTTCAAAATTTCAAGCAGACAGTGTTACTCTCAGGGTTCCAAAGGGTAAGTATACAAATGTTGGTTCAGATGGGTGAAAAGGTGTAGATTTGTGACAAAGGGCCTAAATGCAGGGAGTGGACTGGTCTCTCATAAATTTGATGTAGGCAGTGTTACTCGCAGGGTTCCAAAGGGCAAGTATACAAATTTTGGTTCAGATCGGTGAAACGGTGTAGATTTGTGCCAAAGGGCCTAAATGCAGGGAATGGAGTGGTCTGTCCGGAATTTCATGCAGACTGTGTTACTCGCAGGGTTCCAAAGGGTAAGTGTACAGATTTTTGTTCAGATCGGTGAAAAGGTTTAGATTTGTGCCAAAGGGCCTAAATGCAGGGAATGGACTGGTCTGTCATAAATTTCACGTAGACAGTGTTACTCGCAGGGTTCTAAAGGGTAAGTAGGGTATACACATTTTGGTTCAGATCGGTGAAACGCGGTACGTATCACTAACCATAACGCCAGCGCATGCGGATAGAGCAGTTCGGGAGCGCTTGTTCTACCGGCTCACTGAACAAAAATAAATCTTTTAGGTTATCTGAGAGGTGTGGCCTAATACTACATAGCCTAAACTATTTCTCTTGAATCTGGCTATCATATAAAAAAGAATTTTTCGAATCGGACTGGTAGTTCCAGAGATTAGCGCGTTTAAACACATAAACACACAAACACACAAACTCTTCAGATTTATTATATTAGTATAGATATGTACAATTATTTAGTTGCAGTATTGGCAATGCAACTGTCGATGTATGCTAAATGTAATATATCTGATGTTAGGTGAAACGCTAAAATGGTGATAGAAATCCGGAGTTTGTCTGTTTGGGGTGACTATATGGTTGTAAAAAGTCATCTATGGTTATACTGTAATATTACCGGGTAGGCCTACTTCTTATCTGGTTGTCTAGCTGGCTGGAGGTTCGAGCAGTTTCGGGTTCACTCTTGCGCCAGTTGTTGTCGACTGAACCGGGGTGTTAACTGGACGAAACAGGTTTTTTCTTTCTCCCCCCCTCCCCCTGTCCACCCTTGTTCCTATGTGCTATCTGAGGTCAGTGCAATGCGTATTTGTGTGACGTTGCCAAATCTAGATAAGATATATGATATTGAATACAGGAAGGTTAGATTTGACTAACGCTCTTAGGTTCCAACGTTCATCGCCTGGAGCCGACTTAAGTGTGGACTCTAGTAACCAAGTTCAGAACTAGTTGCCTTGACGGTGGCATTTGGTAGCAAAAGTAAGAATTACTGAATGTCTGCAGCCCTTACTTGAATTAAAAACAGATTACACACACTAATACAGTCATCACAATTAACACCGGTTGTCAGACAGACTCTACACACACCCAAAGTTCACGGGGCTACGTGACCGTGTTGTCGCAACCCCTTAGCTGAGGAACCATCTAGGGTCTACTGCAGGTAAACTAAAACGTAACACTTAGGTTAATGTAGGCTAAGTTGTCGAAAATTGTTTCATAATCACGTTCATTATAATGGGTTTCTATTTATGTCACGAGGCAAAGGATCATGCTTTGGGAACAAGAATATGAACATGTACGGGTTATAAAAGGATTCTGACGCCTAGGATTGGATTTAGAATTTTATGGCGGTATCAGCATTAGCTTTACAGCTTCCAGGTACTCACTCATCATCCCCTACTTGCCCCACGGCCCCGCTGTGTGCCTGCTCGAGTGGTCGGCCACGGCCGGCCAACTCGGGATGGTACCCAGTGGGCCCATTCACATTGCCTCTACGTTGCTAGCTTCCCTTGCTTTTACTTCTTGTCTCCCACATTAATACGAGCCCTCTGGCTCCCTCAATCTTTCTTTATCTTTGCTTTAGGTCATATTATGACCAATTATGCTGCTAAAGGTAAAGGTAACCTCTTAATCCCCCCTAATTCCTACTCCTACATCCTTCCCACATCCTCGAACCTCAGGTCATATTCTGGCCAGTTTGATACCTATATAAATATCCTATATTTTCACTGAATTCAGTCCTATAAAACAACTACCCCTTGATACAGCACATAAGGCCCCTAGTTGGGCTGAGGCTAAAATTATATGCATCGCCAGCTTCGCATGGATGGGTCAGGTCGCGCTTCCGCTATTATTGGGATGTGAGAATGGCATTGTTGGGCTCTCATCTAATGGCTTGTTATTCAGTAGGCTACTTCCTACCTTGAGCATCGAAAAGTTGGGTTGCAATAAAGATGGTTGGTTCCTCAGTTTAGGGGCTGCGACAACGTGGTCACGTAGCCCCGCGTACTATGGTTGTGTGTAGAATCTGTCTGATAACCGGTGTTAATTGTGATGAATGTATTAGTGTGTGTTATCTGTTTTCTTTTTAAATTCAAGTAAGGACTACAGACATTCAATTTTCAAGTAGTTCCTACTATTGCTACCAAACGCCACCATCAACGTCAACTAGTTCTGAATTTGGTTACTAGATGCCACCGCAGTCTGCTCCTGGCGACGAACGTTGGAACCTAATAGCGTTAGTCAAATCTAACATATAATTTAGCTTCACACATGTGTAATTAGTGGAGGGTTCATTTACATGCCATAAATCTATAACATGGGACCGCCGGCTTTACTTCCTCTCCGAAGGAAGGCATACTGAGGGATTTTTAACGCTCTTAAAAAATCCAACGACTTCGGCCGGGTTTGAACCCATGACCTTGGGCATAGAAGCTCAGCATACTACCAACTACGCCACTGAAGCCACTTGCAATAAAGATGAGTGAAGATGGAATGTGTTGTGACGTTTTAGTGGCAGTAAATTGGGTTTAAGCATCAGAATAAGTTAACGTAGCGACGTCTGTTCATGAATTTTGCCAAAAATATAAGAACTTCATTTATACTAATCTGAAAGTAAACTTTTATGTGAAAAATGGTATTTCCCTTAAAATGAAGTTGCTGTTTATCTTCCTTGCAGCCCCCAGGGGCTCACATCCAGTGGGAGGTGGGTTGGTGACCACGGGACCCCAGCTGAGTCCGGCATTGCTTCCACTTACTTGTAGGCCTACCAGGCTCCTCTCCGTCTTATATCCTGTCGACCTCTCTTGGTCAACTCTTGTTCTCTTCTTGTATTAGGGTATCCGAGGCCTAGGGAGTCTCTTTCTTTCCCGCCTTAATTGCCCCTTGTCTCATCTTTCCTGATACCCTCATTGTTCGAGGGATCAGCCTTCTTTTTCTTTTCCTGTTATCACCTGCCTTCAGCACAAGGCCCTCAGGAGGCAGGGTGTGTGTAGCCCCACCACTTCTGGTGCACCCTGGATATTGCTACACCCTCAAGGGCTCACGTCTGGTGACTTCGGGAGTTGCCGATCCCGAGAGATTCCTGAGCTGGGTCCGTGTTTCCCCTTTTCCCACTGACTTTGGGGCGGGCTCTCTCCTCTTTCCCTTTCCTATCTGCCTTTCATGGCTCTCCTTCCTTCCAAGTCCCTCAATTCTAATTCTTCGAGGGTTGAGGGCATTTCATTTTTTCCTGTCCTTTATTTACCTTATCCTTTATCTGTTTACCATTTCTTCTTCTAGTATGTAAGTCTGTAGTTAGTATTAGTTATAGTATTATAGTTTTCATTCTCATGTCATCCTTCATTATCACCTAAACCATTAGGGGCCGATAACCTAGATGTTAGGCACCATAAAACAACAATTTTCATTATCTTATCACCTTCCTTGCATTGAAGTTTGAAAATAATGCAAGTAAAATAATGTGTTCATTCTTCAAGTGTTATGCTTTTTTTTTTTTTTTTTTTGCCTACAGTGTATAGCCTACAGAATGTCTCAAACATTTTGGGTAAAATTGATACAGGTGTTAGAGGGTGCTCAATGGAGTATATTGAGATAGGGAACTAATGGGCGAAAATGCATATTATTGTGTTATGGATATACAGTAGAACCCCTCTTGTCCGCCCTCGGCTGGTCCGTCGCTCCGGTTGATCCGACCGTGCTCGAGCCGAACTTGCCCCGACTTGTAGCGGTGACTCACTGCCCGTCCCGCCCTTGTTGTTATCGCTTGTGCGTTTTAGTGCTCCGTCATCTCTCGTATCGTTTCTGTCGTCCGCGTTTTGTACAGCACAGTACGTACTGCACTGTGAAGTTTTTAGTGCTTACTGTTCGTTGGTTTTACGACATTGTTCTTCTGTGTTCGGTACAGTACTGTACAGTAATTTGTTTACCGTACACTGTGTGTACTGTACAGTTGTGTGCAGTGCTTGATTTGTAAAGAAAGAGGTCCCGGTACAATGGGCTACTGGGTGGTGGTGGGAGGGGAGTGAGGGGAGGGGGGGGGGGGTCTTTATGGAATATTGAAATATACAATTCAAAAATTATTTTGGCAACACTGTCATGGTTGGCCTCCTGGAAATTATACGGAAATAGTATTATCTACATGTGTGCCAATTTTGGAATAGCTCCCATGCATACCTTGCAAGATATCCAACATGGAGCTCAAATTTCTAGTGCGTTTTTTCAGCAGTTGGTAGCACTGACATCATTTTCAAATATGGACGTGAGATATTCCGGTGCACATCTTTACTCATACTAAATTTGGTTTTGATTGCTGCAGCCGTTTAGGAGTTGATAGGGAGGGGGGGACACACACACAGCCAGACAGACACACATTTTCCCGGATCGATCTCATAAGTCTACTTTTTCCTCATTTTTGCAAAATGTGAAAAGTAGGCTAAAAATGAAATACATTCGGCTCGAAAATACACACATATTCACCAACAATTTTTATTTCTTGTTTTATAATTTTGTCTTTACAGTTTTCTGAAATAATTATCCAGTCAAAGACCAACTTGACCTTGACTTACAACTAACGTTCCACAGTTCTAAAATTTATATTATATATTTGACTTTTCCCCTGATCGGAGGTTTCGGTACGGCGTACCGGTGCGTACCGTCACAAATCTAGCCCTGGTTGTGTGTGTATTTTTCAACATACCAGGAGTGAAACGTAAACACGTTCTTCTTTCATTAAATGAAAAATTACCAGTGCTACGAAGACTGGAAGAAGGGAAATCACTCCAAAAAAATTGCCAAGGAACTCAATGGAGGCGTTACGACAATAAAGGACTGAAGAATAATCGGTAGAGCATGGAATCATGTACAGTGAGGATAGATGGTGAAAACGCTCTTAAGAATCGCAAAACATTGAAAAAGCCTAAACTTGAACTGCTTGATAACGCATTGTGGAAGTGGTTCTACCAAGAAGGAAGTAGCCTAAAGGAACCCCGATATATTGAGTTCAGAGATGGTTTATTTTAATGTAAATCCCCGTTTCAATGTAAATCTGTACTTTCTGATAATCCGACCTTTTTTGCGTTCCGACCATACCCACAGTCCCTAAGGTGACGGATTACAGGGGTTGTACAGTACATAACTTAGTCTACACCTCATACCAGCAACGTTGCTCTTAGTAATTGTTCAAAGTGATGACCGCCAGTCGCAATGCAAGTACACAAGAACCTCGTTTATACGGGCCTCATTAATCCGGATCTCTGGTTTAACCGAATCAAAAATAATAATAAAAATATTTTTACTTTAGCCTACAGTATTTCTTTTACGGGGTCGACTCTTCTGGAATTTATTTTCCGCCAAGGATAGTTAAGGACAGACATCAGGGGCGTATTCTTAGGGCTACCAGGGCTACCGGCGGTAGCCCAAGAAAATTACATTTAAAATAAATGACACTTTATTACAGTTTCAACAAAGCATTCAAATAATCGTGACTTTAATGTGCATTCTTCCTTATCGAAAGGAATAATGGTTATTGGGTAGTCAACGCGGCAACACTGTAGAAACCGACCAAGAAAGCGGCAGCCTTACCCCGCTCTCCCCATCTCTCCGCACCCACCCTTGTTCCGTGCAGGCACTGCGCACATAGCGAGCGAGTTGCCGCTTCAGCCAGCGGTTTCTTTCAAGTTAAACGCCTTTAAAGCAACAAATAGCCTACAATGCATTATTGCGCGCATAGATGTGAATATGTTTTAGAAGTTGTAGTATTTTCGATGAGTGATTTATTTAAGTGTGTGTATGCTGAAGAATCTTTATGTAGTGTTTTGTTTTAACTGTGCCTGTTGTGATTTTGTATGAAGATTATGGAACAAACACCTGCGGGGGCTTTAAATGCCAATCACTGTATAATAGAGAGTTTGAAGTTCCTTTCAGCCGTCGTCCTTACAGGGAGAACGTTCATATTATACATATGACAAGGCCTACACCTGAACTGAAATTGTGTGCCAATGTAGGCCTATACACGTCATTTGACATCATCCGCATATGATAGATTGAATAGGTTATCTGGCAGTTTTAAACTGTCTAAATTGTACTGCTGGCCGTGTTTGTTATTTAGTCGTGGAGTTAATGTATGGTCAAATGAAGAGTTTTCAAATATGAACTCTTTTTGCACTGCAGTTCAAAAGAATGTTTTGTGTAATATTAAGCTCAGTGGTAGCCCAGATCTTCAGACCAGTATACGCCACCGACAGACATTGGAAGTAATTCGGCCACGGTCTAGCAAAGGTACCGCCCCGGCATTCACCTGGAGTTGAGAACTGATGTTAGTAAAACGTCTTCGTGATTGTGCTGCGCGGGAACGGTATACAAATGAAAAACAGGAGAATCTCGCCCATTATTTTAGTGCATAAAACAGAGTCGTAGTCCTAAATGTAAGAAAAGTGTTTTCATATTTTTTGTACAATTGAAAAGAGGTATTAACTTAGAATTTATGTTAATAGATTATATAACATTTTTTAAAGTTTCTTTTTCGGGATTATCCGGATTTTCTACATCTGGATCAATTCCGGTCCAACTTAATCCGGATAAACAAGGTTCTTATATGTATATTAAGGCTTTCACGGCCCGGATTACTATATAAATAATTCATGTTTTTGGGCTAATGCCGTGTGTATTTAAATTAGAACCATACGTTTCGGAGAAACCTTGCCTCCTTTTTCAATGAAATCAAACTATGTGGCCAAAGAAAGTATATCAATGAGATTACAAAAAATTACAAAAAATATAGATAAATTCCTCTGTTCGTCACCAGAGAGCAGCTGCCAGAAATTACTGTATGGACCATGGTAGAACGGCGGACAGAGTAGTAAGTAAGGAGAAGGTAAAGGGGGCGGGGTGAAAATATAGAGACTCCTCGAAGAATGAGGATGTCCAAAAGAAAAGAGGGGGGGGGGAGGGAGGTGGGAGGGTTAGATGGATATAAGGAAACGTAAACAAAAGGGAAGTACGATACCTAACGTCATCCAGGCAACGGCGAAAAAACAGATGGAAACTATACTTTTGTAATTTTTTGTATTTTTTTTGTAATCTCATTGATATACTTTCTTTGGCCAAATTGTTTGATTCCATTGAAAAAGGAGGCAAGCTTTCTCCAAAACGTATGGTTCTAATTTAAATACACACGGCATTAGCCCAAAAACATGAATTATTTATATAACAAGGTTCTTGTTTATTGCAACGGTGCATGAAGTTTTGCCGAAACCTCTCAAAGATCTACAAGGAGACAAGCAGCTTGTTGTCCGCGAAAGGATGTGGTTTCAACACCACGGTGTCCCAGTTCACTTCCCACGTCCATGTTAATTTCCGTGTGCACCTGAACAACACGCATCCTCTGCGTTGGATTGCAAGAGGAGGTCTTGTTCCAAGGCCAGCGCTATCGCCAGATATCACAACTATGGATTTTTTCCTATGGGGTTACATCAAGTCGTTGGTGTATAAAAACCCCAGTATAAACCTGCTTGCTAGGGTCCAAGCTGCCAGGATTGTACACCTACCCCCAGCCCCCTATCCTACACTCTACTACAGTTATCACACAAACACAGATTATCAGACAAGTTCAACACATAGTCTACTCAAGTACACGGCGCTGGTGATCAAGATGTCCCAAGTCCCTTAAATGAATTGACAACATATAATAATAATAATAATAATAATAAATTGGATAAATTAGAAGTAGTAGAAAGGAGAATTATACGCAAAATACTTGGTCCTTAAAAAACTGCAGATTTTTGGAAATTAAGAAGTGATTATAAAATATATCGAAAAATAGAAAACAGATCAGAAACAATACGGAAGAAGAGATTCCTATTTTTTGGACTTTTGTACAGGATGGATGACAGTAGGTTAACCAAGCAGATCTTCACATTCCACTGGAACAAGAAGTCAGCAACAACCTGGGTACAAGAAGTCAAAAAGGATTGGGAAAGAAACAATATCAGGGAAGAAGATACACGACAGAGAGATAATTTTAGGAAAAAGTGCTAAAAATGGAAGGATTCCAAGTGAGGAAAAGAAAGAAACCCGGCTCGAAATTGTCTGAGGAAAGGAAGAGGAAACATAGTGAGATGATGAAGGAATATAGGAGGGAGAAGAAGGAACAGCAAAGGACAAAGCATTGAAATTGGCTCGTGGTCCCTAGACGACCGAAACGAAAATAATGATGTTAATAATAATTATTATTATGATTTATTTATCGTATGGCTTTTAGTGCCGGGAGTGTCCGAGGACATGTTCGGCTCGCCAGAGTCTGTAGCTGCTTCCAACGGACACCCAGCGGGTGAGCTAGAAGTTCTGTTCGATTCCAAGTACTTCCAACTTTCGCTACCATTTGTCAATGATACCTAGTGGTGAACTTTGGAACTTTGATACAGCGTTCCAACGAAATCAAACCTAGAAATTTAGCTCCACACAAGTTTAGTCTGTGGAAGGATCTTTAACATGCCATAAATCTATGACATGGGACCGCCGCCGGCTTTACTTCCCCTCCGAAGGAAGGCATACTGAAGGATTTTTAACGCTCTTAAAAATCCGACGACTTCGACCGGGTTTGAACCCGCTTGGGAACAGCAGTTCAGCATACTACCCACTACACCACCAAAGTCGCTATAATTATTTATTATTATTATTATTATTATATTTAGGGGAAGAAATGCATTTACGCACAGATTGTCGGGCTCCTGCTCCTGAGTAGCAGACTACCGACTAAAACTTCCCCGTTACTTCTGAACACAAGCCTGGAACCGTTTATCACATTACTTCAGGCTAGAGTCATTTTATATTTGCCCGTAGGGCTATCCTCCTTAGTGAATTATCTTCAGTGGCGATCCAGATCCGTCTTCTTTGTTCGGAGGATATCTTCAACAAAACTTGCTACAAGTTTCCAATGTTCTTCATTTTGTAGCATTACCGCAACAATATTGTCCGGAGATATCTCTACATCAATTTGATCTTGAAGAGACTGCCTATCTTGGACCCACCGTTCACAAGAGAAGAAGGTGTGATTAGCACTATCTACCTCATTAACACAGTATATACAAACTGATGAATCCACTTCCCCCATCGTCTTAAGATAAGAACACAAGTACCCATGGCCAGTCAAGAACGGAGTGAGATAATAACCAACCTCACCATGTTTCCTCTCTGTCCAAACCTGCACCTGGGGTATCATTCTCCTAGTCCACTGGCTTCGGTGTCCTTGCTCCCATTTGTTCTGCCAATTATGAAAGGTTTGTGCTCTTGCTGTTCGTCTTGCATTTTGTAAACCTACTTCCGATTTCCTCCAGTAAATGTACTAGCGTTTTCCGCTAGAAAAAAAATGGAATTATCCCAGCAATAACAAGAACTGCTTCTTCAGAGACCGTGCGATAAGCAAATGCCACGTATAAAGCACCCCGCTTCTGCACTTGTGCTAGTTATTATATTTTTCGTGTAGCCTCCTGAGAGGCCGAGTGCAGGTCTTTCTAGTCGACGCCCGTGGGCGACCTGCGCGTCGGGATGAGAGATGAGATGAATGGATGAAAGTGGGCAAGGATGTGGAAGGAAGCGGCCGTGGCCTGTCAGAAGGTACTGTCCCAGCATTTGCCTGGTGTTGAAAATGGGAAACCACGGAAAACCATTTCAAGGACAGCCGACGGTGGGGCTCGAACCCACGTCTACCGAGTCAGCAGAGAGCTTGGCCCCATGACCTAACGCCGGGCTTTAGCCAGCGTAGCCACTACTGTCGGTACTTGTGCTAGTGACTTCCTATACATTTCCTTATCCAGGGCATCCGCCCATATTTCCGCTCCATACAGCAGAACTGAATGGATGGCTGTCATCAGTAATCTCCTCTTACTGGATTTTGGCCCACCAACATTGGCCATTAGCCGACTGAGAGACGTTACTCCTCTTGCCAACTTATCTGCAGTCCGTCTAATTTGTTCTCCAAAATTCAGTTTATTGTCGATCATGAGGCCTAGATATTTTGCTGCTGGCCGCGTCTCTTCTTGTATGTCTCCTACCTGTGTTGGGAGTATTGTCTGAATTCTCTTCTTTGTTAGGATTACAATTTCTGTCTTACTAAGTGCTAGAGACAGACCATGTTCCTCCATCCAACTATTGATTGTACGCATTACCATATTGAGTCGCAACTGTGCCTGCTCGACATTTCTTCCTGCTACAAGAGCAGCAACATCATCTGCATAACCTACTAGGTTAGTTTCATCAGGGACTTCAGATCTCAGCAAGCTATAATAATAATAATAATAATAATAATAAACCAATACTAATTTTAGATGTCCTAAGTTTCTAAAATAATGTATCAACGAATAACTACAATAACAATATGAGAGGAAAAATCAAGAGGGGGAGAGAGATTTTCAGAACGAATGTGTAAAAAGGGAAAGATTCCAAGGCATTTAGTTAGTTATTGTTGTTTTAAGGGCAAACGACGAGGTCATCTGCCCCTGATTCCATGGCAGGAAGAAAAAGAAAACAAGCTCAAAATGGTATAAGGCGAGAGAAAAGATACATCGTGAGAGAATGAACTAGTATTGGAGGAAGAAGAAAGAACAACAAAGTAGAAATAATAATAATAATAATAATCTTCCCAATAAAATATGGGTTCCGCTTTCTGCATCTCGGGATAATATTTCGTATAATTGGACTATTGGTGCAGCAGAAAAGAAGAGAATTGAAGCGTTTCAAATGTGGTGTCACAGGGGAATGATGATCAGATGGGAGGGTAGGGTTACGAATGAAGAGGTATTAAGACGAGTGGAAGAGGAGAGATGTTTCTGGCAACTGCTAAAGAAGAGAAGAGATAGGTTGGTAGGACACATACTAAGACACCCAGGAATAGCAAACTTAGTTATGGAAGGTAGGGTCGAGGATAAGAACTGTAGGGGTAGGCCAAGGTTAGAATATGTTAAACAGATTGCCTCGGATGTAGGGTGTGGTAGCTATGTAGAGATGAAACGATTAGCTCAGGACAGGGTAGCATGGAGGGCTGCATCAAACCAGTCGAAAGACTGAAGACTCAAACAACAACAACAACATAATTGGATCATCTCCTCCAAAATTGTATCAACTCCTCTTTGATGATTGCAGTAAATATCACAAGGGTGATTCTCCTTGTTTTATGCCGGTACCCAAGAGCTTCTACTTTTTGCCGACACGACGATACAACGAGACTCATTTCCCCTTCGTCGCGTGCTCGTGTGACGTCAGAGGGCGGAGGGTGCTCTGGTTGGTGGAACTCAACCGTACAACTTGTGCCAGAATGAAAGTGGGCGTGGCTATAATCACATCAGCTGTGAAAGAGCGAGAGGTTGGGAGAACACCGTTCATGTGTGAGACAGAGAAAGTAAACAGTCTCTATCCCACTCCTTACACTCAAATATTAGCCAGGCTACAGGACAAGATAGTAACAAGCCAGACGTCCTCGCAGAAACTTCAGTCCAGCAAACTACGCCAATATTGTTTAGTAAAACGTGTGACATCGGAATGCAGAGATAATTATCCAATAGACGCACGTGCTTTCAGTCAACAATGAAGGATAATATTCTGGAAGAAAACAGAGTTTGTGAAATTAACGGCATTAATGAAAATATATCAAATACAATTGACTGTGTTGACTAATTCTTATCAGTGGTATCAAAGCTGGTAAGCGTTCAGGATTTTGTGTCTCGTGATACCACACAATATCGGTGAATAATTATTTCTAGAGCAACAATAATATCGAGTTGTATGACGCATATGGATTGTTTCAATCCAGAAACATGACTGTACAGTGCACGTGATAAATACAGTATGTCTCTCAAAGAAGGTGATGTGACATCCTTGCGGTGCTGTTGAGTTAAGCAACAATGGAGCAGTTGGTTCGAGCGTCTCATAGCAGTTCTCTCACTTCTGTGACCCCGTTCTCCATCGCTGACATCCTGATGACCCGAGGGAACCATCACCAAGATCAAGCTCTGGACATGACACGCAAAGGTGCCCTTAAAATGCACGGTGAGTTATTTCATCTGCTCTTTTAACCCTAGAATACTAAAATTATTCAATAGAAAGGCCTACTTAGTTGGCCTACTAAAAATACGTTAAATTTACGTACGGTACATTACAAATTTGGTTCTAAGGCACCAGTTAGTTAAATGCCCCCCAGGGGCTCACATCTAGTGGGACATGGGTTGGCGACCACGGGACCCCAGCTGAGTCCGGCATTGCTTTCCACTTTTAAGTGATTTTGGAGAATGATAGGTAGTATAGGGAATGGGTATAGAAGTAATGTGAGATAGGGAACTTGGGGTTCGAGCGGCCTCCTTAACCTCTAAAATAAGGGTTGATTCAGGCCCTCCACCCTGTAAGTTTGGCAACCGAGCCAAGCCTCTGTTACCGGTCTTAATCCTTTAACTCTTGGCAAGATTCATTTTACCATGTGGCGCTGGCGTAATGGATAGCGTTGCGGTGCGAAAGGCCGGTAGTCCCGGGTTCGATTCCGGACTTGGGCAAAATATTTTTTTATAAAGGACTTAAAACAATTTAATGCTACGAAGTGCACAGAGACCAGTTTAATTTATCGAATGTATCAAGCTTAAAAACCTTACACCTAAAATAACATTAAAAAAATGCCCGAGCCCGGAACTACCGGCCTTTTGCACCGCAACGTTATCCATTACGCCAGCACCACATGGTAAAACGAATCTTGCCATGAGTTCAAGGATTGACAAAGGTAATAGAGGCTAGGGTAGGTTGTGTAACTTACAGGGTGGAGGGCCTGAATCAACCCTCATTTTAGGGATTAAGGAGGCCTCTCCAACCCCAAGTTCCCGATCTCAAATTACTTCTATACCCGTCCCCTACACGACCTATCATTCTCCAAAGGTACATAAAAGACATATTTCGTATGTAACACTTTATTTATATAGGCTACACTGAATACTCTGTGGTCTTTGAAGTTTAATAAGCGTCTTCGGTGGCGTAGTTGGTAGCATGCTGAGCTTCTATGCCCAAGATAGCGGGTTCAAACCCGGCCGAAGCCGTCGGATTTTTAAGAGCGTTAAAATCCCTCAGTATGCCTTCCTTCGGAGGGGAAGTAAAGCCGGCGGTCCCATGTCATAGATTTATGGCATGTTAAAGAACCTTCTACTAATTGCACCTGTGTGAAGCTAAATTGGATAGGTTAAGCATGTAAACAACGCTCTTAGGTTTCTATGTTCGTTGCCAAGAGCCGACTGCGGTGGTGTCTAGTAGCTAAGTTATGAACTTGGCCTAGTAATCGTTGACGGTGGCGCTTGGCGGCAAAAGTAGGAACTATTTGAAAAATTCTAAGCTGCAGTACTTAAATTAAAAACAGATAACACACACTAATACAGTCATCACATTTAACACCGGTTATCAGACAGATTCTACACACACCCAACGTACACGGGGCTACATGACCGCGTTGTCGCAGCCCCTAAACTTAAGAACCAACCAACCATCCGAAGTTTAATACATTAAGTTCCATCTTAAATACAACACATACAGAAGTCACTTACTTTGACGCCCCCCAGGGGCTCACATCTAGTGGGACGTGGGTTGGCGACCACGGGACCCCAGCTGAGTCCGGCATTGCTTCCACTTACTTGTGCCGGGCTCCTCTCCGTCTTATTTCCTGTCGACCTCCCTTGGTCAACTCTTGTTCTTTTCCGACCCCGAAGGTATTAGGGTATCCGAGGCCTAGGGAGTCTTTCACTTTCCCGCCTTAATTGGCCCTTGTCTCAATTTTCCTAATCCCTCCTTCTTTGAGGGGCCAGACCTCTTGTTTTCTTTTCATTATATTTCCATTTTTCTTTAAGATTCCCGCAATGTTTTTGTTAATTGGCTCCCCGTGTTTCTAAATTCCATTTAGCGATTTTTTTTGCATCTACCCTCCATTTTGTAGGTGTTTTCAATCCCCGTTGCATTTTGTAAGTATTTTCGATCTAAATTGCATTTTGCGAGTGTTTTCAATCTCAATTGCATTTTGTAAGGATTGGCAATCTAAATTGCTTTTTAGTAAGACTTTCAATATATGAGATGGGACTTTTGAGAGTATTTTGAATTTCAATTGCATTTTGTATTTTCAACCTAAACCACTTTTTGCAAGTATTTTCAATCTTAATTGCATTTTATAGGGTACGCATTTTGCAAGTATTTTGATTCTCAATTGCATTTTGTGGGTATTTCGAATCTAAATTACATTTTGTAAGTGTTTTCAATCTAAATTGCATTTTGTAAGTAGCTATTGTCCATCCAATTGAGTAGTTTGAATCCACCATGCATTTTGTAAGCATTTTCAATTTCAAATGCATGTTGTGAGTATTTTGAATATTAATTGCACTTTGTGATTATATTGGAATCTGAAATGCGCATATTTCAATCTAACTTGCATTGTGTATTTTCAATTTCAATTGCATTTTGTAAGTATTTTGAACCTCAATTGCATTTTGTAAGTATTTTGAATTTAACTGCATTTTGTAAGTAGGCTATTTCGACTGTACATTGCATTTTGTACGTCTTTTGAACTTAATCTACATTTTGTGCGTGTGTTTCAATCTATACCCTTTGAGAGTATTTTCGTTCTAAATTCCCTTTTGTCAGTATTACCGCTCTCCATTTTGTGAGTAGTTTCATTCTGAGTTCCGTTTTAAAGTATTTTCATTCTCACTTATTTTTCGTTCTGGTTTCCCTTCATTGACATTTTTGCTATCGCCCAGACCATTAGGGGCCGATAAATTAGATGTTAGGCCCCTTAAAACAACAATTATCATCATAATCATCATCATTTTACTTTGACGTAAATAGCAGTAGGCCCACGTAGTTTGTCCAGCCTCTTATACTGTCTCTGGTTTTTATGAGGTTGTTTTTATAATCCCTCTGAAGTGATGTCACATATCTCTTTGTTATTGGAGAAACCAAATTGTTAAATTCAAGGAGATTTTCCGGGAAATTCTTAGCCCCATGATTATGCCTCTAGATCTGATTGGCATTAATAACAAAAGCATTGACATCACCACCATAGACCAGTAGAAGAACTCTTGGAAGATAGTGAAGTGGGAACAGATATAGACTAGAGGGAATTCTAACTAACTTTCTTCGGCTTTTCCCAAATTAATTGGGGTCGCCGGAGCCAACCAAGCACATTTCGGTTTTAGCCGGGGATTTAAGGCCGGATACCCTTCCTGACGCCACGTGATTTTTCAGGTAAAAATTCCACCCCGCAGTCACCGGGATTCGAACCCCTGCCGTCCGGGTGAAAGACGAGCAGCTATGCCACAGAGTCATCACGCTCCCCTTATAGAGGGAATTCTAAACAGTGAAATTATTTATACACGTAAATTTTTCGTTAATTAAGTACGGTATTTTCTTTAGCGTTTTTGCTCCCTGCGCAAGATGTCTTGGATCTAGTCGAAATTAATGATTTTCAGTCGTGCAGAGAGCTTTGAAGCCATTTTTCAGTGTTGCCTTATTAACAATTAATATTATAGTGAAAAATTACCTGAAATAAATTACATGTGATTGAGATTTATATATATATTGTTACGGACTATTGAAGAAGAAGAAGAAAACTAATGGATGACATGTTTCGCTCGTCAAGCGAGCATCATCAGATCTAAATATGCAAGACAAATAACTCTACAAAACACTACCAAACATACGGTGACACCCAAAGACAGTCTCTGTCCTCCAAAAACAAAATACAAGAAAACTTATTAAGTGTGGTAATTATTATTATTATTATTATTATTATTACCGACAGTAGTGGCTACGCTGGCTAAAGCTCAGCATTAGGTCATGGGGCCAAGCTCTCTGCTGACTCGGTAGACGCGTGGGTTCGAGCCCCACCGTCGGCCGTCCTTGAAATGGTTTTCCGTGGTTTCCCATTTTCAACACCAGGCAAATGCTGGGACGGTACCTTCTGACAGGCCACGGCCGCTTCCTTCCACATCCTTGCCCAGTTTCATTCACCATCATTCATTTCATCTCTCATTAACTCCTCTCATGAGGTTGGCGTCAGGAAGGGCATCCGGTCGTAAAAACCATCGCCACAAAGACTTCTATCGCATCTCATCCCCGACCCCGTTGGAAAACGGGAATAATAACGGGTAGACATACATACATTATTATTATTATTATTATTATTATTATTATTATTATTATTGTCAGCATGGTTAGCTGCCGCCCTGGAGGTCCTGGGTTCGATTTCCGGCTCTGCCACGAAATTTGAAAAGTGGTACGAGGACTGGAACGGGGTCTACTCAGCCTCGGGTGGCCCAAATGAGTAGAGGGGGTTCGATTCCCCCTCAGCCATCCTCGAAGTGGTTTTCCGTGGTTTCCCACTTCGTCTTCGGGAAAATGCCGGGATGGTACCTTCTTCAAGGCCACGGCTGCCTCCTTCCCTCTTCCTTGCCTATCCATCCTCACCATCCCTTACCTTCCCTCATGAGGCCCCTGTTCGCTTTGCAGGTGAGGCCGCCTGGGCGAGGTGCCAATCCCACCTCACCAGTTGTAGGCTATCTCTTCCGATTCGATGTTCCCAGCTCTAGGATACTGCCCGTAGAGGCGGTAGTGGTGAGTTCCCTCGCTGAGTCCGTGGGTTCCACCAACCTGGAGGGTAAACGACTAAAAAAAAAAAAAAAAAAAATAATAATAATAATAATAATAATAAATACAGCCCTTTAATCCGCAAAGGGCAATGGCCTCCTGCCTAGGCAGGAATATTGCTCCATTACACTCATTAGGTGAGCAGTCCTAAAGAGTAGTGAGGCGCCTAGTGGTGCACTTTTCTGGCATGTTACTCTGTTCTTGAATTGTTCTTATAGCTATTGATATATCTATTCCTAACCTATTTACAGTATTCTCTATGTTATGTATTCTTGTTCTTATATCTAATATTTGCAAAATTGCTAATGTTTCTCGCACGTTCACTTTATTTTTAGTAGAGTTTTAACTGTCCTCAATACATTATCGCTTTTGTATTTAAAGCTTCACTATGTTGCACTGAGATGCTCCTTTCCTTTCCTCGCATATACTATGTTTTGAAAAGGAGCTTTTCTAGGGTCTTCCACTCTTGTCTGTCTCTTGCTCTTCTTGTCCATTGTGGTCCGGCAAATTTCTTGAATGTGTCAGCCCAGCGTGTCCTCTGTCTTCCTACGTTTCTCCAACCGGTTCTGGGGTCCCACATCGTTAGTCTGTGCGTCCACCTCCTATGCTCCATCCTCGCTACGTGGCCTCCCCATTTCCATTTTAGTCTGTCCGCTGTGTTGGTTCTTCTACGTATCTCCTCGTTCCTTATTCTATCTTTCAGCGTGATATTGAGGATTTTTCGTTCCATCCTGCGTTGGACTATCTGGAGCGTTTTTCTTTGCTGCGAAGTTAGTGACCATGTTTGGCATCCATACAGCATTACTGGGATTACACATTTATCTAGAACTTGTGTTTTCAGACTTAGTTTCTGAGATTTATCTCCTAAAATGAATTTCAAGGACCAGAATCTTGTCCATGCTTGCCCAATTCTTCTTTTGATTTCCTTCTCCGTATTGTTATGGAATGATATGTTTTGACCTAGGTATGTATAGTCCTGTACATACTATAATGTTTCACCGTCAATGTTTACTGGTTTTTCGGTCGCATTTGTCATCAGTTTCGTTTTCCTCGGGTTCTTGGTTAGGCCAGCTTCTTTGCTGACCTTGTTTAATTCTGTTACCATTTGTTTTAAGTCTGGTGCTGATTTTGCCATCAGTATGATGTCGTCTGCACACCGTAGGTGTGTCAGGTTTTGTCCATCTATATTGATGCCGTGTCTTGTTTTCCATTTTTTTCCGGAATTGGTTTTCTGGCAGGCATATAAATAGTTTGGGTGAGAGGGGGTCTCCTTGTTTCACTCCTCTCTCTAGCTCGAAGTGTTTTCCCTCCATTTCTGTCCGTATTTTTGCCTGGCAACCCTCGTAGATTTTTGCTAAAAGTCTGATATACTTGTTCTGTATGTTTTGGTTCTCTGGGGCCTCTAGAATATATTTGTGTTCCACGGAGTCAAAGACTTTGTTATAGTCTATAAATGCAATATAGGCTTTAAGGTTGAATTCTTGCAGTTTTTCAATGAGTTAACAAGGCATTAAGCACCGAAAAAAGAACTATTTTTTTTACAGACTGTTTATTGGTTCATCCTCAGTGTACTGATACTCATTCATATGGAACATTTTAATAGAATTTTAAAATATTTTTTTCATTGAACCTCTAATTTTTTCATTAAATATTTGGAGATTTTTTTAAAATTATCTACTTGAACAAATTGACTCTTCGAGGATCCACAGTATCGATGTGCAATACGCTATAAATTATATGACAAAATAATTATGGAGATACCACTAGTTGTTCCTGAGAAAATGGGGATTTTATATTGAAAAAAATTTTTTTTTGAGAAATTTGATGTTAAAGTAAGGCCATTTCATTTTGAAGCATTTTCACACAGTTTCACTTTCCCCCTACATATATTATACAACTAACAGTGTCACTTAAACCTGAATTTAATATAACTAATTATAATAATAATAATAATAATAATAATAATAATAATATCGTATGGCCTCGGGTGCCGGATGCAAGCTTTGTAATTTGGGACCCAGAGGGTAGCTTGCATGTCGAATTTCGTTGTTCCTTGAATCACTATGAAAGTCATGGAGGTTAGATATCTAAGCTCCTTGAACACTATAGCGCTTTCTAGTAGAGAAATGAGGAACTTTGTGTTGGCGGAAACTCCCGAGATTAATTTTGCCATTATGAACACGGCCTACTGAATTCAAATGGGTTCTTAGACATGCCAACATCGTATGACATGCGTGTCATATTTTTGCCGCCTTTCAAAAAATCACTTACCACGGCCAGGAGCGAACCTGCAATCTTGGGCTTAGTAGACCGACACGGTATCCACTCACCCACCGTGGAAGCTATAACTAATTAATAATATGTTAATATTTGTTACCATTGTGATGGGTTATTCCCTTTTTATGAAAAAAATGTATGAGATTCATAAATAAATTAATAAATACAGTTGGATGGCCAGTTTCGTCAAGCGATCATCATCAGATCCATTACACTTAGGCTATTAATTCTATTGGTACGTAGTAGCAACTATATAGGTGTATTGTGCCCGTTAGACGGGGTTGTCGGGGGACCATCGACCGCTGACACCCTTCTCGACAGAATAGCCAACTGATGATTTCCTTTAAAACATAAGTCAAACCACAACCTTCTAGACCGAATAGTTTGTGTGATATACTGTTTATGAAACCTTGCAAGATTTTTAAAAGAAAAAATAGGATTTGAGTAATACAATAAAATTAAATTAAAAACAGTAAATATTGGACTATTATAATAAAACACATACCATACCAAATTAATCAGACTTAATCATATAACTTATTATTAATGTGTAAAAAGTGAAAATATCAAAATTAACCGATTTGGACCTTTACGACTTCCCTTAATGATGCAAAACTTAGAAATGACGATCCCATAATCTAAACCAGTCTTCCTCCCCCAAACTAATGTATAAAGGTGTAGCTACTGTTGCTGTGATACACTTAAGCAGTAAGCCCTAAACTACAGTAGAATTGTTTGAAACGGAGGCTTCGGTGGCGGAGTTGGTAGCATGCTGAGCTTCTATGCCCAAGATCGCGGGTTAAATCCAGCGTTAAAAATCCCTCAGTGTGCCTTCCTTCGGAGGGGAAGTAAAGCCGGCGGTCCCATGTCATAGATGTATGGCATGTTAAAGAATCTTCCACTAATTACACCTGTGTGAAGCTAAATTAGGTTAAGAATGTAAACAACGCTCTTAGGTTCCTACGTTCTTTGCATCTGGTAGCTACGTTCTGAACTAATAGTCGTTGATGGTGGCGTTTGGCGGCAAAAGTAGGAACTATTTGAAGAACTCAAAAGTCTGCAGTCCTTACTTGAGTTTAAAAAAAACTGATAGTTAGTCTGAAAGACTAGACTTTGTATCATTTTAAATGCTACAAATGCTGCGTGAACTCAAAGTCCGTTAGCAAAAAATAAATAAAAATAAAAAATAAAAGAAAAGAAAATTTTAACAAGAAGTTCCGTGAAGAACTATACAGCCTACTTTTCATGCCAATGATTATTCTACAGAATATGAACCTATCTAGAATAATGACGAAATTAAGTTGGTAATATCGAAATATCTAATTAGTTCAAAACATACCTGGTATAATGCAGCCTAATAGAGCACTACAGTTGGCAGCCCTGGTGACTGAATATATTTTTAGTTCCATCTCTTAAGGTACAGAATACAAAATTTGGTTGAAGTCCAATGGACGTTACATGCAGTTAGACACTGGATCGATCAGCACGCGTAAAAGCATATTGCCAACAATACCATGCGTGTGCTGGTCAGAAATTATCTGAAATATTATGATATCTTGTGCCGATTTTGGATGAAATCCATTTGTTAGTATAGAAGTTACATGTATTTTAAAATTGGACATATCAGCAGGCATAGAATCATGTTGGCAGCACTGCCTTGTATTAATGACTCCAAATTAATCTAGAATGTCAGGTGCTATACGTGTGCAAAGTATAGAGCTGTAGGCTTGCATACTTTCTGATATATTGATATTAGGTTAAAAACAATATAGACAGCATTTATTAACAGTTGGCAGCCCTGATTGCTCTTAACAATACTTATAGTCATATCTGTCATGGTACACATAGCACATACGAAATTTGGTTGAAATCCAACTGATAGTATAGAAGTTACATGTATTTAAAAATTGTTACTGTCAGCAGGCTTATAATCATGTTGGTAGAACTGACGAATATAAGTTACTCCAAATTAATCTAAAATGTCAGAATATACGTGTGCATAGTTTAAAGCTGTTGGCTTGCATACTTTCTGATATATTGGTATTTGGATAAAAATAAATAAATAGAGAGAGCAATTATTAACAGTTGGCAGCCCTGGTGGCTCTTAGGAATACGATCAGTCATATCTGTTTATGTATAGATATTACATACAAAATGTGGTTAAAATTCAATTGATAGTGTAGAAGTTAAATTCATTTAAACATTGGACATATCAGAAGGCTTAAAATTATTTTGGCAACACTGTCATGGTTGGCCTCCTGGAAATTAAACTGAAATAGTATTATCTACATGTGTGCCAATTTCGGAATAGCTCCCATGCATACCTTGCAAGATATCCAACATGGAGCTCAAATTTCTAGTGCGTTTTTTCAGCAGTTGGTAGCACTGATATCATTTTCAAATATGGACGTGAGCTATTCCGGTGCACATTTTTACTCATACTAAATTTGGTTTTGATTGCTGCAGCCGTTTAGGAGTTGATAGAGGGGGACACACACACAGCCAGACAGACAGACAGAAGGACAGACAGACAGACACACATTTTCCCGGATCGATCTCATAAGTCTACTTTTTCCTCATTTTTGCAAAATGTGAAAAGTAGGCTAAACAAATGGAAAAAAAACAAGTGCAAACCAAGGTCAAAGGAGGTAGCTGGCTGGATGACGACATGCCGCACTCAAAGAATATGGGTACGCTGCTCTCTCACGGATACATGGTGAACCGTCGCCGCCATGCGTGCGTGTGGCGGTGCTTCCGGTGACGGCCGTTTCAAAACCATGACGAAAAAACTACATGGTAAAGTCCTGATGTGTCTTTACTGTATATGGTTACTATAATGTGGCTCTGCAAGACTCACGTTTTGAAACCTTTTTGGACCCTTTAACTCTTCAACTGTTGGCACAAATGAGGAAAATCCTTGATTTTACATTTTGCTAAGTTGGGGACCGCTACTTTGTCTGCTAAGAAGCGTTTACATCACAATCGATTTATGAACGCATCGCTTTTGTGCCATATGTGGAGCGCAATTTATCAGATTTCCCAGAGCATATTATACATATATACATAAAATGGGTTATTTGAGGGCAAAATGCCCTCCCAGGAGGACTGGCCGCCATCACAACTACGGTGATCTTCGGCCTGAGAGCATATTAAAATATGTAAAACTTATATTGACCAAATTACAACTTGGACTTGAGAAGTGAAAAATTATTCAATTTTTTTTATCCTTCATAAATATTGATTTACATAGGTTTGAGTGTAAACCAAGGTAAATAACAAATCACCTATTTTGGTGCGTCGTATTTGTTATTACTCTTCATAGTGTACCTGCTGCAGGGTGGCAATCGCTGTAGATATACGCACTCTTCGTGCTGCTATCTTATGGCGATATTGGGAACTGCTAACACTAGGCCTATAAATGGCTCGCAACATCACTACAGTAGGCCTATACATGCGGTGTCTCGATTTTGATCAAAATGTTACTTTCCACGGTTTACACTCGAACCCTTCGGAGAGCTTTGAAGCTATATTACAGTGTTGCCATATTGATAAATGATATTACCACATTCCAGTCGGTCTTCACAATATATTTCCAATTACTGGGACATGCGAAATATTGCCTGCGAAAATTACATAGCCTATGAAGGAAATAAAATCTGAAAAGTTTTTTTAAGTTCAACTGCTTTTATCAAAGTTCCTAAAACACACACAGTCTTTTAGCCTATTTACATTTATGAAAACACTGACAGTCAGTCTGAAAGACTAGACTTTATATCATTTTAAATGCTACAAATGCTGCGCGAACTAAAGTCCGTTAGCAAAAAAAATAAAAAATGCAAGAGCAAACAAAGGTCAAAGGAGGTAGCTGGCTGGATGACATCACGCTCACCGGAGTGCGTGGGGAAAGGGGGAAGCTCAAGCAGTACTATGACGTCACACACCTCAGTGTATTCTCGGTACAGTTCGTCCCGTCACCGTAACGAAGCGTAGCGTAGTCGACATAATCATTTAAAAGAGACTGAAAGACTGGACTTAATATCATTTTAAATGCTAGCAGCCGAGTACCAAGAAGGCAGTGCGAGAACAGAGTTTAAAGATTCTATTTTGTTTTTTCACTGCTTACTTGATTGTTCTCTCACTGCCTTCTTGGTACTCGGCTGCTACATCGTACTGTGACGTCACACACTTCAGTGCATTCTCGATACATTTCGTCCCGTCACCGTAACGTAACGCCAGACCTCAGCGTAACGACGAAGTCGACAAGATCATTTAAAATGATAAAATGTTAAAACAGATAACACACACTAATACAGCCAACACCGGTTATCAGACAGATTCTACACACACCCAAAGTACACGGGGCTACATGACCACGTTGTCGCAGCCCCTAAACTTAGGAACCAACCAACTAACTAAACTAATGTGCGCAAATGAACTACAAGTACTCTGTAGTGATGATTAAAAGCTATAACTACAACATAACATATTGTTTGTCTACAATATAAATTATTCTAGAGTACCCCTTAACCCACTTAAGCGCATTATAGCCTATACGTATTGTTGAATTTTACAGCTTTAAGTTGGTTCCATGATAACCTTATAGCCGTTTGCGAACGTTCAAAGTAATGTAATAAGTGGAATGGCATTGCGTATTACAGAAACAGATGGACTCCTGAGATTGTGTTGCCATGGTTACCGGCTTGCATTATTTCATTAGTTTATTAAGTGAAATTAGTTTTCTGGGTATATCTCAAAAACTGTTGGTTTTAGGGTCTTAAAATGTGGTTTAGGGCCCCAGAGTTTCGTCTCTCACATTGAGGGGCTGAAAATGAGCGTTGTCTCGCCCTTCTACGCCTATTTCAGCATGTATTTTAAGGGGGTAGGCCCCCTTTTATGAGAGGTACGGAGAAGACTTACATAAATGATTAGTGTCGTGCCTCTGATGGATATATGTATCAAATTTTACGTTGATCCACCCAGCCGTTCTCGAGTTATAAGGACACAAATAATTGTCCACAGACAGACAGATAGACAGACACAAAATAAATATTTTTGCGCGCATCCGTCATAAAACAGTCTGAAACGCGCAAATATCGCAAATTTCCGTGGAAATTCAGAAAAAACAGACAAACTTTCATTTTTAGCCTATTTTCAATTTTGAAAAAAGTAGGCTCATGAGATCACCTTTTGTCCGTGTGTGTGTGCGTGTGTGTGTGATTCGTGTGTGTGTCCCCCCCTAATAAAATCTAAACGGCTAGAGCAATTTCAATGAAACTCGGTAAGTTCATAGCACTATTCCGGGCGACCCCGACCGTGCCCTTGAAATTTTGTTACGACTCACCAATCCAACATGGCGGCTGTGCGAAATATTTCATCAGCATTCAATATCTCCGAAACTATTAGCGACATTACCCTGATATTTTGTATGGTGATAAAGGGAACTACTATAAGTTCACTTATGTGACCTTTGAAAACCTGGAAACTACAAAAACAACATGGCGGCCAAGCGAAGTTGCGACTTTTAAATAGACGTTTCTCGCGATTTAACCAACCAAACGCAATGAAACTTGGTAGAGTATATGTTCATATACATTGTAATGCACCGACATCTAACTTCGTTCAATTGTTTACATAACCACAAGATGGCGGATGTGCGAAATATTTCACCGGCATTCTATATCTCTGAAACTATTACTGGTATCTCCCTGAAATTTTGTACGGAGATAAAGAGCACTACTGGAAGTCCATCTATAGGTCTTTCAAAAACCGGTTAACTACAAAACGAACATGGCGGCCGAGCGAATTTGAAAATTTTAAATAGTCCTTTGTCGCGATTTAATGTTCCAAACGCACTGAAATCTGGTGCAGGAAATATTTATACACATTATAATGCACTGGTATCTAATTTAGTTCAATTGTTTACATAACCTCATGATGGCGGCTGTGCGAATTTTAAAATTAAGTTTTTATTTCTTGTGATGTAGTCATGCGATCGAAGTGAAAGTTTGAATAATGAACCTACGTAATAATTTTCCTTTAATGGTACATGACTCTATGGCCTATACATTTAACAATCCAACATGGCGACCATCCGAAATATTTAGACGGCTCTGAATATCTACGAATCTATTATAGCAATCAAACTGAATTTTATAATGTTCATAGGGGCTATGAACTTAAGTTCACCTATAGGACTTTAAATAACCTAGTGATCACAAATCCAACATGGCGGCGACGCGAAGTATAAACATTCACATGGACGTTTCTCGCAATTTAACCATCCGAATGCAGTGAAACTTGGTACAGTAAATCCTCATACGAATGTTAATCCACTGGCATCTAATGTATTTCAATTTTTTCCATAACCTCAAGATGGCAGTTGTGCGAAATTTTAAAATCTCCTTGTTACTTCTTGTGTCCTAATTATGCGATTGAAGTTTGAATACTACACGTACACAATAATCTGCATGTAACAGTACATAACTCTAGGACCTTCATATGTAAAATCCAACATGGCGACCATCCGAAATATTTAGTCGGTTCTCAATATCTACGAGTCTATTACATCACTCAAACTGAAATTGTGTATGTTGATAGTGGCAATTAACATAAGTAGGATATATGAAAATAGGCTGCATAGTTCTTCACGGAACTACTTGTTATATATATAGAGATATAGGCTACATCTTAAGTACACGAAATTAATTTCAGGTTATTTTTCACATATTCCAGTAAGTTAATCGGAATGATTTTTATGTTGACCGACTGGAAGCTAAAATATTAAATGATTTTCAGTCGGTCAATACGATTTAATGGGTGTTTCCCTACACCTGAAAACAATTTACATGAGATTAGTAAATAAATTCACTTGGTTGCCCAGTTTCAGTGTAGCTAGTGGAAGTGAATAGCAGTTGCACGAGAGCGGATCGCACAAACAATAAGCTAAATTCATATTGAATTCCTAGCTGACTATTCACTAACAATCACAGAATATCACACTAAACAAGTAAACTTGAAAAAGTGAAAAATCACATATTGTTGTTGTTTGAGTCTGCGGTCTTTTGACTGGTTTGATGCAGCGATCCATGTCTCCCTGTCTTGAGCTAATCGTTTCATCTCTACATAGCTACCGCACCCTACATCCGAGGCTATCTGTTTAACATATTCTAACCTTGGTCTACCCCGACAGTTCTTGTCCTAAACCCTTCCTTCCATAACTAACCTTGCAAATCCTGTGTGTCTAAGTATCTCTCCTACCAACCTATCTCTTCTCTTCATTACCAGTCGCCAGAAACATCTCTCCTCTCCCACTAGTCTCAATACCTCTTCGTTTGTAACCCTATCTACCCATCTGATCTTCATCATTCTCCTGTAACACCACATTTCAAACGCTTCAATTTTCCTCTTCTCTGCTGCACCAATAGTCCAAGTTTCACTTCCAAAGAACGCCACAAGTTGGGCAAGTGAATAATAACTGCTGTAAGTAAATAAATGTATATATTGTAAATGCCCTCACCCATACTTATAGACATAGATTTAACGCTCTAAGTGTTGGGTGGTTGGTTCCTTAGTTTAGGTGCAGCAACAACGCGGTCATGTAGCCCCGTGTACTTTGGATGTGTTTAGAATCTGTCTGATAACCGGTGTTAATTGTGATGACTGTATTAGTGTTTGTTATCTCTTTTAATTCAAGTAAGGACTGATGACAATAATTTCTAGTAGATCCTATTTTCACTACCGTCCACGACACCTAGCTTGCGGACTTGTCTACTAGATGGCACCGCAGTCAGCACCTGGCGGCGGACGTTGGAACTAATAGAGCGTTATCAATTCTATTTTTTTATTTAGTCAATTTACCCGCTAGGTTGGTGGTTCCCACGGACTCAGCGACGGAACTTACCACTACTGCCTCTATGGGCAGTGTCCTGGAGCTTGAAACATCTGGAATGGAGGGATACAACTGGGGGGGGGGGGGGTGTGATCAGCACTTCGCCCAGGCGGCCTCACCTGCAAAGCGAACAGGGGCCTCATGAGGGATGGGAAGGGATGGAAGATTGGGATGGATAGGCTAGAAAGAGGGAAGGAGGCGGCCGTGGCCTTACAGTAGGTACCATCCCGGCATTTGCCCGAAGACGAATTGGGAAACCACGGAAAACCACTTCGAGGATGCCTGAGGCATTTGGGCAACCCGAGGCTGAGTAGACCCCGTTCCAGTCCTCATACCACTTTTCAAATTTCGTGGCAGAGCCGGGAATCGAACCCAGGACCTCTGGGGTGGCAGCTAACCATGCTGACCGCTACGCTATGGAGGCGACGTTATCAATTCTAACCTGCAAATTTTGGCTTCACACAAGTGTAGTTAGTGGAAGGATGTTTTTCATGCCTTAAATCTGTGACATGGGACCGCCGGCCGGCTTTACTTCCTCTCCGAAGGAAGGCATACTGAGGGATTTTTAACGGTCCAAGTGTAATGGATCTGATGATGATCGCTTGACGATTGAAACTGGTCATCCAAGAGTATTTATTAATCTCACGTAGGCCTACTTTTTACAGGATTCGGGGCCACCCATTACAATTGGGTACAATCGTGTTCACCAACTAAGAAACATTCATTTCGATAACTAATACAACACTGGAAAATGACTTCTAACACGATAATGTTGTATTTCCGGAGAGCACCCTTCCACCTAGCAGTGGCTTAGCAACGAAATGTTCGAGGAATTGTGCACAATGTTGTTGTTGTTGTTGCTTATTGTACGGGCTGCGACATTTTGGTCATGTAGCCTCGTGTGTTTTGGGTGTGAGTGGAATTTGTGGGATAACATGTGTTATTGTGTTGGCTGTACCGTCCCAGAATTTGCCTGGAGTAGAATTGGGGGTGGAGAACCACGCAAAACCCTCCTCTTCTCAGTTTTGCCTCGCGAGGCTGAGTGTACCCCGTTCCAGGCCACACACAAGAATTAAAATTTATTGACTGAGCCGTAAGTCAAACCCGGACCTCCGGGGTGACAGTCAAGAACGCCAGCCACTACACCATGAGGTGGACTGTGCACAATTAGCTGGAAGTAGGCCTACATTTTTCTGAAATCACAATTATTTTCGAATAATAATAGCCTAATAATAATAATAATAATATCGAATGGCCTCGGATGCCGGGTGCAAGCTTTGATACTTGACGCCCAGAGGGTGGCTTGCATCTCGAATATTTTGCTTTCCTTGAAGCGCTATGAAAGTCTAGGAGGTTAGATATCTAAGCACCTTGGCACTATAGCGCTCTCTAGTAGAGAAAGGAACAGTTGTTTTGGCGGAAAATCCCGAGATATTTTTGCCATTATGAACACGGCCTACTGAATTCTAATGGGTTCTTTAACATGCCAACAACGTATGACATGCGTGTCGTGATTTTTGTCGCCTTTCAAAAATCACTTACCATGGCCAGGAGCGATCCTGCAAGCTTTTGGTTGGTAGTCCGACACGATAACCACTCACCCACCGTGGTAAGATCATTTTCAAATAATCTACCTATAGGCCTATTTATTGATATTTTGCGGGAGAGTGAGCTGGTATCGTTAGACTATTTCATGTTGTGTTTGTTTGTATGTTTTATTTTGGGACTTTGACGTCGTGGTCATTTCTGCCCGGTGTACTTGGGTGTATGTGTGAGGGGGTGAAATTTGTCTGATAAACTGTGTTTTACTGATGTTTGTATTAGTGTGTGTATTTGTAATAGAGGTGCTTCTAGAATGGCCCACCACTTCTCAGTTTTGCCTCACGAGACCTGAATTAAATTTCTTGGCAGGGACGGGAATCGAACCCTGACCTCTGGGATGACAGTCAAGAATGCTAGTCGGATGTGTGCTTGTGCAGAAATAAACTTGGTTTCTTACTCAGCAACTTTTCTAGGTTTGTGCCGTGAATTGTGTGGGGTTTCGCCTAGGACACGAAGTTAGCTCATCAGCGGGCTCTTGGTGTCCCCGCCCAGACCCCCACAGGAATACCGAACTTCGCGCTACCTCCCTTTCTATGAAGCGCACCTGCGCCTCTTTACTGCGAGAACTAAAAGCTCAAGCAGCCTTAACCTCCTTATGAAGCCTTCCAAAACGATGGTATATTGACTTTCACGGCCAGTTAATTAAAACTCAGCTATTTTCCTAGATTTGTGCCGTGTCTAGTATGAGGTTTCGCCTAGGACACCAAGCCGATTCATCAATGGGCTCTAGTGTCCCTGCCCTGACCCCCACAGGAGTAGCGAACTGCGCGCTACCTCCCTTTTTTTGAAGCGCACCTGCGCCTCTTTACTTCGAGAACTAGATGCTCAAACAGCCATAACCTCCCTTTGAAGACTTCCAAAAGGATGGTATAGCCTATTTGCTTCCACGGCCAAACCGTGAAACCTCACACTACACATGGCACAAACCTAGAATGATTGCTGGGTTTTAATTCACTGACCGTGAAAGCCAATATACCATCTTTTTGGTTCTTACTATACAAATTTACTCGTTCACAAGTAGTCTAGTTCTGTGAAGAAATTAATGTGCTACTATATAGTCATTCCCATATCAAAATGCTTCCGCCAATGAAATAGATTTTCAATGAACATGCGTTTACGATAAGTTAGCCTACTTGCAATAGAACATTGTTGCTGATGACCTTAATGACACGCCTCCCTATAACATTCATCACAACCACGACTATTTGAATCCGGCCCTGTGGCCATATGGTTACCGCGTTAGGCTTTGGCCTGTAGGGCCCCGGGATCAATTCACGGCCGGGGGCACCGGGGACTTGAATCTCCTGGCCCGAGGACTGGGCGTGGGCCTATGTGACGTCTTCTTCATAGGATGCGCGAAATTAAAATGTGTATTTAGTTTTCGTACTGCCACCATATTGAATTTACAAAATTCATTTGAATAAATAGACCTAGGCTATTTAATTAAGATTGTAGTGACATGTTTCACTGAGCCCGTATTGTTGTATCACCAAAAATAATTTTAAATATCCATGTAGTCGCCATGTATTTGAGCTCACCAGTTTTAAGACACATATTATATGTACATAATAGTCTTTTATAACTATACAAAATTTCAGTTTAATTGCTGCAATGGTTTCGGAGATATTTAAGCCAATGAAATATTTTCCGAGGTCGACATGTTCGATTATTTCACTTGTAGGCCATCTAGTTATAACTTATAGCAGAAGATGTAGATTATTGTGGAGATTCAATACACAAACTTTCACTTCGATCTTTTGATTAGTACAGAAGAAATATACCATGTTTTAAAATTCCACATAGCCGCCATCTTTAATTTTTCATATCAATTGACTTAAATTAGACGCCAATTGAACATGTTAAGTATCTCCGCGCTCGGATGTTTAAGTCGTGAGAAAAGGTCATTTAAATATTTGAAGTTCATATGACCGCCATGTTGATTTTGCTTTAATCAAGTAGCCTCTATCGCCACACAATATTTCAGGTTGACAGCAGCAATACTTTCGCAGATATTGAATGCCAGCTTCCTATATTTGACAGTGAAGGACTATATCACAAAGTATTTCAGTTATTTCCTTAAAACTTTCCTCAAATGTAAATGACACTTCTACAATAATAAATTATATATACAGGGTTTCAGTTTGCTATAGCTTGTGGTTCTGAAAAGCAGTAGCAATTATCACAGAGAGATTTAAATATTTAAAAAGAAATAATTGTTATTTTCAGAAAGTCTATAGGACCAATCTAGACTAAAGTTGATATTGTATGTGTGCTAGTAAAATTAAGAGACATCTTCATTGGCTGTTGAAAACCAGACTAACAACCACCAATGTTTTACCGGTACTGAAAATTTAGATTTACTATAACATAGATATTTCTAATATCTTTTCATTCATTTAGGCCTACACTATTGTTTGAATGTAATCTTGGATACAGTATTCATTCTTACATAATCTGAAAACTTTTATATTAGCTACTCCAATTCAAAGAATTAATCTTCAGAATAACCGTTTGAACAGATTTTATTTACATCAGAAAGTAGTTGTCTGAGCAGCTTGTAGACAGTCCACAATTTCAGATAAGTCTCAATATTTCAACACATTAACACTACTTCGTATGCTGTAGTTATAGCTTTTTACTATCATCACAGCAGAGTACTTGCAGGTCATTTCTGCATATTAGTTTACAATTCTACTGTAGTTTAGTTTACCTATACCTTCATAGAGTAGTTTAGGGGAGGAAGACTGTTCTTAGCCTATTTCCATTTATGAAAAAAAAAAATAGGCTTATGAGATCACCTTTTGTCCGTGTGTCTGCCTGTGTGTGCGTGTGTGATGGTGTGTGCAACCCCTCCCCCCTAATAACTTCTAAACGGCTGGCGCTATTTCAATGAAACTCAGTAAGTTCATAGCACTATTCCGGGCAACCCCTACCGTTCCCTTCAAATTTTGTTACCTCTCACCAATCCAACATGGCGGCTGTGCGAAGTATTTCACCAGCATTCAATATCTCCGAAGCTATTACCGATATCACCCTAGAATTTTGTACAGTGATAAAGGCAACTACTAGAAGATCACCTATGTGACGTTTTAAAATCTCGTAACTACAAAACCAACATGGCGGCAAGGCGAATTTGCGACTTTTAAATAGACGTTTCTCGCAATTTAACCAACCAATCGCAATGAAACTTGGTGCAGTATATTTTTGTACAAATTGTAATTCACCGACATGTAACTTCGTTCAATTGTTTACATAATCTCAAGATGGCGGCTGTGCGAAATATTTCACTGGCATTCTATATCTCTGAAACTATTACTGGTATCACCATGAAATTTTGTACGGAGATAAAGGGCACTACTGGAAGTTAATCTGTGAGACTTTCAAAAACCGGTTAACTATAATACGAACATGGCGGCCAAGCGAAGTTGAAAGTTTTAAATAGACTATTCTCGCGATTTATTGATTCTAACGCAATTAAACTTCGTATAGGAAATGTTTATACACATTGTAATGCACTGGTATCTAATTTAGTTCAATTGTTTACGTAACCTCAAGATGGCGACTGTGCGAATTTCGAAAATTAAGTTTTTATTTCTTGTGTTCTAATCATGGGATCGAAATCAACATTTGCATAATTAACGTACACAATATTCATCATCTAATACTACATAACTCTATGGCCTACATATATTAAAATCCAACATGGCAACCATCCGAAATATTTAGACGGTTCTCAATATCTATTAATCTACTACAGCAATCAAACTGATATTTTGTAAGTGTATAGAGGCTATAAGCATACGTTCACCTATGGAACGTTCAATAACCTGGCGAGCACAAATCCAACATGGCGGCTACGCGAAATTTAAATATTCAAATGGACGTTTCTTGCGTTTTAACCATCCGAGCGCAGTGAAACTTGATACGGTAAATGCTTATACGAAGTATAATCGACTGGCATCTAATTCATTTTTTATTTCATAACCACAAGATGGCGGCTGAGCGAAATTTTAAAATCCCGCTTTTATTTCTTGTGTCGTAATCATGTGATTGAAGTTAGAATAATACACCTACACAATAATCTTCATGTAATAGTACTTAAATCTAAGGCCTATAATATAAAATCCAACATGGTGACCATCCAAAATACTTAGACGGTTCTTAATATTTACGAATCTATTACAGCAATCAAACTGACAATAACATTTTTATGTTGATAGGGACAATTACTATTAGAAGGATATATGAAAATAGGCTATTTAGTTCTTCACGGAACTACTTGTTGTTGATGGGATCGTCATTTCTATGTTTTGCAACATTACATAAAATATATTTCTTTTTTTTGGGGGGGGGGGGGGAGGGAGTGTATAATGCTTTAATATTTATCAGTAATAATTACTGTAAAACTTCGTTTAACCGTCACTCTTTAACCCGTCAGTTTCTGTTAACCGTCATTGCTATAATAGCATAATAATACTGTGCCCGTTTAGACCGGAGTCCGCACGACCACATATGCATTTTACCAATAATCAGTCAGCACGAGAATCAAAATATCCCGGAGCGCCAGATGGGTTAAAGCAAATCGCAAAAACGACATCAAATTTATAAAAATGCTTTGCTGATTTTTGGCTCAATGCAACAATAAGGATAGAAGGAGATTTAATGGGGTAAGACACATCTGGTAAAATTATCTCAGTTTATTTAAAGTTAAAATCTGACTGCATGAATAATGCTCAAAGCAGCATCATCCACGTGTGGCGATCCACACTCTTATTTACACACAATATACAGAAATCTTCCAAACACATTTGACAATCTTTTTGAAAACACAAGTCCGATTGTTAGTCCTGTGGACTGTGTTCCAAAATTATTAACATTTTAACTCCAGTGCAAAATGAATTGTCCATACTGGAAATAACGTCGATCACTGTTTGACTATTTACATGATATTAACACTCGTAGAATAAATGTTTATAGAATTTCTTAGACTTTCATTTGTTTTCCAGTTTTCCAAAATATATCGTTGAAACTATTATTATCATCGTAGCAACACAAATTATTAACACATATTAACAACATCTGAAAAGTATTTGACCATTGAGCATAGCATCGAAGAACTGTGCGAAGCACAACAACAATTAATTGTTCTTCTGACATTAAACATTCGAGAAGTGACTCGATTATGAACTTCAAGTTCCAAACAAAACATATGATTTCTAAATCATTAACTTGATCAACAAATGGTTGAACCATTCAACTATTAGATTTTCCACTTGGAATTATTATGAAAAAAAATATTTATATTTATGGCCATTTCTAGCAACTTTCACAACTTGCAATTCTTCGACAGAATGCGGAAATTAGAATTGTAGTCTTATAATGAATTCATTTAGTTCATGGCACTAGGATTGAAAATATCCTTCAAATTATTCGTGGTTAAAGAATTATTTTAAATTGGCAGTGGCCCATTCTACTATTTGTGTAAGGACACAATATTATAACAACAACAACAACGGCAAAGGTCTTCCTCTGAAGAAGAATAAACTACTATCATGACAAATCCGGGTTCTAGCAAAATCAAATTCTAAATGGAATTCGTAAACAAGGTTGAAATAAGAACTGATGGTTTCAAAGAAATAACCTTCGGGTTATTCATACGACGAAATGTGTGGCTCCAATACTCCAACTATAAACCTGAGCCATCGAACCTGCTATTTGATTGATGCTCGAAAAAACCTTCATTCCTGCGACTTAAACCTGCGCACCTGGGAATGGCATTACAACTACTCCACACACATAAATTATCTTCCCAAAATTTATACAATAAATCAAGCCTCTGCTTGTTATCAACACTGGAAGATTAATAAACTTACAAGTTTATTTTATTTTACCATTCAGTTCAACCCGTGAATTTACCATACTCATAAAAAGCTTCATTTCACTTTCGAGTGTATTTACGTCATGATTTTATATAAATACAAAAATCCTATTTGATACAAATATCATTTGCTTCCGTTTCATGCCTCTCCGTGTTATATGAAACATATACTTTGCTCATTGCAAATATCAACTGTTCAACCAGAACTGAAATGTAGGTTGAATGCGGGCATGCGCTAACCACTCTCCTTCGTAAAATCTCCTGTTCCAAACTAGAAATGTTTAAACTACTTCATAGGCTCTTTCTCAATACATATGATTATTATAAAATATAATATCCAAGAATTATTTAGAAAAATTATGAAAATTATTATTATTATTATCAGTGGATTATTATTATTATTATTTCAAATATGTTTAATTATCATCTCATTATGTGAGAATCCACATGTTCGAACCTTCGAATATGGAAAAAATATCCATTCCTCAACAAAAATAAATTTAACTTTTACAGTTACATCGGCTGATTACCGTGATTTCCCAAAAATATGAAAAATTCAAATAAATGCTCAAAATGCTCGGTCATCGATCCTAAACTGTTCTGAGTGCTGAAAATGCTCAGAATAAATCTAACTAGTCTTGCGTAAATCATTACAAGCTTTAAATACGACGAAAAAAATGTGTTGGTCATCTGCAGAAAAATAGTTTGTTCCAATTAGCTAAGCATAAAATAATTCAAATGTGGCTTACATTTCTTGATGTTCTTGAAGTGTAGTAAACCTGGTCTATACCAGATTTATCCGTAGACATGCCCTAGCGGACAAGCACGTATAATCCTTGTATCGGCCGCCATTGTAGACCCACAAATCGTCTAGCCAGACATAGTGGTAGTATCTTTCGACGTTTTAAATGCCTGTGGTTCCATTTTAATATGGGCTTCTAACAAAGCCATAACAATTTGTTTGAAAAGGGTCAGATCTAAGCGATCTCTTCTTAAATGTGTCAGTTGTAACTTAACTCACTGTAATCTCATCAGTACAAGAAAAACATTGACAGTCTAAGCAGTTAACGGCTGTTCTGAAGATCGTTCCCTGGGCATGGTTTGTATATCACCATCTGCCATGCGCTAGACAACTTGCAGTTTCCCTTGCGTAGACTAATGAACGCCACCGTTATAGACTATTCTTCAATGTACTGACGGATTGAAGTGGTTAAATAGTTACAAAATATGAAAACTGACTTCAAATGGATCTAAACATCCAAGTATTAATTTACTATTGGACTGTGACAAATACTACTTTCTAGACCAAGTCTAGCATATGTCCTTTAGGAAATATAAATATTTCCACCAATGTCTGTAGAAATACAATCACCTCAGTGATTCTCCTCACCAGAAACTTACTAAGTTCCAACTCGTTTGCGCAGCACTTCTCGTGACTATCACGATTTGAAAAGTACTTCTTCGTAGACGTGGCAACCATGTGCCTTGGCTCAGCGTAGACGCAACTTGTTCGCCAAGTGCTTGTGATGAATTGAGCTAACTAAGCTTGCTCCTGCTTGCTTTTATACAAAAACGGTCAGGGTCACGCGTCATCGCCTGATATCTAAAAATCCTCATATCTCTTGAATCCCTGGTCCGATTTACTTGATATTAATTGCATTCTCTTTTATTTGGCCGTGCCAGTAATCTGATCCCAGTCTCAAGTCTTTGCTCCATAGTTAACTATTTAATCAATAAATAGTCTCCACCTCTGCGGTGACTCGCTACGTCATTTACCATCCAACTATCGGTAATTTCCTTCGAATGGCTTCGAGAAGCAATGTAGCGCGATATTCAAATATCCGAACTTTCAAACGCTGCTACAGCCTTTCCCTTGATATCTAGGTGTCTGAAACTTGGAATACCCATTCCTAGAGTTGGGCACATCCACCCCACACCTAGCAAAAAATAAAAATTGAAAAATTTTTATTTTTCCTATCTACACATTAAATTATCTGGTTCTTGAATAATAGATCTTCAAATTCGAAGCATTATAAGTTCCCACGATGTTACCAGTTCGTGTATTAGCTACTTCATAGCTTCCATTATTGTTTACTTCCACAATATTCAAAATCCTTAATTTTACCATTCCCCCGGGATTGTTGTGTTCCCGATGGACCTGGATCATTGGGCCTCTGCTCCACAAATTGTAAGGTATCTTGGTGTCTCGCTTCCAAGTTTTTCCTCGTCTCCTTGTTAAATTCTTCGTTGGACTGACGAGTATCTACATTCCCTCTGTTATTATAGTTATTACCATAGGATCTTCTTTCCTGGTACCTTCCTTGAGTATCACGTGGTCTTCTCCATCGAGTGTTGTATCGATTACCACTATCCGGTCTTGCATATGGTTTGTAACTGTATCTGTTACGGTATTGGTTCCATCCTCTCGTATTGGAATCTTCCCTCGGCGATTTCTCTTCTCGCTCCTCTCGAATCTCTCGAGGTGTCTGAGAATAACTGTCAGCCATAACAGCATACACAGCGTTATTACTCTTTACTCCCTTCTGATGGAAGAATTGAGCGTTTGTATGATCCAGCTTCTGCAATACTTCATCAAACTGTTCCATATTGTAGATGTCAGCAGCGATCAAAGTCCTCTGGACGTCTGCTGGAAATTGACGTAACAATGCAGTAATCAACTCGTTATCTGGCATTGGCGGATCTAAATGTTGGAGTTTAGACAGCTGTCCAGAAAAGTATGTAGAGTATCGAGTAGGTTGTGACGTCGAGAATCTCTTCGAATACAACTCTGCTCTAACTTGCTGTTGGGTTTCAGGGGACCAAAACTTCTTCAATAACCCACGAGAAAACTCCTCAAAAGTATTTAGAGTGGATCTAAATGCTCTAAACCACAAAAGTGCGGGACCTTCCAAGAACTTCCCTATTACCCTGATCTGTCTTTCTTTAGGGATCTTAGAATCTTTCAGGTAATCACCTGCTTCTCTCAGAAATTCCACGGGTGTTACAGAATCTCGCCCTGAAAATTTAGAAGGCTTGTCTTCTATATTCTTAAATACAGTTATGGGGTTGGATTGAAATACTGTCCTAACCTCATCCTGTCTTTCAGTCTCTCTAGCTCCTCCTAGATTTATCTGTATCTGTTCCTTTCCCCTTACATTCGGCATTTTCAACAGATGATCAGACTGTTTCTCATCCTTTATTTGAGTTTTCATAGCCTCAAGTTCCTTCTGGTTTTCTTCTGCCATCTTCTTGATTGCTTCAGTCTCTTTACTATTTTCTTTAACATCAATGGATATCTGGTTCATAACAGCCTCATGACTTTTCAATGACCCTGTCATATCTGATATGTCCTTCTGAGTTGCTTGAATATCCTTGGCAATTACTTCAATGTGGGATGACAAAGATTCCCTAATCTCCTTGATTCCCTCTTGATTCTCCAGCTTGAGTGTGTCTTTAATTTCATTGACAACTGTAGTTTTAATCTCAGTTTGCAATTCATGAATCACTCCTTCTCTTATTTCTCCCATGACAAGTTCCTTGAATTGTTCCGTTAAACGCTGAACAACTAGAATTCCCATCTCGTTACTCTCCTTCTTCACTCTGACTTCCAGGTTGACCATGTCTTCACCAACTTTCCTAAGACCATGTTCTATCCTATCAGCTAAGCTTTGGGATCGAAGATCGGCATCGCGAAATTTATCGTCCATCAAACTTGCGTTAGTAGCTAATGAAGTTTCGAGCTCATGTGTTTTTTCGCATAATTTATTCATTTTACTTTCAAGTGTCATTTTCAAAATTTCAGAATTCTCTTTAAATTTGCTTTCCATTGAATTAAATTTACTATTTAAATTTTCTTTCAAGTTCCCTTTTAACCTGCTTTCTAAAGAATCAGAATTTTCTTTAAGTTTATTTTCTAAAGAATCAGAATTTTCTTTAAGTTTATTTTCTAAAGAATCAGAATTTTCTTTAAGTTTATTTTCCAAAGATTCAGAATTTTCTTTAAATTTATCATCTAAACTTTCTTTCAAATTATCAGAATTTTCTTTAAGTTTACTTTCTAAAGAATCAGAATTTTCTTTAAGTTTCTTTTCTAAAGCCTCAGTATTTTCTTTCATAATAGCGGCTACACGCCGTCCAGCCTCCTTCGAACTCTCCTCCAAACTCCTCATCATTCTCATCATTTCTTCCATAATTTCAATTATTCAAAACTTAGGGGTATACAACAGTGGCAAACACAAGCTTATAACTAGAACAAGAAATATGAATAGCTAATTGGAACACTATAATAAAATGAGATTTGTCCTAATATCGACGTGATGGAAAAACAAAATTCTTTACTTTTACGAATTACATTTACCACAATATCACAAGAAAAATATGCAAGTTCTCAAATATCCTCCACCTGGATTCTAATAATGTGTATCTCCAGTCATCGAACGTTTACTACTGAATTTACTTGACGCCCTAATGGTTAAGCCATTATCAAAAATAATCAAACCCATTCTAATTATTAACCAAGTTAAATTTTTAATTTTCCCACTAATTGGGTTTCCTACTAATTTATTCATCCAAACCAGACATCTCTCAACTCCCAAAATATTTCTATAAAAATTATCACAATTTCAAATCGGCATGCGATTGACCATGTCTAAATCGATCCCCACGTTGGGCGCCATTTCTCTCTCTCTCTTATTTTATGTGCCCGTTTAGACCGGAGTCCGCACGACCACATATGCATTTTACCAATAATCAGTCAGCACGAGAATCAAAATATCCCGGAGCGCCAGATGGGTTAAAGCAAATCGCAAAAACGACATCAAATTTATAAAAATGCTTTGCTGATTTTTGGCTCAATGCAACAATAAGGATAGAAGGAGATTTAATGGGGTAAGACACATCTGGTAAAATTATCTCAGTTTATTTAAAGTTAAAATCTGACTGCATGAATAATGCTCAAAGCAGCATCATCCACGTGTGGCGATCCACACTCTTATTTACACACAATATACAGAAATCTTCCAAACACATTTGACAATCTTTTTGAAAACACAAGTCCGATTGTTAGTCCTGTGGACTGTGTTCCAAAATTATTAACATTTTAACTCCAGTGCAAAATGAATTGTCCATACTGGAAATAACGTCGATCACTGTTTGACTATTTACATGATATTAACACTCGTAGAATAAATGTTTATAGAATTTCTTAGACTTTCATTTGTTTTCCAGTTTTCCAAAATATATCGTTGAAACTATTATTATCATCGTAGCAACACAAATTATTAACACATATTAACAACATCTGAAAAGTATTTGACCATTGAGCATAGCATCGAAGAACTGTGCGAAGCACAACAACAATTAATTGTTCTTCTGACATTAAACATTCGAGAAGTGACTCGATTATGAACTTCAAGTTCCAAACAAAACATATGATTTCTAAATCATTAACTTGATCAACAAATGGTTGAACCATTCAACTATTAGATTTTCCACTTGGAATTATTATGAAAAAAAATATTTATATTTATGGCCATTTCTAGCAACTTTCACAACTTGCAATTCTTCGACAGAATGCGGAAATTAGAATTGTAGTCTTATAATGAATTCATTTAGTTCATGGCACCAGGATTGAAAATATCCTTCAAATTATTCGTGGTTAAAGAATTATTTTAAATTGGCAGTGGCCCATTCTACTATTTGTGTAAGGACACAATATTATAACAACAACAACAACGGCAAAGGTCTTCCTCTGAAGAAGAATAAACTACTATCATGACAAATCCGGGTTCTAGCAAAATCAAATTCTAAATGGAATTCGTAAACAAGGTTGAAATAAGAACTGATGGTTTCAAAGAAATAACCTTCGGGTTATTCATACGACGAAATGTGTGGCTCCAATACTCCAACTATAAACCTGAGCCATCGAACCTGCTATTTGATTGATGCTCGAAAAAACCTTCATTCCTGCGACTTAAACCTGCGCACCTGGGAATGGCATTACAACTACTCCACACACATAAATTATCTTCCCAAAATTTATACAATAAATCAAGCCTCTGCTTGTTATCAACACTGGAAGATTAATAAACTTACAAGTTTATTTTATTTTACCATTCAGTTCAACCCGTGAATTTACCATACTCATAAAAAGCTTCATTTCACTTTCGAGTGTATTTACGTCATGATTTTATATAAATACAAAAATCCTATTTGATACAAATATCATTTGCTTCCCGTTTCATGCCTCTCCGTGTTATATGAAACATATACTTTGCTCATTGCAAATATCAACTGTTCAACCAGAACTGAAATGTAGGTTGAATGCGGGCATGCGCTAACCACTCTCCTTCGTAAAATCTCCTGTTCCAAACTAGAAATGTTTAAACTACTTCATAGGCTCTTTCTCAATACATATGATTATTATAAAATATAATATCCAAGAATTATTTAGAAAAATTATGAAAATTATTATTATTATTATCAGTGGATTATTATTATTATTTCAAATATGTTTAATTATCATCTCATTATGTGAGAATCCACATGTTCGAACCTTCGAATATGGAAAAAATATCCATTCCTCAACAAAAATAAATTTAACTTTTACAGTTACATCGGCTGATTACCGTGATTTCCCAAAAATATGAAAAATTCAAATAAATGCTCAAAATGCTCGGTCATCGATCCTAAACTGTTCTGAGTGCTGAAAATGCTCAGAATAAATCTAACTAGTCTTGCGTAAATCATTACAAGCTTTAAATACGACGAAAAAAATGTGTTGGTCATCTGCAGAAAAATAGTTTGTTCCAATTAGCTAAGCATAAAATAATTCAAATGTGGCTTACATTTCTTGATGTTCTTGAAGTGTAGTAAACCTGGTCTATACCAGATTTATCCGTAGACATGCCCTAGCGGACAAGCACGTATAATCCTTGTATCGGCCGCCATTGTAGACCCACAAATCGTCTAGCCAGACATAGTGGTAGTATCTTTCGACGTTTTAAATGCCTGTGGTTCCATTTTAATATGGGCTTCTAACAAAGCCATAACAATTTGTTTGAAAAGGGTCAGATCTAAGCGATCTCTTCTTAAATGTGTCAGTTGTAACTTAACTCACTGTAATCTCATCAGTACAAGAAAAACATTGACAGTCTAAGCAGTTAACGGCTGTTCTGAAGATCGTTCCCTGGGCATGGTTTGTATATCACCATCTGCCATGCGCTAGACAACTTGCAGTTTCCCTTGCGTAGACTAATGAACGCCACCGTTATAGACTATTCTTCAATGTACTGACGGATTGAAGTGGTTAAATAGTTACAAAATATGAAAACTGACTTCAAATGGATCTTAACATCCAAGTATTAATTTACTATTGGACTGTGACAAATACTACTTTCTAGACCAAGTCTAGCATATGTCCTTTAGGAAATATAAATATTTCCACCAATGTCTGTAGAAATACAATCACCTCAGTGATTCTCCTCACCAGAAACTTACTAAGTTCCAACTCGTTTGCGCAGCACTTCTCGTGACTATCACGATTTGAAAAGTACTTCTTCGTAGACGTGGCAACCATGTGCCTTGGCTCAGCGTAGACGCAACTTGTTCGCCAAGTGCTTGTGATGAATTGAGCTAACTAAGCTTGCTCCTGCTTGCTTTTATACAAAAACGGCCAGGGTCACGCGTCATCGCCTGATATCTAAAAATCCTCATATCTCTTGAATCCCTGGTCCGATTTACTTGATATTAATTGCATTCTCTTTTATTTGGCCATGCCAGTAATCTGATCCCAGTCTCAAGTCTTTGCTCCATAGTTAACTATTTAATCAATAAATAGTCTCCACCTCTGCGGTGACTCGCTACGTCATTTACCATCCAACTATCGGTAATTTCCTTCGAATGGCTTCGAGAAGCAATGTAGCGCGATATTCAAATATCCGAACTTTCAAACGCTGCTACAGCCTTTCCCTTGATATCTAGGTGTCTGAAACTTGGAATACCCATTCCTAGAGTTGGGCACAATACTGTAATAACAAAGTGCTTTAAGGTGCAGTGACGTCTTCGCTTTGTTTACTTACTCTATTTTAGTAGGAAGTGAGTGTACCTGCCCACCATAGTGTTCAAACCATGACGAAAAACAAACTATTAGCCTCTCAGAGGCTGAAACAATGCTGTCCAAGTGTATAGAATGGTTTGAAAGTCAAGAAGAGGCCAATGCAACCCAGACACTACTGCTCCGAAAAATAAGAAATATTGCCGCGGTGAAAGCTCGAGCATCAAAGAGGCAGAAGAAAATGACTGACTATTTTAAAGCTACATGAACTATTTCACCTGTAAGTTTATATTACTGTACTGTACATTATCTTGCCACATTTGTAGGTACTGTACGGATGTTTTTATCATGTAATAGATAGTTTTATTTACTATTACAATCGTGTTTAATTTATTTTCGCTCCGAAATATATTACATTACTGTGAGAGTGATATCTGTCTATAATATAATTGATTGAGGTCATGTTTTGGAGAAATAATACAGTGTTTATGTTATCCGTTTATCCGCTCAACCATCACGACCACGGTCCTGGCGATGACGGTTAATCGAGTTCTTACTGTACCACACTTAGGCTTACTAAGTTTCTGTCCGGTTTTTATTTGTTGATTTTGGAGGGCAGGGATTGTCTGTGGGAGTCATTGTAGATTTAGTAGTGTTTTGTAGAGCTACTTGTCTTGTAGATTTGGATGTTCGAAACATGCCATCCCTTAGTTTCTTCTTCTTCTTCCTCTTCTTTTTCAATAGTACGTAACAGTATATCTTAATCACATGTAACCTATTTCTGGTTTACTTTCACATTGGAATTATTTTGTGTTGACAGACTGAAAGCCACAATTTCTTTCTTTCTTTCTTTCTTTCTTTCTTTCTTTCTTTGGGTTTTCCCAATTAATTGGGGTCGCCGGAGCCAAATAGGCTCATTTTGGTGTTGGCCGGGGATTTAAGGCTGGATGCCCTTCCTGACAACACGTGATTTTTCAGGTGAAATTCCACACCGCTGCCACCGGGATTCGAACCCCGGTCGTCCGGGTGAAAGACGAGCAGCCAAGCCACTGCGCCATCACGCTCCCCTGACTGAAAGCTACAATATCAATTGAAAAATCAAAAACATTTACCATTATAGGAACATGTGAGAAGTGATTGATTAATAGTTATTTAATTGAAATGCTCCGCCAATCAATACAAATTATATTCAAATTAGTACATGTTTCGGTCCAATAATGGGATCTTCTTCAGCAAATTACAATAACACATTAAGAAAGTAATTAATAAAACAATAACCAGTTTGAAAGAACATATCCAAAGTATTTTGAAAATTATAGGCTATTCAAATATTTAGAACCTTTATTTAACAAAATTATTTGTAAAGATATCCATTTATTATATTTCAAATGGATTCTATTATTTTACATTTTACAAGAATACTTGTCCATTAGATTTTATATTTCCATCGTTCTTATTCAATGTTTTTCCAGTTTCTTCATTTCATCCTGTATACATGTTTCTTAATTTCATTTCACAACTGTCTTATTAAAATAGTTTCTTAAGGTTTAATTCTACTAGCCTCCGTGGCTTAGGCGGCAGCACGCCGGCCTCTCACCGCTGGGTCAGTGGTTCTAATCCCGGTCACTCCATGTGAGATTTGTGCTGGACAAAGCGGAGGCATACAGGTTTTTCTCCGGGTACTCCGGTTTTCCCTGTCCAAAATGTCATTCCAGCAACACTCTCCACTGTCATTTCATTTCATCGGTCATTCATTTAATCATTGCCCCAGAGGAGTGCGTCAGGCCTCGGCAGCCGGCACAGTCCACCATATCCTCGCCACTATTGGCAATTTTAAATAAAGGATGAGAAACGGAAAAATATAAGGAGGATTAATTGATTTTATATACATGTATCTATTGGTAAATTGTATGGAATTCATTCCATTCCTGACCCGGTCGGTCGACTGGAAGCAGGCTGTAGATTTTCAAGGTTTTATTCTAAATTGACGAAGAATGTCGCATTGTGGGACCGAAACATGTACTAGTTTGAATATAATTTGTACTGATTGGCCTAGCATTTTAATGAATTGTTGTTGTTGTGTGAGTCCTCAGTCTTTTGACTGGTTTGATACAGCCATACATGCCTCCTTGCCGTGAGCTAATCGTTTCAACTCTACATAGCTACCACGTCCTTCATCCAAGGCAATTGATTAATTATCAATCGAATATTTAAGAATTAAATTATTATTCAAAAACATATTTTTGCCTTCAGTTCTAAACATACCTGGGTAGCAATTTTACTACGGAGACTCGATATATTTTACAACATTGAAAATGAAAATCCACAGCCTGCTTCCAGTCGACCGACCGGGTCAGGGAATGGAATGAATGAAGCCCCCATCTAGCGGCGAGAATATGAACTGTGCCGGCTGCCGAAGCCTGTCGCACTATCCTGGGGCAAAGACTAAATAAATGACAGATGAAATGAAATGATATTGGATAGTGTAGCTGGAATGAAATATTGACAGGGGAAGCCAGAGTACCCGGAGAAAAACTTGTCTGCCTCCGCTTTGTCCAGCACAAACCTTACATGGAGTGACCGGGATTTGAACCACGGACCCCAGCTGTGAGAGGCCGACGTGATGCCGCCTAAGCCACGGAGACTCATTTTACAACAATATGTGTGTAAAATCTATTGAATGATTGTCTTGTAGTTTATGAGAAAATGGACCATGAAGAAAATAAAATATTATTTTAAAAAGTATTTAACTCTTCCTATTAAAATGCAACTGATTATTTCCTTTGACAACCACAAAAGGATAGATTTAATGAAATATCTGAAATACTTTGTGATATACACTGTCAAATGAGTTTCTAGCTTAACGTGAGTAGGTTACTTAGCTCGTATTGTTTGTTAAGATAAGGTCCTTTCGGATTCTCTACGCGTTGAGTATTAAGGTATTCAATAGAAATAAAGAAGTCCAACTTGGTGGAATACTTGATATTTATTTAGTTAGAACATAACAGATTACTTACAGAAGATTGACGTTGGTTGGTTGGTTCCTCAGTTTAGGGGCTGCGACAACGCGGTCATGTAGCCCCGTGTACTTTGAGTGTGTGTTGAATCTGTCTGATAACCGGTGTTCATTGTGATGGCTGTATTAGTGTGTGTTATCTGTTTTCTTAATTCAAGTAAGGACTGCAACTTTGAATTTTTCAAATAGTTCCTACTTTTGCCGCTAAACGCAACCGTCAACGACTACTAGGCCTAGTTCAGAACTTAGCTACTAGACGCCGCCGCAGTCGGCTCTTGGCAACGAACGTAGGAACCTAAGAGCGTTGTTTACATTCTTAACCTATACAATTTAGCTTCACACAGGTGTAATTAGTGGAAGGTTCTTTAACATGCCATAAATCTATGACATGGGACCGCCGGCTTTACTTCCCCTCCGAAGGAAGGCACACTGTGGGATTTTTAACGCCCTTAAAAATCCGCCGGGTTTGAACCCGCTGAGTTTCTAGATTACTTAGTTCGTATTGTTTGTTAAGATAAGGTCCTTTCGGATTCTCTACGCGTTGAGTAGTATCGTATTGAATAGAAATGCGGAAGTCCAACTTGGTGGAATAGTTGATATTTATTTAGTTAGAACATACAGTATACACAGATTATTTACAGCAGCTTGACGTTAATGTCATAACACAGTGACAGATTGTAGAATAAGAAATGTTGGTTTCTAAGATCTAAGTCTTAAATAAGATTATTTCATGGGCGTGTTGACCTCAATACAGTGAGAATAAGTAGTTCCGTGAAGAACTAAATCGCCTATTTTTATATATCCTATTTATATTAATTCCCTCTATCAACATACAAATTTTCAGTTTGATTGCTGAGATAGATTCGTGGATATTGAGAACCGTCTAAATATTTCGGATGGTCACCATGTTGTATTTTTATATATAGGCCTTCGAGTTATGTACTATTACATGATGATTATTGTGTAGGTGTTTTATTCAAACTTCAATCGCATGATTAGGAGCCGGGAAATAAAAACGAGATTTTAAAATTTCGCTCGGCCGCCATCTTGTGGTTATCAAAATAACTTCAATGAATTAGATGCCAGTGGATTCAAATTTATATAAGCATATACCGTATCAAGCTTCAATGCGCTCGAATGGTTAAATCGCGAGAAAGATCCATTTGAATAGGCCTATGTATAATTCGCGTCGCTGCCTTGTTGGATTTGTGCTTCCCAGGTATTGAACTTTCCATAGGTTAACTTATGTGTATAACCTCTATACACATACAAAATTTCAGTTTGATTGCTGTCGTAGATTAATAGATATTGAGAACCGTCTAAATATTTCGGATGGTCGCCATGTTGGATTTTAATATATTTAGGCCATAGAGTTATGTACTATTAGATGAGGATTATTGTGTACGCTCATTATTCAAACGTCGATTTCGATCGTATAATTAGAACACATGAAATTAAAACTTAATTTCAAAATTTCGCACAGCCTCCATCTTGTGGTTATGTAAACAATTGAACTAAATTAGAAATCTGTGCATTGCAATTTCTATAGACATTTTCTGTACCATGTTTCACTGCATTCGGAAGGTTAAATCTCGAGAAACGTCTATTTAAAAGTTTCAAATTCTCTTGGCCGCAACGTTCGTTCTGTAGTTAAAAGGTTTTTGAAAGTCAGATAGGGGAACGTCTAGTAGTGCCCTTTATCACCGTACAAAATTTCAGGGTGATATAAGTAATAGTTTCGGTGATATAGAATGCCGGTAAAATATTTCGCACAGCCGCCATGTTGGATTGGTGAGAGGTAATAAAATTTGAAGGGCACGGTCGGGGTTGGCCAAAAGAGTACTATGACCTTATCGAGTTTCATTGAAATCGCTCCAGCCGCTTAGAAGTCTTTAGGAGGAGACACACACGGACAAAAGGTGATCTCATAAGCCTATTTTACAGAACTGAAAATATGCTAAAAACGCCCGTAGCTTAACCAATCATATTCCAGTATTTTCTGGAAAGGAGACACTGCTTTAAATAAATCAGTGGTTGGGAATTGAAATATTATTGATGTTTTGCAAAGGACTTCCTCTTGTTTACACGACTAGCCTGCTCCCCAGTTATTCTGAGAAACCTCTAATGATATTACATTCAGTTTTACTTAAACTATATCACGTCATTTCCTGTTCACCAGGAAATAAGAACAACGATTCTACTTGCCTGTTCCAAGAAGGGTTCGGCAAACTCTTATACTGTTACAAGGTGATTCACTTAAGGTTGATAACAAATACATGGCTCTCTAAGGAGTGGTTACATTCACATGACTTGTGGTGAATATCCACATTGTCTTCATTTCAACAGTAGTGAAAATCCACAGCCTGCTTCCAGTCGACCGACCGGGTCAGGGAATGGAATGAATGAAGCCCCCATCTAGCGGCGAGGATATGAACTGTGCCGGCTGCCGAAGCCTGTCGCACGCCCCTGGGGCAATGATTAAATGGATGACAGATAAATGAAATGATAGTGGAGGGTGTTGCTGGAATGAAATTGTGACAGGGAAAACCAGAGTACCCGGAGAAAAACCTGTCTGCCTTCGCTTTGTCCAGCACAAATCTCACATGGAGTGACCGGGATTTGAACCACGGACCCAGTGGTGAGAGACCGGCGTGCTGCCGCCTAAGCCACGGAAACAGTAGTAAAGAATAATAATAAAATCTTAAAATACAGCTCTACAACACCGTAGTCAAACCGGAATGCCTGTATGCGAGTGGATGTCTGGTACTGAACTACAAATTGGTTAAATTAGAAGTAGTAGGAGATTTATACGCAAAATACTCGGTCCTTTAAAAACTGCAGAATTCTGGAAATTAAGAAGTAATCTCTATATATATATAAGAATGAAAGTTTGTCTGTTTTTTCTGAATTTCTACGGAAATGTGCGTTATTTACGCGTTTTAGACTGTTTTATGACGGATGCGCGCGAAATTAAAATTTTTGTCTGTCTGTCTGTCTATCTGTGGACAATTTTTGTGTCCTTATAACTCGAGAACGGCTGAGTGGATCAACGTAAAATTTGGTACAGATATCCTTCAGAGGCACGACACCAATCATTGATGTAACTCTTCTCTGTACCTCTCACAAAAGGGGGCCTACCCCCTTAAAATACTTGCTGAAATAGGCGTAGAAGGGCGAGACAAAGCTCATTTTCAGCCCCTCAATGTGAGAAACGAAACTTGGGGGCCCTTTTAAGGCCCTAAAACCAACAGTTTTTGTGATATTCCCCGAAAATTAATTTCATTTAATACAATAATGAGAGGAAGCTAGCCGGTAACCATGGCAACAGAAATTCACAGGTCCTTCTATTGCTGTAATATAAGACGCAATGCAATTCCATTTATTAGCCTACTTTCGATTTTTGCAAAAAATGAAAGTAGACTTATGAGATCAACACAGGGCGAAAAAAGTGTGTCTGTCTGTGTGTATGTGTGTGTGTGAGTCTGTGTGTGTGTGTGTGTCTGTGTGTCTGTGTGTGAGTGTGTGTACTCTGAATGTCTGTCTCCCCCCTATCAATTCGAACACGGTGAATGCGAATTGAACGAAATTTGGTACAAAGGTAGCACTAGCAAAGGACACCTCAGTGTCATGTTTTATATCACCGCCATCTTGACGGAAACGTAATGGCGGCCACACAAATGTTCAAAGCTTAAATCAAATTACGACTAAACTAATCATCCGATCTCTACCAAATTTTGCAACGACATACCTTTATGGGGGGAGCATCCTTTGACCAAACCAATAGGTCATCAGCATAATAGTTTGCGGATGGCGGCCATCTTTGTGTGAAAATCGATTCCCCCTATTAATTCGAACAGGGTGCAACCGAATGGAACGAAATTTGGTACAGAGGTAGTACTAACAAAAGGCACCTCAGTGTCATGTTTTATATCGCCGCCATCTTGACGGAAACGTAATGGCGGCCACACAAATGTTCAAAGCTTAAATCAAATTACGATTAACCTAATCATCCGATCTCTACCAAATTTTGCAACAACATACCTTTATGGGGGGAGCATCCTTTGACCAAACCAATAGGTCATCAGCGTAATAGTTTGCGGATGGCGGCCATCTTTGTGTGAAAATCGATTCCCCCTATTAATTCGAACACGGTGCAACCGAATGGAACGAAATTTGGTACAGAGGTAGTACTAACAAAAGGCACCTCAGTGTCATGTTTTATATCGCCGCCATCTTGACGGAAACGTAATGGCGGCCACACAAATGTTCAAAGCTTAAATCAAATTACGACTAACCTAATCATCCGATCTCTACCAAATTTTGCAACGACATACCTTTATGGAGGGAGCATCCTTTGACCAATCTAATAGGTCATTCACCTGATAGTTTGCGGATGGCGGCCATCTTTATGTCAAAATTGATTCCCCCTATTAATTCGAACACGGTGGAACCGAATGGAACGAAATTTGGTACAGAGGTAGCACTAGCAAAGGGCACCTCAGTGTCATGTTTTATATCGCCGCCATCTTGACTGAAACGTAATGGCGGCCACACGAATGTTCAAACCTTAAATCAAATTACGATTAACCTAATCATCCGATCTCTACCAAATTTTGCAACTACATACCTTTATGGAGGGAGCATCCTTTGACCAATCTAATAGGTCATTCACCTAATAGTTTGCGGATGGAGGCCATCTTTATGTCAAAATTGATTCCCCCTATTAGTTCGAACACGGTGGAACCGAATGGAACGAAATTTGGTACAGAGGTAGTACTAGCAAAGGGCACCTCAGTGTCATGTTTTATATCGCCGCCATCTTGACTGAAACGTAATGGCGGCCACACGAATGTTCAAAGCTTAAATCAAATTACGATTAACCTAATCATCCGATGTCTACCAAATTTTGCAACTACATACCTTTATGGAGGGAGCATCCTTTGACCAATCTAATAGGTCATTCGCCTAATAGTTTGCGGATGGCGGCCATCTTTGTGTCAGAATCGACTCCCCCTATTAATTCAAACACGCTGAAACCAAATGGAACGAAATTTGGTACAGAGGTAGCACTAGCAAAGGGCACCTCAGAGTCATGTTTTATATCACCGCTATCTTGATGGAAACGTAATCGTGGCCACCCAAATGTTAAAAGCTAAAATCTAATTACGACCAACCTAATAATCTAGTCTCTACCTAATTTTGCAACACCATATCTTTATGTGGGAAACATATTCTGACCAAACTGCAAGAACATCAGCCCAATAGTTTGCAGATGGTGGCCAAGTATGTGTGCAAATCGATTCCCCCTATCAATTCAAACACGGTGAAACCGAATTGAACGAAATTTGGTACAGAGGTTGCACTAGCAAAGGGCACCTCATATTCATGTTTAATATCTCTATAGCACGTTGTATTTCAACAAGCTCCTACAACCAACATTCAATCATACTCCTTGAAAAGGACAAAGAGTTATAACAATACCCATGCATTTAGGAGAAAGTAGGCTATATGTTCTTTACTGAACATCTTGTTTTTTTTGTGTTGACCGACTGAAAGTTACAATAATAGTTGTCAAAAAGGCAACACTGAAAAATTGCTTCAAAGCTCTATTTAGGGGGAAGATGACCTCGCTGTTTCACCCTTTAAAACCTCAATTATTAATTAACTAGCAATCGTTTGTTTAGTTGGCCTATAAGTATACTGGTTTGTACATATTATGTTTAATTCCAATAAGAATTGATTACTACATTTAACCCTCCATTAATGCACTGCTAAGGTGTCTCTTGAGAGTTCAACGAAGAGATATATCATAAGTAGGGCTCGGATGTTTAAGACCTAAAGATAGACCGACCATGCAAGAAAATATGACCTTAAATATGACGAAATATGACTAAAAAAGACAAAAATATGACATGAAAATTACTGATTTAAATATGACTGTTTTTAGCCTACTTTCGATTTTTGCAAAAAATGAAAGTAGACTTATGAGATCAACACAGGGCGAAAAAAGTGTGTCTGTCTGTGTGTGTGTATATATGTGTGTGTGTGAGTCTGTGTATGTGTGTGTGTGAGTCTGTGTGTGTGTGTGTGTATGTGTGTGTGTGAGTCTGTGTGTGTGTATGTGTGTGTGTGTGAGTCTGTGTGTGTGTGTGTCTGTGTGTGTGTGTGTGAGTGTGTGTACTCTGAATGTCTGTCCCCCCCTATCAATTCGAACACGGTGAATGAGAATTGAACGAAATTTGGTACAAAGGTAGCACTAGCAAAGGACACCTCAGTGTCATGTTTTATATCGCCACCATCTTGACGGAAACGTAATGGCGGCCACACAAATGTTCAAAGCTTAAATCAAATTACGATTAATCTAATCATCCGATCTCTACCAAATTTTGCAACAACATACCTTTATGGGGGGAGCATCCTTTGACCAAACCAATAGGTCATCAGCGTAATAGTTTGCGGATGGCGGCCATCTTTGTGTGAAAATCGATTCCCCCTATTAATTCGAACACGGTGCAACCGAATGGAACGAAATTTGGTACAGAGGTAGTACTAACAAAAGGCACCTCAGTGTCATATTTTATATCGCCGCCATCTTGACGGAAACGTAATGGCGGCCACACAAATGTTCAAAGCTTAAATCAAATTACGATTAACCTAATCATCCGATCTCTACCAAATTTTGCAACTACATACCGTTATGGAGGGAGCATCCTTTGACCAATCTAATGGGTCATTCACCTGATAGTTTGCGGATGGCGGCCATCTTTATGTCAAAATTGATTCCCCCTATTAATTCGAACACGGTGGAACCGAATGGAACGAAATTTGGTACAGAGGTAGCACTAGCAAAGGGCACCTCAGTGTCATGTTTTATATCGCCGCCATCTTGACTGAAACGTAATGGCGGCCACACGAATGTTCAAAGCTTAAATCAATTTACGATTAACCTAATCATCCGATCTCTACCAAATTTTGCAACTACATACCTTTATGGAGGGAGCATCCTTTGACCAGTCTAATAGGTCATTCACCTAATAGTTTGCGGATGGAGGCCATCTTTATGTCAAAATTGATTCCCCCTATTAATTCGAACACGGTGGAACCGAATGGAACGAAATTTGGTACAGAGGTAGTACTAGCAAAGGGCACCTCAGTGTCATGTTTTATATCGCCGCCATCTTGACTGAAACGTAATGGCGGCCACACGAATGTTCAAAGCTTAAATCAAATTACGATTAACCTAATCATCCGATCTCTACCAAATTTTGCAACTACATACCTTTATGGAGGGAGCATTCTTTGACCAATCTAATAGGTCATTCGCCTAATAGTTTGCGGATGGCGGCCATCTTTGTGTCAGAATCGATTCCCCCTATTAATTCAAACACGCTGAAACCAAATGGAACGAAATTTGGTATAGAGGTAGCACTAGCAAAGGGCACCTCAGTGTCATGTTTTATATCACCGCTATCTTGATGGAAACGTAATCGCGGCCACCCAAATGTTAAAAGCTAAAATGTAATTACGACCAACCTAATAATCTAGTCTCTACCTAATTTTGCAACACCATATCTTTATGTGGGAAACATATTCTGACCAAACTGCAAGAACATCAGCCCAATAGTTTGCAGATGGTGGCCAAGTATGTGTGCAAATCGATTCCCCTTATCAATTCAAACACGGTGAAACCGAATTGAACGAAATTTGGTACAGAGGTAGCACTAGCAAAGGGCACCTCATATTCATGTTTAATATCCCTATAGCACGTTGTATTTCAACAAGCTCCTACAACCAACATTCAATCATACTCCTTGAAAAGGACAAAGAGTTATAACAATACCCATGCATTTAGGAGAAAGTAGGCTATATGTTCTTTACTGAACATCTTGTTACATTACTGAGATAGTTTGCAAACGGCTAGAAGGTTATAACGGAACCAAACTAAGCTGTAAAATTCATCAATACATATAATGCGCTTAAGGAGGTCAAGGGGTACTCTAGAATTTTTTCACGCGATTTACCCGTGCTGGTGTGCTACGGAAGGTCAATTATATCCCTATCCCTATATTGTTATATTATTATTATAATTATTATTATTATTACACTACGGAAAGGAAGACCTCAGAGGACTGGAAAAAGGGAATAATTGTCCCGATCTTCAAGAAAGGTAGTAGAACAGAATGCAGAAACTATCGGGGAATAAAACTGATGAGTCATTGTGCAAAGATGTTTGAGAAAGTTTTGGAAAGGAGAATTAGGACAAGGATAGAAGGAGGGATGAGGGAAGAACAACATGGCTTCAGAGCAGGAAGATCCACAGTGGATTTGATTTTTGCTGTAAGGCAGTTACAAGAACAGCACTGTGAGTATGGAACAGATCTACTGATGGCCTTCCTGGACATTGAGATAGCATATGACAGTGTATGCAGAAACAAAGTATGGAAGTCCCTGGAGGATAGAGGAGTAGAAAATGGACTATGAGGAGGATAAAGGAGATGTACAAGGGAAGCGTGAGCTGTGTGAAAGTGGGAGGAGAGAGATCGGACTGGGTGGAACAGAGAAACGGCCTGAAACTAGGAAGTGCACTGGCACCGTTACTTTTCATTGTGGTGATGGATGACATAATGACCCGAGTGGCACAAGTAATTGGGGAAGGAAAGATGAAAGCAATGGTGTTAGCGGATGATTTGGGGAAACAAGGAGGAGGAGGTACAGGAACAGTTGGACGTGTGGGAAGGAATAATACAAGGATATGGGATGAAATTTAGCATAAATAAGAGTGAGATGGTGATCACAACAAGGAAGAAGGAAAGAACCACAACGGGAATAACAATTGGTGAGGAACAGCTGAAGAAAGTGGAGAGTTTCAAGTATCTGGGAAGCCTGATACAAGATAATGGAAGAAACTATAGAGAAAAAATGAGCGGGAGAGACAGGCAGAAGCATTCCGGAGGTGTGTGAGAAGCATGTTATGGAGCAAGGATGTCCCTCAGAACAGAAAAAAAGATCATATATCGGACGTACTATGCCCCTATCCTGACGTATGCCTGGGCTAGGAAAGGAAGGGAGAAGAGCAAAATACAGGCCAGTGAGATGAGGTTCTTGAGAAGCAGTATTGGAGCTACAAAGATGGACAGAATAAGAAATGAGAGGACCAGAGAATTAATAAAGGAGGAACCATTACGGGATGGTATAGAGAAATCTAGACTTAGATGGCATGGACATATAAAACGAATGGAGGATAAGAGGATACCCAGGAGGATACACGAGACGAAGTGGGAAGGAAAGAGACCGAGAGGAAGACCGAGAGGAAGACCGAGAGGAAGACCGAGAGACAGGTGGCTGAAAGGGATGGAAGAAAGCGTTAAGAAGAGAGGAGAAGACTGGACAGGGGTGGAAGCTGAGAGATGGTGGGAAGACAGAAGACGTTGGAGTGGCCTGTGTTCCAAACAGACCCGGCCAACGGCTGGAAACTGTGCAAGAGGATGATTATGATGATACTACGGCCTACAACGACGAGACAAAGCTCATTTTCAGCCCCTTGGTGTCAGAAAAAAACCTCGGGGCCCCTAAACAGTCGTAAAGGGTCCCTGAAAACTACATTTTAATGCTCTTAAACCAAGAGTTTCTTGATAGTCCCAGAAAACTAATTTCATTTAATAAACTAATGTAGGAATGCAAGCCAGTAACCATGACAACAGTGTCTCAAAAAGGTACATCCAACTTTCCATCTATTTCTGCAAGAAGTAATGCCACTCCATTTATTAAATTTCTGTGAAAGTTTGCAAATGGCTATAAGGTTATCACGGAACCAACAAAAACTGTAAAATTCATCAATGCGCTTAAGGGGGTCAAGAGGTACCCTCGATTTTTTCACAAGACTTAAACGTGCGATGTGTCGTACAGAAGGTCTATTATACCTTCAAACAGCAACATTATTTTCAAAAATTCCTGAATTGAAATAGTTTTTTTTTTTTTTGCTTTTAGGAATTTGGGCCATTGGAGGCTAAAAAAACCTGAATTTTCATGCACCACAAGCCTTTATAATTTATTATAGGGGTCTTCCTCTGGATGCGCACTTAACACAACAGTGAGGGTCAGTTTTTATGTGACGTGAATTGCATTTCGTCTACGAGGTTTTCAATTTTATTTTCACGTCAGGAAGTACACGTTAGGTAAATTAGTTTCAGAGCATATTTCAACTAATCATTTATCTTTGTCGACAAACAGGTTCCGAGCCCCTAACCTTTGCAACAGTAGCTCAATTGAGTACGTCTGGTTATTAATACCGACGACCGTTCGAAGAATGGGTACTTCTGCTAGTTATGAAATATATCGAAAAATAGAAAGCATATCAGAAACAAAACGGAAGAGGAGATAGCTATATTTTGGACATTTGTACAGGATGGATGACAGTAGGTTAACCAAGCAGATCTTCACATTCCTGTGGAACAAGAAGTCAACAGCAACTTGGGTACAAGAAGTCAAAAAGGATTTGGAAAGAAACAATATCAGAGAAGAAGATACACCTCAGAGAGATATTTTAGGCAAAAAGTGCTGAAAATGGAAGGATTCCAAAGGAGGAGGGGAAAGAAAACTGGCTCGAAATGGCCCGAGGAAAGGAAGAGGAAACATAGTGAGATGATGGAATACTGGAGGAAGAAGAAGGAATAGCAAAGGACAAAGCATTAAAATTGACTCGTGGTCCCTACATAATCTAAACGATAATAATAATAATAATAATAATGATAATAATAATAAACTGGCTAGAACTCAAGGACACACTCTTGAAAGCTTCCCAAAACATCAGCCAACCCCCTAAGAAACGCAAACAAAGGTGGTGGAATGACATTTGTGACAAGGCCATCAAAGCCAGAATTAGGTCCTGGCTAAACTGGAATTCTCATAAAACTGATAAAATCGCCAAGAATTCTTCAAAACACAGAAACAAACCTCAAAAATCATCAGATCTGAAAAACGAAAATATGATCAAAACAGACTGGCGGAAATCGAAGAAGATTTCAAGAAGAACAACACTCGGAACTTCTACACTACATTCAGAGAAGAAATATCCAATTACCAGGCACCTAGTCCCTGCTTCAAACGTACAGATGGGAATTTGGAAACAAGTAATAGCCTAAGAAAAATTGTGCGCTCCTTGTAAACTATTTCAAGGACATTTAAACTCTGAATCTCCGAAAGATCAATTCACCTATGAAATACCAACACCGAATCCATATTCAGAACCCCCCACATTCCACGAAGTCCAAGAAATAATCAGAAATTTAAAAGACAACAAAGCACCAGGAGAAGATGGAATAATCGCTGAAATGTTGAAAATAGGTGGTGATAAACTGGCCCAGAGTATTCAAGAAATCGTACGACACATCTGGTACACTGAAGAAATTCCAGGGGATTGGAAATGTGCATTGATTCACCCACTTCACAAGAAAGGAGACAAATCAGATATTAATAGTCTAACTACAGAGGAATCTCTCTCCTCTCACTCATCTATAAAATCTTCTCTAAAGTCTTACTTAATAGAATAGAGAAACAAACAGACCACCTGATCGGAGATTATCAGGCTGGATTCCGAAAAGGGAGATCTTGCGCAGAACAAATCCTAAACCTAAAAACCATACTTCAGATTCGCAAAACCAAACAAACGGTAATCACATTTGTTGACTTCAAAAAGGCGTATGATTCCATAGATCGGCAGACCCTGTTCAACATATTAGAGGAATTCCAAGTCGACCGCTAAACGAGGGAACTGATTAAACAAACTCTGACCAACACAGCATCAAAAGTTAACTTCTTGGGAGAAATACTTGAACCGTTCGATATCAGAACTGGTGTCCGACAGGGGGATGGATTATCCCCATTACTGTTCAATTTAGTTCTGGAAAAAGTGATTCGTGTATGGAGAAAAGAAACTAAAGGTATAACCATTTGCAGACGTCTTAAAGACAGAATTCACCTTGATTGCTTAGCTTACGCAGAAGACCTTGCAATCCTTTCAAACAACTGACAAGAAGCAATCCACTCCATAGAAAAATTGCATGCAATAGCCGCAAGAACCGGACTTCAAATATCATTTGAAAAGACGCAGTTTATGGAAGGCACTATATCAAGATTTGACAATCATCCACTAATCACCAAATACGGAGTTATTTCCCAAGTAGACAAATTCAAGTATCTAGGCGAAATTATTCAGCCAGCAGGGTTAAATCAGGAAGCTAACAAAGAAAGAACTGCTAAATTGCAAAGGGCTTACAAAATCACATGGAACAGATACAACAAAAGATGTACCTCAAAGAATGCAAAATTAGGACACTACAACACAGTCATCAAACCAGAGGCACTGTATGCATCCGGAACACTGATAATTGGAGGCAGGTCACAAATGAAAAGCATCGAGAAACAAGAGAGGAAAATTCTCAGGACCAAAGTTTGAAAATGGAATTTGGATGAAAAAGAAACCACATGAAATTTTTCAATCCGCAGAAAAAGTCACAGATACTATCTGAAAACGACGATAAAAATTTTACGGACACCTTCACAGAATGGATAACGACAGGCTGACAAAGAGAATTCTAAATCTTTCGCTAAACATGAAAATCCGCAACAATTGGTTAACAGAAATACATGAAGATCTACAAGAAATGGGTATTGCTGAGAAAACCGTTCCAGATAGAGTAAAATGTAGAAGCCTAGTAAACAAACATAAATTTGCAGAGAAACCTAAAAGGAAAAATTCAGGCTGGACAGAAGCACGCATAAAACAGTGAACGAATAAAGAGATATTGGGAAGAAAAGAAGGAACATTGTGCAAAATAAGTTCAAGCGCGCTCCGTAGTTCGGCATAACGAATTAAAAATAATAATAATAATAATAATAATAATAATAATAATAATAATAATAATAATAATAATAATAATAATAATAATAATAATAATAAAGAGATTCACAAAGTAGAATCCCTTGTTGGATACAGGGTAACTCCTGAACTGTCAAATATAGGAAGCTGCACTTTTCTCTCGCCTCACACTTCCCGGTTCCCTTGCTGAAAATCTTCAGAATTTCGTATTTTACGGATCCTTGGGTCTCTAACGGTACATTATTTATTTTGTTCATGGCTCATTGTTAAGACTACTTTCCTTATACTTTCCCACAACCCTGCTTCCTTTAGTCCTATTAGTAGCTTTTCTTATATATTTGTTTGCACTTGATTTCTCTCTAGATTCTTAGTTTCTTCTCTATTAGACAGTAGACTTGAAAACATTTTAAGTAAGCGGTGTCGGAGCATTCATCGTCCAAAAACAAAAACTAGCGGAAAAATCTTTGATTCCAGTTTCTTGTTAAAATACATTTCTTAATAGGCTATAATAATTACCTTTCTTCCGCATCGTTTCAACATTCAAACCTGAAAGTTTTACAAGTAATTCCTCCTTATATGTGTTATATTTTAACACAGCCGTTTTTCAAAATTTACTTAAGTTTAATTTTGCCAGATGGAAATGTTCATGCAATTGCTGTAAACATTACGCCATTCTTAGAACATCCACAAAAAATTAAAAAATCTTAATTTCAAAAGCCTGTGTTAATGTAAGGTGGTAACTTCAAGGAACATCCCTGATAGGTTGGTTCCTGAGTTTAGGGGCTGCAACAACGCGGTCATGTACTTTGGGCGTGAGTAGGATAAATAAGCCGGTTCTGGCACAGGGGCTAATGGGCAAGATGGCCGCCGCGCGCAATCACTCTATGTTATTCTTATGGAGGTTTCATTCAGAGCTGGCACAGGGGCTATTGGGCAAAATGGCCGCCACGGCCTGAGACCGTGGATTACGTCACAGGGAGAGGTCGGCCGTGTAGTTGCCAAATGGAATATTTATTATTATTATTATTATTATTATTAGGTAATTGTTAATTGATCATGTATAATCAAGACCAGCCTTATATTGTCCACTTTTTGGTGTAGTGGCTAGCATTCTTGGAGGTCATTCCTGAGGTTCGAATCCCGGCTCTGCCAAGAAATTTAATTTCTGGTCTCATGAGTGGAACGGGGTACACTCAGCCTTGTGAGGCAAAACTGACAAGAGCTGGCTTTTGATTCATACCTCAACAATTCTGCCTAACCCAACTTCACCTAACCTAACCTAACCTAACCTAACCTAACCTATCCTAACCTAACTTCAAAGTCAAAGCAAATATAAAAGCAAATGTGAAAGCACACATAATAAACTAAGTTATAACCTAACCTGACTTCACCTAACCTAACCTCACCTAACCTGTCCTAACCTAACCTAACGTAACCTACCTAATTTAAAATTGCAAGCGAAAAAAATTTAGCAAAAAGTATGAGAAAAAAGTGAGAGCAAATGTAAGAGCACAAATAATAAACTTAGTTATAACCTAACCACACCTAACCTAACCTAACCTAACCTAACATAACCAAACTTCAAAGTGAGAGCAAAAATGTAAGAGCAAATGAGAGAGCACAAATAATAAACTTAGTTATAACCTAACCTAACCTAACCCACAGAAACCTCATTTAAAGATTTTAGATTTTATGTTTTAACATTTTAGATTTTTGATTTTTTTCATTTTACATTTTTTAGATTTTACATTTTACATTTTTGATTTTTTGTATTTTAGATGTTAGTTTTTTTTAGATTTTACATTTTAAATTTAAGATTTTTTGATTTTAGATTTTACTTTTTACATTTTCCGAAAAGAGTAAACTACTAGGTCACATACCTAACCTCACCAAACCTAACTTTGCCAAACCTAACTTAAGCTAATTCAAAGGCTAATGCACATACACAAAGTATATAAGGGTACAAGCAACTATCCTTATGCTAGTTTTATAGGTTACTGTACAATATGATAACTACCCCAACCGTTTTTTTTTTCATTTGTTGTTTACACATATGACAATTTTCCAATTCCCCATTTTCATTTTTTTAAATGTTAGTTTTAAGTTTTTCAATTTCATAACATGGAAACATGGATTTTGCATTATGTTGTTTACACATTTATCAATTTCACAATTTCCCATTTACAGTTCTTAAAATGTCAGTTTAAAGTTTTTCAATTTCATGATATAGAAACATGGATTTTCCAATTTGTTGTTTACACATTTGTCAATTTACCAAATTCCCATTTACAGTTTTTAAAATTTCAGTTTAATGGTTTTTTTTTATTTTGTCAATATGGAAACATGGATTTTCCAATTTGTGTTTTACATGTTCATTTTGCATTAGGAGTGGAGAGAGGTGAGTAGTAATAAAAAATGTACAAGCAGTTTCCATACGGTACAATATTTTTTTATTTAAATACATGTACACTATTTACACATAATACATTTTTATATATATTCCTTATTGTTATAAATTGTACACTTGTTTTTATTTTGTTTTCTATTTTATTTATTTTTGATTATGAATGCCATTTCTTATTTTGTTTTATTTTTATTTTTGTAGTGCTATTGTTTTATTTCCTAAATTGTTTTGTTTTATGTATTTGCTAGTTGCAGGCAGAAGATTTTGATATTCATAACTTAACTCTTTAAGCATGGTTAATGATTGAGTAATGACCATAGGCATGTGTACCTATACCATCAGCATCAATCACTCTTTTATCATCACCAGGACACAAAGCAATTTTGTTTAGTCTTATAGATGATATGTCATGTTGTTTAGAAGCGATAATGTTCATTGGTATTCTTTTTACATTGTTTTTCATGACACAATCCTTATAATCTTGAAAGCTTATACAATTTTTGACAACACCTCTGTTAATACCTTTAATCTTTTTGATTTCTTTACCATTTATGTCTAAAGCATACATTTTAGCTCTAAGTCCAACAAATGCTTTTATAATTTGTCCACAAGCCTCGTCTTTAAATTTCCCCAACGTTTTCTTGTTTGATGTAGAGTAACATATGTGATTAGTAGGATAATCTGATGTGTCCAGGTGTTGTAGGAAATCCAACTTGTCTTGATATACATCTGGGGTGTTAACCAAATATATGAACGAGTCAGTATCCATATACATGAGTTTAAGATTGTCCATGCCATAATAAGGTAGCAGGACATCATAGTGGTGGGAATACATGAGAGGTTTTGAAATATCCAGTATACACATTCCAATATATATAGGCTTATTGAATACAATGTTACGTTTAGCCATGTGGAAAGCAGCTAGGTTAGGGCCATAAATTGTTCTGTCGATAAATGTCGGCTTTGCTATTAGCTTTTCAGCCTTTTTGCTGTCAGTCACAAGACGTATGTCTATTCTTTTACGGATATTTTCCATTGTTTTCCCAAAAATGGCATTGTTGAATAATTTGTACAGATTTTTCTCAAAATCATTTTTGGCTTGTTTTCGAAGGTTGTTATTAAAATCAACGTATGCCTTTAACCAAGGTCTTTGTTTAAACTTTAACACACGATGAAGTTTTATCAATTTTATTCCATGATCTAAAGCCTGTTTTAATGCCATGTAGTGAACAACATATCGCCTTCGATTTCCAAGATGAGGAATTAGTTTTTTCAGAGACGAATCCTTAGGTTGTGTACACTCTGGTAGGAAAGGTAAATCGTTGTGTAGATCATGCAGGTCAGATGGGTAATCAACATCAACGTCTAGAATGTATCCCACAGGATCGTCTTTCTTTAGTTTTTCTAGATCAACAGTATCTGGAGAAACCCACTGAAATCCACCATAAGGAAGGGAGTGGCACATAGCCCACCCGTATTGGTTGTTGGCATCATCATAGGTAATAAACTGCGATGGTTTCTCAGAATCATAGGTTTCCATGTATTTATTGTTAGCTTCAGCATACCGATGAGACACCTGGCATATGCCTCCACGTATTCCAGACTCGATTAAAAGAATCTGATCGTAATCCTGTAGCAATTCCAGTTCAATGCCTGTGTAAAGGAGCATTGCCTCGAAACTTAAACCAGGCGAAGTAAAAAAGTGTGCAGCATCCACTCGGTGTGTTTCTAGTGTTTTGTTTCTAAACGTTTCAAAGCTGTCTGCAAGAAGGAGTACATCTGATGTTAGGTAGAGGTCACTATATTCCCCTAGAGTTTTAATGTTGAACTGATTCCAGACATTTTTGGCATGTTCATAGTCTTCTTGACTAACATCTTCTTGACTTAATTTGTTAAAGAATGCCTCTTTTGGAGGTAAACACGTTTCACTTAACTTTTCCCATGAGTCAATGTAGTCATAACAAAATACCCCTTTACGAGTCATGAGCATTGCATTTTCTTTTCCAAAGTACTTGTCTGTTTCAGGGTATAATGTTAAGTTGGAAACTAAGTTTTCCAAACTACTCGGCATTAACCGAAACGTATCCACAAATCTAAGCTTAACATTTCCTACATATTTGGTAAAGGAAATGTACTTTTCTTTGGAGTTAGCGATAACATCCACTCTCTCAGTAGTACACCCCAATTGCTTTACAATGAAATTTGCGTCGTAGCCACTCATATTATGTAGAAACACAGGAACGGGGTTTCGTGTTTTACACCTCAAATTACAGTTATTGTGAGCACTTCCACGGTATTCCCCTGTAATATGGCAGTGGTCTCGAACTTTCCAGTCCTGTTGGGTAAATGGTTTTTGACACAAATAACAGGTTTCAGAACATTGGAACTCTGCTTCTTGAGCCTGAGTTAAGGCCTTTGGAACATTTAAGCTGTAAAGGCGATCAATTTCATTAGCTATTGAGATCAAACAGTCCATAAACTTTTCTGCAGCGTCAGGCCCACGATAAATAACAGGTTGGCTTGAAAGATTTGTCTTTATGTGTTCCACAGCAGGTGAGGGTTTAACGTATATACCAAAGCTCATAGGAACATGACTCTGGTATGGCACTGTATAACTTGCCTCAGGATTAGGTAGACATGTTTGATAGGGTAAGAGTATACTTTCAAAATCTGCATAGATAACGTAAGGTATTCTCAGCATTTTTTCAACATTTAAGAATTTGACAATGGGGTTTTTAATAGGCATTTCAACCCTAGCAATGTCATGCTGGACACACAAAGCTCTATGTTCTTTCATTTTTTCCATTCCTTGTTGTCCATATCGATTATCAAAGTGTGTAAAACACCGTTTACACGTATATATTTTATGTTCATGGCGAGTAATCTGATGTCTTACTAGTTTATCAAAATCTTTGATAAAGACGTAGTGGTTCTGGCCGGATGATGAACTTAGCATAAGGAGGTCGCGATGATCTTGCAGCTCTTGATCCACAACCTTCAGAGGGAACAATTTCTTGTCTTGTTCCAATCCAAATACATTAATGGATATATCGTTGGCTTTTTCAAATTTGGGAATGTCAGCTAGCGATGTAGGAAACGATATTACAGAAAAATCATACTTGTTTTCCAGGTCCTTGTATTTACTAATGCGATGAGCATTCTTTTTAACCAGTTTTGCTAAAATGGCATACATAAAACACTTTTCATTTTTCAAGTTTTCAGGATTAATGCAGGCTTTTCTTGCTTGTATAGCTGCTGGTAATGGAATATATGTGCTTCCACGCAAGGGATTGTACTTATTTATTTTCAATCGTACTCCTTCCACTGCTAACAAAGCCCAATTACTGCCTTTTAGCTCAGATTCCTCCATTTCCGTAGTTAACTTTGTAAATTGTGTTTCCAAGAAACTACTTAAGTCCGTTTCCAAAAATAGGGCCTGATTTCGTGTTTTAAAAGCACGATCTGTAATGTCATTGGTAGATGTATGAATGAATCTACATTCAGCCACAAGATTAACTTTTATCGACTTGTGCATTGCTAGTTCTTTCTGCATAGCTTGTATTATTTGCTGTTTGGACTCTTTAAGGTATGAATTTAAATCCTTGCACGTATCGCAACGAATGAAATAGGATTTAAGTCGACCTTCAAAAGATGTCTCATATTCAATAAGTCCATTTTTGTCAGGGACCAATGACAGTAGGTAATGTTTTGTAGGCTCTGCTTTTTGTCTTTTAGCTGCCGACACAACATTACAACATTCTTCATGACGACGTCCATTGTAGGCATTGTTGAATGTACTACCACAGGTCTTGCACTCATGAAATTCACCACACGATACTTCATGTCGCTTCCTATGATAGTCTCGAAGAAAAGTCTTTCCACACTCTTTACACATATAGCTAGGAATGGCTTCTTCCATTATGAATGTTGATTTCTGCAAACAGCTGCTTACTGCGTATCACAGGGCTAGAGGTTGGTCAGTGAGACGGTCTTTCACGATGTGAACACCGTGAGAGGTAGTAGTCAACTAGTGATATTCTTGTGAAGGGTCCACTAATATACCCCTAGTCTAGACCAACAGCTCTTTACAGCGTATGACAAGGCTGTAGACTGGACAGTGAGACGGTCTTTCACGATGTGAACACTGTAACAAGTAGTAGTCAACTGATTATATACTTGCTAAGGGTTCTCTAATATACAATAGTCAAGACCAACAGCTACTTACTGTGTAGTACAAGGCTGTACAATAGTTGTTTTGACAGTCTTTCACGATGTGGTCACTGTGAATGGTAGTAGTCAACTGATGATATTCTTGATAAGGGTCCTCTAATGTACCCCTGGTTAAGGGTAACAGCTGTTCACTGCTTATGACAAAGCTAAAGACTGGTTGCTTCAACGGTCTTTCACAATGTAAACACTGTGACAGGTAGTAGTCAACTGAAAATATTCTTATGGCCTACTCAAGGTTATCAGGTACTTACTGCATATCAAAAGGCTGTACACTCATGTGTGTTAGGCACTCTTTCTTGCTAAGGACCCCAATATTCCCTACACAAGGCTATACATGTTAGTTCTAAACACTTAGTGATTAATTGTATATTCAATTTTTGTACAAAGCTTATACAAGCACGTTTTTATGAGGTAAAACTTTGTTAAATAGCTGCATGCGACACACAAAGTATGTTGCCGCTATCTAGCGGTGACTATGAGAACTACTTGAACGACCAGCATGCTACCTAGCGCTCCATTTCAACACTCGCTCACTGAACGACCAGCATGCTATCTAGCGGTCGATAGCAATACTCCTCAACTACCAGCCTGCTATCTATCGGTCAATATGACAACTCACTCAACTACCAACATGCTACATGGCTTTTTTGGTCAGTTTTTTGTTGGCTTTTTTTTGGTCAGTTTCTGTTGGCTTATGTTGGCTTTTATTGGCTTTTGTTGGCTTTTGTTGGCTTTTGTAGGCTTTTTTGTTGGCTTTTGTTGGCTTTCATATTTGCTCTTGCTTGTGGGGGCTTATTATTTGGTCTTGGAAAGTATGTCAGTCCTTTTTTTATGGCTGCAAAATGCTTACAGCCATGTTTGTAAGCAGCAACAACAACAACAGCAACACACAAAATTCCAAAAAAAAATCCAAAGTACTCTAAGGTTTATCAATGACTCTCAACTCTTACACTTACCTCTATCCCATGCATAGTCAAAAATTAGTGTATTTTTCAAATTTTTCAAAAATATTTGGAAAGTTGGCTATATCATTAATCTAAAAATCCTGAAAAGACATATGTTAACTCCAACACCTACCTCTATACCACTCTCAGTCCAAAAATAGTGTATTTTTCAAATTTTCCAAAACATATTTCCAAAATGGGTTATATTTCCAAAATTAAAAAGTTAACAAAAACGTTTGTTTGACATAAATGAATGGCCTTTGTCCCCTCTACCACTATACCAAGTCCCAGGTCTCCAGGACAAAAAAATAAAATTTTTAAAAAGCGTTTTATTTCCAAAATTAGGAATTTTACAAACACATTTGTCTGACGTAAATCAATGGTCATTACCCCCTCTATCCCCACACTAAGTCTCATGTCTTTAGAACAACAAAAATAAAATTTTGAAAATGGACTTATATTTCCAAAATTAGGAATTTTACAAAAACGTTTGTCTGACGTAAATCAGTGGTCATTACCCCCTCTACCCCCCACACTAAGTCTCATGTCTCTAGAACAACAAAAATAAAATTTTGAAAATGGGCTTATATTTCCAAAATTAGGAATTTTACAAAAACGTTTGTCTGAAGTAAATCAATGGTCATTACCCCCTCCACCCCCACACTAAGTCTCATGTCTCTAGAACAACAAAAATAAAATTTTGAAAATGGGCTTATATTTCCAAAATTAGGAATTTTACAAAACCGTTTGTCTGACGTAAATCAGTGGTCTTTACCCCCTCTATCCCCATACCAAGTCTCAGGTCTCTAGGTCAACAAAAATAAAATTTTGAAAATGGGCTATATTTCCAAAATTAGGAATTCTACAAAAAAGTTTGTCTAACGTAAATCAATTGTCTTTACCCCCTCTATTCCCATACCAAGTCTCAGGTCTCTAGGTCAACAAAAATAAAATTTTGAAAAAATGGTCACTATTTTGGAAACTAGGAATTCTACGAAAAAGTTTGTTTAACATAAATGAAAGGTCTCTATCCCCTCTACCTGTAAACCAAGTCCCAGGTCTGTAGGACAAAAATGAAAAAAGTTCAACTGGGAAAGTAGGCGATTTTTCATAAAACCAAACATTCTAAAAAGTGTTCTATGGGTATAAAAGAATGGTCTCTATGTCCTTTATTTTTATAATAAAACTTTTTTATTTTTTGAGTTTTTTTGAAAAAGTTCAATTTTGAAATTTTTATATTTTGGAAACTAACAAGTTTACAAAAATGTTTGTTTGACATAAATAAATGGCCCTGACCCCCTCTACCAACAAAATAAATTTCAAGTCTCTAGGACTAAAACTGTACAGTAGTGGAGTAGTGGCGCTTCTAACGCACTCCAGAACCCTCCTTGCCCCACTACTAAGCCTCAGGCATGTAAAATGGGTGGGTTAGAAGCACCACTACTCCACTACTGTACAGTTTTAGTCCTAGAGACTTGAAATTTATTTTGTTGGTAGAGGGGGTCAGGGCCATTTATTTATGTCAAACAAACATTTTTGTAAACTTGTTAGTTTCCAAAATATAAAAATTTCAAAATTGAACTTTTTCAAAAAAACTCAAAAAATAAAAAAGTTTTATTATAAAAATAAAGGACATAGAGACCATTCTTTTATACCCATAGAACACTTTTTAGAATGTTTGGTTTTATGAAAAATCGCCTACTTTCCCAGTTGAACTTTTTTCATTTTTGTCCTACAGACCTGGGACTTGGTTTACAGGTAGAGGGGATAGAGACCTTTCATTTATGTTAAACAAACTTTTTCGTAGAATTCCTAGTTTCCAAAATAGTGACCATTTTTTCAAAATTTTATTTTTGTTGACCTAGAGACCTGAGACTTGGTATGGGAATAGAGGGGGTAAAGACAATTGATTTACGTTAGACAAACTTTTTTGTAGAATTCCTAATTTTGGAAATATAGCCCATTTTCAAAATTTTATTTTTGTTGACCTAGAGACCTGAGACTTGGTATGGGGATAGAGGGGGTAAAGACCACTGATTTACGTCAGACAAACGGTTTTGTAAAATTCCTAATTTTGGAAATATAAGCCCATTTTCAAAATTTTATTTTTGTTGTTCTAGAGACATGAGACTTAGTGTGGGGGTGGAGGGGGTAATGACCATTGATTTACTTCAGACAAACGTTTTTGTAAAATTCCTAATTTTGGAAATATAAGCCCATTTTCAAAATTTTATTTTTGTTGTTCTAGAGACATGAGACTTAGTGTGGGGGGTAGAGGGGGTAATGACCACTGATTTACGTCAGACAAACGTTTTTGTAAAATTCCTAATTTTGGAAATATAAGTCCATTTTCAAAATTTTATTTTTGTTGTTCTAAAGACATGAGACTTAGTGTGGGGATAGAGGGGGTAATGACCATTGATTTACGTCAGACAAATGTGTTTGTAAAATTCCTAATTTTGGAAATAAAACGCTTTTTAAAAATTTTATTTTTTTGTCCTGGAGACCTGGGACTTGGTATAGTGGTAGAGGGGACAAAGGCCATTCATTTATGTCAAACAAACGTTTTTGTTAACTTTTTAATTTTGGAAATATAACCCATTTTGGAAATATGTTTTGGAAAATTTGAAAAATACACTATTTTTGGACTGAGAGTGGTATAGAGGTAGGTGTTGGAGTTAACATATGTCTTTTCAGGATTTTTAGATTAATGATATAGCCAACTTTCCAAATATTTTTGAAAAATTTGAAAAATACACTAATTTTTGACTATGCATGGGATAGAGGTAAGTGTAAGAGTTGAGAGTCATTGATAAACCTTAGAGTACTTTGGATTTTTTTTTGGAATTTTGTGTGTTGCTGTTGTTGTTGTTGCTGCTTACAAACATGGCTGTAAGCATTTTGCAGCCATAAAAAAAGGACTGACATACTTTCCAAGACCAAATAATAAGCCCCCACAAGCAAGAGCAAATATGAAAGCCAACAAAAGCCAACAAAAAAGCCTACAAAAGCCAACAAAAGCCAACAAAAGCCAATAAAAGCCAACATAAGCCAACAGAAACTGACCAAAAAAAAGCCAACAAAAAACTGACCAAAAAAGCCATGTAGCATGTTGGTAGTTGAGTGAGTTGTCATATTGACCGATAGATAGCAGGCTGGTAGTTGAGGAGTATTGCTATCGACCGCTAGATAGCATGCTGGTCGTTCAGTGAGCGAGTGTTGAAATGGAGCGCTAGGTAGCATGCTGGTCGTTCAAGTAGTTCTCATAGTCACCGCTAGATAGCGGCAACATACTTTGTGTGTCGCATGCAGCTATTTAACAAAGTTTTACCTCATAAAAACGTGCTTGTATAAGCTTTGTACAAAAATTGAATATACAATTAATCACTAAGTGTTTAGAACTAACATGTATAGCCTTGTGTAGGGAATATTGGGGTCCTTAGCAAGAAAGAGTGCCTAACACACATGAGTGTACAGCCTTTTGATATGCAGTAAGTACCTGATAACCTTGAGTAGGCCATAAGAATATTTTCAGTTGACTACTACCTGTCACAGTGTTTACATTGTGAAAGACCGTTGAAGCAACCAGTCTTTAGCTTTGTCATAAGCAGTGAACAGCTGTTACCCTTAACCAGGGGTACATTAGAGGACCCTTATCAAGAATATCATCAGTTGACTACTACCATTCACAGTGACCACATCGTGAAAGACTGTCAAAACAACTATTGTACAGCCTTGTACTACACAGTAAGTAGCTGTTGGTCTTGACTATTGTATATTAGAGAACCCTTAGCAAGTATATAATCAGTTGACTACTACTTGTTACAGTGTTCACATCGTGAAAGACCGTCTCACTGTCCAGTCTACAGCCTTGTCATACGCTGTAAAGAGCTGTTGGTCTAGACTAGGGGTATATTAGTGGACCCTTCACAAGAATATCACTAGTTGACTACTACCTCTCACGGTGTTCACATCGTGAAAGACCGTCTCACTGACCAACCTCTAGCCCTGTGATACGCAGTAAGCAGCTGTTTGCAGAAATCAACATTCATAATGGAAGAAGCCATTCCTAGCTATATGTGTAAAGAGTGTGGAAAGACTTTTCTTCGAGACTATCATAGGAAGCGACATGAAGTATCGTGTGGTGAATTTCATGAGTGCAAGACCTGTGGTAGTACATTCAACAATGCCTACAATGGACGTCGTCATGAAGAATGTTGTAATGTTGTGTCGGCAGCTAAAAGACAAAAAGCAGAGCCTACAAAACATTACCTACTGTCATTGGTCCCTGACAAAAATGGACTTATTGAATATGAGACATCTTTTGAAGGTCGACTTAAATCCTATTTCATTCGTTGCGATACGTGCAAGGATTTAAATTCATACCTTAAAGAGTCCAAACAGCAAATAATACAAGCTATGCAGAAAGAACTAGCAATGCACAAGTCGATAAAAGTTAATCTTGTGGCTGAATGTAGATTCATTCATACATCTACCAATGACATTACAGATCGTGCTTTTAAAACACGAAATCAGGCCCTATTTTTGGAAACGGACTTAAGTAGTTTCTTGGAAACACAATTTACAAAGTTAACTACGGAAATGGAGGAATCTGAGCTAAAAGGCAGTAATTGGGCTTTGTTAGCAGTGGAAGGAGTACGATTGAAAATAAATAAGTACAATCCCTTGCGTGGAAGCACATATATTCCATTACCAGCAGCTATACAAGCAAGAAAAGCCTGCATTAATCCTGAAAACTTGAAAAATGAAAAGTGTTTTATGTATGCCATTTTAGCAAAACTGGTTAAAAAGAATGCTCATCGCATTAGTAAATACAAGGACCTGGAAAACAAGTATGATTTTTCTGTAATATCGTTTCCTACATCGCTAGCTGACATTCCCAAATTTGAAAAAGCCAACGATATATCCATTAATGTATTTGGATTGGAACAAGACAAGAAATTGTTCCCTCTGAAGGTTGTGGATCAAGAGCTGCAAGATCATCGCGACCTCCTTATGCTAAGTTCATCATCCGGCCAGAACCACTACGTCTTTATCAAAGATTTTGATAAACTAGTAAGACATCAGATTACTCGCCATGAACATAAAATATATACGTGTAAACGGTGTTTTACACACTTTGATAATCGATATGGACAACAAGGAATGGAAAAAATGAAAGAACATAGAGCTTTGTGTGTCCAGCATGACATTGCTAGGGTTGAAATGCCTATTAAAAACCCCATTGTCAAATTCTTAAATGTTGAAAAAATGCTGAGAATACCTTACGTTATCTATGCAGATTTTGAAAGTATACTCTTACCCTATCAAACATGTCTACCTAATCCTGAGGCAAGTTATACAGTGCCATACCAGAGTCATGTTCCTATGAGCTTTGGTATATACGTTAAACCCTCACCTGCTGTGGAACACATAAAGACAAATCTTTCAAGCCAACCTGTTATTTATCGTGGGCCTGACGCTGCAGAAAAGTTTATGGACTGTTTGATCTCAATAGCTAATGAAATTGATCGCCTTTACAGCTTAAATGTTCCAAAGGCCTTAACTCAGGCTCAAGAAGCAGAGTTCCAATGTTCTGAAACCTGTTATTTGTGTCAAAAACCATTTACCCAACAGGACTGGAAAGTTCGAGACCACTGCCATATTACAGGGGAATACCGTGGAAGTGCTCACAATAACTGTAATTTGAGGTGTAAAACACGAAACCCCGTTCCTGTGTTTCTACATAATATGAGTGGCTACGACGCAAATTTCATTGTAAAGCAATTGGGGTGTACTACTGAGAGAGTGGATGTTATCGCTAACTCCAAAGAAAAGTACATTTCCTTTACCAAATATGTAGGAAATGTTAAGCTTAGATTTGTGGATACGTTTCGGTTAATGCCGAGTAGTTTGGAAAACTTAGTTTCCAACTTAACATTATACCCTGAAACAGACAAGTACTTTGGAAAAGAAAATGCAATGCTCATGACTCGTAAAGGGGTATTTTGTTATGACTACATTGACTCATGGGAAAAGTTAAGTGAAACGTGTTTACCTCCAAAAGAGGCATTCTTTAACAAATTAAGTCAAGAAGATGTTAGTCAAGAAGACTATGAACATGCCAAAAATGTCTGGAATCAGTTCAACATTAAAACTCTAGGGGAATATAGTGACCTCTACCTAACATCAGATGTACTCCTTCTTGCAGACAGCTTTGAAACGTTTAGAAACAAAACACTAGAAACACACCGAGTGGATGCTGCACACTTTTTTACTTCGCCTGGTTTAAGTTTCGAGGCAATGCTCCTTTACACAGGCATTGAACTGGAATTGCTACAGGATTACGATCAGATTCTTTTAATCGAGTCTGGAATACGTGGAGGCATATGCCAGGTGTCTCATCGGTATGCTGAAGCTAACAATAAATACATGGAAACCTATGATTCTGAGAAACCATCGCAGTTTATTACCTATGATGATGCCAACAACCAATACGGGTGGGCTATGTGCCACTCCCTTCCTTATGGTGGATTTCAGTGGGTTTCTCCAGATACTGTTGATCTAGAAAAACTAAAGAAAGACGATCCTGTGGGATACATTCTAGACGTTGATGTTGATTACCCATCTGACCTGCATGATCTACACAACGATTTACCTTTCCTACCAGAGTGTACACAACCTAAGGATTCGTCTCTGAAAAAACTAATTCCTCATCTTGGAAATCGAAGGCGATATGTTGTTCACTACATGGCATTAAAACAGGCTTTAGATCATGGAATAAAATTGATAAAACTTCATCGTGTGTTAAAGTTTAAACAAAGACCTTGGTTAAAGGCATACGTTGATTTTAATAACAACCTTCGAAAACAAGCCAAAAATGATTTTGAGAAAAATCTGTACAAATTATTCAACAATGCCATTTTTGGGAAAACAATGGAAAATATCCGTAAAAGAATAGACATACGTCTTGTGACTGACAGCAAAAAGGCTGAAAAGCTAATAGCAAAGCCGACATTTATCGACAGAACAATTTATGGCCCTAACCTAGCTGCTTTCCACATGGCTAAACGTAACATTGTATTCAATAAGCCTATATATATTGGAATGTGTATACTGGATATTTCAAAACCTCTCATGTATTCCCACCACTATGATGTCCTGCTACCTTATTATGGCATGGACAATCTTAAACTCATGTATATGGATACTGACTCGTTCATATATTTGGTTAACACCCCAGATGTATATCAAGACAAGTTGGATTTCCTACAACACCTGGACACATCAGATTATCCTACTAATCACATATGTTACTCTACATCAAACAAGAAAACGTTGGGGAAATTTAAAGACGAGGCTTGTGGACAAATTATAAAAGCATTTGTTGGACTTAGAGCTAAAATGTATGCTTTAGACATAAATGGTAAAGAAATCAAAAAGATTAAAGGTATTAACAGAGGTGTTGTCAAAAATTGTATAAGCTTTCAAGATTATAAGGATTGTGTCATGAAAAACAATGTAAAAAGAATACCAATGAACATTATCGCTTCTAAACAACATGACATATCATCTATAAGACTAAACAAAATTGCTTTGTGTCCTGGTGATGATAAAAGAGTGATTGATGCTGATGGTATAGGTACACATGCCTATGGTCATTACTCAATCATTAACCATGCTTAAAGAGTTAAGTTATGAATATCAAAATCTTCTGCCTGCAACTAGCAAATACATAAAACAAAACAATTTAGGAAATAAAACAATAGCACTACAAAAATAAAAATAAAACAAAATAAGAAATGGCATTCATAATCAAAAATAAATAAAATAGAAAACAAAATAAAAACAAGTGTACAATTTATAACAATAAGGAATATATATAAAAATGTATTATGTGTAAATAGTGTACATGTATTTAAATAAAAAAATATTGTACCGTATGGAAACTGCTTGTACATTTTTTATTACTACTCACCTCTCTCCACTCCTAATGCAAAATGAACATGTAAAACACAAATTGGAAAATCCATGTTTCCATATTGACAAAATAAAAAAAAACCATTAAACTGAAATTTTAAAAACTGTAAATGGGAATTTGGTAAATTGACAAATGTGTAAACAACAAATTGGAAAATCCATGTTTCTATATCATGAAATTGAAAAACTTTAAACTGACATTTTAAGAACTGTAAATGGGAAATTGTGAAATTGATAAATGTGTAAACAACATAATGCAAAATCCATGTTTCCATGTTATGAAATTGAAAAACTTAAAACTAACATTTAAAAAAATGAAAATGGGGAATTGGAAAATTGTCATATGTGTAAACAACAAATGAAAAAAAAAACGGTTGGGGTAGTTATCATATTGTACAGTAACCTATAAAACTAGCATAAGGATAGTTGCTTGTACCCTTATATACTTTGTGTATGTGCATTAGCCTTTGAATTAGCTTAAGTTAGGTTTGGCAAAGTTAGGTTTGGTGAGGTTAGGTATGTGACCTAGTAGTTTACTCTTTTCGGAAAATGTAAAAAGTAAAATCTAAAATCAAAAAATCTTAAATTTAAAATGTAAAATCTAAAAAAAACTAACATCTAAAATACAAAAAATCAAAAATGTAAAATGTAAAATCTAAAAAATGTAAAATGAAAAAAATCAAAAATCTAAAATGTTAAAACATAAAATCTAAAATCTTTAAATGAGGTTTCTGTGGGTTAGGTTAGGTTAGGTTATAACTAAGTTTATTATTTGTGCTCTCTCATTTGCTCTTACATTTTTGCTCTCACTTTGAAGTTTGGTTATGTTAGGTTAGGTTAGGTTAGGTTAGGTGTGGTTAGGTTATAACTAAGTTTATTATTTGTGCTCTTACATTTGCTCTCACTTTTTTCTCATACTTTTTGCTAAATTTTTTTCGCTTGCAATTTTAAATTAGGTAGGTTACGTTAGGTTAGGTTAGGACAGGTTAGGTGAGGTTAGGTTAGGTGAAGTCAGGTTAGGTTATAACTTAGTTTATTATGTGTGCTTTCACATTTGCTTTTATATTTGCTTTGACTTTGAAGTTAGGTTAGGATAGGTTAGGTTAGGTTAGGTTAGGTTAGGTTAGGTGAAGTTGGGTTAGGCAGAATTGTTGAGGTATGAATCAAAAGCCAGCTCTTGTCAGTTTTGCCTCACAAGGCTGAGTGTACCCCGTTCCACTCATGAGACCAGAAATTAAATTTCTTGGCAGAGCCGGGATTCGAACCTCAGGAATGACCTCCAAGAATGCTAGCCACTACACCAAAAAGTGGACAATATAAGGCTGGTCTTGATTATACATGATCAATTAACAATTACCTAATAATAATAATAATAATAATAATAAATATTCCATTTGGCAACTACACGGCCGACCTCTCCCTGTGACGTAATCCACGGTCTCAGGCCGTGGCGGCCATTTTGCCCAATAGCCCCTGTGCCAGCTCTGAATGAAACCTCCATAAGAATAACATAGAGTGATTGCGCGCGGCGGCCATCTTGCCCATTAGCCCCTGTGCCAGAACCGGCTTATTTATCCTACTGGCGTGTGTAGAATCTGTCTGATAACCGGTGTTAATTGTGATGGCTGTATTAGTGCTTGTCGTCTGTAATTCAGGTAAGGACTGCAGACGACCAATTTCAAGTAGTTCCTACTTTTACTACCAAATGCTACCGTCAACAAAACCAAATTTCGAACTTGGTTACTAGATGCCATCGCAACTGTCACCTGGCGACGAACGTTGGAACCTAATAGAGCGTTAATAAAATCCAACCTACAAATTTAGCTTCACACAATTGTAGTTAGAGGGAGGTTCTTTTTCATGCAATAAATATATGACATGGGCCCACCGGGTTTACTTCCCCTCCGAAGGGAGACATATTGAGGGATTTTTAACGCTCCTAAAATTCCGACGACTTCGACCGGGTTTGAACCCGCGATCTTGGGCATAGAAGCTCAACATGCTACCAACTACGCAACCAAAGCCGCTGAACATCCCTGAAAAAATGCATTTGGTTTCTCTATAGCATTGATTGAAAATCCCGCCGCTTGTGAAATCAGATCTGTGATTCGTTTTCTGAATGCTAGGAAAGTGAAACCAATTGAAATTTATCGGCAAATTTGCGAAGTGTATGGATAAAATGCGATGAGTGATTCAATGGTGATAAGATGGGTCCTACCTTTCAATGAAGGACGTAGTGAAGTGCACGATGAAGAACGAAGTGGGCGTCCATCTTTGGTTACAGAAGAACTAGTACACGCGATTGTTGACAAGATCCAGGTTTACAATTAGTGCTCTCGCTATGGAATTTTCCCAAATCTCACGATCACTAATTCATGAAATGGTTACCGAAAAACTGAACTTTCGTAAACTTTGTCGACGTTGGGTATATGAACGCATACCTGATTTTGTTTAAACGATTCGCGCTCCGTCACTCATTTGTTGAATCTACTCGTGCACTACCTACTGTAAAATGTATTTACTAAGTTAGAAACCGTCACGTAAGTGTCCACAACATCTCACCCAAGTTTCATCGCTATCGGACTAATGGGATATGAAGACATAGGGGACTGTATTGAAACGCTCCGCATGTCGTCGTACATTTGTCGAATCTACTCGTGTGCTACCTACTGTGAAATGTATTTACTAAGCCAGAAACCTTCCTTGGAGTGTCCACCATATTTCATCCAAGTTTCACCGCTAACGGCAGAATGGTATATGACCTTATACGGGACTTTGTTGAAACGCTTCGCGCGTCGTCCCTCATTTGTTGAATCAACTTGTGCGCTGCATATTGTATAGTGGATTTACTAAGCCAGAAATTTTCCATGACGTGTACACAACATCTCACCCAAGTTTCATAGCTACGGACGAATGGTACATGAATGCATACGGGACTTGGTTGAAACGCTTCGCGTGTCGTCGCTCATTTGTTGATTCTACTCTTGCGCTACATATTGTAATATGGATGTACTCAGCCAGAAACCTTCCCTGGAGTGTACACAACATCTCTCCCAAGTTTCATCGCAATCGGATGAATGGTATGTGAACGTATACGGGACGTTGTCGAAACGCTTTGCGCGTTGTCACTCATTTGTTGAATATAAACGTGCGCTTCGTATTGTAAAATTGATTTACTTAGCCAGAAACCTTTCCTGGAGTGTACACAACAATTCACCAAACATTTATCACTATCAGACGACTGGTATATGACTTTATACGGGACTTTGTTGAAACGCTTCGCGTGTCATCGCTCATTTGTTGAATCTACTGGTGCGATACCTATTGTAAAATGTATGTACTAAGCCAGAAACCTTCCCTGGAGTGTACACAACATCTCACCAAAGTTTCATCGCTATCGGATGAATGGTATATGAAATTATATGGGACTTTGTTGAAACGCTTCGCGCGCCGTTGCTTATTTGTTGATTCTACTCGTGCTCTACCTATTTTTAAAGGGATTTACTAAGCTAGAAACCTTCCCTGGAGTGCACACAAAATCTCAGCCTAGTTTCATCGCTATCGGACGAATGGTATATGAACGCAAACGTGACTTTGTTGAAATGCTTCGGGCGTCGTAGCTCATTTGTTGAATCTACTCGTGCGCTGCCTATTGTAATGTGGATGTACTAAGCCAGAAAATTTCCCTGCAGTGTACACAACATTTTACGCAAGTTTCATTGCTATCGGGCGAATGGTATATGAATGCATACGGGACTTTGTTGAAATGCATTGCGTGTCGTCGCTCATTTGTTGAATCTACTTGTGTGCTATCTACTGTGAAATGTATTCACTAATTTTGAAACCTTCACGTAAGTGTACACAACATCTCACCCAAGTTTCATCGCTATCGGACGAATGGTATATGAACACATACGGGACTTTGTTGAAATGCTTCGCGCATCGTCGCTCATTTCTTGAATCTACGCGTGCGCTACCTATTGTAAAATGTATTTACTAAGTCAGAAACCTTCCTTGGAGTGTACTCAACATCTCACCCAAGTTTCATCGCAATCGGACGAATGGTATATGAACGCATAGGAGACATACCCACAGACATACCCACAAACTATCACGTTACATTGATTTATATATATATAGATATGTTCTTGCACCTTTTCATGTCCTAAATTACGCTGAGGAAGGTCACAATGTGTCTGAAAGCGGTACGATATTAAAGTACAATACATATTGACTTATGGTTATATACATTTTATTACAATTTTTATTTGGTTACTGTTAACATAAACAAGGAAGAACATTTTATAGACAATATTTAGGCAAAACGTAACTTTTATATATTTCTATACATCATTCCGAAAATAATCGAAACTCATTTAAACTTATTTTCTTATCTTGTGTGTACTAATCAATTAATCGATTCTTTGGGCAGCCAATTAATCTATTATTCCATTCACCGACTGAACTGACAGTCGATTATTCGAATAAACGTTACCGGTTAATTTCAACCATCCTCCCTATATTATTTTGCTAAGGTCTCATTCCGGTTTTGTACCGAAAATAAGGTCCTGTTAACACCAACCAACACATATGGGGTACCTACAGGTTCCGCATAACCCCACGTGTGCCCGAAACGCACTCACTTCCTCTTTAAATGCCTCACAATTAAATAAATACCTTAAAATGTAGATTTACAATGGGAGCACCGTAACCTGGCGTGGCGGCGGCAGCCATCTGGCGGGAGCGCGGCCTACTGCTAGGCGAGCCTGCTGCTAGAGCGCAGGGCAGCGCGGCGGCGGCAGCCATATGGCGGGAGCGCGGCGTACTGCTAGCTGAGGAGTCTCTCCGCAGATGGCTCCGGTGTGGTCTCGTCAAGATTGTCATGTTATCTAAGAAGCCAACTGAGCTAGGAAGCTGGAAGCTGGTACCTACAGGTTCCGCATAGCCCCATATGTGCCCGAAACGCACTCACTTCCCAATTTAAAACTTCGTTCTCCCACATTCTTCCCTACTACCCCATAAACCTACATTCAAGTTGCGAAAGCTCGCACGGGCCTACTAGCATAGGCTATATTATTACAGTAGTATAGATCCCTCCTACGGCGCTCACAAGTGACCGATCGTGACAAATGAGCATTCGAATGAAAGAGAATATACATTAGCAGTGACGAATTGCACTCTAATTTCATAAATATCTATAATTTCCTTAAAAATGACGTTAAAAATGTACCAGGTGTGCGATTTGCAGATACTGTTGCTGTAGGAAAATACGCTCCATAATTGCTGCCCAATTCACATTTTGGTCGCTGTGACGCCTGTTTCATGTCATTTTACAATCTGAGGCCTTTCCTTTAGTCTATCATTTTGCTAGGATTTCAGAAACAGTAAATCGAAGGAATGAGTACTCAAATCGCATAATTTCATAAATATCGAATAACCGGTGAGTGTTATGATGATCCAATTTTGAGAGATTGCCTTCTTAAGTTAGGGAACGTAGAACTTGGAATTCTAACTGAAATGTGAATAGTGTTCTATAATCATTTGGTTGAAATAAAAACATAACAACTTTTCTCCTCAAGTCTCTCAATATAAACCTATTGGGGGAAGTGTGGTTTATGAGAATGCGAGATTTCTCGCTCGGGTCCGCCAGTATATTATTAATAGATTAACTGAATATCGCCTATTCCATCTCTAATGGCGATGGGAAGTATCCATGAACTTAGCAGGTGCTATTGTTACCGACCATAAAAATATAACAGCTCTTGTTCTTATTATTTTTTTCTAGACAAGAATTTTTATAGACTTCCTGATTTAAAGAAGGCTCCTTTCATCCCAGGAAATATTGTGTTCATGCAGTGTCTAACACATGGAGTAACAATGAGTTTCGGTTGTTTGTTTTGAGATGAATGTAAACAGAGGTTGAGCCATGCCTATTAGCCGGCAGACAAGCGCCTCTCACATGTTGGCCTGACTGACATGTTGATCGCTCTTCAGACAGCCACAGCCGAGATAATGGAGCGGCTCAAGAGGCTGCTCGCTCCTCCTATGGCGGACAGATCCTCGGCATAGTGAGCCAAAGTATTCACACATGTTCTGTAAGTATGCACGCTGCTGCTAATGATGGCCACAATCCAGGTCACCCCTGTCAACAGTCTTCCAAACAGCTCGTTGTACTGGTCATCCTCTACACCATGAAACATCCAATCATGTGTACGTTATTATTATTATTATCTTAGGTCGTTATGCCAGTCTAAGGAGCGGGAGAGGGCGTGGTTGGTTGGTTCTTCAGATTAAGGGCTGCGACAACGCGGTCATGTAGCCCCGTGTAATTTGGGTGTGTATAGAATCTGTCTGATAACCGGTGTTAATTGTGATGGCTGTATTAGTGTGTGTTATCTGTTTTTAATTCACGTAAGGACTGCAGACATTTAATTTTCAAGTAGTTCCTACCGTCAACGACTACTAGTTCTGAACTGGGTTACTAAATGCCACCATAGTCGGCTCCTGGCGACGAACGTTGGAACCTAAGAGCGTTAGTCAAATATAACCTATAATTTAACTTCACACGTGTAATTAGTGGAAGGTTCTTTTACATGCCATAAATCTATGATATGGGACCGCCGGCTTTACCTCCTCTCCGAAGGAAGGCATACTGAGGGATTTTAACGCTCTTAAGAAATCCGAAGACTTCGGCCGGGTTTGAACCCGCGATCTTGGTCATAGAAGTTCAGCATGCTACTAACTACGCCACCGAAACCTCAGAGGGTGTGGTGGCACAGCGGTCAAGCTGTTGGCCTCTCACCACGGCGGATCAGGTTCTATTCCCGGTCAATGCATGTGAGATTTTCAAAGTGAAATGCCATCTCGTGTGGTTAGGAAAGGCAACATCTATGCCAATACAGTGGAACGTGGCTAATTCGAATTTCTATAATTCGAAATCTTCTTTAATTCGAATTTTTCTTTAGGTCCCTAGCATTTTATAATCATTCAATGCTACAAATATCGTGGTTAATTCGAATTATATGTTGGATAATTCGAAGTTTTTACGTGTAAAACGCCGATCGGAAGTCAAACAGCTGGGTCAGGAATTCCCGAAAAACGACGTTTATTATTGGCATGCGGCCCCTACCGAGGCTTGTTAGGCTTCTTTTTTTTTAGTAGAAATGACGTAAGGGATTCTGTTTTCCATTTCTTAAATTTGTTAGATTCTTTTGTGACGGCCTAGAGACTTGATTATAGGAAAGAGGTAAAAATCTCGAATTTTTTTTGAAAAATGGTAGATTTCTCTAAGACTTAAACTACATTGCTTGATTACTACTGTCGTTAAATAGGTGAAAAGTGCATTGGTTTTATTTTATAATTTGAAACTTTTGAGGTTATTCACGATACAGTCATTATACAGTAGTCTACCGTTGTCTGTTAATCTGCTATGTTGAACGTAAATGTATGTAAACGTAATACATAGTATATAAACACTTTACTTGTTAAAAACCTATGTAATATTATGTTAAATAACGGTCCTTGGATGAAAACTTAAAATTTGAATATTTTCTCCACCCTTTTCAAAGAACTATCTTAATTCGAATTTTTGGATAGTTCGATTTTTTTATCTGGTCCCTTGAGGTTCGAATTATCCAAGTTCCACTGTATTTGAAGTTGTGCATTAAGTGTTTGGCCAACAATGTTCGTGTTTTCCTACGTATTATTATTATTATTATTATTATTATTATTATTATTATTATTATTATTATTATTATTATTATAAATTATCATTTCCAATGAGGCCTGCTATGGACCACGCGCCAATTTCATTTCTTCACTCTTTGTTGTTTTCTCTTCCGTTCTCTCCAATATTTCTTCATTCTTATACTACGCTGCTTCTTTCTGTCCTCAGACCACTTCTCCCCAGGTTTCCTTTCCACCCTTCCCTGGAATCCTTCCACCTTCTCTCTGTCCACAGTGTCTTCTTCTCTTATATTATTTCTTTCTACATCTTTCTTTACCTCTTGAAATGATTTATTATTATCGGTACACTGTATAACAAAAAAACGACGCACCGGGAAGGCGTTCTCCGATTTAAAGGAAATTACGTAGGCCTATGCAAAGACATTCGGACCGAGCATGCAACTGATTAAAGCTTCGTGTCTAATGAATGAACAGTGGGAGCTCCCGTGCATCCAAACTGCGCATGCATCAGGTGTATATAAGGCGCGATTCTGAAGCGTATGCTCAAAGTAGCTGTTGCATTTTATTGTGATATCTGAACGTAGGCTGTAAGAATGCCACGCCGAAGGATTCGTGCTCATTACGAGCAGATGTCAGAGTTTGAAAGAGGTCGTGCGATCGGATTGAATGAAGCTGGTTGGTCGAATCGAGCTGTCGCTGGACATTTGGGTCGAAGTGATGCGGCGATCAGACGTTGCTGGCAAGCGTGGGTCAGCAACGACAGGCATCAACGTCAGGACGGCAGTGATCGAACTACGGCCACAACATCACGGGAAGACAGAGCGTTTGTCAGGACAGCTGTCATAGCACCGGAGTCGTCGTTATCAACGATCCAGCGTGTGGCCCGCACACATGTGTCCACCATGGCTATCAACAGACGCCTGAGCGACAGGAATTTGTGCTCGCGCCGCCCGTTACGCCGCTTACCACGCACGCCTGTTCACCGTCAAGTCAGATTACAGTGGTGCCGCGTTCGAGCATCGTGGAACTGCGCTGACTGGGGACGTATAGTCTTTAGTGACGAGTGCAGTTTCCAACGGTGCCCTGGCGACAACCGCAGACGTGTTTGGAGACGTCCAGGCCAGCGTGAGGATCCTGTCTTGACTATCGCACGCCACACAGCCTCACAACAAGGGGTTCTGCATTTTTGATCGTTTGTTTTTCTATGTCTGTTCCTCACATCCACCGATTTTTATCGCCATCGGACAATTCCTTCCTGGTGCGTCGTTTTTCTTTGTCATACAGTGCTGAATAACAAAAAAAAAACGACGAATGATTTATTCCAGAGTTAGAGCGTTACAAAGTGAGGACGTCAATAAGGCATTTTTCCACCTCTGGTCTGGATGCAAGCTGTCAATCGACGTGGCATGGACTGATAAAGTTCCCGGACGGTGTCCTGCGGAATTTCATACCTAATGGTCTTCAACTGTTGGGCTAAATCGGCGACATTCCGGGATGTTCGCAATCGCCTTCCCATGACGTCCCAAATGTGCTCTATGGGAGAGAGATCAGGCGACCGAGCTAGCCAAGGAAGGATAGGGCAAGCTTGAAGACAGTCCATAGCAACACGTGCCGTGTGCGACCGGGCATTATCCTGTTGGAAAGTAAGGCCTGGATGTCGCTGAAGGAACGGTAACACAACCGGCCGTAGAATGTCATCAACATAGGCTAACGCTGTGCTGTCAGTGTGCCAGGAATGATTACCAGAGGGGTCGGCTATCAAAGGAGATGGCACCCCACACCATCACCCCCTGTTGTGGGGCTGTGTGGCATGCGTAGTCAAGGCAGGATTCCCACGCTGGCCTGGACGTCTCCAAACCCGTCTGCGGTTGTCGTCAGGGCACCGTTGGAAACGGGACTCTTCACTAAAGACTATACGTCCCCAGTCAGCGCAGTTCCACGTTGCTCGAGCGCGGCTCCACTGTAATCTGACTTGACGGTGAACAGGCATGAGTAGTAAGCGGCGAGACGGGCGGCGCGAGCAAAAATTCCTGTCGCTCAGGCGTCTGTTGAAGGCCATGGTGGACACATTTGTGCGGGTCACAGGTTGGATCGTTTATAACGACGACTCCGGTGCTGAGACGGCTGTTATGACAATCGCTCTGTCTACCCGTGCTGTTGTGGCCCTCGATCGACCACTGCCGCCCTGACGCTGATGCCTGCCGTTGCTGACCCACGCTTGCCAGTATCGTCTGTTTGCTGCATCAATTCGACCCAAATGTCCAGCGACAGCTCGATTCGACCAACCAGCTTCTTTCAATCCGATCGCACGACCTCTTTCAAACTCTGACATCTGCTCGTAATGAGCACGAATCCTTCAGCGTGGCATTCTCACAGCCGACGTTCAGATATCACAATCAAATGCAACAGCTACTTTGAGCATACGCTTCAGAATCGCGCCTTATATACACCTGATGCTTGCGCAGTTTGGATGCGCGGGAGCTCCCACTATTCATTCATTGGAGACGAAGCTTTAATCAGTTGCATGTTCGGTCCGAATGTCTTTGCATACTTAATTTCCTTACAATCGGACAACGCCTTCCCGGGGCATCGTTATTTATTTAATACAAAGTATTTCATAACATAACTCAAGTTAGCCAAGGTATATTTATAGGTTGTAATGAAATACTTGTATATTGATGAGCGAAATGTAATATATAGATAAGTCGAGAAATCAACTCAAATTAGTACATTCATGAAACAGTGTGCATCAAATGGAACATGCAAATTTACTGTAATGTAATGAAAATTTTAGGCAAAATGGGGTTCCTTCCATGTATTGGAAAATCAAAACGCCACTGCAGCCAACATATGATAGACCGTATACTGTATTATCTTGCAACAACAAACATTTTGAAGTGAGAACACCTACAGGGAATCAGACAGAGAGCATCGACAGATTGAAGCCTGCCTTCATTCTGATAGACACTTCAAGAATGGGTTTGGAAGACAAATCACAAGATCATTATTCAGCCACTCAACCATTAAATTCCATCAAATGTGGGCAGTGCGGTTTCCAATCCATCAACTCAAACCACAAAATCAGGCTGACGTGTCACCTTTCGCAGAATATTTATGAACTTTGTCACTAGGGAGGGAGTGTGTGACGGCTTGAAGTATCATCTTTAGGCTAATCAGTACGAATAATATGCATTATTTGGTATTCATGGTTCATCTACAAGACATGTATTATTATTTATTGATATTCTTTTTTCTTTCGGTAAAAAAGAAAAGAAACACAGCAAAAGCTTGTTAGTAGCAAGATCGAAGTACCCTGATCCAGGTTTTAAGAAAATTTGGTTTAGATAATAAGACAAGAGCAATCATTCACCAATCCCTGTTGGATACAGCTTCCAAAGTGAAATTCAGGGGAGAGATTTCTGAATCCTTCGCAATACGGACAGGGGTGAGACAGGGAGATGGGCTCTCACCTCTGTTATTCAACTGTGTTCTTGAGAAAGTTATTCGAGAATGGCGTAAAGAATTGTGTAAGGATGGTGTAGAGAATGAGGTCAGACTAGGTTGTAAGAATAAAAACCTGACAATCGACTGTTAAGCTTTCGCAGATGATGTTGCAATTTTCTCTAATTCTCTTGACACGGCCACACAACAAATCAATCAATTACAGGTGCAAGCAGCAAAGGCAGGTCTTCAGATTTCGTTTCAGAACACGCAGTTTATAACGAACATCAAGTCAGAACCCAGAGAACTTATGGTGAATGGAGGACAAATAACACAGGTAGAGAAGTTCAAATACCTGGGTGAATGGATTGAGCCCAACATTCGGGAAAAGGAAGCTTTCGTGGCACGGATTAACAAAATGGAAATGGCTTACCATTTAACCAAAGACATTTACAAAACACGATCAATGTCCTTCAAGGGCAAACTGAGGCACTACGTTACCGTTATTCACCCGGAGGCGTTATATGCATCAGAATGCCTGGCGATGACGACACAACGATGAACTTTATCTACATGTGGAGAAAATAACGGACAAAATTCGCAAAAGAAGACTCTCCTTTTATGGCCACTTAACACGAATGAACTCTGGAAGATTGTCCAATCGAATCTGTGCCTACTTTGTGGGAAAGAAAACCAAAGGGATCTGGTTTACAGAGGTGGAAAAAGCCCTACAAGAACTGGATATCACAAGTTGACATCTTGGAACGTGACTCTTTGAAGAAGAAACTTGGGAAGATACAGAGTTTTCAGCCAAAACCTATATTGAAAACCGACAAGAAGGGGACCGAAGAACGGAAGGAAGCTCACCGAAGAAGAATGCGCGAATACTGGGCCATTGTGAAAGAAAGAGGGAAAAGACAGTTGCAATAACGTGTTCCATAGACGACCGAAACGATTATAGGAATAAAAATAAAACAATAATAATAATAATAATACCGGGTAAGTTAGCCGTGGTGGTTACGGCATGACTGATGGCAGAATGCGCGAATACTGGGCCATTGTGAAAGAAAGAGGGAAAAGACAGTTGCAATAACGTGTTCCATAGACGACCGAAACGATTATAGAAAAAAATAAAATAAAATAAAAATAATAATAATAATAATAATACCGGGTGAGTTAGCCGTGGTGGTTACGGCATGACTGATGGCAGTCGCTCACATCCGGGAGGCGAGGAGGTTCGAATCCCCCCGCCGGCAACCTTGAAGATGGTCTTCTGTGGTTTCCCATCTTCCTTCCAGGCAAATGCCGGGGTTGGTCCCTAACTATAGGCCACAGCCGCTACCTTCCAACTCCTCGTCCTAACATTCCAACTTCCCTCCTTCCCTCCCCAACGGTACTTGTAGCTCACCCATTGGGTGTCCGTCTCGAAGCAGCTACAAAACTGGCGAGCCGAACATGTCCTGGGACACTCCCGGCACTGAAAGCCATACGCTAAAAAAAATAAAAAAATAAAAAATAATAATAATAATAATAATACGGTGTTAGAAATGAATGGATTAAAAGGAAAACCACAGACTTGTACAAAGTAATCAATACGTTCACTGATACCGTGCGTAAGAGACGATTGAGATTTTATGGTCACATCTGCAGAATGGACAACACCAGATATGCAAATAAACTGCTTGATATAATTAATTCAAAAAAGGTCAAAATCAATTGGTTAGAAGAAATCAAACAGGACTCCAAGGAAATGAGCATTACAGAAGATATCATCATGAATCGCAAGACTTTTGGAACTCTAGTTACAAATCACTCTTTCACCGAAAAAGCTAAAAAGACCACTGGAAAAAAATGGACGAAAGAACGTAAGAAGGGGCATAGTGAGTTCATGAGGAGATTTTTGGAGGAGAAGAAACGGAAAACACCATCAACCCGAGTCAACAAGTTCAAACGCACTCCCTAAGTGGGCGAAAGAAGAAAGAAAAGAAAGAATAGAAATGAATCAGAAATTAAATGAATGAAGATGAATGGAAGAGGGCAAGTAGTTAAAACGAAATCGCCATGGCAAATAATGATAATAATTGCTGTTTTAAGGGGCCTAACATCTAGGTTATCCGTGGCAAATAAATACCACTTCAACAATTTCAAAAACGGCTCATTCGTCGCTTGAGTCTGGAGATAGCCTCGCTCCATGGCCCTGCACGCGTAGCAACACCGACAGGTTAAAACTTTCTTTCTTCGGGGTATCTCAATTATTCGGAGTCACCTAACTCTTTTTTGTTTTGACCGGATGTCCTTCCTGACACCACGAGATTTGTTAGGTGAAGTTTCCAACTTGCACTCACCGGGATTCAAAACTCGAATATCCAGGAGAAAGGCAAGGAGTTATGTCACTGCACTATAACGCTACCTTACACACAAATCTATAGTAACTTAACAAGAAAAGTGCATTTCTCCTGCCCAAAAATACGTGGCTACTACTCTACCATTAAGCTGAGCCGGTGTGTGTGTGTGTGTGGGTGGATAAACAGAGTCTTGGTCGATAATGTCAGGTTATAAGAGCGAGTTCTGTGCGCGAGATGGACGCACAAATACACACATCACGGATTGTAGACACAAGGGCGCTATTTATACCGTACTCCAGCTCATTCACAGCTCCTACCTGCGAGAGGCTACTCCATCACTTCTCACAGCCGAACAGGCCAACTGGCCATCTTGTTTCCAAGAAGCAGTTTGACCGTAACCAATACAAAGGCCATGTCTAGAGGCATGATTTTTTCGCACTCATTTTTGAACGATTTCGCGAGAAGGGTGCTAATTTTCGCGTTATTTCGCGAAGTATACATTGCTGTATCGCTTTAATTTGTGTATTTATCGTATGACTTTTAGTGCCCGGAGTGTCCGAGGACATGTTCGGCTCGCCAAAGGCTGTAGCTGCTTCAAGCGGACACCCATAGGGTGAGCTACAAGTTCAATTTCAAGTAGTTCCAACTTTCACCACCAGATGTCACTGATACCTAGTGGTGAACGTCGGAACTTTCATAGAGCGTTCCAACGAAATCTAACTATGAAATTTAGCTTCACACAAGTTTAGTCTTTGGAAGGATCGTTTAAAGGCCATAAATCTATGACATGGGACCGCCGGCTTTACTCCCCCTCCGAAGGAAGGCATACTGAAGGATTTTAACGCTCTTAAAAAATTCGACGTCTTCGGCCGGGTTTGAACCCGCGATCTTGGGCACAGCAGTTCAGCATGATACCAACTACGCCACCGAAGCCGCTTCGCTTTAATGACATTCTAAAATTAATCATTAAAGGTTTCATTATAGTGGTTCTGAATTATTTATATGAATGGTAGATGTATACATTACTAGTAAGCATCCAATATTATTTTATTATATTCCTGATTTTGCATTATTTTAATGCTAGCAGTGACTGAATTATATCAACTTGTTGAATCTTTATTCCCTCTTCTCTTTCTTTTCATACATAATCTTGAACAAAATTTCAAGCTTGTTATTCACTACAGATTTTTGCTGTAATAACGCGCTTATCACGAAACAATTCAATTTCACTTTTAAAATGGCCTTATCGCTTTAATTCGCGAACATAATATCCTTGTATTCTTAACCAGAAACATATGATTCGTAAAGACATCGCAAAATCGCTTCATTTTTTTTGTCACGTTTACGTTAACTAGCAACCCGACCCGGCTTCGCCCGGGAACAGTTATGAATGCATTACGTGATTAGCGCTTTTTTTCCAATGTCAATGAACAACGACCAATATCCGTTTTACGTCTCGGCATGATGGGTGAAAATCACTGACTGGACTATTAATTATATTATCATGGAGATGCATGTGCAACAAAATCTTGTCAGACGTAATTTAAGAATGGCGAGGTGAATGAAACACAAATCCCCCTTCCGTCCAATCTTAAATTGACTGGGAATTTTGCGGAATGAAAATTTCACAGGCGAAATGAAGAAAAGCCGAGTTCCACTTCCAGGGAAACTCCAATCACAACCACTCTTCGCTATAGTTTTTAACTCAACACGACTTGACAGTTTGCTGCTGGCTGTATCGAGAGCAATAAACTCGTCCGCTAGCTAAACAGTAACTGGGGTGATAGACTCGCCCCTAGCTAACTCGTAAACTGTCGCCTCAGTAACTGAATGGAGATTGTTGGAAGAAATGAAAACGTAAAAACACTTATAGTAGGCAATGTATTGAAGATAGAGATATGCTCTCAGGGGCTTTTTTGTAGAACATTTTATGCTGAACAATTCTTACACTCATAGTATATAGATAATTTTAACGGTTTGCCCAGCGTAAGCTTAAAAAGCGCACGGACGCCATTTTTTTCGTCCTTTTCACTGAAATCGTTAGTGCTTGACTTCCTTTGGTCATAATTAAATTCTTTTCTACAGAAACCTTCCAAGAGATATGCTTTACAGAATGGTGAAAACCGCATCAAAATCCATTCAATGGTTCTCGAGATTACCCGTGACATCCAAGAATCGGGGACTTTGTTTTTTACTAAGTAGGGATTATACGCCAATCAGTATATCCATTCAATGGTTCTCGAGATTACCCGTGACATCCAAGAATCGGGGACTTTGTTTTTTACTAAGTAGGGATTATACGCCAATCAGTATAAATTAATATAATATAATCCCCCTTCCGTCCAATCTTAAATTGACTGAGAATTTTGCGGAACGAAAAGTTCACAGGCGAAATGAGAGTTGCACTTCCAGGGAATGGCGAGGTGAATGAAACTCAAATCCCCCTTCCGTCCAATCTTAACTTGACAGATGAAATGAAGAAAACACAACCACACTTCTCAGAAGTCTTAGCTCAACGGTTTGTTGCTGGCTGTATCTGGGGCAATGGGTTCGCCCGCTAGCTAGGCTGTAACAGGGAGGATAGACTCGCCCTTAGCTAGCTCGTAAACTGTCGCCTCAGTAGTTGAATGGACATGGTTGTAAGAAATTAAAACGTAAAAACACTTATAGTGGGCGATGTATTGAAGATAGACATGGTCTCGCGGACTTTTTATTGTAGAACGTTTCAAGCTGAACAATTCTTACACTCATAGTATTTGGATATTTTTAACGGTTTGCCCAGCGTAAGCTTTCAAAGCGCTCGGACGCCAAGTTCTTTTTCCACTTTTCCACTAAAATCGTTAGACTACTGCTCGGCTTCCTTTGATCGTAAATAATTTTTTCCCCACAGAATTCATCCTCGAGATAGCCTATCCTTTACAGAATGGTGAAAACCGCATCAAAATCCATCCAGTGGTTCTCGAGTTTACCCGTAACATCCAAGAATCGGGGACTTTGTTTTATACTAAGTAGAGATAAGAAGAAATCATGCCTCCTGCATGTCCCAAAGTTAGAGGTCGTAACTATTAACCAGCTGCTAGAAACTACTCACTGAGTACTACTATATATCTACACACTACGGAGCTTTGGGACATGTGTCATTGAAGCACGGCCTGCTCTATAGACTTGTGTTCTGACACACACTAGGCTTACATGCGGGAGTCAAACCGACGACCAAGGAGGCAGTGCTCCGCTCTACGGAGCTTGAATCACAGTCTCCTCCGTAGAACGTGATCTGACACACACTAGGCTTACATGCCGGAGCCAAACCGACGATCAAGAAGGCAGTCTCCGCTCTACGGAGCTTGAATCACAGTCTCCTCTGTAGAACTTGATCTGACTCACATTGGGCTTAGGCCTCCATGCTGTATCCAAACCAACGTGCATTACATTTCTGTCACGATGGCAGCGATATAAAACATGACACTGAGGTGTCCTTTGCTAGTTCTACCTCTGTACCAAATTTCGTTCAATTCGGTTTCACTGTGTTTGAATTGATAGGAGGGGACAGACATACCAAATCACACACATACACACTCACAGACACACAATTTTTTGGCTCTGTGTGGATCCCATAAATCTACTTTCATTTTTTGTAAAAATCGAAAGTAGGCTAATAAATGAATTAACAAATTTAGCATGCACTGGAAAAATCTAATTATAATGTTTACTTAACTTGGTAAAGGACTCCTCACAGCAGTGTTGATTTGTCACCCGTCTCACTGTCTCACTGTAGCAGTAGCCTAAACATTAGAATTAGATTTTTCTAGTGCTTGCTAAATTTGTTAATTCATTTAATCATAGTCACTAATTGTATCATCAATTTCTTCAATGTCTTGGCACCAACCGCTGTCAACAATCGAAGTCGATAACAATGGGTATCTGACATTGTAAGTAGACATAAATAATGAATATACGTGCGGACAATATAACTAAATAATAATAATAATAATAATAATAATAATAATAATAATAATAATAATAATAATAATAATAATAATAATAATAATAACACAGTTGTCTTGCCTGAAGCCTTGTACGCGGCAGAAACCACCGTCATTAGAGGAATGACAAGAATTCATGATATTGAGAAACAGGAACGAAAAATTCTTAGGAAAATCCATGGCGCTGTTTTCCGTTATGGAATTTGGGTCAGGAGACCAACAAAGGAACTTTATAAAAATACAGACACCATTATAGATAAATTTAGGAAGAGACGTCTGCAGTTCTATGGACACATATTGAACCCTTTACCCTCTGATGGATAAATGATTCTATGTTTTATTTCTTCAATTAATAAATATTTCCACCAGCGTCATGAAAATAGCCAGACGGAGATGAGGAAATTTCAAACATTTGTTGGAGACAATGGGGACATACCTGCAGCAGTTTGACAAAAGGCTAAATACTTAGGATTGTGAAAAGAAAGACCCTAGCTATGTTTCAGAAGGACAGGTGGTGGCTACCTCAAAATAGAAAGGATGCGTGGTGAGACACACTTATGGCATGTGCATTGTAATATTCGCGCCTAGAAAAAATATGATGCAGTAACGTGAGTGGCTGATGAAAATACTAGACACTCCTACGAGGCCAAGGTCTGATAAAACCGCCAAGTTACAGAAAATGTGGAACCAATGGGAGATGAATGTTTACGAGCGCGGCAAGTCTAGCTTGGGCACGCGATGGCTAGCATTAACGCGGGAGATCGGCTAGACAACATCTCTACGATCGATTCTAGGATTAATGGGCATATTCTTGACCTGCGTAATTTTACGAGTTCAGTGATATTTATTTAATTCCTGTACCACTATTATTTTGAGAATTTTTTATATAATTTCCCCCTCTATCAATACCTAGGGCCGGTTCATTTATAAGTGGCGTGAAGAGCCAAGACATTGCTATTACTTTTGTTCGTCTGAGGACGTAAGTTATTATACTTTGGTGTGTCGAGGACACAGGCTATTATATTTTGTAGGGACAGTAGCATCGACAATTCGCCAACAGACTGTTCCGGGGAAAGTAGTACCTGAAACGGCGAATTTAGTAGTCAGATATCAAGTGTATAATAATTTAACTTTTTGAATCAGCACGAGAGATGACATCGCTTACCATGGAAGAAATTTGGAACTATCAACACTCCGTCCAGATGGTTAAGATGAGATAAGAAGCATTCAGTTGGGAGATGGCAGCTGATGTCCTTTGACGGGTGACTGGCCGAGGATGAGTACAAAATAATATTCTTATTATCTGATAAATTAACTTATGGTATATGGGACATATTTTTGTAAATATTTTGCTTGTGTTGATTAACGTAGTATATTTAGTTTTGGTCTGACACACCTTTTGCAGGGAAACAGCTCGCATAAATGTTATTAGTAGAAGGTTCTTGTTTGTTTGTTGTTTTAACTAACGTAGCTATGTGGACGACCGTGTTTGCATATGTTACGCAATGCGGTTAAAACGTCTCTCGGAGATATGTTGTGTTTCAGAAGTAGGACTGAAGTAATATAATTATACAGTAGATTGGAGGGTAATTAATCTTTTTTTAAGGTTTATTATTGATCAGATTCAGTGAGATTATTGCCTTTGGAGCAATGTGGTTTGTGACGAAGAGCAGTCAGCTCTATCGTAGGTTTTAATATTTTTAAATAGTTTGTGAGCATCTATTCAGCCGACCTGTGTGAAAAACGTAATGTCATTCCCAGCAGTGTGAGTGTGTGTATTTTGTGGTCATTACAAGCGGGAATTTCAGCGTAGACTGATTTCTGTGAGCTTGGTGCCAAGTCCATATTGTTACCTTGCGAGGGCAATTGTGGATATTTTGATTAATGTCTGACCATATGTTTAGGTGGTTGAGATTTGTTGCTGTTGGTTCTTTGAGATAACGGCACAGCTGGTCAGTTATTTTTACACACTGGAGTTGAGGCAATGACGAGTATTGAGGAAAGGGGAGCTGTTTCACAAGGCGGACTGAAGGTTGCAAGCGAGGTCATTAGTGGGGAGTGCTTTGGCTCCGTAATTACTTGAAATACTAAATTAAGAACTGATCAATGGTAAAATTGTTTAAATAAATGGGAGTTGCCTACGAATCACTATAATCTCCGAAGCGTTAGCTTAACGTGCATTTTTGTTCATATACGGTAATCTCAGCCGGTCAGGCTTTTGTTGTTGTTGGTTTTAGTCCATGTTTATATTCCATATCAGTGACCCGTGAAGTCACATGCGATGCTGTCTTTTCCTTGTTTGTGTATTGAGCAATTGGCCGGAGTTGGCAGCTCATTTTGTCAAGTGCGTCATCGCGCTAATGGAGGGTCTCGAGGGAGATTCCTGTAAATAATAGATTTTAGTGTGTGTGTCAGCATTAAATTTTTAAGGGTTTTTATTAGTGTCATGTCCCATATCCGTAAACGTTGATTTACGAGATGATTGTTCGTAAGCATCGTGGCTGTTAACCCGCTGTAAACGAACAATCATCCAAGTACTCATTTCTCGTAGTTAGTCATTACGCGTACATAAAATCCAAATGCAAGTTAGTGGAACTTGGATCCACAATTTTTATAAAGGGGGAGATCCGTCTGACTCCTCAACATTGATAGATATTCCTGTCATGGGAACAATTCAGGGAGGATTTTTTTATTATTGTTGTTTATATTCTTTTTATGCACAATTAGTCATTAAATCATGGTATTATTCTACGTCTTGTCACCTTTCTTTCTTAATTATAGTTTAAATCCTATGACCCTTACCTCAGTAGAGCATGTTGTTTGGCGAACATAAACATCACACTAGGAACTGAGCGCGACCCCTTGATCAAGATTCTTGCATATAAACACTGCTATTCTGAAGGGTTCAATATATAGGATGGATGAGAACAGACTCACTAAGAAGATTTTCAATATCGTGAATGCAAGTAAATTAAAGACCAGTTGGATAAAAGAAGTACATGAAGACATGGAATTACTTAAAAGCTCTGAAGACGACATTAAGGACAGAGAACAATTTAGAAATAAAATCAGAAACACGAAAATTGTACAAGTTTCAAGGAAAGAGACATCAGGGAAAAAATGGACAGAGGAAAGGAAGAAAAAGCACAGTGAACGAATGAAGAGGTTTTGGGAAGAAAAGAAGAGAGGAAAAGGAAGTGAAGCTGTGATTGGCTCAAGTTCTCACGCTCTCCTGAAGGGGAATAATCGGAAATAATAATAATAATGATAATAATAATAATAATAATAATAATAATAATAATAATGAGTAGGGGTATACGGACTTTGTACGCACACTGTATACTGAAACTAACATATACTTTCCTTGCCGACACTACGTCATTCTTCGTTACTCTGAACAGATTTAATTAGTTTATTGTCTTTCTTAACAATTTCATAAAAGTATTTGCATAAAACTGAAGATAAATTCCCAGAAATAAACCAAAACATAAAAGAGTTTCTTCAGTCTTTACTGTACGAACGAATATACCAGAGTAAGTACTCCTTGCAATGATAACGTAAGACAGTAATGCCCAGAGAAAGGAAATAGTAGGCTATATCAGACGCATTTCTCTCGTGTTTCAAATGCTCGGAAATACGAGACAATAACCGTCCCGGATAAGAACTGTCCGGGACGCGGAACATTTAACACGAATACAGGACTGCCCTGTAACATCCGGGACGTCTGGCAACCCTGATCTCAACAGTTATGACTGCTCCAATGAAACTCTTCTATGAACTTTAACATTCGACTTGTGACACAGTTCCCTGGAAGCTGGCCGAGAAAGACGGCTGGAAGGCAATAAGTTGGAAGGAAATGAACCATTCTTGTTAACGATCAAAGCTCTATTGTTGGTTCACAATGCGAGGTTGTGGCGTCACCAATACCCTTACCTTCAGACTCCTTCCAGCACTTTGCTATATTACATCCCCACTATACACAAGTCTCCCGTGATTGATGGGAACAGGCAACAAAGGAGCTTTTAGGTGGCTATCACCAATTTAAGATGCCTATGCCCTTAATTCCAAATAGTTTATATCAAACAGGCACGTATCCAGAATTTTATTTCGGAAGGGGGTTAATTCATAAACAAATCAGTACCATGCATAAATATAGAGAAAACAACCCAATATTGTTTAAATTTCACAATGTAAACGCGATATCAATTTTAATAACATTAATACGGTTACTGTTTGCTGTACGATAGTTAAAACAAGTAGTTCCGTGAATATCACATATATTATTTCAGTAGTATAGATCCCTCCTGCGGCGCTCACAAGCGACCAATCGTGACAAGTGAGCATTCTAATGAGACAATAGCAGTGACGAAATGCACTCTAATTTCATAAATATCTATAATTTCTTAAAAAACTGTACGAAGGGTGCGATGTGCAGATACTGTTGCTGTAGGAAAATACGCTCTATAATTGCTGTCCACTTCACATTTTGGCCGCTGTGTCACCTATTTCATGTCTTTTTAACATTCTGAAGTCTTTCCTTTATCATTTTTTATGGATTTCAGAAACAGTAATTTAAAGGAATGAGTACTCAAATCGTATAATTTCATAAATATCGAATAACCGGTGAGTGTTACGTCTAAGCTGTCAATCAATGGACTCAGCCCACAAATGTAATAATAATAATGTTATTGGTTTTACGTCCCTTTTAACTACTGTGGCTTTTAGAGACGCCGGGGTGCCAGAATTTTGCCCAGAAGGGGATCTTTAACGTGCCAGTAAATCTACTGACACGGCTCCCTCGCATTTGTGCACCCTCAAATGCCAGCTGACTGCGCCAGGATACGAACCTGCAACCCAGGGCCCAGCAAGCGAGAACGTTACCGCTGAGCCAGGCAGCCAGTCACACACACAAATGACATTAGCAGTGGCGAATTGCATTCTAATTTCATAAATATCAATTTTTGTAAGAAGTGTGCGATTTGCAAATACTGTTGCTGTAGGAAAATACGCGACATAATTGCTGTTAAGTTCGCATTTTGGCCGTAGGGACGCCTGAAACGTAAATAGTGTTCTTTAATCATTTGGTTCAAATAAAAACATAACAACCTTTCTCCTTAAGTCTCTTATTACAAACCTATTAGGGAAAGTGTGGTTTATGAACATGCGAGATTTCTCGCACGGGCCCGCTAGTCTTTATAACTTACTAGAAGACCGGTGCTGCTCCGCAGCATTCACTTCACCAATCCTACAGCACTTCTGTCCATATGACATTTGCATGTCTTCATGCTAGTGACTTGAACATACATTTACGGTACCGTCGTTTTGGGTAAATTATGAAGTTGACTTATGAGATCAAATGTGTGGGTGTCTGCCTGTCCTCTGTGTGTGTGTCCACTATTTACCCTGCGTAAGCTTAAAAGGCGCACGGACGTCAGGTTCCTGACGCAATTCAGAAAAGCCGAGGTGAACAGCTAACTCCAAACACATAAGCTATACTCTTCTCTGAAGAATTAACTCGACACGACTCGGCAGTTTGATGCTGGCTGAAGTTAGGGTGATAGGTCGCTCGCAAGCTCGTAAACTCACACTGAAGCTAGTAATTTAAATTTCAACTGAATGGCAAGCAAGCAGGCAAGCTTGTAGTTTAACGTGACCGTTAATCGTGAGACCATGAGCCACGGGACCTCCCTTTTACGTGGAATCCGAACCACAGGACATGGCATTTCACTTCGAAAATCTCACATGCATTGACCGGGAATCGAACCCGGTCCACCTTGGTGAAAGGCATACAGCTTCACCGCTGCGCCACCACGCCCCTCCACTGAATGGAGATTGATGGAGGAATTGAAAACGTAAAAACACTTACAGTGGTCGATGTGGGAGCTGTCGCGGACTTTCTTGCAGAACTTTTCATGCTGAACAATTCTCAGAGAATATCGATATTTTTAACGCTTTACCCAGTGTAAGCTTAAAAGACACATGGACGTTAGGTTTTTCTTCAACTCAATTCACTGAAATCGTAAATGCTCGGCTTCTTTTGGTCATAAATAAATGTTTTTCTACCTAATCCTTCATCGAGAAATCCTTTACAGAATGGCGAAAACCGCATCAAAATCCAGCAAGTTGCTCTCGAGAATACCCGTTACGTCCAAGAATTGGGAACTTTGTTTTATACTAAGTAGATAGAGATATCCACACAATTCAAGGCTACAGCGGCACAATTTGGTGTTTTGTCTACTTATGAACAATGGTATAGATTTAAAATAAAAGATGGGTCTCTTATATTTGAATTTAGTGATGTAACTTGGTTAACATATAGAGGCATGCAAATTAATAGAATTAAATAAATAATTTTAATTTGTCATAATTACTTTTATTCAAAATCATTTTATTGACCAACTTCTTTTGTTCTCCTACTTAGTAGTGTTTCATCTCCCGTGGAAATACACCTTTTCCCATAAGGAATTGCGTCTGGAAACTTTCAGATTATCGGATTCTGAGGGATATCTAGCTGGGTCCATTTTCAATTTGTCATTGACTTTAGAATGCAAGTCAGGTGATTTCAATGCATAGTTCATGAATCTTGGAATAGTTCAATAGCGTTCATCAGTTAAAAGACCCCAAATCCCTCCGCTCTAAATTCACAGGTAGATTGAAGTAATAAAAACGAAACGTGTGGCATTTTGCATTTGCAAGGCTCCTCTGTTAGTGGAAATTCTAAAAAAAACATTGTAATTTGAGTTTCTTAAATTAAAATATAATTAGGAGTCTTGGTTAAACATCTGAAGTAATTTCATCGCCTTGTAAACATAGTGCATTAAACCGTGAAAAGTAAAAATACAATTTTGGAAAACAGGCATCGAATCTAATAATTTGCACATCTCTGTAAAGTCAGCTATAGAATAGTAAGTAAAGGCGATTGATGAGAAATGAAAAGATAACTCACACAGAAGGAATTAATATTTATTAAGCTGTACATTTGCTTGTGTATATCTTTGTTATAGAACTGAGGGAATGAAATAACAGGATGCAGGATAGTTATCACCGATGTAGGACAATAGTAATTTTTTTACCATTACCACATGACAGTTATCGTATTAGGGATGCGGACGTCGTTGTATAATTGTTATTTAATCTGTGCGCCGTTTGCTGAGGTCTGTGCTCCTCGGCAACATTCGTTTCAAAATTCTAATAGTATTCCTTCCATTCGACATTTGCTGTTCGCTTGCCATTTGGTTCTATTTGAACTTTGACGTCATGAAAGGATTTTGCTCGCGATAGTGCGGCATACAGTAAAGTTGTCCGTGGCTAAACACCGGTTGAGGTAAATAAATGCCTAGGTGATCTAGTGTTTGACCTTGAGCTTTATTGATAGTTATACTAAAAGCCAAACGTACTGGAAACTGCCTCCTTTTGAAGTAAAATGGCATAGAAGTATCTGACGGCGTAAGGTCAAGGCGAGGGAGTAGGACATTGTTTCCAACATTTACGGCAGTAATAATTTCCAGGTGTAAGCAATTGTCATGCATCTTCCAAACCAACAGTCTAGTACCGTTCAACAGACCTTGGGTAACATTAATATTTCTCAACAAAATCACAATTGAGCCTTCTTTTAGTCGAAGGCTATGAGGTGGCAATCCACTTATGCCTATGCTGTCTAAAAATTCTATTGGGAATTGTAGAAGTTCACTCTCATCTTCAGTAATCAAATTATTCACACTGATGTCAGTTCTCGATGATCCTGGAATTAGGCTAAAACTTTGTCTTTGATTTCTTTACAATGTTCATTTTTATGTGCTAAAATCGCTATTTTTGAAAAGCGTGAAATATTTTTCAGCTCGGGACTAATTCTGAATTTTCTCCATCGACGTGAGAGTATTCACCGTTACCAATTTGTATGAAGAAGTTTGCAAAGTCACGTTGATCTGTATCTCCTCCCATATTTTTGTTGAGTTTAAAAATTTTTAATAATTGCCACAAAGGAGAGAACCTTGCTGTCATTTGGACTGATGCTGCTTTAGATGCGTGAGGCACAACAGAAATAACTGCCTAAAATCTCCACCTAAGATGATAATTTTTCCTCCGAAAGGCACATCGTTATTCATGATGTCCTTGAGCAACCGATTTACACACATCAACGCGTGCTTATTAGCCATACGGGCTTCATCCCAGGTGATAAGTTTTGCTGAACGAATATAAAAAGCTTCCTTGCTGTTAACTTTTATTCCTGATGCAGAACTTTCATGTAAATGTAGAGGTAACTTGAACTGGCTGTGTAAAGTGCACCCCTGAGGTAGTAACATTGCTGCAATACCAATCCATGCAACAGAAACTACATTTAACCCCAAATTTGTGCAACTGTGAATCAAGCATTGGTAAAGAAATGTTTTCCCGGTGCCCCCTGTACCGTCAATGAAATATGCATTACTCATCCTTTCATTGCTGTTTTGTACTAACCCCCAAATTTCTGTAATTATGGCCGTTTGGTTTCCATTTGCTTGGTTTATCATCCGACTTAATTGATCCTCATTAAGTTTTGGATAATTCATTGGTAAATTTGTCTGAGGGAAATTATCAATAATTACTTCGAGAGAAGTAATGGGAAGACCATGGAGCTTTAATGTATAAGAAATGTGTATAAGAGTGAACTGATATGCAATGTTAGGTTCGTGAAACTGCAGATAATCTTCTGATAATGAATTCTTGAAAATGTCCCAAAACTATCTTACATTTGAAGGGGTCTGAAAGATACATATGTAAGAAAACAGTTGTCGTAACTGAGAAGGTATCTGAAATTGTGACGCTTCTGCCAAACAACGCTGCCATTCAGAATCATCAATCAGCAAACCTCGCTCCTTAGTTGTTTCTTTAAAAGTAGAATAGACAACGGCTTTGCATGTTCGTAGATCCTCGAAGCTGGTAGCACCTATGACGTGAAGCAATAACAGGCGTAAATAATACCTTTCTGTTTCTGTAGGCGAAACATTATACATTCTGTCTATAGTTTTTGAAACATTTTTTCTTTTTTTCCACTGGCAGTTGCTCTTATTCCAGGCGTAATGTACTGGTGTTTCAGGATATATGTATATACGGACTTCTGGCTTGCGAATCTTGATTTAACTTGAACCACGCTTTTAATTCCGTGTTGTGCAACTGTGCTTGAAGTAAAATATCAGGAGCGTTATCATTTTTAAATAGATATTTTGCAAGTTTGGCAAGTGAACTGGTAATCGCACGATAGAATGTGACTGTTCATGCATGTAAAATGAAAATATCCTGAATGTGGCTTCTGTTGGACCAACATATTTAGCATTTAGGAAAGAAGTAATTTCATCGTAGTTCACCGTTTTGCCTTCAGGACATATTTTAACATTGCAGCAGTCATGACCTTTATACACATAATTGTGGATTTTAATATATAAGATACTTGTGGATGTATACACTCCGAACACTTGAGCATATTTCAACATTAATATGAGCTTGCAAGTAAAGTAAAATAAATGGATTGTAGGGAACAATGAATCGACTATCGATTTCAATGTCAATGCCTCGAATTGTTTTTATAATAATCCGTCCATTATTTCTTCTCCTATACGAAGGATAACCATTGGCATTATCTTTGGTCTCTTCCTGAAACTGTTTAGGGAAATCTTTCTTACATACGCCATCTTTCATACAGACTGAAGAAGGATTCAAAGATCCGCGAGGACCATGTACCATATGACGCCTTACCAACTCGTATAGCGCTTCATCCTCGATATCTGGTATTCAGCTGACACCGCACTGTCAATGTCAGAAATTTCTCGAAACTTACAATCTTCCGTTAATGTTAAGAGTAAATGGATGTGCGGGAAACCTCGTTTCTGAAATTCCACGGTATATAGATAATTATGCTTTTACCGAAAATGTTCTTAACATTAATCAATCGTAGCAATTCCTTTACTTTGCAATAGAAAACTCTCACTTCATTATCAGGCCTATTATTAGCCGTTTCCCAGAGATGAATGCTGTTAAGTATTTCTGGCCAGCCCGCATTATAGGTGAACGTAATGAATAAATCTGGCTTTCCAAACTTCTTCACTATCGCCATCGCATCCTAATTTTGCAATATTTTCCTTGGGCTACCTGTAAAAGAAGATGGAAAAACTACAATACGACCGACTCTGAGATTTTAATTTTCTGCTCGTACATGCAAGGCGTCTGCTAAACCGGCATATGTATCAACTCGTAACTTCGTTTGTTGATGATGTGTATATTTTAACCGGTCACCTTCCATACGACAGTAGTAATCCACGAATAAATATCCATTTTGCAGCGACAACTAAACTCCATGAACACCATTCATAGACATATACATTTTGTAATCATCGCTCGTATTGATAGCAGTTTCGTACATATCGCTGTTGCCAACAATAAAGGAAGAATAATTATTCCACTTGTCTGTAACATGTTTTACACTTCGCTAACCTGTGTAAATAAACTCTGATTGTTGTACTCACAATATGCCAATGACCTGAACAGACAATTACCGCCACCTTTAATCTTTATAACATTTGTAATTGAGTGTCGACTCTCATTCATCATAATATGATTTATTGTTTTGATTGAGCACACAACCTATAAGGACGAATGATGAAACGAAAAGAAGAGAGTTTGTAGCTAGTGAGACCAAAGACTATATAACAGAAAGAGCGGATACACAATACAAAATGGCGGTTCCAACATTCGACTGTAGCGGCATCTTCGTGAAATTAGTTTCGTATACAGTATTTGTTTACATTCAAAGAGATGTTGACATGACTGATTGTGCATGAGCATTTCAGTCTCAAAGTAATCCATTCTTTAAGAAGTTTTAATTTAATTATGTGCACAGAATCCCCTTCTGCTTATTGTATGGGTACATGCGACATTAGCGCCCGAGTGGAACAGGTAGAAGTTAACGATATCATGTATGGATACATACGACATTAGCGCCCAAGTGGAGCAGGTAGAAGTTAACGATATCATAACGTAATTAGGGAACTCTCTGTCAATATCAAGTTAGATTTATTATTAGGGCGACGTTGAATATCATGATACAATGTTAGTCGTTGTCGCCTAAAGACAATATGTCCGTCAAGTCATTCAATTCTATTTTCGTGAGACCTTGAAGGAAGAAATATTCGGAATTATTTTGGTACTCGAATGATATAATCAAGTAAGGTGGATATAAATCGACGGTGCTTGACGGGCATTATATTTTAAGACAACAAACGTCGTCGTAGCGCAAATACTTCCCGAGATATTTCAGTTTTAGTAAAGGGTGACATTTTTTGAAAACTATTTTAATATATAAGATTTTCATTTATCCTACTGGTCTTTTCCATAAAATAAAACATTGACTTTCCATGTGTTTACTAAACATTTTGTACAAGACCTTTGCTGTGATAAAGTATGGTTGGTTCCTTAGTTTAGGGACTGCGACAACGCGGTCATGTAGCCCCGTGTACTTTGGGTGTGTGTAGAATCTGTCTGATAACCGGTGTTAATTGTGATGACTGTATTAGTGTGTGTTATCTGTTTTTAATTCAAGTAAGGACTGCAGACATTCAGTTTTCTAGTAGTTCCTACTTTTGTTACCAAACGTCACCATCAACGACTACTAGTTCTTAACTTGGTTACTAGATGCCACCGCAGTCAGTTCCTGGCGACGGACGTTGGAACCTAAGAGCTTTAGTCAAATATAACCTATAATTTAGTTTCACACCAGTGTAATTAGTGGAAGGTTGTTTAACATGCCTGAAATCTATGGCATGGGACCGCCGGCTTTACTTCCTCTGGTGCAGATGCGTGCGTACCCGGTTCAGCCGGTGGTGGCGCGCACTTTCACACTTTTACCAAATATGTTCAATAATGTGTACCTACAGTGATCATAGGTGATGCTGAAAATGTCCTTCCTCTCTTGTAACACACACCTGATATATTCTGATGACAGAATGTCTGTCAACTCTTTTATTATTTACGGAGCCTGTTTCTTTGAATCGTTTAGCGAGCCTCCTAATTGTACTGGCATTAGGCACAGGTCTTCCTGGAAACTTGATTCGAAATTTTCGTCTCGTTTCAGAACAAGATTTTCTGCTTTTCATATACAAATTATGGATATACACACGTTCGTGCAATGTGAATTGGTCTCTAGGCATGACCAACAATCACAGTAATCACAATACTCACTAAACGTGCAACACTAACGTCTAAGATTTGCAGATACACGTCCATATGAATGACAAAACACGTGTGAACTGACGATATGAGAAAGCGGAGCACCCCGACCACCGGCTGAAGAGCGTACGGGCGCCCACTATCTGCGCCAGTCACAGCCGGCTTAGTTTGCCGTGTTTATCGGGGCGCACATAGATAATGACCCTTAAGAATTGAACAGGCCCGGAAACAATTCATCGACATGAAAAAATTCTTCATACTGTTCCCTTTTACGATGAAGCTAAGGAAGCTTGTAGTTTAACGGGACCGTTAATCTTGAGATCATGAGTCACAGGACCTCCTTTTTACGTGGAATCCGAGCCACAGGATATGGCATTTCACTTCGAAAATCTCACATGCATTGACCGGGAATCGAACCTGGACCGCCTTGGTGAGAGTCATACAGCTAGACCGCTGAGCCTCCACGCCCCCGCCTTTAACGATGACACCTCAGCTTACCACTGAGAATTAGAATAATCCGTTGCTACATTTTCTCTGTCCTCCTCTGCGGGTGTGAAAGTTGGACTTTGGACCCAAATACTGAGAAACGAATTGAGGCATTTGAAATATATCTGTACAGACGTATCCTACTTATATCGTGGATACTGAAAGTTTCGAATTACGAGGTCCTTCTTCGGATGGAAAAGCAAAGAACAATGATAAAACAACGAAAAACAAGATACTTGCGACATGTTATGAGAGGCAAAAAATACCAGTTACTACAACTAATTAATGAAGGGAAAATCCATGGGAAAAGGTATATTGGAAGACGAAGAAACTCGTAGCTGAAGGATATTCGAAGATGGCATTGTTGCACATCAGAAGAGGCCTTTCATGCAGCAATGTCAAGATCACAGCTACCTATGTGTATCGTCTACCTCCATTCGGAGACGACATCTTAAGGAGAAGTGACTAAAATGTATGGAGTCAAAGCTTTCGTCCTCAATGTTAAAATAGTTAATACATTTAGGAAATTATCTTTCTAATAATACTCTAATTTGGGCACGTCTGTAATTCGGCAGCATAGGGGTTGATGTCTGTCTGTCTGTCTGTTAAGTTGTCAGCCCGAAGGCTGGTTGGATCCTCAAAAAGTACCACCGTTAGGTTCTGTGGGTAGATTACCCACAAAAACTCAAGGCAGCGCTATAGTGAGGCGTACTAGGCAAGATGAGGAGTGAGGTAGTTTGGCATTGCTTTCCTCACTGAGTCAAAACAGCAGTACTAACACTATGAGTAGAACCCTTCACAGCATCCACAGGCACTGACTGTGCCCTGAATGTCATTACTAAGCACCACCCATACCTCAGTAGCTTCCATATTATCACAGCCATGAGTGAGACTGAGACAGCGGTGAAAAGCCACATTTTACTATAGCCTGTGCCAACAGACTAATGCAAATGTACTGCATTCATCAAGAGATGGCAAACAGGCCTCGGGGTTTAATGTTAGGGGATTATATTAGTGCGCGCGCTGAAGATAATGGTGCTGGAATGAAGCTTTGAACAATGTGAAGGTGAGTGTAGAGGTGATATCCATATTTCACAAACAGAGTGAACTCCAGTACAACAGACTTTCTTATAACTTCGCACGGTGTATAGAAAATAACCTCAATAAATCGGTGTAATTTTCCACACAATAGACGAAAAAACGTTTTGGATATGACACTCACATAATACAAGGATATTTACCCTTAAAAGCTTTCTGCTGTAAATAACGTTTTGTGTGGAGTTGAAAGGGCAAGCAAGGTACCAGTCCGTGTCAAGAGGTGTCACCCTGGTCGCACACTAATGCGCGTCTCGCTTGTTCTCAATGCGAGGGTGGATTAAGATGTGCGCCTTGTGAGCGTGTGATGTCCCCATATCTCCAGGCTATTTTAATCTAGAAATGACTTAAGGGAATAGCTCTATTTGGTCGTAATTGTGGACCGTAGGCGGGTTTCGAACCCTAATCTTCTGCCGGCCAGTCTGGTGCGTTTAGCCACTGACACGAATTCTAGAAAATATTTGTCGACCATAAGAAATAGCGGCTTCGATGGCGTAGTTGGTAGCATGCTGAGCTTCTATGCCCAAGGTCGCAGGTTCACACCTGGCTGAAGTCGTCAGATTTTTAAGAACGTTAAAAAACCCTCAGTTCCTTCGGATGATAAGTAAAGCCGGCGGTCCCATGTCAAAGATTTATGGTTAGATTTATGGTTAGATTTCGTTGTAACGCTCTATCATTGTTCCAACGTTCACCACTAGGTATCAGTGACATCTGGCAGCGAATGTTGGAACTACTTGAATTTGAATGGAACCTGTAGCTCACCCTCTGGGTGTCCCCTTGAAGCAGCTACAGCCTCTGGCAAGCCGAACATGTCCTCGGCCACTCCCGGCACTAAAAGCCATACGATAAATAAATGGAATGATAAGGAACCTTCCACTAATTACGCTGTGTGAAGCTAAATTATAGGTTATATTTGACTAACGCTCTTAGGTTCCAACGTTCGTTGCCAGGAGTCGACTGCGGTGGCATCTAGTAACAAAATTCAGAACCAGTTGGTCGTTGACGGTGGCGTTTGGTAGCAGAACTTGGAATTACTTTAAATTAGAATGTCTGCAGTCCTTACTTGAATTTAAAAAAAGTCCTCTCGGCACGCCGGAAGGCGGAGGTAGATTTCACCGGACAAACTTGGGGATAGGCGAAAATAGGCAGAATATGCAGGTTTTCGTAGAAGGATCAGACCTCATTTATTGCGAGAAGGTATTTTATAATTGGAGCTTAATTAACTTTGTTTTTCGTCATTTTATGCTTATTTTAAACATTTTATTGTCTTATGGGAACGGTAACCTTCTTGTCATTTGGGGTCCATTTTTATACTTGTGGTCACACTGTCCTTATGCAAGGTTTCGACACTGATGTGTAACTATGTACGGTCTGTTACTTCTCCACGCAAAATTATATCTCCCGCAGAGATTGTGGTTGGTTCCTCAGTTTAGGGGCTGCGACAACGCGGTCATGTAACTCCGTGTACTTAGGGATGGCTGTATTAGTCTGTAATTCAGGTAAGGACTGCAGACGGTCAATTTCAAGCAGTAGTTCCTAATGTTGCTACCAGGTACTACCGTCAACGACACCTACCTGTGAACTTCGCTACTAGATGCCACCGCAGCCAGCAACTCGCAACGAATGTTGGAATTTCCCCTCCAAAGGAAAGCATACTGAGGGATTTTTAGCGCTCTTAGAAAATCCGACGACTTCGGCCGACTTTGAACTCGCGACCTTGGGCATAGACATTCAGCATGCTTGCTACCAGTTACGTCACCGAAGCCGCTTCACACTTAGTCAGATGGAATTCTGAATATGATCTCGTGCAAGTGCGTTATCTTGGCAACGTCTGATGGCTCATCCCTCATCAATTTAGTAGAGTTGCCATGGCAAGCACTGATAGCTCTTGGCATTTTCTTATAATTCCGAAATCATTTTTCTCATCCCTTGGCATAATGGTGGGTCATATCAAACATTCTTTCAGACAAAATTTTAGGTAATTATTAGGGGAATATTGTCCATTTTGTACGGTTTTGATATGGTGCCTATTAAGAGAGATATGATTAATGTTTCCCGAAAAACCCACTTTTTCCCACCCCTTTGGATAATGGTTGGTGCTATAAAAAAAACTCTTCAAACATAAATTTTTGGGCTTTATCCGACACATAGTATGAACGTTGAACGGATTCGATATTTCACATATTAAGAGAGTTATAGCAATATTTCACTTTTTCGAAAAAAAAGACCCCCATTTTCACACCCTTCTACCGATTTAGCCCAGTAACGAACTCGACCGAGATTTTATAGGTATACATATTCGGTAAAAAGTGATTGGTGAAAAATTACGGCAGTTATAGTGTCCACAAGAAACTGATATATATATATATATATATATATACTTTTGAACTGACGGTGGTTTTGGGGTCTGGGGGATGTGAAACGCGAAGATATGTCGAAATTTTCCGGAAGTCGAAACATGGTAGCCTACCCATTGCAATAGTTAGATTTCTAATGAAATCTTCCTCTGGTTGGTTCCTCAGTTTAGGGGCTGCGACAACGCGGTCATCTAACCCCGTGTACTTTGGGTGAGTGTAGAATCTGTCTGATAAACTGTGTGAATTGTAATGGATGTATTAGTCTGTAATTTAGGTAAGGATTGCAGACGGTCAATTTCAAGCAGTAGTTCCTAATGTTGCTACCAGGTACTACCGTCAATGACACCTAGCTGTGAACTTGGCTACTAGATGCCACCCCAACCATTAACTCGTAACGAACGTTGGAACTTCCCCTCCAAAGGAAAGCATACTGAGGGATTTTAGCGCTCTTAGAAAATCCGACGACTTCGGCCGGCTTTGAAACCGCGACCTTGGGCATAGACATTCTGCATGCTACCATTTACGTCACCGAAGCCGCTTCCCACTTAGTCAGATGTCAAAGTCAACCCCTTCACCATCCAGCCCATGACGGGCTAAGGCCGACCAAGCGACCGCTGCCCAGCCATTTGGCCTGCAGATATTGGGGTGACGCGTGATCAGCGCGTCGCGTCCCCTCGGCCGTTAATATTGGTATTCGTGATCGGGGTGCTGTCTCACTGTCAGACAGCTACTCAATTGTCCTCACGAGGCTGAGTGCACCCCGTTCCAACCCTCACGTCAGTTTTAAAATCCTTGACGGAGCCGGGGATTGAACCCGGGGACTCCGGGTGAGAGGCAGGCGCGCTACCCCAACACCACGTGGCCGGCTTAGTCAGATGGAAATACTGAATCTGATCTCGTGCAAGTGCGTTGTCATGGCAACGGCTCATCCCTCATCAATTTAGTAGTGTTGCCATGGCAACCTCTGATAGCTCTTGGCATTTTCTTATAATTCCGAAATCATTTTTCTCATCCCTTGGCGTAATGGTGGGTCATATCAAAAATTATTTCAGACAAAAGTTTTAGGTAATTATTAGAGGAATATTGTCCATTTTGTACGGTTTTGAGATTGTGCCTATTAAGAGAGAAGTGATTAATGTTTCCCGAAAAACCCACTTTTTTCCACCCCTTTGGTCAATGGTTGCTGCTATCAAAAATCTTATTTGACATAAATTGTTGGCACTTATCCGACACATATTATGAACTTTGAATGGATTCGATATTTCACGTATTAAGAGAGTTATAGCGAAATTTCAATTTTTCAAAAAAGGCCCCCATTTTCACCCCCTTCGACCGATTTTGCCCATTAACGAACTCGACCGAGATTTTATAGGGATACATATTATGTAAAAAATTCAAAGTTATTGGTGCAAAATTACGGCAGTTATCGTGTCCACAAGAAACTGATATATATATATATATACATATATACATATATATATATATACATACATAAATTATATATAAACTTTTGAACTGACGGTGGTTTTGGGGTCTGGGGGATGTGAAACGCAAAGATATGTCGAAATTTTTCGGAAGTCGAAACATGGGACCCATTGCAATAGTTAGCTTTCTAATGAAATCTACCTAAAACAGATAACATACACTAATGCAGCCATCACAATTAACACCGGTTATCAGACAGATTCTATGCACACCAAAGTACACGGGGCCACATGATCGCGTTGTCGCATCCCCTAAACTGAGGAACCAACCAACCGACCTTAAGAAAATAGTGAAATGAGTCCTGGTACTAGCAAAATTTCATCGATTGGAATTTGATCTTTTTAAAATAGAATTGTATTTATTTATATTAGGTAGATTTCATTAGAAAGCTAACTACTGCAATGGGTCCCATGTTTCGACTTCCGGAAAATTTCGACATATCTTCGCGTTTCACATCCCCCAGACCCCAAAACCACCGTCAGTTCAAAAGTTTATATATAATTTATGTATATATATATATATATATATATATATATATATGTATATCAGTTTCTTGTGGACACGATAACTGCCGTAATTTTGCACCAATCACTTTGAATTTTTTACATAATATATATCCCTATAAAATCTCGGTCGAGTTCGTTAATGGGAAAAATCGGTCGAAGGGGGTGAAAATGGGGGCTTTTTTCGAAAAAGTGAAATATTGCTATAACTCTCTTAATATGTGAAATATCGAATCCGTTCAACGTTCATACTATGTGTCGGATAAAGCCCAAACCTTTATGTTTGAAGAGTTTTTTTATAGCACCAACCATTGACCAAAGGGGTGGGAAAAAGTGTTTTTTTCGGGAAACATTAATCATATCTCTCTTAATAGGCACAATATCAAAACCGTACAAAATGGACAATATTCCCCTAATAATTACCTAAAACTTTTCTCTGAAAGAATTTTTGATATGACCCACCATTACGCCAAGGGATGAGAAAAATGATTTCGGAATTATAAGAAAATGCCAAGAGCTATCAGTGGTTGCCATGGCAACACTACTAAATTGATGAGGGATGAGCCGTTGCCATGACAACGAACTTGTACGAGATCAGATTCAGTATTTCCATCTGACTAAGCCGGCCCCGTGGTGTTGGGGTAGCGCGCCAGCCTCTCACCCGGAGGCCCCGGGTTCGATCCCCGGCTCCGTCAGGGATTTTAAAACTGACGTGAGGGTTGTAACGGGGTGCACTCAGCCTCGTGAGGACAATTGAGTAGCTGTCTGACAGTGAGACAGCACCCCGATCACGAATACCAATAGTAACGGCCGAGGCGACCCGACGCGCTGATCACGCGTCACCCCAATATATGCAGGCCAAATGGCTGGGCAGCGGTCGCTTGGTCGGCCTTAGCCCGTCATGGGCTGGATGGTGCCAGGGGTTGACTTTGACATCTGACTAAGTGGGAAGCGGCTTCGGTGACGTAACTGGTAGCATGCAGAATGTCTATGCCCAAGGTCGCGGTTTCGAAGCCGGCCGAAGTCGTCGGATTTTCTAAGAGCGCTAAAATCCCTCAGTATGCTTTCCTTTGGAGGGGAAGTTCCAACGTTCGTTACGAGTTGCTGGTTGGGGTGGCATCTAGTAGCCAAGTTCACAGCTAGGTGTCATTGACGGTAGTACCTGATAGCAACATTAGGAACTACTGCTTGAAATTGACCGTCTGCAGTCCTTACCTGAATTACAGACTAATACATCCATTACAATTCACACCGTTTATCAGACAGATTCTACACTCACCCAAAGTACACGGGGTTAGATGACCGCGTTGTCGGAGCCCCTAAACTGAGGAACCAACCAGAGGAAGATTTCATTAGAAATCTAACTATTGCAATGGGTAGGCTACCATGTTTCGACTTCCGGAAAATTTCGACATATCTTCGCGTTTCACATCCCCCAGACCCCAAAACCACCGTCAGTTCAAAAGTATATATATATATATATATCAGTTTCTTGTGGACACTATAACTGCCGTAATTTTTCACCAATCACTTTTTACCGAATATGTATACCTATAAAATCTCGGTCGAGTTCGTTACTGGGCTAAATCGGTAGAAGGGTGTGAAAATGGGGGTCTTTTTTTTCGAAAAAGTGAAATATTGCTATAACTCTCTTAATATGTGAAATATCAAATCCGTTCAACGTTCATACTATGTGCCGGATAAAGCCCAAAAATTTATGTTTGAAGAGTTTTTTTATAGCACCAACCATTGACCAAAGGGGTGGGAAAAAGTGGGTTTTTCGGGAAACATTAATCATATCTCTCTTAATAGGCACAATATCAAAACCGTACAAAATGGACAATATTCCCCTAATAATTACCTAAAATTTTGTCTGAAAGAATTTTTGATATGACCCACCATTATGCCAAGGGATGAGAAAAATGATTTCGGAATTATAAGAAAATGCCAAGAGCTATCAGTGGTTGCCATGGCAACACTACTAAATTGATGAGGGATGAGCCATCAGACGTTGCCAAGATAACGCACTTGCACGTGATCATATTCAGAATTCCATCTGACTAAGTGCGAAGCGGCTTCGCCGACGTAACTGGTAGCAAGCATGCTGAATGTCTATGCCCAAGGTCGCGAGTTCAAAGCCGGCCGAAGTCGTCGGATTTTCTAAGAGCGCTAAAAATCCCTCAGTATGCTTTCCTTTGGAGGGGAAGTTCCAACGTTCGTTGCGAGTTGCAGGCAGCGGTGGCATCTAGTAGCCAAGTTCACAGGTAGGTGTCGTTGACGGTAGTACCTGGTAGCAACATTAGGAACTACTGCTTGAAATTGACCGTCTGCAGTCCTTACCTGAATTACAGACTAATACAGCCATCCCTAAGTACACGGGGTTACATGACCGCGTTGTCGCAGCCCCTAAACTGAGGAACCAACCAAAATCTCTGCGGGAGATATAATTTTGCGTGAAGAAGTAACAGACCGTTACATAGTTACACATCAGTGTCGAAACCTTGCATAAGGACAGTGTGACCACAAGTATAAAAATGGACCCCAAATGACAGGAAGGTTACCGTTCCCATAATACAATAAAATGTTTAAAATAAGCACAAAATACGAAAAACAAAGTTAAATAAGCTCCAATTATAAAATACCTTCTCGCAATAAATGAGGTCTGATCCTTCTACGAAAACCTGCATATTCTGCCTATTTTCGCCTATCCCCAAGTTTGTCCGGTGAAATCTACCTCCGCCTTCCGGCGTGCCGAGAGGACTTTTGTTTACTAGCAGAAGTACCCGTTCTTCGAACGGTGTTCGGTGTTAATACCAGACATTATCAATTGAGCTACTGTTGCAATGGTTAGCGGTTTGTCATTCCTTCATAAGTTTATCAGAACGAAGTTAGTTATCTGGGAATATCACACACTGTTAATTTATGGGCCTTAAAATGTATTTTGAGAAGTTTTACCCTATATCCACCCTTCTACTGTATGAAAAGTACGGTGAAGACTTTTATAAATGATTGGTGTATTGACTCTCATGGTTACCATACCTAATTTTACGATGCACCAAGCATCCGAACACGAGTTATAGGCTTACATAAAGATACACAGAAAGACAGACAGTCAATTCTATTGTCTAAATCATATCACCCAGATATCCAAATATGGGTACATCTACCACACAGTATCAAACAAAATCATACTTACGATGAACCCATATGTGGACAAAAAAAAGAAGAAAAAAAGATTATTTAGAATGTGCTCTCAAATTAAATTCACCTAACGTGTACTTCCTGACGTGAAATAGGATTGAAAGCCTTGTAAACGAAACGCAATACACGTCACATAAAAACTGACCCTCTACGTTGTGTTAGGTCTCCATACACAGGAAGACCTCTTTCATAAATTATAAAGGCTTGTGGTGCATGAAAATTCAGGTTCTTTAGCCTCAAATGGCCCAAATTCCTAAAAGCCGCAATAAATGCTGATTCAATTCAGGAATTTTTGAAAATAATGTTGCTGTTTGGATATATAATAGACCTTCTTTACTATATGTCGCACGTGGAAATTGCATGAAAAAATTCTAGGTTACCCCTTGACCCCTTTAATTGTATTGTAATTGGTTCCGTGATAACCTTATAGCCATTTGCAAACTTTCACAGAAATGTAATAAATGGAGTGGCATTGCTTTTTACAGAAATAAATGGAAAGTTGGATGCCCACCCTTGAGATAATGTTATCATGGTTACCGATTTGCATTCCTTCATTAGTTTGTTAAATTAAACTAAATTAAATTAGTTTTCTGGGAATATTTCAGAAACTGTTGGTTTAGAGCCTTATAATGTAGTTTTCGAGGACTCTTTAGGGCCCCGAGTTTTGTTTCTGGCACCGAGGGGCCTTGTTTCGTCGTTGTACGCCATAATATAATAATAATATAATATAGGGATAGGAATATAATAGACCTGCCGTGCCACACCCGCAGGTGTAAATCGCGTGAAAAAAATCTAGAGTACCCCTTGACCCCCTTAAGCGCATTATACGTATTGATGAATTTTACAGCTTAATTTGGTTCCGTGATAACCTTCTAGCCGTTTGCAAACTTTCACACTAATGTAATTAATGGAATTGCATTGCGTCTTACAGCACTAGATGGACTTCTGAGAATCTGTTGCCTTGGTTACCGGCTTGCATTCGTTCATTAGTTTATTAAATGAAATTATTTTTCCGGGAATATCTCAAAAACGGTTGGTTTTAGGGCCTTGAAATGTGGTTTTCGGGGACCTTTCAGGGCCCCCGAGTTTTGTCTCTCATATTGAGGGGCTGAAAATGAGCTTTGTCTCGTCCTTCTACGCCTATTTCAGCATGTATTTTAAGGAGGTAAGGCCCCTTCTATGAGAAGTACGGAGAAGGGTTACATCAATGATTAGTGTCGTGCCTCTGATGGATATTTGTACCAAATTTTACGTTGATACACCCAGCCGTTCTCGAGTAATAAGGGCACAAAGTTGTCCACAGACAAACAAACAAACAGACAGAAAGTCAAAGAAATATTTTCGCGCGCATCCATCATAAAACAGTCTGAAACGCGTAAATAACTCAAATTTCCGAAGAAATTCAGAAAAAAACAGTCAAACTTTCATTTTTAGCCTATTTTCATTTTATGAAAAAAAAAAAGGCTTATGAGATCACCTTTTGTCCGTGTATCTGTCTGTGTGTGCGTGTGTGTGTGATGGTGTGTGTGTTTCCCTAATAAATTCTAAACGGCTGGAGGGATTTCAATGAAACTCGGTAAGATCAAAGCACCATTCCGGCCGACCCCAACTGTGCCCTTCAAATTGTATTGTCTCTCACCAATCCAACATGGCGGCTGTGCGAAATATTTCACCAGCATTCAGTATCTCCGAAACTATTACCGATATCACCCTGAAATTTTGTACGGTGATAAAGGGAACTACTAGAAGTTCACCCACGGCCGACTGAATGCGCTCATACCGGCCTAGACAATGAGACCTTTTTCATGAAATCTTGTTAGTTACTCAACTGCTCACACAGCGCTGTTCACCAAGCATTGCACGACTAAGACTTATCTCTACTTAGTGTAAAACAAAGTCCCCAATTCTTGGATATCACGGGTAATCTGGAGAACCACTGGATGGATTTTTATGCGGCTTTCACCATTCTGTACAGGTAATATCGAGGAAGATTTCTGTAGAAAATAATTTATTTATGATCAAAGAGAGCCAAGCAGTAACGATTTTAGATTTCAGTGAATAGGTCGAAGAAAGAACTTGACGTCCGTGCGCTTTTTAAGCTTACGCTGGACAAACCGTTAAAAATATCAATATACTATGAGTGTGAGAATTGTCCAGCATGAAAAACTGTACAAAAAGTCCGCGTGAGCATATCTCTATCTTCGATACATCGCCCACTATAAGTGTTTTTAATTTGGACGGGAGGGGGATTTGGCTTGCACCTCGCCATTCTTAAATTACGTCTGACAGGAATTCCTTGCACATTCATAACTGTTCCCGGGCGAAGCCGGGGCGGGTTGCTAGTGACACTATTATATTATCATTATAATTCCCACAATATCAAAATGCAAATTATATCACAAAATAAAATAGCGTGCTAATAAATCTAAGAGAAATTAGACATACCTTGCACCTCGTTACAGTTGAATTCGATCAGAATCACTCGGTTTTCATTAAAGTTTATGCATATTTCTGCTGAACGATTTGGAAGTTCGGCAACAGGAAACTAGGACTGTTATTCACTTAAACTATTCATTTTTGTATTTTTGTACTATTTGTGTTCATGATTTCATTACATTGTCAGAATTACCGACAGTAGTGGCTACGCTGGTTAAAGCGCAGCGTTAGGCCATGGGGCCAAGCTCTCTGCTGACTCGGTAGACGCGTGTGTTCGAGCCCCACCGTCGGCCGTCCTTGAAATGATTTTCCGTGGTTTCCCATTTTTCAATACCAGGCAAATGCTGGGACGGTACCTTCTAACAGGCCACGGCCGCTTCCTTCCACATCCTTGCTCAGTTTCATTCATCTTCATCCATTCCATCTCTCATCCTGACGCGCAGGTCGCCCACGGGCGTCGACTAGAAAGACCTGCACTCGGCCTCTCAGGAGGCCACGCGAAAAAAAATATGTCAGAATTAATGCTTCAATTAGTAGGGTATACTATTCAGTGTACCTATTATAAATAAAAACCGTGAGGATTCTCACCTCCCCATATTACGAAACCCGGTTGCCTAATACGGGGAAAGTGCACTTTTAAAGTTAACAACAATATCAGAGGGTATTAAAACATCAAACGTGCCCATATTTGTAATTCACATAGTATATCGCCTGAGGTTTACATTGGTGAGAGAACCAAAATTATTCTGTTCCTTCTTATGTCTAATGTGAGCCCTATAAAAAAACTCCCCATATTTGGCGACTTTCCTCTACCCATTTTTAGAAGATACCTTATGCACTGGACAGCTGAATCCGTGATTAATTGTATAGGTAGCTTCGTAAGTCTCAGAATTCAGGAAGTCCTTTATAGCAGCGTTACTAGCAGCTTTCAAAGTTTCAAGGTAAGAAAGAAAATATTCCTCTAGCCAGTTTAGGCGACTGACATTTAATGAGAAAAAATGCCCTTTATCTGGATTTCTAGACTGAATATGATGATATGTGATGCTTACGTCATGCATAGCGAACCATTTATTAACTTTTTTCAAAAAAAATGGTTGCTTCTGCGTCCATGAATGTGTACGCTTCCGGGTGCATGCCTATATTTTCTTTCAGTGTACTAATGGCACCAATAACTTCTGACGAGAACACTTCCTTGGCACGCCGAACATTCATTTTTTCAAATTTAGTGGGTTCGATGTGTTTTTTAGTGAGGTGTCTGACCGGTTTGACGATCTCACCCTTTTGCATTGTGTATAGTAATGACAAGTATTTCCCTGAAATTATTCCAGTACCATCAGTCATCTCTCGTTACAGAAACTGCCTTCTAATGTGTTTTTTTTTAGAATGTGACAATGATCAAAACTAGGGAATACATTCCTAGACTCGTCGTATGGGTGATTGACCATTGGTTGCAAATTCCCTCCCCCTAAATGCCTCATCATTGTAGTGTTAGTTTTGTGATTATCAGAGACAGTTATTATAATTATGAAACCGCATTGTTCAACCTCGAGAATAACGTCCAGCAGGAGTTTATGTAAGTCCCGTCCTGACAGCTGCTTCGTGAAAAAGAAGGCACACGGTATCTGATAATTTGTCGAAAGATCTCTTAGCACAGAACACAACACACGATTAGCTGCTACTTGTTCCCGGCTGTAATTTTGATCCTCTCTTTCCTTTTAATGAGACGGCGCTGGAGTAGTGTCCTTGTAGCCGAAGAAGGTGCAAGGTATGTCTAATTCTCTTAGATTTATTAGCACGCTATTTTATTTTGTGATATAATTTTAATTTTGATAATGCGGAAATTATAATGATAATAATTATATAGTGTCACTAGCAACCCGCCCCGGCTTCGCTCGGGAACAGTTATGAATGTGCAAGGAATTCCTGTCAGACGTAATTTAAGAATGGCGAGGTGCAAGCCAAATGCCCCTTCCGTCCAAACTAAAAACACTTACAGTGGGCGATGTATCGAAGATAGAGATATGCTCTCGGGGACTTTTTTGTAGAATTTCTCACGCTGAACAATTCTTACACTCATAATATAGTGATATTTTTAACGGTTCGCCCAGCGTAAGCTTAAAAAGCGCACGGACACCAGGCTATTTTTTCGACCTTTCCACTGAAATCGTTACTGCTTGGCTCCCATTGGTCATAAATAAATTATTTTCTACACAAATCTTCCTCGAGATCACCTTTACAGAATGGTGAAAGCAGCATCAAAATCCATCCAGTGGTTCTTGAGATTACACATTTAATATACGTACTGTACAGCTGATTCCTTATCGCGCTTATAATGGGATAGGAGTGCGCTCTACCGGCAACGAGTAGAAACTTTCCAATTACATGTTATACATGGGTTCTGACTGGGAATGTCAAGGCCGGTATAGAGCGCAGCTCGTATTCAGTCGGCCGTGAGTTCACCTATGAGACTTTCAAAAACCTGGTAACTACAAAACCAACATGGCGGTCAAGCGAATTTGAGACTTTTAAATTGACGTTTCTCGCGATTTAACGATCCAAACGTAATGAAACATGGTACAGAAAATGTTTATATACATTGTAATGCACTGGCGTCTAATTTAGTTCAATTGTTTACATAACCTCAAAATGGTGGCTGTGCGAAATATTTCACTGGCATTCAATATCTCCGAAACTATTTATGATATCAGCCTGAAATTTTGTACTGTGATAAAGGGCCCTGATACAGATGTATCTATGTAACGTTCAAAAAACTGAAAAGTACAAAACGAATATGGTGGCCAAGCGAAGTTGAAAAATTTTAATAGACTTTTCTCGTGATTTAACCATCTGAGCGCAGTGAAATGTGGTACAGTAAATGACTATACATAGTGTAATGCACTGGCATCTAGTTTAGTTCAATTGTTTACATAACCTCAAGATGGCGGCTGTGCGAAATTTTAAAATTAAGTTTTTATTTCTTGTGTCGTAATCATGCGATCGAAATGAAAGTTTGAATAATGAAGCTACTCAATAATTTTCTTTTAATGGTACATAACTCTATGGCCTATACATATAACAATCCAAAATGGCGAGCAACCGAAATATTTTGACGGTTCTCAATATCTACGAATCTTTTACAGCAATCAAACTGATTTTTTAATGTTCATAGAGGCTATGAACATAAGTTCACCTATATGACTTACAGTACCTGGTGAGCATGAATCCAACATGGCGGCGATGCGAAGTTTAAATATTTAAATGGATGTTTCTCGCGATTTAACCATCCGAGTGCAGTGAAACTATGCACGTTAAATGCTTATACAAATGTTAATCCACTGGCAACTAATTTATTTCACTTGTTTTCATGACCACAAGATGGCAGCTGAGAGAAATTTTAAAATTTCGTTTTTACTTCTTGTGTCCTAATCATGCGATTGAAGTCTGAATACCACACGTACACAATAATCATCATGTAATTGTACATAAATAATAATCCAACCTGGCGACCATCTAAAATATTTAGATGGTTCTCAAAATCTATCACAACAATCAAACTGAAATGTTGTATGTTGATGGAGGCAATTAACATAAGTAGGATATGTGAAAATAGGCTGTATAGTTCTTCACGGAACTACTTGAGTTGATTGAAACCCGGAGGGCTCCCAACAAGTTCAATTTCAAGTAGTTCCAACTTTGGCTAACACTAGCGGCGAACGTTGGAACTTTGATAGAGCGTTGTGTACTAACCAAATGTATCCTACAAATTTTGCTTCACACTACCAATAGCAGTGGAAGGTTCTTGTACATGCCATAAATCTATGACATGGGCCCGCCGGCTTTACTTCCCCTGCGAAGAAAGACACACTGAAGGATTTAAACGCTCTAAAAAATCCGATGACTTCAGCTGGGTTTGAACCCGTGATCTTGGGCGCAGCAGTTGAGCATGCTACCCACTATGCCACCATTTAGATTTCAATTTAATGTTGTCAAAGAAGGGTCAATTTGTTTCAGATATGGTTAATTTATCATTATTATTAATATTATTATTATTATTATTATTATTATTATTATTATTATTATTATTATCAACGCGCAGCGATAGGCCATGGGGCTCGGTAGAGTGAGTTCGAGCCCCACCGTCAGCCGTCCTTTAAATGGTGTTCCGTGGTTTCCCATTTTCAACTCCAGCCAAATGCTGGGACGGTAACTTCTGACAGGTCACGGCCGCTTCCATCCACATCCTTGCCCGGTTTCATTCTTATTCATTCATTTCACATCTCATTAACTCCTCTCCTGAGGTTAGCGACAGGGAGGGTATACGGCTGTAAAACCACCCACAACATAGTCTTTCATCTCATCCCCGACCCCATAGAAAACGGGAATAATAGGGGGTAGAAATACAGTACATACATTATTATTATTTATTATTGGACTATTTTTTTTAATTTATTATTATTATTATTATTATTAGGGATTATTATTATTGAAATCACATTAAGTGGGACAAATCAACATATCGTCGGCTTGTTTGCAAGACGGTATGCCAACTTCTTTTAGGATGGCACATTGAGAAACGAGCGAACAATGGAACAGGTCTCCAAGATGACGGCCTTCTGCATGGTGATATGGAGACCAAGATGTATTCCCAATATTTCAAGATTGCGAGCCAATGATTTAGGGATGATGCCGGTAGAAGAAATGACTATGGTCAGAACCACTACACTTTCCTGTCTCCACATTTGCCGTATTTCCTCAGCCGAAGGCAGATATTTGGTGATCATATCACAGCAGGTTTGTTGTTGATTATGGGAATTGGGCACTGCAGTATCAATGAGCAAGGTTCTCTTCTGCACCTTGTCCACATGAACGATATCTGGCCGGTTTGCTGGTATGGTTTTATCAGTAACAACTGATCGGTCCCATAACAACTTGTGTCTAGGATTTTCCAAAACGGTGTCAGGATCATACTGATAGTATCAGATAACTCTTGTATACTCGGCTAATGTTACCGTGGGAAAAGGTGGGAAAAGTTCACAAACAGGATTCTACTGCAAGTTGGTGTTCTTCCATTCCATTATGTGGTGGTGGGGTTTAAAAACTTTCCCACTGATGAGCAAGTGTTAAGAACACATGTCACAGCACAAGGTGTCCGGGTTAAAGGTATAATAATATAAAATTTAATGACTTGAGAAGTAGTGGAGATATTAATTGGCGGTTTGTTTCTACGAATTGGGTAACTCAAAATGTTTCTTTACATACCTAATACATCTCGGTATGCGCACCATTAGTGGCGCTACAGACATCTAATCTGTATTCCACTTCTCTCCAAGTGTTCTGCAGCATTGTGACGTAATGTCGGGGCTTCTAGGGGGCCAAGCAATTGATGGGCTACCTCTCCTAATCCAGCGATGTGGGAACTCACGATTCAAGAAATCCCATTTCTTGATTGTTACGTATGTGGGAACATCATAAGTTGGTAACAGCCCATACTCACGCCGAAATCTACGTTGTACTAGTGTAACGGATTCTAGCTCCGCGAGCAAAAAGCACACAGAACATCTTCTGCTGTGGAATCCACATGGGTACTGGCGCGCTTCTCGTGAACAATGCAGTTACGCGCATGCGCAAGTGGTACCACCGCAAGCGAACACAGAAATCATTTTGAGTTACCCTAGTTGTAGAAACAAACCGCCAAAAAATATCTCCATTATTTCTCATATTATTAAATTTTATATTCTTATACCTCTAACCCGGACACCTTGTATTAAAGAAAGATTTTCAGTCGGTCAACACAAATTGAGTCCAATTACATTAGGTGGAAAGCAAGGAACAACTAACACGATTTTATGTACAAATAGCTACTTAGGTAGGCAACACTGAAAAATGGCTTCTATCACTGCAATTTGTCACTGTATTGATGGGAAGTTCTGATATTTGCAGGTTTCTCTTTAGAGCAGTGGCGTAATAACGAGGGGTGATTATAGGGATCAATTCCCCGCCAGAGCTAAATAATGTTTTAGATCCCTTATTTAGGGGTGGTAGGACCTAAAACGGAAGAGTTACTGTATTGATTTTGAATGGAGTGTCTAAAAGGGGGTAGCTGCCTTTGGAGGGGCAAGCTGACCAGTGTGGAGTGTTGTTTAGCGTTAGGAACTAGGGGGCGCTCCTATAAAGACTGTAAATGTGGTTTAAGGGATGTAGCCTTAGCACGCGGGTCGATGTACTAGTCGCCCAGCCGGCTACTTATTATATAATCACCTTGCTAGTGTCAGCGGTTCGGCACGCGCTTCACTTGAGCACGCGAGCCGCTGTGAGGAATACAATGACGTCTGAGTTGGCGTTATTACTACGGTGTGTCACGTCTGACTGTGACGGGAGTAAGGAAGGACGTTGGGACGTGAAGAAGAGTGTAGATCAGTAATGCAAGTGTAAGAGACTGACCAAGTGTTTATTGGTCAGCAATGAGTAACTGTTAGTCCCTTTTAAGGGATCTTGTGATGTTATAATGTGAGTATAAACTGTGGGTGTTAGGTTACAAAAGTAGGATTCTGAACACTGACTGACTGACTCACCTCGGTTGACACTGTCGTTAGCCTCCGGCTGTCTCGTCGAAGCACTGATGATGGAGAGATCCTCGTGACCCACTTAAGGCACCTTTTATACCTTTAGCCTCTGTTCTGTCAGCGCGTTGTGGCATAGTTGAACCAGTTTGTAGTATGTCGCTGTGTGTCATAATTACGCAAGGGTTGAGCTGCTTTATGGAGTAGCCAGCTGCCCTTATAGTATTGATGGATATTGGGTAGGCTTTTAAAGGGTTGCCTTTTATGAGATTTAGACAGATGATGGGGGGGATGATCTCTAAGGGGTGCATACCCCTTGGGTATTGTACAAGCCTCTTCCTCCATTTGGTCGCGTCCTCGCGACCGGGAAGGGCACTTGGGGTTGGGATGTTGTCGTAGTAGTTTTTGAATCCCCCTCGTCTCTTCTGGTGGTGGCGTCGTAAGCGTCGTCGTATGGAACGGGTGTCGTCGTGCAGAAGTGTAGGTGTGCGGTCAGCCCGTGTTCAGAGGGGAGGGTTATGGGGTGTACATAGATATATATGTATATAAATTTTACATTGCATGGTGAAATGTGCATTAACATTGTTGAATAAAGAAAATAATTGCTATTGAGGCACAATCGCCATTGCCGTTGTCGGCATAAAAAAGAAAAAAAACATGGTTATACATGGTTACATAGTTGTGCAGGGAGGAAAAACCCAGGGCCGAACGGATGATTGCGTCGTCCGCCCTATCTTGGGGAAAAAGTGCTCCCTGCAATAAAGAAGATAGGAGAGAATAGAAAAAAATGGGTGTTCCAGGGTATAATTTAAAGGAAATATTTAAAATGTATTTATTGGTGTGGGATAAAACGGAACACCCTGACAAATGGGGAAGTTAGAAGAGAGAAAAATGAAAGAAAACAATTCACAGACATTGGTTACGTGTTACCTTAGCAAACGAAACAAAACAAAACAAAAATATAGACATCGTGTACACGTGAACTTGATAAACAGACAAAAATATATATAGTGTTTAATGTATTATGTTGCGATGCTGACATTTAGGAATTTCCATTGGAATAATTGCCCGTGGGCGCATGAATATGTATGTAGTTTACTCTTTAAAATTATGAACTACAATGACCTTATGTCTACTTAAGCGCGCTAAACCCTTATAATTCTAGTTTTTGTTTGGATCCTCGCGTGCACGCTACCTGTTTGTACGTACGCTTGCCGTATCACGGCTGATCCTATACGGCCACCTCTTGGCACGGTTGAGTGGTCGTACCGCTTGCAGTGTATTCTTAATACCTAGTCTGTGAAGCATCCTCTGTGGGTGAATGCTTGCACACTTGGCCATGAGGGTCGCCGCCACATGCCGGTTGCGCCCTCATCGCCGTAAGCTGCGTCGCATTTTGACGCTTCAAGTGTTTTTGTTTTATGCAGATCTGCCAGCAAGCCTGATGCCCCACAGGCATCATTCCTGCTGTGCAGATTATTGACGTGTAGCTGTAAAAAAAAATGTAGTGAGTGTGTAAGTGAGAATGAATGTTAAATGGAGGTTAGTATGCACAGGTATAATACTACAATAAGGGGGCATTAAATAGCATGTTGCTGCTATCTGGCAGCAAAATCATAATTACACGTGTCATATTCTAGGTGACAATGCCTGCAAAAAAAAATGGAGAGGTTAACAAAACATTGAAATTCCCTATTCCATATGCCGCTTCCTGTGGCAGCGTTGCCACAGTCTGAAGCCCCTTTTTACCTGTGAAAAGAATGGCATGGTTATTATTACTCGATATATGGCCGGGCTTACCCTATATGGTGCCGTGACGTCATTTCCTAATGTGTTGTAGTATTGGGCTTACCCTGGCAACGAATTTGGGCCGCCAGGCGCCGAAATTTTACCTCAATATATGTATTAAAAAAAATTGTCTTAAATGTAAGACTATGCTACATTATAATAACTTATCATGAGTTATCGGACTTACCCTGATGACGGATTTGTGGGTCATCAGGCGCCGAACGGCGTTCTCTTATACTACTTATTCTACTTATGGTATATATAAAAAAAAACTACATCTAAGCCGAGAGGGTTGCCTTAATCTATTGCCGAAAGATGCTGTGCTGAATTGCAACAGTGTTCATTAAATTTGCTTAATCCTAGGTTGCGTGTCAAATGCAACCGTCTATAACTAAATTTGGCCTAGGACGATCGCCTGGGGCAATTAAATCCCCAGATCACCACCCGCACGAGCCCTGGAAACACCGGTTGTCTCCAGGTTCGCTGGATTCCGTCCCCTTAAGTCTAGTGTCGACGTCTATTACTAGGATTAATCTATCCGCGGGCGGCTTACGGTGCCACTAAGCTAACCGTTCCGCCCGCTGTAACTTCCTTGTCGTGCCCGTTTTGCCGTTCCGATTAGTCGTAGGTGAGCCGCCCACTTGGCTCCTGTGAGGGGCGCGCGATGCCCCTCTCTGAATGCCCTCTGACTGCCCGATGCGTCGTCATTTATGTGGGCATTGGACAGTGTGGTCCAATGGCATAATATCCTCCGGGAAGAAAGCGTCCGGGGAGTCCTCTTTGCCTGTGTCGGCCGCAATATTTGTATTCATATGTCCTCCGGGAAGTGAGCGTCCGGGGAGTCCTCTTCGCCTTAATCGGCATTGCTGGGTTGGCCCACTGAACCCTTTTGAGTGCCCGCTATGCTACTCATTTAAGAACTCTGGCGACCCGTTGTCGTCCATTTACGTGGGCGCAGGACCGAATGAGCGCGTACATTCCATATATATATATATTCATATTTCATTCTGCATTATTGATTACCGTCGTGGTCTTCACCTTCACCTCGCGGGGTAAGGACTTGTCGGATCTAGGATTGGTCCTGCTGAACCCTTGGATCCTGCTTCACTCCTGACGAATAGGAGTCTGACTCCCCGCCATGGAAGTCCTACTTACGTAAATTTAACTAACAGTCTAGTCATAATATGGTCGTCTCTAGGGATAGCTCCCGAGGCCGGCGCGGAGTGAGCTATTTCTCCCGCCATTCTCAGAAAGTCTCCCTGCAGGTTTTGGCTTCGACGACCGTGGCTCAAAGTGGGTTTAGCATCCCTTCCTCCCAGGGGCGGTTTATGCGCACCTAGGATTCCAGAGCTTGCCCGACCAGGCCGCGAATGCTTTGACCTTACGTGGTTCGTCTATTTGGTCTAGTCGTCAGTAATTTGATGAGCCAACTGGGGTAAGGGTCCACATCGCCTTCCCCAGCTCTGCTCCTAGTGTTGTGCTTTTGACCTTTGGCTAACGCCGGTATCATCAGCCAGGGTGTTTCAGATTCCCTTTTTTTTTTTTTTTTTAAATATAGGTGTAACCTGTGTAAAAAGTGTCAAATGTAAAATACTTCCAGTGTGGTGGGCTGGTAAAACCTCTACATACGTAGACTACTTTAGGCTACCTGTGCTATATCAGCTTCTCCAGCGATAATGCTCTTTTTTAACCTTGATGGAGGTGTTAGTAGGGTCTGTGGCGTCAGGTACCCTGTTATTGTGATCTGGGGGTAGTTATCTGTAGAGTGGGTTAAAGCAGGGTAGGAGGAGGTTGCGCACTTCCGAATTCCGCGTTAGTGGCGGCCTGGAACCGGTTTTTGTGCTGGGATGCTCCTACAGTGAGTGGAACGGGGCAGGTAATTCCCGGGGTTGCAAAAAATAAAATAAAAATCCATGCCGGTCTGATATCAATATCCCCTGGTGAATGGATGGGATATACATGCATGCGTCTGGATATGAGGCGTTTGCACTCATGTATGGATAGGTGTAGGTTGAGGCATAATACTAATATATTTCCCTCTCATGCGGGATGATTTAAATTTAAAAAAAAATGGTTAGTATTTATTACTTATGGCCTCATCTCTCATATGGAGATGTGCATTACGCTTAGTTGGTGTTTGCCGATGCACCCCTCTCATTCAGGTGATAGCGGTGGGGCTCAAGGCGTAGCATGCCCTTTCTGTAAACACATGAAGTTTACCAACCCTTATGTATACTTTGTAGTGTAGTGTAGCTGTTCTGGTTGTGTTCATGTGTCTGCGTTGTTTATGTTTGGACGTGAAAAGGTTATGGGAAGGGAGTAGAGTGGGACGCTGTTAGCATGTTCTCTTGTCATCCTCCCTTGGTCCATGTTGGTTTTCTATCCGCGCTTTGGGATAGCGAAGCTTCACGACCTACTCTGGTCCGTTATAGGGCTAAGTCCTAGTCGCCTGGAATGATTTGTTTCGGGACTAGGGTCGCAAAAAGAAGTTGTTAAGGGGAGGTCCCGTTTCCTCAAAGTCCCTATGTTCGCCCCTGATTGGTGAGCGCGTTTGTGTGTGTGTGTGTGACTACGCTCCGCTACACCACGCGGACGCCTGGTCTGCTGTAGGGCCAAGTCCTACTGTGTATATTGTGTATGGGTAGGAAGCGCCCGTGGCCTGCCAACGTCTTTACGAACGTGCTACTCTGGGCCTGCGACAAGTTTTGGTCTGTGACGTCTGCTTGTTGATAAATGCTTTCGCAGTGTTGAAAAATGTATAGTGTTATGATTGTTCTGCATTTGTTTATTCATGGTCACTGCCACTACACAATCGCGTTTTGTCATCGACAGTGTTGCAAAGTGGCTAAGTCTGCAAGTCATCAGTTTGTGTGTGTAACTTCAGGCCGGGATTTTATGTAGGTTAACCACTGTTGCGTGTTTTTCTGCACGTATGCCAGTGTGGTCATTGTGTTAAATTCCTGGCGGCCCGATGTGGTAATCCGCCCTGCTACTATTGCCGTTGTGTGGCCATTATTCCGTAAGACCGTTGTCTTACGAAATTTATATGTCTCTGTCTGGAAAGTCCATTTTCCCTGTCAAGTGTATTTCTGGAATTTTATGCCTGTCATTTGGCCGCAGGAATGTAGTATTATCTGTCTAAGCCGTTATATGGGCCAATTTTGGTGTGATTGGAAGGCCGTCTGCTTGTTTTTCCCTGGCGTGCAATTTTCTCTGGGGTTCGAACCCGTGTTCTATGTAATTCTCTGTGTTATATGTCTGCGTTGTTCATGTTCTGCGGGCATTCTGTCTGTATTTTGTTTGTGTTTCTCGTACCGAAAATACCGTTGTTTAGTTAGTTTTCGGTACGAGGTTTTTGTGTGTGGACATGGGTTCGAAGCCGGTTGTCTGTAAAGATTTGGTGGCCATTTCTGTGCCGCCTACACTATGGCAAATGGGCTGTGTGATTTTCTATGCGCAACCCCTAGTATACCTTCCTGCGAGGAGTTTGCTTATGTTTGCCCTCTCCTCGTAGTGTAAATTTTGAAGATGTAGGGCTCTTGGGTTGGCTATGAATGATTCCGTGCAGTGTGCTTTGGGAACTGTCGTCTGTAAGGCTCGCAGTTTATCACTGAGGTCTGCTTTACTGCTGATTATGGTGGTGTCGGGTTGCAATGTCTTGCGCGCTCGCTTGTTTACTTGTTTCGATAACGCTGTGTATCCGAACATGTGTTCTTAATCAGCCTGCTTTCTGTTAGTGCTCTTCGCATTATAAAAAGGCAAGAGGGGAATTTTGTGGTTTAACGTGACCATTTCTGGAGATCATGTGCCACGGGATTTCCGTTCTACTTGGAATCCAAACCACAGGCCATGGCATTTCACTTCGGAAATCTCATATGCATTGGCCGTCTTTAAAAGAACCTTCCATTGACTACACTTGTGTCCCCGAGTGTTGTGTTATGTATACCTATGTATAAAATATATATATAGTTTATTTGGCCATTTTTCTTTCTTGGGCTAAATGTGTGAAACAAAAAAAAAATTATTTATGCCCCGCTCTGAATTAAGAGAGCACATTGAAAGAAAATAATAGTAGGTGGCGTTAGTCTCTAAAAATTATGTCGTGAGCACTATGTTTTTGAAAAAAAATGGTGATTGGGACCTGAGTGTAGTATTTACCATTTTGGTAACGTGAGTACTACCGTAATCTGGTTACGTCTCAGGGGAATCTACCGACACTGTCTAGTACACCTTAGGAAGGCCATTGCCAGACGTAACTGATACCCTTGTATCCACGTCACGAGCAAAGCCAGTGCACTGTGGGAGTCAAACCTGCCTATCAAAGTAATTGTAACTCACCAAAATGACAGTGTCTCATCCCGGTGTGCAATTGGGCTTTTTAGTTGGTTAAAGCACACCTCCCAAAATTTTTTTTTTTTTTTTTTTGAAACTAGTTTGAGATTCTTAATTCTTGCCATGCTTACGGTTTTCGCCCGCAACAAGAGAATCTGTCAAACTGTGGAACCATAACGTAGAACGTCTAGTCATTTCTACTTAGAAAGACTCCCTTAAGCTCTATGCTGTGATTTTATGCCTAAGTTGTGTTCAAAATATCTCTTTCCGGCCTTAAGCCTGATGGGCTTTCACTTGGCTTAGTGATGGCCTAATAGAAAGATGCCATGGTTCCCAAAAAAAAAACACAGAAGGATTTAAAATTACTCACTTCTAATTTGGCCATGTTGCCCTGTATATACATAAAATACGAGAAAGAAAAAAAAAATGCGCAGTTTATGTTTACTATGTAATTGTCGGTCTATTTTCTGATATCTCCCGCGTGAAAGAACTTGTGTGGCCATTTATGATGGGGGAAGTGATGTTATTTTATTTCTTTGGCCTTGGTGGAAGTCGTTATCGTCTTTCGAGCTTCAGTGCTCAGAAAGGTGAAGGGTTTTGCCCTGTTACGATATTATAGGCCTCTGAAATCCATTGAGGTGTTTCTTTGCTGTTTTCCGGCGGAATTTCTAGCAAAGTAAGCCTTGCCCTACTTCCACCGTAGCGCGTGTTTCTAGGTCTAAGTGTACCTGTATTTAAGGGCGTTATTGCGCTTGGCGCTATCTTAGCAGATTTTGCGGGAGTGTATGTATGTTTGACTGCGAGGTTTTGTGGGGTGGGTAATAATACCTTTCCTAATCCCCGTGTATTGTATGGTAATGCCTGTTTAATCTGTATGTGCGTGTACCGTGCATCCTGAGGGACTAATGCCGGTGTTCGCCTCCGTTCTGGCAAATTTGCCCTTTGAACTGGCGGTGAGGGCCGCTTAAGTGCCTGTTTTTGTCCTGCCAATGTGGTGTCGTGTAGCCTGTCCGCTTTCTGGCCCGTGGCCACGGCAGACTCCTGCCACTGTGTTAGCCTATCTGTGTGAGTGTATGTAGGCTTTATATGTGGTAGGTCAGGCTCTACGTCGTCAGCCCATGACGAGGTTACCTCCTGTTGTCCCTCTGTCGTATTATGTGTGATTGAAGGTCCTGGCTTCAACTCCCTCTCGTTCATCCGGTCCGAGGGGATTGTTCTAGGCTCTTCCCCTCGGCTTGGCAAAATTGCCTTCCGATCCGGAGCTGGAGGACGTGTGTCTGTGTAGGATGTATTCTTTAGTATGTTGGAGCCTAACCTGGCCGTCTCCTGGACTGTGGCCACGGCGAACTCCTGCCACTGCGTGGCAGTACTTGTCGAGAGGGACATCCTCGCAAATTGTCGAGTTAGCGTATCTACGCTTATGTCCTCTCTCGGCTGGGCTGGTGGCCCTACCATGAACTCAAAAATGGCCTTTTTGGCTTGTAGCTCACGGTATTTGTCCCAAATTTGGGTGTACTGCCTTATTGAGGCTCATGGCCTGCTTGCAAATTACTGTACTAATGTATTAATGTTTCTGTGCTCTGTATTGTTTTGTGGCCGCTAGTTGGAGAAGCGCTTGGACGCGAATTAGCTCCCTGTATTGGGCGTGTAAACTTGTGTAGTGCACCCTCATTCTCTCGAGGGTTGCATTATCTATTACGGGACCATGTGTGGTGATTAATTGTCGGTATATTCTGTGTCTTTGTATATGGAACCTATTGAGGTGTTCATGTATGTGATTCAAGAGTGTATGTGCGCATCTTAATCGCGCTGTCCTACCCTCTGACGGGGTGTATGGCTGTTTGCCCTGTATTGCCCCGATTTTTGTTTGGAGTGCCCGTATTTGTGTTTGCCGGCCTTGTATGTGCCCTTGGCATCTGAACAATAATGTTAATAATATTGGCGTACCCCTATTGCCTCTATGGCTTGCAATCTCTGCATGAGGTGCCATTCTACTGCAGTGTATGGGCCTACAATAAGAATAAAAAAAAGTCTGTACGTGTTTGACAGTGTATTCTTATATTTCTTTGATTCTGTATGGGGTTAGGGGGTTGGTTTATTAAGAAGTTCCCCTGTGTAGCTAATTTGGAGCACACAAAAAAAAATGGTGCTTTTTGTCTGGGGGAAAAATTTTCTCACTAATTTGCTTGGCTTTTTGCGGTACGGAAGGGGTCGTTTTACCTACGAGGGCTCGTTGGTTGAGTCCCTTTTCTCTATGCGTAGGACCCCGCCTCCACCATCTGTTTTAGATCCCTTATTTAGGGGTGGTAGGACCTAAAACGGAAGAGTTACTGTATTGATTTTGAATGGAGTGTCTAAAAGGGGGTAGCTGCCTTTGGAGGGGCAAGCTGACCAGTGTGGAGTGTTGTTTAGCGTTAGGAACTAGGGGGCGCTCCTATAAAGACTGTAAATGTGGTTTAAGGGATGTAGCCTTAGCACGCGGGTCGATGTACTAGTCGCCCAGCCGGCTACTTATTATATAATCACCTTGCTAGTGTCAGCGGTTCGGCACGCGCTTCACTTGAGCACGCGAGCCGCTGTGAGGAATACAATGACGTCTGAGTTGGCGTTATTACTACGGTGTGTCACGTCTGACTGTGACGGGAGTAAGGAAGGACGTTGGGACGTGAAGAAGAGTGTAGATCAGTAATGCAAGTGTAAGAGACTGACCAAGTGTTTATTGGTCAGCAATGAGTAACTGTTAGTCCCTTTTAAGGGATCTTGTGATGTTATAATGTGAGTATAAACTGTGGGTGTTAGGTTACAAAAGTAGGATTCTGAACACTGACTGACTGACTCACCTCGGTTGACACTGTCGTTAGCCTCCGGCTGTCTCGTCGAAGCACTGATGATGGAGAGATCCTCGTGACCCACTTAAGGCACCTTTTATACCTTTAGCCTCTGTTCTGTCAGCGCGTTGTGGCATAGTTGAACCAGTTTGTAGTATGTCGCTGTGTGTCATAATTACGCAAGGGTTGAGCTGCTTTATGGAGTAGCCAGCTGCCCTTATAGTATTGATGGATATTGGGTAGGCTTTTAAAGGGTTGCCTTTTATGAGATTTAGACAGATGATGGGGGGGATGATCTCTAAGGGGTGCATACCCCTTGGGTATTGTACAATAATTTGATGAGAATTTCATTTTGAAAAAAGAACTTTCGGTTTGTTGACAAACGAGTGGATTATGAACCGTACGTTTATAATTTGAGATAATTTATGTTTACTTGTGTGAATTAATTAGCGTTAGACCTAGCAAAACTGTTCTTTCCGAGCTTTTTGCGCATTGAGAGGTGCAAATAAAACTATTGCTATCAAGATCACACAGAAAAACGTGTAGGTTTGCTTACATTGATTATCTTATTTTGCCCCCCCCCCCGCACAAAGCAAAAGCAAACGCATGACCTAAAAAGAAAGCAAAACGCAAAAACAAACACATAACGAAAAGAGAGAGCAAAAAGCAAAAATAAACACATGACCAAAACAGAAAGCAAAAACTGAAAACAAACCCAAAAACAAAAGCAAAAAGCAAAATTCAAAAACAAAAGCAGAAAACAAACACAATAACAAAAAGCAAAATTCAAAAGCAATAGCAGAAAACAAACATAAAAATACAAAGAAAAAACTAAATCCAAAAGAAAAAGCAGGAAACACACACAAAAACAAAAAACACAAATCAAAAAGAAAAATTCAAGAACAAAAGCTGAAAACAAACACAGAAACAATAAGCAAAAAGGAAAAGCAGAAAACAAAAGACACAACGCAGAAAAATAGTAGAAAACAACACTCAAAACCAAAAACGCTATTAGTTCAGATTTGACTCCCCCTCCAGAAGCAAATCCTAATTACGCCACTGCTTCAGATATGTTGGATCAACACCTGTTGCTGAGAGGGTAAGCAGTACAACAGTCGTCTCTTCTTGATGACTATTTATTTTCCCAACTCACTGCATTTCCTGATTTTTTGACTGTACACGTGTTGCATGTTGTATGTACTTGGCATAGCAATGTCGGATTTGGATGATGTCTGGTCTTTTATTATTATTATTATTATTATTAGTATTACATCATTGTTGCCCTTATGGACAGTGTTTGAACTTAAGTATCTCATGATGTCACAATTTTCACTTCTTTCCCTTCTTCTCTTCCCAAAATCTCTTCATCCTTTGACTGTGCTCCTGTTTCCTTTGTTCCGTCCACAATGTTCCTATCTTCTTCCTTTCACTTACTAAAAATTTGGCGTTCTTAATTTTGTTTTTGAATTTTTCTCTGTCTTCTATCATTTGCTTGTTGATCCCTAATTGCTTTAAATCGTCTTCTATTTCATGATACCAATTTGTTTTCCTTTTTGAACTGTTTACTACATCAAAGATTTTCTTTGTAAGTCGTTTATTGTTCATTCTCTGTATGTGCCCGTAGAAAGTTAGTCTGCGTTTTCTAATGATATCTGTGAGTCTGTCTGTGTGTTCATATAGCTCTTTGGTAGGACTTTTCATCCATATCCCATCTCTGTGTACTGCTCCAAATATTTTTCTCAGAATTTTACGTTCAATTTTTTCTGTTTCTGTGATGCCAGATGCTCCAATTGTGGTCGTTTCTGACGCATACAATGCTTCTGGTAATACAACTGTTTTGTAGTGTCTAAGTTTGGCCTGTCTTGATATGCTTTTCTTATTATAATGTGACCATGTAAGTTTGTATGCTTTCTGGAGTTTTTCCGTTCGTTCTATGTTAGACATCTTGTTTGATCCTCCTATTTGTATATATTCCCCTAAGTACTTAAATTTTTCAACTCTTTGTATGGATCCATATATGGTAAGCATGGTTTGTACATTGTTGGTGTGTCGTTCCATGTATTGGGTCTTCTCATAAGATATCTGTAAACCTGTTTTAGCAGCTATTTCATGTAATCGTTCCAGTGCTTCCTTTGCCTCCTGTTATTATTGTTATTATTATTGTTGTTATTGTTATTATCATTATTATTATTATTATTATTATTATTATTAGTCATTTACTCGTTTTCGAGTAACATTGTCTTTCAAAGGTGACTTCTTAGATGACTGTGTAGCCAATCCTGGAAACACGAACTTACACAGTAGGGACACAGATTGTTTGGAGCAGCCATTGGTTCTTGAGGGTTAAAGGTCGATTCTCACTATACGTTACGTAACCTTTCCGTTTCCTTTCCATACCCGTTGCGTTAAAAGTAGTTGTATTCACACCATACTGTACCGTTCCTTGTCACGACGATATGTTTACGGAAGGTATGCGGACACATGACAGAGAGCGCTAGCAACCATTTCCATTCCGTGTCTAGAAGGCGTGTTTTTGCGCTCCCTTTGGTTTTAACCTGGATTAGGTTTGCTTACTGTTTAAGGTAACCGCAAAATCGCCAGAACGAAACAGGTTATAAGAAAAGTTAGCAATTTCAGGACTTAGTGACAGAATGTAGTCCAGAAAAAATTTAGTTCTATATGTGCTATTATTTTAGACGAGGAGGAGCGTAGTACAAGAAAGAGGAAACGAAGAAAATGGGTTCATGATATGTTAAAAGAGCGAAATACAGAAGAAGAGTATGTTACTTTATTCCAAGATCTTACAAATTTTTTCCATTACTTTCGAATGTCAAAGTATCAATTTCATGATTTACTTTCCAATATAGAAGAACGGCTCCAGCTGCAGAACACAACATTCAGAGGAAGCATAAGTGTCCAGACAGGAGAGAGACTCTAACACAGTTCTGATTGTATGAATAATAGTTATACATCATCATTATTATGTATTCACCATATCAATTCCAATACCATTATTTATTCACCATATCAAATACAATACATCTTTCGTCGCCATATTGCTAATAACTTTTCTTATAACCTACTTCGTTTTAGCGAGTGTAACCGCAGACTGTAACCAAACCTAACCCAGGTTAAGGCGACACTCCTGAGATAAACAGATATTTTTACCTAATGCATGGATTTTCACGAAACTTTGTGGGAATGTCGCCCAAACAAAAGTAGAGATATCAAAAACATTTGCTTCATATAGAATTAACAGTTTTTCCAAAATATTTTTATTTTATTTTTTTATTTTTGGAATTTTTAATTCCAATTTTTTCATAGATTTCAAATGTCATCTTAATGGAAATTTGGAATTAGGTAGATAATACTTCTTTAAAAAACACTACGTATCGATTTTTCTGTAAATAATGTATATAATGAGATATTATAGTACTAAATTTGTGTAATTTTTTGGTTAAAAAATTTTGGACTTTTAAATCCCTACTACTGGGAAGAATTCTGTAATCACGAATTCCATACGCAGGTTTCCTAATATAGCTGTGATACATATACCATACAAATTTTGTTACATTTGGCAGAATATTGTGGGAGAAAAATGGGATTTAAATGTAAAATTACAATTGGCGGGAAAATTAAAGCAAAGTTCAAGTGACGTTATCTTCCTACCTAATGCATGGATTTTCACGAAACTTTGTCGGAATGTCACCCAAACAAATGTAGAGATATCACCAACATTTGTTTCATATACAATTAACAGTTTTTCCAAAATATTTTATTTTATTTTTTATTTTTGGAATTTTTAATTCCATTTTTTCATAGATTTCAAATGCCATGTTAAAGGAAATTTGGAATTAGGTAGATAATACTTCTTTAAAAAACACTACGTATCGATTTTTGATTAATTAATTTATATAATGAGATATTATCGTACTAAATTTGAGTAATTTTTTTGTTAAAAAGATTTCTACTCTTAAATCCCTACTACTGGGAAGAATTCTGCAATCAAGAATTCCATACGTAGGTTTCCTAATATAGCTGTGATACATATACCATACAAATTGTATTACATTTGTCAGAATATTATGGGAGAAAAATGGGATTTAAATGTAAAATTATAATTGGCGGGAAAATTAAAGCAAAGTTCAAGTGACGATATCTTCCTACCTAATGCATGGATTTTCGCGAAACTTTGTGGGAATGTCACTCAAACAAAAGTAGAGATATCACAAACATTTGTTTCATATACAATTAATAGTTTCTGCAAAATATTTTATTTTATTTTTTATTTTTGGAATTTTTAATTCCATTTTTTTCATAGATTTCAAATGACTTGTTAATGGAAATTTGGAATTAGGTAGATAATACTTCTTTAAAAAACACTCCATATCGATTTTTCTGTAAATATTTTATACAGTGAGATATTATAGTACTAAATTTGTGTAATTTTTTTGTTCAAAAATTTTGTACTTTTACATCCCTACTACTGGGAAGAATTCTGCAATCAAGAATTCCATACGCAGATTTCCTAATATAGCTGCAATACATATACCATACAAATTTTGTTACATTTGGCAGAATATTATGGGAGAAAAATAGGATTTAAATGTAATATTACTATTGGCGGGATAATTAAAGCAAAGTTCAAGTGATGTTATCTTCCTGATCCATTACCTAGAAGTCACCAGCACCGTATGTTTTTCCTTCCTTTGTGTTTCTTAGCAGCTTCTGTACGAATATTGGTAATTCTGGAAGCTTGTCTTGATACACAATTACAAGAGGTTACTTGCGCGCGAACTTCACAAAAGTAAGCAGACTGGCTACCGCCGATAACCTAGATGTTAGGCCCCTTAAAACAACAACAACAGAACTCACAAGAAACATACAAGAATAACAAAACTTTTAGTTATCGGCATTATTGTAGTGACATCAGGAATACCAATACAAGCATACAATGTTGCTCAATGACAGTAGAGTCAAGTACTGAAATATTAGTCCTTAGCAGGCTTTATAAATTCATTCAGAAACATGGTAGATCTTACAGCTCGATTCTGTAGAAATATATGCGGGAGGGGGAGGAGATGGGGGTGGGGGGGGGGGGGGGGTGGCGGCTGTTGGCCCATCCCCGGGATGCGTAATTGCAAAAAACAGGGATATTTTATTTATTTGATTGAATGAAAACATGACAATGACATCATAAATAATCTAACCAAGCAGTTCAGCAGATGCCACACCCATTTCTGCTGTGTGCAGACTGACAAACAAAGCATTATTAAGGTGACAAATTGTTTGAATTCAACGGAATAACTTTGTGACAAGAAAGAAGAAACCCTATCCTTTCAATTTCAGTCATAAAAAAAAGTCATCAAAATGAACTAAATATCGACTTTTATCTCCGGAGTGTCGCCTTAATGCCAGTGAATAAACGCAGAACGCCAAAACACGCCTTCTAGACACGGAATGGAAATGGTTGCTAGTGCATGTGTCAATAAGTGTCCGCATACGTTCCGTAAACATTGTTGCGAAACAATCCTGTCGGGAAACGGAAGGCTCACGGAAGGTGTATGTAACGTGCAGTGTGCATGTACTCATTTAAAATACAGTAAACTTTCATGTACGGTGGTGTGATGGAAAGGAAACGGAACGGTTACGTAACGTATAGTGTGAATCGACCTTAATCCTCCTGTATTTCTCATGAGCATTCTTTGCATTGTACTTTTTGATGTGTAAAATCATTCCACTAGGTTGCTGGATATTTTTGTGGGAGTGATTTTGAAAAATGGGACGGAAGTGTGTAAGACGCACTGCCAGCTGGATCGCATCCAGCTGGCAGTGGTACTATGTGGCATGTATATAACATACGGATTAATTCAAGGTTTGGAGGCGACATTACAGATATTTCTACAATAAATCATCTACAAGTTGTCGTTCTTTGTTGTAAAAATATTCATTAGGCTATAGCCTATCATATTTGCTGAGAACAACTATGATTTATTAAGAGTCTGTTTTTCAATCTCTGGATAAAAGTGATGGGCATCCACTCCCCGAGTAACTTTGCTCAACACTTTCATACTGAATGGTAAACGCTCATGTGAACTCTGGTGTCAACTGATTGAAATACTAACCGTATGTTAAAAGTCTTCGTATCAGTATTTAAATGATTATATGCTTTAATATGAAACATTGTAACTAGTCGGCAAAGCCGATATTATGGTTCTGCACAATGGCTATTCAGATATTAACGCACATTGCGGTAATGCAGTGATCAATGTAATATGTATGTTTTTACACGGGAACTAGGCTAGCCTTTCATAGACCGCTATAGGAATTCCCTTTACTGTCATGTCGGCGTATTCATAACTAATTTAAAACTCAATTCCACGCAGGAACATTATCGAATTAAAGCAAAATATTAATGGAGCATAAAAAATACTTCCATATTATTACCGCACGTGAAAATGAGTACCTGTCTTGTACTCAAAATTTCTGTGGTTGTAATGGCTGCGTGGATAGCAGTTTGGTCTGAGAAACATGAGGTCTCAGGTTCGAACCTCAGTCCCGCTAATTATTTTTGCTACCGGATTATCGTTTTAAACGATCTCTATCATAACATTATGCGTCATTTTAACAGAATCTACATGATATTACGATTTATCTAATTAGGTAGATTTAATTAGAAAGCTAACTATTGCAATGAGTTACCATGTTTCGACTTCCGGAAAATTTCGACATATCTTCGCGTTTCACATCCCCTAGACCCCAAAACCTCCGTCAGTTCAAAAGTTTATATATAATTTATGTATATATATGTATGTACTGTACCCGATACCTAGTTGAGGCTATCGGCTACGCCAGCTGACATTGAGCCATAGTTGAGATTTATGGGAAAAGTTGTAAAGATAGCGCTCAAATCGAGTCGAGAGGAATGTTAGGAAATGACGTAGAAGGCCAAGGATAAAGATGGCACTGCCAGTCAAGCAGATGGAATTATGGGAAGAATATTGAAGTATTATTAAGATCTATATGGAACATAATATTATATCATCTCAGAAGAGAAGAAATGTCAAGCAATATATATGGTGATAACTTGAAGAAAGGCAGATAATCCCTTAAGTTATTGTATAACTTAATAGCCGAGATGATGGTGGTCGAGATTATACTTGTGACGCATGACCGCAGAAGGTAGGGGAACATCACGTGACAGCGCGGAGTAGGAGCTGGTCAACGCAGTCTAGAGACAGCAGTCGAGTTCAGTCAGCAGGGCTGAGTAGAACACATGCGCAGAGAGAACGGCAAAGTTGAGCGGTGTACAGCACTTGTTACGTGAAGTGAAAGCGACAGTATTACTTCAACAAGCGGAGAACGGAAAGTAGGTCAGTGAGTCAAGGCAAGCAACGCACGGTAGGCGGTACGAGGACCGATTACGAGGCAAGCTGTGCAGGCCGTATAAGCAAGAGAAGAGCTGGGGTTAGAACAGCATTATAACGAGATTGAGAACTTTATTTCGAGCTGCATTTTGTAACGCAGAACAGCACAGCGAAGCGGTATGGCGAGGCCGGCTTTAAGCGTAGATCATTCTGGAACAGTGTAGTAGAACCGAGAGTGCTAGTTCCGACTTTTATACGCAGGCAACATTAAAGAAGCTGAACTTCATTTCGACATTCAGTTACAACGTTATGAGCTGGGACTTGTATTCAGTAGTTGAATTGTGCAGGCAGATAGTTATCATATACTTCAATTGTGAACTTCAAATGAACTTAGATATTCAAATGACATTACGACTTATCAAACTATGCATTTCATAACGGAATATTTGGAGCGACCATGGGGTCAAAGCAACATTAACGCTTTTAGGCAAACGAAATGTTACGAATATATGCAATTATGAACATTGGCACGTGCATTAATATAATTCTATTTCATGAATTATTATAAAATATCGAGTACGAACACAGCTACAGGGTGTTTCAAAAACTTATACACTTTATTAAATAAAATTATTTTCTGCAAGTGAGACTTAGCCGCTGTGGAGATTGAACTTTTAACAAGCAAACCGAACATTGTATGGGACAGTGGCGTAACTTAGAAGAAGAATATGGGGTACGCTGCGTTTATGAACTTTTACGGAAGGATTTGGACAGTATCCGTTATGGATAACATGCAGTTCATCATGTCGGAGTAAACGGAGACAGAGACGTGATGGCACCACAGAGCGATGGATTCGGTTCCTGAAGAAGAGGAGGTCCAACAGCTGATTCACTTGGGATATGAAGGCAATCGTTTTTGCGTGGGTGATACGATATTCCCGTCGATCTTTCGAGAAGTTTATTACACACAAGGATAATCGACGATCTTTGAAATATATTAACAGCTGATATGAGAAGGTACTGTAAGAGTTATGACTTTCTGATATGATTTTTTTATGAACACTGGGCATACTTGTATATTTTTCTAGTAGGAGTTCTACGATTATTTAGACATGGCTTAGACATTATTTGCTCCAAATTTTGCTAGAATATGGCGTTACCATATGATATGGCAGGCACCATTATGCGAAATTCTCACCATTGGTTGGCTTTATTAAGCAGATGTTTGGTCTTTTAGACATTTTCCAGTAAGGATAGTTTTCTTGGATAGTTAATTTTTTTGTGTCGAGTATTTCGAACTCGTGATCTGCAATTGGATTAATTAAATTACTTCGTCAGTTCATTGCATACTAGCGAGTGTGTATTATTCATCAGTAGGGATTTTTCCATTGGATTGTTTGGAGATATTAAGATGTTATTCACTCAAGTGAATGAATATCGCTTCTATGTGACAACTAGAGACTTGTTGATTCCAATCTGGTACATTCACTCATTAGACGACGAGATGGGGCCTTTCGTATTTATACGATTGCGTGGTGGTACACATCATTACCCATCGTTCAGGGCATTATCATGATAGTCTGCGAGGTAAGGCCTTTCGTATTTATACGATTGCGTGGTGGCACACACCTAACTTGCCATTGAGGAACTCTTTTTTTATCATCCGAGTGTACTTGAGATTGTAAGAGGATCAAACAAGAAACTATTAGTCACATATCAGTCGAATTTTGTTAAATAAATTAAAAATAAATGTCAGCAGGGTTACATTTTGTAATTCTTGTTTGCCAATCCAATATTTTGTTGCTATACTCTTTTGAGAGTACTTTCTTTTAACAGCTGATACAGTTGATGCTTTTGATAATTTTTATGATTGAGTTTGATACATTTGAGAAGGATTTAAAGTAATTGAATCTTGTAAGATGAATCATTAATGGTCAGATTTATTTTGAGGCAGATCAGTATTGCATATTTTGATGTGAGAGATTATAGCACATTGGTGTTTTTTTGTGAAGTGAATTATGAGAATTTTAAGAGAATTTATGCTATTTGAAAGCAGATCTTGAATTTGATTTCGATTACTATGGTAATATTTTTCCTAATTGTTTAAGAAGTTGTCTATATGTGATCAGATTAATTACAGTTATTGGAGGTTGTGTGCGTTGATAATTTGAAGCCAGTTATATATTTTTGTAGATCATGCAACGTCATTAAGTGAAGTTTGTGATAGGCATTTTGTGGAAGTTGCCAAGTGGAAGTAGCAATATTGCTAATGTATTTTGAGGCAGACATGAGGTTGTCGAACCCAGTCTAGCATAATGTCGAGATTCATGCTGTGCGCTGAATATTTATGGAGTTTTGTGGAATAATTGTGGTATTCAAATATGGTATTTGATAAAGTGATAGTAGATGATGAAGTTTTGGATAGTAAGATCCAACGTGATTTTGTGAAGGCAATAATATTTTTTGGCATGATAATTGAATACGAGATATAACTTGGAAGTGATAAAACTGTAAGACAACGTTCTTTAACCCATATTAAACAATTTGTTAGGAAATTAAACAAATAAATAATGTCGATAATACAAGATTTTCTGATAATAATAATTAATGAAATAATAATCTGAAGTTTAAGCATATTAATGATCTGACCTAATGAAATAAAAATCAGAATGACTCGATGAAATGATAAAAATCTAAATAACCAGATGAATAAAATTTAAATAAATTGATAAATTAAATTTTGGAATAAATCAATGAATTAAATAAATGGATGAATTAAAGATTGAATAAATAAGCTGATTTAAATAAATTAATAGATGATTAAATAGATGATGAATAACTGAATTAGAAGGTGATAATTAATTAAAGAAGCTGATGATTAATACATTTAAATGGATTTAAATAAATTTAATTGAGAGATATGATTTGAATGATTTGAAGAATTGCAACTTGAGTTGATGAATTAAACAATTTATATTGATGATTTAAGATGATTTAATCTGAAGGAGATGATGAAATGAGAGTGTGTGAATAATTAGAGAGTGTAAAGAATTGATGATTATAATATTCATTTAAATGATTTAATGGTGATGAATTAATTATTCTGACATGAATATATTGAATTTTGAGATGATAACTAATGTGAGAAATATTTAATATTGATGATGATGATGATTATAACCAATGAGTAGTGGATTTTCTGTGATTCACAAACAAGCAATTATTAATGACAGTGTAAATAGTGTAAATTAATTATTCGATGTTTAGGAGCAATTTACTAATATATTCAGCATTTGAATAATGCCATGCAAGCCATAAATTATGTGATATTTAAAATATGTGATTAGAATATATGTGTTTAGACAGATTAATTATATTTTTACATCCACATTCATGATGTTAATTTAAAGAGAAGTTAGGTCTCAGGTATCACGAATGTCAGTGACGCAAAGACATAGTGCTACGGTGATCCTGAGAACCCAAGTGAACTTTAGAAATTTTTCCTATTTTATGTGGATTAAATACACTTTGAGTAGAATAGAGATGGTTCGATTTTCTGGACAATGACAATTTAACGTTGGCATTCGACCATGCTCTCAGGTTGGATGAGTGTTTAATATGTCTGTCTGACTATCAAAGTTGAATAAATTTGTTTTTATCTTAGTTGTGACCTGATGATGATGTGATTTTCCTATTTCTTTCCTTGTCTTAATTAAGGCTTAACCAGGAAGGATGTGGTTTGCTAGGGATTCAGTTGATGGCGCCCATTGATATTTGTATTTTTTTAATTAAATTTAAACCCGTAACGACCCTGGAGATACTTTATCTCGTGTTACCCTCTACTTTTGTGATATTTCAACTGGATTTCCGACACATTCCTTATTAGACTTCATGTTCATTTAACTCCGCTCTGTCCTGGAAATCCAGAAATGCGATCTAATAGCAGATGGGTCATCGCATCCCCAGGACGAACGGGTACAGTACTATCGCCTGCAAAAATAACGGGCCGTCTTGCCGTGCGGTAGTTGAGTTTTTGAGCCATCAGGTTGGTTCACTAGGGGCGTTCTCGGGCGGGGAATGCTGAGAGCCGTGATTGGGCACCTGTCCTTGTTGGCAAAGGGGGAGAGGAGGGGAACAGATCGAGGAGCACAGCGCCAACTTTGATTTTCTTTAGTTTCGCGCTGGAAGATTGTTACAGATGAGACGGTGTTAATAAATTTAAATTGAAATGCCAAGTAACCCATTAATTGTTAAATCTAGTTAGAAAGGCACCGTTGAGTTTTACTGTGTGTGACATTGTTCGAGAATCGAGTTTTCACAGCTAGGGACTAAACGCATTTCAATAAGAAGAAAAAGAAGAAAATCGCAATCGGCCTAAACTAGTTATATTTTTAAGCATTTTTCTTAATAAGAAATAAGTTTTCATAATAAAAAGACAAATTAAGAGCATAAAAACCTTAGTAATTTCAGAAGCAGTCACGTTAACAGGAGGTTTGTTACATCAAATAACAGAACTTGAAACGATGCTTGTGTAGCAGAGAATCTTTAAAAATGATTCAACATACCGTAAGCTTCTGATTCGTTTATCATGGATAAAATCAGAGGAGGCAATTGTTAGCAGCAAAATCTTTTTTATTATTCAACATCAATAAAATATTAAGCAACAGAAAAAAATATCAATAAAATATTAAGCAACAGAAAAAAGCATCAATAAAATATTAAGCAACCGAAAAAAACAGCTCATTAACTTTATTCCCACATCAGCTTTTATAATTAATAATGACAAATCCCAACCTAAATCAACCGAAACCATCGCCTCACTCTCATTTCTTGTTGTCTTAAACTAAGACACTTTCTTTGTCGCTTCATGAGATGCTTTTTAGAGTCTCAAAATCTTAAATCTTAAATTAAATATCTCAAAAGTGAGACAGAATTTCAATATGTGTCTGAAATCTTTCAAGACACTAAAAACATCTTGTGCGAAGCGACAAAGAAAGTGTATTAATTTAGCCACCAAGAAATGACAGTGCTTTGTAGAAAATAGACGTCTATTCGTCTTATAGACGTCAAAGTTTTACATTTTCAGAAAAAATTAATTATTTCAACCATGTAAGAAAAAAATAATATTTAATAGCCTAGGTTATAAGGCAACCTAGTTTATTTTAACCTTCGAAACAACTAAGCTGCAAAATGGCATTGGATTAGGCTTATGAAGCGGGTGACACATCATTCTGCGATGTGAAGACTTCTGAATAAGCAAAACGTTTACGTCATGTTGTCATATAGCCTAACCGAGACTAAGTTAAGTTATTTTCTGCAATTATGAAAAATTATTGCTACTTTGCCGGGAACGTAAAATTTAGCCGTCTCTTAGACGTTTATTTTCATAGGAAATTTAGTAACAAAACTTAACACTGGTCATACCAGGCAATCACAGATTAAACTTATGTCTGTCAACAAAAAACTTTTTAATGAGTAATTACTTCAACCGAAAAAAAAACTGTCAAATTTAAACTTCAAGCTTTTCTTCAATGAGTAAATTATTTCAACTAAAAATGTCAGTCAAATTTAAACTTGAAGCGTATTTTCAATGAGTAAATAATTTCAACCGAAAATGTCAGTCAAATTTAAACTTGAATCGTTTTTTCAAAGAGTGGATTATTTCAACCAAAAATGTCAGTCAAATTTAAACTTAGAGCTTTTTTTCGATGAGCAAATAATTTCAGCCGAAAATGTCAGTCAAATTTAAACTTAAAGCGTTTTTTAATGAGTGAACTATTTCAACCAAAAATGTCAGTCAAATTTAAACTTAAAGCGTTTTTTCAATGAGTGAATTATTTCAACCAAAAATGTCGCCATTAACAAGTGAATCCACATTACCCACCCTCTCCGCCCTTATCTACAAGGACAGCTGCCCAATCACGCCTCCCAGCTTCTCCCCCTCCCCGAGAACACACCAAGTGATAGCAACCTGATGGCTCGAAAACTCAACCCCCGTACGGCAAGACAGCCCGTTATTTTTGCAGGCGATAGTACATATATCACTTTCATGTGGACACAATAACTACCGCAATTTTGCACCAATCACTTTGAATTTTTTACATATATGTATCCCTATAAAATCTCTGTCGAGTTCGTTAATGGGCACAATCGGTCGAAGGGGATGAAAATGGGGGGCTTTTTTTTTTCGAAAAAGGGAAATAACGCTATAACTCTCTTAATATTAGAAATATCGAATCCATTCAAGGTTCATACTATGTGTCGGATAGGGACCAAAAATGTATGTTTGAAAAGTTTTTTGATAGCACCAATCATTGACCAATGGAGTGGAAACAAGTGGGATTTTCGGGAAACATTAATCATATCTCTCTCAATAGGCACAATATCAAAACCGTACAAAATGGACAATATTCCCTTAATAATTACCTAAAACTTTTGTCTGAAAGAAATTTTGATATGACCCACCATTACGCCAAGGGATGAACAAAATGATTTCGGAATTAGAAGAAAATGCCAAGAGCGATCAGAGGTTACCATGACAACGCTTCTAAATTGCTGATGGATGAGCTATCAGAGGTTGGCAAGACAACGCCAGTGCACGAGATCACATTCAGTTTTCTATCTGACTCTGTGGGAAGCGGCCTCGGTGACGTAACCGGTAGCATACTGAACTTCTATGCCCAAGTTCGCGGGTTCAAAGCCAGCCGAAGTCGTCGGATCTTCTAAGAGCGTTAAGAATCCCTCAGTATGCTTTCCTTAGGAGGGGAAGTTCCAACGTTCGTTGCGAGTTGATGGTTGTGGTGGCATCTAGTTGCCAAGTTCAGAGCTAGGTGTCGTTGACGGTAGTATTTGGTACCAAAATTGGGAACTACTACTTGAAATTGACCGTCTGCAGTCCTTACCTGAATTACAGACTAATACAGCCATCACAATTAACACCGTTTTTCAGACAGATTCTACACACCCAAAGTACACAGGGTTACATGACCGCGTTGTCGCATCCCCTAAACTGAGGAACCAACCAACATCTCTGCTGAAGATAAAATTTTGCGTGAAGAAGTTAGACTATTAGAACGTTACACAGCAGTGTCGTAACCTTGCATAAGGACAGTGTGACCACAAGTATAAAAATGAATCCCAAATGACAAGAAGGTTACCGTCCCCATAAGACAATAAAATGTTAAAAATATGCATAGAAAGACGAAAACAAAGTTAATTAAGCTCCAATTGTAAAATACTTTCTGGCAATAAATGAGGACTGATCCTTCTACGAAACCCTGCATATTTTGCCTATTATAGCCTATCCCCTAGTTTGCCCGGTGAAATCAACCTGCGCCTTCCGGCGTGCCGAGAGGAATTTTTTAAATTACAATAGTTTGCACCAAGCAGTAGTTGGGAAATATGATTGTATTGAACATTATTTCTAGTAGTCTATAGATAGGCTAGAGACTAAGGTTTCATTCCTCTTCTTAATTTACAATATAATATGTGATGTTTGTTCAAACAAGTGTGACAGTAGCGTATCTCCAATTCAATCTATTCATTCATCATAGTACCAGTATGAAAACGGAGCGTACATTAGCATTTTAAGAATGACCAAGCTGTGTAGTATACGAGCAGGATAACATGTCAGATGACTTCACATACAATTGATCTCAATTTCATAGTAGGATAACATGTCAGAAGTTACACATCATATGCGACTACTGTTAGGCTCGTATCTCTTTTAGTTTCACGCCTTCATCAATGTTGTTCGAAACGTAGGGAACCTTGGTGGACGAGGTGACGCCATGCCGTAGTCTCCCACTTTTCGGTGTCGATTGGACTTCAGAATGCAGAGTTTCCGTTGCCCTCCCTGCTTTCTCCGTCCTAACTGCAACTGGCAGTACAAGATTTGTTTTGGGGAACATGATTCAGGCATGCGAACAACATGTGCTGCCCATCGAAGCTGATGCTTATTGCCTCAGTGCTGGTAGTGCCGTAGTGGCACTCATATTAGTGCGTCGGTCTTGCCACTTAACTCTGAGATATCTCCTGTTGTTACGCTGATGGAACTTTTCTAAACTCAGTCCAGTTTTCGCAACCATAGAACAGAGATGGTTGTTACACATACAGCTTGGTTTGAGTATTGATACCTTGGTTGTCAAACACCCTTCTACGCAGAAGACCAAAGGCTGCGCTGGAACATTTAAGGCGATACCGGATTTTAGCATCAATATTGGCATTTGTAGAGAGATGACTGCCCAAGTTAGGGTAGTGCTTAATATATTCTAAGCTGTTCCCATTGATCATAATTGGAGAAACAGCATTACAATAATATTGGGTGCAGCAGGTTGATGCATAATTTGCGATTTACTGGTGTTTAATTCCAGACCTACAGTATGCTTGAAAAGCATTAAGTGCAGCTTCAAGATCATCTAGTGCACACTGTTCCAAATCCACAAGTTTGAGTATGCGTACACGTGAGTACTCAGCAGTGAAGTTTGGAGTACGGTTGGAGGGACTGGTGGTGATAGCCGTCACTGGGCGAAGGTCATAAGACAAGTCCATGCGCATCCTGCCAGTCTTGATGTATTCACCGTGCAGTGACGGCAGCCCCCACAGCCGAACTGTATTGCATGGTGCAGGTTTACTCACGCAAGGAGGGCGAGTACTCCTCTGCTCACTGGTGAGCAGCTCGGCTGGAAAAAGCCACTTCTGGTGAGTTGGCCAACATAACATTGAAATAAGCATACTGGAGTGCGAGAACTGAACCTCTTGATACCTTTGTCTTTGCTCGTAGTCGGCTAAGATTGAATAATCCTCTGTCTGTCCTGTATTCAATATCTAGGCCTACACCCTGCGGAATTTTCTTTTTGATCTGATGAAGTGACCTCGCCGCCCTGCAGGATGATCTAAATAACATCAGTGCTTGGTGCAAAGTAAACGGTTTAGTTGCCAACTCCTCCATAAGCATACTAGTCTCCTAAACCCGAAATGGAAAGTTAACTGACAACACTTCGAGAACGCTCCGATTCCACGTGTGCAGTGGTCTCAACATCACCTCCGACCTGAAATGGAACACCCACACCAAGCCAAGCTGCCCTCCAAATGATACAGGTAGAAAAGTATTATGGCTTCGGCTTGTAAGTTATTTATGTAGGCCTACTTCAGTGTTTGGATGTATTCGGCGTGGACTCAAGATCGAATTATAAAATACTTAACGTATAATTGTTAAGCTTCCGTGGCTTAGCCGGCAGCACGCCGACCTCTCACCGCTGGGTCCGGGGTTCCCATCCCGGTCACTCCATGTGAGATTTGAGCTGGACAAAGTGGAGGCAGACGGGTTTTTCTCCGGGTACTCCGGTTTGCCCTGTCACACATTTCATTCTAGCAACACTCTCCACTGTCATTTCATTTATTCTGTCATGCATTTAATCATTGCCCCAGGGGAGTACGACAGGCACAGTTCATATCCTCGCCGCCAGATGGGGGCTTCATTCATTCCATTCCCTGACCCGGTCCGTTGACTAGAAGCAGGCTGTGGGTTTTCATTTCATAACGTATAATTGTACCGATATAATGTCCGAAGTGTAGCTGTGTGTATTACTTGAATCAACTGATTTACAACAACAAATGAAACTTGGCAACACAGCTCAATTGTTTCAAGCTCCCGCCATATCCTTAACGTTCTTTCTTTTCAAATACGGAGAATAGTTCGTGTGCTAGGTAATCATAATCTGCAGTATTTGACAAATTGTTGTTTTTTGTTACGTCCAGAGAAGGCTGCTAATTTCGCTCGCAGCCAGCGGCATTAGGGGACCAGGTACCGTTGCGACAATGCGCTACTGTGCCTGGTGTAAATAATTATATGGGGGATAAGTTGTAATTTTCGTAAATATGATTTTATTTCGTTAATATTATAATCAAGTTTTCCGCCGCGCAGTCGCAGTTGCTTCGGCGGTTGCGTGTGTAAGTTTTTTTAACTGCCGTTATGGAATAAATTAAGGATTGAAAAAAAATTAATTATTTGCTTGGTTTCGGTTGGTTCTTAAGTTTAGGGGCTGCGACAACGCAGTCATGTAGCCCCGTGTACCTTGGGTGTGTGTAGAATCTGTCTGATAACCGGTGTTAATTGTGATGACTGTATTAATGTGTGTATCTGTTTTAATTCAAGTAAGGACTGCATACGATCAATTTTCAAGTAGTTCCTACTTTTGCCGCCAAACGCCACATTCAACGACTACTAGTTCAGAACTAAGCTATCAGACGTCACCGCAGTCGGCTCTTGGCAACGAACGTAGGGACCTAAGAGCGTTGTTTACATTCTGAACCTATACAATTTAGCTTCACACAGGTGTAATTAGTGGAAGGTTCTTTAACATGCCATAAATCTATGACATGGGACCGCCGGCTATACTTACCCTCCAAAGAAAGGCATACTGAGGGATTTTAACGCTCTTAAAAAATCCGACGACTTCGGCCGGATTTGAACCCGCGATCTTGGGCATAGAAGTTCAGCATGCTATCGACTACGCCACCGAAGCCGCCTTTGCTTGGTTTAGGGGAATAAACAGTTGTCATCGCAGAACGAGCTCTGTTGGCCTGGTGGTATGGCTTTGAAATGTAGAGCGCGCCATGGCAACGACTTCAGCTTAGTAATACTAATAATAAAATTTGAAAATGTTTAGATTTTAAATTTGGTAAACTTTAGGAGGGAAGAAAGACTTCTAGAAGGTTGACTTTTGTAGTATGAAAGAGTAATTGACCTATAGTAGGTATTTAGTTAAAATGATAAATTGATTTTAATATGCCTCGCTGAAAATTAGGGGGAAAATGAGATGAGAATGACTTGTAATGAGTTGGATATGTGATTTTATTCAGAGAAGGTTAAGAATCCTTCTTTGCACCTCGCGAATTGCTATTTCAGTCGGGAATAACATATTTCTCTTGATGGATCCCGTGCGCTCATTTCCTACGTGTTATCTGTAATAACATGCTTCACACTTTCTTGAAGTTACCCTGAGAAAGTTCTCGCAACCTCTCTCTATGAGTGCCTCGCATATCGGGCTGCTACTTTTCAACATATTATCATAATGCACATCCCGTAAGAACTTATTCAAGTCACCACTTACCTGATAATTCTCCCCCGTGGTCGAGAATGAACAGGAAATATTAGAGCTCCCATATTAAATTACAGGAAGATTGCTGATGGAGCTCTTGGAAAACATGCGATGAGGAATGCCAAGTCTGAACTCAGCTTTTGTTGGTTAATACCACATGTCTACATTTTCACAGATTTGTTTCTAGCCATTGGAACTTCAACTTGCTTTAACGTTCTATAAAAATATTTTTCGGCGGCTCATCAACCTTCAAATTTGATTTAGAAACCCAATACATTGCTTTTAATGGTTAAATATTAGTTTATTTATAGCATCGGGAGAAGATTGGTGCTTGATATTCTTGCAGATGGCATTATAATTCTATAGCCTACTGTCTTTCTTTTCTTTCTTTCTTTCTTTCTTTCTTTCTTTCTTTCTTTCTTTCTTTCTTTCTTCGATATTTGTTCTTTCCTCCTTTCTTAGCAATTCTTTATTTCTTAGTTATTCTTTCTTTCCTCCTTTCTTTCTTAGTTATTCTTTCTTCCCTCCTATTTTAGTAATTCTGTCTTTTTTCTTTCTTTCTTTCTTTCTTTCTTTCTTTCCTCCTTTCTTTCTTAGTAATTATTTCTTTCTAAGCTATTCTTTCTTTCCTCCTTTCTTACTTAGTTATTCTTTCTTTCCTCATTTCTTAGTAATTCTTTCTTTCTTTCTTTCTTTCTTTCTTTCTTTCTTTCTTTGTTTTTCTTTCCTTCCTCCTTTCTTAGTAATTCTTTATTTATTTATGTATTTATTTATTTTCTCCTTTCTTTCTTAGTAATTCTTTCTTTCAAAGCTATTCTTTCTTTCCTCCCATTTTAGTAATTCTTTCTTTCTTTCTTTCTTCCTTTCTTTCTTAGTAATTCTTTCTTTATAAGCTATTCTTTCTTTCCTCCTTTCTTTCTTAGTTAATCTTTCTTTCCTCCGTTCTTAGTAATTCTCTCTTTCTTAGTTATTCTTACTTTCCTCCTTTCTTAGTTATTCTTTCCTTCTTTCTTTCTTTCTTTCTTTCTTTCTTCATAGTTCGTTCTTTGTTTTTGTTTCTGCCTTTATTGAAGCCTCGTAGCCAGCTTCATTCTATCTAATGTTTACGTATGCCTTATAACTTGTTGTAGCCTAAAGGACTGAATTACAGTAACTTGTTTATTCGCTCAGAAATTAAATACACTCAGAACTAAAGACAATACAACTCGGCCGGATTCGAACCAGTAGTCGAGTGAGAGCTGAATTACAAGACCAGCGCCACTTTGGAACGGCCGCAGTGGGACGTAGCTTAAACAGTTACCAGAAGGGCGTCTATACTATTAGCGATTGAACAAACAACATTTGTAAACTCTCCTTCAAGAACAAAAAAAAAACGCGAAAACCTAACATCCAGGATTATATTGTGATAGAGATTACGACACAACCGGCTCGAGTCAGGGGCGTATATACATTTTTTTTTCGGGGGAGGGGGCTGGCTATCCTGGAAAATTGTGAGTATTCTCAGGGGATTGTCACCGCAAAATAGCCAGAAATTTCAACCAATATCTTAGAGCATATAACTTTGTGTACATATTTTAGATAAGATTCAAAGTTTATAGAGCCTACAATTTATGGCAATACAAGAAAAAGTTGAAAAATACAACACAACACACAAATAAAATTTTATACTTAATGAATTTTCTATGCGGTCCATAGTTGGCCAAATTCGAAATAAAATGAAGAAGAATTTTCTATTATGATCTATGGAGCATGAATGGCAAATATCTAAATATTTTTCAATTTACTAAGCAGAAAGGTTAAAAGTTTTTTTTTTTTTTTTTTACAAGTTGATAATTTATTTCTCAAAAGAACCGTACTGTGGAATTCACAGTTTTGCCTCACAAGGCTGAGTGTACCCCGTTCCAGCCCACAGACTACTGTAGAATTAAAATTTCTTGGCAGAGCCGGGAATCGAATTCGGACCTCCAGGGCGGCAGCCAAGAATTCTAGCCATTACACCATGAGTTAGTCTAATTTCAATCGTAATATTGTTTATAACTCAGCCAATAAGTTAAGAATTGGGTACTACCAAATTTACAATTATTTTATGCTCTTACCAAAGCAACACTTTCTTAATTTTTATTGGCTCTTCTTTGGGGGAGGGGGGGGTTGGAGCCTCCCAAGGACCCCCCTTATATACGCCGCTGGCTCGAGTATCTCATCTTCAGGATTGGATGGAACCATGTAAAAAATCTACCAACTGGACTTAACAAGACATGGACCGTGTACAAATTGCTCAACCGATTGAGAATTAAAGTTGAGCGCTCCAAATTCAACCTCAACCGATTCGGCCCTTCGTCTGGAAACAACTTACTCATGAGAGAGTCTTGAAGGGCCCGTTGGGTCGAAATGGCGCTATTGTTTGCTCGTAAATCCATATATTTCCGTAACTTCCTTTTAGGAATGTAGGCCTACTGACAAAATAATTCATATTCAGAAATTCGTGCCGTTTAAATTACTGAAGCAAAACCGGGATCCGGAATATTACACAAGGGAAATCAGGGGACTCAAAAGTAAATTAAGGAAAGCTTATAGCAAACAACACGATAGTTACGAGCATATTCTAAAGATTAAATTATTATCGAAAGAGCTAGTCCTCAAAAAGAAGGCTGCTCACGATAATTACATGCTTAACTTAATTGGGGGAGGGGGTGATGGGTGGAAATTTTCTTATGGTTACGTTAGAAGGCGGAAGGGAAATTCCTATGATTTGTCTATGATATGTCCGGAGATGGTGAATTAATTACTGAGAAACAGACAATTGCTAATGAATTAAATACATGGTATGGTAGTGTGTTTAATGAATTCAATAGATGTGTGTTGGACCTGAACTATGATTCTGATAGCCCACCTTTCCGAATAAACCAATCGTTGATTCTAGGAAGAATTATAAAGCTACATAGAAAAATATCGAAAGGCCCAGACAATATTTGTGGAGATGTGCTAATACTTGGGGGTGCCGTTTAATGTATCAATTAATAACACACAAATACCAGAGGGCTACAATAGTTCCAATATTCAAGGAAGGGAATAGATTGGCAATGGGAATCTATAGGCCTGTTAGCCTCACATCCATCATACACACATCAAAAAAAGTTTTGCATCACCTCGGTTCCCAGATCTCCGGCATATAGACGTTGACTGTGTATATTGTATCCAAGATACAGTCCCTTTGACTGTTCATAGATGTCACTAAAACTGCTCAAAGATGTAAACAACCATGCATGAGCAGGGCCTATTAGACGGAGGGGGTACGACAGCCGATCAGTTCCAGTCATTCCACCAGGACGAAGGTACGCTGCTCATGTTGTCTGTAGTTCTACCATGCCTAGAAGGTCAATACCGCAGTTCGATCGCGTCCGCATTGTTACTTTGTGTCAAGAAGGGCTCTCAACAAGGGAAGTTTCCAGGCGTCTCAGAGTGAACCAAAGCGATGTTGTTCGGACATGGAGGAGGTACAGAGATACAGGAACTGTCGATGACAGGCCTCGCTCAGGCCGCCCAAGGGCTACTACTGTAGTGGATGACCGCTACTTACGGATTGCCGCTCGGAGGAACCCTGACAGCAATGCCACCATGTTGAATAATGCGTTTCGTTCAGCCACAGGACGTCGTGTTTCAACTCAAACTGTGCGCAATAGGCTGCATGATGCGCAACTTCACTCCCGACGTCCATGGCGAGGTCCAGCTTTGCAACCCCGACACCATGCAGCGCGGTACAGATGGGCCCAACAACATGCTGAATGGACCCCACGGAATAGGCATCACGTTCTCTTCACCGATGAGTGTCGCATATGCCTTCAACCAGACAATCGTCGGAGACGTGTTTGGAGGCACCCTGGTCAGGCTGAACGTCTTAGACACACTGTCCAGCGAGTGCAGCAAGTTTGGTGGTTCCCTGATGTTTTGGGGTGGCATTATGTGGGGCCGACGTACGCCACTGGTGGTCATGGAAGGCTCCGAAACGGCTTTACGATACCTGAATGACATCCTCCGACCCATAGTGCAACCATATCGGCAGAATATTGGAGAGGCATTTGTCTTCATGGACGACAATTCTCGACCTCATCGTGCACATCTTGTGAATGCGTTCCTTCAAGATAACGACATCGCTCGACTACAGTGGCCAGCATGTTCGCCAGACATGAACCCTATCGAACATGCCTGGGATATGTTGAAAAGGGCTGTTTATGGACGTCTTGACCCACCAACCACTCTGAGAGATTTACGCCGAATTGTCGTTGAGGAGTGGGACAATTTGGACCAACAGTGTCTTGATGAACTTGTGGATAGTATGCCACGGCGAATACAGGCATGCATCAATGCAAGAGGACGTGCTACTGGGTATTAGAGGTAGTGGTGTGTACTGCAATCTGGACCACAAATGCTGAAAGTCTAGCTGTATGATGGTACAACATGCAATGTGTGGGTCTCATGAGCAATAAAACGAGCTGAAATGTTGTTTGTGTTGATCTCTATTCCCTTTGTATTTAAAGGTTCCGGAACTCTTGGAACCGAGGTGATGCAAAACTTTTTTTGATGTGTGTATGTAAACTGATGGAGCACCTTATTTCTGATTACTTAAGGGAACAGTGGGGAAAGTTATCATGGCTTAATGGGAGGCAACATGGTTTTAGACAAGGGTACTCATGTGAGAGCCAAATGTTATCACTCTTTCAGGATATTACTGACTCGCTTGACAGGGGGGGGGGGGGGGGTGCAAGTTGACGCTGTAATTATAGATTTTGCGAGGGCATTTTATGTCGTCCCACATGACATACTACTCTGTAAATTAGCGGCAGAGAAGATGGTTAAAAGAGTAATTATATGGAATCAAGAGTTCTTGACTGGTCGCTCGCAAAAGGTTAAAATAGGTAATGTATTCTCGGAGGACATTTTGATAACGTCAGGTGTCCCTCAGGGTAGTGTTATTGAGCCCCTGTTATTTATGGCACTTATTAACGACCGACCGAATGGGATTCAAAGTGACTGCCGATTGTTTGCGGATGATTGTGTAATATACCGAAAAATTCAAACATCACAAGACAACGCTCGGTTACAAGCTCACCTCAACCTGGTTATTAAATGGTCGGTTGACAATAAAATGAAGATAAATACGAATAAATGTAGTCTCATGAGAATAGGGAGAGGGCGAAGGCAAGATGTTCTATATAATATCGGCTCGGAAATACTTGTAGTAGATGACTGTGGAAATACTTGAGCGTCCATGTAAGGAATGATATGAAATGGAGGGTTACGTCCCGAAACTCACGTGTCTCAAAACTCACGAGCTAAAATAGTAACAAATAGTATCAAAACTCACGACAATAAACTAGTAGCTGAATGAATATCATAATAACAGTCTCAAAACTCACGCTCCGGAGAGCACACTGCCCTTCAACCCATGTTTGTCCACCCAGTTTTAGAATGGGATTTCATTTGTATTGTACAGACGTCACAGAGACGCAGGTTATCAGACAAATTATATGCCCACCCAAGTACATGACCACGATGTCACAAAGCCCCTAAAATAATCAACAACAACATCTTGATGAGAGAGGTGCCAATTACAAGAGGGCAAGCAGTTCTGGCTGGCTCTAACAATGGACCTTTTCGCAATGAACTGGCTTGGCCATGGCTACCTATAACCTTATAGGTGGCTATGGCTTGGTTCGAGAGTTTTGAGACTGGCCCAGGTATAGAAACCGGTTAGAACCTACTTTTACTAACCATCATCTTAAAATTCGTGAGTTTTAAGACTCGTGAGTTTGGAGACGACACAAAATGGAGTACTCATGATGGTTGTGTCGTCTCCAAAGCGTACAAATCACTTCATGTTGCAATGCGGGTATTAAAAGGCAGTAGCTCTACCGCAAAAGAATTAGGATATTGACCCTGGTGAGGCCAATGTTGGAATACGGTTCAGCTGTTTGGGACCCAGATCAGGTAGGGCTTATCAATGAGCTGGAGATGGCACAAAGGAAGGCTGCTAGGTTTGTGCTCAACGATTTTAATCCTAGAAGTAGTGTAACTCGAATTATAGAAAAACTAGGGTGGGAATCTCTGGAAGATTAAAGGACGAAATCCAGACCACAGCGTACAAATTACGGGAAATATTATTTCATTAGGCGGTTTCGGTGGCGTAGTCGGTAGCATGCTGAGCTTCTATGCCCAAGATCGCGGGTTCATATCCGCCCGAAGTCGTCGGATTTTTAAGAGCGTTAAAAATCCCTCAGTATGCCTTCCTTCAGAGGGGAAGTAAAGCCGGCGGCGGTCCCATGTCATAGATTTATGGCATGTTAAACAACCTTCCACTAATTACACCTGTGTGAAGCTAAATTAGGAACGTAAACAACGCTCTTAGGTTTCTACGTTCGTTGCCAAGAGCCGACTGCGGTGACGTCTGGTAGCTAAGTTCTGAACTAGTAGTCGTTGTCGGTGGCGTTTGGCGGCAAAAGTAGGAACTACTTGAAAATTGATCGTCTGCAGTCCTTACTTGAATTAAAACAGATACACACACTAATACAGTCATCACAATTAACACCGGTTATCAGACAGATTCTACACACACCCAAAGTACACGGGGCTACATGACCACGTTGTCGCAGCCCCTAAACTCAAGAACCAACCAACCAACTAACCATTCTGTCATTAACCGTGGTATTGCTAATTGGATCTCATTACCTGCCTCAGTCTTAGAGCCTTTCCCCATGTTTAACACGTATTACACTGATCGGCCAGCATGGGGAGAACTTAGCAAACGTCGGGGAAATCCCACCGACTTGAGCAGGGCAGATCATCCACATAAATTCAAAGTCCGACCACAGCATACAAATTATGGGAAATATCCTTTCATTAATCGTGGTATTGATAATTGGAACTCATTACCTGCCTCAGTCATAGAGCCTTTCCCCAAACATATTGATGAGAAGATTGAAATTTTGTGTAATTACTATGATGTAATTACTATAGTTTCTAAATTGCAAATTGTGTAACCTATATTGTGTTTAATGTTATTGTTAGTGATTTTATGTTTTTGTACAATTTGCCACTGGGGAATTACCCCCATTTGCAAATATTATATATAATAATAATAATAATAATAATAATAATAATAATAATAATAATAATAACAATAATAATAATAATATTTAGTATCAAATGATGTATAGAAACGGCAGAAAACGCTAATGAAATAGTTGATTGCAAGACAAAACAAAATATCATGGAGTTACACTTAACTAGTTGTTAACCAAGTATTAGTGTACGGCATCTGCGGCGTAGTGGTAGCGACTTGGACTCATAGTCTGGAGGTTCGTGGATCAAATCCCAGCAGGTTCGAACTATTTTAGGCTCCTTCGTTTCTTTGGTATTTATTGATTTATAACTACTCATATGTTATAATGTTAAGCATATATAGTGTGTTTTTGCAATCGAAAAATATTATATATAGGCTATATACAGGGTCTTTCATATAAAATAAGAGCGCCAAGTGGCGGCTTGTTAACCGCAGCTGCGGTCACCTTGGCCGAGCTTGTGGCGCGCCACTGCCCCCTGCTGTAGTACTGAAAGCGTGCGCATAGTACATACGAGGGCTGTTTCTTTTTTCAAGTTCCGATGGACTGTATAAAAATAACACATTGACATTACCAAACTTGACCTTGCAATAAGCGTGCAGGTGCTCAGTCGCCAGTCTAAACCTCAAGTGAGACAGTTATCATTGCAACATCGTATTTTTTATGTAAAACTTATTTTAAGTACGAGTCGGCTCGGCGGGTACGTGATGCATTTGTTCAGCAATTTCCTGATGAAGTGCCACCTTCACTAGCATAGATTCACGTAATTGCAAATAAGTTTGACACTACTGGCTCGGTGCTCAATAAAAACCATGCCCGCGCACGAACAGTTTTAACAGAGGATGAGCTAGATGACACTAGCGAGAATCTTGAACGGTCTCCGAATAAATCACTCACAATATTAGCACAAGTAGGGGTTTCGGTTTCATCAGCAATAACTAAGATTTCAGCATTGTACACACGCTAGTAAGGCCGCTGCATCGTATAGGATTGTACGCACGCTTAAAGCAGGGGGGGGGGGGGGGGGGGGGGGGCTTGGCGCGCGACACAAGTTCGGCCATGGTGACCGCAGCTTTGGTTAACAAAGCCGCCGCTTGGTGCTCTTATTTTATATGAAAGACCCTGTACTTATAACACCACATATTTCAACATTCGACTACAGCGATTAAAATTCGTTGTCCGTGATCCGCGGTAGAGTCTATTGTTGTTGTTGTTGTTGTTGTTGATTCTTTAGGGGTTTTGTGGCATCGTGGTCTTGTAGCCCCGTGTACTTAGGTGTGTGCAGAAGTTGTCTGATAACCTGTGTCACTGTGATATCTGTACGCTTACTTGTGTGTGTACTTTTAAAAGGGGAGGGGTTTGGGTAGGAAGCTGTTGTTGTTTTTGTTTCATTTGAGATGCATGGACATAATGGCCATTTAGCCCCGTGTACTTGGATGAGTGTTGAATTCTGTCTGATAACCTGTGTTAATTTGATGGCTTTATTAGTGTGTGTATATATAATTCAGGTGAGGATTCTACCAATCAACGTGTAGTATCTGTATAGTACGTTGTATTTCAACAAGCTACTACAACACGCGGAAACGGAAAAAATCCAGAACTGCAGGCGTAAATAACCTGAGTACGACGGATTATCTTATCCGTAATACAAATCTATTTACAGTACTCAATTTTGAGCGCGACTGTACATGCACCAAGGTTCTAGGAAACATTAACGACCGAAGACATTCAAAGTACAGCTAATATTGCTGCCGAAAACAGCAGGTATGAAGTCAAGGAAGAAATGGACGTTGAAGATGAAGGCAGCAAAAGGAAGCTAAAAATACACACTTTTGGAGAAGCACTATTGTTTGTGAGTGACCTTGAGGAATTTGCAACTTCCAAGAATGTCCCATAAATCCTGGAGTTAATACAGGATGCGAAGGAGACCATACAACGTTTTTTTTAAAATGGAAGTAGCGACAATGCACTTGGAAAGACATTTGGAAACAATTCCTTCTACTTTAGATTCCGCCATGGTCCGTATTGACAAGAGATTATAAGCCAATATAGTACAATATATTTCCGTCAATCAATACCAAACAAACAAATTATGTTAAATTGTATTAACACTCACATTCGTGGGACATGTTTCGGGGCCATGCTGCTCCCTTCTTCAGCCACTTCATCTCCTCATTGTCATCGTGCGTTCTCCAAGATATCACATTATAAAAGATGCTCACACAAACAAACATTAAAAATAATTAAAAACAATGTATAAACACTATACAAATACACATACGTATAAACTTATACAAATATATCGAAAGCACAGAATGTCTGTGACAATGTAAAATAAAAATTCCTCTTCTACGTTGAAGTTGGTCCAATCGACCGTTTTGGCCTTAGGTATTAATCACTGTACATATTACGGAGTGATTAATACCTAAGGCCAAAACGGTCGATTGGACCAACTTCAACGTAGAAGAGGAATTTTTATTTTACATGGTGACAGACATTCTGTGCTTTCGATATATTTGTATAAGTTTATACGTATGTGTATTTGTATAGTGTTTTTAGATTGTTTTTATTGTTTTTAATGTTTGTTTGTGTGAGCATCTTTTATAATGTGATATCTTTGAGAACGCACGATGACAATGAGGAGATGAAGTGGCTGAAGAAGGGAGCAGCATGGCCCCGAAACATGTCCCACGAATGTGAGTGTTAATACAATTTAACATAATTTGTTTGTTTGGTATTGATTGACGGAAATATATTGTACTATATTGGTTTATACTTTGGAAACAAAGAAGTGAGCAGATAAACTGGATTTTTTGTACGTAAGTTAAAAGTACAGTGTAATATAGTGAACCTATTTTCTATTTTATTTACAGACCTATATATTGTGACCTTTATGCATATCTGATAGCATAAAGTCCACATATTATTCCAATAAAATTTAATTCATGTCTCAAAGCCGATGTGAGAAAGGAAGTTGCTTGTGAAACTAGAAGGACAAAAGGACGGTGCGTACGTGACTTGAAGAAGCTTTCTCCCAGCGCGAACAAAGGTAGCAGGAAAGAGAAAATCCACATCTGGAAACCATATGCGCCAGGCAACGCGCGAAGGTCGTTCAACTACGCGGGCAAACGCAGAAAACTCAACGATTACCTACCAAATAAACCCCGCCCATTTGAAAGGAATTAGAGCAGTAATTAGAATACAGAGACAGGAGTTATACCATCGTATAGGGGAGGATCCCAGCCTCTCAGAAGTACCATCAAAATTTAAATCGGATTATTCTGTGAATTTTGCCAGAATTAAAATGAAATCAGGGGGTGGATTTGAAACGACCAATGGCAGTGAGTGACGCTTGATGCGATCAAATCCCGCCGAAATTGAGGGACAATGAAGCAAATTACGGAGCTCATTAACTAACGACCCTTCGATCGAATTTTGAATATGAAGGAGTCATTGAGACATTGGGAATGAGGACGTTCTAAGGAGCTAGTTCACATATTCATGTGAGTATTATTTTGGAAATAAATTCTGAGAACCCCCTACTCCACGTCCCTTTAAGAGAAATCGTATAAATAATGGATTGAAACACAGCGAAGTTAGTGTACTCTGGGGCAACATCAGCGGCGGTAGCCCGTGCCGCAAGCCTCCGGACAATACGGTGATTTTTACAAGTTCCATAAGTATACTTTTGGGGGCATCGTCAAAGGCGAAAGCCCGTGCCCTGAGCGTTCAGAAATTAACATTTTACAAGTTCTATAAGTCTTAATATACGCTATGAACGCGAGAGCCTGCGTTGAGGCATAAGAATAATTAACATTGTTACAAATTATAAGTAGGAGCTAGCATACCTCCGAAATTGAACATCGCTAAGTATTCGCGAGTGAAAAGTAGAACAGTGCATATCATAACAGTATGACGCAGATATAATGATAGGTATAGCCGCACGCGCTATTAAAAACTAGACCAGTATTCTAGGAAGCTACGAACTGTCGGCCGAACTAAATGAGTAATGATAGCTATATGAGATAGGAGTTTCATGTACGAGAGCCGTGCATTGTGTTAATGGTAATGATTCACAGTGGACCTTTGTTTTTGGTGAAATTTTGAGAAAAATCGTGTGTAAATTCTCCTCCCATCAAGATGCATCAACTATTGAAGAAGACTGATATCATGGACCAGAACCGCATCAGGAAATATGAGAGATAAGTAAATAATTGTATGGGGCAAGAGGGTCATAATGTTTCCCATCATTGGGGTCGGATAAGTCTATCTCGATCATAAGCAGTTATGATAAAAATAGATATTTTAGGCATACCGGGCATGATTGTGTAGATTTGTGTGTTTTATCAGTAATGAGAATTTTGTGTGTTTTATAATGTAATAAGTATATGAGCATCAAAGTGTTATTTTAAATATGGTTTTGTTTTTGGGATGTCATTATTCTTTGTGAATGCACAGTCAAGGGAATATTTGTTTGATAGTGCTTAAGCACAATGTAATTGTAAAAGTTAAATGGGGAAGACCACTCGATAGTGTGACAAGATCGTAAGTGACAATGAAATTATGAGAGTAATGAGTATGGTAAGTGATTATCACGCAAAGTTACCAAGTGGTAAGACAAGAATGGCTGGAAGGTAGTATGAGATATATTCAGATGAGGCTAAGAGTCGATCTTGGGCCGAGCAGAAATAAAGCGGATGTGGATATTCCCGCGTTCTTCGATGATATAATGGTGAGTGAAAATAATAGCGGAGGTGGTATTCCCGCATTCTTCGACGATATGTAAATGGTAAGTAAAATGATTGAATTCATTAGCTGATGAGAGCCCACTTTAGCTCCGTCGGAAAAAGGTTGCATTCTGCTCGAGCCCAGGACAGGTAAAAGGGAGTCTTAAGGAGCAGGTAGAAATGGTAAGCCGTCTGAATTCTAAAAGCAGCCGGGAAGGTTGTGCCGGCCGGCTGGCTAGCATTGGTGAAAGCACGTCTGTCACAAGGTCGAGTTTGGCATTGTATTATGAAGGGAGACAGTCCCACTCCCAGGGTTCCTTTTGATATGCCGCTTCAGGAAGCGATGTGTTTATTGGTCATTATTATTTTTGGAGTGCATTCATTATGTAGTTGTTTATTAATAATCACGGCGCACCGGCAGCCGAAGTATTTATTTGATGCTTCATGTATGTTGACTTGTATATTTTTACTATGATTAACGGAGTTATAGCTCTGAGTGAAGTAATTGTTTTAAAGTTGTAAAAACACACATGCCCGTAACCTAGAATAGACCTATTGCCTTCATTATCTGACTCTTGTGAGGAAAGATGATGATTGTACGAATAGACGTGTCCGATTTCCCAAAGAACAAGTTTTGCAAGTTATAAAAATGAGTGCGCAATATTATTATGATAGAATGGCTGGTTTATGTAGGCCATAGTTATTTGAATTAAGTCTGTTGACAATAACCCTTGGACTTGAAGCAGTGGACTGCAGTAAAAATAGACTATTTTCTATTCCTGGTTTCAGCCAGTGTGAAACATTATTTTGCATTTTTTTGATATTGTTGTTTTCCAGTAATTTAAGGGAGTTGTTTTTATTTTATTTGTTTGTGGTTGGGAGAAAAGGGAGATGATGTTTTTTGTGAAATAAATTATTTTATATTAGGAGTTCTCTGACCTACTGATTTTAAGATAAGCCTCCTGTGATCCTGTGACAATATTCCTAGGATGTTTAGTATAAAATTAGAGCCACCCCGAACAGAGCACTACCCGAGTGAGAGTCGGCATCCTAGAAGAACGCGCAAGGGTATAATATCAAGTTATTATTTCATTGTAATCCTAAGTGATAATACAGTATTTCTTTGTTGTGTATTTTGTCTTATTAACACGCAACCCTTTGTAAAACGGAAACCTTTGAAAACGGAAAAATAAATCCGGAACTATTGCGTTCCGCTTTAGGCAGGTTTTAGTGTATTTGTGTTATGAGGGGCACATGACTTCAATGTTCCTCGCCTTAAAACAACAATCACTAAACTCGCCCCATAAATAACTGAAGTACATTTTTTATGAAATATTCCTCGAAGAAGATCCATGTTTATACTTGAAATTCGAAATAATTTGTAGTAACAGATGGAAAATGTTATCTTGTGGAGATTATCTGTATTCAACTATGATGGTTTTCTTTTCAGACGACACGACGTCAGACAGCGACTGCGCGTCCCCCAGCCTGCTGTTCCAGGCGCCGTCACCTCTTCGTCTCTCTAGCCACGCCCTCTCCGGCAAGGGTCCGCTGGGCTCGTCACCATTCCTCACCGCAACTCAGCAACAACAGCAACAACAACAGCGCAAGAAGCGATCTCGAGCAGCGTTCTCTCACGCACAGGTGAGCCACCGCTGCGCTGTCTTCTTAGTAATGTTCATATGAATAAAGCCCTGCGCGGATGCGGATACCCGCTTTACGAACGAAACTATAGGGAACACACCACTCATTTCGGAGTCGCTTGCCAACCTCTCAAACCTCCAAATCCCAACTTCCCAATCAGAATGTCCCTTTTCACTAGAAAATATCCCACGTAAAAATTTATTTTGTTCAAAACAAATGTATAATGAATAACAAATGTACTCTAGAGTCTCGATAATGTGTTTCTAATTGCGCTAAAATTGATTTTAACGCAACACACAACTGTCTTATAAACTATCATTATCATACACTTAAACATTCACTCAATACACGTTTTAGGTAGATTTCATTAGAAAGCTAACTATTGCAATGGGTACCATGTTTCGACTTCCGGAGAATTTCAACATATCTTCGCGTTTCACATCCCCCAGACCCCCAAACCACCGTCAGTTCAAAAGTTTATATATAATTTATGTATGTATATATGTATATATATATATATATGTTTATCAGTTTCTTGTGGACACGATAACTGCCGTAATTTTGCACCAATCACTTTGAATTTTTTTTACCGAATATGTATACCTATAAAATCTCGGTCGAGTTCGTTACTGGGCTAAATCGGTCGAAGGGGGTGAAAATGGGGGTCTTTTTTCGAAAAAGTGAAATATTGCTATAACTCTCTTAATATGTGAAATATCGAATCCGTTAGAGTTAATACTATGTGACGGATAAAGCCCAAAAATTTATGTTTGAAGAGTTTTTTATAGCACCAACTATTGACCATAGGGGTGGGAAAAAGTGGCTTTTTCGGGAAACATTAATCATATCTCTCTTAATAGGCACAATATCAAAACCGTACAAAATGGACAATATTCCCCTAATAATTACCTAAAACTTTTGTCTGAAAGAATTTTTGATATGACCCACCATTACGCCAAGGGATGAGAAAAATGATTTCGGAATTATAAGAAAATGCCAAGAGCTATCAGTGGTTGCCATGGCAACACTACTAAATTGATGAGGGATGAGCCATCGGACGTTGCCATGACAACGCACTTGCCCGATATCAGATTCAGATTTCCATCTGACTAAGTCTGAAGCGTCTTCGGTGACGTAACTGGTAGCATGCTGAACTTCTATGCCCAAGGTCGCGGGTTCAAAGCCGGCCGAAGTCGTCGGATTTTCTAAGAGCGCTAAAAATCCCTCACTATGCTTTCCTTTGGAGGGGAAGTTCCAACGTTCGTTGCGAGTTGCTGGTTGCGGTGGCATCTAGTAGCCAAGTTCACAGCTAGATGTCGTTGATGGTAGTATCTGGTAGCAACATTAGGAACTACTGCTTGAAATTCACCGTCTGCAGTCCTTACCTGAATTACAGACTAATACAGTCATCACAATTCACACCGTTTATCAGACAGATTCTACACTCACCCAAAGTACACGGGGTTACATGACCGCGTTGTCGCAGCCCCTAAACTGAGGAACCAACCAAAATCTCTGCGGGAAATATAATTTTGCGTGAAGAAGTAACAGACCGTTACATAGTTACACATCAGTGTCAAAACCTTGCATAAGGACAGTGTGACCACAAGTATAAACAAGAAGTTCCGTTAAGAACTATACAGCCTACTTTTCATGCCAATGATTATTCTACAGAATATGAACCTATCTAGAATAATGACGAAATTAAGTTGGTAATATCGAAATATATAATTAGTTCAAAATATACCTGGTATAATGTAGCCTAATAGAGCACTACAGTTGGCAGCCCTGGTGACTGAATATATTCTTAGTTCCATCTCTTAAGGTACAGAATACAAAATTTGGTTGAAGTCCAATGGACGTTACATGCAGTTAGACACTGGATCTATCAGCAGGCGTAAAAGCATGTTGCCAACAATACCATGCGTGTGATGGTCAGAAATAATCTGAAATATTATGATATCTTGTTGTGCCAATTTTGGATGAAATCCATTTGTTAGTATAGAAGTTACATGTATTTTATAATTGGACATATCAGCAGGCATAGAATCATGTTGGCAGCACTGCCTTGTATTAATTACTCCAAATTAATCTACAATGTCAGGTGCTATACGTGTGCGGGGCGTGGTGGCGCAGCGGTCAAGCTGTATGCCTCTCACCAAGGCGGACCGGGTTCGATTCCCGGTCCATGCATGTGAGATTTTCGATGTGAAATGCCATGTCCTGTGGTTCGGATTCCACGTAAAACGGAGGTCCCGTGGCTTATGATCGCGAGATTAACGGTCACGTTAAACTGCAAGCTTCCTTCCTTCCTTGCTATACGTGTGCAAAGTATAGAGCTGTTGGCTTGCATACTTTCTGATATATTGATATTAGGGTAAAAAATATAGACAGCATTTATTAACAGTTGGCAGCCCTGATTGCACTGAAGAATACTTATAGTCATATCTGATATGTTACACATAGCACATGCGAAATTTGGATGAAATCCTACTGATAGTATAGAAGTTACATGTATTTAAAAATTGGCCCTATCAGCAGGCTTAGAATCATGTTGGTAGAACTGACGTATATAAGTTACTCCAAAATTAATCAAACATGTCAGGTACTATACGTGTGCATAGTTTAAAGCTGTCGGCTTGCACACATTCTGATATATTGGTATTTGGATAAAAAAATAGAGAGAGCAATTATTAACAGTTGGCAGCCTTGGTGGCTCCTAAGAATACGCTCAGTCATATCTGTTTATGTACAGATATTACATACAAAATTTGGTTGAAATCCAGTTGATAGTGTGGAAGTTATATGCATTTAAACATTGGACCTATCAGAAGGCTTAAAAATATTTTGGCAACACTGTCATGGTTGGCCTCCTGGAAATTAAACTGAAATAGTATTATCTACATGTGTGCCAATTTTGGAATAGCTCCTATGCATACCTTGCAGGATATCCAACATGGAGCTCAAATTTCTAGTGCGTTTTTTCAGCAGTTGGTAGCACTGACATCATTTTCAAATATGGACGTGAGCTATTCCGGTGCACATCTTTAGTCATACTAAATTTGGTTTTGATTGCTGCAGCCGTTTAGGAGTTGATAGGGGGACACACACACACAGCCAGACAGACAGACAGAAGGACAGACAGACAGACAGACAGACAGACAGACAGACAGACATTTGCCCGATCTCATAAGACTACTTTTTCCTCATTTTTGCAAAATGTGAAAAGTAGGCTAAAAATGGACCCCAAATGACAAGAAGGTTACCGTCCCCATAAGACAATAAAATGTTTAAAATATGCATAAAATGACGAAAAACAAAGTTAATTAAGCTCCAATTATAAAATACTTTCTCGCAATAAATGAGGTCTGATCCTTCTACGAAAACCTGCATATTCTGCCTATTTTCGCCTGTCCCCGAGTTTGTCCGGTGAAATCTACCTCCGCCTTCCGGCGTGCCGAGAGGACTTTTTTCATTCATTATATTGGGATGTTTATCTTTTCCTGTATCATTCTATGAATTTTTTAAATGAAGATTTCACAAAAACACTAAACATAAGTTTTAATCTAAAAAAAACACACAAAACTGTCTGTTATCACACAAGCAGCAGTTGGCGATTGTAATGTAATTTATACTCTACTTCCGTGAAAGGTTAATTTTATTCTATCGGCATGTGTGAATAGTACCTATTGTGCACGTTTACTGTGCAAACGAAGCTTTTATGTATTAAAGGCAACTCAGCTGGTGATATATGACATCGGCTAAATATCCCTAATTCACCTCACGTTTTGCAAAAACATCCAAAAAATATTTGGGACAAATCCCACGGGTTGGCATCACTGACAAGGGAATGGATTGCGGTGTAAAATTCTAATCTGTTTGAAATTTGGTACACAATGTTCCTACAAAGTTGTACAATGACAGTGAAAACCACAAGGGCCACTTTCAATTTTGAACGCAATATTGAAAACCTGCGTGAAGGTGGGAAGAGGTAAAGCTGACTTTGAATCGTGGCTCCCGGCCACCAGTTTTCATAGCGATCACTTTCAGCAAAGCAGCTTTGTGGGCAAACTACCACATTCCAAGGATTAAAATTTGGAAGGTGATCCAATTGAAACTCGTCTTTGTCACTTTCTGTCATTTGTAAATATTCTCACTGTAAAGTTAAGTTGTTAACATTAATTGTTGTTTGTGCCAGTAAAATTAAAAACAGACGAAATGAAAATGAGACACTTAAATGGCTTGATGACGGTACGATTTGGGACCTGATCTTTTGAAACATCACTTTTGTTTTGCATAGCCCTGCCGAACTGATAAGGGAGTGGGGTGAGGGGAAGGTGGAAGGTGGAAGGTGCCTGGTAGCCACGTGCAGCTAGGATTCAAGGTCAACTTTAACTCTTTCCACCTGCTCGTTCATGCCGTCACCCTGCTGGTTTTCACATTTAATTATTGGCTTTCAAAATTGAAAGTGGCCCGTGCGGTTTTCACTGTCATTGTACAACTTTGGAGGAATATTGTGTTCTAAATATCAACCAGATTAGAATTTTACACCGCAATCCGTTCCTTTATGAGTCACTATTGCCGTCTGACCCCACTCAATGAGCACATTTATTGTGCTCGCACATTACTAATCATTTCCTGGGTTTGACTCCTTAGTGGAGGCTCATGTCCTAAGACCTTTCCTCTCTTGGCACTTGGCTTCCTCGTGCTAGACCCCGGCACACGCACGGTAGAAATAACACAACCACTCACTGACCTAAAGCTAACCTACAACAACAGGTAATTATACTACACTACGTCGAACGACAAACAAATACTAAGCTATTAAATAACAACAGACTAGAATAACATCAAAAAGAAAAAATATACGTGAAATACGAGAATACACAAAGACCGCCAATGAAACTAACCGAGCACAATGCAAACAGCTGACAACAACATGCGTGAACACAAGATGTTAGCTGGCAACTCGATTTATCTCGTTATATCAATTTGAATGGCTGCCTGTAATTGGCTGGTTAGAGTGTAAGTGTGACGTAGCACTGAAACTTCAAGTCGGAAGTAAGGATGGCTTTAGTATAGTCATCCAATTAAGCACCCCCTTTTTGTGAGAAGTGTTTTATTAAGTGTAGCGGATAAACCTGTGGATATCCGCAAACGTTTTCGCCATGCGGATATACTGTAGTTTGCATGGCTGAGCGGATAGCGGATAAGCTGCCGATAATGTTGGGAGCAAATTTGCGGATAATTTTTAGAATACAATTTATGTATTTATTTCAGGCACTAGGAAATTAAATGTAACTCCCGGCCCAGTCTATTTGGGCTCACATGTGTTGTGTTGACCGACTTTATTTATTTAATCGTATGGTGAATTATATACAAAATTTACATTATACAACATTATCCACATTCTGCAACCAAGTTATGACATTCGGAGTGACATGAAAGAGTTCAGCAGGGTTCCCAGGGAACGAGAACAGAGGGCAGCGTCGGAGCAGATGATCCATTGTCTGCTCCTCTTGATCACAGTCGCACATTGCTGAATTGATCCAGCCCCAGCTGTGTTGAAAGAATTTACAGCAGCCATGGCCGGTTCTGAATCTGTTAAGACAGCACCACAGTTTCCTTGGGAGGTCAGAACCTTTCAGTTCCTTTGTAGGATCAAGAGAATGGGCACTTGTCCCCGCTGTTTTTGTTGACCACTCGTTTCTCCAACTTTGGTTTAAATTAAACCCATCCACATACAGTATTTCTGCAGTAACACATGTTGGCCTCCTAGACCGTAGTCGCTGTTGTGAGGGATGGCAAAATTCATGGCGTAGTGGTAAAGTAGGTGAAGCCCTGATCTTCTTAGCCTCTCTCAACAATGCTTGTTTCCTTCTTAGATGTGGTGGAGGAATGTGGCTCAGCACAGGCAGCCAATGGCAAGGCGTTGACTTAATAGTACCAGTGATGCATCGCATTGTGTCATTTAATCTTGAGTCTACTTTATGCACATGTGCACTTTCAAACCACACGGGTGCACAGTATTCTGCTGTTGAATAGACAAGGCTAATGCCAGTTAGGCGTAAGCAGTCGGCAGAGGCTCCCCAGGAAGTACCACTAAGTTTATGTAGGATGTTGTTTCTTGCAGCAATTTTATGGGAGAGCTTGGTGAGATGCTCTTTGTAGGTCAGGGTTCTATCCAAAGTCACTCCAAGATAAGTAGGAAAGGGATTGTATCTAAGTTGTTGTCCGTCAAGCAAAATATTTGGTTTGTAATTAGAAAACCGATGTGCATGGTGGAAGCAAGATACTTCTGTTTTATTCAGGCTCGGAATCAATCTCCAGGACTGAAGGAAAGCTGACATTCTCTTAAGGTCTTCAGTAAGGGTGTTTTCTGCATCTTCAAAATTTCTGCTCTGCGTTAGAAGCGCAATATCGTCAGCATAAATGAACTTTCTTGCCGTAGTATTTGGCAAGTCATGAATATACAGGTTGAAAAGGATAGGGGCCAAAACAGATCCTTGTGGGAGTCCATTATTCAGCTTCCTCTTGTGACTTTTAGAGTCACCCAAGAACACCTCAAACTGTCTTTCACTGAGAATGTTTGATAACAAATTCACAATTTCAAAAGATGGAATAACTTCAAACCGTTTGAAAAGTAACCCTTGTCTCCAGACAGTATCATAGGCTGCCGTGAGATCAATGAAGACAGCTGTGGATTTTAGATGGTTTTGGAAACCTGCTTCAATGTGTGTTGTAAGGGCAAGAACTTGATCTGTGCAACTACGACCGTTTCGGAAGCCAGCTTGTTCAGGTGGTATGACATCTTCAATGTACGGTGCTATCCTGTTCAGAAGGACACGTTCCAGAAGTTTAAACATGGCGCTAAGCAGGGCAATGGGACGATAGCTTTCAGGATTGTGTTCAGATTTACCTGGTTTCAGAATAGCTATAACTTTGGATAGTTTAAACTGTTTGGGTAGGTGATTCTTTTCAAGGATATATGTGAAAAGAGAAGTAATCCAGTTTATACTGAGTGGACCCATGTGTAAGATGAATTCATTATAGATGTTATCAGGACCAGCTGCCTTGTTGGTCTTCAACTGCTTGATAGCTGCTACAACTTCTTCAACAGAAAACGCCCTGGATAGTTGATTATTTCTCTGGGCGTTCTTTTTGAGGAGAGTGAGGTTACGTTTCACCATTTTGGTGTGACACTTGTCTCGCTTTGCCCTTGTAAGATCTACCATTCTATTAGCAATGGTGTCAGGACTTAGAGTACCGTATGTCTTTCTGGAGTTTTTCTTAACAGTCAGTCCGTGAAGTATTCTCCAAGCTTTTCTGCTCGACTTTACAAAATTCATTTCTGTAACAGTTGCTTCCCACTTCTCTCTCCTGCTTTTATTGAGGGACAGTAGTAGCTGAGTGCCTAATGATTGATCTCCAGTACTTTGATATTCTTTATACAAGTCCTCACTGTCCTTATTCCATCCAGGCACATATTCCTTCCTATAACCCCTAGGAATGTTTGCTTTTGCAGCCTTAATAACCGACTGAAAAGCTTCAATTGATAGACTCTACTTTTGCTACTCTATACTAGTACAGGACAGCTGCACAGAAAAAAAACCTTTTGTTCCAAAACCTGTGCTATGGATGGCTTTTTTTAAATCGTTAGAAAAGCACCAAAAAAGCGTAACTCTGAATTTTAGAATAATTTGCACGATCATTTTGTCGGAAAACTTAAAAAAACATTGAAAAGCGTTTTTTTCTGAATCGACGCATTTTAAAGAAAAGTTTTTTAAACAAAAAATGTAGAGGACATTGCTACCTACAATTCGTCTCATTGAGGTCATGTCATACGTTTTGAAATGCAGAAGTTAGGTGGCGCCAAAGTTTCCAAAAAAGTGTTCACAAAAGAGCGAATCAGAAATTTGTTCCTGTCAAAATTGCCTACAACATTTATTGAAACATTTTTTTCCTCCGCCTTACCGTTCCAAAGTTGTAGTCTGCCGAAGTGTGAAAATTGTACTATTCAGATGGCACAAAGGTTAATATGTGTACAGTTATGATTGATACGTTGCGATTGAAATAGATATGATTGTTTGAGCTAATTAACAAACACAGCCCGCGTGCTGTTTGACCGAGCCTTAGGCTGCTGTCTGACACCGGTCCCTGTCTAAATTATGCCCACCGCTCTCTCCGCAGTAACAATAGTAGCCTTCACTACGCAGCGTTGCATTTGCTGCGCTATAACTTTGTAACGGTAAGTCGGAGGAAACAAACGTTTAAATAAATGTTGCAGACAATTTTGAGAGGAACAAATTTCTGATTCACTCTTTGGTGGAAAAAACTATTTTTTCTAGGACAAAAAGTGAAAAAACTCTTTTTTGGAAACTTTGGTGCCACCTAGCTTCTGCATTTCAAAACGTACGACATGACCTCAATGATACGAATTGTAGGTGACAATGTCCTCTACATTTTTTGTTTAAAAAACTTTTCTTTAAAATACGTCGATTCAGAGAAAAACGCTTTTCAATGTTTTTTGAGTTTTCCGACAAAACGATCGTGCAAATTCTTCTAAAATTTAGAGTTAAGCTTTTTTGTGCTTTTCTAACGATTTACAAAAAGCCAATCATAGCACAGTTTTTGGAACAAAACCATTCCAGCTGTACTGTACTATACCGATTCCGTCCGTGGCTCATGATCGCAAGGTTAAGGGTCATGTATAACACGAAGCAGGGCAGGTTCAAGGTTTCTTTGCACATACGAGATCAGGGTTTGGCACTCCTCTCTTAAAAACTTATTCGTCTTTTAATTTATGGGATGTAATCATTTTTTTTCATATTTTACGCCCCCATTGGAGCACTTTAATCAATACAAATACAATTAATTCCAACAACGGTATTTGGAGATAAGCGATTCAGCTTCAGCTTCTTCTGCACCCAAAATTTCTTCATTCTCTCTGACCTGGCTGCCAGCAAATTAATGCATTATTCAAGTGCATATATTTCTGTAGAGCCGGCCCCGTGGTGTTGGGGTAGCACGCCTGCCTCTCACCCGGAGGCCCCAGGTTCGATTCTCGGCTCCGTCAGGGATTTTAGAAACTGACGTGAGGACTGGAACGGGGTACACTCAGGACAATTGAGTAGCTGTCTGGCGGTGGGCAGCGCTCCGATTAAGAAAACCAAGATTAACGGCCGAGGGGACCCAATGCGCTGATCATTCGTCACACCAATATCTGCAGGCCAAATGGCTGGGCAGCGGTCGCTTGGTAGGCCTAGTCGCCGCCCCCCCCCCCCTCCCCCCCCCCCATGGGCTGTAGTGCCAAGGGTTATTATCTGACCTGGCTGCCCTATGTTCATATGTGATGGTGTAGTTTTTCCGTTCAAATGTTGTTAATGTGAATCGTAAGTATTTATTCCTTAAAATATTCTTCTCTTCTCTATTTTTTATTATTGTTTATTACAAATTAAAGTAAATAATTGTGTTTTGTATTTGCATTAAATTGAAGCCTCCGTGGCTTAGGCGGCAGCATGCCGGCCTCTCACCGCTGGGTCCGTGGTTCAAATCCCGGTCACTCCATGTGAGATCTGTGCTGGACAAAACGGAGGCAGGCAGGTTTTTCTCCGGGTACTCCGGTTTTCCCTGTCAATATTTCATTCCAGCAACACTCTCCACTATCATTTCATTTCATCTGTCATGCATTTAATCATTGGCCCAGAGGAGTGCGTCAGGCCTCGGCAGCCGGCACAGTTCATATCCTCGCCGTTAGATGGGGGCTTCATTCATTCCATTCCTGATCCGGTCCGGAGCCTGGAAGCAGGCTGTGGATTTTCATTTTCATTTGCATTAAATTAAATATTGACTAATAGAGTAACAAATATTGTATCATAAAATACTTCTTATGAACAAATTTTTAAAAACATACTTTTCTCGTCTTAAGCTTGGCAAAGTCTTTCAAAATTGAATCAGTATCAACAGTGATTAAAATTTGGTTTTCAATTGCCCATGTTGCCATTCCAATATTCCAATAATGATATTGAGATTTAATATCTCAATAAAATGTGGAGATTTAATGCTTAATATTTTTACCTATTCAGGCGCGCCAAAGTTTATGTTTCAGTTTTTAGCGCCGCAAAATCAAAATATGATTTTCGAACGAAAAATGAGAAAAGACGCTGGCTTCACCGGTGTGGTGCCGCATGTGTCGCATGGGCTTCGCGCCGGCCCTGACATGAAGCTTATTTTGATTTCAGCGACCCTTACAAACTTGCCAATCTTACGTTTGTGTGTTGGCAGGTTTACGAGCTTGAACGCCGCTTCAATCAGCAGCGATACTTGTCCGGACCGGAGCGGGCCGACCTCGCGCATGCGCTCAAACTGACGGAGACGCAAGTTAAGATCTGGTTCCAGAATCGCCGATACAAAACGAAGCGCAAGCAACTCCAGCTTCAGGAGCAGGCATCATCTCCCGGAGGCAGCAGTTCGGCGGCAGCTGCAGCGGCGGCGGCGAAACGTGTGGCGGTGAAGGTTCTGGTCCGAGATGATCAGCCGGTGCTGAAATGTGGGCCCGCGTACCCGCACCCTCCAGCGCTACCACTACCCTTCCCATACTACTACTACCCCCTTCTGTGTCCCCCCTCCACAATAGCAGCAGCCTCAACTTCGCAACAGAGCAACAATGTATCCTGTTCATCCCACTGACGTCACTCCTACTATTAGAGCACTACTTTACCAAGGCAGGACAACTGGGCATATTGTGCTACATATGATAGCAGCAAGGACATTCTTACCGCTAATGAATACGGTGATAAAATTATCATAATGATAGCGTGGCAACTCCAACTATGGACCCGATTTGCTGGTACTTTCGGCCTTATACAGTGAGGGGCACACAAGATGGCGGGTGCAGGTGACATCCAGAAATATGACGTAGTAGCCAGTCAATTGGTGAAGTTGGTTGTTTCTCTTATATGATTGCATTTTGTGGCACGTTGTCAAATATCAAGAGAGAACAGCTGAGTAAGTGACGAAACTACCGCGGGCAGAGAGAAAGGTAGTCTGGCGACATTGCAATGAATCGCTTCAGCTTATATTATCCGTCAAGTAATAATTCCCTTTCCACATTCGGAGGGGTATTTTCAGTAAGCTGAAACATTCCGGGTTTGTAACGCCTCAAGATAATGATCACGAAACATTTTGAGCTGAAAGTTCAAATGAATACCAAAGCAGTTCTGTATTTCTGGATAAATAAATTTAAAAATCTCACTGACAAGTAAGTTTTGCACAATATTTCATTGAAGTCGCGATTCATCAATATTTGCAAGCGATATGACGTATTGGTTACGGTGAGACTGTCTCTTGGATACAAGATGACCAGTTAGCACACTCTGGTAATACAGTGCTTTACCTACTGTACTAGCACACTTAAGTTCTGTCCGAGCCACAATTTAAGACTCAAATTACAAGCAAGATACATATTTGGCTTTAAAAGTCAACTCACTGATATGCTAGAAAACTATTTCAAGATTGATAAGAACGTTAGTAACTAGTTTAATAATAGTTGATGTGCTTTCAATGGTAATGGCGTACAGTATGTGTCAACTTTTCCCGTGCAAGTTCCTCTTTACGGTCCTCTATCATCGGTCATGCTACGAGGTAGATATTCTTTTCAGGAGTTGCTGCATGACACATCGCGTTGTCGTGAAGAAATATGCCATTTGACAGAAATTCTGCAAGCCCTCCGAATAGGCTAATTCATGTTTTCCTGAATGATACTCAAGCACAATTTTGCCTCGGAAAGCGGCAGTTTTCACATACCCTCGACATACGTGTAATGATGTCGACAACTCGCTCGGACGATAATGCACTCACTGTCTTCATACGTACACCTCATCTGGTGGTGGCATTTACAGTCACAATACCACCGCTAGTTTGGGAGGAAGGAGGCAGCTCCATAGTGGCACACGCAGAAACCCTTAAGTCCTATCCAGCACTACACTGCACGAGAGTTTTTGATGTGGTTTTATGTAATGGAATTTGGACTTGGGTTGAATACTGGAACGGCTTTGGTGTTTTAAGTACATTTTCTACCAGCGACTTTGACATTTTTGCGAAAGATTGTTCAAACAGAATGTGAAAACTTATATAAGGAAGTGGTTTCAGTGATCTTTACCCCCACTTTTCGTGTTGACGAAGTAGACAAGTTGAGGGATTTTGATGAAGGATGTTTTAAGGACATGTAACGGCCTAAGGGCTTAAAATGAATGTTTTGGAGATTCAATATTTAATTGAATTGTATGACTCAAGACAAACTCAGGACCGTTTCCACGAAATTAAACAGTTAAACTTAAACTTTTTTTTCCTGACCGGCTGAGATTGCTTAAAATTACAACCGGTTCTAAAACAGGACCGTTTTCGTATAGAAACAGTTCATCCTTTTTCTTTACATGTGTTACTAGGTGTTACAGTACACCCAGTGATCGGAAAGGGATACAAAATTATCCATATTTCTGTGTGAAATTGAATTACTTCCCCAGAAAATATCTGTATCAGAAAATATAGAAATAACGGACGCTCTTTGAGGAGTGGAAGGTGACCAATGAATACAAGCTGTAAAGTGGTTTGACATTAGATATCATGGGTAACTAATGATTGCCACTTTCGCATTTCGTGAAGTCCCATTCAGTGCTACAACATGTAATACTTTCTCCTGGTGATTTGAAAGTACATTTTATTTTATGTTAGTTTATACCATCAGTGATTTATTTATTTTATTTATTTAAGTTGTGGTGAAATGTTGGGTTACGACATATTAGATTATCACTGAAAGTTTCCTTGGCACAAAATATTAATATATTTACGAAACATGGGATTTAAAGTTTGTAAATTTTGACAAATAATTAACCAATTACTTTTGCAGGCATTTCTTTCACAGTAATTTTCCACTGCTTCCATTTTTTTTATCGAAATAAGGCACATTATCTCAGAGAGTACTGCACCTATCTCTCTCATAGTATTTTTATATGAGCAATTACATTAATCTGACCTAGAATAACAGCTCCAGTATTTATGTAACTTGATAGGAATTGCTTTGCTTAAAATAGCCTACATAATTCTTTAAAATACTTTTCAAAGAAAATTATTCAAATAGTAAGTTTAAAGCACCATGATTCCAGATTGGATTGCAAGGCATGAGTTCTCTTTTAAGTGTATTGGGTTTCAAATCCTCAAATTAAATAGTTAAGTAATGAAAAAATCCACAGCCTGCTTCCAGTCTCCGACCGGGTCAGGAATGGAATGAATGAAGCCCCCATCTAGCGGCGAGGATATGGACTGTGCCGGCTGCCGAGGCCTGACGCACTCCTCTGGGGCAATGATTAAATGAATGACAGATGAAATGAAATGATAGTGGAGAGTGTTGCTGGAATGAAATTTTGACAGGGAAAACCGGAGTACCCGGAGAAAAACCTGTCTGCCTCCGTTTTGTCCAGCACAGATCTCACATGGAGTGACCGGGATTTGAACCACGGACCCAGCGGTGAGAGGCCGGCGTGCTGCCGCCTAAGCCACGGAGGCTAGTTAAGTAATAAATGTACATTTTTGTAAAAATTTTGTTTTTAAAATTCATTAAATTGTAATGTTGGTAACAGTGAAGGATATTGATTTTTCAGTAACACATATTTTATCTTATATAGTTTTACTTAACATTTCGAAGAACTTTTATAACAATTGATTCAGAATTTTTGGTGATATGAGCATATTAAGAAATTGAAGTGTTTTGTTCAAATATTCAGTTAGTGCCACCTGTGGAAGGAAGATGTATGTGCTCATTCAAGCAGTCCTCTTAATATTCGACCCGCTTACTTAAAGATAACTTTGAGATATCAGATGGTGTATTGTAGAGAAAGTACAAGCGAAAGTAGAGATTTAAATTGTGTGTCACATGCCTCCTCCATTAGCCAGGGGATCAGAGCAACGACGTACAAGACCAGAGATCATAGCTAAAGCCCTGCGCGCCATGAGGATAGACTATAGTCTGCATGGCTGTGCGGATAGCGGATACGCTGCGGATAATGTTTGGAGAAAAATTGCGGTTAGTTTTTAGAATACGACCCGAAATTGTTTAATATCATTATTAGGACGCAGATGTTTATGTCATATAATTTTTTTCCGCTATGTTTTTTTTTTCATGATAAATTTAAGATGATGATTAAAGTACATTTTATTATTATTATTATTATTATTATTATTATTAGACTAATAGTAATAATATTTTTTTTGCCGTGTGACCTTCTGAGAGGCCGAGTGCAGGTCTTTCTAGTCGACGCCCGAGGGCGACCTGCTCGTCGGGATGAGAGAGGGAATGGATATGAAAATGGGCAAGGATGTGGAAGGAAGCGGCCGTGGCCTGTCAGAAGGAACCATCCCAGCATTTGCCTGGTGTTGAAAATGGGGAAACCACGGAAAACCATTTCAAGGACGGCCGACGGTGGGGTTCGAACCCACGCGTCTTCCGAGTCAGCAGAGAGCTTGGTTCCAAGACTTAACGCTGCGCTTTATCCAGCGTATAATAATAATAATAATAATAATAATAATAATAATAATAATAATAATAATAATAATAATAATAATAATAAATACAGCCCTTTAATCCCCTAAGGGAAATGGCATCTTGCCTAGGCAGGGATTTTGCTCCATTACACTCATTAGGTGAGCAGTCCTAAAGAGTAGATTATTAATAGACCCCTACTATTTTTGTTTCATTTATCTTAGGCTCTTTTCTTATTTAGGCATTCACCTCGAAACGTTTTATAACCAAACATTTGAATTTTAACTATGTTATTGGTTTTACGTCCCTTTTAACTACCGGGGCATTTTTGAATTTAATTGTTCCGTCCCTTAAAATAATAAGAATCAACATCAATTCTCTACCTTCTGTTTGTACTTTGTTTACAATACGCGAATTATAATAGCTGACAGCTTTGAATACAGTCGTAATAATCCAATTCTTGTAACCCTACAATGTCCCATTTCATAGCAAGCTATGATTTTACCACGTAATAAATTTCGCACCAAGAATTTTATACAAGAACAATGACATAGTGCACATCGCAGACTGAATAGCGTGGATGTGTGGACAAGACGAGTGTGAACATTCCGATGTGTGAGTATAGTTACTATGTTTTAAATCTAGTCCCATATTGAAATCACAGATGCACAGTGTTTGTTGACTAAAGTGTAGAGTTTAGCGTGGAGCAGTGCAATAAATATTAATTACACCACCAACGTGTGTATTTCTCTCCTTTCATCCTCCTCCTGAAACAATGACGTACTGAATCTGATCTAAAGCTGGGTTTTCCTAGGCACGGAAGCGGAGAGCGGAACGCGGAGAGCGAAACGCGGAGAGGGAAACGCGGCGAGCGGAGTCGGCTCTCCTCTGGTCATAATGTAATTTTGATGATACTGTTTTCCTAATAGCGGAGCGGACTGCCGCTGGACGAGCGGAACTCGCTCCTCCGCGTTCCTCTGCTCTGAGAGCAGACGAGTCCGCTGTCGGCTGGCGGAGTGGCTGGACGTCTGTAGAAGCTGTGTGTAGTTTTATTCAATTGTGTCCCTTGTGTGTTTAGTATAAAGTGTGTGCACCATGAATGTGTGTCGGTTTACTGCTTCCGAAGATGAACAACTCATTGAGTTGGTTCATGGCCATCCTATATTATGGAATCTAATACACAAAGAATATAAGAATGTTGTGAAGAAAGATGTCATATGTCATTTGCACATTTTCGATCCTTCACTAAATGCAGTAGTAACTCTTCCTCCCCCTCCTCCTCTTCCAAGTGTAATAAAATAGAAAGTCTAGATTCCACGTCCATATCGACCTCATCTTATCACTCCTAGTATACAAATGAACAACCGTTCCGCTCTTCGCCAGAGGACAAGTCCGCGTCTAGGAAAACACAATTCAGCTAGCTGATGATTCTCGAGCGGAGAGCCGGCTGCGCTCTCCACGTTCCGCTCTCCGCTTCCGCGCCTAGGAAAACCCAGCTTTTGTGTCTACAGACATGTACAGAATCCTGGAGGAGTGAAGTCAAGAAGTCAAAGTGAACTCACAGTGGCACTAATGAACTGATTACTTCATATTCTTACGTGAAGGTAAGTCTATTCAAATCGTTTCTGGAATTTCCTTAACCCTTCGTCTCCGCTCCCTTTTGTCAAATCCCCACCAGTGTTTGGCAGTCGTAAAATACAGACCAAATTAGTCAAAATAATAATTTAAAAAAACACTAAACAAATCAAAATTAGTCAAACTTTTTCCAAAAAACTCAAAAAGTAAATAAAAACACAAAAAATCACAATTAATCAAAATTCCCAAAAAGAAAACAATCACAATTAGTCAAAATTAGAGAAAACCAGCTGACAAATTTAATAATAATAATATCGTATAACCTCGGGTGCCGGGTGCAAGCTTTGTTGTTTGCTCAGAGGGCAGCTTGCATGTCAAATTTTTTTGTTCCTTGGAATGCTATTAAAGTCAAGGAGGTAAGATATCTAAGCTCCTTTACACTATAGCGCTTTCTTGTAGAGAAAGAAGGAACTCATTTGTGTTGGCGGAAAATCCCGAGATTAATTTTGCCGTTTTGAACACGGCCTACTGAATTCAAATGGATTCCTTAACATGCCAACTACGTATGACATGCGTGTCGTGATTTTTGTCGCCTTTCAAAAATCACTTACCACGGCCAGGAACGAACCTGCAAGCTTGGGGTTGGTAGTCCGACACGATAACTTTTCACAATCTACCTCTTAAATAAGAATAATACGAGACAGTGTCGTAGCTAGTGTTTGCTTCTGGAGGGGAATGAACTGAGTCAGACGGCTCCGACATTCATTCATTCTATCATTCATATTCTATTCATATTCATATTCATATGCCTTGTCGATGCAACCACACAGAGTTGCCAACCTCTCAAACCTCAAAATCTGAAATTCCCACTCACAATGTCACAATGTCACAAGAAAATATCCCACGTAAAAATTATTTTGTTCAAAACAAATGTATTGTTACATGTTGCCCCTCGTGGGAAGTTTGTTAACTGGATTACGGTGGGTGAAAGCACAATACAATTGTTCCTTTAACGAAATATTAGCTTTATTGCAGGCCAGGAAAATACACCACACAATAAGCACTGAATCTCACTTCATAAGACACTACTAGTCACTATAGCTTCCTCACTTAGCCTACTTTCACACTACTGTCCTCGCTATTAATACCTGCAACTCTGCCTTGTACACAAACTACAGTTATTTACGATAGCCAGTCAGTCACCACTTCACACTGCTTCACTGTCCGCTGGCTAGGGAACAGCCCACTGCGTTTCGCAATTCGCCACAATATCTCTGTCGCACTAGGTAAGTACACACTCCTCAAAACTCAGTCCCTCCGTATGATTCACAATGCCTCGCTGTCTGGAGAATCAGCCTCACTTGGGTTTCGTAACTTCGTACGTCACGTCGCCACACTACTGTCGCACAGGTAAAAACACGCACTAGCTCAAAAACACACAGTCCCTCCCTCGCTGTTGAGGCCTCTTTATATAGGGAGGGTGGTGACTCAATGGACGTTTCCAGAGTAGGAGAGTTCACGGCTCCTCCCGAGAGTTCCATCACCAGGTACGCCGGGAACATTCCAGACCATGTCTTTGTTCCCACTGCGCAAGTAGCCGGCCGACAGAGACCAGAGGTAGCCTCAGGCGGCTGTGAGTCACGTGAGAGGGAATGAAGCAACCCCGCTCTCGTAACAGTATAATGAAAAAATGTGCTCCAGAGTCTCAATAATGTGTTTCTAATTTTGCTAAAATTGATTTTAACGAAACAAAAGAATGTCTTGTAAACTAATATTATCATACACTTAAACATCCACGTAATACTCGTTTTTATTCATTTAGAGATTGAGATGTTTATATTTCCCTGTATAAGTCACTGAATTTTAAAAAAAATGAATATTTCACAAAAACACAAAACATAAGTTTTAATCTCCAAAAACACACAAAACTGTATGTTATCGCACAAGCGCTAATTGGCGATTGTAATGTAATACTGTACTTCCGTGAAAGGTCTTTTTTTATTCTCTCGGCATGTTTGAATCGTACCTATTGTGTACGTTGGCATCTCAGCTGGTGATATATGACATCGGCCAAATATCCCAAATTCACCTCAATTTTTGCACAAAAAAATCCCTTTATACCGTTCTTAATAATATTTGTCTAAATGTCCCACAAATTGGGACAAAGCCCACTGGTTGGCATCACTGCAACCACACTCTTCTGTCGTTGGCGGTTCGTTTCAGTCCCATGTAATTGTCACATCCCATTCTATTCTTAATGTCTTCCAAATACTTTGTCCTAGGCCGTCCTCTTCCTTTCTTTCCCAGAATTTTCCCTTCAAGAATGTTAGCGATGAAAGTGTTGTGTCTGATGACATGTCCAATACATTTTATTTTCTCTCTCCCATTTCCTTCATTATTTTTCTCTCTTCTTTGACTTCCGTTAAGACTTCCAGGTTGGTTTTTCTTTTCGTCCAGCTCGTTCTTGTCATTTTCTACCATATCTACATTTCAGCAGCTTGAAGTCGATTCTTTTCCAAATTACCCAGAGACCAACTTTCACTTCCATAGAGCATACTCCAGACAAATGATTTTGCAAAGGATTTTCTTACATCTATATTCATATGTTTGCTGGATAAAATGTTTTCCTTAGTCATAAATGCATGTTTTGCCAATGCAATCCTTTTCTTCGCTTCCATTAAGCATCTATTGTCTTCTGTGATTATAGGCTACTACCGATATAACAAAAAATCACTTGTTCAATTCTCAAGTCATCAATTTTACATTAGTTTTAATTTTTTCCACATTATGTAAACAATTGCACTAACTTAGATGACAGTGCATTACAATTTGTATGAACATTTACTGTACCATGTTTCATTTTGTTTGGATGGTTAAATCGCGAGAAAGTCTATTTAAACGTTTCAAATTCGCTTGGCCGCCATGTTCGTTTTGTAGATAACAGGGTTTTGAAAGTCTGATATGTGAACTTCTAGTAGTGCCCTTTATCACCGTACAAAATTTCAGGGTGTTATCGGTAACAGTTTAGGAGATATAAATTGCCAGCGAAATATTTCGCAGATCAGCCATGTTGGATTGGTGAGACGTAATAAAATTTTATGGGCACGGTCGGAGTCGGCCAGAATAGTACTATGACCTTACCGCCGAGATTCATTGAAATCTTTCCAGCCGTTTAGAAGTTATTAAGGGGGGGGGGGCACACACGGATAAAAGGTGATCTCATAAGCCGCTCAATAGCACGAGAGTCATTCTTCATAGAGGACATAAAACTCTGCTTAGGAATACCGGAAACACACGCATACAAAACAGTCATCAAGGAAAGACCGAACAAAGCCAACGAGGTCCCGGAACAAATAATGGACACGCAAGCGATGAAAACACAAGCCCGGAAGGGCCCGAACTATGAGCTTCGCTGTCTGTACACAAGATTCGCCGCCCATGGGTTCCATGGGAAGATATGTCGGAACAAAACATACCACGAACCGGAGGACGACTGCGTCTGTGATTTATGCAACAAACCATGCCCCAAGTATTACTTGCTGAAATGTGTGGAAACAGAACCCAGCCGCTAAACACGCTAACGAAAGACTGGTGAAAAACAGAAGTAAATAAATGTAAACTAATGTTTGTAAATTAATGTACGCATTGTGTTTAATAAACTATTTAGTAAGCCTATTTTTCATAAATGGCAATAGGCGAACAAGAAGTTCCGTGACGAACTAAAGAGCCTACTTTTCTTAAAATTTAAGATTCATGCCAATGATTAATCTATATGGATCTATCTAGAATATTGACGAAATTAAGTTGGTAATTTCAAAATTTCTAATTAGTTCGAAATACTGTATACCTGGCATAATGTAGCCTAATAGAGAACTACAGTTGACAACCCTGGTGACTGATCTTAGTTCCATCTCTTAAGGTACAGAATACAAAATTTGGTTGAAGTCCAATGGATAGCATGGACGTTACATGCAGTCAAACATTGGATCTAACAGCGAGGGTAAAATCATGTTAGCAACAATGACAGACATGTATTGGTCAGAAATAATCTGAAATAATATGATCTATTGTTGTGTCAATTTTGAATAAAATCCATTAGTTAGTATAGAAGTTACATGCATTTTAAAATTGGACCTTTCAGCAGGCTTAGAATCATGTTGGCATCACTGGCGTAGGGCTATATTAGTTACTCAAAATTAATCTACAATGCCAGGTACCATACGTATGCAAAGTTTAGAGCTACTGGCTTGCATACTTTCTGATATATTGATATTAGGGTAACAAAAATACAGACAGTATTTATTAACAGTTGGCAGCCCTGGTTACTCTTAAGAATCGGCATAGTCATATCTGTTATGGTAACATAGCACACACGAAATTTGGTTGAAAACCAAATGATAATATAGAAGTTACATGTATTTAAAGTTTGACCTCTCAGCAGGCTTAGAATCATGTTGGTAGCACTGACATATATAAGTTACTCCAAATTAATATAGAATGTCAGGTACTATACGTGTGCATAGTTTAAATCTGTCGGCTTGCATACTCGCTGATATATGGGAATTTGGATAAAAATAAATTGAGAGCATTTATTTACAGTTGGCAGCCCTGGTGGCTCTTAAGAACATGCTCAGTCATGTACACATAGCACATACGAAATTTGGTTAAAATCCAATTGATACTGTAGAAGTTATATGCATTTAAAATTTGGACCTATCAGCAGGCTTATAATCATTTTGGCAACACTGCCATGTATGGCCTCCTGGAAATTAAACTAAAATAATATTATTATCTTTATGTGTGCCAAATTTGAAATAGCTCCCATTCATACATTCCAAGATATCCAACATGGAGCTCAAATTTCAATTGCAATTTTTCAGCAGTTGGTAGCACTGACATCATTTTTAAATATGGCCGTGAGATATTCAGGTATAGATCTTTACTGCTACCAAATTTAACCTTTGGAACCCTGCGAGTAACACTGTCCACTTGAAATTTCGGACAGACCACCCCATTCCCTGCATTTAGGCCCTTTGGTCCAAACCCACACCGTTTCACCGATCTCAACCAAAATATGTATATTTACCCTTTGGAACCCTGCGAGTAACACTGTCCACTTAAAATTTCGGACAGACCACCCCATTCCCTGCATTTAGGCCCTTTGGTCCAAATCTACACCGTTTCACCGATCAGAACCAAAATTCGTATTCTTACCCTTTGGTGCCCTGCGAGTAACACTGTCTGCTTGAAGTTGCGGACAGACCACTCCATTCCCTGCATTTAGGCCCTTTGGCCCAAATCTACACCGTTTCACCGATTTGAACCAAAATGTGTATACTTACTCTTTGGTGCCCTGCGAGTAACACTGTCTGCTTGAAATTGCGGACATACCACGCCATACCCTGCATTTAGGCCCTTTTTGCACAAATCTACACCGTTTCACCGATCTGAACCAAAATGTGTATACTTACAATTTGGAACCCTGCGAGTAACACTGTCTGCTTGAAATTACGGAAAGACCACTCCATTCCCTGCATTTAGGCCCTTTGGCCCAAATCTACACCGTTCCACCGATCTCAACCATTTTTTTTAATATATTTTATATTTACCCTTTGGAACACTGCGACTAACAGTCTGCTTGAAATTGCGGATAGGCTACTCCATCCCCTGCATTTAGGCCCTTTGGCACAAATCTACACCGTTTCACCGATCTGAACCAAACTTTGTATACTTACCCTTTGGAACCCTGCGAGTAACACTGTCCACTTAAAATTTCGGACTGACCACCCCATTCCCTGCATTTAGGCACTTTGGCACAAATCTACACCGTTTCACGATCAGAACCAATATTCGGAAACTTACCCTTTGGTACCCAGCGAGTAACACTGTCTGCTTGAAATTGCGGACAGACCACTCCATTCCCTGCATTTAGGCCCTTTGTCCCAAATCTACACCGTTTCACCGATCTGAACCAAAAGTTGTATAATTAACCTTTGGAACCCTGCGAGTAACACTGTTCACTTGAAATTTCGGACAGACCATCCCATTCCCTGCATTTAGGCCCTTTGGTTCAAATCCACACCGTTTCAACGATCTCAATCAAAATTTGTATATTTACCCTTTGGTGCATTTAGGCCCTTTGGCACAAATCTACACCGTTTCAGCGATCTGAACCAAAATATGTATATTTACCCTTTGGAACCATGCGAGTAACACTGTCCACTTAAAATTTCGGACAGACCACCCCATTCCCTGCATTTAGGCCCTTTGGTCCAAATCTACACCGTTTCACCGATCAGAACCAAAATTCGTATTCTTACCCTTTGGTGCCCTGCGAGTAACACTGTCTGCTTGAAGTTGCGGACAGACCACTCCATTCCCTGCATTTTGGCCCTTTGGCCCAAATCTACACCGTTTCACCGATCTCAACCAAAATTTGTATATTTACCCTATGGAACACTGCGACTAACACTGTCTGCTTGAAATTTCGAACAGACCACGCCATTCCCTGCATTTAGGCCCTTTTTGCACAAATCTACACCGTTTCACCGATCTGAACCAAAATGTGTATACTTACAATTTGGAACCCTGCGAGTAACACTGTCTGCTTGAAATTGCGGAAAGACCACTCCATTCCCTGCATTTAGGCCCTTTGGCCCAAATCTACACCGTTCCACCGATCTCAACCATTTTTTTTATATTTACCCTTTGGAACACTGCGACTAACATTGTCTGCTTGAAATTGCGGATAGGCTACTCCATCCCCTGCATTTAGGCCCTTTGGCACAAATCTACACCGTTTCACCGATCTGAACCAAACTTTGTATACTTACCCTTTGGAACCCTGCGAGTAACACTGTCCACTTAAAATTTCGGACTGACCACCCCATTCCCTGCATTTAGGCACTTTGGCACAAATCTACACCGTTTCACGATCAGAACCAATATTCGGAAACTTACCCTTTGGTACCCAGCGAGTAACACTGTCTGCTTGAAATTGCGGACAGACCACTCCATTCCCTGCATTTAGGCCCTTTGTCCCAAATCTACACCGTTTCACCGATCTGAACCAAAAGTTGTATAATTAACCTTTGGAACCCTGCGAGTAACACTGTTCACTTGAAATTTCGGACAGACCACCCCATTCCCTGCATTTAGGCCCTATGGTTCAAATCCACACCGTTTCACCGATCTCAATCAAAATTTGTATATTTACCCTTTGGAACCCTGCGAGTAACACTGACCACTTAAAATTTCGACAGACCACCCCATTTCCTGCATTTAGGCCCTTTGGTCCAAATCTACACCGTTTCGCTGATCAGAACCAAAATTCGTATTCTTACCCTTTGGTGCCCTGCGAGTAACACTGTCTGCTTGAAATTGCGGACATACCACTCCATTCCCTGCATTTAGGCCCTTTGGCCCAAATCTACACCGTTTCACCGATCTCAACCAAAATTTGTATATTTACCCTATGGAACACTGCGACTAACACTGTCTGCTTGAAATTTCGGACAGACCACGCCATTCCCTGCATTTAGGCCCTTTTTGCACAAATCTACACCGTTTCACCGATTTGAACCAAAATGTGTATACTTACTCTTTGGTGCCCTGCGAGTAACACTGTCTGCTTGAAATTGCGGACATACCACTCCATTCCCTGCATTTAGGCCCTTTGGCCCAAATCTACACCGTTCCACCGATCTCAACCAAAATTTGTATATTTACCCATTGGAACACTGCGACTAACACTGTCTGCTTGAAATTGTGGAGAGGGTACTCCATCCCCTGCATTTAGTCCCTTTGGCACAAATCTACACCGTTTCACCGATCTGATCCAAACTTTGTATACTTACCCTTTGGAACCCTGCGAGTAACACTGTCCACTTAAAATTTCGGACTGACCACCCCATTCCCTGCATTTAGGCACTTTGGCACAAATCTACACCGTTTCACGATCAGAACCAATATTCGGTAACTTACCCTTTGGTACCCAGCGAGTAACACTGTCTGCTTGAAATTGCGGACAGACCACTCCATTCCCTGCATTTAGGCCCTTTGGCCCAAATCTACACCGTTTCACCGATCTCAACCAAAATTTGTATATTTACCCTATGGAACACTGCGACTAACACTGACTGCTTGAAATTTCGGACAGACCACCCCATTTCCTGCATTTAGGCCCTTTGGTCCAAATCTACACCGTTTCACCGATCAGAACCAAAATTCGTATTCTTACCCTTTGGTGCCCTGCGAGTAACACTGTCTGCTTGAAATTGCGGACATACCACTCCATTCCCTGCATTTAGGCCCTTTGGCCCAAATCTACACCGTTCCACCGATCTCAACCAAAATTTGTATATTTACCCATTGGAACACTGCGACTAACACTGTCTGCTTGAAATTGTGGAGAGGGTACTCCATCCCCTGCATTTAGTCCCTTTGGCACAAATCTACACCGTTTCACCGATCTGATCCAAACTTTGTATACTTACCCTTTGGAACCCTGCGAGTAACACTGTCCACTTAAAATTTTGAAATTGCGGACAGACCACTCCATTCCCTGCATTTAGGCCCTTTGTCCCAAATCTACACCGTTTCACCGATCTCAACCAAAAGTTGTATATTTAACCTTTGGAACCCTGCGAGTAACACTGTCCACTTGCAATTTCGGACAGACCACCCCATTCCCTGCATTCAGGCCCTTTGGTCCAAATCCACACCGTTTCACCGATCTCAACCTAAATTCGTATTCTTACCCTTTGGTGCCCTGCGAGTAACACTGTCTGCTTGAAATTGCGGACAGACCACTCCATTCCCTGCATTTAGGCCCTTTGGCCCAAATCTACACCGTTTCACCGATCTCAACCAAAATTTGTATATTTACCCTATGGAACACTGCGACTAACACTGTCTGCTTGAAATTTCGGACAGACCACGCCATTCCCTGCATTTAGGCCCTTTTTGCACAAATCTACACCGTTTCACCGATCTGAACCAAACTTTGTATACTTACCCTTTGGAACCCTGCGAGTAACACTGTCCACTTAAAATTTCGGACAGACCACCCCATTCCCTGCATTTAGGCACTTTGGCACAAATCTACACCGTTTCACCGATCTGAACCAAAAGTTGTATATTTAACCTTTGGAACCCTGCGAGTAACACTGTCCACTTGAAATTTCGGACAGACCACCCCATTCCCTGCATTTAGGCCCTTTGGTCCAAATCCACACCGTTTCACCGATCTCAACCTAAATTTTTATATTTACCCTTTGGAACCCTGCGAGTAACACTGACCACTTAAAATTTCGGACAGACCACCCCATTCCCTGCATTTAGGCCCTTTGGTCCAAATCTACACCGTTTCACCGATCTCAACCAAAATATGTATATTTACCCTTTGGAACCCTGCGAGTAACACTGTCCACTTAAAATTTCGGACAGACCACCCCATTCCCTGCATTTAGGCCCCTTGGTCCAAATCTACACCGTTTCACCGATCAGAACCAAAATTCGTATTCTTACCCTTTGGTGCCCTGCGAGTAACACTGTCTGCTTGAAATTGCGGACATACCACTCCATTCCCTGCATTTAGGCCCTTTGGCCCAAATCTACACCGTTCCACCGATCTCAACCAAAATTTGTATATTTACCCTTTGGAACACTGCGACTAACACTGTCTGCTTGAAATTGTGAAGAGGGTACTCCATCCCCTGCATTTAGTCCCTTTGGCACAAATCTACACCGTTTCACCGATCTGATCCAAACTTTGTATACTTACCCTTTGGAACCCTGCGAGTAACACTGTCCACTTAAAATTTCGGACTGACCACCCCATTCCCTGCATTTAGGCACTTTGGCACAAATCTACACCGTTTCACGATCAGAACCAATATTCGGTAACTTACCCTTTGGTACCCAGCGAGTAACATTGTCTGCTTGAAATTGCGGACAGACCACTCCATTCCCTGCATTTAGGCCCTTTGGCCCAAATCTACACCGTTTCACCGATCTCAACCAAAATTTGTATATTTACCCTATGGAACACTGCGACTAACACTGACTGCTTGAAATTTCGGACAGACCACCCCATTTCCTGCATTTAGGCCCTTTGGTCCAAATCTACACCGTTTCACCGATCAGAACCAAAATTCGTATTCTTACCCTTTGGTGCCCTGCGAGTAACACTGTCTGCTTGAAATTGCGGACATAACACTCCATTCCCTGCATTTAGGCCCTTTGGCCCAAATCTACACCGTTCCACCGATCTCAACCAAAATTTGTATATTTACCCTTTGGAACACTGCGACTAACACTGTCTGCTTGAAATTGTGGAGAGGGTACTCCATCCCCTGCATTTAGTCCCTTTGGCACAAATGTACACCGTTTCACCGATCTGATCCAAACTTTGTATACTTACCCTTTGGAACCCTGCGAGTAACACTGTCCACTTAAAATTTTGAAATTGCGGACAGACCTCTCCATTCCCTGCATTTAGGCCCTTTGTCCCAAATCTACACCGTTTCACCGATCTGAACCAAAAGTTGTATATTTAACCTTTGGAACCCTGCGAGTAACACTGTCCACTTGCAATTTCGGACGGACCACCCCATTCCCTGCATTCAGGCCCTTTGGTCCAAATCCACACCGTTCCACCGATCTCAACCTAAATTTGTATATTTACCCTTTGGAACCCTGCGAGTAACACTGACCACTTAAAATTTCGGACAGACCTCCCCATTCCCTGCATTTAGGCCCTTTGGTTCAAATCTACACCGTTTCACCGATCAGAACCAAAATTCGTATTCTTACCCTTTGGTGCCCTGCGAGTAACACTGTCTGCTTGAAATTGCGGACAGACCACTCCATTCCCTGCATTTAGGCCCTTTGGCCCAAATCTACACCGTTTCACCGATCTCAACCAAAATTTGTATATTTACCCTATGGAACACTGCGACTAACACTGTCTGCTTGAAATTTCGGACAGACCACGCCATTCCCTGCATTTAGGCCCTTTTTGCACAAATCTACACCGTTTCACCGATCTGAACCAAACGTTGTATACTTACCCTTTGGAACCCTGCGAGTAACACTGTCCACTTAAAATTTCGGACAGACCACCCCATTCCCTGCATTTAGGCACTTTGGCACAAATCTACACCGTTTCACCGATCTGAACCAAAAGTTGTATATTTAACCTTTGGAACCCTGCGAGTAACACTGTCCACTTGAAATTTCGGACAGACCACCCCATTCCCTGCATTTAGGCCCTTTGGTCCAAATCCACACCGTTTCACCGATCTCAACCTAAATTTTTATATTTACCCTTTGGAACCCTGCGAGTAACACTGACCACTTAAAATTTCGGACAGACCACCCCATTCCCTGCATTTAGGCCCTTTGGTCCAAATCTACACCGTTTCACCGACCAGAACCAAAATTCGTATTCTTACCCTTTGGTGCCCTGCGAGTAACACTGTCTGCTTGAAATTGCGGACAGACCACTCCATTCCCTGCATTTAGGCCCTTTGGCCAAAATCTACACCGTTTCACCGATCTCAACCAAAATTTGTATATTTACCCTATGGAACACTGCGACTAACACTGTCTGCTTGAAATTTCGGACAGACCACGCCATTCCCTGCATTTAGGCCCTTTTTGCACAAATCTACACCGTTTCACCGATCTGAACCAAAATGTGTATACTTACACTTTGGAACCCTGCGAGTAACACTGCCTGCTTGAAATTGCGGACAGACCACTCCATTCCCTGCATTTAGGCCCTTTGGCCCAAATCTACACCGTTCCACCGATCTCAACCAAAATTTGTATATTTACCCTTTGGAACACTGCGACTAACACTGTCTGCTTGAAATTGCGGAGAGGCTACTCCATCCCCTGCATTTAGGCCCTTTGGCACAAATCTACACCGTTTCACCGATCTGAACCAAACTTTGTATACTTACCCTTTGGAACCCTGCGAGTAACACTGTCCACTTAAAATTTTGGACAGACCACCCCATTTCCTGCATTTAGGCACTTTGGCACAAATCTACACCGTTTCACCGATCAGAACCAATATTCGGAAACTTACCCTTTGGTACCCAGCGTGTAACACTGTCTGCTTGAAATTGTGGACAGACCACTCCATTCCCTGCATTTAGGCCCTTTGTCCCAAATCTGCACCGTTTCACCGATCTCAACCAAAATTTGTATATTTACCCTTTGGAACACTGCGACTAACACTGTCTGCTTGAAATTGCGGCGAGGCCACTCCATCCCTTGCATTTAGGCTGTTTGGCACGAATCTACACCGTTTCACCGATCTGACCCCAATTTTATATACTTACCCGTAGAACCCGACAAGTAACACTGTTCACTTTAAATTTCGGACAGACCACACTATTCTCTGCTTTTTGGCCCTTTGGCAGAAAACTACACCGTTTCACCGATCTCAACCAGATTTTACATAATTACCCTTTGGAACTCGACGAGTAACACTGTCCACTCGAAATTTCGGACAGGCCACTCCATTTCCCGCATTAAGGCCCTTTGGTACAAATCTACATCGTTCACCGATCGAAAACAAAGTGTGTATACTTACCCTTTGGAACCCGATGCGTAACACTGTCCACTTGAAATTTCTGACATACCACTCCATTACCTGCATGTAGCTCTGGAATTCCTCGGGGTTGCCAGCTTCCTAACTCACCAGTCATGAGCCCTTGAGGGTGTACCAGAAGTGGTTGGTCTACACACACCCTGCCTCTTTGAGGGCCTTGAGCAGAAGACAGGAGATATTATGAAAAGGAAAAGAAGGCAGACCCCTCGAAGAATGAGGGTATCAGGAAAGATGAGACAAAGCCAGTTAAGGCGGGAAATTGAAAGACTCCCTAGCCCTCGGATACCCTAATACAGTCTGGGTCGGAAGAGAACAAGAGTTGACCAAGGGAGGCCGACAGGATAGAGAACTGAAATGAGCCCGGCACCAGGAAGTACAAGCGATGCCAGACTCAGCTGGGGTTCCGTGGTCGCCAACCCACGTCCCACAAGTTGTGAGACCCTGGGGGGGGGTCAGTTGTGAGAATAGCTTGCTGATTCATCGCGAGGTGACTTGAGAGTACTTTCCAGAGCCCGCCGTGTTATCTCCTGCTGTCTATGCTGATGCCAGCACAGGGCCGTTGCGAAACAGTGAGTGATTCCCGGTCAATCTGTATAGGACGGGGAACCCCGAACGTGTGTCATCATATTTCGTCATCATCTGCGATCATCTCAGGTTCGTGCAGCTTGGACCTATATTCTTTGTCTTTGCCGAGCAGTACGCTCTTTCACTAGACCCATCCAGTACAGGCCTAAGCCAGAAAATAAGGTTGAGACTTTGGAAGACATCGAAGCTAGACACCTGAATTACCTATATCAGTTTTAAAATAACACCATGTTCGTTTAGTAGTCATTTTTTCATTACCTTATTATTATCATCATAAGTGCAAATGACGTAGATGTTACGCGCATCACACCAATAATCACCGCCGCATAAAGTCTTTCTCGACTGTGATTTTAAAAATATTTATTTTTGGTTGGTTGGTTCTTAAGTTTAGGGGCTGCGACAACGCGGTCATGTAGCCCCATGTACTTTGGGTGTGTGTAGAATCTGTCTGATAACCGGTGTTAATTGTGATGACTGTATTAGTGTGTGTTATCTGTTTTTTAATTTAAGTACAAAATGCAACTTAGAATTCTTCAAATAGTTCGTACTTTTGCCGCCAAGCGCCACCGTTAACGACTACTAGGCCAAGTTCGGAACTTAGCTACTAGACGCCACTGCAGTCGGCTCTTGGCAACGGACGTAGACATCTATGAGCGTTGTTTACCTATCCAATTTAGCTTCACACAGGTGTAATTAGTGGAAGGTTCTTTAACATGCCATAAATCTGACATGGGACCGCTGGCTTTACTTCCCCTCCGAAGAAAGGCATACTGAGGGATTTTTAACGCTCTTAAAAAATCCGACGGCTTCGGCCTGGTTTGAATCCGCTATCTTGGGCATAGAAGCTCAGCATGCTACCAAATACGCCACCGAAGCCGCCATATAGTTATTTTTATTACAGTACATTGTGTACATTATACGTTGAAGTGTCAATTCAATACCGGTAGTAGTTCCCCTTATCATCCTCATCATAAGAGCAAATGACCTACAGTAGATGTTACGCCCATTACACCATTAATCACCACACACAATAAGTCTTCCTCGCCTGTGAATTTTGAAATATGTATTTCTATTACGGTAGTTTGTAAGTTTGACGTGTCAATTCAACAGTAGTTTTTATTATCATCCTTATCAAAAGGGAAAATGACCTAGATATTACTCCCTCATTGTCTTTGGGGGCAAATGACTTAGATTTTAAGTCCATTATATTTCTAAGGAGACCTTAAAACATTATCATCATTCCACCGGGCGAAGCCGGGTACTACTGCTAGTAGTATATAATTCTAAGACTTACTTATATAATAATCGAACATGGTGATCATCCGAAATATTTAGACGGTTCTCAATATCTACGAATCTATTACATCAATCAAACTTAAAATTTTGTATGACGATAGAGGCAATTATAAGTTAAAGGAGGATATATGAAATTGACGATACCGTTCAAATGAGGAGGCTTTTTAAGTATGTGGTAACACGTCGTGAGGTGAGAACCAGAGGGTTCTATCTGACTTAACGTTAATTTAACAATTACATATAGAACATAGGTAGGTTAATGACGTATTCCAAAGTTTGCAATCAGATATAACTTTTTGGCTCTAAAATTTGCATAAGATGTTAGAGTCATAATGTTCTTCATTTCAAAATTGCTTTGTAGAACTCTACATCGATAGTGGGCATCCATTTCATCATGTAGCCTTCTCCATGGACATTTTTCTCCCTGATGTAGACACTCTTGCTTCTGGTAGGCGGGTTGGTACTATGTTGTACTTTTGTCCTTGGTAGTACTTTCTGGTATCTTGACTTTATTCCACTTCTGAATACCGTAACTTGTTTTAAAGTACACACTGAACAGGTCGTCTGATCAAAATTTCAACAGCGATACCTGCAGATAGAGTATTGTACTATACTGAAACAATTTCGTTTGAGTTTGGTAGTCACGGAAATCGGACGCTCTCATCTGAAGTATGGTGACCTCCTGTTGCAAGAGAGAAGAATTCTTATTAGTGAAACTGGAGACCACACCTCTGATAACCGCAAAGACTTCTCTATGTTTGAATTGATGTTGTCAACCTCCTGAATGAAAGAATGCCCCGGTGTTGAAATTTCATGGTAATTTCCCTTATGTGGTTATTTTCTTGAAGAAAGCTAGCCAAAGCAAAATAAATCAGTGAGTTTATATTCTGAGGAACAGAGCTATCACTCCAAAGAATATATTCCCTAACTTCCGGGTGAAATATTCTTTAATACTTAAATTACAGCACTTTCAATGCCATTTCCTGATCCGCCACACGGTGATTCATGCCAAATAGCCATGTTTATTCCTCGATACATGAGCAGTAAGATTGTTTTCTTTTATAAAAGAAGCAACTAACATTTGCACCAACTAAAGCTATCACATTGTGTAGATCAAAGCATATCACCATACCATACTTCGTCTGTCATGTCCTCTTTCCTTTCGCATGAATGATTTCTCTTCAAAATGGTTATCAAACATCATTGACAAATTCTCATTGACTCTATTTTCCTTTTTCGCCACGATAAACTCCTCACAAAGGTCACATCAATCGGATTTTGGTGCTAAGAAGTCCAGATTATATTCAGTGTTAAATACTGACCTGTACTGTACATTGACAGTGTTGCCACTTTATACCAATTCTGTAACAACTTCTTTATACATCTCATACATTCTAGTTACATTTAAATCAGGACTTAAGTATTCCCTTTGTGTCACACCCTACAGTAATGCGACTCTGCCCTTGGAAATGATTCAATGTGCTTTCTTCACTCATTGGATTTTGGAGTCCCTGATGTTTGATCTTTGTTAAAATGCACATTGTATATTACTTTTTGACTGACCAACTAGGTCTCTTGCATACTCCTACCTGCGTGCCAGTCACTTGTAAAAACTAAGAGAAAGACTTACGTTTTCTAGGGTCAACTTTCATGGTCCTCGGAGAAGATTTACACTCGGAGTTTTGTAAAATATAATGTTTTTTTCTAATTTCTTGCAGTGAATAAAATTAAATCATTATGGAATTCCGGTCATCGTTAGAAATCTAATGACAACACTTAAATTTACACTTACAGTCTTCATGTTTTACTTTCTTCGCAGCTATCTTTTTACTCGCAGTACTAATGTACTCACCACCACCCTTTTGAATATTCGTTTTCCATTGTTGAGGGTTACGCTTTCTCTTCCTGGACTTCTTATGAGTTGTAGCCAAACCGATGAGATGAGATAGAAGTGAGCAACTCTAAACAGCTGATCCAGTGTGAACTCTGTGCCAACATTCTGTAGATAGAGCCATCTAGTTCTAAACCTTGCAAACTTTTGCAGATAGAACCAAATTTACCTGCTTAATGACTGGAAACGGTAAATGATACGAATGCTGCTGTCATGGACAACGATAGTACATATCTTTCAGTACCATTTACAATCAAGAAATGGAATGAAAAGAGTGTAGATAGAACCCTTTGGTTTTCACCTGACCTGACCTGACCCATGCAGCTATTCTAGCCTATCGGCCCGAGGGCCTTGAGTGCTGTATCCAATGAATTCCGTACCAACTGCAAATGTGTTAGGGTGATTACAATGTTACCGTAGTTGGCCAGGATATGACCTGATTCAGGAAATACAGAAAAGATAGAAAATGAAACACGACGTTTGATTTTACAAACAATGCCTTTTAAATTGTGAGCGTGTTTATACAGATAGGAAGCAGCTGGAGAAACATAGAGTGGAGACCTTGCTAAATCTTCAGTACTCGGAATATACCTTTTCTACAGAAATACCCCAGTGTAAGGGACGAGTTCATTTTACGAGTTGTGTTGAGTCAACTATAGAACTTAACTTTGCCAATGTATTTCGAAACAGTTACTGCCACCTGGCGGTAATATTGTAAAAACTAGTGGTGTATTTTGTTTTTCAAGTGTTTATAAAATATCATGTATTTCGGTGATGTTGTAATGGTAGTAATGAGCATATGATTAGATTCATCATTTTTAGCCTATTTTCATTTTATGAAAAAATAGTCTTATGAGATCACCTTTTGTCCGTGTGTGTGTATGTGTGTGTGTGGGGTGGGGTGTGCCCCCTTATAGCATCTAAGCGGCTGGAGCGACTTTAATGAAACTCGGTAAGGCCATAGCACCATTTCGGCCGACCCCGATTGTGCCCTTCAAATATTATTACGTCTCACCAATCCTATATGGCGGCTTTGCGAAATATTTTACCAGCATTCAATATCTCCGAAACTATTACCGATATCACCGTGAAATTTTGTACGGTGATAAAGAGCCTTACTAGAAGGTTACCTATCAGACTTTCAAATAACTGGTAACTACAAAACCCACATGGCGGCCAAGTGAATGTGAGACTTTTAAATAGACTTTTCTCGCGATATGACCATCCAAACGTAATGAAACTTGGTACAGCAAATGTTTCTACACACTGTAATGCACTGGCATCTAATTTAGTTCAATTGTTTACATAACCCCAAAATGGCGGCTGTGCGAAATATTTCACTGGCTAACTATATCTCCGAAACTATTACCGATATCATCCTGACATTGTGTACGGTGAAAAAGGGCACTACTACAAGTTTATCTCTGTTACTTTCAGAAACCTGTAAAGTACAAAACGAACATGGCGGCCAAGTGAATTTGAAACATTTTAATAGACTTTTCTCGCGATTTAACCATCTGAGCGCAGTTTTTAAGTTTTTAAGTAATTTTGGGAAATGGAATTCACTATCAAAATGATTTAAATAACTAGCAGAAGTACCCGTTCTTCGAACGTGTTCGGTGTTAACACCAGACATTATCAATTGAGCTACTGTTGCAATGGTTAGCGGTTTGTCATTCCTTCATAAGTTTATCAGAACGAAGTTAGTTTTCTGGGAATGTTACACACACTGTTAATTTAAGGGCCTTACAATGTGGTTTTCGGAGATCTTTTATAGACTCCCGAATTTTGTGTCTCACATTGAGAAGCGCAACATACGTTTTGGTCGTCCTTCTAAGATAATTTTTATATTTCGTCTATTTTAGCATGTATTTTCAGAAGTTTTTCCCTATATCCACCTTTCTACAGTATGAAAAGTACGGTGAAGAGTTTTATAAATGATTGGTGTATTGACTCTCATGGATACCATACCTAATTTTACGATGCACCAAGCATCTGAACACGAGTTATAGGCGTACATAAAGATACACAGAAAGACAGACAGACAGACAGACAGAGAGTTCTATTGTCTACTACATATCACCTAGATATCCAAATATGGGTATATCTACCACACAGTATCAAAAAAATCAACATTACGATGAACCCGCATGTCGACAAAAAAAAAAAAAGATTAGTTAAAATGTGCTCTCAAACTCTAATTCACCTAACGTGTACTTCCTCACGTGGAAAAGAATGGAAAGCCTTGTAGACAAAACGCAATACACGTCACATAAAAACTGACCCTCTACGTTGTGTTAGGTCCCCATACACAGGAAGACCTCTTCCATAAATTATACAGGCTTGTGGTGCATGAAAATCCAGGTTCTTTAGCCTCAAATGGCCCAAATTTCTAAAAGCCGCAAACAATTCTGATTCAATTCAGGAATTTTTGAAAATAATGTTGCTGTTTGGAGATATAATAGACCTTCTGTACTATATGTCACACGTGAAAATTGCGTGAAAAATTTCTAGGTTACCCCCTGACCCCCTTAATTGCATTGATGAATTATACAGTCTAAGTTGGTTCCGTGATAACCTAATAGCCATTTGCAAACTTTCACAGGATGTAATAAATGGAGTGACATAACTTCTTACAGAAATAGATGTAAGTTGGATGCCACCCCTTGAGATAATGTTGTCATGGTTAGCGATTTGCATTCCTCCATTAGTTTGTTAAATTAAATTAAATTAGTTTTCTGGGAATATCTCAGAAACTGTTGGTTTTAGAGCCTTATAATATAGTTTTCGAGGACCCTTTAGGGCCCCCGAGTTTTGTTTCTGGCACCGAGGGGCTTTCTCTCGTCGTTGTACGCCATAATATAATAATAATAATAATAATAATAATAATAATAATAATAATAATAATAATAATAATAATAATAATATACTATAGGGATAGGAATATAATAGACCTGCCGTACCACACCCGCAGGTGTAAATCGCGTGAAAAAATCTAGAGTACCCCTTGACCCCCTTAAGAGCATTATACGTATTGATGAATTGTACAGCTTAATTCGGTTCCGTGATAACCTTCTAGCCGTTTTGCAAACTTTCACACTAATTTAATTGCTTGCCACGGTGGGTGAGTGGATAGCGTGTCGGTCTACAAACCCCATGATTGCAGGTTCGCTCCTGGCCGTCGTAAATGATTTTTTTTGAAAGGCGGCAAAAATACGACACGCATGTCATATGATGTTGGCATGTCAAAGAACCCATTTGAAATCAGTAGGCCGTGTTCATAATGGCAAAATTAATCTCGGGAGTTACCGCCAACACAAAGTTCCTCATTTCTCTACTAGAAAGCGCTATAGTGTTCAGGGAGCTTAGATATCTAACCTCCCTGACTTTCATAGTGATTCAAGAAACAACGAAATTTGACATGCAAGCTACCCTCTGGGTGTCAAATTACAAAGCTTGCATCCGGCACCCGAGGCCATACGATATTATTATTATTATTATTATACTAATGTAATTAATGGAATTGCATTGCGTCTTACAGCAATAGATGGACCTCTGAGAATCTGTTGCCGTGGTTACCGGCTTGCATTTGTTCATTAGTTTATTAAATGAAATTAGTTTTCTGGGAATATATCAAAAACGGTTGGTTTTAGAGCCTTAAAATGTGGTATAGGGTCCCCGAGTTTTGTCTCTCACATTGAGGGTTTGAAAATGAGCTTTGTCTCGTCCTTCCACGCCTATTTCAGCATGTATTTTAAGGTGGTAGACCCCTTTCTATGTGAGGTACGGAGAAGAGTTACATCAATAATTAGTGTCGTGCCTCTGATGGATATCTGTACCAAATTTTACATTGATACACCCAGCCGTTCTCGAGTTATAAGGGAACAAATTTGTCCACAGACAAACAATCAAACAGAAATTCAGACCAAAAAATTATTTTCGCGAGCATCCATCTTAAAACAGTCTGAAACGCGTAAATAACTCAAATTTCCGTAGAAATTCAGAAAAAAACCGACTAACTTCCATTATAGAGATATACTTCACCGCTCGGTGTTGACTGTGTTTTATTGCACAAATTTAGGTTTTACTCGCTAACCGTTGGAGATACACGAAAAGTGATAAAGACCCTTCGGATAGAAAATTGAATGTTAAAGCTCGTATGTGCCATCAAAAGTTTGCTAGTTCTTAGCGTTCTCTTAATTTGAATTGGAAATATGAAATTTTGAAACCAATTTGTGTAGTGATGTCACAAATGTGGGTTTTACTCGCTAACCGTTAGAGATACACGAAAAGTGATTAGGACCCTTCGGATAGGAAATTAAATTTTAAAGCTCGTGTATGCCATCAAAAGATTGCTATTTCTTAGCGTTCTCTTTTATTTGAATTGGAAATATGAAATTTTGAAACCAAAGGGTGTAGTGACGTCACTTAAATGGTCGCCGTTTTCTTTTAGTGCAAAATATCGAAATCAAAAGCTTCCTTTATGTAAACCTGGTAAATCAGCTACATCCATGCAAAATTCCACTTAAATCGGACCTGTGGTTCTTGCGTTATTGAGTAACACACACACAGACAGACTCACACCATCTCGTTTTTAGCCTATTTTCAATTTTGAAAAAAAAAAAAAAAAAAAAAGGCTTATGAGATCACCTTTTGTCCGTGTGTGTGTGCGTATGTGTGTGATTCGTGTGTGTGTGTGTCCCTAATAAAATCTAAACGGCTGGACCGATTTCAATGAAACTCGGAAGTTCATAGCACTATTCCGAGCGACTCCGACTATGCCCTTCGATTTCTTTTACGCCTCGCCAATCCAACATGGCGGCTGTGCGAAATATTTCACCAGCATTCAATATCTCCGAAACTATTACCGACATCACCCTGGAATTTTGTGTGGTGATAAAGGAAACTACTAGAAGTTCACCAATGTGACGTTTGAAAACCTGGTAACTACACAACCAACATGGCGGCCAAGCGAAGTTGCGACTTTAAATAGACGTTTCTCGCGATTTAACCAACCAAACGCAATGAAACTTGCTACAGTATATGTTTATATACATTGTAATGCACTGACATCTAACTTCGTTCAATTGTTTACATAGCATCAATATGGCGGCTGTGCGAAATATTTCACCGGCATTCTGTATCTCTGAAACTATTACTGGTATCACCCCGACATTTTGCACGTAGATAAAGGGCACTACTGGAAGTTCATCTATGAGACTTAAAAAACCCAGTCAACTACAAAACGAACATGGCGGTCAAGCGAAGTTGAAAGTTTAAAATAGACTTTTCTCGCGATTTAATGATCTAAACGCAATGAAATTTGGTACGGAAAATGTTTATACACATTGTAATGCACTGGTATGTAATTTAGTTCAATTGTTTACATAACCTCATGATGGCGGCTGTGGGAATTTTTCAATGATGTTTTTGTTTCTTGTGTCGTAATCATGCGATCGATTGAAAGTTTGAAAAATGAACCTACGCAATAATATTCCTTTAAAGGTATATGACTTTATAGCCTATACATATAACAACCCAACATGGCGACCATCCGGAATATTTCGACGGTTCTCAATATCTACGAATCTACTACAGCAATCAAACTGATTATTTTATGTTCATAGGGGTTATGTACATGAGTTCACCTATAGGACTTTCAATAACCTGGTGATCACAAATCCAACATGGTGGCGATCCGAAGTATAAATATTCACATGGTCGTTTCTCGCAATTTATGCATCCAAGTGCAGTGAAACTTGGTACAGTAAATCCTTGTACAAATGTTAATCCACTGGCATCTAATTTTTTCAATTGTTTCCATGAACACAAGATGGCAGCTGTGCGAAATTTTAAAATCATGTTTTTACTTCTTGTGTCCTAATCATGTGATTGAAGTTTGAGTACTACACGTACACAATAATCTTCATGTAACAGTACATAACTCTAAGCCCTACATATATAAAAGGCCAACCTGGCAACCATCCGATATATTTAGACGGTTCTCAATATCTACGAATCTATTACAGCAATCAAACTGAAATTTAGTAGTCTATGTTGATAGAGGAAATTAACATAAGTAGGATATATGAAAATAGGCTGTATAGTTCTTCACGGAACTACTTGTTATATATTAGTATGATGATGAACTTACAAATAAATTAAATATGTTTCCTATGATACTGCTTAATTTCACTAAAAATCACCAACTAAAACGCCGAAAAATACACTCAATTTTGCCGCCAACCAGGATGTAAACTATACACAGAACTCTGTAAACACATGTTTCAGACCCTAAGAATAAATACAGGTATAAATACAAATTGTTAGCGGTTCACGCGGAATATAAACGTGAGTTGAAATTATCTTCTTATATAAGCCTACCCTAATATTTCTGCTATTTGGCGTGTAAATAACGAAATAATCAATGATAAAGGCCTGTAACGGTGGATCGTTGCCTTGAATGTCTAAAGGTTCAAATATCGAGAGTAAATGAAAACCACTTTTCGTTATCTAGGAAGGACACAGTCCGGGGGTCCTTATGGGTTGAACCCTGCGCGGATAAATAAAACGTTACCGCACCCGGCCCACATCCGCACCACTGTTAATCACATCCGCCACGCATCCGCACGACTGTTACCCGCATCCGCCCCGCATCCGCTTGACTGTTATTCACATCCGCCACGCATCCGCACAGCTGTTATCCGCATCCGCTCGACTTTTTTCACCATTCCCACGTTTGTTATCCGAATCTACTGGCATAACATTCATAATCTAATTAGATAAAGCATAAATTACTAAAGCAAAATATTTAGACATTTGAGGAACAAGACATTCCCTTAGGCTTTGTATGCCATGTGCTATGTTTAGGCTTGCCAGACGTCCCGGTTTGGCCGGGACAGTCCCGGTTTTCAGACAACGTCCCGGTGTCCCGGCCGGTTTCCTTCACGTCCCAGAAAAAATTAAATTCGACTTTGTACATGACCAAAAACGTCTTAAGTAATTAATTGAGTAGGATTATTAAGGATAATCATAATATTGTCATTTAATTCTGCACTGTATGAAAAGTAAAACTATAGAAGAGTGATGGTTTTCTAGTAAATAATATTGTCATCGTATCGTCTTGTTTAACCAACCGTGACTATACGCGATGGGAGAGTCTCTCCGGGCGAGTCTAGTACTGGGTACTCGCTGCACAGTACACCCCCTCGTGCAATAACATTGGACTCGCCCACGTCGGCACTAGGCTTGCGATAGAGATGAAGATGAAACTCAGTCAGTTGTCAGTCCTTGTCAGCGGTGCGTGTTGCGTTAGCGAGCTAGCGCTGTTTTATTTATGTTTTAAGTTAAAAGTTTATTCTTTGTTTCAATTTATAATTGTCATTTATTATCTATGGCATTAGGAATATACTACCCTCTAAAACTCTAAAAACCAGTCAAGGGTGTGTACCCTTAAATAACCTAGAAGCGGGGGGTGGGGGGTCCCGGTTGAACATTTTAGATATCAGGCAAGCCTAGCTATGTTTAAAATGAATGTTTTACCGCCAGAATTTCAACCCTTTTCTGTTCGGAGTAGGGTTGCCAGACGTTCCGTTTTACCCGGAACAATTCCTTTTTTTCTTGTTTTGTTCCACATTCTGTTTTCATCCTTAACGGAACGCCAAATATTCCGTTGTTTTTTTTTTGGGTTAATTTGATAATATATTCTATTTCTCACCAATTTTCAAACGTCCCGCTTAAGAATTGATTGTAATATATAGCTTGTTTTCTGGTGATACAGGTGCAAGTTTGAAAGAGAAAATGATTTCTATGTCTGTGTCAAATAGATGAGTACTTGTTATAGATTTATTAGGGGCAATAAAATGAAGGAATATTGTAACGTGCCACCCCCTAGTGGCACTTCCGTTAACTGGATTACGGTGGGTAGAAGCACAACACAAATGGTTCCTTTAAAGAAAAGTATTAGCTTTATTGCTGGCCAGAAAGATACACCACACAATAGCAAATACAAGCAATTAGTATCTCACTCTAGTTTCCTCTTGTAGGGAATACTTCCCTTTCACTTGTGAATAAGCCACAGAAGTTAATCCCTCGAAATGAGGTGGGCCCGTGCGCTGGCTAGAAATAACTGCACTCAGCCTGCCACCGTACTACACACTGTTTCGCAATTCCCCACAATGACCTCTCTCGCACTGGAAAACACACATTCTTCAAATAGAGTCCCTCCGTAGGCTTCACACTCCTTCGCTGTCAAGAGAATCAGCTTCACTAGGGCTTCGCAAGTCACGTCACCAACTGTTGTCGCATTCACTCAAAAGCACTCTCCACCTCGCTGGCCAGGTCACTCTTATACAGCAGGCTGGTGACTCAATGAATGCTTCTAGACCCGTCCAGGATTCACGGCTTCTCGAGACTTCCATCACTAGCTGGGTCACTAATCTTCTGGACCATCACTTTTGTCCTAGTAGCCCTGTTGCGTAAGGCAGAGCGCAGCCCGGGGCAGCTGTGACTCACGCGGCGAGGCGACGAAACAAACCCACAGCCGTAACAATATCTTAGTCCTTGTGAAGTTAAAACTCAGCATTTTCCCCTCCAATGCGTTTACGGAGAGAGTTTTTTTCTGTCATGGATATCAAATGGAGAGATGATAGAAAAAAAGCTCCATTAGTTTGATAAAACAAGAATTGTTCACATATTACAATTATTACGAAAATTGTAGGTGAATTTTATCGGAAGGTTCTTATAAAAAATCCTTGCAAAGGGTCGTTCAAATGAAAAGCATTATTTTGTAAGTTTCTGATGTCATAGGCCTACTGTATATGATATGTCAGCAATATCTAGTTTTAATTTTGTGTATTTGATTATGTAATGCTTATTTAATACATATGTGTATTATTTTTTTCAACATTTGACAACCTTGATTAAAAATATACAATATTTTGGGACGTGTGTTCCGTTTTTCCATTCTTGAAATCTGGCAACCCTATTTCGGAATGTTAATTATGCTAATGACATAATTTGAATGAAATTAGCTTATTTTACATTAGTCATGAGAAAAACATAACGAAAAAATATGATACCGGTATGCCATAAACATCCGGGTCCCAATAATGATATTAAACAAGTTCGGATTATATTCTATAAACTATCCGCAAATTTACTCCAAATATTATCCACAGCTTATCCGCTATCCGCACAGCCATGCTTACTATATCCGCAAGGCAAGAACTTATGCGGATTTCCGCATCCGCGCAGGGCTTTACATATAGGCCAGCAGCTGCTGATGTTTTCATTATTGCGGGCAAATCTTAGGGTTATTCAGGATAACATTTATTAGCTCTATTCTGCATAGTGGCAACACTGGATGTCTGTCCCTAGTAAGAGACAGTTTTACTTAGGGCACAAGTAAGTGTTGAGGCTAATGACTCGAGTCTCACGGCTCGTAATGGCCTGTTGATCACCCGCTGACTGGCACCCGACAGCTTGCCTGAAAACTGATGTGTTGCTCTCTCAGCCTAAAGCAATCTAGACAAACCAGCTTCATAAGACACCACCCGCTATTTTAGAGCATAAATAGAAAATAAATGTAATCATTTTAATACCGTAATAATAGTCTAATAATTATAATAATAATAAAAATAACCTTATATTGTAAAATAACTAGCAACCCGCCCCGGCTTCGCAAAGGAACAGTTAAGAATGCATTACGTGATAAGCGCTTTTTCTTTCAATGTCAATGAAATACGACCTATATCCGTTTTACGTCTCGGCATGATGGGTTAAAATCACTGACTGGACTATTAATTCTATTATCATGGAGATGCAGAAGCCTCCGTGGCTTAGGCGACAGCATGCCGGCCTCTCACCGCTGGGTTGGTGGTTCAAATCCCGGTCACTCCATGTGAGATTTGTGCTGGACAAAGCGGAAGCAGACAGGTTTTTCTCCGGGTGCTCCGGTTTTCCCTGACACAAATTTCATTCCAGCAACACTCTCCACTATCATTTCATTTCATCTGTCATTCATTTAATCATTGCCCCAGGGGAGTGCGACAGGCTTCAGCAGCCGGCACAGTTCTTATCCTCGCCGCTAGATGGGGGCTTCATTCGTTCCATTCCCTGACCCGGTCGGTCGACTGGAAGCAGGCTGTGGATTTTAATTTTCATCTTGCAGATGCATGTGCAACGAATGTTTGTCAGACGTAATTTAAGAATGGCGAGGTGCATGAAACACAAATACCCCTTCCGTCCAATATAACTTGACTGTGTATTTTGCGGAACGGAAAGTTCACTGGGGAAATGAAGAAAAAGCCGAGTTGCACTTCCAGGGAAACTCCAAACACAACCACTCTTCTCTGAAGTCTTAACTCAACACGACTCGACAGTTTGCTGCTGGCTGTATCTAGGGTAATAGGCTCGCCCGCTAGCTAGGCTGTAACTGGGGTGTTAGGCTCGCCTCTAGCTAGCTCGTAAACTGTCGCCTCAGTAATTGAATGGAGATTGTAGGAAGAAATGAAAACGTATTAACACTTATCGTGGGCGATGTATTGAAGATAGAGATATGCTCTCCCGGATTTCTTTGTAGAACTTTTCATGTTGAATAATTCTTACGCTCATAGTAAATTGATATTTTTAACGGTTCGCCCAGCGTAAGCTTAAAAATCGCACGGACGCCAGGATTTTTTCGACTTTTTCACTGAAATCGTTACTGCTTGGCTTCCTTTGATAATAAATAAATTATTTTCTACCGAAACCTCCCTCGATATATCCTTTACAGAATGGTGAAAACCACATCTAAATCCATCCAATGGTTCTCGCGATTACCCGCCATCCAAGAATCGGGGACTTTCGTACTTAGTAGAGATTGGGAATAAATATCACCTTTTACTAAATCAGAAATGTATCGACAAATAATTGAGCTACAACGACGTTTGATGGCTTGAGACACAATGCAGATTACGCATTGCCCATTGAGCCCTCCCTGACTTACCTACCGACTTCATTCTGCCATCCATGTGTTAAAATAATTGTGAATAATTGTTTCACCAAGGTCATTCTTCCGGCCAAGCTGTGGCCGGCCGTAGTGAGGGGAGGAGCGAATCAAGTGCTTTAACACGCATGCGCCCAGGAGCCAGCTGCCTGCCCCATTGTAACATACAAGTGGCTGGCATTTAGTTTCAGCCAGAGGGATGACAGATCATAGGGAGTGCGTGGGTCGGGGTAAGGCCCTGTACTGGATGTTCTGCCAACCAATGAAGAATTAATTTTAGCACTAAGGTTCCGTAGTTGGCAGTCATGAAAGCTCACATAACCGACTGGTGGAAGCGGGAATAGTCTGTTTTGATTGATTTTCCTCGTGGTGTTGTTGGTTGTTTTGATTTGTTCAGTATTTTGATTATTTATTTGAATTTAATTGAGAGTCAATCATGCCACTGCAAGGGAGGACAAATTGCCAAGCACCGGGATGTAAGAATTATAATGATAGTAAGAACAATACGGCAATTTTCATCTGCCTGGTGTTGACCATGTGTAAAACTAGTGGGCAATATGGACTACTCTCGAATAAAAATATATAGAGAATAAATGTGTGCATTTCATCTCTTGTTTGTTTTCTTACCCATTCTCCTTTGCATTGCAATACAATTTAAGGTTTAGTGGTACGGGGAGGGGTGGGTGGCAGCCGGCATGCTAGGCAAAAAGTGAGGTTATGGCAATATAGTGTGTGCATTTGGACAGTTTTCTTTATATTCATCGAATATCCCAACAATTCTGTAGAGTAGGAGAGCATTTTTAACTATCCTAAACGTGAATTAAGCTCTAGAACGGCATAATGTATTATTTTCCTATCTGGACGTATATTTCAGCGCCTAGCGAAAGGCGCAGTTATGTGTGTTTCATTTTCATCAATAATCAATAACTCATCGCAGAACATACTGTTCAATTACGTGTAATAAAGGCTACATTCATATGGCTTTTTACTTTTTATGTTGCCAGACTTGTAAGTACAAACCATAATCTCTTATACTCACATGATCCTTGGTTTCAGCATTCGTTATATCCGTTGTGTGTGCTGTCAATACGAGAAATGATTGTTGCGGAGTGGCGAGGGTGTTTTAGTAATAATAATAATAAATTAAGGAGACGGACTATCACCAATCTTATTCAACATGGTATTAGACAAAATTATCAGACAATGGGAGGAACAAATTGAAGGAATACAGCTAGGAAGAACACGGGAAACTAAAACAATCATAAAATGTCTGGCATTTGCTGAAGACGAAAGGCCGGTCCATACTATGCCGCTGTATGCCAGTTGGCAAAGCCGAAACTGATGTAGACGTAAAACTTATCAATTTAATTGATTTTTACCGGGATCGTCCTATTTTTGGGATTGCCGTTTAAAAGAATATAAAGACAGGAATAAAAAACTTCATGCGCTATTGGAATTCGCGGTTAGTTTTGGAGTAGAAAAAGAGGAAATTGAAAGGAAAATTAAGAACTTTGTGTTCCATTTATCGCGCGAATTAAAAAAGAAGGAGAAAGTACCAAGACCGGCAAGGCAGCTGATGATGTCTACAAGAGTAAATGGTTCTATTACAACAGTATGCTGTTTCTCAAAGACAGGAATCGACCAAGGGGAATGACGGACACGCACATGCAGGTAAGATACAGAAATGTTTGAAATATGTTAATTTAAATAATTAATAATGAAAATAGCTTCATGATGTACAACATTGTGAACATTGTAAATGCTTTAACAATTTCTACAAAACTACGTACTTACAGTGAATGAATCATAATTTTCAATTCAAGCTGAAATAGAAAGTTAGTTTTTTTTACTTGTCGTATTGAAAATGTACCATTTCAAATGGAGAAATAAAATACTCGGCGAATTAATTTCTAACTGCCTGTGAATCATTAGTACTCCTTCGTGAAGTTCTGGGTATGTTAACCAATGCTTGATTTGAAGACATTTGTCTCCACAGTCCTGGGTTAATATCACCTGTGGCCGACGAGTCACAATAAAATATCCCGGGGGGATTGTATATGGCCCTAGAATTGCTTTTCCTCAAGAAATTATGTAGATGAAGTATTGCTAGAACTACTTTCGTAGCTCGTTGTGGTTCTAACATCGGCTTCCGTAATATGCGATATACACTGGATATTATCCCGAAATTGTTCATAATAAGGGTTTCATAATATTTCTGGAAAGAGGAAATGCATCATCTGCGACGAAAACAATCGGTGTGGCAAAGTCTCTTCCGGGTAGTTCACAAGGGGGAGGTAGAAAAAGTGTATTTTCCTGAAGAGATTTTTGGAAATTCGTTTCACTAAATACACCCCCATTCGATATTCTTCCTTGGCAACCAACATTCACATAAATGAAATTATAGTTCGCATTTACAACAGCAAAGAGGACGATACTAAAGAAGCCTTTATAAAATTGAAATATTCTGCCCCACTGTTAATTGGTGCTTGCAAACTGATATGCTTCCGGTCAAACGCGCCAACGCAGTTTGGGAAATTCCAATTATCATTGAACTCCTTTGCTACCGTTTTCCACTCAAATTCATTTTGCCGCATCTAAAAAAAAAAATGACAGTAGGCCATATTTTATATAGAATTTTATTGGACGTGCCTATCACCAACTTGGTTTCTTGTCTTTCTAGGACCCGAAAATATCTGAGGATGTGGAGGTCACTCAGGAAGAGACCCAGAATGTCATCCAGATTGAAGAGAGTCCCGAGAATAGTAGATCAACTCCCAAGACCGGTGGAAAACATAAATCACTCTGGCCACCGCATGCACAATCACGCTCGAAGAAATGCAAGATGTCGGCCACAGAAGAAGCTCTTTCTATTATGAAAGAGAATCAAGATCGCAATAAATGCACATTGAAAGATCAATATACTGCTTTTGGGGAAGAAATATGAATGCGTGTAAGAGACTTTCCATCGTCACATGCCAGAAATATAGTGAAACATATGATCAGCACCACTTTATTTGAAGCAGAGATGGGGAAATATGACCTACCAAATTAATTCCCCATGACTAATTTACAGTCTCATTATCATTCACCCCAATTTCAACAGCCTTCGTATTCCAATTCACAATTTCAATTATCTTCAGTACCTGGATCCATTCCTAGTTACCCTCCACATTCTCAACAGCCTTCGTATTCCAATTCACCCCACATTTCACAATATCAATTATCATCAGTACCTGGATCCATTCCTGGTTATCCTCCACATTCTCAATAGTCTTCCAGTGAAATGTCAGCAACCAATCAACCCCAACAATCAGTGACAAGCCCTACGTCTACCCATGACTGTGATTCCATTGAAAGTATTTTCATGGAATTACATTGAGGTTTCCAAATTAAGGGTTTGTATTTTATACCTCAATACTTGTGTTTTATTATGCCTATCTTGATATGTACTGTGAGTTATTTTTCAGAATAAATGTATTTATTATTTAATATAATGCTTTTAATTTTTACCTTAATGTAATCTTGTAAAACGCTGATTATGGCATCACAAACATTCGGGATGATTTTAGAAATTGTTTGCTTCGAAATCTTGAACATGTACCTTAACGAATGGTAGGAATCCCCAGTTGCGAGGAATCGCAAAGTAACTGCTAGGCGTTCATCGGCAAAAAATAGCTCTTCTAAACGATGTAACTTCCTTCTTGATTATTGGTGCAATCATTGTCAGAAGAACTTCAAAGTCAGTTGTTTTCACACGAAAATAGTTTTTAAAACCACATCCAGATCTGATTTCGAGATTCAATTCGTCCATATCGTCCAATACTAAATCCTTCATTAGGTCCTCTGTTCCATAACGTGCTCTGCTTTGAAGACTTGGACGTACCCAAGATCGTCGTTTGCTCCGTTCGCGACGTTTTTCTTCGCTGTCAATTATGATAACAGCGTATGAAACGATTAGTAAATCCTCCTGGGGGAACATTTTTGTTCCACTAAATGCCAACACTGGCGTGGACAGGAGAACTACCACTGGCCTTGCCGATTCGGCTTTGCCAACTGGCCTTGCCAAATGGCAAACAGCGGCATAGTGTGGACCGGCCTGAAGCCATACTCAGCAATTATACCCAGGAGGCAATGGAAGCACTGAAACGCTTGCATGAAATAGCTGCCCAAACAGGTCTACAAATATCTTACGAGAAGTACCAATACATGGAACGACAGACCAACGATGTGCAAACCATACAAACGATATATGGACCCATAAAAAGAGTCGAAAAATTCAAATATTTAGGGGAATATACGCAAATAGGAGGATCAAACAAGGCGTCTAATATAGAACAGAAAGCATACAAACTCACATGGTCAATTATAACAAGAAAAGCGTATCAAGACAGGCCAAACCTAGACACTACAAAACAATCGTACTTCCAGAAGCATTATATGCGTCAGAAACGACAACAATTGGAGCATCAGGCATCATAGAAACTGAAAAAATAGAACGCAAAATTCTCAGATATATATTTGGAGCAATACACAGAGATGGTATATGGATGAAAAGTCTTACCAAAGAGATATACGAGCACACAAACAGACTCACCGATATGATCAGAAAACGCAGAATAACCTTTTGCGGGCACATACAGAGAATGAGCAACAACAGACTTACAAAGAGGATATTTGATGTAGTAAACAGCTCAAACAGGAAAACTAATTGTTATCGTGAGTAAGACTTAAGGCAGGTGGGGATCGACAGGCAGATTATTGGAGACAGAGGAGAATTCAGAAACAACATTAATAATACAAAATTTAAAGCAAATGAAAAGATGAAGACAAGAACATTGTGGACAGAACAACGGAAACAGGAACACAGTCAATCGATGAAGAGATTTTGGGAAGAGAAGAGGAAGAAGGGAGAGAAGTGAAAATTGTTTCATCATGAGATATTAAAGTTCAAACACTGTCCATAGGGGCAAAAATTATATAGGCCTAATAATAATAATTATTATTATTAATTAAATAATTATGCCAAACTACGACACTACAGAGTCCGCCAGAAAAATGTGTACACGTTTTGTCAGACGATATCGGGATATGGACATTGACAACTGTTATCACTGTTTTAAAATGTTGTAGTCTTATCTTTCGCTCAACAGATGTCGGTACTTACATCACGATAGTGGAAAAACGAAATGGGTGGAGCACGCTTGACGTTCGAGCAGCGAAAGTACATTCTGAAGTGGTTTATCAACTTTGGTAATGCCGTTAAAGTGCAACGTCAGTGGAGGAGGGAATTTGAAACAGAACCCCCAACACGCCTAACAAATAAACGCATTACTGGGAAGTTTGAGACGCATGGAACGATTTGTCATATTCACAAAGGAAGATCGGGAAGAACGCGTACAGCTACTAACTTAGACCTGCTTTGTCGGCTCACGTGTTGGAAAGGTTTGCTAATTCTCCACAGAAGTCGGCTACGCAATGTGCGCAAGATGAACAATTTCTGACGAAGTTAGTGTGGTCTGATGAAGCCCAGTTTAAACTTAATGGAACAGTGAATCGACATAACTGTGTCTACTGGGCTCCGGAAACTCCGCATGTTCATGTGGACAAAGGGGGTCAATCTACCAGGGGTTAATGTCTGGTGCGGACTGTCGTTGAGGGGCCTACTAGGACCCTTTTTCTTTGCTGGTACTGTCACTGTAGCAGTGTACTTGGGAATGTTACGCACATTAATTTTACCAGCTGTACGTGCGCTTTATGGAGCCGATGATGAAGTCTTCTACCAACAGGACGGGGTGCCACCACACTACCATGTAGCAGTAAGACCTTTTCTGGATGACAATTTGCCAGGACATTTGATTGGACAAAGAGGGCCCATTGAGTTCCCTCCACGGTCGCCAGATCTTACCCCTATGGACTTTTCTTGTGGGGAACTGGGAAAAATCAAGTCTATCGACGTAAGTCACACACGCTGGAGGCCCTTCGCCAGGGGATTACAGCGGAATGTGCAGCGGTCCCCATTCAAATATTGATGGACCGCTCGTCGTTCTGCTATGTGTCTGGCAGCCAACGGTGGTCATTTTGAACATCTCATGTAACCATATGTTTGTATGAAGACAGTACTACATGTGTAATCAAAATTTTAATGTAAAAGAATCACAAAATAAATAGTTTTTGTTCCGTAAAGAGTGTATACATTTTTCTGGCGGACTCTGTATATTACAGTAGTCCTACCAGAAGCCTTATACGCTTTTAAACGACAACAATCAAGAGAAGAACAAATATCAAGGATTAGAAAAACAAGAGAGAAAAATACTGAGAAAGATCTACGGGCCTGTTCAGAAAGAGGGAGACGTTCCATCTTGTCTTTTGAAGCATAAGCTCGGTGGATGATATCCAGTCATATTTTCTCTGAAAGTTCTGTAAAAGAGTGGTATGATGTGGTACGAGCATTGCCCGTCCCAACGTTTTCAAATATGTATCTTACCTGGATGTGACTTCTCGACATATGAAACGACCGCCTGGTGACTTGTTTCCCATTTTGAACACGAGATGGCAGTTGCTGTCGGACTTCGGGGTTTCTTCACGTGGTTCCTTCTTCACCACTAGGGTGTGTTGGTAGTGCCTTATCAACTCATCCTATTCCAGTCATATTTGTAGACTATTATTATTCTACGTCATGAAACAAAGGACTGTGTATACATGATACCGCCAAATTAATTACTTAATAATCACATTGTTGCTTGAGGTGTCAAGCTGTGATTGGACAATTACATTAACATGAATGCAATGCTGTTTCTGACGCGAATTTCTCCGCCATCTTGTGGTAGTCTTTGTCTGTCGTCAAAGAAAACAAGCCGGCCGCTGGTGTGAAGGAGTATCTCTACGTAAGCTGGGGGCTTCGCCCCTAGCTGTTACAAAATATGAATACTTATTAAACTAAGGAAATGCATGTGCTACTAGGCTGTTATTTAATAATTTGCACGGAAGATGACGTGTGATCTGCGTATATTCCTGCCTACAACAAGGAAAGCCTCCTGGATGATCGAAGCGGATTCTGTGTTCTACCGAAGCAATATGCTGGCAGTTCATATCTCTTATATTATTTAAAAGGTGTTAATTATTTTATTTTCATTGTGTCTCCACAGAAAAGTTTTTTAAGGTACGTAATGTTATTCTAAAACTTATATATATTTTATTATGGGAGCTCCAATATTGGCCTTGCATGTATGTTGTGATGCTGTGTTTGTTTCGCCTGGTGGGCCTAATTTACTTCTATTTTAATAATGTTACCAGATATATATATATTAATTTTGTTATTTTTTTCTTCGTACCTTCTGGAGACACATTTCTAGTTTATTTTACGTTTTAATTTATTATTTATTTTCTTTTGGCAATCTTGGGATTGGCATATTATTAATCTGTTTTACGATCCGATGCTCCAGCCTCATGTTAATATTATTTAGACGTAATTGTTTTCTTCATTTCTTTCCGGTGATTTTAAAATTAATTTAATGCTAATTGTTTGCCGTAATTTCGATTTGACATGTGGTCGTCTGCCCCTGTGGCCATGTTTGTTTTTTGTTTTGCCGAAATGCATTCTGGTCTCGAGGGCAGTCTCTTGGCGTCAAGCGGTAAACTCAAACGTGTTCTGGTGTTAACTTAATATTTTTTTAAATTTAACTCTGTTGGTTTAACTTTGTGTTTTTGGTGAATGTTCCTGTGTTTTTCTCCGTCATGCAAATTACTGATTTATTTTCTGATCCAATTTTATTTTATTTATTTTATTTTAAATTTTTCGTTTTATGTGTGGCCTGGATCTCTGCATGTCGGATCGGTATTGCATTCCCTTGTAAATTATCAAGCCCTTTCTCATTTAATTATGCCTGTATATATATTTTTTTTTAAATCTTCGGGCTTTAACATTTTAATTTTTATTTAATTCTTTTCTGTTGTTTGCTTTGCAAGCAGACATGTTAAGCCCTTTCTTGCCTTTATTGTAATTTATGCTGGCGGATGCATGTTCTGTTTTCTGGTGGAGGTGTTCTTTTAAATTTTAACAATTAAATTCTTATTTTAAATTTTTAAGCAACTGTTGTGGCATTATTTCGTCGACGACAATTCCATTGGTCATTGGGGGGTGTCTGTAGAATAGCCTGTGCGTTACCCTTCTCCACTTTCCTTCCACCCCTTTGCTGTTCTTCTGTTGGGGCATGTCATCTGGAGGTGATTTTGCAGTGGAAGCGACCCGGACCTCTAAATAAAGGTAAGTAGGCCCATCCCGTTCCCCGGTGGTGGTGGCAGTTTGGTAGCAGACCGCGCTCGAGTTCGCTTCCGTGACTATCCCCTCCTCAATACCCGCAGGCTCGTTTTATGGACCCTTCTGATGCTGATGGAGCGGTTGTTGATGGGATCTGTCATGTCAGTGCACTTGATGTTATGTAAAGCTAATCCTTGTCGTTTGTTTAATTTCATGTTTGCCTCTGAATATCCATGTGGTGAGATGTAAGTGATCGGGTCAAAGCGAGGTGTTTGCTGCTGTATTTTATCCTGTTTGTATGCAACATTCCCACTGAAAAAGATGCTCGGTAAGTGGCTGGCATGTGTTCTTGGCATGGGAAACGGGGATTCGTTAATATTCTGATAGCCTACATGCTACGAGTGAAGGCATCCTGGAGCCCTGTCTGATGCTGTTCGCCATGTGCTTTGTGGCAATTTTTGTAATTTATCTTCCTGTTCTCGAGCCAAGCAAACGATGACTTCTGCAGTTCTGGGCAGCATTGTGCATGATCTTGTATTATAGGTGGCGGCTGTGTTCGAGTGTCAACCTAATCTATGGTGTCGGTAATTGGTAGTTATGGTATTGTTGTGAAAGTGTAAACTGTCCTCGTAATTCCTAAAATTTGTTTCTTTCTGTATTGTCTGTCTGCATTCTGCGTTTTTCAAAATGGCCGACAATAATAGCGTTTTTGATTTAATTCACTTAAGAGATAACCTTGAGAATTTGGAGAGTTCTTCTGGGGTTGAACGTGAATCACCTCCGTTTACTAGGTCTGAGGTTTTGGGATCGATTACTAGTAGTGGTTTGCCTGTCCCTCTATTGTCTGGTTCTGGCTCGCCCAGACCACTTAACCCTGGATACGGTCATTCTTCTCATGTTAGGTCACCTAATGATTTCCTGGGTCCTGCCGACCCATTGCATCTGAGTTCTTTCTCTGGCAATGTAAATGTTTTGTCTCCTGTAGTGGGTATGCGAGTGAGCTACCCTGGTAATAATGTCACTTTTCCTAATGCTACATTCTCGCCTACCGTTAATTATGGGTCGATTCCTCATCCTATTTCTAGTTTCTTAACTATGTTGAAGCATTTCAACCTAGATGACGTTACCCAGGTGATCCTGTTTTTAAAGCAAGTGGTCGAATTGAGTAACCATGCATCAATTTTTGGGATGTCGGAAAATCAGATTTTCCAACTGTTATATCCTGTTGCATCCGGTATGCTGCGCGATAAGCTGATTGAAGCTATTCACCTCCATATGTCCTTAGCCATGTTTATTAGGGAAGTGTTGTGGTTTTTTGTCCCTGCGAGTGCCCTAAGTACTCTTGAGCAAAAGTTTTTATATCGTGTCCAAAGGTTGGACGAGTCACTTAACGACTATGTCAGTGACATCAAGGTGTATGCCCAGGTATTTGCATCCCCTTTAACTGAACGACAGTTGGTGTCATCGATTGTAAATGGGTTTTCGCCTCAATATAGGTCATACATGACTACGTGTACCAGGCCTTCGTAATTTGTCGAGCTGAAACAGGTCGTTATAGAGGCTATGGCTGTGAAACATGCAGATTCCCTTCGTGTAGCTAATGTTCCTCCTCCCTCCTTGATGTCTCGTCCCCCTCCTACCTTGATGTCTCGTCCCCCTCCTAAGGTTATGTTTCATCCAAGACCCAATATTAAGTGCCACACGTGCGGAGGCGTGGGACACGTTAAGAAGGTGTGTCCGAGTAACCAGGTTGTGTATCGCCAATGACGGGATGTTGTGGAGACCAATTCGGGTGTTACTTCTAAGGATATTTCTGTGCATGAGAGTTTGGGAAAACCCTGTGAAGTTTCAGGTCGCCCTACTGATGAAAATCTTGGTAACTCTTTGAAAAGTAATTCATCACGTGCTAATTCTGCTTATGTCTCTGACCTACCTAACCTGTCAGTGAGCAATGTCGTGGCAAGTCAGCCTAATTCTAAACATAATGTGGAACCTGTGGTGCGGGTGTCCTCGTCATCTAATTGTAATCGTTTTAGAGTGAGTAATGATTTTGGAATTTCTCCTGTGGCTAAAGGAATATCCCCGTTTATTGAAATTTGTGTTAATGACGAGCCCATTTCTGCATTGCTTGATTCTGGTAGTGTCGCATCCTTTATAAGCGAGGACTGGTTTTTATCTATGAAGAGTGTTGGCAAATTTCCTGAGTTAGAGCCTAACAATGAATCTTTTATTTCGGAAAATTGTTCAAACTTAAATATTTTGGGTAGTGTGACAGTCAAAATCCATATTCTAAATTTTTCTTGGAAGTTTACATTTTTTGTTGGCAGAAATCTTTCTTGTTCTGTGGTCATTGGAGCTAATTTCATGTCACACGTTGGTATGCTTCTTGATTTTGTTGCTCGCAACTTATGGTTTAAGTTTAATCCGCAGAGTAAATTATCGTTTAACCCGGTTTTATCTTCCCCTGCTGTCAATTCTGTTAGTGAACCTGTGACTATTGAGGATCTCGATCTGGAAAATTTAACGAGTCTTCAAAAGGATGCCATCAAGAGGTTATGTCAGGAGTATAGTGATGTATTTACTGACAAGTTGGGTGTAACCCATATGATGGAATACAAGATTGAGCTAACCGATTCTGTGCCGGTGCGATCCAGCCCGTATCGCCTTGCACCACCCAAGATGGCTGAACTCCGTAAGATTATCGATAAGATGTTGGAAGAAGGTGTAATCCAACCTTCTATCTCTGCCTACTCATCCCCTGTATTTCTTGTGCCAAAACCTAACGGTGGTTTTCGGCCGGTGGTCGACTATGGGGCTCTTAATCAAAAGGTTGTTTTAAAATCCATTCCTTTGCCGGACCTTCATACTTGCTTTAGTTGGTTTCGCAACGCGAAGGTGTTCACGATCCTCGATTTAAATTCTTCTTACTTCCAAATTCCCCTCTCTCCGGAATCCAGGCATGTTACTGCTTTTTCCACTGACTGGAACCTGTTTGAGTATGCCCGCGTCCCGTTTGGCCTATCCACCGGAGCCACTGTGTTGAGCAGACTTCTGGACAAGGTGTTTTCAGAAATTAAATTCAAATTTGTGTACCACTATCTTGACGATGTGGTGATCTATTCTGAGTCCTTCGAGGAACACGTTGATCATCTGAAAGTTGTACTTGATCGGTTGAGTGACGCTGGCCTTACCGTCAAATTGTCCAAGGTTTCCTTTGCCAAGCCCAAAATTTCCTTCTTGGGTCATATTTTTTCCGCATCTGGTATCTCCGTGGACCAATCTCGTACTCAGGCCATCAGAGATTTTAAACCACCCAAGAACGCCAAGGGTGTCGCTCGTTATATTGGTATGGTGAACTTCTTCCGTAAGTTTATCAGTAACTTTGCCGACCGTGCTGCTCCTCTAAATCAGTTACGCAAAAAGGCTGTGAAGTTTGAGTGGGGTCCCTCTCAGCAGGCAGCCTTCGAAGATCTTAAGCTTGCGCTCTCTAACGCCCCTGTATTAGCTATTCCGGATTTTGGGAAGCAGTTCATTGTGCAGACTGATGCGTCTGGTCGTGGTGTTGGTTGTGTCCTACTGCAAGAGTCTGATCTGGGTAGGCAACCCATTGCATACGCTTCTCGTACCTTAACGGACGCAGAGAGGAAGTATTCCATATAGGAACTTGAGGGTTTAGCTGTGTTGTTCGCTCTGGAAAAATTTCGTATGTATCTTGAGCACACTAAGTTTCTCCTTGAGACCGATAACCAAGCCTTGAGGTGTTAGGGAAACCCCGTAAAACTGGTAGGATTGCCCGATGGGCAACTAGGATTCTGTCATTCCAGTTCACTGTCCACCATATTCGTGGGTCCGAAAATGCGGTAGCTGATTCATTAAGCCGTATGTATGAGGAAACAGCCGAAGAGGAAATTCAAGGATGTGAACCCGTAAACCTTGTGTCCCCTGTAAATTGTGTCAATGCGGTTCTCAGCAATTCCCCTGTGCTCTTTGAAGATGTGAGGCGATTCCAGAAAGAAGATCCCTCCTTATCTAATCTAATTGACCGTATCAATTCTGGTGAAGTGATCAAGCCTTACTCTCTAAAAGATGGTGTATTGTGCTGTTCGTCTCGTCATGACCGTCTACCTAAAATTGTGCTCCCGTCGGTCCTCATTCCGGAAATCTTTCGTTACTATCACGAATCTCCTATTGGTGGCCACCTAGGAGTATTCAAGACCCGTGCTAAAATCAGACAGTTCTTCATTTGGCAAAGTATGGATGGCGACATCAGGAGGCTCATTAGAAATTGTGCTGCATGTAGTATTAGCAAACCTCCGGTTTCTACTAAAGTTGGCCTGTTGTCATCTGAACCGGCTTCTAGACCCATGGAGAGGCTTTTTATCGACCATGTTGGTCCGTTCCCTCGCTCTGGTCGGGGAAACTAATTTGCGCTTGTTTGCACTAACGGTTTCACCCGGTTTAGTTGGATTTTCCCCACCATACAGGCTACGACCAGTTCCGTCATAATGTGTCTTAATTCCATCTTTTCATCTTTTGGGCCATGTCAGTTCCTGGTATCAGATAATGCCAAGTGCTTTGTATCTCATCAGTTCCGTCAATTCTTATTTGATTATGCTATTTCGCATGTATCCACCACTCCCTATTTTCCTAACCCGTCTCTCGCTGAGCGAGTCAATCGTAATATCCGTTCTGCTCTGATTGCTTTCCACCACGACGATCATTCCAAGTGGGCTTCTAATTTGCATTGGCTCAATTTTGCTTTCAACACCGCTGTGCATGAGAGCACGCAAGCTACCCCTTTTTCGTTAATGTTTTCTTTTATGGCTAATTCTCCGTTATCTAATCTGTGGAACCTGCACGATCTCCTTCCAGACAGTTTCACGCCCGAGGATATGAGGGCGAAATTCGACAAGGCTAGAGAGAGTATTAAGGTATCACATGACCAACTTGCCAAGCGACACAATGCCTGTCGCAAGCCAACTGATTTGGAGATTGGAGATGTTGTGTACGTTCGCAATTTCGAGCCCAAGGGCGCCAGTAATCTAGTTTCAAGCAAGTTGACCCCTCGTTTCAAGGGCCCCTGTTATGTAGAGGCATTCCTGACTCCCGTTACTCTTCTTGTTCGAAACCCTAAGGCCAACAAAATTTCCAGAGTGCATATGTCGCACATTAAACGAGGTGGAGACGTTTCTAGTGAGGAAATGCTACCATAAATTTTGTAAACTGATTTTGTATAATGTAGAGTATTCCTAACCTTCATTGAAGCCTTCAGGCATCTGTTCCTTCTGGAATTTTGAACTGGATATGAAAACTCTGCTGGGATACAGACTGTAACTGTTGGGTAATTCCCAATTTAATGGTAACTTGTAAAATTGAAACTAAATTTTGATGTTTTCATAGAAGATGCTAACATGTAAGTTGGACTCGGTGGGAGACCTAACTCATGGTCATCTTGTATACCTGATTCATTGGGATTTGAGTGGTCATTCCTCTACCGTAGTTCCTTCTAAATGTATAGTCGTTTAACTCAGGTAATCTTGAAAGGTACTTCTAGTCTGTAAAAAGGTAAACTTGATAATGAAATTTTGTAAGCACGGATCTAGGGCATGGTCAGAAATATTTTCTTCATATAAATTCAACTTTGTTTCTCTCTTGAAAATATAGTAAGAATTAGTAATTTCTGTAAACTTTTATTTTTGAAATTAGATTAACTTCTATTTTGTAAATGGCTGCCCCAGCTTCGCATGATAACTGGCCCATTGCTTCCACCTACTTCGTCTAAAGCTAACTACATTGGACTTCTGGAAATTTACCTAACGTGTCTCGGACTATGAAAGCACTGCTGGTGCTGGTGTTCTGCGTTTCTGAAGACTTATGGACACAGTGAAGCTGTTAACTAAGTGGTTTGCGAGGTGATCTATTATCCCTTCACTGATAATCTGACCCTGCACTCTTCCTAACCAAAACGATGCGGTTTCGTCCATCTATTGGAGTTAACTGGTGAACATTATCATCTGGAAACATGCTTGGTGAATCGACTAGTTTTGGAGTACTGCCTATGCCTAGGCATATTCGTGAACGGTGTTCACGCTTAAGGGAGGGAGGCTGTTACGTGCATTGCCCGTCCCAACGATTTCAAATATGTATCTTACCTGGATGTGACTTCTCGACATTTGAAACGACCACCTGGTGACATGGTTCCCATTTTGAACACGAGATGGCAGTTGCTGCCGGACTTCGGGGTTTCTTCACGTGGTTCCTTCTTCACCACTAGGGTGTGTTGGTGGTGCCTTATCAATTCTTCCTATTCCAGTCATATTTGTAGACTATTATTATTCTACGTCATGAAAGAAAGGACTGTGTATACATGATACCGCCAAATTAATTACTTAATAATCACATTGTTGCTTGAGGTGTCAAGCTGTGATTGGACAATTTCATTGACATGAATGCAATGCTGTTTCTGACGAGGAATTCTCCGCCATCTTGTGGTAGTCTTTGTCTGTCGTCAAAGAAAACAAGCCGGCCGCTGGTGTGAAGGAGTATCTCTACGTAAGCTGGGGGCTTCGCCCCTAGCTGTTACAAAATATGAATACTTATTAAACTAAGGAAATGCATGTGCTACTAGGCTGTTATTTAAAAATTTGCACGGAAGATGACGTGTGATCTGCGTATATTCCTGCCTACAACAAGGAAAGCCTCCTGGATGATCGAAGCGGATTCTGTGTTCTACCGAAGCAATATGCTGGCAGTTCATATCTCTTATATAATTTAAAAGGTGTTAATTATTTTATTTTCATTGTGTCTCCACAGAAAAGTTTTTTAAGGTACGTAATGTTATTCTAAAACTTATATATATTTTATTATGGGAGCTCCAATATTGGCCTTGCATGTATGTTGTGATGCTGTGTTTGTTTCGCCTGGTGGGCCTAATTTACTTCTATTTTAATAATGTTACCAGATATATATATATTAATTTTGTTATTTTTTTCTTCGTACCTTCTGGAGACACATTTCTAGTTTATTTTACGTTTTAAATTATTATTTATTTTCTTTTGGCAATCTTGGGATTGGCATATTATTAATCTGCTTTACGATCCGATGCTCCAGCCTCATGTTAATAGTATTTAGACGTAATTGTTTTCTTCATTTCTTTCCGGTGATTTTAAAATTAATTTAATGCTAATTGTTTGCCGTAATTTCGATTTGACATGTGGTCGTCTGCCCCTGTGGCCATGTTTGTTTTTTGTTTTGCCGAAATGCATTCTGGTCTCGAGGGCAGTCTCTTGGCGTCAAGCGGTAAACTCAAACGTGTTCTGGTGTTAACTTAATATTTTTTTTATTTAACTTTGTTGGTTTAACTTTGTGTTTTTGGTGAATGTTCCTGTGTTTTTCTCCGTCATGCAAATTACTGATTTATTTTCTGATCCAATTTTATTTTATTTATTTAATTTCAAATTTTTCGTTTTATGTGTGGCCTGGATCTCTGCATGTCGGATCGGTATTGCATTCCCTTGTAAATTATCAAGCCCTTTCTCATTTAATTATGCCTGTATATATATATATATATATATATATATATATATATATTATTTTTTTATCTTTGGGCTTTAACATTTTAATTTTTATTTAATTCTTTTCTGTTGTTTGCTTTGCAAGCAGACATGTTAAGCCCTTTCTTGCCTTTATTGTAATTTATGCTGGCGGATGCATGTTCTGTTTCCTGGTGGAGGTGTTCTTTTAAATTTTAACAATTAAATTCTTATTTTAAATTTTTAAGCAACTGTTGTGGCATTATTTCGTCGGCGACAATTCCATTGGTTATTGGGGGGTATCTGTAGAATAGCCTGTGCGTTACCCTTCTCCACTTTCCTTCCACCCCTTTGCTGTTCTTCTGTTGGGGCATGTCATCTGGAGGTGATTTTGCAGTGGAAGCGACCCGGACCTCTAAATAAAGGTAAGTAGGCCCATCCCGTTCCCCGGTGGTGGTGGCATGATGTTTTTGATGAAGTCCTCTTCTATCTCCTTCAGTCTGTTTTTTCTTAGTCTCATTTTTACCTGCGGATTATTATTCTCGAAGAGTCTTTTGTATCTTGTTGAATTCTTCCCATTTTCGGATATGGTGTATTCTTTGGAATACACGGTCAGTCAGAGTTAGCCTTTGCTGCTCTTTCATCTATATGTTCCATTTAATTTCTATTTCCCTGTTCGCAGACACCAACATTGATTCCTTACGTTATATTTTTTCCGTACCCTTGCCTATGTTTTATAAGTCTGTTCTAGATATATATCTTCCATGGACAACCTAGCGGCATCTGGCAGCTAACCTCAGAAGTTCCTCAATATCTCCATGCTCAAGAGGACTTCCTTACCAATCGAACAATCAGGCTTCGTCGTCGCCAGCTAACACCTGCTTGACGACACCGCTCTAAGAAGAATTCTATGTTCTTTATAAGAATTTTATTTTTCTTATGTTGTATACCATGAGGTACATTCTATTGTCTACTACCCCCACCCTTTTTCGCCTCCTTGGTCCCTTCGTGCTTCGTTGAGCCGGTCTCACTTTGCGTCAGACGTCAAACATACAGTTGGGGCTCTCTCACAAGCTTGTCTCCGGTGCTCGAGAGACATTTTAAATCAGACGCCAGGTCTGTATTTTAGATCAACGGTTACAAGGAACCATCGCCTACTCTACAAAAATGATCTAAGTACAAAACTTCAATATTCTTAAACATGTTTTAGTGCTTTTAATACAATTTTATAGACAGTGTGAAGAATTGCAAACTATTGTGCAATAACCGTCTTCAAGATATTTTTTCTTATCATGCTTTAACTATCTATGCTGGCTTTATAGAGTGAAATCCAGTACGTCTTGTACTAAATGATTGCGATTACCTTCCCACTACGAGGGGATTAATTCATACTACCCACAGTCTATAAAACTTAGCCTTTTTCGCTGTGGGAACTATCTTGCCCTATTCAACTGTCTTTACCGCCCTGGAACTTTCTATATGAAACATTTTTTTCTACCAGTAAAGCAATCTAGTAATTTTCCACTTCTAAATATGGGAATACTTTTCCTCACTGAGGAATTTACGTTACATAAACTGCTGGTCAACACCTAATTTGCTTGCCTCCGTGGGAACAATGCCTCATCATTCAACTGCAACTCATAAACTTCTTAACTCAATAAATTCGGTCAAGCTCAACTTAAACCAAGTGTTCTACATAACCGCAATAACTTTCTCCTGTTTTACGAACTCACACACCTTGCAATAGTGAAGTTTTTCAACTTGTCAACACACTATCAGTGCTTCGGTTGTGTGTGCTAACTATCTTCAGCGCCGCGTTCTACGAGAGCAATAAAATTGGCCAGAATATTATGTTTCCATCCTCCTTTTCCAAACACCTTCTACTAACAAATTTCTAATTAATTTATGTACCTAGTTATTTCTCTATGAGGCCTCGCCCTAAGTTTGGCGCCCTCCCATTTTTCTCCATGTAAAATTTATTCACTCTTCGAAAATACAAGAAGTTGTAGAAACTTCTTTTTATTCCTTCCTTTTTATCCTGCCAGTACAGGAATTGTTAACTTTCTAATGATTAATTTTTTGTACTCTATCTTTTCTCTTCAGGATTCGTTATTACGATCTGTACATACTGTACGTTTAACATAGTAATTTCGGTGTAAAATAGCGGTAATCCGCTTGTACTTTTTCTTCTTTCCTGCAACTATCAAGAATCAAATATTTGCTTATAGCCTTTCAGATTGTCATAATGGCATTCTAAAAGTGCTTGAATTGCACATAATTGAACTATCAAAATTATAATTGCTTCATAGTTATCTCTACAAACGTCAAATTTATTATTCAAAAGCTCAGCTTTTAAAATCTTTGTAAGATTTTGGTGCTTTCACAAGTTCGAAACTTGAATTTGTAAATTGTAAACTTCTTATAATTAGGTCTGTGACCTTGATAATTTATAACTCTAAATTGTTATTCTCAACTCCAAACCAAAGTATTGTTATTTAGTTTTGCCATTGTTTAAATAAATTACTTGATTTCCTTTGTTCTTTATCATTACCGTTAGAATTACGAGTAGGCAGGACCTTCACTTCCCTGATTCTTCCCTTAAGCTTAAACTCTTTTTCCGAATCTTTAAAACAACCAAGTTCGTACTACTTGTTGCATTTAACTTAAAACTGCAAATAACAACATTTTCAAAGTTTCTCTTGGTTTTCTTAGCCAATCCTAGCAAGCCATTAAGGCAAATATAGCTCTGCAAGCTTCCTACTTGTTGAGATTTTTTCTATTACTTATGATTTGTTTCCAAAAATTTCAGTTTTGTTTGAGTTAGGTTTGAGGTTCTTCCTCTTTTCTAAGCTTTTAATCGGCGTCTTGCTGGGTAACAGCTTAGTTTTTCTTAAGTGCAACAATTGGTATTCTTCCAAAAATTGTCAAGAAAACAAGTAAAATTATTACAAAAAGCATTAAAAACTGCTTTATCGCTTCCCTCTCCGGGAGCACTCGGTCGTTTGCCGGAGATCCAACAGTTCCCAGAACTAAAAAATATCACGGCGAATTCAAATTATTTCAGCCTTTGAAAACATTCGGTTAAATCTAACTCCTTTGAAAGGAGAAAAAGTAAATCTGTATCCCTTAACACATTTTGTCTTGCCAGACTACCACCCGTCCCCATAGTATGGGAATACATGCTCGGGAGGGAAAGTGCATTCGCCGAGCACTTGCAGGCCACCTGAATTCACGCTTCGCTCTCCGCTTGCCTGAGACAGGCCCCCACTAGAGTTAGGTTCCTCATAAATTTTGTACAGCGAAATTTCATTCCATATATTAATTTACTTAAATTTGTGTGGTGGATTCTTATCGTATCTACCAATACTTGTTCTCCAAACCGAAACCCACTTCCTTTTTTTTTCATTATCATCATCCCTTATGTAGAGTTAATCCTCTGCTAAAACCTACCAGGATGTCCTATGGCTGTTAAATTTTTGTCCATGGTTTTTCTATGGTTCTATCACATGTCACGTTCCACCATCTGTGTTTCCTTTTTCTCTGTGGTAGCCCCAATTTTATCAGTTCTTTCATTTCTGACAGGTCTGTCCAGTTGTTACTCTCGATTAATTATTATAAATGTTTAATTGTAATTAATATTTCATTCATTGGTTTATATTCGACCCTGACTATTATAGGTCAGAAAACTGTATCTTAATGGTGGTCATTATAGCACTATTTTTCAATAGGAAACAGTTTCTCTCACCAATCACAGCTCAAGAAACAGTGATTGACCAATTAGATAAGGATAGCATCGCACCAGCGCTGAGTTGCAATGCCTTCTAATTTAAATTTCACTGCGTTGCCTAGTGTCATAGTGGGGTAATCGAGGAGGCCATGGACAAATACAAGGCATTCTCTGCGTCTCATGCGCTCTGTTCAGTACATAAAACTGACGAAATCTCGACAGATATTTATGAATATTTATGTTCGAACATAAAATTGTTATAATAATAATCGTCGAACATAAACAGTCGTATGCAACTCGCCTATAATGGTAATTAAGACACTCGTACTATTATTCATTCATTTTCATTTGAGACTGTTTTGTATTTGAGCGTCTAGTCTGCAAGCCTCTACTTAAGATCCAGTCACCTTTATGACCCCCTATTAGCAGTTAGCACTGCGGCCATACAGTATATATATATAGGCCTATAGAGTCCTGCGCGGATAAACAAAACGTTATCCGCATCCGCCCCGCATCAGCACGGCTGTTATCCGCATCCGCACGACTGCTATCTGCATCCTTCCCGCATCCGCACGTTTGTTATCCGAATCTACGGGCATTACACTAATATTTTCAATAAAATAAAATATTAAAGCAACACATTTAGTTTTGAGGAGAAAGTCGTTTCCTTAGGATATGTATGTCAAGTTCTGTGTTTAAAATGAATGTTACTCAGCCAGAATTGAAACCCTTTTCAGATCGGAGTATTAACTGTGCTTAAATCACATAATTTTAATGAGATTAGCGTAAATCATCATCTTACATTTGTCTTGAAGAAAGGAAAACATCATGGAAAATAATGATATATGTTAAACATCCGGGTTTTAGTAATGATTTTCAAGAACTTCGGATTGTATTCTAAAAACTATCTGAAAATTTACTGCAAACATTATCCGCGGTTTTTCCGCTACCCGCACAGCCATGCCAACTATATCCACATGGCAAAACGTTTTGCTGATATCCTGGGGTTTATCCACGGATACGCATCCGCGCAGGGACTTACTTTAATGCTTATCTCTCACATTAAAAGCATTTAACTCGCCTCCTAACTGTACCTCTGTTTCTCTTACCCTCTGCAGCCGAACTCGTTAACATTTTAGGTAATCACTCCTCCCCCATTCTCTACACATGACCTCTCCATCTGAGTCGGCTCATAATAGTGTTCATTTCAAACTCTCCCTTTATCTCTTCACTAACATAGACAAACATCGCTCGGCGTTGGCCGTGTTTTATAATACATATTTAGGTTTTACTCGCTAACCGTTGGAGATACACGAAAAGGACCTTTCGGATAGAAAATTAAATTTTAAAGCTCGTATGTGCCATCAAAATTTTGCTATTTCTTAGCGTTCTCTTTTTATTTGAAATGGAAATATGAAAATAGTCGCCATTTTTAATAGTGCAAAATATCGAAATCAAAAGTATTCTATATGTAAACCTGGTAAATCAGCTACATCCATGCAAAATTGCATTTAAATCGGACCAGTGGTTCTTGCGTGATTGAGTAACAGACAGACAGACAAACACCATCTCATTTTTAGCCTACTTTTCATATTTTGCCAAAAATGAGGAAAAAGTAGACTTATGAGATCGGGCAAATGTGTGTCTGTCTGTCCTTCTGTCGGTCTGTCTGTCTGTCCTTCTGTCTGTCTGTCTGTCTGTCTGTGTGTATGTGTCCCCCTATCAACTCCTAAACGGCTCCAGCAATCGAGTAAAGATCTATAACTGAATATCTCACGGCCATATTTGAAACTGCTGTCAGTGCTACCAACTGCAGAAAAACCGCAATTGAAATTTGAGCTCCATGTTGGATATCTTGGAAGGTATGAATGGGAGCTATTGCAAAATTGGCACTCGTATAGATTAAAAATATTGCAGTCTAATTTCCAGGAGGCCATACATGGCAGTGTTGCCAAAATGATTATAAGCCTGCTGATAGGTCCAAATTTTAAATGCATATAACTTCTACACTATCAATTGGATTTCAACCAAATTTCGTATGTGCTATGTGTACATAAACAGATATGACTGAGCGTATTCTTAAGAGCCACCAGGGCCAACTGTTAATAAATGATCTCATTTTTTAAAATCCAAATACCCATATATCAGAAAGTATGCAAGCCGACAGCTTTAAACTATGCACACGTATAGTACCTGACATTCTATAACAATTTGGAGTAACTTATATACGTCAGTGCTACCAACATGATTCTAAACCTGCTGAGAGGTCCAAATTTAAAAACATGTAACTTCTATACTATCATTTGGATTTCAACCAAATTTCGTGTGTGCTATGTGTACCATAACAGATATGACTATGCCGATTCTTAAGAGTAACCAGGGCTGCCAACTGTTAATAAATCCTGTTTCTATTTTTGTTACCCTAATATCAATATATCACAAAGTATGCAAGCCAATAGCTCTAAACTTTGCACACGTATAGTACCTGGCATTCTTGATTAATTTGGAGTAACTATTATAGGCCTACGCCAGTGCTGCCAACATGATTCAAAGCCTGCTGACAGGTCCAATTTTAAAATGCATGTAACTTCTATACTAACTAATGGATTTCATTCAAAATTGACGCAACAATACATCATATTATTTCAGATTTTTTCTCACCAATCCATGTATGTCATTGTTGCCAACATGATATTACGCGCGCTGTTAGATGCAATGTTTAACTGTACGTAACGTCCATGCTATCCATTGGACTTCAACCAAATTTTGTATTCTGTACCTTAAGAGATGGAACTAACAATATATTCAGTCACCAGGGCTGCCAACTGTAGTCCTCTATTAGGCTACATTATGCCAGGTATACAGTATTTCTAACTAATTAGAAATTTCGATATTACCAACTTAATTTCGTAATTTATCTAGATAGATCCATATAGATTAATCATTGGCAAGAATCTTAAATTTTAAGAAAAGTAGGCTCTTTAGTTCGTCACGGAACTTCTTGTTATATATTAGTATGATTACGATTATCCTCCTGCCATTGCTCCCATCTAATTGTTCCAGCAATCATTCGTGCTACCCTCACATCAGCTTAAGAATCAGATATCCTGAATCTACCCAGCTCTTACTTCCATAAAGCAAGGTCGATCTAAATACTGAGCGATGTAGGGAGAGTTTCGTGGCTACACTAACTTCTTACTTGCAGAATACTGTAGATCGCAAGTGAGAACACACTGCATTGGCTTTTCTACACCTCGACTCTATTTCCTTACCGCTACGGTGGCGTAGTTGGTAACATGCTGAGCTTCTATGCCCAAGATCTCGGGTTCATACCCGGCCAAAGTACTGTAGTCGGATCTTTAAGAGCGTTAAAAATCCTTCAGTATGCCTTCCTTCGGAGGGGAAGTAGAGCCGGCGGGCCCATGTCATAGCTTTATGGCATGTATAAGAAACTTCCACTAACTGCAATTGTGAGAAGCTAAATTTGTAGGTTAGATTTTTAACACTATTACTTCCAATGTTCAACGCCAGACGCTGGTTTTGGTGGCATCTAGTAGCTAAGTTCGTTGCTAGGTGTCGTTGACGGTAGTATTTGGTAGCAAAAGTAGGAACTACTCGAAATTGATCGTCTGCAGTCCTTACTGAATTACAGATATCACCCACTAATACAGCCATCACAATATTAACACCGGTTATCCGACAGATTCTACACATACCCAAAGTGTACACGCGGCTTCATGACCGCGTTGTCGCAGCCCCTAAACTCAGGAACCAACCAACCATTCTGAGAAAGTTGTTTGTTATTATTAATTCATTTTAGAGGCTTGGGACATCTTGGCTATCAGCCCCGTGTAGTTGGGTGTGTGTTGAACTTGTTCGATAACCTGTATTTTTGTGTTGACTGTTGTAAGAGTGTTTGTAACTGTATTAGGGACAGGGATGGGGCAGGCGCCCCGGAACTTGAAGTATGGTACTAACCCGGCATTTGCCTGGAGTGACTGTTGAAAAACTCTGGGAAAACCCACACTGTGGATAGCCGCTGTCAGCATTGGGATTCAAACCTGCGATCTCCAGACTTATTGCAGCTGCCCGCGTTGCCGCGGTGCACGATTTAAAGAGCATTATAGAATTACTTACACTTCGTATGCATTTTATTATAAAGTCTTAATGTGTCTTCTTTCCAAAGACACCTTAGAACAGTAAATATTATGAAGGTTTACTAACAAGATAATATCTTTCCACATAGTGCTCCAGGGTAAAGATAGGCGGTCTTAAAAAGTGATAAAATACGGATGTGTTGGTTAACAGTGTTCTCGCAACGTAGCTTATAGATAAAGTCCTACGCCGATGTGGATATAGTTTACATGGCTGTGCGGATAGCGGATACGCTGCGGATAATGTTTGGAGAAAATTTGCGGATAATTTTTAGAATACAATGTTGAACTGGATTTTTTAAAATAATGTTAGGTTTTGCTAAGACCTGTGTATTTCACGTTTCGCTTGGATTGTATGAGCAGTTGATGACATCAAATGTTTAACAGCAATCTTCGAAATAGTCGGGTAGTACACGTTTTCTCATTTCCCTTTGTATTCATTCTTTAAATTAGTTGAGGTATTCAATTGATGTTTTTTTTTTCGTTGTGTCTTTTTCATGACATTCAGCAATGAGGACAATAACATGATGCATTAGATCTACTCCTCTAAGTCATATTGCTCCACCAGATTTGCGAAGACAGAATGCCCTTCTCAAGGAATATGAAATATTGATTAAAAATCCACAGCTCCCAATTCACTCTGACGTTCCTATGCTTAAAAGGAGTAGATTAAAATCTAGGCGGCCATCCATAATATTGGCAGAATCGTTACAAAAATTGGGCTTTAACATGATCAAGAAGTGGTCGGAAATGGACAGTAGAACTAATAACGTCGAACATCAGACTCTAATAAGAACCACCACAAAGCCAGCAGGCATGGAACTCCCGCGACATGCATGGAAGACAATTAACAGGATTCGAACACGCCATGGCATCTGCGCAGAGAGTCTTCACCGCTGGGGAAAGATCCCTTCTCCCCAATGTGATTGTGGCAGTGAACATCAGACCATCCAACACATTATATCAAGTTGCAGCCGTCGAGCGTACCCTGGAAATCTTTACGATTTCTATGAAGTGACAGAGGCAGCCCTTCAATGGATAGAGAATTTAGATATTAAATTATAAATGTAATGACTTAGTTAAATTAATTTTGTATATTTATTATGTTGTAATTCAGTTTTTTTTGCCATACGCTAAATAAATGACAAATAATGTAAGATGATTTAAGCTAATCTCATTCAAATTATGTCATTAAACATAATTAACACTCCGAACAGAAGAGGGTTGCAATTCTGGCTGTATACCATTCATTTTAAACATAGTACATTGCATACATATCCTAGGGAACGACTTTCCCCTCAAATGTCTAAATGTGTTGCTTTAATACTTTATACTTTATCTAATAAATTAAAAATAAGCTGCAGACAATTATCTTTGATTCTTCTTCTTCTACCTCTTCTTCGTTAAGCTCATTCAAAGAGCGCGTTTGAACTTGTTAGTTGGTGTGATAGTTTCGCCTTTTCTCCTCCCTAAATCTCTTCTTGAAAGCACTGTGTAGCCTCTTGCGTTATGTGGGCCACTTCCTGCCAGTTTTCTTTTTATGTTTCTGCACGAATTGTTCTGTTGTACAAACGGCTCCATGATTTTCTATGCTGTCGTTTGTGATATTTATTTCTTTTCTAGCTCGTTTATTTTGACCTTCTCTGAGCTGATTACTTTAAATCATCTTTTGGTTAGTCTTTCGCTGTCCATTCTATAGATATGGCCATAGAATTTCAGACGTCTCTTGCGTACGACATCAGTGAACCTATCAGTTAAGAAATAGAGGTCCGCTGTTCTCTTAATCCAAATTCCATTTTCTCTCGTGGGATCATAAATTTTCCGGAGAATTTTCCGGTCTTCCTTTTCAATTTCCATAATTTTAGAGTGACCACCGAGAGATATGCTTTCTGAGGCGTATAAAGCTTCCGGTAAAATAACTGTCTTGTAGTGTCGTAGTTTTGCATTACACGATACTTCTTCTCCTTCTTCTTTTTGCATTTCAGCCAACTAAGGACCAGTAATAACTCATCGGTCCCATAACAACTTGTGACAAGGATTTTCCAAAACGACGTCAGGAACATACAGATAGTCTTCTTCTTCCTCCTCGCCTTTTCCCGTTACGCGGGGTCGGCTTTCTTAATCCTGAGGCGCCACTCATTTCTTTGGAAAGCATCGTCAGCAGATAGGCCCAATACCCTCATGTCCCTCTGGACATTCGTCATCCATGTTGTTTGAGGTCTGCCGCTCCCTCTCTTTTGCGTAGTCATGGAAAGGCACTTCTTCACTACTTGATTCTCCGGTCTTCGCGAACATGTCCATACCACCTTAGCCTGGTTTCTAAAAGTTTCTCTGTTATAGACGCTACTTTGAAACTGCCCCGCACATGTTCATTACGGATTTTATCTTTGAGAGTAACTCCACCTGCCCAACGTAACATACGCATTTCAGTGGTGTGTAGCTTTTGCTCATGTGCCTTTGTAGTCGCCCATGTTTCACTGCCATAGATTAGGATTGGTCTTACGGCAGTTTTATAAACTTTTCCCTTCGTTCTTATGGGTATTTTCGGATCACATAAAACTCGTGTTAGTTCGCGCCATTTGTTCCACCCAGACGTAGCCCTATGGATTATATCGGCGGTTATCGTGCCATCTTCAGCAATGACAGAACCTAGATAGTAAGGCAAAGCATTTTCAGATAAGTGCTTTTGAGCAAAGTGTAGGTGCACTTGGTTGTGTCTTTTCATGTAAGTATTATTATAATTATTAGTATTAGTCTGTTATTATTATTATTATTACACCATTGCCCCACTAACTTGAAAATTCAGAACTCCCCGTTGTAAAAAAAATGAATTGGTGATCTTCCCCTCAATGAAAATGCTGGCGACGCTCCGAAGAGCTCAATTCAATGGCAGTGGAAATAAGAGTCGAGTCTCCCCATCTCACACTTGTTCACAAGTCTCGCATCAAATGTCGATCCTTCCTCCATGTGGGCCTTGTCATGAGCATATGGAGCCCGTCTCTCTGAGTACTGTACATGCGGTGTCAGGTATCGAACTCCCAGTAACAATGTTAGACACAGCTGGCTGTTCTCATGACGAGGATAGAGTCAGGCTCGAGTTCATATAAACATCTTCAAGACCACCCACACGCTCTGCAAACAGCAAGGCCCTCTGCTCACCTGACCACAAGCCACATTAAACAAGTCTCTGTCACTGAGATTCCTTCCACAGCCATCCTGGAAGTGGTTTTCCTGGTTTTCCACTTCTGGTTGGTTGTTTCCTCAGTTTAGGGTTTGCGACAACGCGGTCATGTAGCCCCGTGTACTTTGGTTGTGTGTAGAATCTGTCTGATAACCGGTGTTAATTGTTAAGGCTGTATTTGTGTGTTTTATCTGTTTTTAATTCAAGTAAGGACTGCAGACATTCAATTTTCAAGTAGTTCCTACTTTTGCTACCAAACACCACCGTCAACTACACCTGGTTCTGAACTTGGTTACTAGATGACACCGCAGTAGGCTCCTGGCGACGAATGTTGGAACCTAAGAGCGTTAATCAAATCAAACCTATAATTTAGCTTCACACAAGTACAGTTAGTGGAAGGTTCTTTTTCATGCCATAAATCTCTGACATTGGACCACCGGATTTACTTCCGCTCCGAAGGAAGCATATGAGGGACTTTGAACGCTCTTAAAAAATCCGACGATTTCGGCCGGGTTTGAACCGGTGACCTTGGGCATTGAAACTCAGCATGCTACCAACTACGCCACCGAAACCGCTTTTTTCCACTTTTACTCCAGGCAAATGGCGGTTTGGTACTTAACTAATGGCCACGGACGCTTCCTACCCAAATCTCACCTCAATTACAAATACACACACTGGTGTAGACACCGCAGTGACACAGATTATCAGACAAATTCAACACACACCCAAATACACGGGACTACAAGGCCACAATATCGCAAAGCCCCTAAAAGAATCAACAACAACAACGCTAGTACTACCCCAATTCTTGCTTAATACTCCTAAAATGCATAGGTAATATTTTCCCGTTCTTAGGTCATATTCAGGTAGTTTAGTAAGCTATTGCTGTTTTAAGGGGCGGAACAGCGAGGGCATCTCCTCTCATTCAGCTAGTTTTCAAGTCTTAAACTTCTCATCCCTAATAATAATAATAATAATAATAATAATGATAATGTCGCCTCCGTAGCGTAGCGGTCAGCATGGTTAGCTGCCGCCCCGGAGGTCCAGGGTTCGATTCCCGGCTCTGCCACGAAATTTGAAAAGTGGTACGAGGACTGGAACGGGGTCTACTCAGCCTCGGGTGGCCCAAATGAGTAGAGGGGGTTCGATGCCCCCTCAGCCATCCTCGAAGTGGTTTTCCGTGGTTTCCCACTTCGTCTTCGGGCAAATGCCGGGATGGTACCTTCTTCAAGGCCACGGCCGCCTCCTTCCCTCTTCCTTGCCTCTCCATCCTAACCATCCCTTACCTTCCCTTAGGAGGCCCCAGTTCGCTTTGCAGGTGAGACCGCCTGGGCGAGGTGCCAGTCACACCTCACCAGTTGTATCCCTTCCGATTCGATGTTCCCCGCTCTAGGACACTGCCCGTAGAGGCGGTAGTGGTGAGTTCCCTCGCTGAGTCCGTGGGTTCCACCATCCTGGAGGGTAAAAAAAAAACTTATTATATAATACGCTAAGGTGTATGTTTCACAAAACTCAAGTTCCTAAACCCGAGGGATTTAGAACGAGTGGTTTGTACCAAAATCTTTCAAATCGACTCAATAGTAGATACAGGAAAAATCTTGCATTTCTTAAAAAGTCAACGGAAATAGGCTGTACTTATTTTTTATAAAGTACTTTTAAGCAAATAAAAAGACGATAGTCCCTGGCAGAACTGTGCCGCGTATAGCCCACATAGCACTAGAACCGGGCGGGTACACTGTACATATGAGGCGCACACAACCCAAGAGTTCTCGCAAGGGTCCACTAGTAATAATAGTAACTAGAAGGCCTGTGAGCCGGCCCCGTGGTAATCGGGATGCACTCAGCCTCGTGAGGACAATTGAGTAGCTGTCTGACAGTGAGGCAATGCCCCGGTCACGATAACGAAGATTAACGGCCGAGGGGACCCGATGCCCTGAACACGTGTCACCCCTATAGCCTATCTGCAGGTCAAATGGCTGGGCAGCGGTCACTTGGTTGAGACGATGTGGAAGATTTTGCCACTAACTTCAACTTTTAACTCCCTCTGGTTCAGAGGTGACCACACAGCACGCCGGGTGCACTGGCACGCTGGCTTCACCCCGCCGCGACGTGCTCTGGCGCGGACGGCCTTGCAGCGTCCTCTCACTCGCTTTCCGGTCTCACTCCCTCCCGTACTGCCTTCGATGCGTCGAACGTCAAACGGTCGCGGTGCGGTGTAACGTATCTTGATACGCCCGGGACGCTAGCGATCCCAACTTGACTCGGTCAGGGCAGGCAGCCCAGCCAGCCGGTGTGCGGGCGTGCAAGGACAAGAACCGCTGTTCTGGTTTAAGAGCTTCAGTTTTGTGAAACACACACCTTAGCGTCTTATATTATTATTATTATTATTATTGATTTAAGCCCACTAAGGACCGCTTATGACTAGTTCTTCTTCGATGCTCTCTTCCGTTCCCAATATCTGTTGAGCCTGGCTGATAGTTTTTAGCCTACATTTCACATTTTGCAAAAATGAGGAAAAAGTAGACTTATGAGATCGATCCGGGAAAATGTGTGCCTGTCTGTCTATCTGCCTTCTGTCTGGCTGGCTGTGTGTGTGTACCACCCCCCACCCCCTATCAACTCCTAAACGGATGCAGAAATCGAAACCAAATTTAGTATGAGTAAAGATGTATACCGGAATATCTCACTTCGATATTTGAAAATGATGTCAGTGCTACGAACTGCTGAACTAGAAATTTGAGCTCCATGTTGGATATCTTGGAACGTATGCATGGGAGCTATTCCAAAATTGGCACACTTATAGATAACACTATTTCAGTTTAATTTCCAGGAGGCCATACATGACAGTGTTGCCAAAATAATTTTATGCCTTCTGATAGGTCCAATTTTTTAATGCCTATAACTTCTACACTATCAATTGGATTTCAACCCAATTTTTAGCCTACTTTCGATTTTTGCAAAAAATGAAAGTAGACTTATGAGATCAACACAGGGCGAAAAAAGTGTGTCTGTCTGTGTGTGTGTATGTGTGTGTGTGAGTCTGTGTGTGTGTATGTGTGTGTGTGAGTCTGTGTGTGTGTGTCTGTGTGTGTGTGAGTGTGTGTACTCTGAATGTCTGTCCCCCCCCCTATCAATTCGAACACGGTGAATGCGAATTGAACGAAATTTGGTACAAAGGTAGCACTAGCAAAGGACACCTCAGTGTCATGTTTTATATCGCCGCCGTCTTTACTAAAACTGAATGGCGGCCACTCAAACGTTCAAAACGTAAAATCAAATAACGACTAACCAAATCATCCGATCTCTACCAAATTTGGTAACAACATACCTTCGTATAGGATGCGTCTTGTGACCAAACTACAAGGTCGTCCGCCATACCATTTCAGGATGGCGGCCGTGCGAATTATGCAAACTTTATAATCCATATCATGGGACCCACCAGTTCCGATTATCGAGCCGAGAATCGTTTTAACTGTTCTAAAGGAAGAGGCACGTTCGAAATTAAAAGTTTATTTTGTAATACTGTAGTGCAGACGTGATTTTTAAAAGCTGAGCTGATTCAGTAATAAGACAAGATGGCAGCGGATATCTTGTGCCTGACTTATATTTCACTAATTTGAGTATTGCATGCAATATAGCGTACTGATACAAAATAAATAAACTTTGTATGAAATGCTTTATATATAAATAATATACTCCAGTGATGAAATCGTTTAGTATAAATCATTATTTGCTAACAAGTTCTATGTAAGTCATTTTATATAGAACGATATTCGTTGACACAATTAGCTCAGTGGTAGAGCGTTAGCCTATCGCTCAAATGCCTATGGTTCAAACCCGATCAGAGCTAGGTTTTTTGCTTGAAATGTTATATGTTTATTGTTTTGTAATGACTCAGATGTTTTAAAATTAAGCGTTATAATGTGCATATTATGGTGTAAAATATATATTTAATTAAAACATAATTCACCAGCAGATTTACTCGAGACATCTAGCTGCCAAAAAGGTAACTGCACGCTGACCTACTTATTAACTTCCAGATTTGATTGAAAAGTTTCTTCTTCTGGCCGCTAGAATTCACTCGCTCTGTTAGGATTATATTGTTCGAAATTTCACCACTAGATATCACGACTAGTCTACGTGGGGCCCCATTGATTACTATACCATTGGCATTCTATGCGCATCGAATTTGAAGAATGACAAGATGATACTACGATACATTTTTACTTTTTATTTTAAAGGGTTTGTAACAGCCTATTTTGCGTAACTGGAAAATGTTATTTGAAGTAAAGAACAAAACGATTTCACATAGTAACTGAATTCAAGCCGTTGGTGTTAGTTCAGTTTATTAATTACTACTTTTATTTCAGGCAAATAGCAATCGAAAATATCCACATAGTTTGTATACACACGTCTCTGTAGGGTCATGGAAAGATTTGTTAATTCAATTAGGGTTTTCGATTCCCGGTCAATGCATGTGAGATTTTCGAAGTGAAATTCCATGTCCTGTGGTTCGGATTCCACGTAAAAAGGAGGTCCCGTGGCTCTTAATCACAAGATTCACGGTCACGTAAAACTACAATCTTCCTTCCTTTTTTTTCAATTAGGGTTGTGAAAGCCATGCACAACCAGACGTGTAAAGACATGCCTCAACTCAAAGTTGGATGTTGCCCACGGCAGGTCGTATATGTAATAATAATAATAATGATAATAATAATAATAATAATGTTATTGGTTTTACATCCCTTTTAACTACTGCTGCTTTTAGAGACACCGGGGTGCCGGAATTTTGGCCCGAAGGGGATCTTTAACGTGCCAGTAAATGTACTGACACGGCTCCCTCGCATTTGTGCACCCTCAAATGCCAGCTGACTGCGCCAGGATACGAACCTGCAACCTAGGGCCCAGCAAGCGAGAACGTTACCGCTGAGCCACGCAGCCAGTCCGGTCGATTATGTCTCCAGATCCATAACATTCTTGATATACTTCTTATCTTTCTTTCTTTCTTTCTTCAATGATGGTAGCAGTTTTTATCTAGGTTGTGGCGTTTGGTAGAGGTAAATCGTTTCTAAGGTCTTCAACACAGAATAGTTCCATTATACTCTTTGATAATAGCAACGAGTTATAACTATACTCATACATTTAGGAGAAAGTAGGCTATATGTTCTTTACTGAACATCTTGTTTAATGTAATATTTGTACATAAACAGATCTGACTGAGCGTATTCTTAAGAGCCACCAGGGCTGCCAACTGTTAATAATTGCCCTCTCTATTCTATTATCCAAATACAAATATATCAGGAAGTATGCAAGCCGACAGCTTTAAACTATGCACACGTATAGTACCTGACATTTTATATTGATTTGGGAGTTACTTATATACTTCAGTTGTAGCAACATGGTTCTAAGCCTGCTGATAGAGCCAATTTTCAAATACATGTAACTTCTATACTATCAGTTGGGTTTCAACCAAATTTCGTATTTACTATGTGTAACATAACAGATATGACTATAAGTATTGTAAGGTACCTGAGAGGGTAGCCTCTACAAAGTATTAACCTAAGGGATGAAATAAGTGTGTTTAGGGGGAAAGCTTGGCAATTACGTGTAAGAGGTGGTGATTAGCTAGTGGCTTGGGATCGTCAGTACGATCTGCAAGGAGAACTCCCCAATGTACTGCTTGGCGGGGTAGTTCAGGGTATGAGTGTGAAAGGAGGGGTAGTTTACTTAATGCGCTGTGCGCTATATCGGTGCCAAGCGGTCTGATGTGAATCGTAAGCAGGCGAGCTAGGAGCGAGCCTGCTAGTGTCAGCGCTGTGCTGTGACGCTCTGCTGACGTCACGAAGCCATTAAATAATAGTGCTAATACTAGATCCTACCTATCGGGGAAGCTGAGGGTAGGATCTTACCAGCTAATTAAATAAAGGAAAAGACCAGTGACTTCTATTATGTTTGAGTTTAATGAGTACTTCGAATTTGAAGTACTCTGATAATTAGCAGTGCAGTTAATAAAAATAAGTAATTAGCACAATCCAAGCTCAGGGGGATGGGAGTGTAGTTGAATGTGTGTGTAGTGATCGCTTAAGACACTTACCCTTCGGCTTCCAGCAGCAATTCGGCACGTAGGTAACACTGAGACGGACTGATCCGGAGGCATGACCTCCCGGAGTTTTTATAGGAGCGTGGCGCTGCCTTTGCGGAATTCACACATTTCTCCCATGTCATAGCCCTCCCTGGGGTCGTTGGGCTGGGACACGAGGCTACCTGAGTTCATGGAGGTGATAATTTATTAGATGTATAATTATGTAAATATATTCGTAGGTTCTTGAAGTAGGTGTGTGGCATTTGTTTTTTTCGGGGGTGTTAGTGTTAGGGGATGATGGTGGCGTACCCTAGGGGTACAACAGTATTCTTACGAGCAATCAGGGCTGCCAACTCTTAATAAATTCTGTCGATATTTTTTAACCTAATATCAATATATCAGGAAGTATGCAAGCCAACAGCCCTATACTTTGCACACGTTTAGCACCTGACATTCTAGATTAATTTGGAGTAATTAATATAAGTCAGTGCTGCCAACATGATTCTATGCCTGCTGATAGCTCCAATTTTAAAATACATGTAACTTCTATACTAACAAATGGATTTCGTCCAAAACTGGCACAACAAGATATTATAATATTTCAGATTTGGCTATTTCTGACCAACACACGCATGACATTGTTGCCAACATGCTTTTACGCCTGCTGATAGATCCAATGTTTAACTGCATGTAACGTCCATTGGACTTAACCATTTTTTTTAATGCTGTACCTTAAGTGATGGAACTAAGAATATATTCAGTCACCAGGGCTGCCAAATGTAATGCTCTATTAGGCTACATTATACCAGGTATATTTCGAACTAATTAGACATTTCGATATTACCAACTTAATTTCGTCATTATTCTAAATAGGTGCATATACTGTAGATTAATCATTGGCATGAAACTTAATTTTAAGAAAAGTACGCTCTTTAGTTCGTCACGGAACTTCTTGTTTCCTTCCCTTTCTCTCCTGCGAAAGGGTTTCCTACACTTAGACACTTTGGGAGGCTGGGACCGAAAGTTATCCATATCAGAAAATTTGGAACGTTGTTGGACATCAAGGTCAGAAAACCCAGCGGAATCCAAGTCTTTTTAACACCATTGAGCCACAGGCTTCTTGTAGCTTTTAATCAAGGAGAAAATCCGCTTGGAAAGTCTGCCGTTGTCAATTGGCAGAAGGTGCCCGTAGAACTTCAGCCGTCTACGTCACATGCTGGTATTGGCCGTTTTCAACCGTCAATACAGTCCGGAGTTCGCTTTCAGTCGGTAGGCTCCGTCCGGGAGCAATCTTGGCCCATGAATTTTCCTGAGGATACGTCTTTCGACCTTCTCCAGATCATCCATGGAGCCTTTCCTGTTCATCAGGACAGTCTCCGCGGCGTATAAAAAATGTGGTGGGTTGGTTCCTTAGTTTAGGGGCTGCGACAACGCTGTCATGTAGCCCCGTGTACTTTGTATGTATGTAGAATCTGTCTTAATTGTGATGACTGTATTAGTGTGTGTTATCTGTTTTAATTCAGGTAAGGACTGCAGACGATAATTTCAAATAGTTCCTACTTTTGCTACCAAATGCTACTGTCCACGACACCTAGCTTGCGGACTTGGCTACCTGATGCCATCGCAGTCAGCACCTGGTGACGAACGTTGGAACTAATATAGCGTTATCAATTATAACCACCAAATTTTGGCTTCATACACGTGTAGTTAGTGGAAGTTTCTTTTTCATGCCATAAATCTATGACATGGGACTGCCGGCTCTACTTCCCCTCCGAAGGAAGACACACTGAGGAATGTTCAACGCTCTTAATAATTCCGACGATTTGTGTTTGAACCCGCGACCTTAGGCATAGAAGCTCAGCATGCTACCAACTACACCACCGAAGCCGTCCCAAAAAACTGTGGCCTGACAACAGTTTTTTAATGACAGATCTCGGAATTCTTCGAAATGCACTTCTTGTTGTAACGGTTGCGAGACAGTTGGTAGGCTGTGTTACATATATATGTATTTTTTATTTTATTTTTGCTTGCCATGGTGGGAGAGCGGTTATCGTGTCGGACTTCCAATCCCAAGATTGCAGGTTCGCTCCTGGCCGGAGTAAGTGATTTTTGAAAGGCGACAAAAATCACGGCATGCGTGTCGTACGTTGTTGGCATGTTAAAGAACCCATTTGAATTCTGTAGGCCGTGTTCATAATGGCAAAATTAATCTCGGGATTTTCCGCCAACACAAAATAGTTCCTCCTTTCTCTACTAGAAAGCGCTAGGCTATAGTGTCAAGGAGCTTAGATATCTAACCTCCTTGACTTTCATAGCGTTCCAAGGAACAACAAAATTCGACGTGCAAGCTTCCCTCCGGGCGTCAAATTACTACGCTTGCACCCGGCACCGAGGCCATACGATATTATTATTTTATTTTTAATATGGACAATAAAACTAGAAAATGTCAAAATATATACATATATATTTGAGGATATATTTTGAAAAATATGGATGATAACATTAATTTAACCACCAAATACTACATTTTGTTACTTTAAGAGCATACAAAATTACATTTCAAAAGCTGGATATTTAATTGTTCATATTTTTTCAGTTCGCTTACTTTTTATTTGTTATTCATGCATTGATTATTTCAGCTACCAGTACAGTTTTGGCGGCTTCGGTGGCGTAGTTGGTAGTTGCTGAGCTTCTATGCCCAAGATCGCGGGTTCAAACCCGGCCGAGGTCGTCGGATTTTTTAAGAGCGTTAAAGATCCCTCAGCATGCCTTCCTTCGGAGGGGAAGTAAAGCCGGCGGTCCCATGTCATAGATTTATGGCATGATAAGGAACCTTCCACTAATTACACCTGTGTGAAGCTAATTTATATATAGGTTAAGAATGTAAACAACGCTCTTAGGTTCCTACGTTCGTTGCCAGGAGCCGGCTGTGGTGGCGTCTATTAACTAAGTTCTGAACTAGTAGTCATTGACGGTGGCGTTTGGCGGCATAAGTAGGAACTATTTGAAAAATTCAAAGTCTGCAGTCCTTACTTGAACTAAAAAGCAGATAATACACACTAATACAGCCATCACAATTAACACCGGGTATCAGACAGATTTTACACACACCCAAAGTACACTGGGCCCCTAAATTAAGGAACCAACCAACCATTACAGTTTGCCACAAAATGTTGTTTTAAAAGTCAAACTTTTAGCTTTTGCTGTTGTCTCGCAAAAGAGATTTGTATCGGCTGAGGTGATTGGCTCATATTTAAAATTCACAGGAGATACCTCTGATTCAAGTTTTATATTACACACTTCCTCAAAACTTTGCTTCCTTGAAAACGTACGCATCTCAAGGTCCAAGTCTTTTTTTATAAGCACTGGTAGCCTACCTGACTCAAAGCCACATACTTTAGAAATCTTTCTTTGCTCAAAAACAATGTTTGTACATTACTGTAAGCTTGTCCTGTGTCGCCACATTTTCTGTCACTGAAAACGACAATTCTATATTCTTTTACTCCTAAGAATAAAATATGTAAAAATATTACATTCTCTCTCTCTCTCGTTCTCCTCAACCTGATGGTTGGTGGGTAGCATGACTGTCTTCATCCAACGACCTTCTATCTTGAGCCAAATGCTTGATTAGTTGATATGGACGTCACCCTTTAATGCCATCGAGGAACTCTGCTCTTGGTCGTCCTCTTCTAGTCTTCCCTTCCAGTTTCCCTTGAAACAGTATGGTGTACCATGATGAATGCCGGAGTAAGTGACCAATCCATCTATAGTATATCTTCTTTTCATGATCATTTTCCCTGGACTGATTGTTTCTTCAGTTCTTTTGAGGACTTGTTCATTTATTAGCCTGTCAGTCCAGGATATTCGTAACATTCGGCACCATCACCACATTTCGAATGCATTTGTTCTTTTCTTATCAGCCTTTAATAGAGTCCAGGTTTCAGAGCCAGAGGTCGCAATGCTCCAAATGAAGTTCTTAATGAAATGCTTTCTCACTGGTAGGGATAAAGCCTTGGAGCTCAATAGGCTCTTTTTTTTATTAAAAGCTTCATTAGCCTTGGCTATTCGAGAACGGACGTCCTTGTCACATCTTCCATTAGATGCGATGATAATTCCCAAATAACTGAACTGATTTACTTGAGCCAAACTTTCGCCTATCAACCAAACATTAACATCCTGTTGGCCACCTGGAGTACATTTCATTATCTTGGTTTATGTTTTGTTAACCTTCATGTTACATTTTAGTGTTAGTAGATTGTTCAATTTCTTTAGTGAAGTCTTTATCTCTTTCTTAGTTTCAGCAAGAAATCACTTAATATGTAAAAAATTATGTAAAATAAATTTGCTTAATTTGAATAGAGGACAACATAATCGGTGGAGATAAATTTTTAAAAAATGTCTCTGTGTAAACAGTCCAGCCGCTAAGTGACCGGCTCTGCCGTTTGGAGATGGTGGGAGAAGGGGGTGTAAAGAGAACAATATAGCCAACTTACGGCAGTGAGAAGCTGTTAATAGAACCTTGAAACTCGCCATCATTGTGATTCTTCTCCAGCGTCTTCACTATGTATCGTGAAGTCCCACACCCCCATTTGCAATTTTATGCATCATTTTGTTATTGCCACATTTTGCGGTTACAAAAATTGCAGTGAAATCCCACCTATGATGGCGAAGTCACTTACTACCATGAAGAATGTTATCACCTGTACCAATCAGCGGTATTTGGTCTTTAAACTTAGCTCGATGTTGCTATGACTCTCTTCTGTTGCTCTTTGTGCTAGTACAGGTTTGTTGTTTTATTGTCTTGTGTGTGCACACTTACCAGTTAACTGTGTGTAAGTATATTACCGTACTGTAGTAATATGGTCAGCGGTTCGTCAGAATTCATTTAAAAACATGTGAAATATTTTATGTAGTCTACGTTGTTTTATATTTCGCGGTACAGAACCGGCAACGCTGCCTCCCTCCCTCATGAGTAGGGACCGGATTTTTTGAAAATGCATATGCGCATATGCAAACACATATTCTGAGGGTTTATTAGATTTTTGCATATTCTGTACATAACAGCATATTTTAGCATAATAGGCCTACAGTGGGTGAGTGGATAGCTTGTCGGTGTACTAAACCCAAGATTGGAGGTTCGCTCCTGGCCTTGGTAAGTGATTTTTGAAAGACGGCAAAAATACGACACGCATGTCATACGATGTTGGCATGTCAAAGAACCCATTTGAATTCAGTAGGCCGTGTTCATAAAGGCAAAATTAATCTCGGGAGTTTCCGCCAACAAAAAGTTCCTAATTTCTCTACGAGAAAGCGCTATGGTGTTCAAGGAGCTTAGATATCTAACCTCCTTGGCTTTCATAGTGATTCAAGGAGCAACGAAATTCGACATGCAAGCTACCCTCTGGGTGTCAAATTACAAAGCTTGCACCCGGCAACCGAGGCCATACGATATTATTATTATTATTATTATTATTATTATTATTATTATTATTATTATTATTTTTGTTGAAATTAAGTATAATTTAAAACATCTCGTACAAAATAGATTTCGCCTGCGTGTTGGACATCCCTTGTAAGCAACTTTCTGAGAAACAGATAACGAGATGAGTTAGATGACAGAATTCGTACTTCACACAATGCTGCGTGGCTATTTGAAGAAGGGAATGGCGTGGGATATTCCTTTCACCTTCTCGACAGCCAGTAGCTCGGGATTAGTTTTGTGAGGAGTTTCTTCAGTTAATGTGTTACTTTATACATAGTCTGCATATCCTTAGCTCAAAATGCCTAAAGAGAAGAACAGCAGAAAGTATTTATTAAAACAGTGGGTGTTAGGTAATAGTGATTATTCAACTGATGGCGTTTTCGTATATTGTCAAATATGCCTATGCTCGATGGAAGTGAAATGTGAAAAGAAATGTCAACTTGAACAACATGCAAAGCATATATTACGGCAAAGGAGGAAAGAAGAGTGAAAACGATTGGTTGGTTGGTTCTTAAGTTTAGGGGCTGCGACAGCGCGGTCATGTAGCCCTGTGTACTTTGGGTTTGTGTAGAATCTGTCTGATAACCGGTGTTAATTGTGATGACTGTATTAGTGTGTGTTTTCTGTTTTTTAATTCAAGTAAGGACTGCAGACTTTTGAATTTCTCAAATAGTTCCTACTTTTGCCGCCAAACGCCACCGTCAACGATTACTAGGCCTAGTTCAGAACTTAGCTACCAGACGCCACCACAGTCGGCTCTTGGTAACGAACGTAGGAACCTAAGAGCGTTGTTTACATTCTTAACCTATACAATTTAGCTTCACACAGGTGTAATTAGTGGAAGGTTCTTTAACATGCCATAAATCTATGACATGGGACCGCCGGCTTTACTTCCCCTCCGAAGGAAGGCATACTGAGGGATTTTTAACGCTCTTAAAAATCCGACGACTTCGGCCGGATTTGAACCCACGATCTTGGGCATAGAAGCTCAGCATGCTACCGACTACGCCACCGAAGCCGCCGTGAATAAGATTGGCTCATTGCTAAGTTCATATTTTAGTGCATGTATGCCGGTCTCTACTCAAGAGACACTCGGCGGCTGGACTAACTCCTCGCCCTGCTCATCGTCTCACCTCCCAACCTGCTGGACTCAGGGGCGCAGTTGCCGTAATCGTGACGCTAATGCCGAGCCGTCACTGGCAAGTATTCGTATGGAGGTTTAGGGTGGCACGACCCATGTCACTCGAGTAGCTTCTTACCGCGGTAATGGGGCAGTAACTCATACATGATGTGGTGACAGAGAACGATCACGAGGCAAAAGCTTCCTCCACTCTCCTCACACGTCATCATCGCCTAGTTAATCAGAGTAATTAACACTGCAGTACTGTTTCCTAGCTTCACTCTGGAGGAAACAAGGTTGAGAAAGTAAGTGGTGAAAAATCAGTGATATTATGAATTACAAACACCGAAAGTTAATCGAGTTTACTGAGATGATGATAATATGATGATTAGTGTTGTTTTAAGGGGCCTAACATCTAGCTTATCGGCCCCTAATTGTGATGATGATGATAAAGTGTTGTTTTGATGGGCCTAACATCTAGGTTATCGGCCCCTAATGGTGACGATGATGATAAGTGTTGTTTTAAGGGGCCTAACATCTAGGTTATCGGCCCCTAATGGTGATGATGATGATGATGATGATGATGATGATAAGTGTTGTTTTAAGGGGCCTAGCATCTAGGTTATCGGCCCCTAATGGTTTGGGTGATAGTGAAGGATGAGATGAGAAGGAAAACTATCACTAATACTAACTACAAACTTTAATACTAGAAGAAAAAATGGTAAACAAATAAAGGATAAGGCAAATAAAGGACAGGAAGAAAAGGAAAAAAGATACGAGCCTTACAGAAGTCGCATATGATGTGTAACATCTGACATGTTATCCTACACGTATACTACACAGCTTGGACATTCTTAAGATGTTAATTTACGCTCCGTTTTCATACTGGTAGCCTACTATGATGAATGTATAGATTGAATTGGAGATATGCTACTGTCCCACTTGTGGCGCAGCGGTCAAGCTGTCAGTCTCTCACCAATGTAGACCGCGTTCGATTCCCGGTCAATACATGTGAGATTTTCCGAATTGAAATGCCATGTCCTGTGGTTCGCATTCCATGAAAAAGGGAGGTACCGTGGATCATGATCGTGAGATTAACGGTCACACAAAACCACAAGCTTCCTTCCTTCCTTTTACATGAATAATTCATAATAACAAAGTGACACACAACGTCGACTGTACTCTGTGCACATTCCTCAGTAACTATAATATTCATTATTCTCAATGCTCTCATACAATTCGTTGTAAACAATCAAAACATGGCTTCCTACAACCATGAAATGACCTAGTCTCACATATGATGAAAATACAGCTTTTATTCCACTCATATAAACACTGTTATGCATTTAATATTTGACTACTCACCCGCAGCTTGACAATAATGCCGCTTACTTAAATGTCATTTGTCGTCTTTGTCCTACCCCATGTGATATTCAACCTTGAACGTGAAGCTTCATAAACTGCTCAATGACAAATGAAAGTCGGTGAAACATTTGCCACTGTGCTCGTCAAACCAGTGCCTGCTAAATGCACTGATTACTGTACTACCATAACATTCTCGCGCTACAGAGCAAACACTGCCTTGTTTCCAATACACACATTTTCAATCGTACAAAAATCACGCTGCCTTTGCGAGGTACCACTGCCAGCTAGTACACTTCCGTTTGATCGATCGAGCGGGCAGTGCTTACTTCCGTTGTCCACCACTGCCAGCTAGTACACTTCCGTTTGATTGATCGAGCGGGCAGTGCATACTTCCGTTGTCCACCACTGCCAGCTAGTACACTTCCGTTTGATTGATCGAGCGGGCAGTGCATACTTCCGTTTGATCCACCACTGCCAGCTCGATCGTTCCGATCCACTTCCGTCCCCAATTTTCAAAATCACTCCCACAAAACTATCCAGCAACCGAGCGGAAATATGTTACACATCAATACCGTCAACCCTCGAAGAATGAGGATTGAGGGACTTGGAAGGAATGAGAGCCATGAAAGGCAGATAGGAAAGGGAACGAAGAGAGGGCCCGCCCCAAAGTCAGTGGAAAAAGTGGACAAAACGGACTCAGCTCAGGAATCCCAAACTCACCAGCCGTGAACCCTTGAAGGTGTAGCACTATCCAGGGTACACCAGAAGTGGTGGGGCTACATGCACCCTGCCTTATGCAGAAGGCAGGAGATAACATGAAAAGATGAGACGAGGGCCAATTAAGGCGGGCAAGTGAAAGACTCCCTAGGCCTCGGATTCCCTAATACCGTCGGGGTCATAAGACAACAAGTGTTGACCAAGAGAACAGGAAGAAGTCGGAGAGGAGCCTGGCACAAGTAAGTGGAAGCAATGTCAGACTCAGCTGGGGTCCCGTGGTCGCCAAGCCACGTCCCACTAGATGTGAGCCCCTGGGGGAAGATTACTGATATACACCTGTTAATGCTATAATTCTTATTAAAACATGTTTTCAATCCTTCAATCCTTGAATCTTCATCAGTGGGGCCCTTCCTATCAAACGGAGCCTCGCAGGAGCCGCGTGTCGGCCGGGGCACTGTGGCTAGTTGTGTATCGAACAAGTCACTGGCGCTAGCAGCAGCGTAGCGCCCAACCACTTCAACACATTTACACTATTTTACGTATTTAATAATCATCATTACTAACATGAATTCCCCAGTAGTTGCTGGAGATGCTGTCTGTCAATTTCTAAACACACGTTGCGCTAACGTAGGAAGTTTTGGTACACTCGCTGTAATTCATCCTCACTGATATTTTGTATCGGCAGGGTCGGATCTAGGGGAGGGCGAGGAGGGCCCCGCGCCATGGATTTTTTTTTAAATTTACTTAATTAATTAATTATACTTTTCAAACTAATGTATAATTCTTTCTTTTTCAGCGCAGCTATGATCTTCCTTGCCCGTTTAGCAAGTTTAGATTTCAGTGATATAATAGAAGACTTCAGCCGGAAAAAAGTGGCAAAGTAATATTTTAATATTTCATAGTTTACATAATCCTCTTCAAGGGGACTTAAAGGTTCCTTTCATATTATTAAAAAAATTACTGTAGTGTATTCAAAATATTGTAACTATTCTTTATTTTATTATTATTACCAAATTACTTTCCATTTGAATTTTTTTATTTTTTATTTCCTATTGTTGTGGGCCCCACCTTATCATATCGCACAGGGCCACTGTGTATCAGTGCAGTTATTTCGTTCTCGAGAGCGTCGGCGGCTTCGGTGGCGTAGTTGGTAGCATGCTGAGCTTCTATGCCCAAGGTCGCGGGCTCAAACCCGGCCGAAGTCGTCAGATTTTTTAAGAGCGTTAAAATCCCTCAGTATGCCTCCCTTTCTTCATGCGATCATGAGCCACGGGACCTCCTATTTACGTCGAATCCGAACTACAGGACATGGCATTTCACTTAGAAAATCTCACATGAATTAACCGGGTATCGAACCCGTTCCCCCTTGGTGAGAAGCCAACAACTTGACCGCTTTGCCACCATGAGCCTCATACGTTTCAGTGCCGTGTGATTTTTATTTGTGGAGGTGCCTCAAACAAAAGGTGAACAGAAATAATCCGCTTACTCTGGAGGCTCTCGAGGTTGGTTGGTTGGTTCCTCAGTTTAGGGGCTGCGGCAACGCGGTCATGTAGCTCCGTGTACTTTGGGTGTGTGTGTAGAATCTGTCTGATAACCGGTGTTAATTGTGATGGCTGTATTAGTGTGGTTAACTGTTTTAATTCAAGTAAGGACTGCAGACAATAATTTCAAGTTGTTCCTACTTTTGCTACCAAATGCTACCGTCCACGACACCTAGCTTGCAGACTTGGCTACTAGATGGCATCGCAGTCAGTACCTGGCGATGAACGTTGGAACGAATAGAGCGTTATCAATTCTAACCTACGCATTTTGGCTTCACACAAGTGTAGTTAGTGGAAGGTTCTTTTTTATGCCATAAAGGATTTTAACGCTCTTAAAAAATCCGGCAACTTTGGCTGGGTTTGAACCCGCAATCTTAGGCATATAAGCTCAGCATGCAACCAACTACGCCACCGAAGATGCTTATCCATGGGTCATGGCGTTACTTGTATCTGTGTATTGTAAATCGGGCTAACCACATACACTGAACACGCACTAGAATTCACCCGTTCACTCACTGTCTTTGAACTGACTGCAAAGGCCCGGCTGAATTCGAGTCGACAATGACAGAAATAGAAGAATCTTGGTCACATTGTCAAGCGCCTTATTGTCATTAGTGGTTGTTTGTGGTTTGCGGGTGAAAGGGTGCTGTGTGGGAAATGTTAAATTACTCCTTTTCGCAGAATTCCTGCTGGCAGGATCTACTGTTCAGTTCTTGTGAATTAAGACAGCAAAAGTACGAGTTTATTAGTCTTGAATGGTGGTAGGAGCTTCCTATCTATGACAGGTTCATGGATATGAGTATAGCGATAATGGTTACAGAATGTGCCATACAGAGTGTCTTTTATGTACCTTTGGAGAATGATAGGTCGTGTAGGGGACGAGTATAGAAGTAATTTGAGATAGGGGACATGGGGTCGGAGTGGCCTCCTTAACCCCTAAAATAAGGGTTGATTCATGCCCTCCACTCTATAAGTTAGGCAACCGACCCAAAACTCTATTACCTTTTTCAATCCTTTAACTCTTGGCAAGATTCATTTCACCATGTGGCGCTGGCGTAATGGATAGCGTTGAGGTGCTAAAATATGATAGGCTAGTCCCGGGTTAGATTCCAGGCTTGGGCAAAACCTTTTTTTAAATGTTATTTGTCATATTACAGCCTCCGTGGCTTAGGCGGCAGCACGCCGGCCTCTCACCGCTGGGTCCGTGGTTCAAATCCCTGTCACTCCATGTGAGATCTGTGCTGGACAAAACGGAGGCAGACAGGTTTTTCTCCGGGTACTCCGGTTTTCCCTGTAAAAATTTCATTCCAGCAACACTCTCCACTAGCATTTCATTTCATCTGTCATTCATTTAATCATTGCCCCAGAGGAGTGCGTCAGGCCTCGGCAGCCGGCACAGTTCATATCCTCGCCGCTAGATGGGGGCTTCATTCATTCCATTCCTGACCCGGTCGGAGACCGGAAGCAGGCTGTGGATTTTCATTTCATTTGTCATATTGTAGTCACATGATACAGTCTGGTGCTACGTCGGAGAAGAGAGTGCAAAGTGTTCATGGCTCTTATTACAGTTCAAAATTTGTCAGGACACCGCCAGGGTTCAAGCGCTGTGTTGTATTGGCCTGGTCTTTGAGGGGTTGACTTTGTGAAGGAGTTCATTTTCAGTTATGGTTCAAATCCCAGTTAAAGCTTGGTTGTGTGCGTGTTAGAGACATTAAGCGGTCCTCAATCATTAATTCACTGAGTGAGTATTGCCCACCGTACCCAGCTGTTCAAACCAGAGCGTAGAGTACTGCTGATTGTGGAGCTGTCGCTCCCTCCACTCTCGACTCATTGATTGTAGGAGCTGGCGCGAGAGAGTCAACGGGGGGTCGAACTAAAATAAAGTGCAAACACTTCACATGCGATGTTTGCTTGCTCTCCGTAAGCTCAGGTTCCTGTCTAATGGACATGGGCATTGCTCCATCAACTCAAAATACACAGTAAAGAACCTGGAACATTGAACAGTCTGAAGGGAATTCTTGTTCAGACGAGTTGGCGCTCTGTGGCGTGATGTGTCTCACTCCTCAATCCAAGTGCGTCGTAGCATATTAATTGCCGACCAACGCCTAACCTACTAAAGCCTAAGTCTATTTTTAGCCTACTTTTCACATTTTGCAAAAATGAGGATAAAGTAGACTTATGAGATCGGGCAAATGTGTGTCTGTCTGTCTGTCTGTCTGGCTGTGTGTGTGTGTCCCCCCCCCCCTATCAACTCCTAAACGGCTGCAACAATCGAAACAAAATTTGGTAGGAATAATGATCCTATACCTGAATATCTCACGGCCATATTTGAAAATGATATCACTGCTACCAACTGCAGAAAAATCGCAATTGAAATTTGAGCTCCATATTGGATATCTTGGAAGGTATGAATGGGAGCTATTTCAAAATTAGCACACGTATAGATAATAATATTGCAGTTTAATTTCCAGGAGGCCATACATGGCAGTGTTGCCAAAATGATTCTAAGCGTGCTGATAGGTTCAATTTTAAATGCATATAACTTCTACACTATCTACTGGAATTCAACCAAATTTCGTATATGCTATGTATACATAACCAAATATAGCTGAGCGTATTCTTAAGAGCCACCAGGGCTGCCAACTGTTAATGAATGCTCTCAATTTCTTTTATCCAAATACCTATATATCAGAAAGTTCGCAAGCCGACAGCTTTAAACTATGCACATGTATATTACCTGACATTCTATATTAATTTGGAGTAACTTATATACGTCAGTGCTGCCAACTTGATTCTAAGCCTGCTGATAGGTCCAATTTTAAAATGCATGTAACTTCTATAATAACTAATGGATTTCATTCAAAATTGACACAAAAATGGATCATATTATTTCAGATTATTTCTGACAATTAGATGTATGTCATTGTTGCCAACATGATTTTACGCGCGCTGTTAGATCCAATGTTTAACTGCATGTAACGTCCATGCTATCCATTGGACTTCAACCAAATTTTGAAATCTGTACCTTAAGAGATGGAACTAAGAATATATTCAGTCACCAGGGCTGCCAACTGTAGTTTGTCTATTAGGCTACATTATGCCAGGTATACAGTATTTCGTACTAATTATAAATTTCGATATTACCAACTTAATTTCGTCATTATTCTAGATAGATCCATATAGATTAATCATTTGCATTAATCTTAAATTTTAAGAAATGTAGGCCCTTTAGCAAGGCTTCATAACGTAACAGAATTGTCAGAAATAACGAATTATTTTTTGTTACGTTACTGCTTCCGTACCCAAAACAAATGGTATATGAATAACGTTTATAGTGCGGCAACGAAATAAGGGGTTATAATTTTCCCTGGTTTGTGCTATTAACGTTATAACCAGCAGCGGAAAAGATTCCGTTATTTTAAAATGCACTCCTGTTATTAACGTTATAAGTCTAGTAACGGTATGACAGCGATTTTGACCCGCTGCGCGCCATCAATAACGTTATTCAGGCAGAGTGATCGATTCGGTTATTTCAAAATGCAAACCTACTAATAACGTTATAAGCCTAGTAACGGTATACGAGAGATTTTAACCTGTTATACGCTATCAATAACGTTATTCAGGGCAGAAAAATTAATTCCGTTATTTAGAAATGTGAACCCACCAATAACGTTATAAGCTTTGTAACGGTATACGAGCGATATTTACGAGCTTTGCGCTGTCAATAACGTTATTCATGGCAGAAAAATAATTCCGTTATTTAGAAATGCGAACCAACCAATAACGTTATAAGTCTAGTAACGGTATACGAGCGAATTTTACCAGCCATACGCTATCAATAACGTTATTCAGGGCAGAAAAATTAATTCAGTTATTTTGAAATGCGAACCCACCAACAAGGTTATAAGTCTAATAACGGTATGCATGCGATTTTTACCAGCTATGCGCTATCAGTAACATTATTCTAAGTGGAGAAATTGATTCCGTTATTTCAGAAAAGAATCTCGTCAATAACGTTATGGAAGTGTCTATTTGCCCGCTTCCCGGACAAGCATGGAAGGTGACCGTGAACTGACGATGCTGGGCCATATGTAATTCCAGGCCAATTATTTATTCAAACATAGGATAATTACTTCTTGAAATATCAATAATAATCAACATAATGATTTCAATCTGAGCGCGTGCCCCATCAGACAGGGCAAGGCACCATGCTCGTTTCGATCGCGGTCATATTGTAGCCTACAGTACGTTAGAAACATGTTTCCTAAAATCAATACGATGGATCCCATTGATTCGAGATATTTCTTGTTGCTTCATATAGGGGTTTGGAACATAGCCTATTGTTCATCAGTCCCATGTAGTTGACGTTTGATAAACTTTGTTAATTTTGGAGTTGGCAATGGCCTTGACTTAGGAACTATCCACGCATTTTCCTGGAGTGGAAGTGGGAAACCCCAGAAAAACACTCTAAGATAGCTAAGATGGGAATCGAACTCACCTTCTCGCAGTGTTGCCATATAAGGCAGAGTGTAACCTACACCCCAAACTTTCACTCCTTTGTGACCAATATGAGTATTGCTTTCCTAAATGAAACCTCCCGTTCTTGCTTTTCGTTTACTTGGTATCCTAGTTTCATTTAGTAGTGATAGAAGCCATTTTTCAGTGATGGTTATTTCTAATGAAGAAAGCTATTCAGTCGGTCAACACGAAATTCGCGTAGGCCGAATGAAAAGCTTTCTTTATTATTTTCATTTATGAAAAAATAGGCTTATGACATCACATTTAGTCCGTGTGTGTGCGTATGTGTGTGTGTCCCCTAATAAAATATAAACGGCTGGAGCGATTTCAATGAAACTCGGTAAAGTCATAGTACTATTTTGTCCGACCCCGACCGTGATCTTCAACCTTTATTACAGCTCACCAATCCAACATGGCGACTGTGTGAAATATTTCACTGGCATTCCATATCTCCGAAACTATTACAGATATCACCCTGACATTTTGTACGGTGATAAAATGAACTACTAGATGGGACTCTCAAAATTCCTGTTAAGTAACAAACGAACATGGGGGCCAAGCGAAGTTGATACATTAAAATAGATCTTTCTTTTTTCGCGATTAAACCATTCGAGCGCCGTCAAATGGCATAGCAAATGTTATACACCTTGTAATGCACTGATGTCTTATTCAGCTCAATTGTTTACATAACCGCAAGATGGTGCCTGTGTGAAATTTAAAAATTAAGTTTTAATTTCTTGTGTCCTAATCATGCGATTGTAGCCAACGTTTGAACAATGAACCTACCGTACGCAATAATCGTCATCTAATAGTACATACAGTTGCTCAATGGTCTACACATATTTAGAAATATTTAGACGATTCTCAATGTCAACTAATCAATGACAGCAATCAAACTGAATTGTTTTCATAACCACAAGATGGCGCCTGTGTGAAATTTTAAAATCTCGTATTTAGCCTATTTCCATTTATGAAACAAGATGTTCAGCAAAGAACATATAGCCTACTTTCTCCTAAATGTATGGGTATCTTTATGACTCTTTGTCCTCATCCCTAACACAATCACCTCTACCACAATGTATTGTTTGTTTTCTTTTATATTGATAATAAGCCAGTAAGTGTCAAAATCAATATTATATACTTTATGACGATTGAATAACAAAACTACTAACTTATTGTAATGCATTCACGTCCGTTAATCTCTATATTAAGCCAGCCTGCAAAATTAAGAATCTTCCGCCCCAATCACAGTAGGTTGGTGCTGCGACCTATCGGTGAATTAATCTTTATCTTGCACGCGTATGCACTGCCATCGTAATGTACTACGATGGCAGTGTTCTATGGGTGTTGAATGAGTAGGCAGTTTAAAGTAGCCAGGAGGGAGGCGATCCAGCTGGCAGTGTTTAAAGGTATTCGGAGCGCGATCGTGGCTAATAGTTGAACTACCAGTATTACAAAATTGCCATACTTCAGGAGGCCAGCTCAGGCATTTACACAGAGTTATGTTTAGAACAATATTACCCACATAACCCACAAGAGGACAGCACCGTACAGAGGCATTAAGAAGGCTGTGGTTAATGACAACGTGTATCTAGTTCTTCTATTCTACTTTTCCTAATGTCTTCTGTTTATGTGCGATGCTGGGACTGTGATTTTATTAATATACGAGTGTATACTTTATCCTCTCCTTTTGAGCTAAATGACATTTTATTCAGTATCTGTGGAAAAAGCTCGTGCACATCATTTGTAAAAGAATTCAAGAAAAAAAAAACTAACTGTAGCAGTACTCGATCCCCAGTCAACTGCGTGTCAGACTAACTTGCTAGCCCAGAGCTAACCCTATCCATGACGTCAGGTGTTCTTAACTGACATATTAGATACAAACTGTTGGCAAATAATGACTTTAAATAAACGATTTCTTCACTGCAGTACATCTTCATTAAAGATCATTTCATACAAAGTTTATATTATTGTATCAGTAGGGTATATCACATACAACATACAAAAACTACTGAAATATAAGACAGGCACATGAGGACAGCTGCCATCTTGTCGTGTGACACAAACGCCTCAGCTCTTTTAAGCCACTCGTACTGTATAATATTATAATATTAAATTATAATAAATAACGGATCACGACCTTCAGGATAGCTTAAACCCCCCTAGGCTCGATAATCGGAATTGGTGGGTCTTAAGCTATTGATTAAAATGGTTGCATAATTCACACGGCCGCCATCCTGAAATGGCATGGCCGATGACCTTGAATTTTGGGTGAAAGACGCGTCCTATATAAAGGTATGTTGTCACCAAATTTGGTAGAGATCGGATAATTGGTTTAGCCGTAATTTGATTTTACGTTTTGAACATTTGAGTGGCCGCCATTCTGTTATGGTAAAGATGGCGGCGATATAAAGTATGACACTGAGGTGTCCTTTACTAGTGCTACCTCTGTACCAAATTTCGTTCAATTCGGTTTCACCGTGTTCGAATTGATAGGGGGGGACAGACATCCAGAGTACACACACTCACACACACACAGACACACACACACACACACACAGACTCACACACACACATACACACACACACACACAGACTCACACACACACATACACACACACAGACAGACACACTTTTTTTTTCGCCCTGTGTTGATCTCATAAGTCTACTTTCATTTTTTGCAAAAATCGAAAGTAGGCTAAAAATAGGCTTATGAGATCACCTTTTGTCCGTGTGTGTGCACCAGGGCCGTGCAATGGGCAAGGTGAAGCAGTGCTAGCGAGAAATTTAGTACTAGTGACGGTGAAGCGCAGCCCTATCCTGCCCATTTCTGAGCAGTGCAGCACGACATCACACTAGCACTGCAGCGCTTAGTCACACAAGCACTGTCCATTTGACGGGGTGCTGCAGTACGTTTAGTACTGAGCGCAGAGCCTGGACACTAGGCGCACTGGAGCCAACATTTTGTCATATGCTTGTGGTCTGCCGTGCTCATAACGTCTTTTGTGCCTGGGGAGCACAAACATACCATTCAGGGAAAGTCACACCTTAAAGAAACACACCGAAGACGTATAAAACATGATATTTGGACGTACATGAACCAGATCTGCAACAAGGATACAAGAAGTTGCATACGTATTAGCCTATATTCATTTATGAAAAAATAAGCTTATGAGATCACCTTTTGTCAGTGTGTCTGTCTCTGTGTGCGCGTGTGTGTGTGATATGGTGTGTGCTTCCCCCCTAATAACTTCTAAACCGCTGGAGCGATTGCAATGAAACTCGGTAAGTTGATAGCAATATTCCACATACCCCGACCGTGCCTTTCAAATTTTGTTACATCCCACCAATCCAACATGGCGGCTGTGCGAAATATTTCACCAGCATTCGATATCTACGAAACTATTACCGATATCACCCTGGAATATTTCACGGTGATAAAGGGAACTACTAGAAGTTCACCAATGTGATTTTTGAAAACCTGATAACTACAAAACCAACATAGCGGCCACGCAAAGTTGCGACTTTTAAATAGACGTTTCTCACGATTTAAGCAACCAAACGCAATGCAACTTGGTACAGTATATGTTTATACACATTGTAATGTACCGACATCTAACTTCATTCGTTTACATAACATCAAGAAGGCGGCTGTGCGAAATATTTCACCGGCATTCTATATCTCTGAAACGATTAGCGATATCACCATGAAATTTTGTACGGAGATAAAGGGCACTACTGGAATTTCATCTATAAGACTTTCAAAAACCTGTTAACTAAAAAACGAATATGGCAGCCAAGCGAATTTGAAAATTTTAAATAGACCTTTCTCGCGATTTAATGATCCAAACACAATGAAACTTGGTAGAGGAAATGTTTATACACATTGTAATGCACTGGTATCTATATTAGTTCAATTGTTTACATAACCTCAAGATGGCGATTGTGCGAATTTTAAAATTAAGTTTTTATTTCTTGTGTCGTAATCATGCGATCGAAGTGAGAGTTTGGGTAATGAACCCTTGCAATAATTTTCCTTTAATGGTACGTGACTCTATGGCCTGTACATATAAGAATTCAACGTGGCGACCATCCGAAATATTTAGATGAATCTCAATATCTACGAATCTATTACAGCAATCAAACTAAAATGTTTAATCTTCATTGGGGCTATGAACATAAGTTCACCTATAGGACTTTCAATAACCTGGTGATCACAAATCCAACATGGCGGCGACGCGAAGTATAAATATTCACATGGTCGTTTCTCGCAATTTAACCATCCGAGTGCAGTGACACTTGGTTCACTAAATGCTTCTACAAATGTTAATCCACTGGCATCTAATTTTTTCATTTGTTTCCATAACCACAAGATGGCAGCTGTGCGAAATTTTAAAATCTCGTTTTTACTTCTTGTGTCCTAATCATGCGATTGAAGTTTGAATGCTACACGTACACAATACACTTAACGTAACAGTACATAACTCTAAGACCTACAGATATAAAAATCCAACATGGCGACCATGCGCAATATTTAGCCGGTTCTCAATATCTGCGAATCTATTACAGCAATCAAACTGAACTTTTGTATGTTGATAGAGGCAATTAACATAAGTAGGATATATGAAAATAGGCTGTATAATTCTTCACGGAACTACTTGTTGGGTTAGTTGTTGTTGTTGTTTTAAGGGGCGGAACTACGAGGTCATCTGCTCCTACTTTTTGGGTGATGTAGCAGGTGCAGCGAGATATAATAATCCTAAAAATTGAATCAAGCATATTGGTAATCATGCATGTGACAGTGACAGGGCCGGTATGGAATCAGGAGTGTTAAAATATTTTTTTTTAAATTTGTTGACATAATGTCACAAACCAGCCGACGTAGCTACACACGCTAACGTGTATGGTCAGACTACACCGAACTCGAAATACCACACACAACCATTTCATACCTTGCCTCATTAATTTCATTTGTCATTAAATCCTCTCATTAGATTGACGTCATGAAGGGCATCTATCCGTAATATCATTCCCACAAGGAAACTGTCTCACCATATCCCCTTCCGCATAGCAACCTAAATAATTACGGGTAGAACAAAAAAACTACATTAGGACTATAAAGCTATAGTCTACAGTATTTCAATAACAAGATTCTGAATTCACCAACTGATTAGATTGGTGCTGTTCAGGGATATGTGAATTCGAGAAACGTGCGTTAGTAAATTTATCAGGTTTTTAAACTGAACAATATTCCGTCGCAATCTGAGGTAATTTATGTCTTTTATTCGTATTTTCAACATCGCCTGAAACAATAACTCATGGAATTTACCTACACATAAGATATACGGCAAAATAAGCAAGTTGACATGAAATCCTTCTAACTTTTGAAGTTTTAGGACAATTTTCATTATTTCAACAGTATAGAGACCAAGAGTGCTCTTCATTGTAAAACAATTTTGCTCTGAAAATTACAAAATCTGTTGTCTGTCTTTCTACCAGCTTGTCGGTATTTCTTTCGGTTGTTTGTTGGTTTTTGGAACTATTCTGCTCTTTGGTTATGGTATGCGAACCATCTCTCTAACTTACCAGGGGCAATGTAATGCCAAAAATACGAAGAAAGGTGTACTATTATAGTTCGTGCTGAAATTACATGGCATCGTGAAATAGATTGCGCTGACAATGAAAGAGATCACCTTGTGGTGTAGCGGCTAACATTCTTGGCTGTCGCCCCGGTGGTCCGGGTTTGATTCCCTGGCCCGCCAAGAAATTTAATTTCGGTTTGAGGTATCGATGATACCTAAGTCATCAAAGGGGTGTTCATTTTGAGGACTTGCACCAGGTCAGTGAGCACAAGTTTTCCTTTTTTTTCTACATTCTTATCCTGCAATTCGAACATTCATATGGGAACTCAGAGAGAAACTCACCTCGTAGAGTTGTTAGAATAGCTTCCGTAAAATATTCTCAAAGGTCAATGCTACAAGTAGCCGTCGTGAGTTAATCCAATAGCATACTTATATGTAATCCACACATCGTATTTAAGAACATTTGATTTTCATAGCATTCTATGTTCTGGGCATAGGAAAACCTCGAAGCTAATTTCGCAATTTTCAGTGAATGAACATCCAAAGTATAGTAATCATCATGTAGGGACACCGTGCCACATATATACAGAGAGTGCAAGAATTGCTTGAAGGCAAGGTGACATGGTGCGTAATTTGTGTTTGTACAACGAATGAGGTTTTCATTACGGTGATGATGATGAAGATGGTGGTAACGATGAAGACGGTGATTTACTAGTTAGGAACCAAAGGAATACTTGAGAATTAAGCCTGAAGCGGATGTATGGAAAAAACAAAATGAACTTGCTGGTTTATTACGAAAGTGTCTAATCACCATATTTTATGGAGAACAACTTATCCAGAAGTACACATGAAAGGGAGTAGTCAAGCACAAATAGGTGGAGGCAAAGGTTGCTCTTGTGTGAGACTGTATCCTGCAACCACTGTGGTGTGTCTGATAACCTAGCTCCGTTCAAACACCAAAATTAAGAAGGGAATCACCGACATAGATCTAAGATGCATCTGTAACATTTCAGAAATGTTACGCGATCCATGTTTTCGTGTCTTCCTCGTGTTAGAAGCAAAAGTACAATAGAATAATAATTGTTATTGGCCGTAAGAAGGATACAAGATTTATGCTGGACCCCCCATCAGATGTGAAGTAACCATCGGCATAACAAGACAGGTCGTTTAGAGCTAACGATAGGCTTCAAAGAGAATTGAAAGCTTGTGGCACGTTTCGAATAAGGGAAAGAAACAACATCAACATTTTTTAATAACTTATCGTGTTTGGGTATGCCTAACTTAAGTGTAAATGGCATAATTTTGCTATCAAATGAATCCATTCAATAATAGAGAATTGATCTGGGTCGCAGGAATTGACCTGGGAGGAGTCGTTGAGACTCTGGCAAATGGGAGTGAAATGCGTCATATATTGGGTTCAGCAAGAGAACCCAACTAGCCTCTTTCACTTCAACTTCAGCACGTAACCTACACGAGGTGCCCCCGTTAAACCGAGCAACCCAGTGAAAGGTTGGGTCCTTAATCCCAGCGGGAAGCTGGGTCGGTGAGCTGATCAGTGCTGAGGGCTTGCTTGATAGTTAAAAACTCGTTACCTTTTAGGTAACCATTCCTCTACAATTCTCGTAGAACTCGAAGCATGAAGAAACGTTCACTCAGGAAATCTATCCCAGGTGATAACCAATCCACCCCCACTCAGGATGGGGCATGCAGGTCTTCGGAGTCTGGGGAACCTGCACTTTTATGTTTTCCATCCCTATTACCTTTACACAAACAAGAGAAGAATAAGAGAAACCTCACCTACCTAGCTACATTCAACATTAACTTCCTTCTTAAGGTAGGTAAGCTAAAGCAAACACTTGAAGTGCTCGACAAGTACAAAATAAAGATAGCAGCGCTCCAAGAGACTCGGTTTATGGACGAGGATGCATTTGAGTCAGGTGCGTATAGGATCTACAAGGGGAAACCGGGTGAAAGAGTGATGAGGACAGTCCCTCACCTGGGCACAGGTTTTGCCGTACATCACAGTATGGTTGACCACATTTTGAATTTTTCTTCACCTAACGGAAGGACCTCCTCACTAACATTCCGATCTCGTAACAAAGCCTATACCATAGTGAACTTCCACGCACCCACAAATGACACCAACCGGAAATATCTCGAGTTAGTGGAACACTTCTGGGACTCCCTAGAAGAAATACTAGACAAGATTCCACATAACCACTCAACTATACTCATGGGGGACTTCAATGCCCAAGTCGGCAGGGAACAGAAATACCGAAGGATAGTAGGTCTCTACCCAGCCCACAAGAGAACAAATAGAAACGGTGAGCGCCTCATAGAACTCTGTGACAAGTACCACTTGGTCCTAAAATCAACAGCCTTCAAGCGTCTACCTAGGAAAGCCAAGACTTGGAGAAGCCCAACTCCTTTGCTAGGTGAATTTCAGCTTGATCATGTGGCTATAGACAGACTATATCACAGGGAGATACAGAACGTCAAAGTCCTGAAAAGAGCCAATATAGATTCTGACCATTACCTTTCACTAGTCAAAGCTAATTTTCAACCCTTGAGAAAGGTAGCAAAACCACCAAGGAGCTCTAGAATACCTCGATTCAATACTCAACGCGTACGTGATGAAAACTGTAACTTCCAACACACCCTTCGGATGAATACACAGAAAAAAGGTTGGACAGCCCTCCAGAAAGCATTACTGGATGCCGCTCACGAAACTATTCCCGCTACGTCCAATAAAGGAAAACACCCTTGGTGGACTACAGATTGCGATAAGGCCATAGAAGAAAGACGTCGAGCCTGGATCAGGTGGAACCAGTACAAGAATGATTTCAACCTTGAGGCTTTCATCACGCAAAGAAAGGCAACAGCGAACACTGTACGTGGAGCTAAAAGGAATTACCTACGCACCCTACTACAACAGGCAGAAGAGGACTTCAAGAGACACAACTCCAGAGACCTGTACAAGGGTCTTAAGAAACAGAAGACCCAGTACACTGCCCCTACCTTACTTCTTCGTGGACCAGACGGCAAGATCCAACTAAATAACAACGATTGTACCACCGTTCTTGCAGATTATTTCCAGAAGCTCCTCAACACAGAAGAACCTAGTGCAAGAATAATATTCCATGAACCACCTATCAGGAATCCTGATTCTCAACCGCCTGACAGAGAGGAAATAGAGAGTATAATCAATAACCTGAAAAATAATAAAGCCTCAGGTGAAGATGGAATAGTAGCAGAGATGTGGAAATGCGCAGATGAACAGTCCTTACAGAGCATCCAACATATCTTACAAGACATATGGACAACAGAGACCCTACCGGAAGGGTGGACATCAGCAGTAATTCACCCGTTACACAAGAAGGGAAGCAAGACTGACCTCAACAATTACCGAGGTATCTCCTTAATGCAGGTTACCTACAAGGTTCTTTCTAAAGCTCTGTTATCCAGAGTCACTAACCAACTAGACTCTCAATTAGGGGAATACCAGGCCGGCTTTCGAAACAATCGATCTTGTCCAGAGCAGATACAAAATCTCAAGACCATCCTCAGTTATAAGAGTCGTGGGAGACAACCCTGGGTAGTTGTCTTAGTGGATTTTCAGAAGGCATTCGACTCGGTGGACAGAGAGAGTCTTTCTCCACCTTGCGAGAATTTGGCCTTGATGAAAAAACACTTAAACTAGTCCAGGCCACCTTGACAAACACAACATCTAAAGTCAAGTTCAGAGGTGAACTATCCGAGAGCTTCCCCATCAAGACGGGAGTTAGACAGGGTGATGGACTCTCCTGCATCCTCTTCAATTGCATCCTGGAGAAGATCATAAGGGAATGGATGGTGCGACTAACACCAAGGACTGGTCTGCAGCTTGGATACAAGAACGATAACCTTCATGTGTCATGCCTGGACTTTGCCGACGACCTCGCCATACTGACCAACATTATAGAGGAAGCTACTCACCACCTACAGAGTCTTCGCGATGTAGCGGTTCGGGCTGGCCTTAAGATCAACATTGGGAAGACTGAATTCATGACTAACATCAAGGAAGCCCCGTCCACAATTCCTCTTGAGGGAGTCTTCATCCGAAAAGTCCCTGCGGTCAAGTACCTAGGAGAGTGGATCTCGGCAAACCAGAGTGAGAATCTGGCCATAGATACCAGGTGCACCAAGTTCGAGATGGCCTACCACTCCTACCGCAGCATCTACGCATCAAAGTTCCTCTCCAAGAACCTAAAACTCAGACACTACAATTCAGTAGTAAAACCATCTGTTCTGTACGCCTCAGAATGCCTCGTGATGGCCAGGAAAGGCCCACTCAGGAAACTTGAACTCAAGGAGAGGAAGATCCTGCGGAGGATACTAGGACCTATACGGGAAGAGGGAGGCACCTACAGAATTCGGCACAATGATGAGCTTTACAGCCATCAAGAAGACATTGTTACTTGTATAAGAAAGAGGCGCTTGGCCTTCTATGAACACTTGACCCGCATGATCCCTTGCCGGCTCACCAGTAAGATCTTCACAGTGGCAGGAAGAGGGAAGGCCTCTAGGTCCAAGTGGATCTCTACGGTCAGGACGGGTTTAGACCACCTAGGGATCCCACTTAATTCCATACAGGACCGCCAACAATTCCGGTAAGCCATCCGACAGGGAGTTTTTCCTGTATTACTGACAGCTAGGAAGAACACTGGTGTCAGCAGACCACCATGGACGGAGGAAAGAAAGCTGGCTCATAGTCAGATGATGAAAGAGTACTGAAAGAAGAGAAAAGACAAAGCGACGAGGAGATACGAGCCCCGTGGTCCTCAGTAGGCCCAAACGACGAAGAAGAAGAAGAGAATTGATCTACAATGTACTCGGGAACAGTATGAGACGTAGTCTATTGGTATCCAATAACATTTTATTGCCAATAATAATAGTCAAATAATAATAATAATAATAATAATATGAAGAGAAGAGAAGAACGACTTCGAGAAATCCAGCCGCGACAGGCTGGCCACGCGCCCCTGAACTGAGAGTTCCAGCGTAGACAGTGTGCGCCTGGGTCATATGGCCCTAAAAGCACTTGCCTGGCTTGCAGGGTACCACGACATACTATACACAGCTCACTCGCACACGTAGCTAGCGGCAGGCGGGGAGAGTCAAGGACACAGATTACCTACTGACATGACATGACGTCACGCACCTACGCCGGGCCTTGGTGTGCATCCCCACCCCTCCCCCCTCTTCCCCCACACCCCACCTAATAAAATCTAAGCGGCTGGAGCGATTTCAATGAAATTCGGTAAGGTCATAGTAGGCCTACTATTTTGGCAGACCCCGATCGTGCCCTTCAAAGCTTATTATGTTTCACGAATTCAACATGGTGGCTGTGCGATATATCTCACTGGCATTCTATATCTCCGAAACTGTCACCGATATCACCCTGAAATTTTGTACGGTGATAAAAGTCACTTAAGTGACTTTCATAAACCTGTTAACTACAAAACGAACATGGCGGCCAAGTGAATTTGAACATTTAAATAGACTTTTCTGGCGATTTAACCATCCGAACGCAGTGAAATTTGGTACATCAATTGTTTATATACATTGTAATGAACTGATATCTAATTTTGTTAAATTGTTTACATACACTCAAGATGGCAGCTGGGCAAAATTTTAAAATTATTATTTTATTTCTTGTGTCCCAATCATGCGATAGAAGTCAACGTTTGAATAATGAACCTACGCAATAATAGTCATCTAATAGTACATAACTCTATGGTCTACATGTAGGGTCTTTCATATTAAGTAAGAACGACGAGCGGCGGTTTTGTTATTCGCTACTGCAGCGGGCTTGGCCGAGTTTCTGGCGCCCCACGGCCCCCTGCTGTAGTATTGAAAGCGCGCGCATAGTACAAACTTGACCTTGCAATAAGCGTGCAGGACTTGTCAGTCGCCAGTCTGAACCTCAGATGGTAACATGTTCAGACAGTTATCATTGCAACATCGTATTTTTGTATGTAAAACTTATTTTAAGTACGAGTCGGTCCGGTGGGTAAGTTCAGCAATTTCCTGATGAAGTGTCACCTTCACTAGCACAGATTCACGTAATTGTAAATAAGTTTTCCACTAGGCCTACTGACTCAGTGCTCAATAAAGAACATAAAATACAAAATCAGAAACATTACAGTGGCAGAACTCACTCGCGTGAGCCAAAATGTGCTTACCGGATACAATGCCTGTATAACCCAGGAAGGACGACACTTCCAGCATCTTTTATAAGGGAATATTTCATACAGGATTGTACACACGCTTAAAGCAGGCAGCCACGGCGCGCCACAAGCTCGACCAAGGCCACCGCAGCAGCAGGAAAGGGGAGCGAAAGTCAAGTGAGAGAGTGATGACCTTACCCCTTACCTGACGGTATGGGATTCCTGAGCATCCAGTCCGATGTTGCGATTGACTGTGACTGTGATGGCTAGTTCTGAATTATTGTTCAGTTCTGGATATTTCTGAGTGATCCTTTGAAATTTTACCAGTTTGTACTTACGACTTCTAATTTTCCATGTTGTTTTTCCTGTTTTTAGTTCATCGATCCCTTTAATAACTTTTTACTTAGTTTATTTTACCTGCAACACCATTATTTTTAGTGTTCGTTAGGTGTTCTATTTTCGGCAATTTATTTTTGGACAGTATCTCTGGTAGATCATATACATGTACGATGTACATATAGGTACGACTGATGGAGAGCATTACGGTCATCAAGTGCAGTTAGTTTTACATTTTAGGTGAAAAATGGAGCCACCACCAAAACCGATTCAAGGCAGGACTGGCATGCAAAACGAAATGTATCATCAATTTAAATTAGCGTCGCGATATTAAATTGTTCAAAGGAATAACATTTCACTCCTGGCGCAAAATAAAATTAGTAACAGAATTTTAATTTCGATGCAGAGGCGAAATAAATTCATTTTATTTATTTAATTTCGCTTCCGGCGCGAAATAAAATGCATTACTGACTTTTAATTTCGCTCCCGGTGTGAAATAAAATTCGTACCAGATTTTAATTTCGCTCCCAGCGTGAAATAAAATCCGTCACAGACTTTTAATTTCGCTCCCGGCTACAAACAGAATTCTTAACAGACTTTTAACTTTGCTCCTGGCGTGAAATAAAATTCTTTAAAGACTTTTCATTTCGCTCTTGGCGTAAAATAAAAACCGTTAGTCTTTTAAATTCGCTTCCGGCGCGAAATAAAAAAATACAGACTTTCAATTTCACTCCGGGCACGAAATAAAATTCGCTACAGACTTTCAATTTCGCTCCCGGCTCGAAATAAATTTCATTACAGACTTTTAATTTTGCTCCTGGCCTGAAATAAAATTCGATACAAGACTTTTCATTTCGCTCCTGGCACGAAATGAAAACCGCTACAGTCTCTTAATTTTGCTCCCGGCGCCAAATAACATTTTTAACGACTGTTAATTTTGCTCCTGGTATGACAAAAATTGCTGGCCCCATGGTGTTGGGGATAGCGTGCCTGCTTCTCACCTGGAGGCCCCGGGTTCGATTCCCGGCTCCGTTAGTGATTTTAGAAACGGGCGTGTGGGTTGGAACGAGGTGCACTCAGCCTCGAGAGTAGCTGTCTGAAAGTCACGAAAACCAAGATTAACGGCCGAGACAACCCGATGCGCTGACCAATATCTGCAGATGCCTGGGCAGCGGTCGCTTGGTAGGCCTAGGCCTTTCATGGGATGTAGTGCCACGGTTTATTTTAATGACACAAAATTCCCAAACAGCATTTAGTTACGCCCCCGGCGTGAATTTAAAATGCATGGAACATATCATTTCATGTCTGAAATTAAATCTGGTCTGGCATGCGAAACAAAATGGTTGTGGACGCGTTAACATTTTAATTTCGCCATGAGCGTGATATTCGGGTGCGAAATGATATTGATTGTAAGCGCGAAAATTAAAATGGAAGCAAAATGTAATTCTAAGCACAATAACATAGTGAAAGGCGACGCAAAACTAATTGCAGTGCGAAACGAAATACTGTACGTGGCACAGGGGTTTGCTTTCGTGCCATGGTCAGTATAAATGCGCTGAGGGTAAGAAGGAAGTAGTAAGGAATGCCAAGCCCCCCCCCCCCCCCAAATTTCCGGAAGTGTAATAATAAAGAATGTAGAAATGAGAGGAATGACCCCTCAACCCTGTTCTTCGAGTAACCCGCCTCCGAAACAGAACTCCATATACGCCGCGGTACTACCACAGACGATTTTCTGTTATTTGTAACTCTTCAGTCAGTCAACATTAATTTACCCAATAACTGGGTGGGGTACAACGTATATAAGATGTAACTAACACTCCTGAAAAAAAAACATGTATTAGATTTAATATCACTAAAATTGCTGCATTATAATCGTGACCATAAACTAATACATATAATGTTACTAGCAGAAGTACCCATTCTTCGAACGGTCTTCGGTATTAATAACCAATGTTATCAATTGTGCTACTGTTGCAATGTTTAGGGGCTTGGAACCTGTTTGTTGGCAAAGAAAAATTATTAGTTAAAATGTGCTCTCAAACTAAATTTACCTAACGTGTTCTTCCTGGCGTGAAAATAAAATTGAAAACCTGGTAGACGAAACGCAATACTCGTCACATACGAACTGACCCTAAGCGTTGTGTCAAGTGCCCAACTACCTGAAGACCCCTTTTTATAAATTATAAAGGCTTGTGGTGCATGAAAATTCAGTTTTTTTTAGCCTCCAATGGCCCAAATTCCTAAAATCAGCAAAAAAACAGTCTACTATTTCAAATCAGGAATTTTTGAAAATAATGTTGCTGTTTGGAGATATAATAGACTTTCTGTACAACATATCGCACGTGTAAGTCGTGTGAAAAAAATCTAGGGTACTCCTTGAACCCCTTAAGCGCATTGATGAATTTTACAGTTTTAGTTGGTTCCGTGATAACCTTATAGCCATTTGCAACCTATCACAGAAATGTAATAAATGGAGTGGCATTACTTATTCCAGAAATAGATGGAAAGTTGGATGCCACCTCTTGAGATACTATTGTTATGGTTAGTGGCTTGCATTCCTTCTTTAGTTTATTAAATGAAATTAGTTTTCTGGGAATATCTAAGAAACTGTTGGGTTTAGAGCTTTAAATTTAGTTTTCGGGGACCCTTTACGGCTCTTGAGGGGCCCCGAGTTTTGTTTCTGACACCAAGGGTTTGAAAATGAGTTTGTATCGTCGGTGTACGCCAAAATGATGATAATAATTAAAATAATAGTAATAATAATAATATAACAATATAGGGATAAGGATATAATAGACCTTCCGTACCATACCCGCACGTGTAAATCGCGTTAAAAAATTCTAGATTGCCCCTTGACCCCTTAAGCGCATTATATGTATTGACGAATATTTCATCTTAATTTGGATCCGTTATAACCCTATTGCCGTTTGCAAACCTTCACAGTAATGTAGTAAATGGAATTGCATTGCGTGTTACAGAAATAGATGGACCTCTGAGATTCTGTTGCCATTGTTACCGGCATGCATTCTTTAGTTAATTTATTAAGTGAAATTAGTTTTTTGGGAATATCTCAAAAACTGTTTGTTTTAGAGCCTTAAAATGTGGTTTTCGGGGTCCTTTTAGGGCCCCCGAGTTTCGTTTCTCACATTGAGGGGCTGAAAATGAGCTTTGTCTAACGCTTATTTCCGCATGTATTTTAAGGGGGGTAGGCCCCCTGTTATGAGAGGTACGGAGAAGAGTTACATCAATGATTAGTGTTGTGCCTCTGATGGATATCTGTATCAAATTTTACGTTAATCCACCCAGCCGTTCTCGAGTTATAAGGACACAAAAAATTGTCCACAGACAAACAGAGAGACAGACAAAAATATATTTTTGCGTGCATCCGTCACAAAACAGTCTGAAACGGGCAAATATGTCAAATTTTCGTAGAAAAGCCGAAAAATCAGACAAACATTCATTTTTATATAATAGAGAAAGGATATAATAGACCTTCCGTACCACACCCGCACGTGTAAATCGCGTGAAAAAATTCTAGAGTACCCCTTGACCCCTTAAGCGCATTGTATGTATTAATGAATATTTCAGCTTAATTTGGATCCATTATAACCTTATTGCCGTTTGCAAACGTTCACAGTAATGTAATAAATGGAATTGCATTGCGTCTTACAGAAATAGATGGACCTCTGAGATTCAGTTGCCATGGTTACCGCCATGCATTCTTTCATTAATTTATTAAGTGAAATTAGTTTTCTGGGAATATCTCAAAAACTGTTGGTTTTAGGGCCTTAAAATGTGGTTTTAAAGGGCCCCCGAGTTTCGTTTCTCACATTCAGGGGAGCGTGGTGGCTCAGCGGTCTAGCTGTATGCCTCTCACCAAGGCGGTCCGGGTTCGATTCCCGGTCAATGCATGTAAGATTTTCGATGTGAAATGCTATGTCCTGTGGTTCGGATTCCACGTAAAAAGGAGGTCCCGTGGCTCATAATCACAAGATTCACGGTCACGTAAAACTACAATCTTCCTTCCTTCCTTCACATTGAGGGGCTGAAAATGAGCTTTGTTTCACCCTTCTACGCCTATTTCAGCATGTATTTTAAGGGGGTAGGGCCCCTTTTATGAGAGGTACGGAGAAGAGTTACATCAATGATTAGTGTCGTGCCTCTGATGGATATCTGTATCAAATTTTACGTTGATCCACCCAGCCGTTCTCAAGTTATAAGGACTCGTAGAAGTTGTCCACAGACACACAGACAGACAGACAGACAGACAGACAGACAAAAAATTTATTTTTGCGCGCATCCGTCATAAAACAGCCTGAAACGCGCAAATATAACAAATTTCCGTGGAAATTCAGAAAAAACAGACAAACTTTCATTTTTATATATAGAGAGATTTACATATTACTGTATATACATTGTACCCCTCCCAGTTATTGGGCAAATTAGTGTTGACTGACTGAAGAGTTACAACTGACAATTTGTATTGTAATTGGAGTTCGTCACTTATCTTGAATGTCTGTCCACACAGCACATTCGTCTTCTTGTTCGCTATAGAACAAGTAAAGGTACATGTTGCCCCATTGCGTTATGAACGTCAGGGAGGGCCAGCCACGAGTCCGAGGTGCAGTCAACGACGATGGTGATGTTGATGCCATAGCACTGACTTTCTCCTCTACTGGAGTGATGACCATTGAATGACTCACGTTGCTGTTGCAGCCCTGCAGATTGTGCAGGCGGTGAACGGTAATAAGACTGCTACTGCTGCCAACGACAGGACTTTGAACATCGCTCCGAACATAATTTCACTCTCGAAACTAATACATTTTAATTTCAACAACGAAATGAAATGTTCCATTCATTTTAAATTCACATCGGAGGGCGAAACTAAATACCGTTTGGGAATTTTATTTCACGCCGGGTGCGAAATTAAAAGTCTGTAACGAATTTTATTTCGCGCAGGGAGCGAAATTAAAAGTCTGTAACCGAGTTTTATTTCGCACCGGGAGCGAAATTGAAAGTCTGTAACGAATTTTATTTTGCGCCGCGAGTAAAATTAAAAGTCTGTAATGAATTGTATTTCGTGCCGGGAGTGAAATTAAAAGACTGCAACGAATTTTATTTCGCACCGGAAGAGAAATTAAAAGTCTGTATCGAATTTTATTTTGCGCCGCGAGTGAAATTAAAAGTCTGCAATGAATTGTATTCCGCGCCGGGAGCGAAATTAAAAGATTGTAACGATTTTTTTTCGCGCCGTGAGTGAAATTTTATTCAATTGTACAATGTAATTTCGCGTTGCTATTAAGTTTCGCGTTGATTTCGCTATGTCATTTCGCTTCGAATTAAGTTTCGCTTCGATTTAATTTCCCGTCGACAATCATTGTCGTTTCGCTCCCGAGTATCGCGCTCACGGCGAAATTCAAATATATTCGCCCCCACAGCCAAACATTTCGTTTCGCATGATTCAAGGGCATACCACTAAATCCCAGGGGGAACTGCGACTACCATTGACCAAATATTATGTGTACTCGAGTTTGAAGGTTGTTTGTGAAGTAACCAATAGACCTACATAAAATCCAATAACATCATCATTTTCGTCGTTCTGTTTTACGTTAGTTCATGTTGGTTTGGATTTTTTAAAATATATTTTAATATTTCTTATCGCAGTTGGAACACAAAAAGTGCCCGTTTTTAAGCGTGTTTCAACCATGCGTCACATTTAAGAATTATTATCTCACAAACCCGTCAACAGATCGATTCCAAATTTTAACACAATATACAATGGAATGTTGTATAACTGGTTCATTAATTTTAAAATTTTGTATGTCCAAGAAACAAAGTTGTTATCATTTTGGTAAGATAACTTTTTCTCGGCTCGGGTTGGTTTGAAAATGTAGTTCTTGGTCGCGTTGTAATCCTTATACATCAAAAAGGTATGCTGTATGATTGTGAAATACGTAAATTAATTCACTTATTTTATATCGGTTTGTATTTGTATGGTGAATTAAGACATGGTTCACCAGTTGGCCGCTCCTGTAAATGCTGTACAGCGTTGCGAAGATGGGCTCCATCACGCGTCAAGGCACGCTTCGCTCGGAAGTAATGGGCTCCATATCAGCAACGCTGTACAGAATATCCCGGAGCGTCTAGCTGGTGAACCATGTCTTAATTCCCCGTATAAATACAAACCGATATAAAATAAGTGAATTAATTTACGTATTTCACAGTCATACAAGCCTCCGTGGCTTAGGCGGCAGCATGCCGGCCTCTCACCGCTGAGTCCGTGGTTCAAATCCCGGTCACTCCATGTGAGTTCTGTGCTGGACAGAACGGAGGCAGACAGGTTTTTCTCCGGGTACTCCGGTTTTCCCTGTCAAAATTTCATTCCAGCAACACTCTCCACTATCATTTCATTTCATCTGTCATTCATTTAATCATTGCCCCAGAGGAGTGCGTCAGGCCTCGGCAGCCGGCACAGTTCATATCCTCGCCGCTAGATAGGGGCTTCATTCATTCCATTCCTGACCCGGTCGGAGACTGGAAGCAGGCTGTGGATTTTCATTCATTTCACAGTCATACAACATAACTTTTCGATGTATAAGGATTACAACGCAACCAAGAACTACATTTTACAACGACCCCGAGCCTAGAAATAGTTACCTTACAAAAATGATAGCAAAATTTGTTCTTGAACACACAAAATGTTGAAATTAATAAACCTGTTATACAACATTCCAATGTGTATTGTGCTAAAATTTGGATTCGATCTGATGACGGGTTTGTGAGATGATAATAATTATTAACTGTGACGCATGGTTGAAACACGCTTAAAAACGGTCACCTTTTGTGTTTCAACTGCGATAAAAAAATAAAATATAAATAAAAAATTCCAAACCTGTCATGAACTAACGTAAAATAGAACGACGAAAATGATTATGTTAGTGGATTTTATATAGGTCTATTGGTAACATCACAAACAACCTTCAAACTCGAGTGCACATAATATTTTGGTCGACAGTAAGTACTGTACCAAGAAAAGGAAGCCAGGCCCTAAGAAAAACCTCTACACATAGGCCTACATAATATTTTTCCCCTAGTTTATATTTGAAATTACACTTGCATTAGAGAATGTGTAAAGTACTGAGCAGTTTTGATTTCACTTTAAATTTATTTGTACAAGTTGGATGACTAAACGTCACCCCACAATCTGCAAGATACATGGCTGAACAGCGGTTGCTTGGTAGAACTAGGCCCTTCAACGGCTGTCGCGCCACGGGTTTAGTCTTTTTTTGAACTTCTAATATATAATTGTAAGAGTACAAGACCACGAACTATTCAGTGACAACTTTTTTCAGAGAAGAGAATTCGTATTCAAACGGACACAATGCGTTGTGAGGAAAAGTAAGACGTAGCCATTGTGAAAATGGAAAATTGGTCTCCATAGATACTGACGACAGTCAAGCGCATGATCTCTAGGTGCAAGCGTCCTGCTTAAATATCCACTTCCTTTGTACGCTCACAGAAAACGAAGAAAAGTCCCAGCCGAGCTTGTGTATTGGCGTTTTGAACGAAATAAAAGGTAAGGAACTGAAACAATGTTTCTTACAGCAGATGTTTATTGCCATTCAGAAATTCCTTCTTATTTTATGATTTTCTTCCTAGGAAACTGTCATCAGTCCAACATCTCTCATTGACTAGTTCACCTGTCAATCAATTGCATTGTGGTTGCACCTGAAGTTCAGTTGTGTCTTGTGTTTTGCAGGGTTTTCCACACTCCCTCCAGGTAAATGCCGAGATAGTACCTTACTTGAAGACTCAGGGCACCTGCCCCATCCCTGGCTCTAATACAGTAACACACAGTCAACTACATGGGACTGATGACCAAGATGTCCCAAGCCCCTACAATGTATTATTATCAACAAGAACAAGAACAAGAATGTTTGAGGAAGAAAGAAAGTATCTGTATAAACACATTGTGTCAACGTTACATAAGCGTGACATTATTATAATTTTATTGCTCAGATATTGTTCCAAGCCTAGGCACTTGTAGCCTACATGTAACTCGCCGAACTACAATATTCGTCAACTCGGCGTGTTCATCATTTTCCTTGCGCTAGAGATCTTGTATAGCCGCGCCGCTACTCCTACCACCCTTTTCAAAACAATTCCCAAACTAATGCCGACGATTCCATTCACCCGATTTTATTTATGAAAAATGCATTGGAATCAGGAAATAAATCTCCGTTTTCGTATTACCAGTTTTTTTCATATTTTAAGCAGAAATATAAAAAACTGCCAATAACGTTTTTGTTTTTCACATTTTGGAAAATGCATTGAATTGATATCAATTCTATTGCACTCTAGTATACATAGTGGTTTTGCAACACCTCTCTAGGTGGTGTTGGGCTTTGACATCGCAAATACGAGCTTCCATTCAAGAGAAATTGCCTCACTTTGGTGCTGCTACGTGGTGTCGGAATTACAAACTAAAAATCGGGACATTTAGTCTTAATAGTATCTGGCTGCTGCACAGACTGCTGTGTTGCCTGCTGGAGTGTCCCTTCCCCATGCTGTCCGATCGTGACGTCATCACAGTTCCCTCTTCATTGCTATGTAAAGTAGTCAGGGATGTTTCAGCTACGTTATCTGATGGTTGAGTTACTTCCGCAATGCTATATGTGTGTGTAGAATGGGGCCTGTTATGAAAGGCCTCTGATATGGCTGGATATTCAGGGGAAGGTACTGCAGTTTCCATGTCGGTAGTGTTGCTTAGCTTACTACTCCCATCTGACTCGCCCAGCACCGTGCTGTAGGTTTGTGGTCTGACATGAAGTACCGGGCGATTCCTTCTGTTCGGACAGTCTATTTGTAAGTGGGAGGTTTCTTTACAATAAAAGCAATACTTAGCTTGTCCTTCATATGTTAACAGAACTTTACAATAATTGACCGTCAAATATGATGGAATGGGGTATTTAAGTTCAATTGTTACAATACGTATGCCATTACTTACAGCAGAAAATTCGTATACTTCATTCCAGCACTCGTTCCGTATGTCCTTGAGAACTCCATGCGTAGAAAGCACGCGGGAGAGCCTTTCATTGTTGACTTCGGGAAGAGATTTAACAGACACGCACACGTTTTGTTAAAGAGTCTGAAGCAGTGATAGTTATCTTTGTGGTGTTACCGCTAGCTAGCCGGAAGGATTTCACACCTTCATGTCGAGATAATATGTTTTCATAAAGTAAGGTGTACACTAATTTAATGTACACTGAATTTTCCCCGTTGTCTAGTTGATTCGCTAATACTTGATCTTTATTAAGCTTCAGGTCGTTTGCTATCCACCTTGGCCTATGTATTTCAAGTGGTGTCGGTCTGTTGTTCCTTTCTTCAAAAGCGCATTTAAGAGTGTTTTTCCGGACATTCGCCACTTTCGCAAGTTCAACAAGCAGTTCCGTGACAAACTAAGGAGCCTATTTTTCTTTAACTTAAAGATTCATGCCTATGTTTAATCTATATGGAACTATCTACGTTAATGACGAAATTAAGTAGGTAATATCAAAATTTCTAATTAATTCGAAATATACCTGCATTACAGTTGGAAGCCCTGGTGACTTAATATATTCTTAGTTCCATCTCTTAAGGTACAGAATACAAAATTTGATTGAAGTTCAATGGATAACGTGGACGTTACATGCAGTTAGATATTGGATCTATCAGTGCGCGTAAAATCATGTTGGCAGCAATGTCATGCATGTCTTGGTCAGAAATGATCTAACATATTATGATCTATTGTTGTGCCAATTTTGGACGAAATCCATTACATGCATTTTAGAATTGAACCTATCATCAGGCTTAGAATCATGTTAGCGGCATTGGCATAATATTAGTTACTCCAAATTAATCTAGAATGTCAGGTACTATACGTGTGCAAAGTTTAGAGTTGTTGGCTTGCATGCATTCTGATATATTAATATAAGGGTAAAAAAGTAGAGACAGCAATTATCAACAGTTGTCAGCAGCTGGTTGCTCTTAAGAATACGCATAGTGATATCTGGTTATGTACACATAGTAGACTACATACGAAATTTGGTTGAAATCCAATTGATAGTGTAGAAGTTCTATTAATTTAAAAATTTGACCTATCAGCATGCTTAGAATCATTTTGCCAACACTGTCATGTATGGCCTCCTGGAAATTAAACTGAAATATTATTATCTATATAATTATGTGCCAATTTTGGAATAGCTCCCATGCATACCTTCCAAGATATCCAACATGGAGCTCAAATTTCAATTGCGGTTTTTCAGCAGTTGGTAGCACTGACTTCATTTTCATGGCCTTGAGATATTCAGATATAGATCTTTACTCATACCAAATTTGGTTTTGATTGCCTCAGCCGTTTATGAGTTGATAGGGGGGGGGACATGCACAGACAGACAGACATTTGCCCAGATCGATCTCATAAGTCTACTTTTTCCTCATTTTTGCAAAATGTGAAAAGTAGGCTAAAAATACAATACCCTATCACGGTAAGCACTTCCGAGTATTTATTAACCTCGCGGCTAAACTCAGAACCTAACACGACGTAGGTCGCAAAGTGACACTTCCACTCTTTCTACTCTATGGAGTTCTCCAACGCAAAATGTATCAAAATGGTGCCATTCTCAATCGATGATGCCGTTTGTAATATATAAACGATATGCGAATAACGTTATTAGTCCGAATAACGGTATTGAGGGAATATTTTTCGATAGATATATTCAAATAACGTTATTTCTAGTGAGCACTACCATTTCGTTCCTGCGATAACCGATATCCGAATAACGTTATTAGTCCGAATAACGGTATTGGGGGAATAATGTTCGAGAGATGTATTCAAATAACGTTATTTATAGAGAGAACTACCATTTCGTTCCCGCTATAACCGAAATCAGAATAACGTTATTAGTCCGAATAACGGTATTGGGGGATTTTTTTTGGAGAGATCTATTCAAATAACGTTATTTCTAGTGAGCACTACCATTTCGTTCCTGAGATAACCAATATCCGAATAACGTTATTAATCCTAATAACGGTATTGGGGGAATATTTTTCGAGATATGTATTCCGATAACGTTATTTCAGGCGGGCACTACCATTTCGTTCCTTGGTTAACTGATATTCGAATAACGTTATCAGTCCAATTAACTATATTAGGAGATTTTTTTCGAGATATGTATTCCGATAACGTTATTTCAGGTGGGCACTAGTATTTCGTTTCTACGATAACTGATATCCGAAGAACGTTATTAGTCCGAATAACGGTATTAGGGGATATTTTTCGAGAGACTTATTCAAATAACGTTATTTCTGTCGGACAATACTATTTCGTTTCTACGATAACCAATATCAGAATAACGTTATTTGGCCCAATAACGTTACCATGCGATACAAATGACTTCCGGGTATGAAACGTAACGACCACAATGTGACCAAGACCCATTTTGTTACATAATCTACCCAAACAACCATTTTCGTTATGTTAAGTTATGAAGCCTTGCCCTAGTAAGTACGTCGTGAGAATACACTTCCATTTAATTTAGAATTCAGTGATTTCATCATCTTTGTTTTCTCCTTTTTCTTCCTCCTTATTCTTACTCCTCCTCCTTTTTCCTCTTCCTCCTACGCCTTTCCACCCTTCTTCTTCCTCCTCTCTTAGCTTCGTATCATTCTTGTACAATAGGGTTGCTGGCACTGATACTCTTCCTCCTGTTTGTCGTGTGTCTGTGCGTTCTGCTCCATGTTGTTCCCTGCTATAATAATAATAATAATAATAATAATAATAATATCATATGGCCTCGGGTGCCTGGTGCAAGCTTTATTTGTGCCCGGAGGGCAGCTTGTATGTAAAATTTTTGTTGTTCCTTGGAGCGCTATAAAAGTCAAGGAGGTTAGATATCTAAGCTCCTTGACACTATTGCGCTCTCTAGCAGAGAAATGAGGAACTTTGTGTTGATGGAAAATCCCGAGATTAATTTTGCCACTGTGAACACGGCCTACTGAATTCAAATGGGTTCTTTAACATGCCAACAACGTATGACATGCTATAGTTGGTTTTATATTTGCTGTTGCTTCATTTGAGTGTTTTGGGCATCGTAGTTATTCAACCTTGTGTACTTGAGTGTGTGTAGAATTTGTATGATAATCTGTGTTATCTGTAGTAGTGTGTGTAGTCTATTTGTTAGTTAAGGATTGGGAAGGAGGCGGCCGTGGCCTTAAGTTAGGAACCACCCTGAATTTGCTTGGAATGGAAGTGGGAAACCATTGAAAATCACTTACAGGATGGCTGAGGTGGGAATCGATCCCACTTCTTGAGGATGTCATTTTAACCAATAATAAGAAAGTTATTTATTCTTGAAAGAACATTCACCACCAAAGACAATGCTGCCAACTTTGGTAACCATCGTGAAGTAGTTGTTGTTGTTGTTGCTGCTGCTGTTGTTAATTCATTTTAGGTTCTTGGGACATCTTGTCCATAGCCCCTTGTAATTGAGTGTGTGTGTTGGACAGGGATGGGGTAGTTTCTCCTGGACTTGAAAAAATGCACTATCCTGGCATTTGCCTGGAGGTAGTGTGGGAAACCATTGAAGTGATAGAAACCGTTTTTCAGTGTTGCCTAATTTTATTAAAGAGAGCTTTCCAGTCGGTGAACACAAATTGTGCATTAGGCGGGCAACAAGTATTTACACTGCCGGAAAAGAAAATTAGGTCACCTGAAAAGACGACGTCGATTTTGATCCGATGACGCCAGATGCCACCTGAGGGATAATAGATGTACTGATAGGGGTTTCAACGTCGTCCGCCAACAGATAGCGTACTGGCATAGCTATCAGAGCGCCATCTGTGTCTACCATTTAATGGGGAAAGCTCACAGTCATACGGTTCATTGTGGTGCAAACGTGTGAAGCAAGCAGGTACAATGCCAACTGAGCGAGTTTGAAAAGGGTCAAATTGTGGCCTTCCGAGTGGCAGGATGGTCCTTTCAGAGAATTGCCACAAAAGTTGGACGTGCTGTGTCCGTTGTGCATCGATGCTGGTCACGTGACGATTCTCACACCCGTAGACGAGGTTCTGGACGTCCACGCAGCACAGACGTCCCGTCGTATTGTAAGGGCAGCAGTGACGGATCGTACAGCTACCACAGCACAGATACGAGGGTTTGTGAGCCCAGAAGTGTCAACACGAACTGTTGCGAACCGGTTACTAGCAGTGGGACTACGGGCACACACACCTCTAGCCCGTCTTCCACTCACGTCACAGCATCGACGTGCACGGCTCGACTGGTGCCGTCAGAAGATCACTTGGAAGATGGAATGGCGCGCCGTGGTCTTCAGTGATGAGAGCAGATTGTGCCTGCGTGCAAGTGATGGTCGTTGGCGCGTTTGACGTAGGCCTGGTGAGCGCTGTCTCGTAGAGTGCATTCGTCCAAGACACACCGACCCTACTCCAGGCCTTATAATCTGGGGTGCGATAAGATACAAGTCTTGTTCACCCTTGGTGTTTGTGGAGGGAACGCTAACCAGCGCTCGGTACATGCAGGATGTTGTTAGATCCGTTCTTTTGCTATTCTTGCAACAGGAAGGGGTTGTGTTGTTCCAACAGGATAATGCTCGCCCACACACTGCCCGTGCAACTCAACGTGCACTCCAAGATGTGCATTAACTTCCCTGGCCAGGACGATCGCCGGACTTGTCGCCAATCGAGCACGTGTGGGACATGATGGGCCGACAAGCAACTCGTGCGACTCGTCCACACACAACTCTTACAGAACTGTGTGAACAGGTCGAGCAGGCGTGGAATAACGTATCCCAAGACAGTATTCGCCATCTGTATGATCGACTGGATGCAAGAGTCAGTGCCTGCATTGCCGCCCGTGGAGGCTACACCTCTTACTAATATGGGTGTTTCAGCATGGGTCGATACCTGGTATCTCTGAACCGCTTGATCTGTATATTTAATCATTTCATGTACTCCATATGCACTGTTGCCACAATAAATCTTGAGTGAATTGGTAACCTCTAAAATGGTGACCTAATATTTTATTTCTCCGGCAGTGTATTGAACCCTTAATAAGCTACGCATATTAATGATTCTAATTATTCATTTCATTATATTCTGATTTTACTGCCAGAATCATACAGGAAGGCCAGACTGGATTGCGAAATATCAAGCTTATGTGGAGACAGTACGTTTGAACGTGCCCAGTCCTGAAACAAAGGAGTGACGAGATCGGAATGTTTGACAGACACTTTATCAGACAAAGGTGTGTTGGGGTCCTGACTCATTTCAGACCGTAATTTCTTTGTCACCCTAGCGTTACGAGTAAGATAGTTGCTGGATGAGAGAGACGAGAGGAACTTGCAACCAATCATAGGACAGAGGCTTCTGTTCTAAACTGCGATATTGACGTCATGAACTACCAATCAGAGAGGGTCATCAATTTTAGCGCCAAGGGAGCGTCTGACGCCGGCTTGAAGTTGAAAGCGGGAAAGATTGGATTAACGAAATCTATGATCGATTCCAGAGCACGATAGCCCCATTGTGACCTGTATAATTTTTCAAACTGTTTGATACCTGTTGCATGCCAATAGTCGCATTATTATAGAAGTTAGTGATAGATTTCCCTCTCCCTCCGTCTTTTTGCCAAATTCACATAAATACTGTCGTCTGAGTGACGAGGAGGTTGATTCTTGGTGACACCGTGAGGTGATCACTTATTCTTTTCCATACCGTGAAGATATACTGTGTTAAATTTATCAGAGAGGGTCATTATTGAAAAATTATAATAAAGTTGTGTGCGCACAGCTGAGTGTGAAATTTGTGTATCGGTAAGATTTTAGTAGTCTCCCACGACTACAACTAGTAGGGAAAGTCTACGTTTAATTTTGCACTAGACAAATGGTGAATAAAGTAACTATTGGCAAAATTTAGATAGAAAATTACGTGTGGCTATAAATAACATTTTATTTTTGTTATTTTTATTCAACGTCAAGATGGAACTCCAGACCCAGAGGAAGACATCGAACCAACGTTTCTACGGCTCCATGTGGTCTGAGATGAGCTAAACACTTTGGAGAGAGAATGTCAGGCGATGTTCGATGAGACGACGCAGAAAGAGGAATAAGTACTAAATAATTTAATTATTTGACAAACTGGTTATGGTTTTGTGGGAACATATTATTTTGTGTAAATATTTTATTTTATTTGTTGTCTTCGTGTTTTATTGTAGTTGGTTTGTGGTACTGACACACTTTAGTTTAGTTCATGAGCAACGTGGCATGTATTCTATCTTTGTGAAGATTTTTTTTTGTTGATGTCAAGTACACGGGGCAAGCGTACTCAAGTGCGCTTCGCTACCGTAAAATGCGCGGCTAAGCGACACAAATTGGGAACCGATATCATAACAGAAGCGAAACTGAATTAACTAGAGTAGATAATAGAATTGGTGGGAAATCTTTTTATTGTATAGATTTTTATTGTTACACAGGCTTGTGTGTTAATTGCCGTTTGTTGCATTTTTGTTAAGTGAGGGGTCATATGCCCAATGACTTTATCTGTTGATGAAGTTTCCCTTTTAGTGTCCTGGTACACAAAATCTATGATATTTGATTGGAGTGTCGGCCCGTGGTAGATTTGTGTTGTGTTCTGCCCTAAATGCTTTGTTGAGTCTGCAAATATATGTTTTTATGGGATAGGAGTTTTCTGGAACCCTGGTTTCTATCTGAAGCTTTGGCTAGGTTAAGCATTTAATCCTTGCGAGGAAAATGTTGGAATCCCCTTCTACGATGTCTTGCAATTCTTTGGAATTGACAAGAAGTGTGTGAATTTATGTGTCGCGATTAACAGGTGGCGGAACGGGACTGTCTAGTCTCTTGTTATAAATAGCATGACTCAAAGCTTCGACAAGGAGGGCTGGTTTTGAACACAGACGCTAATGAGTGGTAAGTGAAGGTATTTCTACGCGGCGCACTCCATCAGATAAGGAGCAAGCTGTGCTCATTAGTATTCACGGACCAGGCCTCCGTTCTTCGTTAATGTTTATCTTATATTAAAATAAAGCCTGTTTAATGATAAAAGAATTGTAATCGGTAAATGGGCGCTGTTCGCGTTTGATTGATCGAGTCCCAGCGTGTTAGCTTATTCATGCTTTTATTTCATGTAAATATCATCGGATTTTAGGCATCTTATTTCTTGTTTAATTATTGTCATGTTCTTTGACCTCGGGTGGTCTCGATGTTCGGCCACGTTGTTGTCATGTATATGTTGAGCAATTGAGCCATTGGGCAAGCTTCTGTTTTGCTGGGAGTTTCCTGACTCACTGCGATCTCGTTGGAGATCGATTAGTTTATAAATTTTAAATGGTTGCGTGTGTCAGTAAAATTTTAATTGTTGGTAAGATATTCTTCGAGTGTGTCCCATAAAGCCATAATAATGGTTTGCAGTATGGGGGTTTGCAAGCATATTGGCTGTTCCATCTGTGAGCAAATCTCCATCAAAAGTACTTATTTCTTCTCTAGCGTAGTTATACGCGTGCATACATATTAATCAGACAAGTGGATTTTGATCCACAATTTTATTTCTTTGGAGTGGACCTTTCTAGGCCACTCAGATCTGTGTAAATTATTGTACTGTGGGAGTAAAGTTCAGGATGGACTTTGTTTATATTATTTTTTATGTTTTGTTGTTTTTATTCAGTTATTAAATGGTGGTATTTTTATTTGTTTTTCACTCATTTCTTAGTTTATAGTTTTGCATATGGTCCTTGTATTTGTAAGCAGCCGTCTGGTATTTGAGCTCTAGTGAAAGCATATCCGGACTGAACGCTCCCCGAAGTTTGATTCTCGTATATACGACGCTGTTATATACAAGGGCACATAGGCAACGCTGGCATTACCCTACGTGGGGCATTTCACTGTTTTAGGCTTTTCTAGCGCATTTTTTGATAAACTGACACGCCACAAGTGAAGGTGAAATGTGACAGTATTTGAATCACCGAATGTGATAATTTTAAGTAACGTAGTTATGGCGATGGTATTACCGCCAAGTGAATGAATTTATACAGTAAAATCAGGAGTTGCAATATAAAATACAGTACACGTTTTTGTTTCTTGCATTAATTGTAAAGATAATATCGTGAAACTGGGCGCCCATATTAATGATAAAAATTAGCTTTGCTTAGAAAGACAACTCCATGTATATAATAGGAAGGCGTGTAGCTTTTCCAAGGCAATTAATACTTGATTAATTAGTCTGTTCTTGTAGCGTTTTGTAAGGCTAGCATTTAATAACTGAATGCGTGGGTTAAGTTTTAAATTATGTAAAATGAAGGATACTCAGGGATGCTATTGGATTAGGGGAGAGGCTTGTACCTTGGACAGTATTTTTTCAGGTAGCCATATTTTCTGGTTGTGGTAGCTATTTGTAAGTATTATTTCATCATAACGCAAGCTTACCTATTGCCTACCTTGTGAAAGAATTTGAAAACTCAGCATCTGCAACTTAACCTATAATATTTATAATTACTTTCACGGTTCATGGTACAAGACGGAATTTATGTCTCGTACCTTGGACCGGGTGGTAATGTACCATGGTCCAACCGTGTGTATGCCATGAATGAGTAGGATAATGTTTAAATTCTTTTATTGTATTGATTGATTAGGAGGAACACATTAAATTACATTCTTAAATAGGCAAATACAGATCATAAACAAACAATTTACTAAATTAAACCATAAAACTAAAACAGAAATCACTCTTTATTAGGCTTTGCATTGTTCTTTTTTAATTATTCTACGTTGAAACCTTGAAACCAGTCCACTCCAAATGAGAACAACTGGCGCCTTCTTTCAGATCCCCCAACGGTTACAGGTTTTGGCAGCTTCGTGATTATATTTTCTTGCTCGATTTCATAAACGTCATCCTTGTTTTTCAGAAAGTTGTTCGTCTTATTCACTCTTTTCAAATATTTCACTTCAACAACATCTCCTTCAATTCCTGTCACTTCTGCGATATAATAGTGCTTGCTTTTCTTTCCCATCATTGACGTTAGCAAAAAACACCAACATTTGTTCCTACTTCTGCTTCAAAATCGGAGACAGTTTCGTTGGAAACATTAGATAGCTCATCATCTGATTCTGGGATTGAAAAGTCTGATGATGATGATGATGATGAAGATGATGAAGAAGAATCTCTGGAAACGAGTCTTCTCTTGCTAGGTCTTGCTTTTGTGTTCCGTGCCTTCATAGCTGCTTGCTGCTCTAGTTCAGCCTTTTCAGGAGTGTCAGTCAGAATGCGACACCTACCTCGCCTGCGCCCTCTGTTTGAAGTGGATCTTGGTGCAGCACGAGGATGAGGACGGATCATGTCTGGAGAAATATGGGAGGTGCCTATAGATTTCGATGGCGTAGTAGGGCAGCTTTCAAGAGTAGAGGTAACCTCTTCTGAACTCGGTGGCACAGATGGGGCTGGTCTGTCTGTCACTGCAGATGGTATGAATTCATCATCGGTGAAGATATTTTTATTTAATGGCCAGATACCTGTAGCTTTGAAGCCTGACTGAATGTTCACTGGGTTGAACGCCCTAGGGTAAGCTTTGCCAGATATTTCGGCCACGTCATAAATTGAAATTGGAACTCCGGGATGTGCCAGCATCCACTCTCTACAGTCTGTGTTGTAAAATGTTTTGTATGGACCAAAACAACTGCGGTCCAGTGGCTGTAACTTGTGGCTTGTGTGAGGTGGTAAAGTTAGTAATACAATTCCATTTTCATTGGCTAGCCTCACAGCTTCGATAGAGCAATGACTCTCGTGGTTGTCTAGAATGACCAAGACTGGGTTGGTTGTAGAGGGTTTGGTGTATTCAATGAAATGCTTCAAATATTGTAAAAAAATTGATGAGTTTGACCAACCACTAGGATGTGCAGTGCCAACAGAGTTAGTTGGACAACCCTTTAGCATATGAGGTTTAAAGTTTACTCTGGGAAAAATAAACATAGGTGGAATACTATTTCCTAATGCACTGATACACGCAATGATGGTTATGTTAGCGCCTCTCTCCCCGGAAGTGATACTGCCCACTTGTTTCATTCCCTTGCATGCAATGAGCTTGTCAGGCATATGGACAGTGTTATTTGCACATTTGTAAATTTTATCAGCACTGAATTTAAATTTGTCCATGACTGCATACAGCCTATCAAAAATCAGAGAAACATTGTGTTTGTTGAAGCTTGTTGCACGTGCTAGACTTGTTGCTTCAGGTATACGCAAACTCAAATTACTGTGGCGCCTCATAAACCCATAGTACCATTGTTTGCCAGCCATCTTGGTTTGTTCCCAGATTTCTGGAATTTTTTTCCTGTTTGAAACTGCAAACTCATAGGCAAGCTTCATTAATTCCCGTCGTGACAGTCCATAATTCATTTTAGATGCGATCTGAATGTATTCAACAAGCTCAGATTCTTCATCCTCACTGAACACTTTCTTTACTGCACAATTATCAAACGATTTGTAGATATTTGCACTATTTACAGCTCTTCGTAGTGTTGAACGCGCTATCTGGTATGTTGTACTTGCGGTTCTTAAATGCATTCCTTTCGTTACCTGTCCCACTGCATCTTTTATTCTATGGAGTTTCTCTTCGCTGAATTTGGGCCTCTTCACCCCAGATTTACTTCTTGGCATCTGAAATTCAAAATTCATACTTCAGCCTAACAACAAAATCTCTTAATTTTAGTTTGTAAGTGATATATTGGAAAAGATCTTGTGCCTTGGACCGGCTTGTACCATGGACCGGTTCGTGGTCCAAGGTACATGACACGTAGTTGCAAATCAAAACTGTGCAAGGATTCATTATGTGAAGTGAGGTTAGGAATACGACCATCTTAAAAGAATTGTTATATTACATAGATGATATATGCATTATATTGCAATTAATAACCACCAATAATGTACACAAATTACACAACAATAAAATGATAATTACTTACTCTACGCGGCAACAAACTCTCCTTGCTTCAGACCAACACAATGCGGTTTCCCGAACAAAACAAATGATGACCAAGGAGAAGAGAGCTTGCTGGCCAACATTCCTTGACAAGTCCAAAGAGTATACTCTGCATCTCTAGGAGAAACATACTAAGGTTCATGGTACAAGCCGGTTCAAGGTACAAGACTCTCCCCTAATGGGATTGTGTTTATAAATTTAAACGAACTGAGTATGTGTAAATTGATATAAATGTGTGTTAATATGTATGCACGTATCGGAGAACATCGCCAATTGGCATTTTCTCTATTTTCTCAAGTGTATTGTGGTGATGGCTTCTTTAGACGATATAAGACAGGTTGTAGAGAGCGCTGCGGCACGCACTCAGCAGCAAATGGTGTTGTTACGGCAGGAGATGACGGCTGAATTTAAGGCACAAATGGACAGTAGCAGGGCTGAACAATCAGCGGAATTAATAGCACAGAGTGAAACATTTAAGGCACAAATAGACAGTAGCAGGGCTGAACAATCAGCGGAATTAATAGCACAGAGTGAAACATTTAAGGCACAAATAGACAGTAGTAGGGTTGAACAGTCAGCGGTGATCAAAGCCCAAATTAATGAATCTATTGGCACACAATTAGCGCTTCAAAATGATAGTATTAATACACAATTAGCGCTTCAAAATGATAGTATTAATACACAATTAGCTCTACAGAATGATAATATTAGTTCTCAATTGACACAACAAAGTGAATCAATAAACTCTCAACTTGACGCGCAAAACAGTCGTAACACTGAGCAACTCGATGATGTAGTGGTTGAAATGAAAGAACATACAAGGAAACAGCTTATACTACTCGCCTTAGATGTAAGTAAGAACAATGAGAAGCAGGTTAAACAGATAAAACAACTTGAGGATCAGTTTAACGCTAAACTTAATAACTTAGACGATACAGTTCTGGCAAAATTGGCACAGATTGAATTGGCATGCACAACTAAAAATAGCGAAATTATAACTGCACAGGACAGGTTACAAAACAGATTTAATAAAGTGGAGAAAATAACCGTAGTTATACAGGAACAGATAAAGGCGGTAGATGAAAACGTGACCGGCCTTATAAAAGACATAGACCGTCTCGAAAACCAATCAACAGATCGCTGGAACAATGCAGAAGTAGACCGGGAGGGATTAAAAGCCACTATTGAAGAAAACAATGTACGCATGGAGGATCGCTTGGAACGGATCGAAGTGAGCCAGGACACTAATAATCTGAAGATAGAAAACGTTAGAAAGGATTGGCAAAAATTATGTAAGGACTCCAAGGAAGAAAGGTTGGCGGTAATTAAGAAGCTGGGGGAGAACCACACACGGATACAGACGTTAGAAGATGAGATAAAAGCAAAATTTAAAGAACAAGGTGACAGGCTGATAAAAGCAGAATTATTTTCTATGGAACATAATGCAGGGTCATTAGGCGGGAAGGCAAGAGATGGAGACAGAGATAGCCCGGGGGCGACTCATTCAACTGGTAGTCAGGTTGACACGGAAAGTCCACTTGCTCGGAACACGGAAGAATTTCGTAATCACATAGGGAGAAGTTCTACACCCCATGACGGTAATCAGCACCCTCAACTTGTACAAATCATCCGTTCTAATGAATTCAAACCGGCTAAGTTTATGGAAAATTCTGGAGTCACACCCAAGGCATTCTTGCGGGAAGTCGAACACTATTATAATGATAATGATATAGCTCCCGCCCGGCAACTGCGCATGATGGAAAATTTTTTAACTGGAAATGTTTTAACGTGGTACTTGAGCTTCAAATACACGTTTGAAAGCGTAGATGCATTCAAGCAGGCTTTCCTTCGAAAATATTGGTCGTCTTCATATCAACAGGGGTTAAGAATGGAATTGTACTCCAGAAAGTACCAATCTACTCAGCAAACTAAGTATTCAGATTTTTTTTCATCACAGCTCCTTAAATTTAAAGATCTGGATAATCCTTTAAGTGAGGCCGAGCTAGTCATGACTATCGGACGCCAGCTTCCCGTTAACGTTCAGCAGGTATTGGTCGCAGCTAACGTTTCAGACGCGGTACACGCTGAACAGATCCTGCGCCAGATAGATGAAACCACGTCCCACTTACACAATAGAGTTGGAAGACAGGTCGAAATGGTAAATACAACCGAGGTGATTAAGCCGAGCCAGATAAACACAAGATCCCAGGCTACCAATACAAATACAAACATTTCAACACCCGTGAGAGGTCAGGATGATGTCGAGAAAAGACAGCGCCAACATTACGATAACAACCGTAATAACAACAGACAGTTCCAAGGACAGAATAGATTCCAACAACGAGGATTTCAACAATGGAGGGACAATCGGAGACAAGATGTACCATACAGGAGATGGGGAGATCGGAATGAAAATCAGAGATGGCAAGACCGCAGATTTCAGAATCGTGAGGACTCTAGAAGCTACCGAGACGACTGGAACGATAGGCATTCTCAATCGCAGAAATACTTAGAGGAAGTTCATGTAAACGAGGGAAATGAACAAGGACGTTGGAAACAGGCAATTGACAAGCGGAAAAATCCCGACACCTACAATGAGGAAGGCAGAACAAATCAAGGGTTTGAAGCCATGCACATAGAGACGCAGAGATACTTGGATCAGCTGCATGGAGAACAAGCACATAGCGAAGCCAGCAAGGAAGACGAACAAAGATTAGCGGCACAGGGCATTAGAGAACGCAGCCCGGTGGGGAAGAGAAACACCGGTGCGATCCGAAAAACTGGTCACTACTAAAGGAAAAAGATGGCAACACGCGGGAGATAGGAAGAGGATGGCAGCATGGAGGAGTAAAAAAACCGTTCAGCATAGTGAGGAATCTTGGAAGTAATGCAGCGAATTAAATAAGTGATCGTCCAACATCATGCAAGTAAACGGGGGGCAAGCAGAAGCCAGCACGACATCGAGGAAGTGATTAGCGTCTGGCCTGTTTACATCTTGAAGCAAGCAGAGTTGACAGGTATGTCGACAGACGAGCAACAGAGAGGGGAATAGTCTTTAAGCAACAAATAGCCCCAGGCGAAGCGCTGGGCAAGTGAGCAGCAGACTGGTACTGTCCTAATGAATGGGCGAGAATGTAAACATTGGAACGAGGAAAACACTTGTCAACTAGCAGAGGCGGACTGACTGAGCACTTTGAAGGGAGGCTAACCCAGTATCTGCACCATGTGACTTAGGGAAAAAAAATCGACTTTATCTCTAAGTTCGATTTTTCCCAACTAAGGGAGTTGTGAACCCTTAATAAGCTACGCATATTAATGATTCTAATTATTCATTTCATTATATTCTGATTTTACTGCCAGAATCATACAGGAAGGCCAGACTGGATTGCGAAATATCAAGCTTATGTGGAGACAGTACGTTTGAACGTGCCCAGTCCTGAAACAAAGGAGTGACGAGATCGGAATGTTTGACAGACACTTTATCAGACAAAGGTGTGTTGGGGTCCTGACTCATTTCAGACCGTAATTTCTTTGTCACCCTAGCGTTACGAGTAAGATAGTTGCTGGATGAGAGAGACGAGAGGAACTTGCAACCAATCATAGGACAGAGGCTTCTGTTCTAAACTGCGATATTGACGTCATGAACTACCAATCAGAGAGGGTCATCAATTTTAGCGCCAAGGGAGCGTCTGACGCCGGCTTGAAGTTGAAAGCGGGAAAGATTGGATTAACGAAATCTATGATCGATTCCAGAGCACGATAGCCCCATTGTGACCTGTATAATTTTTCAAACTGTTTGATACCTGTTGCATGCCAATAGTCGCATTATTATAGAAGTTAGTGATAGATTTCCCTCTCCCTCCGTCTTTTTGCCAAATTCACATAAATACTGTCGTCTGAGTGACGAGGAGGTTGATTCTTGGTGACACCGTGAGGTGATCACTTATTCTTTTCCATACCGTGAAGATATACTGTGTTAAATTTATCAGAGAGGGTCATTATTGAAAATATTATAATAAAGTTGTGTGCGCACAGCTGAGTGTGAAATTTGTGTATCGGTAAGATTTTAGTAGTCTCCCACGACTACAACTAGTAGGGATAGTCTACGTTTAATTTTGCACTAGACAAATGGTGAATAAAGTAACTATTGGCAAAATTTAGATAGAAAATTACGTGTGGCTATAAATAACATTTTATTTTTGTTATTTTTATTCAACGTCAAGATGGAACTCCAGACCCAGAGGAAGACATCGAACCAACGTTTCTACGGCTCCATGTGGTCTGAGATGAGCTAAACACTTTGGAGAGAGAATGTCAGGCGATGTTCGATGAGACGACGCAGAAAGAGGAATAAGTACTAAATAATTTAATTATTTGACAAACTGGTTATGGTTTTGTGGGAACATATTATTTTGTGTAAATATTTTATTTTATTTGTTGTCTTCGTGTTTTATTGTAGTTGGTTTGTGGTACTGACACACTTTAGTTTAGTTCATGAGCAACGTGGCATGTATTCTATCTTTGTGAAGATTTTTTTTTGTTGATGTCAAGTACACGGGGCAAGCGTACTCAAGTGCGCTTCGCTACCGTAAAATGCGCGGCTAAGCGACACAAATTGGGAACCGATATCATAACAGAAGCGAAACTGAATTAACTAGAGTAGATAATAGAATTGGTGGGAAATCTTTTTATTGTATAGATTTTTATTGTTACACAGGCTTGTGTGTTAATTGCCGTTTGTTGCATTTTTGTTAAGTGAGGGGTCATATGCCCAATGACTTTATCTGTTGATGAAGTTTCCCTTTATTGTCCTGGTACACAAAATCTATGATATTTGATTGGAGTGTCGGCCCGTGGTAGATTTGTGTTGTGTTCTGCCCTAAATGCTTTGTTGAGTCTGCAAATATATGTTTTTATGGGATAGGAGTTTTCTGGAACCCTGGTTTCTATCTGAAGCTTTGGCTAGGTTAAGCATTTAATCCTTGCGAGGAAAATGTTGGAATCCCCTTCTACGATGTCTTGCAATTCTTTGGAATTGACAAGAAGTGTGTGAATTTATGTGTCGCGATTAACAGGTGGCGGAACGGGACTGTCTAGTCTCTTGTTATAAATAGCATGACTCAAAGCTTCGACAAGGAGGGCTGGTTTTGAACACAGACGCTAATGAGTGGTAAGTGAAGGTATTTCTACGCGGCGCACTCCATCAGATAAGGAGCAAGCTGTGCTCATTAGTATTCACGGACCAGGCCTCCGTTCTTCGTTAATGTTTATCTTATATTAAAATAAAGCCTGTTTAATGATAAAAGAATTGTAATCGGTAAATGGGCGCTGTTCGCGTTTGATTGATCGAGTCCCAGCGTGTTAGCTTATTCATGCTTTTATTTCATGTAAATATCATCGGATTTTAGGCATCTTATTTCTTGTTTAATTATTGTCATGTTCTTTGACCTCGGGTGGTCTCGATGTTCGGCCACGTTGTTGTCATGTATATGTTGAGCAATTGAGCCATTGGGCAAGCTTCTGTTTTGCTGGGAGTTTCCTGACTCACTGCGATCTCGTTGGAGATCGATTAGTTTATAAATTTTAAATGGTTGCGTGTGTCAGTAAAATTTTAATTGTTGGTAAGATATTCTTCGAGTGTGTCCCATAAAGCCATAATAATGGTTTGCAGTATGGGGGTTTGCAAGCATATTGGCTGTTCCATCTGTGAGCAAATCTCCATCAAAAGTACTTATTTCTTCTCTAGCGTAGTTATACGCGTGCATACATATTAATCAGACAAGTGGATTTTGATCCACAATTTTATTTCTTTGGAGTGGACCTTTCTAGGCCACTCAGATCTGTGTAAATTATTGTACTGTGGGAGTAAAGTTCAGGGTGGACTTTGTTTATATTATTTTTTATGTTTTGTTGTTTTTATTCAGTTATTAAATGGTGGTATTTTTATTTGTTTTTCACTCATTTCTTAGTTTATAGTTTTGCATATGGTCCTTGTATTTGTAAGCAGCCGTCTGGTATTTGAGCTCTAGTGAAAGCATATCCGGACTGAACGCTCCCCGAAGTTTGATTCTCGTATATACGACGCTGTTATATACAAGGGCACAGTATATACACTAACATGAAAATTACGAGTTATTATTACTAACTAAGACGCTTTTGTGTACAAGATGGGGTACCTACTTAATTGGATGACATGTTTCGAGCGTCAAGCGTTATCTTCCGGGCCGATAACCTAGATGTTAGGCCCCATTAAACAACAATAATTCATCATCATCATCGTTCTTCAGATCCTGTTCACTTAGGGTTAATTAGTATACTAAGTTTATAAATTAAAATTAAACAAAAGTATAAAGGGTAAACTGTACAGTTATTGGCATATTAAGGACACTAAGCAATTGAATAATTTTGAACAGAAAATCTGCTGTTGTTTGTCTCATGTTCTGCACATTATGAATATTAATTATAAATATTAAGAAACTAAATATAGAAGCTTAACATATTATAAATCGGTTATGAAATATTAAGTGAAAAAAAAAACCAGACAGTACTTGGCATCTAAATTTAGTTGTTGGCACCTTGGTTAGGTACAGTTCTTGACACCTTGCTTCTCTTTGGTGTGCCTCCTGCTTTTAATACAAACATGTAGAACAATATTCTTTCCCAAGTGAAACGCATTGCTCAAGACCTTAGACATGGAACAAGACTGTGAAAACCAAAATCACAGTTATTGGCACTGGGTGCCAAGTACTGCATTTTATCGTTATTTTTAATACAGTAATTGGCAGCCCCGTTACACAGAATAATTATAAGTTAGAGTGCTTCATAAACACAGAACAAATACAGTAAGGCGTATTCAACATGTTTACACACTAACCCTTAAAATACAGTTTGTATACTGAGCTCCGAACATCGAAGTTTGGATATAGTGACCTTAACAAAACTGTAAGATGTCAACAAAATACCAGCAGTGATGAACAACACCAACTTGTTCCAACATTTACTTCAAAACTGTTCACCTGGTGGCAGTAAGATGAAGTATAGAGGCCAAGGAGTAATAGAATGGAATGATAAAACACTCTGTGACAATGTTATTGTTGTAAAAATACTATTATATTCAAATAAATGCAAGCAGTGCCAATAACTGTCAGAGTGCCAATGACTGTACAGTTTACCCTACAATGTTTATATTACATAAGTTTGTATGCCTTCCTTCGGAGTGGAAGTAAAGACGGCGGTCCCATGTCATAGATTTATGACATGAAAATAAATTAAAAAGAACCTTCCCCCAACTACACTTGTGGAAGCTAAAATGTGTACGTTAGTTTGATAACGCTATATTTGTCCCACGTTTGCCACCGGGTGCTGACTGCGATGGCATTTAGTAGCCACGTCCGCAGCTGGGGGTCGTGGACGGCAGCATTTGGTAGCAAAAGTAGGAACTACTTGAAAACATAAATCGTTTGCAGTCCTTCTACCCGAAGCTCAGAAAACACACGCTAATACAGCCATCACAATTAACACCGGTTATCTGACAAATTCTACACACACCCAAAGTACATGGGGCTACATGACCTCGTTGTCGCAGCCCCTAAACTAAGGAACCAACCAACATAAGTTTGTGTAACGCGTCAAACTTATTGAAATTTATTTCACATTTTCTTCAAACCTTACTTGAAATATTAATGTAGCGTTTTATAATGGACTTCAGTAGAGTCAGATTTTAAAAAAATCTGTCAAAAATGTAATTGCTTCTTCTAAAAAAAACAGCCAAAACCAAATAATTTTACTTTAAACAAGGAAACTTTTCCAATAAAATATTACCCACTATTAGACGAATTTATGGTGAAAATTTCACAACTCTGTGATAAATAGTCGTTGGTTGGTTGGTTCCTCAGTTTAGGGGCTGCGACAACGCGGTCATGTAGCCCCGTGTACTTTGGGTGTGTGTAGAATCTGTCTGATAACCGGTGTTAATTGTGATGACTGTATTAGTGTGTGTATCTGTTTTTTAATTCAAGTAAGGACTGCAACTTGGAATTTATCAAATATTTCCTACTTTTGCCACCAAACGCCACCGTCAACGACTACTATGCCTAGATCAGAACTTAGCTACTAGACGCCACCACAGTCGGCTCTTGGCAACGAACGTAGCAACCTAAGAGCGTTGTTTACATTCTTAACCTATACAATTTAGCTTCACACAGGTGTAATTAGTGGAAGGTTCTTTAACATGCCATAAATCCATGACATGGGACCGCCGGCTTTACTTCCTCTCCGCTTTCTGAGCCCAAGGTTACAGGTTCGAAACCTGGCGCAGTTAGCTGGCATTTGAGGTTGCGCAAATGCGAGGGAGCCGTGTCAGTAGATTTACTGGCACGTTAAAGATCCCCTTCGGGGCGAAATTCCAGCACCCCGACGTCTCTAAAAGCCAGTGTAGTTAAAAGGGACGTAAAACCAATAACATTATTATATTATTACTTCCCATCCGATGGAACCCATACTGAGGGATTTTTAACGCCCTTAAAAAATCCGACGGCTTCTGCCGGGTTTAAACCCGCAATCTTGGGCATAGAAGATAAATAGTCGCCTAGAGAAACGAACAGAGCTTGCATTTAACCCTTCAGAACAGGCGGGAAAAGAATATAACACGAGGACTAACGCCGGGTCATTTTGACCCGTAGTGTGTTACTCTCTGTTTGTCGTATTCGTACAGATTTTAATGAAGTAATTTTGCACCTGGTGTCTTCCTAAGAACTATTCCGAATATAACATGAGGTTTATTTAGGTTTTTAAAATTTAACATGCAGAAAAATGACAATAATTTTCGTTACATTATATAGTAATTGGCTGTGATAGTGGTGGCAAGGGAGTCATTTCAATTTGTTTGAACAAAAGAGCTGATGACCAAGGTGTCCCTAGACCCTAAACATGGATCGACAACAACGTGAGCTTTGTGATTGTGCTGCACCAAAATAGCTGGATTTTGCCCCTTATTTTTTACAGATTGTCCTGACTAAGGCAAGCCGAAATTGTCACGCGAGGCCTGGCGCCATGGGTAAATCTGACCCGACCGTAAATAATATAGAAATAGCTTGACTGTTCAATAAAATATGGACATTTTCCTTTTGCAGGGTGAAGTTTAAAGCTAGGAAGGAATGTACAGTAAGCGATAGGAAATAAGAGCTGACCAAAACGAAAATATAAAGCATTATTTAAGCCTCGGGTCAAAAATACCCATGCGCCAGTCCTCGCGGGTTAAAAAGCACGGAACTGAGAAAATAAAGTTTAAAAATTTCCACACATGATGATTATCTCATTGTTAGCGCAAATGTAAATTAAAATTATGGCAATTTCTAATGTTTAAACCATAATGTATTAAACGTTTAGAGTAGACTTCAGAGATTCATAAAATATAAAAACATATAAAATGTTGATTTTGACAATTTTAACCGTTCCGTATCCTCTGAAGGGAACCGAGACTTGTGATAGGCTCAAAAATGTCAATTTTGTTTAGCTTAAAAAAATCTCCCATCTTTACTGAAAAATTTGGTGTATCAATTTATTATTGTGCTGAAGCGATATTTGATGCAATAAATTAGATTTAAACATACTATTTTAAGGCTATACTGTAGCTACTAGCCAAACATTCTTTTTGTGCGTACCGTAAGTCATATTTTTTGAAATTTCATGTAACTTTTCTCAGAAACTATCTGATCAATGTATTTGAACTTGGTAGTCTCTACGACACTATATACATTTTATGAATAGTGGAAGTAAATTTATTCAGTTATCTTGATTAGTTTATGGAGCCCAGCTTGGAAAACACTGACAATTTTACAGAATATGTCAGGTTTCAACTAGGATGTAAAAGAGAAACTAAAAAACAAAACTAAACACAAACTCAACTCCTGTAAACAATAGGAGAATATTTTTACTGCATTAGCTCAAAAATGGTTTAAATATTATGCATGCAAATGTGTTGGGTCTGGTTTGAGTATTTTCTCAGAAAAAGGGTCATAAGTTAAGGGAATTTTTAACAATATATTTTTCTTTAAATTGTTTTTGTAATGCTCTCTCTGACACAAAATATTCAACATAGAAGCTTCAAATTCTACCCAAATAATGATGAATGTACTCTGAATATACCAAAGAACATTCAAGGAGATATCTATAGTTTCTGAGATATGTAACTATACATCGGAAGATACATTATTCTATCGATTCACACGATCCGGTTCCCTTAAACACAAGCATTCGGCTTACTGTATCCTTCCAAAGGTCTCTCAGCCTATTTGAGAAGGAGTTACTTCATGTATTATTATCCCACTAACTACTGACCTTGAAGGTCTGTTCCTGTGAGACTAAGACGGTTAAATCGGTCCGGTGCATCTCCCGGTTACTGAAGAGTGCCTTCTTGAGACTCCGGCGATAACCACCACGTGCCCTTAGCTTAAAGTGGAGAAAATTGCACAAGACATAAGCGCTTTTCGAGCGAAGGATCTCAGACTGCAGCATTAAGAGAGTAATTGCCAACGTATCTAACCTGAACCTATCTATTCTAACATATCGTGGGCTTACAGGAACGAAAAGCACCAAGCACAAATATTTAGTTACTTTGTAGATAAATGGATGATGATGATAATTGTTGTTTTAAGGGACCTAGCATCTAGGTTATTGACCCCTAATCGTTTGGGTGATCATGAAAAATTAAAATGAACTATAATTAATAATAATAATAATGTTATTGGTGTTACGTCCCTTTTAACTACACTGGCTGTTAGAGACGCCGGGGTGCCAGAATTTTTTCCCGAAGGGGATCTTTAACGTGCCAGTAAATGTACTGACACGGCTCCCTCGCATTTGCGCACCCTCAAATGCCAGCTGACTGCGCCAGGTTTCGAACCTGCAACCTTGGGCTCAGCAAACGAGAACGTTACCCCTGAGCCACGCAGACAGACGAACTATAATTAAATGTAACTACAAACTTACAACTAAATCTAACGTCAACAGAAGAAGAGTATGGGAAATAAATGAAAGAGGAAAGAAATGCCCTCAACCCTTGGAGAATGAGGATTGAGATAAGGAGAGCCATCCTCGGCAGATTGGAAAGGGGAAAGAGGAGAGGACCCGCCCCAAAGGCAATGGAAAAGGGGGAAAACCCGGACCCAGCTCAGGAATCCCTCGGATTGCCAACTCCCGAGCCCAACCAGCTGTAAGCCCTTGAGGATGTAGCACTATCCAGGACGAGGCTGCACACTCCCTGCCTCCTTGAGGACCTTGAGCAGAAGACAGGAGATACCTGAAAGAAAAACAATAATGAGGGATCAGGAGAGATTAGAGAAAGGCCAATTAAGGTGGGAAAGAGAGACTCCCTAGGCCTCGGATGCCCTTATACTGTCGGTGTCGGAAGAGAACAAGAGTTGACCAAGAGAGGTCGACAGGATAGAAGTATGAGAGAAGTCCGGCACAAATAAGTGGAAGCAATGCCGGACCCAGCTGGGGTCCCGTGGTCGCCAACCCACGACCCACTAGATGTGAGCCCCTGGGGGGGGAAATAAATAGATTTGAAAGATAGAATGTGTGTACCAAAAAATGTATAGTTTTGCTAAACCAATTATTGAAATGTTATTTCAAAATTCATATATTCGGTTGGTTCAGTTTAGGGGCTGCGACACCGTGGTCACGTAGCCCCGAGTACTTTGGGTGAGTGTAGAATCTGTTTGATAACCGGTGTTAATTGTGATGGCTGTATTAGTGTGTATTATCTGTTTTTAATTCAAGTAGGCCTAATAACGATCGTGTGGCCACCTGAGAGGCCGAGTGCAGGTCTTCCTAATTGACGCCGGTGGGTGACCTGCACGTCGTAATGAGGATGAGACGGCACATACACCCAGTCCCCGAGGCACGGGAATCAACCCCAGGAGATTAAAATCCCTGATGGCCCGGCCAGGAATCGAACCCGGGACACAGCGAGCCAAAGCCTAGTCACGGAGCAGGACAATTCAAGTAAGGACTGCAGACATTCAATTTTCAAGCAGTTCCTACTTTTGCTACCAAACGCCATCGTCAACGACAACTAGTTCTGAACTTGGTTACTAGATGCCACCTCAGTTGCCTCTTGGCGACGAACGTTGGAGCCTAAGAGCGTTAGTCAAATATAACCTATAATTTAGCTTTACACAGGTGTAATTAGGGGAAGGTTCTTTTTCATGCCATAAATCTATGACATGGGACTGCCGGCTTTACTTCCCTCCTAAGAAAGGCATACTGAGAGATTTTTAACGCTCTTAAAAATCTTATATTCAATTACAATTTAAATTTGTTGTTATTATTACACTAAGAGGATTTGACTTTCTTTTGCGTATGGCTTTTAGTGCCGGGAGTGTCCGAGGACATGTTCGGCTCGCCCGAGTTTGTAGCTGCTTCTATGCGGACACCCATGGGGTGAGCTACAAGTACCTTCACGAGTGGAGTGTTGTCTGGGGAGGAAAGTTTGAATGTTAGGACGAGGAGTTGGAAGGTAGCGGCTGTGGCCTATAGTCAGGGACCAACCCCGCATTTGCCTGGACTGGGTACTGGTGACTGTGGGATATCCTGCGCCAGTGTGTGCTATGTTGGTGTGTCTAGTATTCTGATAGGCGCCTCGGAACTTGAAATGAGCCGCTACCCAAGTAGTTTCCTTGAGGACGCAGGGAAAACCAACGCAGATTGTTTCTAATCCAATACGGATAGCAGCAATCGCAACTTGATTAGAAAATATATGGATACACCTCAAGAGAAAGATTTATTGATAGAATAAAGTCTGTCGTTGATATTCTTGTTTGAATCTTCAGTCATCTGAGTGGTTTGATGCAGATCTCCGTGCATCAGTCCTGAGCTAATCGTTTCATCTCTACATAGCAACCACACCCTACATCCGAGGCAATCTGTTTAACATATTCTAACCATGGTCTACCCCTACAGTTCTTGTCCTCGACCCATCCTGCCATAACAAAGTTTGCTATTCCTGGCTCTCATAGTAAGTGTCCTACCAACCTATCTCTTAGCAGACACCAGAAACATATCTCCTCTCCCACTCGTCATAATACCTTTTCATTTGTTACCCTATCTACCCATCTGATCTTAATCATTCTCCTGTAACACCATATTTCAAACGGTTCTATTCTCCTCTTTTCTGCTGTGTCAACAGTCCACGCTTCACTTCCAAAAGCGCCACGCTTCAGAAAAAATATTTAAACAAGTAGGCCTAGTACCGTGAAGAACTATACAGCCTATTTTCATATATCCGACTTATGCTAACTGCCACTATCAACATACAACCGGGTGAGTTAGTCGTGGTCGTTCCGGCATGACTGCTGGCAGTCGCTCACATCCGGGAGGCGAGGAGGTTCGAATCCCCCCGCCGACAACCTTGAAGATGGTCTTCTGTGGTTTCCCATGTTCCTTCCAGGCAAATGCCGGGGTTGATCCCTAACTATAGGCCACAGCCGCTACCTTCCATCTCCTCGTCCTTACATTCCAACTTTCCTCCCCAACGCTACTTGTAGCTCCCCCATTGGGTGTCCGTCTCGACGGAGCTACAAAACTGGCGAGCCGAACATGTCCCGGACACTCCCGGCACTACAAGCCATACGCTAAAGAAATTTAAAAAAATCAACATACAAAATTTCAGTTTGATTGCTGTAATAGATTTGTAGAAATTGAGGACCGACTAAATATTTCGGATGGTCGCCATGTTGGATTTTATATATGTAGGTCCTAGAGTTATGTACTGCTCGAGTCTAAGCTGCGTGAATCAGAGAGGAATGTGCATCGCGGACTATGATTAGTGGTGTTGGCGAGTGATGAGGTTTCTCGGTCCGTGCATAGTACAGAACCAAATACATTGGTCGGTGACTCACTCAGTCATTCCTAACACCACAGTGGTTTGAGCAACGGCTGAATGTTAGCGGTATTGGAATAGAAAGGAATACCATATATCATGATGGGCTCATGACAGACCCTTCTCCTCACGCCCGACCCTTCCCTGCTCTCTCTCCTCACCCCGCAAGTTCATAGAGCTTGGACTCGAGCAGTACTGTTACATGAAGATTATTGTGTACGTGTAGCATTTAAACTTCAATCGCATGATTAGGACACAAGAAGTAACAAGGAGATTTTAAAATTTCGCACAGCTGCCATCTTGTGGTTATGGAAACAATTGAAATAAATTAGATGCCAGTGGATTAACATTCGTATAAGGATTTACTGTACCAAGTTTCACTGCGAGAAACGTCCATGTCAATATTTATACTTCGCGTCGCCACCATGTTGGATTTGTGATCACCAGGTTATTTAAAGTCCTACAGATGAACTTTTGTTCATAACCCCTATGAACATTAAAAAATTCAGTCTGATTGCTATAATAGATTCGTAGATATTCAGAGCCGTCTAAATATTTCGGATGGTCACCATGTTGGATTGTTAAATGTATAGGCCATAGAGTCATGTACCATTAAAGGAACATTATTGCGTAGGTTCATTATTCAAAATTTCACTCCGATCGCATGATTACGACACAAGAAATAAAAACCTAATTTTAAAAATCGCACAGCCGCCATCTTGAGGTTATGTAAACAATTGAACTAAATCAGATGCCAGTGCATTACAATGTGCATAAACATATACTGTACCAAGTTTTATTGCGTTTGGTTGGTTAAATCGCGAGAAACGTCTATTTAAAATCGCAAATTTGCGTGACTGCCATGTTGGTTTTGTAGTTACCAGTTTTTCAAAAGTCACATAGGTGAACTTCTAGTAGTTCCCTTTATCACCTTAGAAAATTCCAGTGTGATATTGGGAATAGTTTCAGAGATATTGAATGCTGGTGAAATATTTCGCACAGCCGCCATGTTGGATTGGTGAGACGTAACAAAATTGAAGGGCACGGTCGGGGTCGTCCGGAATAGTGCTATGAACTTACCGAGTTTCATTGAAATAGCTCCAGCCGTTTAGAAGTTATTAGGGTGACACCTGCACACACACACACGGACAAAAGGCGATCTCATAAGCCTATTTTTTCAAAATTGAATATAGGCTAAAAATGAATTCCTAATCCCTAAATCTATATTTGATGTCAACAGATTCCGTTTCTGTAGAAATGCTTTCCTTGCCTGAGCCAACCTACTGTTTATATCCTCTGCTTCGTCCATCACCGGCTATTTTGCTTCCTAAGTAACAGAACAGAAGTCTCCTACTTCCTTTAGCTTGTTACCTGCCAAATTGATTTTCATAGAGGTTTCTGATTTATTTCGGCTGCATTCCAGTATTTTTGTTTTACATTTTATTGATTTGCATCCTGAATTCTCTCCTAAAGTCTATCTACTCTTAATAAGGCATTCGATGAGTAATGGCAACACTGCTGTCAATCAGCGATCCTAGTGGTGACCGTTGTAATCTTGTGGTATATTGTTGAGCAGCCTTTGTTGTATAAATCTGTAATATTGAAAGTCTTGAAGTAACTGATAATTGTGAATAAATTAACTGTTTCTCACATTCAGTAAGTAATACCGCCCTAAAAAGATGTTCGGTAGACATGAACAAAGGTGCTTCATAAAAATGCAAGTTGCAAGATGAAAAAGTGCAACTCAGTGCTTTAGAGCATTGCAAGAAGCTTGCGGGAGAGAAGTCCTACCTTATCTAACTATTGCAAGATGGAAGCCTTCCGTCTAGGAAGAGAAGAATGTCAACACAGAGCACGTGATGATAGACCCGTTGCTGCAACTGACGATCTCCATGTTCAGGTTGTAAGGGCATTATTTGAAAAAGACAGGCGTTGGATATGTGAGGAGATTTCCAAGGAACTTGGTATTGCAGCATCGTCTGCCCCTCACATTTTAAGAAAAAAAAAGCTGAAGATGCGAAAAGTTTATGCCCACTGGATTCCATTACATTATTTAAATGACTCATGGTGGTTCCGTATTGATATACGAGTATTAGAATAGTTCTTAATAAGAATTGTACACCCGCCTGAATCAATACTATAAAGAAAATTAATTATTTAACTTGTTTTTAGTACATGTTTCGAGGATTAAGTACATTTTATCCCCTCCATCAGCTAAAAATCATATTGGAAGAACAAAATAAAACGTAGCACACTAATAAGATACGTTATTAAACCTAATATGGTGCACCATATAATTTAGGTTATAAGATCAGAATATAATGACATGAAATAGATGGTGACGGTGATCAGCTTGTAGGTGCTTATGACAAATAGTAGTTCCGTAGCTTGAAATGGTAGATTTGGAATACCAATGCTTCACCAATCCGTGTAGGTCTATAATTAATGAAGAGCCTGTATGCTGTATGAAGAGCTGGATTCCACACACTCAAACCGAAAGTGGCAGTGAATGGAGACAGCATGATTGCATTTGGAGCGATATGAACATGAATGGATCATCACGTTCATATACACGTGAGCTGAAACGACAATCAAGCGAATGGGGACATAGAGAATCACCACGCCCAAAAGATGTCGAGCATTGCAGGATCCTTTGAAGCTTATGATTATGAAGGCATAATATTGGTACATACTGTACCTCATGGTATAAAAGTAAATGCAGAATACTACTTGTGCTACTTGGAACATCATTTGCGCCCAGCATGGCGTCGTAAACGACCTCAGGCCATTGGGAGTCCTATTGTGTTACATGACAATGCTTGTTGCCATGTGGCCGCAACAGTGAGGGATTTGTTTACAAGGTGGAACTGGAAAGTTCTGGAATAGCCACCAAATTCACCTGACATGAGCCCTTGTGATTAAGACTTATTCTCAAAGCTCAAAGAACCTCTACGAGGAGTTCGATTTCAATCAAGAGTTGACATCCAGAGAGCTCTAGATCAATCAGTGAGAGAGATATCCAGAAACTGTACCTCATGGTATAAAAGTAAATGCAGAATACTACTTGTGCTACTTGGAACATCATTTGCGCCCAGCATGGCGTCGTAAACGACCTCAGGCCATTGGGAGTCCTATTGTGTTACATGACAATGCTTGTTGCCATGTGGCCGCAACAGTGAGGGATTTGTTTACAAGGTGGAACTGGAAAGTTCTGGAATAGCCACCAAATTCACCTGACATGAGCCCTTGTGATTAAGACTTATTCTCAAAGCTCAAAGAACCTCTACGAGGAGTTCGATTTCAATCAAGAGTTGACATCCAGAGAGCTCTAGATCAATCAGTGAGAGAGATATCCAGAAACGGTGCTGCGTCGTCTTCCAAGGATTTGCCAACGAATAGCGCCGGGACATGAGACTCAGTTGACAGAAATGAAAGGGAGGATATAAGATATGTGGGACGACTTTTACGCCACTGATACGATGCTTTTATCTCAATGGACTAAGGCATTGTTCGATTTACGACATATAAGAGTGGCAAGATTTTTGGTGCATGGTTTTCACCATAAAGTGTGCTGCAAAACGAAATACCATCAGCTGGACCTGCAGTGCATCTATTTGCTAACGTGATGAGGTGCCAACAATGACAGGTCACACTCACTCGGTTTTCGTAGTGAAAAGTGAAGATCACAAAAAACGTTTTGTAGATAGCGTCTGATCATGTGACTATAAATAATTTTATTAAATGTTCGCAAGTTTTTCTTGTGGGTGAGCCTCAAACAAGATGTATACAGAAACAATCTGCGTACTCTGAAGGCTCTCGAGAACGAAATAACTGGACTGATACGAAATATCAGCGAGGATGAATTACAGTTAGTGTACCAAAACTTCCTGCGTTGGTGCAACGTGTGTTTAGAAATTGAAGGACAGCATTTCCAGCAACTACTCTGAAATTCATGAAAGTATGAATGGCGATTATTAAATACTTTAAAAGTACAGGGTGCGGCAGAAATAACTGACGAATTTCAAACGTAAATAACACACCAACCCAACACGATATTTACAAATTTATTGCACAATTTAAAAGAGCAGTGTTTGCCATTGTTGTCACATAGATTGGAGCGGCAGATCTAACACCTTCATTCGGAATTGTAGGCCCTTACTTTTTTGAAGAGGAGGATACACCTGTAACATCTGCTCGTTGCGTACAACTGCTACGCAACTGTCTGCAACCAACACTCAACGACTTCGGGAACCCTCCTGTGTGGTTTCAACAAGATGGTGCCACTGCACACACAGCCAGGGCATCGATGAGCGTCCTCAGAGAGATGTTTCCTTACGGGGTGGTGTTCCATGGCCAGCCCGTTCCCCTGATCTCGCCCCTTGTGATTTCTTTCTCTGGGGATACCTGAAGACTCGGGTCTTCCAACGTAAGCCACTAACACTACAAGACCTGAAAGCTGCTATCCGTGAGGAAATCGAGGCAATACCACTAGACATGACTAGGAGGGTCATGCAGAACTTCAGGGAAAGGCTTCAGAAGTGCATCAAAGAGGGCGGCCGGCATTTGGATGACATTATTTTCATAACCTAGTGTGTATGTGTATATGATGCAAATGGCAAACACTGCTCTTTTAGACTGCGCAATAAATTTGTGAATATCGTGTTGCGTTGCTGTGTTATTTACGTTTGAAATTCGTCAGTTATTTCTGCCGCAACCAGTATAAATATGTTAAACTGGTATTGCTAGCGCCAGTGCCTTTCCCGACAGGCGGCAATATATTGTGGCCCGGCTTTCACGCGGCCCCTGCGAGACGCCGTTCTATAGTTAGGGCTCTCACCGTAAATCAAAAGATATGACCGAAACATTGTGAACACTACTATACGACGTCTTAATTACGCTGTGTGGGAGGTCAGCAGAAGCGATTCAAAGAGGTACTGAAGGCTAATATGCAAATGTGTCACATGGATATTAATAACTGGGAGACCTTAGCCCCTGATCGCTCTTCCTGGAGATCACTTGTTCATCATGGTGAAATACGAACGGTAGAAGATAAGAGGCAGCGCAGAAAGGACACAGAGCTCATTCGAGGAGGAACGTGGATGCCCCACCTGGAATTAACTCTCTTCACTGCGGCAAATTGTGTGCCTCCCGCATTGGGCTGTATAGTCACCTCCGAACTCACCGATGAAGAGACATTCCGGATTGGAAGGCCAACCTACTCGATACGAGAGTTTGCTATGATGATGATGATGATGATCTATATCAAAAATGAATACTATCGGGATAATAATTGTGCGACTAAGGCCTGGTAGAGTATACACTTAGCAGTTGTATTGTATGCTAAGCTACTGTGCTGTATTGTTCGACAAGGTTTAGAAGGAGTTAATATTGCATTTGAGTAGCATCTCTGGCAAGCAGAAGTACAAAGTGAGTTAGAGGCGATGTAAATACTTTAAACTTTAGTACATTACGCAATAAGCCTATAATATCAATAATTAAGACACGAGTATGTTTATAAAACGAGCGAAGCGAGTGTCTTAATTACCATTATAGGCGAGTTGCATATGACTGTTTATGTTCGACGATAATTATAATATTTTATATTCGAACATAAATACTATCGATATTTCACCAGTTTTATGTAATGAACAGAACGCATGGAATGCAGAGAATACCTTGTATTCGACCATGGCCTCCTCGAATATCCAACTATTTAAAATAGGAGGCCGTGGAAGTCAGCAGAGGTGAGATGCTATCCTTACCTAATTGGTCACACAACTGATTCTTGAGCTCTGATTGGTGGGAAAAACTGTATCATAATGAGAACTTGTACTATAATAAGCCTCATTATAGAATAGTTTTCTGACTTACTGTTTAATATTTTCATTTCACCAGGGTCGAACATAAAATGCATTAAATGTTCATAATGTGCAGAACCAGTATTTTCGGGAAATTTACGTTACTTCATTCCCTTGAACTTAATGAGGTAAAGTTTACACGGGCAATCTAAAGAACAGCTAAGTACAGTTTTTGAACCAGACGGATGGGGCGCCGCTCCGCACCGCACTGCAAGGTGCCTGTTCGGCCTCTTCATCTTCAAGTGGCTGGCACGGGGGCGGCTTGTTGCCAGCCAGGCAGCGCAAGATAACTCCAGACACTTCCAACAGCTTGAAATTAATTTTAAAAGAGTCTTCCTCTAAAGTGGCACAACAATTAAAGTACTTCAGTACATCCCATCTCATCCTCTGGCGCGCTCGCTGAGTGCCCGTGACGTCATCCCTAACCCTCTCATAGACAGTATCCCATTTCCGAGGATAAAAGGCCTCTCCAGAACCATGAAAATGGAATTAGTTAGTCTCAACCAGATTGATTACCAATACCGAGGATCTTCACCCTTTTCTGAACCGTGGGGTGAACGTAGTTGGTTGGTTGGTACTGTGCCCGTTTGGACCGAGATCCAACGACCACATTTTGTAAAATACCGAAATCAGATCAGCACGAGAAAATATATCTCAGGGTCTATCTAGGTGAATACTTGGGTCTAATCTGGCATCCCTGATCTCGGTAATTCACAAGTAAGGTAAGATGGGAAATTATTTTTCAACTAGCACATTCCTTAAAATTCTCAATTTATTTATAAATAAAAATATGATTCAACTGGTAAAAACCCTCAACAAAGATAAAAACACACCACACATAAGAAATCAACGGTCCCTATAATATTATTATAATTGTCGTAGATATGATAATCAGAAAAAATTAATTAGTCCATTCTGATATACATAAAAAAACTCAAAAATAATATTTACACTCGGTAATCACTGTTCAATAAAGAGTTCTGAGTGATCCCTACTATTTACACGTTTGTAGTTCACTTTACAAAGATTGCAATTTGATTTTATCAATTATTCGTAGAAAAAAAATCTCAAAATAAATAGTCACTTGATTCATTCGGTGTTATTACAAAATTAAACTTATTTGGAAAATTATCATATCACTGATTCGTTGTTTCATAACAATATCAATACTCGACTGACTTAAAGTCGAATGTTAATAATTGTTCATAAAGATTTTCAAATTCAAAAAACAAAATTTATTCAAAAATTTCATAATATTTTGTAAATTCAACTTTCTTCTTTTATCACTTTCATTTGTTTAAATGTCATCAACGATTTTAAATTATTCTCATATGTTATTAACATTACACAAAAATTGTTGTAAACAATGATATTATTTCTATCCACATCAGCGGATTAAATCATCCAACTCTTCAGCAAATTTTTATGTAAAAAAAATTTTCTATCACCAAACTTTTCGTATAATATCACAAAAAAAAATCATAAAAAATTATTATTATTATTATTAATTAATTAATTTCAAACTTTCCTTTCACTTTATTTATAACAAGTTTTCTCAACCTCTCACATGATGAATATTTTATTTGCTCATTTCCAATGTTATTATTTTTGTTATTCAAAAATAAAAAACATTAATTATTTATTTTAATTCATTTGCACTTTTCATCTTATTATTTTTTCTCCTTGGTCAGGTTCAACAAATCTAAATTCAAGTTCTTCAATTATTTATTTAGGCATTCCATTTGAATTTTGAGTTGATCCAGAAAGAAAAAAAATATTTGGATTAACAGAATAGTGAAATCTGACAAGAATATGGGGCGGTCCACATCGCCTAACCCTTCTTTTACAAATATATCCCACAGGCTCCTTCAAACATCCGCACATCCTTCTGTGCCCACAACTACGGGAATAAAACCCACTTTTGGATGTCCCCTAGGCCTCCACAACTTTAAGTGTCGCCAAACGCACACTAAAATCATCACCAGAATATTCTGCACACAGCATCATATTATTACTATTATATATATATTTTTTACATATTACAATTTTCCTTGTAATATTCTGTCAATTACTAGACTGTGGTTCTTCAGTATTATTTTACCAATTAAATAAATTCTGGTCAATATCTTCTTGCCTCCCATTTACATAAATTCTCCCTATTTGATACATTAAATACCTGCCATTCCCTTCATTTTTATCTGAATATTTTCTTTTCTTTCTTTTTTTAAGTGCTTTTGAAAAAATAATTCTGAGCTCAAAAATCTAATACTTCATTCTCTTCATCCATAAACTCATTTAAATTTATTTAAACTTCCAAACAAAGTTATTTAATTTAATTCCTTCCTACTAATTAAATTCATCCACAAATTATTATTATCACCACAACAAATATTTAAGCATCATCAATGTCAAATGATTATTATCGCCCTATTCTTTTAAATAAATAAATATTTAAGTCTCATCTGTGAATTATTATTATCAACGTCTCCTATTAAATTTTATTTAATGCATTAATTATTTAATCACAATAAACAATGAACAAAATTTAATTTAATTCCAAATGTTCCGTATTATCACTCCCTAATTATTTATAACTTTAAATATCGTTGTTATTATTTATATATATATTATTAACTTATTCACTTCACACTTGATTATTATTATTATATTATTATTAACTTATTCACTTCACACTCGATTATTATTGTTATTAAATAAATCAAATTATTTAAATAATCCAAGCCTCAATTACTTCTGTTCTCATAATCAGAATTAACGAAAAAATGTATATCCCTTGGAATAATCGAAATATTTCATGTCGAAACATGAACTAATGCCTGTCCTGACAAAAATCTTAAATCGAAAAATAAATTGTCAGACAGCAGTTCCATTTGTCATCCAGACAAATACAATCGAAGATCTAGCTAATATCTAGCTATGGTGAAAAATGTGTGTTGATTTCTGATCGTGACTCTTCAATAATATGGAATTCTCTAATACTACTGGTTAGTGGATAGTACATGAAATGGTTGTCTTACTTCATTCTTGATGTAGATGACGGGCGTGTCCTGCGGTGTACACTATTCCCACAGTGTCTTCCCATGGCCATCTGCCGTATCCAAATACCTCGTTCGTCTCCATGTCCTTCCAGTCCTACGAGTAGTTTTAGCGGCGCATGATGATGTTCGCAATCATCCGTTCGAAATAACTCCCGTTATCACTAGTACCGTGTAACATGACAAAATGTTGCTCAGTCACAGACTGGTACAGTACTCCTGTAGATTCGAGAATAAATCTCATGTTCCAATAATGCGGTTTCGTTTGCACGCTAAGATGGGAACACCTATTAGCTGCATAAACGAACAAAATGAAATAAACTTCTCCTGATGAATTCGAAGTGCCTGATGTATAGTCACCACAAGAAATACATCGTTCTGTAAGCTAACCTCTGTGAATGGTTTCGACACTACCATCACCTGACTATAGAATAAGTGACCTGAAAGTCAGTGAATATTCTAAGTCCATTCGCTGCCAAAAGTTAAGTTCGTTCACTTGAACAAAAACTAAGTCGTGCTGACCACTGGTACGGCGACTAAGTCCTCCGACCGTCAGAATCTCGGCGTGTATACTGTCACTTTCACGTAGCGTAGATCCGAACATGAGCAAATGCTCTGAAGATATGACTCTCTGCTCAGCAACGTGGCCTTTTATAGTTCAGCGAGAAATTGTTCGAGAACATTCCATCTCGTATCTCGGCTTCTACTGGACCGATTTTAATGCTTGATAGCTCAAAATCCTCCTCTTGTTATAGCCAGAAAAGTGTGCTAATTTCCTAGCGTCCATCTCTTCTCCTTAAGGTAATTCTAAAAAAATATTTCTCATGACGTATTCAGGCTCACGTCATAATCTCGCGTCACTCGCCCCTGCGATGTATGCTTCCCTCAGCACTCATGAGTCTCCTCCGCGCGTTATTCAAATCATCCATTACTTCAACCTCTTCAACTAACAACTCCTCTTTCCAAAATAAGAATGTCAACAATGTCATGGACGTGTGAACGATCCGGGTATAGTACAACGCGGTCTTGTAGCCCCGTGTACTTTGGGTGTGTGTTGAATCTGTCTAATAACTTATGTTAATTGTGATGGCTGTATTAGTGTGTGCTATCTGTTTTTAATTCAAGCAAGGACTGCAGACATTCAATTTCCAAGTAGTTCCTACTTTTGCCACCAAATGCTACCATCAACGACAACTGGTTGTGAACTTGGTTACTAGATGCCATTGAAGTTGTCTCCTGGTGACGAACGTCGGAACCTAAAACCGTTAGTCAAATCTAACATATAATTTAGTTTCAAGTGTAATTAGTGCAAGGTCTATTTTATGCCATAAATTTACAGGGTGCGGCAGAAATAACTGACTAATTTCAAACGTAAATAACACAGCAACGCAACACGAAATTCACAAATTTATTGCGCAGTTTAAAAGAGCAATGTTTGCCATTTGCATCATATACACATACACACTAGGTTTTGAAAATAATGTCATCCAAATGTCGACCGCCCCTTTCGATGCAATTCTGAAGCCTCTCCCCGAAGAACCGCATGACCCTCTTAGTCATGTCTAGTGGTATTGCCTCGATTTCCTCACGGATAGCAACTTTTATGTCGTATAGTGTTCGCGGCTTACTTTGGAAGACGGGAGCCTTCAGGTATCCCCAGAGAAAGAAATCACAAGGGGCGAGATCAGGGGAACGAGTTGGGCATGGAACATCACCCCGTAAGGAGATTAAACGTTCTGGAAACATCTCTCTGAGGAGATTGCGTAAAGGCATGTCTCACTGCACGGATATTCTCTGGTGTTCTAACGCTACGAGGCCTACCAGGCGGTTTCGTTTTAACACTTGAACCAGTTCCTCTCAAATTATTCACCCATACCAGAATGGCATTCCTGCTTGAACCTTTCGCATATCTATGTAACCTAAAGTGTCTACGAAATAAACGCTGTGTTGTGGTAACAGAGTCAGCATTTTTTTTAGCCTACTTTCGATTTTTGCAAAAAATGAAAGTAGACTTATGAGATCAACACAGGGCGAAAAAAAAGTGGGTCTGTATGTGTGTGAGTGTGTGCGTGAGTCGGTGTGTGTGTCAGTGTGTGTACTCTGAATGTTTGTCCCCCCTATCAATTCGAACACGATGAACGCGAATTGAACGAAATTTGGTACAAAGGTAGCACTAGCTAAGGACACCTCAGTGTCATGTTTTATTTCGCCGCCATCTTAACGGGAACGTAATGGCGGCCACACAAATGTTCAAAGCTTAAATCAAATTACGACTAACCTAATCATCCGATCTCTACCAAATTTTGCAACAACATACCTTTATGGGGGCAGCATCCTTTGACCAAAATAATAGGTCATTAGCCTAATAGTTTGCGGATGGCGGCCATCTTTGTGTCAAAATCGATTACCCCTATTAATTCGAACACGGTGAAACCGAATGGAACGAAATTGGGTACAGAGGTAGCACTAGCAAAGAGCACCCCAGTGTCATGGTTTATATCGCCGCCATCCTGACAGAAACGTAATGGCGGCCACACAAATGTTCAAAGCTTAAATCAAATTATGACTAACCTAATCATCCGATCTCTACCAAATTTTGCAACAACATACCTTTATGGAGGAAGCATCTTTTGACAAATCTAATAGGTCATTAGCCTAATAGTTTGCGGATGGCGGCCATCTTTGTGTCAAAATCTATTCCCCCTATTAATTCAAACACGGTGAAACTGAATGGAACGAAATTTGGTACAGAGGTAGCACTAGCAAAGGGCACCTCAGTGTCATGTTTTATATCACCGCCATCTTGAAGGAAACGTAATCGCGGCCACCCAAATTTTAAAAGCTAAAATGTAATTACGACCAACCTAATAATCTAGTCTCTACCAAATTTTGCAACAACATATCTTTATGTGAGAAGCATATTCTGACCAAACTGCAAGATCATCAGCCAAATAGTTTGCAGATGGTGTCCAAGTATGTGTGCAAATCGATTCCCCCTAACAATTCAAACACGGTGAAACCGAATTGAACGATATTTGGTACAGAGGTAGCACAAGCAAAGGGGCCCCTCAGTGCCATGTTTTATATCGCCGCCATCTTGACGGAAACGGAATGACGGCCACCCAAATGTTAAAAGCTTAAATCAAATTACGACCATCCTAATAATTTGATCTCTACCAGATTTTACAACAAATTGCCTTTTTGTGGAAAGCATCTTATGACTGACTACAAGGTCATCAGCCCAATAGTTTGCAAATAGCGGCCATGTATGTGTGCAAATCCATTCCTTATATCAATTCAAACACGGTGAAACCGAATTGAATGAAATGTTTTACAGAGGTAGCACTAGTAAAGGGGACTTCATATTCATGTTTAATATCCCTATAGCACGTTGCATTTCAACAAGCTACTACAACCGACATTCAATTATACTCCTTGAAAAGGACAAAGAGTTATAACAATACCCATACATTTAGGAGAAAGTAGGCTATATGTTCTTTACTGAACATCTTGTTGAAGTATACGTTTCAATCACGAAACCTCGATGCTCACCACTCCACGCTATGCTAGCGACTGACTATCCCTGACAAGGCGACGCGACGCACCTAATCTCCCAGGTCGCGGGCACATCGACAATAACACCTGCTTAGTGCTTAAGCGCTGTGGCCAATACAGTTGTTAGATCTGCCGCTCCAATCTATGTAACAAAAATGGCAAACACTGCTCTTTTAAACTGCGCAATAAATTTTGAATATCGTGTTGCGTTGCTGTGTTATTACGTTTGAAATTCTTCAGTTATTTCTGCCGCACCCTGTATGATATGGGACCGCCGATTTTTCTTCCCCTCCGAAGAAAGGCATACTGAGGGATGAAGAGGGTGAACACAGGATTTTAATCTATAAAATGTTAGGTGGCGTTTTATCTGAGAACGATTTTGTACAGAAATGCTAGTCGTAGTTCACGACAATTTTGCGGAACAGTAAATTGAGTTGCGTTTCTTCCGCTTTTCTTCGGCTTTATCCGCGCAGGGCTTTAACTATAGAATGAGGCCTCGGATGCACCATGTGACGGTTGGAGCACTGTAACTAGCCACCCGTTGAGCAAGGCACTGGCGCTAGCAGCAGCGTAGTGCCCAACTAGTTCAACACCTTTTAACGTATTTAATAATCATCATTATTAAATTATTAATCTCGAGATTATTGCTTGATTCCATTGTCTATCTGTGTATTACTATGCCCATTGGCTGCATTACATGTTTATAATCATCATTACTTCCATGAATTTCAGAGTATTTGCTGGAAATACTGTCCTTCATTTTCTTAACACACATTGCACCAACGTCCTCAGTGATGTTTCGTTTCGGTGCAGTTATTTCGTTGTCGCGTGCCTCCAGAGTACGCGGATTGTTTCTGTATACCTTGTCTTTGAGGTTCCCCCGCAAGTAAAAATTGCACGGCGCTGAACCGTACCAACTCATTTATTAGAGGACCTCTTCTTGAGAAGATAAGTTTTTAATAGGAAAATTCGATGTTTTGTTCAATACCTAACCATGTACACGGGATACGAGAAAGGCTACGGTATTAACCACAGGTCTTAAATCTCTGAACTAAGGTAAATTGCCAGTTGGGAATATAATCAAGCTATGATCGCGTGCGGTAATTCTCAACTCACTGTTGTGTAACGGTAGATGCTAGTTATCTGGCACTGACTCAACGCTCTCCACGCGTCACATGGGCTGGCAAAACTCCGATCTATGGGGAAGGCTCACACTGAAACTTATTTGGTACTCTAATTGTAGCATTGCCCAGTTTTGGCGATAAATAAATAAATAAATAAATCTTATATATATATATTAAAAAAAAGAGGATGTTCGTTTGTTCGTCTTTTATGCGTTCATAAACCATTCATCCGATTGCGATCAAATTTTGGTGAGTTGTTGTGCATACTTACGAAATCATTATAAGCATAGTTAATCCAATGTACAATAGACAGCGAGCGAGTAGTTTAAACAAATGCATGTTGGTGAAGCGTTCATATACAATTCATCCGATTGCGACTAAACTTGGGTGAGTTGTTGTGTACACCCCAGAGAAAGTTTCAGGCGTAGAAAATCCGTTTTACAATAGGTAGCGCACAAGTAGATTCAACAAATGAGCGAAGACGCGCGAAGCGTTTCAACAAAGTCCCGTATGCGTTCATATACCATTCGTCCGATAGCGATGAAACTTGGGTGAGATGTTGTGTACACTTCAGGGACGGTTTCTGGCTTAGTAAATCCACTTTACAATTGGTATCGCATAAGTAGATTCAACAAATGAGCGACGGCACGCGAATCGTTTAAACAAAGTCCCGTATGCGTTCATATACCATTCATCCGATTGCTATGAAACGTTGGTGAATTGTTCTGCACTCTCCAGGAAATGTTTCTGACTAAGTAAATCCTTTTTACAATAGGTAGCGCATGAGTAGATTCAACAAATGAGTAACGTGGTGCGTATCGTTTAAAAATAAATCCGTATGCGTTCATATACCATTCATGCGGTTGCAATGAAATTTGGTGAAATGTTGTTTCTACTCCCGCGAAGATTTCTGATTTAGTAAATCCATTTTTCAATGGGTGGCGCACAAGTAGATTCAACAAATGAATGACGGCGCGCGAATCGTTTAAACAAAATCCCGTATGCGTTCATATGCCATTCAGCCGATTGCGATGAAACTTTGATGAGTTGTTGCGTACACGCCAGGGAAAGTTTTTGAATTAGTAAATCCATTTTACAATAGGTAGCGTACGAGTATATTCAACAAATGGGTGACGGCGCTCGAATCGTTTCAACAAAGTCCCATATGCGTTCATATGCCATTCATTTCATTGCGATGAAACTTTGTGGAGTTGTTGAGCACGCTCCCATGATTTTTTGGAGATAGTAAATCAATTTTACAATAGTTTAGAGGTTGTTAACGGAAAAAGAAAAAAAATATTGGGAATCCAAAAGCACTTCAACAAACAAAGTTACAACACCAACACTGCTTTGATTGGCATTGCAACGCATGCCGGGTACAGCTAGTAAATAAAGAAATAAATTAAATAAAAAATTCAAATAAGTTATTTATTGACATTTAATTTCGCTCGCCAAATTTCGTTCTGAAACCAGGCCGGTTGGTAATCTTGCGATGCTTTGGAAGAGATTGTTCTCGAGCAGACAGGCAGGGCCCAATAGGTGGTGATGGAGATCCTTTAAGAGGCAACTGTTTGCTTTATCATCGCAAATCGCTCAGCGCCCAGGACGAGCTGTAAATATACCATCACAGTGATGGACGTTATTAAACAAACTGTGCCAAGGAGCGCCACCGTCTGCTCCCATCGCAAGTGGAGCACTTGACATGAAGGTACAAATCATTCTTTATCAACCATTCAAATTTGCTGATAATATAAGGCACCCACGCTATGCTTTAAACGACCAGATGGGACCCTGGAAACAAACAACAATGAAAACCGTGAACTTTTGGCAGATCACTTCAAGGACCTTCTAAATTGTGAGCCCCCTCCTGACCAACTCACTTTTACATCAGAATCAAATCCAGATTCAGAACCTCCAACAATAGAAGAAGTTGTACAAACAATACTTGAGTTAAAAACAACAATGCTCCAGTGGAAGATGGTATAATTGCCGAAATGTAGAAATTAGGAGGCAGAATTCTCGCTCAGAAAATCCATAAAATTCTTGTAGATACCTGGGCTAACAAAACAATTTCCAGAAGATTGGAAGTGTGCAATAATCCACCCCTTGCATAAGGAAGGGGATACGATTGACATTAATAACTAATTGAACAAACTAAAGATTGGTGAAATCACGACAATAATGTAACTTACTTTTTCATTCTTTCTGTACATAGTGTGTTTAATAAATATAGTAAATTATTTCTCTTCCAGCAGTCACTTACAAAATTCTTTCCAAAATTCTACTCAAGAGACTTGAAGTGCAAACAGATCATGTGATTGGAGAATATCAGGCAGGGTTCAGGAAAGGTAGGTCTTGCACAGAACAGATTCATAACCTTCAGATCATCCTACAAATTCATAAAGACAGGCAAACGGTGATTACTTTTATAGACTTCAAAATGGCCTATGACTCGATAGGTAGACCGATTCTCGTCCGTGTTCTGGAAGAATTAAAAGTAGAGAGGAAGACTACAGATTTAACCAAACACTATCAGACACCACTTCAAATTTAAATTCTTTGGGGAATTATCCGAACCATTTCAAGTTAAAACAGGAGTCCGACAAAGCGATGGGTTGTCCCCTCTATTGTTTAGTCTTGTTCTAGAAAAGGTAATTAGGACCTGGGAGAAAGAAGTAAAAGGAATAACCCTTGGCAGAATACGTGATAACAAAATTCATTTACGTTGTTTGGCCTTCGCTGATGATCTTGCAATCTTGTCCAATAACAGACAGGAAGCGATTGCCTCCACGGAAAAATTCACGAAATTGCATCCAGAACAGGACTCCAGATCTCATACCAGAAAACACACTACATGGAGGGATCTCTTCGGCACCTAGATGGACTACCAACGACAACCAAATTTGGTAAAATATCTCAAGTGTCTAAATTCAAATACCTGGGAGAAGTCATCCAACCTTCCGGACTGAACCGTTAATCAAACAAAGAAAGGATCTCTAAACTGAAAAAAGCTCAGACACTCACTTGGAACAGGAAGTTTTACGTGAGAAAAGATAATTGGTTGATGCTAAAGAAAAGCAAGCTTGATGGACTTTACTTAGGACAAAAGCCATAGGGTCTCGTATTTACATGGAAGCCGAACCACAGGAAGTAACATGTCACTTTGAAATTGTGAGATGCATTCATCAGGAGTTGAACCCGGTCCTTCTTAGTGAGAGGCAAGCATTTGATGCTAAAACAATAAGGGATCAATATGCATTTTCTGGTCTCTTTTTAAGTGTATTTTGCAGTAATATAAGTTAGATTATTTTGAATACTGAAGGTAACTTCTAATCTTCCCTGCGACTGTCTAACATTGACCGACATAGCAAGCCAGAGCCAGCTTCCCCGTAGCGTTCGGCGTCTCTCGTGGTTATTTATTCTGCGTGAACGCGAATTGAAAAAGATCAATCTATGGGAAGTGAAGTGCATTCTTTAGACTGTTTATTCTCTAAGAGCGGGCAGGCAGGTAGGTAACTTAGCTAGAGTGTGTTTACACCGTTCATAAATAAACTCGGCCTTTACTTTTCTGCATCTTTCGCTACTTCCGCCATTAATATGATTTTCTTAACAGAAACACTGAAGAATAAATGTTTATCAAAATAAAATAAACTTGCAAAGAGCCAGGTAGGCTTGGAATAACACAGCCTCTGTGAAGTATTGGTGTAAGGTTGTCCAATATTTCTCCTGCTGTTTGGATTCCAGAGCCAACAGTTTGTCTTCCATTAAGGCACCCTGCGACTGTATTTGCAAATATCTGTAGTATTTTGTTCCAATTGTACTCTTGCTGTTCGTTTTGCATTTTGTAAAATAATAATAATAATAATCATTCATTTCCGTGTCCGGTCAACATTTCCAAAAACTGCAGATGCGATGGCCTTGTTGCTTCCTCTAAAAACATCTTCTGTTGTGCATGGGTTGTCCAGGAGGGGGCAGATAAGTAGCTGGCTTGGGTCTTGTTCAGCTCCACATTCACAAGAGGTGTCAGCGTCCGCTGGAAAGATCCCCCATTTTTGCAGGTTGGTCTTGTATCGAGGGACACCCACTCTTAAGTGGTTGAGGGAACTCCACACATGATTAGGTCGGCGCCAAGAGCCACTTCTTCCTTTGGTGACCTCTCTGTGGGCAGTGAGCTCCTCCATCTGTTAAGACGAGTTGTCTCAGGTATTCTCTCCAGCGGCAGAGTCCTAGTAAGAAAACTCTTGCGGGATCTGAGGCGAGACCTTGCTGACTGGAGACCGTATAGTGGATGTCGATGGTCATTTAGTCCAGTCAATCGAGGCTCAAAAAGGGGGTTCACCTTACATCAGATGCGGGATCGTTTTTTATTAGCCTATTTTCAATTTTGAAAAAATAGGCTTATGAGATCACCTTTTGTCCGTGTGTGTGTGCGTGTGTGTGTGTGTGTGTGTGTGATTCGTGTGTGTGTCCCCCCCTAATAAAATCTAAACGGCAGGAGCGATTTCAATGAAACTCGGAAAGTTCATAGCACTATTCCCGGCGACCTCGACCGTGCCCTTCAAATTTTGTTACGACTCACCAATCCAACATGGCGGCTGTGCGAAATATTTCACCAGCATTCAATATCTCCGAAACTATTGCCGATATTACCCTGACATTTTCTATGGTGATAGAGGGAACTACTATAAGTTCACTTATGTGACTTTTGAAAACCTGGTAACTACAAAACCAACATGGAGGCCAAGCGAATTTGCGACTTTTAAATACACGTTTCTCGCGATTTGACCAACCAAACGCAATGAAACTTGGTACAGTATATGCTTATATACATTGTAATGCACCGACATCTAACTTCGTTCAATTGTTTACATAATCACAAGATGGCAGATGTGCGAAATATTTCACCGGCATTCTATATCTCTGAAACTATTAGCGGTATCTCCCTAAAATTTTGTACGGAGATAAAGGGCACTACTGGAAGTCCATCTATAAGACTTTCAAAAATCGGTTAACTAGGAAACGAACATGGCGGCCAAGCGAATTAAAAAATTTTAAATAGACCTTTCCCGCGATTTAATGTTCCAAGCTCACTGAAACCTGGTACAGGAAATATTTATACACATTGTAATCCACTGGTATCTAATTTAGTTCAATTGTTTACATAACCTCAAGATGGCGGCAGTGCGAATTTTAAAATTAAGTTTTTATTTCTTGTGATGTAGTCATGCGATCGAAGTGAAAGTTTGAATAATGAACCTACGCAATAATGTTCCTTTAATGGTACATGACTCTATGGCCTATACATTTTACAATCCAACATGGCGACCATCCGAAATATTTAGACGATACTGAATATCTACGAATCTGTTTTAGCAATCAAACTGCATTTTTTAATGTTCATAGGGGCTATGAAATTAAGTTCACCTATAGGACTTTAAATAACCTGGTGATCACAAATCCAACATGGCGGTGACGCGAATTATAAATATTCACATGGACGTTTCTCGCAATTTAACCATCCGAGTGCAGTGAAACTTGGTACAGTAAATCCTTATACGATTGTTAATCCACTGGCATCTAATTTATTTCAATTGTTTCCATAACCTCAAGATGGCAGCTGTGAAAAATTTTAAAATATCCTTGTTTTTTCTTGTGTCCTAATTATGCGATTGAAGTTTGAATACTACTCGTTCACAATAATCTGCATGTAACAGTACATAACTCTAGGACCTACATATATACAATCCAACATGGCGACCATCCGAAATATTTAGTCGGTTCTTAATATCTACGAATCTATTACAGCAATCAAACAGAAATTGTGTATGTTGATAGTGGCAATTAACATAAGTAGGATACATGAAAATAGGCTGTATAGTTCTTCACGGAACTACTTGTTTTTTGATGTTGTTTAGGACCATTAGGTTGTTATTAAACCAAGTTTCCGTCATCCTACCCCCTTGCTTCGTCCGCCATCTTGAAAAAACTTTCAGAAATCGGCACTTTTTTCAGTTTTTGGCCTCTAGCTCTTTCCCAGTTCATTTGTTTGAACATATGTCTAAATAAGAAAATGTAGATTACTACATTTTCTACAACTTTGATTTGGAAGGTTTTTTGTAGACCAAGCGTATTCGAGCTACGAGAAGGCGAAAAAGAGCGAAAATTGGCGATTTGGCATATTTTTCGCTTTTGCTCCAATTTCCATCGCAAAAACAGGGGGGAACACTTGATTTCAGCAAAAAGTTTATTGAATAAAAGTTGTAGATAATTTAATTTCCTTTGAAAATCCTGTATCAAAAAAAAAAAACAATTACGAGCAATGGCTAGGAGTGGGGGTAAATTTAAGAAAACTATAGGAAATACGTTGTTTGCGATTCAGCTCTGGAACGCCGTTTTGGTGAAAGTTTTTCGTTTTCATTATATTACAACCATTTTTTGAACACAGCAGTGCATCTAAATATTATTTGAACCATTTTTGTATAAATGTAACCACACACATACACTCACACTCTCACACACACGCATATTGTTTTTGTTTTATTCAGTTGATGTTCGTACCTCCAGAGTCCACATCGGGTTTAGTCAACGTGCTTGGAAAGAGTTTTCCTGTGGAGTGAGTTGTAGTGGTGAAGGATGGCTTCTTCATCCCAAACATCGAACAGTGAGCGCTTCATATGCGGGGAGAGTTTGGACGAAGGAGTTGTTATTACTGTGAAGAAGAAAGGAGTTCAGACAAATTAAGCGCAAGTGTTCGAAGGGGGCGAAACGACCACTGCCAGATTTTGAAGAAAAGAGATAAAATTAAAGTTCACAATGCCTGCTCAAAGAATTACACCGTTCCAAGACGGATAGACGTTGCTCTACGCTCAGAATTCCCTACATCTGGACAATCTTCAAAGCTAAGGTCAGTAAGTGAGGCGTTTATTTTCAAGGACCATTGCTTTCTATGTGCGGAAAAAATTGAAGAGGATTATATGAAACAACAGAAAAAGCTCCCCTAGATTTCTCGAAATCCAGTTCGCTTGGTGGAGAAGATGGAGGTAAGGGACAACTTGTTGCTAGCAGCTCGGGCACGCGGGCATGAGGGGGCTCAACAAATAATTAATCGTGTTCCCCCATACTTAGATATTATTGCTGCTGACGGTCAGTACCACGATGCTTGTACGAAAAAGCTATACCGACCACCGAGAGCTGGGGTAGGGGCAAGAGGATACAGATCACACCCCAGAGTTGATGAAGCAATGGAATGTGTTTATGCTTTTTTGGAAAGAAACAAAGAAGAATGCCAATTCTCATTTGATCAATTGATGGGGGCCTTTAAGGAAGGATGTGAAATTGATCGGATAACAGTAAAATCCCGTTTGCTGAAAAAGTACGAGGATGATATTATGTTCGTTGAAACAGGCAAAAAATCGACGGTCTGTTTCAAGAATACTGGTTATAAAATATTGAATGGCACTTGGTATGCCAATATAAAATCGAATCCTTAGGAAGAAAGAATGAGAGTGGTGAAAGCAGCTGCAGATATAATTACAGAGGATATTCGCTCCCGTGTGTACAATACCATTGACTATCCACCCCCTGATAAATTTTTGAACAGTATCGAGTCAGACATTCCACCAACGTTATTAACAATGGTCCAAACAATTGTGCTAAAAACAAACAAGCAAGTTAAGATAAATGGAAGAGGATCAGTATTGCCATTTCCCATGCAATCAGCTCTGGTGTAGTTGGAAGTGAGCAGGTGAACTGCTACAAGGCTCAGCAAGTCGGTATGGATGGACACTCAAGAACAGTGGGAACAACCTTCGGTGAAGTGTCCTTCAAAAAGAAGGACAAAGTGATATCTTTAGCAGCTGACAAGAACATCTTGAAATTTGGGGAGAAGAAGATTGCTTTGGACCCACTCACACTCTCTCACAGGATGTGCATAGCAAAAACAACCCAGGACGACCTTGAGGAATACCTCTCCTATGAACTTGCACCGTACCCTATGTCGTTGTTCAACGAGGATGTCATGCGCAAGGGCACAAAGTCTGCTTGATATGCAGCGTTCACACCCATAGATTTCGAGCTTCTCTCAAATCACCTCACTGTCGTCGATGGTGGGCATCTGCTCCACAAAGTGGCGTGGAATCGAAATTCGACTTTTGGAAAAATTTGTGCCGATTATATCAAGTACATCCATCAGCATTATGGGACAGTGGTGATGGTCATCTTCGACGGGTACCCAGTCAATCTTCTGATGAGTACTAAGAATGCTGAAAGAGCAAGAAGGCGCAAGCTGAACGCCTCAGCAGATGTGATATTTGATGAAGCCACAGTCAACACAACTCCTCAAGACAAATTTCTGTCCAATGAGAACAATAAAAACGATTTGTTGCCCTCCTAAGAACAACACTTGAAGCGTCCAACGTCATGAACAAGCAAGCTGAAGAGGATGCTGACGTGATCATTGTGACCACTGCAACATCGATGGCTTCTTCGTACGACGCTGTAATTATTGTGGGGGAAGACATCGATTTATTAGCCATTCTCACTGGGACCGCAAATACGATGAACAACGTATACCTTAAAAAAACAGGAAGAGACAATTCACCTGACGTCATGTACTCCCTCTCATCATTTATGTACGACTTCGCCGAGAACCTGCTGCTCATCCACGCCATCAGTGGGTGTGACACAACGTCAATCATTTATGGATTCGGAAAAAACAAATTTTGTTCCCTGTTTTGGAAGAATCTATTATTGTTGGAGATAAGTGATGTCTTCATGGACCCGGAAGCCACACTAGGGGACATCTCCAAAGCAGGAGAGCAAATATTGGTCGTCCTCCATGGTGGGGAAATCGACCAATCACTTTCTGACCTCCGACACACAAAATTTGCTGCCACCACGACAAACTTGAACCTGGAAAAGCTGCCCCCAATCTCCGATGCAGCGCGATATCACTCCTTGAGGATATACCACCAAGTGACGTCCTGGATGAGGAGGAAGAAAGACCCGTTCATTTTTGGCTGGACAAGAGGAAGCAGGGGCTTGATTCCGACAACAACCACCAGAGATGCTTCTCCTCGTACCTGCTGAAGACGGTATCATGCAGGTGTGTCACCGGCTGTTCCGCAGCCTGTGGATGAAGAAATGCCGGTATGCATTGCTCCACTTTCTGCAAATTCTGCTGCGGCGGAAAGTCCTGCGACAACCGTCCTTTGATAGTCGCTGACGAGGAAGAGGAAAACATCGACGACCCGTCCATACCATTCGACGAAGACCCTGCCGAAGAGAAAACCCTCCCGACCCTCCTTGCGAAACGTCTCCGGTTACTGTAGCAACCCCCACCCCCCATCTACTTTAAAGTTTTTATTTCAGTGTGTTCATTATTCCCTAATAATTAATATGTAAATAATTAATATATAAAACGCATTGTATTGTAATCTATATTTTGTAAATACACACCAACTTTCATAAATGAATGTGTAACGAATTTGATCTCTCCCATCTACTCATATTTATACAAAATATGGTTCAAATATTATTTAGATTCACTGCTGTGTTCAGAAAATAGTTGTAATATAATGAAAACGAAAACTTTTACCAACACAGCGCTCCAGGGCTGAATCACAAAAAACTCATTTCCTCTAGGATTCTTAAATTTACCCCCACTCCTTCCCATTGCTCCTAATTGATTTTTTGATATATGAGATTCAAAGGAAATTAAATTATCTACAACTTTCATTCAATAAACTTTTTGCTGAGATCAATTCTTCTCCCTGTTTTTGCGATGGAAAGTGGAGAGAAAGTGAAAAATTTGCCGAATCGCCAATTTTCGCCTTCTCGTAGCTTGAATACGCTTGGTCCTACAAAAAACCTTCCAGATCAAAGTTGTTGAAAATTTAGTAATCTACATTTTATTATTGGAACATATGTTCAAACAAATGAACTGGGAATGAGCTAGAGGCCAAAAACTGAAAAAAGGGCCGATTTCTGACAGTTTTTTCAAGATGGCGGACGAAGCAAGGGGGGTAGGATGACGGAAACTTGGATTAATAACTACCTAAGGGTCCTAAACAACGTCAAAAAATAAAAAACGATCCCGCATCTGATGTAGGGTGAAATTCGTTTATTGACTGGACTAATCTCCTGCTTTGTTCTCTCGGTGTCCGCAGTAGTGGCCCTCCGGATGTTGGGTGGGGCTATTCTAACAATAGGGTATAGTTTGTGCAATGGTGTTGGTTTCAGGCATCCCGAGATTATCCTTGCAGTGTCATTGACCGCAGTATCAACCTGCTTAGTATATGCTGAAGCGTTCCACATAGGAGCGGCTTACACAGCGGCTGACACACACAGTGCAAGTCCGGAAGTCCTCCGGATGTGCGGGCTGTCTCCCCAGGTGCTGCCGATTAGCTTCTTGAGTATGCCATTGCGAGCAGTGACCTTCCGTTTCGTGTTCAGACATTGCTGTCTGTACGTTAGAGCACGGTCTAGTGTGACACATAGGTAAACTGGTGTTGGACAATGTTTCAGTCTCTCCCCTTGTCATGTGATGTCAAGCTGTCGCCTTGCTTCCCTGTTACGTGGATGGAACGCACACACTTGTGTCCTATTGGGGTTCGGCTTCAGATGGTTGGCATCATAGTACTAGGATAGTTCGTCCATCGCTGAAGTCAGCTTTCCTTCTACTTCCTCAAAGGATGAGCCCTCGGCAGCTACTGCTGTGTCGTCGGCATAGATGAAGAGCCTGGTACTTGCTGGAATTGACTGATCATTTGTGTAGATGTTGTACAGCGCTGGAGCCAGCACGCTACCCTGAGGGAGACCGTTCTTCTGGGTTCGCCATCTACTCCTTTTACCCTGTAGCGAGACTTGGAATCTGAAGGAAGATGGTGATTAGGGTTCTTAGTTGGTGGTCCTACCATTAACCGAATGAAGAATCCATATATTCTCTGTGCAATAACCCCTGCGACAAATACCACAAACGGACAAAGAGCATAGTTGAATACAGTAAAGATTAATCTACCTGTAAAAATAAAGTAATTGTACGCACACCTTGTAACCGTCAATTATGGCCACTTGGCTGCAATAATTATTTATTATATTTACAATATACTGAGTAGTTTGACGCTCGATCAATCAACCACAGCACAGTGAAGGCAGTACGGGAGGGAGTGAAACGGGAAAGCAAGCAAGAGAGACAGGAATATAGTCTTCCCTCACCATCGCTGCAAGGTGTCCGCGCCCGGCGTGCTGTATGGACACCTCTGATCTAAACCCTAAGATGAAGACATCACTTCACACTTTGGACTATCCTGGAGGTGGTTTTCCATGGATTCCCCACTTCTACTCCAGGGAAAGGTCGGGATGTTTCCTAACTTAACCCGTTAGAGGTTAGTGGTCTATATATTAACCACCTATTATAAGGAGAATGTATATTGTCAATGATGCTGATGGTTGAATCATTCAGCCAAACACCAACAATTTTTATTTTGGAAGTGTTAACATTACTGAAAACCAAATAGTATCTCTTCATCTCCTTGACCTAAAGTACATGAAATATTTTCTTTCAAATAAAAACAATTAGGCCTAATATTAAAAAGTTTAAAATATGGTAGGCTTAATTAAAATATAATTAAAAATAAATAAGCGTACAAAATTTAAATTACTGACCATAATACTTTTATATTCATAATTTTAGAACACTAAAATTTTAAAGAAAATAAAAATAAAAGTTAATAATTAAAATTAGGATGAAACAATTAAAAATAAAAAGTTAAAAAATCATATTATTAGAAAATAAATAAGCTTATAAAAATTAAAATTCTATTCTTTTATTATCATAATTTTAAGAACATAAAAATGTTAAAGAAAACAAAAATTAAATTAATAATAATTAATATTAGGGTAAAACAATATTAAATTAAAATAAATAAAAATAAAAGATCTTCAGTAATACTCTGCCTTATAAAGGGTTAAGGGGGAACATACAGCTTAGGAAGCCAAAACAATTAAGATTTTCATATTATAACAGTGACTTTTTTTTAAGTGGATGGAAAGCCATCAGCTACAAAATGAATCTCACTTAATCATCTGTGGATTTAATTAGTCTTCCTATTAAACGTAAAACCTATCTTTTGAGTTTACTAGAAAAAGGAATATTTAATTGATTAATAATATTGAAATGAGTGAGATTCGTTTTGTAGCTGAAGGTTTAACATCTACTTAAGAAAAAAGAAAAGTTCAAAATTTCCAATAAACAAGCGATATATGGGGGAAACGATGAAGATCAGCACAAAAATTCACCGCTGCACAGACTATGTAATATCTTCAACAATGTTGTTCAAAGAAATAATGCCGTAGATTTTAGTACTTCCTTCACAGTATTTTTTGAAGGAATTTCTAACCACTCTCTAGAAATAATATTTCAAGCCTTGCAAATTGTAAATCATGAATTCTAACCACTGTGTCATTCTACCTAACCAACATTGTATTACATTTATATTATTTGTACTACACTGTTTTAATCTCACACCTAATTATTTTAATTAGTTTTATTTAGTTACTATGTACTTTAAATTAGTATAAGTTATAAGATAACATACTGTGTAAACTTTATGACACTGTAATTGGGATGAAAATCCTGTTGTCCGCAAATAAATAAATAAATAAATACATAAATTACCAAAAAATGACTACAGCCTGGTTTCAAGAAGTAAAGAAAGATTTAGAAAAAAAAGTCAGAGAAGAAAATGCACTAGAGAGGGAAATTTTCAAAAAATAGGTATTGGGAATGGAAGGACTCCAAGGAAGGCAATATAAGAAAACAGGCTCAAAATGGTCGGAAGAGAGAAAGAAGACACACAGCGAAAAGATGAAGGAGCACTGGAGGAAGAAGAAAGAACAACAAAGGACTAAACATTGAAATTGGTTCGTGGTCCTCAGAAGACCCCAACGGAGAAAGAAAAAAGAAGAAATTACAAAGCCAGGTCCAAATTTTAAAAAATGGATAAGATTAGTTACGATTTGAATTTAAAAAATATTAAAACTGTTTCTAATAACAAGATGTGTGTGTCTCCTTGCAAATACATACATAATTGTTGTACATGAATTATGACAGGCACAGTTATAATATTAAAACTGTTATTGGTTTGGATCCTTAAGCTGTAATTTATGTCTGCCCTTAAAGCCACGGCCGCCATTTTCTCAATCATCGCTGGATTTACAAATGCACATTACAGCCATTACAAATATACAGATTATCAGACAAACTCACCTATACATTTACAAGTAAACGGGGCTATATGTACACTACGATGTCCTCATGAAACAACGACAGCAATTATCTGCGAGAGTATGTATACCTCAGTTTGAACTAGGTGGCTTCGGTGGCGTAGACCTAGTTGATATCATGCTGACGTTCTATGCCCAAGGTCAAGAGTTCAAACCCGACCGAAGTCATCGGATTTTTTAAGAGCGATACATTTCCCCCAGTATGCCTTCCTTCGGAGGGGAAGTGGTAGGTCAAGCCTAGGCTTAAACACTACCGGAGGGAAGATGATTTGAGAAAAGGAAAAGGTTTGGGAGTGGAGACGATCTTTGGGCAGACAGGAAAGAATGCAAGCCAAGAAAGAAAAAATATAGTTATTTAATGAAAAAAATAATTGTGCGTTGATTAAGGCTTGCGCAAGGAGAGAAAGCAAGTGTCTATAAAAAAGTATACTAGTGCGAGCAACGCTGGCTGAGGTTGCAGGTAAGCAAGCGCCAAGTGTACCGTCCCTCCCGAACGGAAAATAGGGTGCCATGTAGGTACACAGGTCGCCGGCGAGGAAATACAACTAAGGGAAAGTTCAATTATTTCCTTTCCTTTCTGAAAGGAATTGTTATAGGAAGTATTCTAATATACTCAGGAAATTGACAGGAATCATTTTATTCCCCAAAAAGGATGGATCCCTGTGCGAGAAACCAAATGCCCCCAGAGTGGACAGAGATAAGGCGCTTTCTGAGCTTTGAGTAAGATTATTGTTATTTGTAAAAATTACTAGACGTAAACAATTGTTGGTTTTAAAGTAGGCTAAACTTTTATCCCGCGAAGTGCCGACTAAAAGTTTAGAACGGGTTAAGAAACCCAGACCTAACTTAGACAAAACCACAATTCAAAGTAGAAAATCATAGGACAAAGCAAAAATCGCTTCACGTAGGAAGCTGGCTGAGCGAGCTATACTTGCCTTTAAAGTAAGCTTTATGAGGAATGTTAGCAGAAGTTTTTCTATAAACGCAACAAATAATTGAATTTGTTTTAAACTCGTGATTATTTCCTTGAATATATAAGGTAATTCAAGAAAATACGAGGAAAGAAATACCACCTAACAGCTCTACGAGCAATATAATTAAATTCCAGAGAATTATAGCAATTTTTATTGCCTCAACAATAATAGATTTGGAACAATCTGAACAATTAAGGAGTATTTTGGAACAGTTTGTACAATTCGAATGTCTTGGACCTACAACAAGAGTAATATGGACCCTCAAATTTGAACAATTAAAAGTTCTGAGACCTGTAATAAGAATAATAAGAAACTTACAAATTGTATAGGTATTTCGTATAGAAACATATAAATATTTCTTTAGATTGGTTAGAGAGAATACCCATGGTTTATAATAATAATAGTTTTAATGCAGCCAATGGCCATTGAAAAAGTAAACAAGATGTTCAGTAAAGAACATATAGCCTACTTTCTCCTAAATGTATGAGTATAGTTATAACTCGTTGTTATTATCAAAGAGTGTAATAGAACTATTCTTTGTTGAAGACCTTAGAAACGATTTACCTCTACCAAACGCCACAACCACTGCTACCATCATTGAAGAAAGAAAGATAAGAAGTATCTAAAGAATGTTATGGATCTGGAGACATAATCGACCGGACTGGCGGCGTGGCTCAGCGGTAACGTCCTCGCTTGCTGGACCGTATGTTTCAGGTTCGTATCCTGGTGCAGTCAGCTGGCATTTGAGGGTGCACAAATGCGAGGGAGCCGTGTTAGTAGATTTACTGGCACGTTAAAGATCCCCTTCGGGACAAAATTCTGGCACCCCGGCGTCTCTAAAAGCAACAGTAGTTAAAAGGGACGTAAAACCAATAACATTATTATTATTATTATTATTATTATTATTATTATTATTATTATTACATAATCGGCCTGACGCGGGCAACATCCAACTTTGAGTTGAGGCATGTCATTACACGTCTGGCTGCGTATGACTTTCACAACCCTAATTGAATTAACAAATCTTTCCATGACCCTACAGAGACGTGTGTATACCAACTATGTGGATATTTTCGATTGCTATTTGGCTGAAATAGAAGTATTAATTAATATCCTAAACTAGCACCAACGATAGAGTTCAGATACTATGTGAAATCGTTTTGTTCTTTACTTCAATTAACATTTTCAAATAACGCACAATAGGCTGTTACAAACCCTTTAAAATAGAAAGTAAAAATGTATCGTAGTATCATCTTGTCATTCTTCAAATTCGATGCGCATAGAATGCAAATGGTATAGTAATCAATGGAGCCCCACGTAGACTAGTCGTGATATCTAGTGGTGAAATATCTAACAATATAATCCTAACAGAGCGAGTGCATTCTAGCGGCCAGAAGAAGAAACTTTTCAATAAAATCTCGTCGGCGTGCAGTTACCTTTTTGGCAGCTAGATGTCTCGAGTAAATCTGCTGGCGAATTATGTTTTAATTAAATATATATTTTACACCATAATATGCACAATATAACGCTTAATTTTAAAACATCTGAGTCATTACAAAACAATAAACATATAAAATTTCAAGCAAAAAAAACTAGCTCTGATCGGGTTTGAACCATAGGCATTTGAGCGATAGGCTAACGCTCTACCACTGAGCTAATTGTGTCAACGAATATCGTTCTATATAAAATGACTTACATAGAACTTGTTAGCAAATAGTGATTTATACTAAACGATTTCATCACTGGAGTATATTATTTATATATAAAGCATTTCATACAAAGTTTATTTATTTTATATCAGTACGCTATATTGCATGCAATACTCAAATTAGTGAAATATAAGTCAGGCACAAGATATCCGCTGCCATCTTGTCTTATTACTAAATCAGCTCAGCTTTTAAAAATCACGTCTGCACTACAGTATTACAAAATAAACTTTTAATTTCGAACGTGCCTCTTCCTTTAGAACAGTTAAAACGATTCTCGGCTCGATAATCGGAACTGGTGGGTCCCATGATATGGATTATAAAGTTTGCATAATTCGCACGGCCGCCATCCTGAAATGGTATGGCGGACGACCTTGTAGTTTGGTCACAAGACGCATCCTATACGAAGGTATGTTGTTACCAAATTTGGTAGAGATCGGATGATTTGGTTAGTCGTTATTTGATTTTACGTTTTGAACGTTTGAGTGGCCGCCATTTAGTTTTAGTAAAGATGGCGGCGATATAAAACATGACACTGAGGTGTCCTTTGCTAGTGCTACCTTTGTACCAAATTTCGTTCAATTCGCATTCACCGAGTTCGAATTGATAGGGGGGGACAGACATTCAGAGTACACACACTCACACACACACACACAGACACACAGACACACACACACACACACACAGACTCACACACACACATACACACACACAGACAGACACACTTTTTTCGCCCTGTGTTGATCTCATAAGTCTACTTTCATTTTTTGCAAAAATCGAAAGTAGGCTAAACATGCAATGCAGGTACTGTCAGTCGCTACAAAATTGCGTCAGGGAAGTTAATCTTCCTTTACAATATGCCGCATGATATCGGTCACAGGGCTCGCTACACAATTCACATATGCATGTAGCTGCATTTGGAGTGTGAAAGTCTTTTCTTCCGCAACACCTGAAATGAAATCCATGGACTGCGAGACGCGTCACAGTGTGTCGTAAATCGTAGTCTGCTCTCTTCCAGTCAGACGATAACATCGCTTCTGTCCCATAGAAGTCCAACCATATTTCTTTCTTTTTTGATTGAAATTCCGCAAGAAGTTCCTGATAGGCAGCGCTAGATGGAAGCTGCATTTGTAGACTGATTTGTTCAACACAGAATGGCTCTGCAGACAGCTCATACATTAGCCGGGACGGAGTAAATTTCGATACACACAATGCTTTCTTTAGGAAGATAGACTTTACTTGCTCTATTTCCTTTAAGTTGGTTTTGGTCAGATGAGGCCAGATCAGTTCCAGACAGTAGGTTAAAATAGGTGTCAGTGTGGAAACAAAGAGCTTCATAGCAGTAACTAAAGATAGTTTACGCAAATGCTGTATGTTGTTCATAGCTATTAGTGCAGGTAATCGGTAAATCTCCAGGTCTGTAATAAATCTTATCTCTATTCGAAATCATTCCTCCCTTACGGAAGACCATGTGGGCTGTTTTATTCTCGTTGATCTGTAATTTGTTCCTCTCGGCCCAGAGAAGCAGACGATCCATACATTCCTGCAGAACTTCTAAACTCTTTGCTCCAATTACTACATCATCTGCGTATATATAAAGAGATATCTTCTCTTCCAAAGACTCGAGGATACCCGTGATGTCAGCAGTTGAGAGAATGAACAGCAGTGGACTGATTGGGTCACCCTGTAGGACACCATTTATCTGTTCAATAGGCTTTGAGAACTGAAGGCCATCGGAGATAAACACGGTATTGTAATGTAGAATGTTGGTTATTATCAGTGTCAGATAATCAGATTCACCGAGCATAGTCTGAAGTTTCTCAACTATGACCTGTCGACTTAACAGGTCGAAGGCCTTCTTAAAATCCACAAAGATTGCGTGAAATTTACCTGTATGGTGACGAAGTGCCTCATCAATATCTGACAGTAGGTTTCCAATTGCCTGTAGAGTTGATTTACCTTTCTGAAAACCAAACTGTTGGTCTGGGATCTTGTCAGAAACTTTTTCTGTCAGTCTGTCCGTCAGAATTCTTGTGAATACTTTGAATATTGCGTTCTCGAGCGCTATTCCTCTTTAAGAATCCGGAGAGTCTGCACTTCCTTTCCCTTTATAAAGTAATTTGATAAATGACGTTCTCCAGGATGACGGTATTGTACAGGCTTCAAGACACTTATTGAAAAGTGTAGGCAATATGTCACGAAAGTAAGGCAAAGCCTCCTTCAAGTGTTCATTAAATATTTCATCAGGCCCGGGGGATTTGCCAGCTTTAAGACTGAGTATAGTTTTCACAACCTCCAACTCAGTAATTGGAGGGAAATCAGCTTGTCCATGAAGAGTCGTTACCCTGCAAGAGTTACCGGTATTGAAAATATTCTGGAAATGCCTTTCCCAAGCGTCCATACTGATAGTCTGCAAGAACCTCTGGGTTCTGGGCTGTAGTGCTAGAAAATGACTGTCCATCGCTCTCTTCACTAGTTTATTCCCTTCCTCTTCCAACCAAGCTGCTCTTTTCTCCATAAGGATTTTTTGTAGGATCGTCTTAGGTCGCTATACCTCTTGAGGTTTTCTTCTGTTTTATAGTATCGAACAATATGAAGAAAATTTAGGACGTCTTTCCTTACCGAAAAACAGCATGCATCAAACCACGGTTGAGATTTCCTTTCTGTTGGAGGCATCCTAACTTGGGACTCCTTTATAATCTTTTCAAGACTGAATGCTGCAGCATCTATTTCTCCTTGTCTCGCCGAATCTAGGATGTGGTTTTTTGAAGTCATTAAAGTTTCTTCTAGGTAGTTGATGTCGAGGGAGCGTTTGATTATTACAGGCTTCCTTATGTTTCTTTCTGATGGTGCAATATTTACTTTAATTTTAGCAACGAATGGTAGGTGCTTCCTTAATGGTATCACAGAATTTGAGGAGAGTGTCTTGATATTAATTGTCCTAACGTATGTGTTCGCAAAGATTAAATCCACTGAGCTCATACCGTTATGACATATATATGTTGGTGTTGTCCTGCTGTTTCATGGATAGAAACCTTCTGCCTCCAGAAATTCTACATCCATTTTATTTTTGTACATTCCTTATCTACACGACAGTTAAAGTCTCCTGCTATGACTGATCCACGGTGGTGTCCAATAATTGACAGCATTTCTGATAGATTGTAAATGATATCCTGAGCGGAGTGTTTTGGGGGGAAATAAGCACAGACAATCGTCAGTCCTTTGGCATATATTGCTAATAGGTTTATGGTCCTATATACTAATTCGTGAGGAGTTAGCCATGGTTTATCAAATTGCTTCTGTAGTAAGCGACAAAAAAGTATAAACAAATAATTTGAAATTCCTGGCACAGCAGGAGAAGAAAAAAGAGATTAAAAGGTGGATTTATAACCCCTTGGTTTATTGAAGCAGTAATTAAGAGATGTTAAATTCTAATTGGAAAGGTCACGTTAGTTAAGTCTTGATTACATAAGATAGATACAAACATTTTAACAATTGGAAAAAAACTAATTCAAAATTCCTGAACGTAGCAGGAAAACGCAAAGGTGTATTAAAATGTATTTATACAGCAATTAAAAAATGCAATACATGAAAAAAAAAAGGGAGGGAGCCTATTTATAGGGTAAGCCTCGTTGTAGCTTACAAGAAAATGTTTAAATTGCACTAAATTGTTAGCAAAGGAAAATGGGGATGCGGGAATTATGGGATTTAAAGTCTGGCCAATTTTATTACTCTCACCTAGATACGCGTCGCGGAAGATCGTTAAACGAACACTGTGTTGTAGCACTTAAATTTGTTGTATATTTATATATTAACACTCTTGCAGTTTATGCAGATGTACTGAGTTGAACTTTAGCAGTTTTTTGGCGTTATAGAGTTTTAATGTTGCAGTTGATATAGTTTTGCACTGATTCAAGTCTATTGCAATGGAAGTTTAACGAATTGTGGTTACAGTTGAATAGGGCAAGTAGAAATCCCACGGAGGAAGCAAAGTTATGTTTCCAGACAGCTAGTAGTTTAGCTGGAGAGAAGTATCTTTCTTATTTTGAAGAAGAAGTACTAGATTTCATGACTTTCAAAATGGCAAGCTTAGTCAGCATAAGAAATACAAGATATTCCCTCGAAGGGCAATTAGAAGATTGCACAATATTGCGAAAATTCAAATACTGCCATTGGCATCATTAAAAGCTTTAGATCAGTTTAAACAAGTGGTTCCGTGAAGAACTATGCAGCCTAATTTCATGTATCCTACTTATGTTAATTGCCTCTATCAACATACAAAATTTCAGTTTGATTGCTGTAATAGATTCGTAGATATTGAGTACCGACTAAATATTGCAGATGGTCGCCATGTTGTATTTTTATATATGTAGGTCTTGGAGTTATGTACTGTTACATGAATATTATTGTGTACGTGTAGTATGAAAACTTCAATCGCATGATTAGGACACAAGAAGTAAAAACGAGATTTTAAAATTTCGTACAGCTGCCATCTTGTGGTTATGGAAACAATTGAGAAAATTAGATGCCAATCGATTAACATTTGGATAAGGATTTACTGTACCAAGTGTCACTGCACTCGGATGGTTAAATTGCGAGAAACGACCATGTGAATATTTATACTTCGCGTAGCCGCCATGTTGTATTTGTTATCACCAGATTATTGAAAGTCCTATTGGTGAACTTATGTTCATAGCCCCTATGAACATTAAAAATTCAGTTTGAATGCTGTAATCGATTCATAAATATTGAGATCCATCTAAATGGTCGCCATGTTGGTTTGCCATATAGGCATGTACCATTCAAGGAAAATTATTGCGTAGGTTCATTATTCAAACTTTCACTTCGATCGCATGATTACGACACAAGAAATAAAAACTTAATTTTAAAATTCGCACAGCAGTCATCTTGAGGTTATGTAAACAATTGAACTAAATTAGAAACCAATGCATTACAATGTGCATAAACATTTCTTGTACCAAGTTTCATTGCGTTTGGATCATTAAATCGCGAGATAGGTCTATTTAAAATTTCAACTTCGCTTGGCCGCCATAGTCGTTTTGTAGTTAACCGGGTTTTGAACGTCTTATAGATGAAATTCCAGTAGTGCCCTTTACCTCCGTACAAAATTTCAGGGTGATACCGCTAATAGTTTCAGACATATAGAATGCCGGTGAATAATCCGCACAGCTGCCATCTTGAGGTTATGTAAACAATTGAACGTATTTAGATGTCGGTGCATTACAATGTGTACAAACATATACTGTACCATGTTTTATTGCGTTTGGTTGGTTAAATCGGCAGAAACGTCTATTTAAAAGTCGCGAATTCGCTTGGCAGCTATGTTGGTTTTGTAGTTACCAGGTTTTCGAAAGTCACATAGGTGAACTTCTAGTCATCATCATCATCACTGGTACGACAGCCCTCTGTGGGCCTTGGCCTTCTGAAGAAGTTTTCCCCATTCTTTCCTGTTAAGTGCTGAGCTCCTCCAATTCTTGATTCCAATTGTCTTTACATCCTCTCTCACTCCATCTTCCCACCTTAGCTTTGGTCTTCCGGCTTTCCTGGTTCCTTCTGGCATTGCATTCAATATCCTCATTATCATTATGTCATTAGCACGCATCACATGTCCTGCCCACTCCAACCTTCTGATCTTTATACATTTTACAATATCTGGTTCATTTTAATCATAGAGTTCATGGTTATATCTTTTTCTCCATTCACCGTTTTCCTCCACTGGCCCAAAATTTTGCCTCAAAATCTTTCTTTCAAATATACCAAGTTGTCTTTCATTAGATTTTGAGAGTGTCCAGGTCTCAGCACCATATGTTAATACAGGCTTTACTAAAACTTTATACATTAGGACTTTCGTTTTCCTGAACAACAGCTTGGAATTCAGATGCTTTCTGAGGCCTTGATAACACTAGCTAGCAGACAATGTACGCTTCTGGATTTCAGAGCTAACATTGTTCTTGGAATTAAATTCTGATCCAACATAGGTAAAGCTACGCACAACATCAAACTTATAAGATTCAATTTCTATGCATGTGGAGCCACTAGGATATTCTCTCTTGGTTACGGGCATATACTTAGTTTTCTCTTCATTTATCTGTAGATTCATCTTTCTTGCTGCTTTTTCAAAGCTAGTGAAAGCTTCTCTCATTGCTCTTGGTGTTCTTGCAATTATATCGATATCATCTGCGTATGCCAAAATTTGAACAGATTTATAAAAGATGGTTCCTCTCGTGTTGATTCCTGAATCTCTAATAACCTTCTCCAAAGCTATATTGAACAAAAGGCATGATAATGAATCTCCCTGCCTAACTCCATTCTTGGTCGTTACAGCATTTGATATCATGTTCTGTATCTTAATTTGACTCCTAGTATTGTTCATGGTAGCTTTCACCAGAGTGATCAGTTTCTTAGGGATCTCTAGCGCTTCCATTGCTACATAAAGATTATTTCTCTCAATACTGTCATAAGCTGACCTAAAATCAATGAAAAGATGGTGTGTATCAATTCCAAATTCTTTACATTTTTCAAGTATCTGTCGGATTGTGAAAATCTGATCCGTAGTAGCTCTTCCTTGGCGAAATCCAATCAATTCCAAATTCTTTTCATTTTTTCAAGTATCTGTCGGATTGTGAAAATCTGATCCGTAGTAGCTCTTCCTTGGCGAAATCCACATTGATAGTCACCAACTGCATTTTCCACATATGGCGCCAGTCTGCTAAAGAGGATGTTAGAGAATATTTTATAGGCAATGGATAATAGGCAAATCCCTCTATAGTTAGAGCGCAACATGATATCACCTTTCTTATGTATCGGGCAGATGATACCTACATTCCATTCATCAGGAATCATTTCAACAATCCATATCTTAGCCACAAGTTTGTTAAAGTGTTTAGTAAATTCATTTCCAGCATTTTTCACAAGCTCTGACTGTATCAGGTCCATTCCTGGGGATTTATTAATCTTTAATTTCTTAATGGCAAGCTCAACTTCCTCAATAGTAGGTACCGATACTTCCTTATCCGATTCTCTAGTATTTACAGGAGGTAAGGCTTCTCGGTCGTCAACTGGACTTTCATTCAGCAGTTCATCAAAATATTGTGCCCATCTTTCTAGTATTGCCTCCTCACTACCCAATAGTATTCCCCCTTTATCTCTACACAAATTTGTTCTAGGCTGGAAACCCTTACGGCTCTTATTTAGCTTCTGATAGGAAGCTCTCACATCATTCATCCCCTTCAACTGTTCAATTTCTTCGAATTCCTTCCTCTCTTACTGTCTATTTCTCTTCTTGTGCAATCTCTTTTCTTGTCTTCTGGAAGTTCTGTACTCTTCTACCGCTTTTCGAGTGTGATTCCTCTGTTGCATTCTCTTGTACGCTTCATTTTTTAAGGTTGTTGCTCGTGCACACTCTTCATCACACCAATAGTTATACCTAATTTTCTCTTCCCTTCCTAAAACTTCATTTGCAGTTTTTAATAGTGTGTCTTTAAGATTCTTCCAGATTTCATCTTAACTCTCAGTAATAGACAAATCTAACAGAGCCTCATTAAGCAGTTTGACATATCTCAAGGCGGTTTCGGGCTCCTTCAGCCGCCCACAGTTAAACTTTTTTGCATTGGATCCATTCCCTTTTCTCGCATTAGATATTCGACTTCTAATGGTTGCTAGCACAAGGTAGTGGTCGGAGTCAATATTGGCCCCCCTATAACTTGTAATATCCATCAAGTTAGAGAAGTGTCTTGCATCTATTAGGATGTGGTCAATTTGGTTAAAAGTACTTCCATCTGGAGATTTCCATGTCATCTTATGAATGTCCTTGTGATTAAAAGTTGTACTTCCCACTACAATATTTCTTGAAGAGGCAAAATGTACAAGTCTAATTCCATTATCATTAGAAGTATCATGCAGACTGTGTTTTCCAATCCAAGGTCTATATTCGTCATCCTTTCCTATCTTCCCCAAAAATTATTTTACAATCTGCTCTTGGGCATTCATTATAGATTTCATCTAATTCATCATAAAATGAATCTTTATCTTCATCACTCTTCTCTTCCGTTGGAGCGTGAACACAGATAAGTCTATAATTGAAAAACTTCCCTCTAATTCTGAGTCTGCACAGTCTATGCGATTTTGCCCGAAAATCCATGATAAGATGTTTCACCTGCTTATTAACAATAAAACCAGTGCCAAACGTATGTTCCTTCTTTTGGCAGCTGTAGAATACCATATGATTCTTTTCCTCTATCACCCCTTCACCAATCCACCTCACTTCCTGACAGCAGTAATATCTAATCGATACTCATCGAGCTGATCGGACAACTTTTTTTGATTTCCAGCTTGGTAAAGAGTTAGGACATTCCATGAGCCAATTCTCAAGTCCTTTAAACGTTTGCGGGGTCGTCGTTAAAAGTTCAGTCCGGCTATGTCTTCTTCAGATTTCATAACGAGAGTTTTTTACGGATTGGGTTGTTGGCCCAACGCCAACCACCAGCAATCCTGGAGGGCCGATGTTTTCTATCAGGGTTGTCTCCCTCAGCTGGTGGGTCCCCATTTTGAAGCGTCGGGAACTCGCTTTTTCGCCCTTACATAACTTAGCCGCACACACAAAGTGTACCCGTTGCCCAGAGGCCATGGACATGCATGTATCGGACTTGGTAGGAATAAATGACATTTCCTGTGTTTTATTAGTACGCTTCCACCAGCAGGAAGTGAACCCACTGAGCAACATACTACCCCTTCGACCTCCGGTGAACTTCTAGTAGTTCCCTTTATCCCCGTAAAATATTCCAGGGTGATATCAGTAATAGTTTCGGAGATATTGAATGCTGGTGAAATATTTCGCACAGCCGCCATGTTGGATTGGTGAGACGTAACAAAATTTGAAGGGCGCGGTCGGGGTCGTCCGGAATAGTGCTATGAACTCATCGAGTTTCATTGCAATCGCTCCATCTGTTTAGAAGTTATTAGGGGGGACACACATCATCACCCACACCATCACGCACACACAGACAGACACACGGACAAAAGGTCGCCAGGTTGGATTTTTATTTTTGTACTATTACATTAAGATTATTGTGTACGTGTGGTATTCAAACTTCAATCGCATGATTAGAACACAAGAAGTAAAAAAGAGATTTTAAAATTACGCACAGCAGCCATCTTGTGATTATGCAAACAATTGAAATAAACATAAGCCTATTTCTTCATAAATGAAAATAGGCAAAAAACTTTAAAATCACTGTAGAATGTTACTTATCTTTCATTGCAGTGCAGATGATGTTTCCAGCTAACCGTTCCACAAACTTTTATGACATGGCGTCGATTTCAAACTAACTCATGGGTAAAGAAGGTGTGTGCCTCCTGAAGAGAGGACTTAACTTTCACGTAGACTCACTTGAAGAGAAGTGATTAAGATATACAAACACACAGTGGGCCACGGCAAGGCGAGGAAGAGAGGGGGGCAACAAAAGAAGATATACATTGTAAGTGTACCAATTTTGCAAATCGGTACGTGTTCATCTTATCTTCGAGACGCAGCAGGAGCTCCAGGTCTGGCCGGATTATCATGAGAGCATACACCAAGCCTCTTCTGAGAATTCCATTCACCAAGCTGGCGCCTGGCTACTGGTGAAATGGGATCGCCTAGCCCTTTCTGCCAGGATTTGTGCCCTTGTGTGTGCTGTCACCTAAAGGTTTATCGTAAATGGAAAAGAGGGATAAGTCAAGCTTTGATCCGTGAACTTTTGAAAGGTGAACATTTCCTGTCAGCTTCATTCGCCAAGCCTTTCTGCCAGGATTTGTGCCTTTGTGTGTCCTGTCACTTATAGGCTTATCGTTGATAGACACTTGTAAAGGGAGATAAATCGAGCTTTGTGTCTGCAAACATTGGAAAAGCGAACATTTACTGTCAGCTACATTCGCCAAGCCCTGTTCTGAGAACAATCTTACAAAGGACATTGTGTAACGCCTCGACTCCTAGAAGGTTTCTACGCAGTAACCTGTATGGGCTGATATTCAATAGTACCCGCTCAAAACCTTGGACTCTGGCCTTGAACTCTGGCTTTGTTTTGGCCGGTTGTGCCTCTAGTCGCAGTTGGCATTACTGGAGGGTTGTGGCGGGGGGTACGCTGATATACAAGGGTGCGATCTGTGACAGGGAAGACAGTACGAGAGGAAGGTTGGTGACGGAAGGACTTAAAAGCGATCGCCTCCGGGGGAACTGAAGCCAGCTCCTCCGGAGGGCCGAAATACACCAGGTGGTATGAACTCAATTTGTTAGAAGGGGCAACCGTTCGATGGAACATTAAACTGTGTCAGTTTGCTATGTCGTTAAGGCCATGTGACGATGGACCATATTTTGAGCGGACTGACATTTTATTTTAGTATATTAGCATGTAATATTTTGGAAGGGTTTGTATGATTTGGTGGTACCTTTATATGTAATTACTGCAGGGTGGGTTATTATTGCCCTATTTCCGGTTAGCTGGATGGGAACCTCGTGGATTTAACTTTGGTCAGATAGGCTTCAGAAGACAGTCAGTGCTGGACTCTGAAGTTTCTCAGACGCTTTCGTTCACTAAGGAACGCGTTTGTTGCTTTATGCAATTTGTTTGTGAAACGGCACCAGGCCTAAATTTCATGTTGTTTATTTTCCTTGTATCCTTGCGGATGAAACTACCCTCAATTTTGTAATTCTATTAATCGTATGATGGGGAAAAGTAATTTTGCCAACTGGGCAATGTCTGACTTGATTTTATTCACAGTATTATCCGTAACTTGCATTACCTTTAAACATAAGCCTAAGTTAAGCGGTTTAGGGTTTTAGTTGTAATTTAATCATGATTTAATTGTATCTTTTGATTTTCATTATATTTTGTTATTGAGATGTTGTTTTTTATTGACGGCAGTCAGTAGGAAGATTGTTTCTCTTCCCTTCACCATGTGTGGCAAGATTAGAATTATCGGCCTTTCTGGGTACGCCCAGCTTTCCATTCAACAAGCTGGTCTTGACACATGCTTCGTCCCGCCTGATCTTTTCTCCTAATTCAAATCGGGGATGTTCTTGAATACCACGAAAATTTGGAACATTCACTCCTAGGTTTTATTTGCTGTGAACTCAGCTGACCTAGTGAGTAATTCAATTAGCCTTTTCATGTGTTTTTCATTATTAATTTTTGGTGTGGTAATGTCATGTGATTATTTATCTTGATACGCTGATATTATTATTATTATCACATCTTGGGTTATCAGAAGAGAAAGGGGGGGATGAGAGCCTGTTACAGTGGTAGCAGTGCACGTGGTTTGTTCTGTGATCTTGCCATTAGCAAATAATCTTTCCTGCTGACTGATTGCAGTAATTAATTAAAATTAAATTCAGTAACTTAATTATTAAAATTAAATTCAGTAACTTAATTATGGGCCCTCCTCCTTATTAATCTTTTCTCTACATAGGTAGGATTGGTTTAAACTCTGTGTAATGATTAATTTGTGTTCTGTTACATGAAATTTATGTACGATGGCTTCCCGCAAAATCATCGTGAAATACTTATCGGATGAAGAGGTAACCTACGAATTGCTGTTACGTAACCTTGAAGTGCCCAGAGACGCAGAACAAGCGCGCCAGAGTCTAGAGTATGCCGTGAATTTAGCAGCAACCCTTCCAAAGCTGTCAACTGCTGAATTCAAACTCGGTGAGTCAAGGTTATGTGATGCAGTTAGGGAAATTTGTAATGTAATTAAGTATTGTTTCAGTGAAGTAGAATGTAGCCCTGTTGATCTCACCAAATTGAAAGCTAGAATTGATTACCTATATCTCCGATGTGTGGATTTGTTACAATCTGATGAAGAACGTCCCATCGCCGATTTGAAAGGTCTATTAGAGGCTGAAGTTAATTTAGTGGAATGTGCTCAGACTTTGGACACTGTTAATCGTGTTAGTGGAAGTGGGGATTTATTGAATTCGACTCCTGCATGTAGCCGTAATGTCTCGACAAATCTAGGCGCCAGTCTGGCTGAAAATGCCACTGGCCAAGTTGGTAATCCTGTCGCTGAACCTGCCGCGCTCCGTGGCAATGGAATAGCGCGCCTGCCCAACAGCTGTGAGAGTCGAGAGATTCTTCCTATTGTCGGTAACCGTACTTTTAATCATGAAACTGTGACAACAAATTCTGGGTTTGACCAGGCACCGTTAGGTCCTGATACGGTGATACCAGTTTCGAATACCATTAACCCTAATGCTGTGATGACTTCTGTGCCAAATAATACCAGCAACGTAACCTTCAACCTCCCCGGACGCGAAAATTGTACTTGTAGTTGTAACTGTGTAACTTGTAACTCCTTCTCTGCTGTTGTCGGCTCGCCTCGTGTAAGGAGGTCGGTAATCGAACCCCAGTCTGTCTTAAATATCCCCTCATCTAGTTGTAATCCTGTTAGTGTCGGTGCTCGAGAAGTAAATTCTAGAGATAATTCCGGGTCTGTTTCATCATTTAAAGTGCCGGCTAACTCAGGTCATCAAGGGCCTACAGTGACACAAAATTCTCCTTCCGAACTGGTTAGGGATTTAAATTCTGTTTATCGAGACTCTCAGGGGAGTGTTTCAAATTCAGGGCGTAACCTCGTTTCTTCATCTTGTTCCGGAAACCAAAATTATGTGCAAGGAAATCCCTGTGCCGAAATGCCGGGTCGTGACGTGTCCAATGTCGAGCATTCTAATTATTCTGTTTTTTCTAAGGCCAGCTTTGGTTCTGTCAGTCACCCCATTTTGGGTTTTGTTTCAAAGTTATCGGGTAAAAGTATGGACACGGTTGAAGGCGTCGTTGATTTTTTGAGAATATTGGTCGATATTCATGAGTGTGCTATCCAATTCGGTGTCAGCGACCAAGTGGTGTTTCAATTAATATCCTCCCATGTGTCTGATACGTTGGGGGCCTATGTGACTAGTGCCATGTGTGAAGGTTGGAGTGTGGAGAATTTTATGTCCGAGGTGTTGCGAGTATTTGTGCCCATCAGGTCGCTCGATACTGTGAAGGGACGTTACCTGTACCGAGCACAGGGTATTAACGAGGCGTTAAATTCATACATTGTGGACATATCCAGGTTCGTAAAAGTCTTTAGAGTAGATATGCCAGAGGCAGAAGTGGTAAGGCTTATTTTGGCCGGTGCTACGCCGGAATTTCGGAATTGCCTGTGTGTTGGAACTAATCCAAGTACGATTAGGGAACTACGTGAAGCCGCTATTCAGGCCGAATCCGTGCGTTCGGTTGATATCATAAGGTATGCAACTAGCATGCCCCCTCCTTTCATTAACCCTGTTCCGTTTGTTCGACCTCCCTCGGTTCGACCACCACCTGGGGCCGGTCGTCCTTCCCATAATTCGCCTAGGAATAGTAGTAATCGTCCTGTGACGTGCTTCAACTGTGGGCAGCAGGGCCACATAGCGTGGAACTGTCCGGTAAAAAGAAATTGACTATTCCGAGACAAGCATCCTGAAATCCTCCTTGCCAAGGATCAGCGATGTGCATTGGGAAATGAGGTGACGAGGGATGATGCCAAAGTTATCGGAGCAAATGGTGTCTGTTCTAAAGTTTCTGATGTGGTTCTACCCTCTCCTATGGTTGAAATTGCAATTAATGACGCATGTGTAATAGCCTTGTTAGACTCGGGAAGCGCTGCTTCATTGGTTAGCGAAAATTGGTATTTGTCTATGAAACTCATTTGTAAATTCAGTAACCTGTCAAATGTAGATGTTAAGTTGGTTTCTGCCAACGGTGCTCAATTGAACGTTCTTGGTTCTGTGAAGTTTAAGGTTCGGATTCATAAATTTTGTTAGAAATTTTCCTTTTGGGTCATTAAGAATTTGTCATGTCCTATTATTCTGGGCGCTAATTTTTTTGCTCATACTGGCTTACTGCTAGATATGCAACACGAATCATTCTGGTTCAGGTTTTGTTCTGAGGTAAAATTTAGATTGCCCACCGGGGTTGAATCCTTGGATTTAAGTAATTTATCTGACGCTCAAGCTAAAGACATTCGGGATTTGTGTGGGTATTTTCCCGAGGTGTTCACTGACGAATTAGGAATGACTAAGATCCTGGAGTATAAAATTGAAGTAACGGATACTATACCCGTCAGACATCCTCCCTACCGTTTGAGTCCACCCAAAATGTTGGAATTAAAGAAATTAATCGATCAGATGTTACTAGATGGAGTGATTCGACCCTCCACATCAGCATATTCCTCACCTGTGTTCTTAGTACCTAAGCCAAATGGTGGTTTTCGGCCAGTCGTAGATTATCGTAGGTTAAACAAAAAGATTGTTTTAGAATCCATCCCTCTTCCTGATTTACATAGCTGTTTTTCCTGGTTCAAAAACGCCTCCTATTATAGCCTCATTGACCTGACGCAGGCATATTTCCAAATTCCGTTAGCTGAAGAATCTAAGCATCTGACTGCATTCGCCACCGATTGGAATCTCTATGAATATTGCAGACTACCTTTTGGCATCTCTACAGGGGGCGCTGTGCTTAGTAGGCTTCTTGATCACGTGTTTTCTGGCATCAAATTTGATTATTTGTATCACTACCTGGACGATGTTGTTGTTTATAGCGAGACGTTCGAAGACCACGTGCGCCATCTTCGTGAAGTATTTGAGAGGTTAAAATCTGCTGGTCTAACCGTAAAGTTGTCTAAAGTGTCCCTTGCTAAACCTAAAATTGCCTTTCTTGGTCATGTTGTTTCTGCTGAAGGTGTTTCGGTCGATGACTCCCGAACCCAGGGAATTAGAGATTTTGCACCCCCTAAAAATGTGAAAGGAGTAGCCCGATTCGTGGGAATGGTTGGCTTTCTGCGCAAATTTATACCCAATTTTGCACAGCGGGCGTTGCCACTTAATCATCTGCGAAGGTCTGACGTGAAATTTGAATGGGGTCCGTCGCAGCAAGCAGCTTTTGACGATTTGAAGGAGGCACTGTGTAGCGCTCCTGTCCTCGCTGTCCCTGATTTCGGTAAGAAGTTTATAATCGAGACTGATGCGTCGCTCGGTGCTGTAGCTGCTGTGTTGTTACAAGAAAGTGAGTTAGGTAGACGACCTATCGGTTTTGCCTCTCGAACTCTGTCCCCTGCTGAAGTAAATTATTCCGTGTATGAGCTTGAGGGGCTCGCAGTGATGTTTGGACTGGAGAAATTCCGAATGTATGTCGAACATTTTCCTTTCGAACTTGAAACCGATAACCAGGCCCTGAGCTGGGTCCTGGCTAGACCTCGAACCACTGGGCGAATCGCCAGGTGGGCAACCCGTATTTCATCATTTCAGTTCACCGTTCGTCATATAAAGGGTTGTGAAAATGTCATAGCCGACTCCCTTAGCCGCATGTATGAAGAAGTTCCTGATAAATGTAAGAATCTCGTTCCCGAGGAAAATCATGAAAATATTTGTGCTGTGTCACTTAAACGTCTCTATGGAGAAATTCCTGACAAGTGTGAAACTCCCTCTTTAGAGGAACCTGTTGTTGTTGGGGCTAATTCAGCTCAACACATGTTAGTAAATTCACCGTTATTGTTTGGAGACATTGCTAACCATCAGAAGGAAGATCCCGTCTTGTGTGATTTAATTGCTCGATTAGTTTCTGGAGAAGAGATAAAGCCTTATATTTTAAAGTCAGGTGTATTATGTTGTGTAACTAGGCGTGATAGAAAGCCTAAGGTTGTTTTGCCTACTCAGCTGATAAATGGCATGCTAATGTATTTTCACGAGTCACCCGCTGGAGGCCACCTAGGAATTTTCAAAACTCGACAGAAAATAAGGCAGTCTTTTGTTTGGAAGGGTCTCGATAAGGATGTGAGAAAGTTCGTGCTGGGGTGTCATGATTGTAAAGTAAGTAAGCCTACCGTCAGTGGTAAGGTTGGTAAGTTAGCTTCTGAATCTGCGTCTAGGCCCATGGAACGCTTGTATGTGGATTTCGTTGGACCCCTGCCGAGGTCTAAACTGGGTAACCGTTTTGTTTTTGTTTGTGTCGATGGTTTCTCTCGCTTTTCATGGATTTTTCCCACTAGAAATTCTGACTCTGCTACTGTCATAAGATGTTTAAAGTCTGTTTTCTCTTCCTTTGGTCCTAGTCAATACTTGGTGTCAGATAATGCCAAGGCCTTTGTTTCTCATCAGTTTAGAAAATTTTGTTTTGATTATGCTGTTTCCCATGTCACCACGACACCCTATTACCCCAACCCTAGTTTGGCAGAGAGAGTTAACCGAAATTTGAGAGCTGCACTTATCGCATATCATCGTGACAATCATGCCAAGTGGGATTCGTCATTACATTGGTTACCCTACGCTTTCAATACTGCTGAGCATGAATCCCATGGGAAAACGCCGTTCTCACTTATGTATGCGTTCGTCCCAAATTCCCCTCTAACGAATCTGTGGTCACTTCATGATCTGCTTCCTGACCAACCCTCTCCTGATCGTGTCAGAGAAATCTGGAAGGAGGCCAAAGCTGCTATAAAGATCTCGCATGATAAGCTGGCTGAGAGATATAATTTGGGCCGAAAACAGGGTGGATATTCTGTCGGAAATTTTGTCTATGCAAAAAACTTCTGGGCTAAGGCCCCAGGTCGTCAGGTATCAGGTAAACTGCAGCCAAAATATGAGGGCCCCTATGAGATTCTGTCCTTTCCTTCTGAAGTAACAGTGTTATTAGAGGATCTGTCTAGGAAACGTGTTTTTAGGACTCATATATCGAATTGTAAACCTGCTAGTGAACGAGAAACTCGAGATGTGTAAAAGGTGAAATTATGATGTTCTATTTCCTGTGAATGCGATGATATGAAGTTCAGAGCGATGGGAGATGGTCTAGTTGTTCCGCTGAAGTCAAATCTCTTATGTCATTTTTAGTAATCCTCAAGAAAGGCTGTGATCTGCTTCTGTTAGCTGAGTTTTGTTCATCGTATTCGTGGTTGATATTTTTGAGTAAATTTTTTGGATAATTTAGTGATAATTTTGTTAGGTTGGTAGTGAAATTTCGATTTTATGTGAAAATAGGTGTAATGCTTCAGAGTGATGCTCATTTCGCTGTGTTGTTCAGCTGCTGACGTGAGGGCTTTAGAAATTGTATCAGTGATCTGGAAAATCTTCGAATTGCAATCTCTTGTCGGTTGAAAATGTATCTGGTTAGGTTAGTCAGTAGGTTACTTGTAATCTGCGGTATATACTGTTAGACGGCTGACTTGCTGGTATTGTCACAACGTTCATGTGATTGTGGTTGGAATCATAGTTCATGTATCCCCGTATACTTGGGTGTGAAAAGGAAAAAATTAAGTTCGATTAGCATCAGCTTCGAGCTGGTAGCCAGGCTATAGCGTTAGTCAGTTGTTCTATGCATCGAGATAGTGTTGCACTGGAGATGTCGTACCTGTTCTGGAGAAATTTGAGGTATCTATTAGTTGGTGAGCTAACTCTCGTTCTGTGTAAGGTGCCTTTTCTTTGGGGACTATTAACCACCCCGTTCGTTTTGAAAATTTATCATTTTTGTCACCTCAGTGACCTTGTAATTCTGTTTGTGGAACATGATGCAGTGTGTGCGAGATGTTGAAGGTGGAGAACATGTGAATTTGGGGACAGTAACCGCCCCGTGCATTTTAAAAAATTATCATGCCATCACATCTGTGATCCTGTAATTCTGTATTTTGAGCATGCTGTGGCATGTCGAGGACCGCTAGGTTAGAGAATCTGAAGTTTTGAGGATATTAATCACCTTGTGCTTGTAGAAATGTGTCACATGACACCTATGGGTGTTCGTTGTAGTGAGGTAGATCTGTGTATGGGACCATGGAAGTGGTTTGTTGTCTGTGTGGGAGTAAACGTTATAAGTAATTTGTGTGTTTTTTTTTAATGGTGGAGCCACGTTCGTTTAGGTATGTCTTGAAAATTGGTTGGTACCAACTTAAATTTGTGTCTAATTCTGCTGAGCTATGTGCTTTGGGTGTAGAATTAGTGTAGCCTCTGCACCGGGCTCGTAGTTGTTGTTGGTTTGATATTGGTTGGGTTCCGTGCCAAGAAGATGGCATCTTGATTTTGAGAAGATGTTTTAATTTTGAACATTTGGTGTAACTGTGGTAAGTGGGTTCTCAGGATAGGTGTGATCACCTTAGTGTCCTGAGTTCGGTTGGTCATCCTACAGGAACTCTTGGGAGTTTGTAGACTGTTAGGATGCGTTGGCGAGTAGCGATGAAGTTATTTGGTGAAATTTGGTTAGGTGCTTGTATGTGAATTGGTTGGATCGTGGTGTCTATTGTTTAGCGTGGTCTCCCCATTTGGTTATTGTTCTCGTGGAAGGTAGTTGCTGTTTTCTGTCGTCCGGCGGATGGCCACCGTGGACGGTTAGGGGCAGCGACTGGTGAAATGAGACAGTGGCTTTTGATATTCATTATGTTTTTATATGTGTCACATACCTGAGACGATCCATATGGTTTTATTATGGTATGTTGTGTTTGTTTTAAAATGTTTTTGTGTTTCCTAAATGTGTTCTGTTTTCCTACGGTACTGCGTGAGGCCATCAAAGTAAATGTAAATTCATTTTTGAGTATGTTTAACGGTTTTGGAAGGGTACCAGTGAGTTCCCCCTTGCTTTATTTCTATTTTGATGGTGTTGCCCATAAAAATTTCAGGGGATTTGGGTGGGAAAATATCTGAAATTTTGTAAATATTATGGTTTCTGGATGTTTTAGTCAAAAATTGATTGATATAAGTTGATTTAGTTATTTTTGCTAAGTATTGTAGTGAACTTTCAATTAAGCTTGTTAACGTCAGTCATATCGTATAGTTGGTTGCCCCTTTCGTGTGTTTTTCATACTTCAGTGGACCTTTAATTATGCCCTGGACACTATCTCTTTGCGCAGAACCTTGTTTGAAGCATCAAGTATCCCTTGTGATTTGAAAGACTCTTAAGTGAACTTCGATGGCACACTAATGCTCCGTGTGATGTTTTTTTTTATCCTTCCTGGGATAACTTCAGCTGTTATGGGCTGGTTGGCTGGCCTGGAACGATTGTTCCCTCTAAGGGAACTGTATTTGGACCATACGCTGCTGTTCTGATGTGTGTTTCAGTGGTCACTATGTGGGACGTGTACTACCAATCTGGGCCCAGTTAGGAGGTACCATCTAGGTCCCATGGCATCATTCTACCCGAGGAGATCTACTTCAAGGTCCGCTGGCGGAGATGGGAGTAGCCTCTTCAGCTGCCAAGAGACCAGCTGGACACCATCACCCTGTTCATCATCTCCCCATCGTCTTCCTTTGGAGGAGGAGGATGTACCAATTTTGCAAATCGGTACGTGTTCATCTTATCTTCGAGACGCAGCAGAAGCTCCAGGTCTGGCCGGATTATCATGAGAGCATACACCAGGCTTCTTCTGAGAATTCCATTCACCAAGCTGGCGCCTGGCTACTGGTGAAATGGGATCGCCTAGCCCTTTCTGCCAGGATTTGTGCCCTTGTGTGTGCTGTCACCTAAAGGTTTATCGTAAATGGAAAAGAGGGATAAGTCAAGCTTTGATCCGTGAACTTTTGAAAGGTGAACATTTCCTGTCAGCTTCATTCGCCAAGCCTTTCTGCCAGGATTTGTGCCTTTGTGTGTCCTGTCACTTATAGGCTTATCGTTGATAGACACTTGTAAAGGGAGATAATTCGAGCTTTGTGTCTGCAAACATTGGAAAAGCGAACATTTACTGTCAGCTACATTCGCCAAGCCCTGTTCTGAGAACAATCTTACAAAGGACATTGTGTAACGCCTCGACTCCTAGAAGGTTTCTACGCAGTAACCTGTATGGGCTGATATTCAATAGTACCCGCTCAAAACCTTGGACTCTGGCCTTGAACTCTGGCTTTGTTTTGGCCGGTTGTGCCTCTAGTCGCAGTTGGCATTACTGGAGGGTTGTGGTGGGGGGTACGCTGATATACAAGGGTGCGATCTGTGACAGGGAAGACAGTACGAGAGGAAGGTTGGTGACGGAAGGACTTAAAAGCGATCGCCTCCGGGGGAACTGAAGCCAGCTCCTCCGGAGGGCCGAAATACACCAGGTGGTATGTACTCAATTTGTTAGAAGGGGCAACCGTTCGATGGAACATTAAACTGTGTCAGTTTGCTATGTCGTTAAGGCCATGTGACGATGGACCATATTTTGAGCGGACTGACATTTTATTTTAGTATATTAGCATGTAATATTTTGGAAGGGTTTGTATGATTTGGTGGTACCATTATATGTAATTACCGCAGGGTGGGTTATTATTGCCCTATTTCCGGTTAGCTGGATGGGAACCTCGTGGATTTAACTTTGGTCAGATAGGCTTCAGAAGACAGTCAGTGCTGGACTCTGAAGTTTCTCAGACGCTTTCGTTCACTAAGGAACGCGTTTGTTGCTTTATGCAATTTGTTTGTGAAACGGCACCAGGCCTAAATTTCATGTTGTTTATTTTCCTTGTATCCTTGCGGATGAAACTACCCTCAATTCTGTAATTCTATTAATCGTATGATGGGGAAAAGTAATTTTGCCAACTGGGCAATGTCTGACTTTATTTTATTCACAGTATTATCCGTAACTTGCATTACCTTTGAACATAAGCCTAAGTTAAGCGGTTTAGGGTTTTAGTTGTAATTTAATCATGATTTAATTGTATCTTTTGATTTTCATTATATTTTGTTATTGAGATGTTGTTTTTTATTGACGGCAGTCAGTAGGAAGATTGTTTCTCTTCCCTTCACCATGTGTGGCAAGATTAGAATTATCGGCCTTTCTGGGTACGCCCAGCTTTCCATTCAACAAGCTGGTCTTGACACATGCTTCGTCCCGCCTGATCTTTTCTCCTAATTCAAATCGGGGATGTTCTTGAATACCACGAAAATTTGGAACATTCACTCCTAGGTTTTATTTGCTGTGAACTCAGCTGACCTAGTGAGTAATTAAATTAGCCTTTTCATGTGTTTTTCATTATTAATTTTTGGTGTGGTAATGTCATGTGATTATTTATCTTGATACGCTGATATTATTATTATTATCACATCTTGGGTAATCAGAAGAGAAAGGGGGGGGATGAGAGCCTGTTACAGTAAGCAACACAAGAAAAAGAACAAAAAATAGATGTCATAACTTACAATTTCGATGCGTAGAAAAAAAGTCTTCATGAAGATTTTAATTAACGACAAGGGATCTGCTTCAAAGTTGTAGAACCTGCAGACATAGTACTTGAGATGACTGGAATCAAGAGGTTCAACGAATTGCCGCATGTGGAACTGTAGGGTAAGCTTTACAAGGAAAATGCATATCTGAAACAAGCTTTCAAACAGAATAAACAAGTGTACAAAGAAACGGAAATACATGAAAGGTCACTGTTGGTGTCTGCGGGAAGGGAAATAAAAGAACGTGAAAAGAAGAGAAGCAAAGAGCAGTGATTGCTAACTCTACCAAGACGTATATTCCTTATAATATACCAGGAAGTAAAGCCGGCGGTCCCATGCCATTGATTTATGGCATGTAAAAGAACCTTCCAATACTAGACTTGTGTGAATCCAAAAAAAGCCTTCAAAGGGAGGTTATGGCAGCTAGAGGTATTCGTCCTCACAGGAAAGTGGCGCAGGTGCGCTTCATAAAAAAGGGAGGTAGCGCGCAGTTCGCTACAGTACTCCTGACGGGGTCCGGGTGTTGACACCAAGAGCCCGCTGATGAAACAGCTTGGTGTCCTAGGTGAAACCCCCACACAAGACACGGCACAAACCTAGAAGAATTGCTGAATTTTAATTCACTGACCGCGAATATACCATAAATTTCGGAAGCCTTCAGAGGGAGGTTAGGGCCGCTTGAGCTTTAAGTACTCGCAGGAAAGAGGCGCAGGTGCGCTTCATAAAAATGTAGCGGGCAGTTCGCTACTCCAGTGGGAGTCCGGGCGGGGACACCAAGAGCCCACCGATGAGCCAGCTTGGTGTCCTAGGCGAAACCACACACAAGACACGGCACAAACCTAGAAGAATTGCTGAGTTTTAATTCACTCACTGTGAAAGCCTATATACCATATTTTTGGAAGCCCTCATAGGGAGGTTATGGCTTCTTGAGCATTTACTTTTCTCAGTAAAGAGGCGCAGGTGCGCTTCATAAAAAGGAGGGTAATGCCCAGTTCGCTACTCCTGTGGGGTCCAGCCGGGGACACCTAGAGCCCGCTGATGAGCCAGCTTGGTGTCCTAGGCGAAACCCCACACAAGACACGGCACAAACATAGAAGTTTTGCTGAGTTTTAATTCACTGGCCGTGAAAGCCAATATACCATCTTTTTGGAAGCCTTCATAGGGAGGTTATGGCAGATTGAGCTTTTAGTTCTCGCAGTCAAGAGGTGCAGTTGTGCTTCATATAAAGGGAGGTAGCGCACAGTTTGCTACTCCTGTGGGGGTCCGGGTGGGGACACCAAGAGCCCGCTGATGAGCCAGCTTGGTGTCCTAGGCAAAACCCCCACACAAGACACACCACAAACCTAGAATAATCGCTATGTTTCGATTAATCTATTACCGTATTCAATTAGTCGATTAATCGAATGAACGGTCAATCAATTAATCGTTTTCGATTCATTTCAATTTTATTCGATTAACTGAACATCGGTTATTAGCGAACCTCCTGGCAGTATGCTCACTTGAGTGGGAGAGCCTCTCCCCTGACCCTCACACTCCTAGGCGCTTAGCCACCCCTCGACACTACAATGACGTCATTAAGAAAATTAAATCTGGCAGTAACTGGCACGGCCAGGCTGTGGCGAATATACTATAATAGCACACGTTATTTAATGGACCATAATACGGTCATTATCGGGCGGCCGCTAAAAAATTAATTTCCTGTACTTTTCCCGGTGTCGCGGCTAAATTAATTCTTACACTGCCATAGAAACGTGTCAAGACGCTCTGTTGTTGATTACTGCCATTACCGGTAGAGTAATTGAGACATAATGTTGTCGCCTTTACAGGAAACAGTCGGCGTTTGATCTAAGAGCAGTACGCGCAGTCCGCCACGGCGACATCACAAGGGGTTATAAAGGCATCCCATATTTAAAATGGTGTGCTTCAAAACAAGAAGGAACTTGTACACTAAGAATAATACATTCATTGATATTTGCCCGGTTACAGCAATATTTAACATGTTGGCATTTTAATGGGCATGTAGGAAAAATAGTTTCCTTTGGTTGAAATAATAATAGGCCTACCTACAACAAAAACTGTTTGTCTACAGATACAGTAGGCTACTACAACACCGTAGTCGAACCTGAATGCCTGTATGTGAGTGAATGTCTCGTACTGAACTACAAATTGGATAAATTAGAAGTAGTAGAAAGAAGAATAATACGCAAAATACTCGGCCCTTTAAAACTGCAGAATTTTGGAAATTAAGCTGTAATGATGAAATATATCGAATAATAGAAAACATACCAGAGACAATATGGAAGAGGAGATTGGTATTTTCTGGACATTTGCACAGGATGGATGACAGTAGGTTAACCAAGCAGATCTTCACATTCCTGTGGAACAAGAAGTCAACAACAACCTGGGCACTATAAGTCAAAAAGGATTTGGAAAGAAACAAGTAGTTCCGTGTAGAACTATACAGCCTATTTTCATATATCCTACTTATGTTAATTGCCACTATCAACATACACAATTTCAGTTTGATTGCTGTAATAGAATCGTAGATATTGAGAACCGACTAAATATTTCGGATGGTCGCCATGTTGGATTTTATATATGTAGGTCCTAGAGTTATGGACTGTTACATGCAGATTATTGTGTACGTGTAGTATTCAAACTTCAATTGCATAATTAGGACACAAGAAGTAACAAGGAGATTTTAAAATTTCGCACAGCCGCCATCTTGAAGTTATGGAAATAATTGAAATAAATTAGATGCCAGTCGATTACCATTCGTATAAGGATTTACTGTACCATGTTTCACTGCACTCGGATGGTTAAATTGCGAGAAACGTCCATGTGAATATTTATACTTCGCGTCGCCGCCATGTTGGATTTGTGATCACCAGGTTATTTAAAGTCCTATAGGTGAACTTAAGTTCATAGCCCCTATGAACATTAAAAAATTCAGTTTGATTGCTATAATAGACTCGTAGATATTCAGAGCCGTCTAAATATTTCGGATGGTCGCCATGTTGGATTGTTAAATGTATAGGCCATAGAGTCATGTACCATTAAAGGAAAATTATTGCGTAGGTTCATTATTCAAACTTTCACTTCGATCGCATGACTACATCACAAGAAATAAAAACTTAATTTTAAAATTCGCACAGCCGCCATCTTGAGGTTATGTAAACAATTGAACTAAATTAGATACCAGTGCATTACATTATGTATAAATAGTTCCTGTACCTGATTTCAGTGCATTTGGAACATTAAATCGCGAGAAAGGTCTATTTAAAATTTTCAAATTCGCTTGGCCGCCATGTTCGTTTTGTAGTTAACCGGTTTTTGAAAGTCTTATAGATGGACTTTCAGTAGTGCCCTTTACCTCCGTACAAAATTTCAGGGAGATACCGCTAATAGTTTCACAGATATAGAATGCCGGTTAAATATTTCGCACATCCGCCATCTTGTGGTTATGTAAACAATTGAACGAAGTTAGATGTCGGTGCATTACAATGTACTGATATCGCGTCAGGAGTTGGCAGTCTTGATTGAACTGCAGGGGTCTTCCCGCTCACTGCGTATTGCGCATTCCAAAAACATTCAGTTGGTCACTACTTGCTTCACTCAGCACATTCCCTCTTTCAGTGGCTGAGTGTCGCCTTCTGCAATGACAACCATTGGCATGCGGCAAGCCGATATATTTAACTTAGGAATAGGCGGGCCGCACATGCGTACTGCAAGACCCCCCCGCACCCCGTCACAGCGTGTTCAACTGCCATCTCCTGCCGCGATGACAGTATATAAACATATGCTGTACCAAGTTTCATTGCGTTTGGTAGGTTAAATCGCGAGAAATGTCTATTTAAAAGTCGCAAATTCGCTTGGCCGCCATGTTAGTTTTGTAGTTACCAGGTTTTCAGAGGTCACATATGTGACTTTATAGTAGTTCCCTTTATCACCATACAAAATGTCAGGGTAATATCGGTAATAGTTTCGGAGATATTGAATGCTGGTGAAATATTTTGTACACCGGCCATGTTCGATTGGTGAGTCGTAACAAAATTTGAAGGGCACGGTTGGGGTCGCCCGGAATTGTGCTATGAACTTACCGAGTTTCATTAAAATCACTCCAGCCGTTTAGATTTTATTAGGGGGGGGGGGGGCACACACGAATCACACACACACGCACACACACGGACAAAAGGTGATCTCATAAGCCTATTTTTTCAAAATTGAAAATAGGCTAAAAATATGAGAGAAGAAGATACACCACAGAGAGATACTGGTATATTAAGGCAAAAAATGCTAAAAATGGAAGGATTCCAAGGATGGAAGGGAAAGAAAACTGGCTCGAAATGGTCCGAGGAAAGGAAGAGGAAACATAGTGAGATGATAAAGGAATACTGGAAGAAGAAAAAGAAGAAGAAGAAGGAACAGCAAATGACAAAGCATTGAAATTGGCTCGTGGAACCTAGACGACCAAAACGATAACAATAATAATCATATATATTATTTTTACGAGGGACTGTGGAAAATCTTCAAAAGACACTTGTGAAGGGTCCACACTCCACAGTAGTGTGGGATTCTTACCCACTAAAAACCTCATCCCTTTTCCCACGGTGCGTTCATCACCCCGGAACCGCTCTCGCATTACTTCAGGGTGATGTCATGCTTACTTAGCCTTTCAGACTTCTTCTTTCTTCATTTCTTCTTAAGGCCGTTCGTACGCTTCCAAATCCCGCTTCTTCTGGCGAAGGGCATCCTCCACACATCACAGAAATAATATTATCTGGTGTCAGTTCTCCCAATTCAGTTTCCACATATTCTCTCTTTATATCCAATGGTCGCATGACTACATCACAAGAAATAAAAACTTAATTTTAAAATTCGCACAGCCGCCATCTTGAGGTTATGTAAACAATTGAACTAATTAGATACCAGTGCATTACATTATGTATAAATAGTTCCTGTACCTGATTTCAGTGCATTTGGAACATTAAATCGCGAGAAAGGTCTATTTAAAATTTTCAAATTCGCTTGGCCGCCATGTTCGTTTTGTAGTTAACCGGTTTTTGAAAGTCTTAGAGTGCCCTTTACCTCCGTACAAAATTTCAGGGAGATACCGCTAATAGTTTCAGAGATATAGAATGCCGGTGAAATATTTTGCACATCCGCCATCTTGTGGTTATGTAAACAATTGAACGAAGTTAGATGTCGGTGCATTACAATGTATATAAACATATACTGTACCATGTTTCATTGCGTTTGGTAGGTTAAATCGCGAGAAACGTCGCAAATTCGCTTGGCCGCCATGTTGGTTTTGTAGTTACCAGGTTTTCAGAGGTCACATATGTGACCTTATAGTAGTTCCCTTTATCACCATACAAAATGTCAGGGTAATATCGGTAATAGTTTCGGAGATATTGAATGCTGGTGAAATATTTCGCACACCGGCCATGTTCGATTGGTGAGTCGTAACAAAATTTGAAGGGCACGGTCGGGGTCGCCCGGAATAGTGCTATGAACTTACCGAGTTTCATTAAAATCGCTCCAGCCGTTTAGATTTTATTAGGGGGGGGGGGGACACACACACGAATCACACACACACACACGGACAAAAGGTGATCTCATAAGCCTATTTTTTCAAAATTGAAAATAGGCTAAAGATATGAGAGAAGAAGATACACCACAGAGAGATACTGGTATATTAAGGCAAAAAGTGCTAAAAATGGAAGGATTCCAAGGATGGAAGGGAAAGAAAACTGGCTCGAAATGGTCCGATGAAAGGAAGAGGAAACATAGTGAGATGATAAAGGAATACTGGAAGAAGAAGATGAAGAAGAAGGAACAGCAAATGACAAAGCACTGAAATTGGCTCGTGGAACCGAGACGACCAAACCATGCTGTATGCACATGCAATACGTAAAGCTGCTCTCCGTTGTACAGCAGCTATTCTTCTCCGATACCATGCAAATCTCAAGAATTCGGCTCAAACTTCAGAACTATACAGGAGCACTGACTGAACCGTCGTCATGAGGAGGCGTCTTTTACTTGATTTTGGGCCGTTAATATTGCCATCAGCCTACTAATTGCTGTCATGTATTTTACTGCCTTATCTGACGCTCTCTGAATATGGTTCCAGAATGTGAGATTGGAGTCAATAATAATAATAATAATAATAATAATAATAATAATAATAATAATAATAATAATAATAATAATAATAATATTATTTTCTTTTTCGTGTGGCCTCCTGAGAAGCCGAGTGCAGGTCTTTCTAGTCGACGCCCGTGGGCAACCTGCGCGTCGGGATGAGTGATGGAATGGGTGAAGGTGAATGAAACTGGGCAAGGATGTGGAAGGAAGCGGCCGTGGCCTGTCAGAAGGTACCGTCCCAGCATTTGCCTGGTGTTGAAAATTAGAAACCACGGAAAACCATTTCAAGGACGGCTGACGGTGGGGCTCGAACCACGTGTCTACCGAGTCAGCAGAGGGCTTGGCCCCAAGACCTAACGCTGCGCTTTAGCGACCGCAGCCACTGCTGTCGGTTATAATAATAATAATACTAATAGTAATAGTCATAATAATAATAATAATAATAATAACTAGAAGACCCGTGCTGCTCCGTAGCATTTACTTCAACGATCCTACAGCACTTCTGTCCATATGACATTTGCATGTCTTCATCCTAGTGACCTAAACAGACATTTACTTTACCGTCGCTTTTGGGTAAATGATGAAGTACACTTTTGAGATCAAATATGTGGGTGTCTGCCTGTCCTCTGTGTGTGTATCCCACGATTTACCCAGCGTAAGCTTAAAAGGCGTGCGGACGTCAGGTTCCAGAGGCAATTCTGAAAAGCCGATGTGAACAGCTAACTCCAAACACATAAGCTATACTCTTCTGTGAAGAATTAACTCGACACGACTCGACAGTTTGATGCAGGCTGAAACTAGAGTGATAGGTCGCTCGCAAGCTCGTAAACTTACTCTGGAGTTAGTAATTTAAATTTCCACTGAATGGAGATTGCTTGAAGAAATGAAAACGTAAAAACACTTACAGTGGACGATGTGGGAGCTGTCGCGGACATTATTGGAGAACTTTTCATGCTGAACAATTCTAGAGTATATCGATATTTTAACGGTTTACCCAGAGTAAGCTTAAAAGACACATGGATGTTGGGTTTTTCTTCAACTCGTTTCACTGAAATTGTAACTGCTCGGCTTCTTTTGGTCATAAATAAATGTTTTTCTACCTAATCCTTCATCGAGAAATCCTTTACAGAATGGTGAAAACCGCATCAAAATCCATCAAGTTGCTCTCGAGATTACCCGTTACATCCAAGAATTGGGAACTTTGTTTTATACTAAGTATATAGAGATATCCACACAATTTAAGGCTACAGCGGTACAATTTGGTGTTCTGTCTACTTATGATACCAATGGTATAAAATTAAAATAAAAGATGGGTCGCTTGTATTTGAATTTAGAGATGTAACTCTTGGGTAACATATAGAGGTGTGCAAATTAATAGAATTAAATAAAATAATTTTAATTAGTCATAATTTCTTTTATTCAAAGTCATTTTATTGACCAACATCTTGTGTTGTCCTACTTAGTAGTGTTTCCTCTCCCGTGGAATTACACCTTTTCCCATAAGGAATTGCGCTTGAAACTTTCAGATTATTGGATTCCGAGGGTTATCTGAGCTGGGTCCGTTTTCAATTTTTCATTGACTTTAGAATTTACGTCAGGTGATTTCAACACCTAGTTCATGAATCTTTGAATAGTTCAATAGCGTTCATCAGTTAAAAGACCCCAAATCCCTCTGCTCTAAATTTACACGTAAAGTAGAATGAAGTAATAAAAACGTAACGTGTGGCATTTTACATTTTCAAGGCTCCTCTGTTTGTGTAAATTCTATTAAAAAAAATTGGGTTTCTTAAATGAAAATATAATTAGGAGTCTTGGTTAAACATTTGAAGTAATTTTATCGCCTTGTAAACATACATAGTGCATTAAACCGTGAAAAGTAAAAATGCAATTTTGGAAAACTGACATCGAATCTAATAATTTGCACATCTCTGTAAAGACAGCTATCGCCTCCACCACTACAGATAGAATAGTAAGATAAGGCGATTCATGAAAAATGAAAATATAACTCACACAGAATGAATTAATATTTATTAAGCTGTAAATTTGATTGAGTATATCTTTGTTATAGAACTGAGGCAATGAAAGAACAAGATGTAGGATAGTAATCACCGATGTAGGACAATAGCACTTTTTTTTACCATTACCACAACAGTTATCGTATTAGGGATGTGGACGTCTTTGTATAATTGTTATTTAATCTGTACCCCGTTTGCTGAGGTCTGTGCTCCTCCGCAACATTCGTTTCAACATTCTAATAGTACTTCCTTCCATACGACATTTGCTGTTCACTTGCCTTTTGGTTCTATTTGAACATAGACGTCAAGAAAGGTTTTTGCTCGCGATAGTGCGACAAACAGTTGTCCGTGGCTAAACACCGGTTGAGGTAAATAAATGCCTACTTGATCTAGTATTTGACCTTGAGCTTTATTGATAGTTATACAAAAAGCCAAACGTACTGGAAAGTGCCTCATTTTGAAAGAAAATGGCATAGAAGAATCTGATGGCGTAAGGTCAAAGAGAGGAAGTAGGGCATTGTTTCCAACATTTGAGGGTATTCACCGTTACCAATTTGTATCAAGAAGTTTGCAAAGTCACGTTGATATGTATCCGCTCGCATATTTTTGTTGAGTTAAAAAATTTGAATAATGGCCACAAAGGATAGAACCTTACTGACATTTGGACTGAAGCTGCTCTAGATGCGTGAGGCACAACAGGCAATGCCTGCCTAAAATCTCCACCTAAGATGATAATTTTTCCTCCGAAAGGCACGTCGTTATTCATGATGTCCTTGAGCAGCCGATTTACACACATCAATGCGTGCTTATTAGCCATAGGGGCTTTATCCCAGATGATAAGTTTTTCTGAACGAATATAAAAAGGTCCTTGCTGTTAACTTTTATTCCTGATACAGAACGTTCATGTAAATGTAGAGGTAACTTGAACTGGCTGTGTACAGTGCGCCCCTGAGGTAGTAACATTGCTGCAATACCAGTCCATGCAACAGAAACTACATTTAACCCCAAATTTGTGCAACTGTGAATCAAGCATGGGTAAAGAAATGTTTTCCCAGTGCCCCCTGGACCGTCAATGAAATATCCATTAGTCATCCTTTCATTGCTGTTTTGTACTAACCCCAAAATTTCTGCAATTACAGTCGTTTGGTTTTCATTTGCTTGGTTTATCATCCGACTTAATTGATCCTCATTAAGTTTTGGATAATTCATTGGTAGATTTGTCTGAGGGAAATTTATCAAAAATAGCTGGCAATTCGAGAGAATTAATGGGAAGACCATGGAGCTTTAATGTATTAGAAATATGTATAAGAGTGAACTGATATGCAATGTTAGGTTCGTGAAACTGCAGATAATCTTCTGATAATGAACTCTCGAAAATGTCCCATAACTGTCTTACATTTGAAGGGGTCTGAAAGATACATATGTAAGAAAACAGTTGTCGTAACTGAGAAGGCATCTGAAATTGTGACGCTTCTGCCAAACAACGCTGCCATTCAGAATCATCAATCAGCAAACCTCCCTCCTTAGCGGTTTCTTTAAAAGTAGATTACACAACGGCTTTGTATGTTCGTAGACCCTCGAAGCTGGTAGCACCTATGACGTGAAGCAATAACAGGCGTAAATAATACCTTTCTGTTTCTGTAGGCGAAACATTATACATTCTGCCTATAGTTTTTGAAAAAAAAAACTTTTTTGCCACTGGCAGTTGCTCATATTCCAGACATAATGTACTGGTGTTTCAGGATATATATAAGAACTTCTGGCTTGCGAATCCCGTTTTGCTTATTGTATGGATACATGCGACATTAGCGCCCGATTGGAGCAGGTAGAAGTTAACGATATCATGTATGGATACATGCGACATTAGCATCCGAGTGGAGCAGGTAGAAGTTAACGATATCATGACGTAATTAGGGAACTGATCGCCCTATACCAGCGAATGTTATGATTATATTGGATGTATTGAAACACCAAACGAACGAAATAAAAAAATGCATGAAGAAATATTCTGTTTGGCGTGATTCAAACCGCATAGAAGATTTTTAAGTGAATGCGTTATGTCCCCAAGGAGATTTGATCTCTGTTAACATGAAGTTGTTTACGTGAACTCACATTACTACCATGGAAACCACGATGAAGATGTGCACTCTACTTTACCGGACTATCATGATACAGAGTAATCTTTGTTGCCTAGTGACAGTCCATCAAGGTTTTTTTTTACCGGGTAAACGAAAGCATCAAGGCCGAAAACGCCTTATGACTCGTCAGTAAAAAGGGGAGTACCTAAGTCGGATGAGCTCGCGTGGTAATTACACATAGGAGGGAAGAAATTAATCTGATTGTACTGCGAGGGCGAAGCCGCAATCTTGGGCATAGAAGCTAAGCATGCTACCGACTACGCCACCGAAGCCACCCGTAACACAGTAATAAGACAAGATGTTCAGTAAAGAACATATAGCCTACTTTCTCCTAAATGCATGGGTATTGTTATAACTCTTTTTCCTTGAAAAGGAGTATGATCGAATGTTGGTTGTAGTAGCTTGTTGAAATACAACGTGCTATAGGGATATTAAACATGAGTATGAGGTGCCCTTTGCTAGTGCTACCTCTGTACCAAATTTCGTTCAATTCGGTTTCACCGTGTTTGAATTGATAGGGGGAATCGATTTGCACACATACTCGGCCACCATCTGCAAACTATTGGGCTGATGTTCTTTCAGTTTGGTCTGAATATGTTTCCCGCATAAAGATATGGTGTTGCAAAATTTGGTAGAGACTAGATTATTAGGTTGGTCGTAATTACATTTTAGCTTTTAACATTTGGGTGGCCACGATTACGTTTCCGTCAAGATAGCGGTGATATAAAACATGACACTGAGGTGCCCTTTGCTAGTGCTACCTCTGTACCAAATGTCGTTCCATTCGGTTTCACCGTGTTCGAATTGATAAGGGGAATCGATTTTCACACAATGATGGCCGCCATCCGCAAAATATCAGGCTGATGACCTATTAGTTTGGTCAAAGGATGCTCCCTCCATAAAGGTATGTTGTTGCTAAATTTGCTAGAGATCGGATGATTAGGTTAATCGTAATTTGATTTAAGCATTGAACATTCGTGTGGCCGCCATTACGTTTCAGTCAAGATGGCGGCGATATAAAACATGACACTGAGGTGCCCTTTGCTAGTGCTACCTCTGTACCAAATTTCGTTCCATTCGGTTCCACCGTGTTCGAATTAATAGGGGGAATCAATTTTGACATAAAGATGGCCGCCAGCCGCAAACTATTAGGCTAATAACCTATTAGATTGGTCAAAGCATGCTCCCTCCATAAAGGAATGTTGTTGCAAAGTTTGGTAGAGATCGGATGGTTATGTTAGTCGTAATTTAACTTAAACTTCGAACATTTGTGTGGCCGCCATTACGTTTCTGTCAATATGGCGGTGATATGAAACATGACACTGAGATGCCCTTTGCTAGTGCTACCTCTGTACCAAATTTCGTTCCATTCGGTTTCACCGTGTATGAATTAATAGGGGGAAATGATTTTCACACAAAGATGGCCGCCATCCGCAAACTATTAGGCTAATGACCTAGTCATTTGGTCAAAGGATGTTTCCTCTATAAAGGTATGTTGTTACAAAATTTGGTAGAGATCGGATGATTAGGTTAATCGTAATTTGATTTAAGCTTTGAACATTTATGTGGCCGCCATTACGTTTCCGTCAAGATGGCGGCGATATAAAACATGACACTGAGGTGCCTTTTGCTAGTACTACCTCTGTACCAAATTTCGTTCCATTCGGTTGCACCGTGTTCGAATTAATAGGGGGAATCGATTTTCACACAAAGATGGCCGCCATCCGCAAACTATTAGGCTGATGACCTATTAGTTTGGTCAAAGGATGCTCCCCCTATAAAGGTATGTTGTTGCAAAATTTGGTAGAGATCGGATGATTAGGTTAGTCGTAATTTGATTTAAGCTTTGAACATTTGTGTGGCCGCCATTACGTTTCCGTCAAGATGGCGGCGATATAAAATATGACACTGAGGTGTCCTTTGCTAGTGCTACCTTTGTACCAAATTTCGTTCAATTCGCATTCACCGTGTTCGAATTGATAGGGGGGGGACAGACATTCAGAGTACACACACTCACACACACACAGACACACACACACACAGACACACACACAGACTCACACACACACATACACACACACAGACAGACACACTTTTTTCGCCCTGTGTTGATCTCATAAGTCTACTTTCATTTTTTGCAAAAATCGAAAGTAGGCTAATACGTATTTAAACCTAATATGGTGCACCATAAAATTTAAATACGTATTTTATTACTGTGCCACGCTTTTTTTTTTCAATAGCTGATGAAGGGGATAAAATGTAATTAATCCTCGAAACATGTACTGAAACTGAAAACAAGTTAAATAATTAATTTTTCTTTATAGTATTGATTCAGACGGATGTTCATTTCGTGTCAATAACTATTCTAGCACATCAATACGGAACCACCATGAGTCATTTAATTAATGTAATAAATGCCAAAGATACCAACTAGAACCGGAAACATTTCAACATATCACAGGAGGCTGCCGAGAAATCTCCTGTACTGATTGCATAAAAATGCGCAATCAAGTGGCCAAAATAATGCACCTACAATTTGCTCAAAAGCACTTATTATCTAAAAATACTTTGCCTTAGTATCAGTAAAGTTCCTGACGCTGGTTTGGAAAATCCTAGTCACAAGTTGTTATGGGACCGATCAGTTATTACTGATAAAACAATACCAGCAAACCGGCCAGATATCGTTCTTGTGGACAAGGTGCAGAAGAGAACCTTCTTCATTGATATTGCAGTGCCCAATTCCCATAATCTGCAACAAACCTGCTGTGATAAGATCACCAAATATCTGCCCTAGGCTGAGGAAATACGGCAAATGTGGAGAAAGAAAAGTGTAGTGGTTCTGCCCATAGTCATTTCTTCTACCGGCATCATCTCTAAATTATTGGCTTGCAAGCTTGAAACATTAGGAATACATCCTGGTCTGCATATCACCATGCAGAAGGCCGTCATCTTGGAGACCTGTTCCCTTGTTCGCTCGTTTCTCAATGTGCCATCCTAAAAGAAGTTGTCATACCGTGTTGCAAACAAGCCGACGATAAGTTGATTTGTCCCACTTAAGTGGTGAAATGATTGTGATTGCGTAGTTGGTAGCATGCTGAACCGCTATGCCCAAGATCGTGGATTCAATCCCGGCCGAAGTTGTCGCATATTTAAGAGCGTTAAAATCCTTCAGTATGCCTTCCTTCGGAGGGGAAGAAAAACCGGCGGGCCCATGTCATAGATTTATGGTATGAAGATGAACCTACCACTAAAATTGGTAGTATGCAACCAAATTTGTAGGTTATATTGCGTTAGAAACACATTATCAAGTTCCAACGTTCGCCGCAAGGTGTCCGTGGGATCTGGTAGCCAAAGTTGGAACTACTTGAAATTGAATTTGCTCCTCTCCATTAATTTCATCTCATTCACACGTGACGGCACTTGTAGCTCACCCCATGGGTGTCCGCATAGAAGCAGCTACAAACTCTGGCCATCCGAACATGTCCTCGGACACTCCCGGCACTAAACGCCATATGCTAAATAAATAAATAAATAAATAAATAAATAAATAAATAAATATTAATAATAATATTACGACCTCAACTCAAGAGTTTAGTGCTTTTCAGTCGGTCAACACGAATGTACCCAAAAGAGATGAGTTATGCCCTAATCCTGAAATAAATTACATGAGATTAATAAAACAATTTATTTCAGGATTAGGGCATAACCCATCTCTTTTGGGTACATTCGTGTTGACCGACTGAAAAGCACTAAACTCTTGTTTACTAAGGCAACACTGAAAATATGGCTTCAAACACCACAACAACCTCAACTCAAGTTAGAACCTTAGAGCTGGAGTAATTTTTGGCGACCTTTCCTCCAACTTCGAAGTTCCGTTTAGCACTGCTATGTAGTAGAGAAACCAGAACTCTCTTGGTCAGTTTGTGGCTGAGATTTAATTAATGTTGTCTTGGAATCATCAAATGCGATATGAGAGATCTCTCTCCTGCCGACATTGTTCGACTCGGAGTGCATGGATTTCTTCCGACTTTCAAAAATCCCAGTTCCTGGACTAGAATTGTAGGAGCGATAGTATGACAGTGAAGATACTCAGATGCTATCTATCTTCTATCTATCTATCTATATATATAAAGCTCAATGTTTGTCTGTCTGTTTGTCTGTTATGTATACAAATCCACACCGTTTCACCGATCTGAACCAAAATTTGTATACTTACCCTTTGGAACCCTGCGGGTAACCCTGTCCACTTGAAATTTCGGACAGACCACCCCATTCTCTGCATTTAGGCCCTTTGGCCCAAATCTACACACTTTCACCGATCAGAACCAAAAATTGTATACTTACCCTTTGGTACCCTGCGAGGAACACTGTCTGCTTGAAATTGCGGACGGCCCACTCCATTCCCTGCATTTAGGCCCTTTGGCCCAAATTTACACCGTTTCACAGATCTCAACCAAAATTTGTTATTTACCGTCTGGAACCCTGCGAGTAACACTGTCTGCTTGAAATTTCAGACAGATCACTCCATTCCCTGCATTTAGGCCCTTTGGCACAAATCTACACCGTTTCACCGATCAGAACCAAAATTTGTATACTTACCCTTTGGTACCCTGCGAGTAACACTGTCTGCTTGAAATTGCGGACAGACCACTCCATTCCCTGCATTTAGGCCCCTTGGCTCAAATCTACACCGTTTCACCGATCTGAACCAAAATGTGTATACTTTGTAACCCTGTGAATATCACCGTCGACCTAAAATTTCGGACAGACCACCCCATTTCCTGCATTTAGGCCCTTTGCCAAAAATCTATATCGTTTCACGGTTCCGGACCAAAATTTGTATACTTACCCTTTCGAACCCTGCTGGTAACCCTGTCCACTTGAAATTGCGGACAGATCACCCCATTCCCTGCATTTAGGCCTTTGGCGCAAATCTACACCGTTTCACCGATCAGAACCAAAATTTGTATACTTACCCTTTGGTACCTTGCGAGTAACACTGTCTGCTTGAAATTGCGGACAGACCACTCCATTTCCGGAAAGAGGACAGGGTCCGTCCCAAAGGCAATGGAAAAAAGGGGTAAAACCGGACCCGATCAGGAAACCCTCAGGGTTGCCAGCTCCTGAACTCACCAGCCATGAGCCCTTGAGGATGTAGCACTATCCTGGGTGCACCAGAAGTGGTGGGGCTACACACACCCTGCCTCCTTGAGGGTCTTGAGCAGAAGACATGAGATATTAAGAAAAGAAAAAGAAGGCTGACACCTCGAAGAATGAGGCTATCAGGAATGATTAGACAAGGGCCAATTAAGGCGGGAAAGTGAAAGAGTCACTAGGCCTTGGATACCCTGACACCATCCGGGTCAGAAGAGAACAAGAGATTGACCAAGGGAGGCTGACAGGAAAGAGAACTGAAAGGAGCCCGGCACCAGTAAGTAGAAGCAATGCCGGACTCAGCAGGGGTCCCGTGGTCGCAAACCCACGTCCCACAAGTTGTGAGACCCTGGCGGGTGGAGGGGGGGAGGAGGGGGCTGGTGTGAGAATAGCTTGCTGATTCATCGCGAGGTGACATGAGAGAAATGTCCAGACCCCACCGTGTAACCTGGTATTGCTGACTATGCTGATGTTCATACAGGGTCTTTGCTCAAACCACTGTAGTGTTACGAAAGAATGAGTGATTCACCGGTCAATGTGAATAGAACCGGGACCCCCCCCCCCCTCCCGAACGTCTTTCATCATAATTATATCGTCATCATCTGCGATATTCTCAGGTTCGTGCAGCTTGGACCCGAGCAGTACTCGATAAGCTCTTTCACTACACGCATCGAGTATAGGCCTAAGCTGTTTTAGTTCTGGCGGGTGACTTTCGCCAAACATTACCAGTTATACCACGATCAACTCCCGCTGATGAACTCAATGCTTGCCTCAAAGCATCGTATCTTTGGAGACATGTTTACAAAATGACACTGATGACCAATATGAGAGTCCATTTACTAGGAGATGTGACTGCACAGAATTTTGCGCAACAACTCCTGCATCTCGGTGATGGTGATTTCACGTCTTATGCGACAACCAATCTCATTTCTTTCCCGTTAGACTTTTGCGAACTGATGCGACAACCAATCTCATTTCTTTCCCGTTAGACTTTTGCGAACTGATGCCTTCAGTTCAGGAAATGATGAACGAAGTATTCCCAAATATTCTTGGAAATTATTAAGACCATCAGTGGCTTAGCGAGCGAGCAATTCTAGCACCTAAAAACCAAAGTGTACACAAAATGAATATTCAGATCCAAGATCTTGTTCCTGGTCCCAGTATGACGTACTAATCTATTGATACTGTTCTGGAGACCGAACAGGCTGTATTTTACCCTACTGAGTTCTTGAATTCTTTGGAACCACCTGGATTTCCACCACATACATTAATACTAAAAGCTGGGTCATCAATAGCGTAATATCGATCCACCAAAATTGTGTAATGGAACGAGACTCTGTGTGAAAAAAAAACTCATGCCAAATGTAATAGAAGCGACAGTATTGACAGGCCATGCCAAAGGAGAAGATATCTTCATTCCCCGAACTCCTATGATCCCTACTGATATGCCTTTTGATTTCATGCGACTGCAATTCCCTGTACGTCTTGCATTTGCAATGACCATAAACAAGGCCCAAGGACAGTCGCTCAAGGTAGCAGGCCTTAATCTGGAAAGTCCATGCTTCTCACATGGTCAGTTATACGTAGCTTGCTCAAGAGTGGGCACACCTAAACATTTATTTATACACCAGAGGGAATAACAAGGAATAACGTTTATCCTAACGCACTCCATTAATTTCAATGTTAGCTACAAACATGTTAGTATTTATTAAATAACAACAGCGAAGTGAGGTGAAACATTTCTCTGAAGTTCAACCATTACATCGTATATTAGGCCGTGTTACATTGCGTGTCATCTGTCTAGGATACTATTTAATCTACTGTCACTGTATTCATTTATGTCAATGATCTGGTTCCTCTTCTTGAGACCTGTACCGAAACATGTAAGCCGGTCACGTAGAAAATTCACAGCGAGTGTTATGGAATATCGTACATCTCTTTTCTATTTTATTCCTCTCATTCCTTTAAAGTATCAATTTTTCCCATTCGTTTATAAGTTACATGTGCCAGTAGTCGCTTCTATGTTCATCATCACTATGTAGAAGATGTTTTGTGTCAGAAGAAAAGACAACTGGATGCTCAGGAACGTTAACGATATATCGATTGCGAAATATATATATATATATATATATATATATATATATATATATATATATGAGCTAAGCAAAATTGAAGCTCCTTTCGACCCTCACACCGGAATTAAATTCCTTGGCAAAGCCGGGAATCGAACCCGGACCTCAGGGGGTTGCAACCCATTACAACACTCGCTGGTGAATCTCAGTTCAAGGATATTTAGTGTTGGTATCCGTGCATCCACCGAGATAGTATTATTTCAAACTAGCAGTAGTACCCGGCTTCGCCCGGTGGAATGATGATAATATTTCAGTCTCCTTAACACTTAACGTCATAAATTATATTTATTTATGTATTCATTACTTACATTATCAAACCCAGTGACAGTGTGTATACTTAAGTCACTATGGGAAGGCTCTGTAAAATAATGATCATTCTCGTGATATTTGTCTTCAGTCCGAGTCGAGATATGTCGTTAGCGGTCCCAGAATTCGTGACATATCAGTCGTAGAAGACTTTATGTGGTGGTGATTAGAAATATAACGGACTTAAAATCTAGCTTATTTGCCCCCCTATGACGTTGAGGGCGTAACATCTAGGTAATTTGCCCTACTGATCAGGATGATATTGAAAATTACTACATAACTGACATATGAAACTTAGAAAATAATAGAAATGTTATTTTTAGGACTCACATTTCGGGAAAGACTTGATTATTTTTTGCCAAAGAGCTCCCACATAGATCGCTATCTGGTTAAAAGTTTCGTCTTGTTAAGGTTTAAACTGTACGATAAATGTCTGAAGCAATTCCTCCAAGAGAAGCTTCCAGATTTCGCAATCGATATATCGTTAACGATCCTGAGCATCCAGTTGTCTTTTCTTCTGACACAAAACATCTTCTACATAGTGATGATGAACATAGAAGCGACTACTGGCACATGTAACTTATCAACGAATGGGAAAAATTGATACTTTAAAGGAATGAGAGGAATAAAATAGAAAAGAGATGTACGATATTCCATAACACTCGCTGTGAATTTTCTACGTGACCGGCTTACATGTTTCGGTACAAGTTCTCAAGAAGAGGAACCAGATCATTGACATAAATGAAAACAGTGACAGTAGATTAAATAGTATCCTAGACAGATGACACGCAATGTAACACGGCCTAATATACGATGTAATGGTTGAACTTCAGAGAAATGTTTCACCTCACTTCGCAGTTGTTATTTAATAAATACTAACATGTTTGTAGCTAACATTGAAATTAATGGAGTGCGTTAGGATAAACGTTATTCCTTGTTTTTCCCTCTGGTGTATAAATAAATATTTAGGTGTGCCCACTCTTGAGCAAGCTACTTATAACTGACCATGAGAGAAGCATGGACTTTCCAGATTAAGCGACTGTCCTTGGGCCTTGTTTATGGTCATTGCAAATGCAAGACGTACAGGGAATTGCAGTCGCTTGAAATCAAAAGGCATATCAGTAGGGATCATAGGAGTTCGGGGAATGAAGATATCTTCTCCTTTGGCATGGCCTGCCAATACTGTCCCTTCTATTACATTTGGCATGAGTTTTTTCACACAGAGTCTCGTTCCATTACACAATTTTGGTGGATCGATATTATGCTATTGATGACCCAGCTTTTAGTATTAATTTATGTGGTGGAAATCCAGGTGGTTCCAAAGAATTCAAGAACTCAGTAGGGTAAAATACAGCCTGTTCGGTCTCCAAAACAGTATCGATAGATTAGTACGTCATACTGGGACCAGGAACATGATCTTGGATCTGAATATTCATTTTGTGTTCACTTTCGTTTTTAGGTGCTAGAATTGCTCGCTCGCTAAGCCACTGATGGTCTTTATAATTTCCAGGAATATTTGGGAATACTTCGTTCATCATTTCCTGAACTGAAGGCATCAGTTCGCCAAAGTCTAACGGGAAAGAAATGAGATTGGTTGTCGCATAAGACGTGAAATCACCATCACCGAGATGCAGGAGTTGTTGCGCAAAATTCTGTGCAGTCACATCTCCTAGTAAATGGACTCTCATATTGGTCGTCGGTGTCATTTTGTAAACATGTCTCCAAAGATATGATGCTTTGAGGCAAGTATTGAGTTCATCAGCGGGAGTTGATCGTGGTATAACTGGTAATGTTTGGCGAAAGTCACCCGCCAGAACTAAAACAGCTTAGGCCTATACTCGATGCGTGTAGTGAAAGAGCTTATCGAGTACTGCTCGGGTCCAAGCTGCACGAACCTGAGAATATCGCAGATGATGACGATATATGATGAAAGACGTTCGGGGGGGGGGGGGGTCCCGGTTCTATTCACATTGACCGGTGAATCACTCATTCTTTCGTAACACTACAGTGGTTTGAGCAAAGACCCTGTATGAACATCAGCATAGTCAGCAATACCAGTTAACACGGTGGGGTCTGGACATTCCTCTCATGTCACCTCGCGATGAATCAGCAAGCTATTCTCACACCTGCCCCCTCCTCCCCCCTCCACCCACCAGGGTATTACAACTTGTGGGACGTGGGTTTGCGACCACGGGACCCCTGCTGAGTCCGGCATTGCTTCTACTTACTGGTGCCGGGCTCCTTTCAGTTCTCTTTCCTGTCAGCCTCCCTTGGTCAATCTCTTGTTCTCTTCCGACCCGGATGGTATCAGGGTATCCAAGGCCTAGCGACTCTTTCACTTTCCCACCTTAATTGGCCCTTGTCTAATCATTCCTGATAGCCTCATTCTTCGAGGTGTCAGCCTTCTTTTTCTTTTCTTAATATCTCATGTCTTCTGCTCAAGACCCTCAAGGAGGCAGGGTGTGTGTAGCCCCACCACTTCTGGTGCACCCAGGATAGTGCTACATCCTCAAGGGCTCATGGCTGGTGAGTTCAGGAGCTGGCAACCCTGAGGGTTTCCTGATCGGGTCCGGTTTTACCCCTTTTTTCCATTGCCTTTGGGACGGACCCTGTCCTCTTTCCGGAAATGGAGTGGTCTGTCCGCAATTTCAAGCAGACAGTGTTACTCGCAGGGTACCAAAGGGTAAGTATACAAATTTTGGTTCTGATCGGTGAAACGGTGTAGATTTTGTGCCAAAGGGGCCTAAATGCAGGGAATGGAGTGATCTGTCTGAAATTTCAAGCAGACAGTGTTACTCGCAGGGTTCCAGACGGTAAATAACAAATTTTGGTTGAGATCTTTGAAACGGTGTAGATTTGGGCCAAATGGCCTAAATGCAGGGAATGGAGTGGTCCGTCCGCAATTTCAAGCAGACAGTGTTATTCGCAGGGTACCAAAGGGTAAGTATACAAATTTTGGTTCTGATCAGTGAAACTGTGTAGATTTGGGCCAAAGGGCCTAAATGCAGAGAATGGGGTGGTCTGTCCGAAATTTCAAGTGGACAGGGTTACCCGCAGGGTTGCAAAGGGTAGGTATACAAATTTTGGTTTGGATCGATGAAACGGTGTAGATGTTTGCCAAAGGGCCTAAATGCAGGAAATGGGGTGGTCTGTCCGAAATTTTAAGTGGACAGTGTTATTCACAGGGTTACATAGGGTAAGTATACAAATTTTGGTTGAGATTGGTGAAACGGTGTAGATTTGGGCCCAAGGGCCTAAATGCAGGGAATGGGGTGATCTGTCGGAAATTTCAAGTGGACAGGGTTACCCGCAGGGTTCCAAAGGTTAAGTATACAAATTTTGGTTCAGATCGGTGAAACGGTGTGGATTTGTATACATAACAGACAAACAGACAGACAAACATTGAGCTTTATATATATAGATTTGCTTTTGTTGCAATTATTCCATTTGAGGGGAATTCGTGGTCATTTATGATGATGATGATAATTGTTGTTTTAAGGAGCCCAACGTCTAGGTTATCGGCCCCTAATGGTTTGGGTCATAGTGAAGGTGATAATGAAAACTATAACTAATACTAACTATAAACTTAAAAACTTGAGAAGAAATGGTAAACAAATAAAGCATGAGGCAAATAAAGAACAGGAAGAAAAGAAATGCCCTCAACCCTCGAAAAATGAGGATTGAGGGACCTGGAAGGAAGGAGAGCCATGAAAGGCAGATAGGAAAGAGAAAGAGGAGAGGGCCCGTCCCAAAATCAGTGGCAAAGGGGGAAAATAAGCGGACCCAGCACAGGAATCCCACGGGAACACACACTCTCCAACCAGACGTGAGCCCCTGAGGGTGTAGACATATCCAGGGTGCACCAGAATTGGTGGGGCTACATACGCCCTGCGTCCTTGAGGGCCTTGAGCAGAAGGCAGGAGATAACATGAAAAGAAAAAGAAGGGTGACCCCTCGCAGAAGGAGGGTATCAGGAAAGATGAGACAAGGGCAAATTAAGGCGGGAAAAGAACAAACTCCCTAGTCCTCGGATACCCTAAACCGTCGGGTTTGGAAGAGAACAAGAGAGGTCGACAGGAAAGAAGATGGAGGAGCCCGGCTCAAGTAAGTGGAAGCAATGCCGGACTCAGCTGATGCCCTGTGGTCGCCAACCCACATCCCACAAATTGTGAGCCTCTGGGGGGCGTGGTCATTTAGCCCCGTGTATTTGGGTTTCTGTAGAATGTATCTGATAGCCTGTGTTATTGTGGTGTTTGTAGTAAAGTATATATTTGTAATGCAGGTGATGATTGGAAGGGGGTGGTCGTGACCTTAACTTAGGAACCATCCCGGTATTTGCCTGGAGTAGAAGTGGGGAAACCACGGAAGATCACTTTTAAAGCAGATGAGGTGGGAATCGAACCCAACTCTTCTCAGTTTTGCCTCATGAGGCCCAGAATTAAATTTCTTGGCTGAGCCGGGAATCAAATCCGGACCTCCGGGGTTACAGCCAAGAATGCTAACCGCTACTCCATCAGGTGATCAGCCTAGTGAAGCAAAACTATAGTCTTTCCGTTTGGCCATGATACCCAGAGGGTTAAGGGACTTCTCCGGACTCAACTGACGTCACTCACTCACCCTCTAAAGAAATTGAGTCCAAACTCGGACTTCTTGTTAGCCTACTTTCGATTTTTGCAAAAAATGAAAGTAGACTTATGAGATCACTACAGGGCGAAAAAAAGTGTGTCTGTCTGTGTGTGTGTATGTGTCTGTGTGTGTGTGTGTGTGAGTGTGTGGACTCTGAATGTCTTTCCCCCCCTATCAATTCAAACACGGTGAGCGCAAATTGAACGAAATTTGGTACAAAGGTAGCACTAGCAATGGACACCTCAGTGTCATGTTTTATATCGCCGCCATCTTGACGGAAACGTAATGGCGGCCACACAAATGTTCAAAGCTTAAATCAAATTACGACAAACCTAATCATCTGATCTCTACCAAATTTTGCAACAACATACCTTTATGGAGGGAGCATCCTTTGACAAATCTAATAGGTCATTAGCCTAATATTTTGCGGATGGCGGCCATCTTTGTGTCAAAATCGATTACCCCAATTAATTCGAACACGGTGAAACCGAATGGAATGAAATTTGGTACAGAGGTAGCACTGGCAAAGGGCACCTCAGTGTCATGTTTTTCGCCGCCATCTTGACGGAAACGTAATGGCGGCCACCAAAATGTTCAAAGCATAAATCTAATTACGACTAACCTAATCATCTGATCTCTAGCAAATTTTGCAACAACATACCTTTATGAAGGGGGCATCCTTCGACAAATCTAATAGGTCATTAGCCTAATAGTTTGCGGATGGCGGCCATCTTTGTGCCAAAATCGATTACCCCAATTAATTCGAACACGGTGAAACCGAATGGAATGAAAATTGGTGCCGAGGTAGCACTAGCAAAGACACCTCAGTGTCATGTTTTATATCACCGCCATCTTGACGGAAACGTAATGGCGGCCACACAAATGTTCAAAGCTTAAATCAAATTACGACTAACCTAATCATCCGATCTCTACCAAATTTTGCAACAACATACCTTTATGGAGGGAGCATCCTTTGACAAATCTAATAGGTCATTAGCCTAATAGTTTGCGGATGGCGGCCATCTTTGTGTCAAAATCGATTACCCCTATTAATTCGAACACGGTGAAACCGAATGGAATGAAAATTGGTGCAGAGGTAGCACTAGCAAAGGGCACCCCAGTGTCATGTTTTATATCGCCGCCATCTTGACGGAAACGTAATGGCGGCCACCCAAATGTTCAAAGCATAAATCTAATTACGACTAAACTAATCATCCGATCTCTACCAAATTTTGCAACAACATATCTTTATGAAGGGGGCATCGTTTGACAAATCTAATAGGTCATTAGCTTAATAGTTTGCGGATGGCGGCCATCTTTGTGTCAAAATCGATTACCCCAATTAATTCGAACACGGTGAAACCGAATGGAATGAAATTTGGTACAGAGGTAGCACTAGCAAAGGGCACCTCAGTTTCATGTTTTATATCGCCGCCATCTTGACGGAAACGTAATGGTGGCCACACAAATATTCAAAGCTTAAATCAAATTACGATTAACCTAATCATCCGATCTCTACCAAACTTTGCATCAACATACCATTATGGAGGGAGCATCCTTTGACCAAACTAATAGGTCATTATCCTAATATTTTGCGGATGGCGGCCATCTTTGTGTGAAAATCGATTCCCCCTATTAATTCGAACACGGTGAAACCGAATGGAACGAAATTTGGTACAGAGGTAGCACTAGAAAAGGCCACCTCACTGTCATGTTTTATATCACCGCCATCTTGACGGAAACGTAATCGCGGCCACCCAAATGTTAAAGGCTAAAATGTAATTACGACCAACCTAATAATCTAATCTCTACCAAATTTTGCAACAAGAAATCTTTATGTGGGAAGCATATTCTGACCAAACTGCTAGATCATCAGCCCAATAGTTTGCAGATGGTGGCCAAGTATGTGTGCAAATCGATTCCCCCTATCAATTCAAACACGGTGAAACCGAATTGAACGAAATTTGGTACAGAGGTAGCACTGGCAAAAGGCTCCTCAGTGTCATGTTTTATATCGCCGCCATCTTGACGGAAACGGAATGACGGCCACCCAAATGTTAAAAGCTTAAATCAAATTTCGACCATCCTAATAATTTGATCTCTATGCAACAACATGCCTTTTTGTGGAAAGCATCTTATGACTGACTACAAGGTCATCAGCCCAATAGTTTGCAAATAGCGGCCATGTATGTGTGCAAATCCATTCCCCAGATCAATTCAAACACGGGGAAACCGAATTGAATGGTTTTTTTTACAGAGGTAGCACTAGCAAAGGGCTCCTCATATTCGTGTTTAATATCCCTATAGCACGTTGTATTTCAACAAGCTACTACAACCAACATTCAATTATACTCCTTGAAAAGGACTAAGAGTTATAACAATACCCATGCATTTAGGAGAAAGTAGGCTATATGTTCTTTACTGAACATCTTGTTTTTTAATCTGTCTTTTATTACATGTCATTTATGATTGTAATATTGCAGCAGATAATGGCTCATTTACTACAAACAATTACGGCACGAAATACGTCATAAGTTTTGACCGACTGCAATGCAGCCGAAATAAATCAGAAACCCCTATGGACATCAAATTGGCAGGTGAAAAGCTGAAGGATGTAGGAGACTTCTGTTACTTGGGAAGCAGAATAACCAGTGATGGACGAAGCAAAGAGGATATAAATAGTAGGTTGGCTCAGGCAAGGAAAGCATTTCTACAAATAAGGAATCTGTTGACATCGAATATAGATTTAGGTATTAGGAAGTCATTTTTGAAAGTCAAACTTGGACTATTGGTGCAGCAGAAAAGAGGAGAATTGAAGCATTTGAAATGTGGTGTTACAGGAGAATGATGAAGATCAGATGGGTAGATAGGGTTACAAACGAAGAGGTATTAAGACGAGTGGGAGAGGTGAGATGTTTCTGGCGACTGCTAATGAAGAGAAGAGATAGGTTAGTAGGACACATATTAAGACACCCAGGAATAGCATGCTTAGTTATGGAAGGAAGGGTCGAGTACAAGAACTGTAGGGGTAGACCAAGGTTAGAATATGTTAAACAGATTGCCTCGGATGTATGGTGTGATACCTATGTAGTGATGAATTGATTAGCTCAGGACAGGCAGGCATGGAGAGGTGCATCAAACCAGTCAAAAGACTGAAGACTCAAACAACAACAACAGACCGTGGATAGGAGGCATTTCAGTCGCGTCTGGACTCATTTTCTTTAGAATTTTATGTAGAATTCAAAAAACTTGGAAATTGTAAATTTAAACTTGAAATAAAAAGTTTTATAGTCCCTTGGGACAGTGACAGATGGTGAGTCATTGTGCGCCACCGGCCGGTCCGGCGAGCGCAGGGGGTGTCAACCAGATAGGGATCATTTGGCACCATCGGTGTAGTAGCACGTGCCAGTCGTATGGAGCGCTGTATATCGTGTATATCGTGTTGCCAACATATGCATGATACAACTTTGTAATTAAATTGCAAACATATCACTATATTTAGTCAATAAATATACACATAATTCCTAATTGACATTTCCTTGCAATTATCTTGCTCACAGACGATAATTACGGCACTTATCATTAAATAAACATTATTTCTACTGGGTTGGCGGCACTGACCATGCCATGGCGGCTCTATTTATGTGTTATATGTAATAATATTGGCCGTATACAAATAAGCTAATGTTGTGTTCTATCTCATCTTTCTTGTATCAAATTGTCTTCGTGGTAATGAGAAGTGAACTGTTCTTCTTCTGCTACGCCAAGTAAGTACGCTTATTTTAAGAATTTAAGTAAAAACGTGTTTCTGCGTGTGCAAAATATACCGTAGCCTAGTTTTGAATTTATATTAGACGCAGTGTACAGGTGACATTCCACTTGACATATTAATTAACTTTCACTATTATTTATCCCACATGTAGGCCTGCCAAATTCTGGGAACAAAAAAATCGTAAATTTCTGTTCTCGAAATAGCAGAGGAATGTGGCAATTAGGCCTACTCTCCTTAGAAATGACCAGATAAGAGTCTATGTTTCCGTAATATTTTCAACGTGATTACATCTTGCAGAGATACGTCCAGTACCATGAGCCTATTGCATATGTGTACTCAAGGTCTTGAGGTGTGTTAATAATTCATTTTACATTGCGGTAGATTAAAAATGTCATGATTCTTGACATCGTGTCGAAGCTTTAATATTTTCCCCTTCCTTGAATTTCAAATTATTATTGGTACCGTATTCAAAAAAGATCAGTTCTTGTACATGTTAGCTACTGGTGCTGTGGCAAGTACCTATTCAATTGGTAGAATATGTAGTAATGCCATTACTGATGTAGAACTGTAATGTTCTACGACCCAAATACAATTCAAATGCAACTGTCCTCCTCTAATAAGCCAAGAACAAACAAATGTGTAGATGAGTTTCCTTGCATATTCATGCTATAGGCACTTTGTATTTATTTTTGTAGATACACAGGAAAATAAGCTGTACGGTTTATGTTATGGTAGGAATGCAGTGTTTGGGCTGAGTGTTCAGTTGGTCGAATTGGTAGTAATGGCAATACTGATGTAGGACTGTAATTACAGGTTATTAAAACTTAACATTCACCCCCATGGTCTAATAGGTTTAATGGCCTAGGATCATATAGTCTTACCAATGTGTAACTATATACATTAAGTTAAAGTGTTCTTGTCCTGTGGAACGAAGTCCAACGTGAATATACTTTTGCTAAGTCATGGTGCTAAAGTAGTCGACTCGTGTAATGTTCTGCGACCCAAATACCATTCAAATGCACCTGTCCTCCTCTAATAAGCCAAGAACAAACAAATGTGTAGATGTGTTTCCTTGCATATTCATGCAATGGGCACTTTGTATTTATTTTTGTAGATACACAGGAAAATAAGCTGTACGGTTAATGTTATGGTAGGAATGCAGTGTTTGGGCTGGGTATTCAGTTTGTCGAATTGGTAGTAATGGCAATACTGATGTAGGACTGTAATTACAGGTTATTAAAACTTAACATTCACCCCCATGGTCTAATAGGTTTAATGGCCTAGGATCATATAGTCTTACCAATGTGTAACTATATACATTAAGTTAATGTGTTCTTGTCCTGTGGAACGAAGTCCAACGTGAATATACTTTTGCTAAGTCATGGTGCTAAAGTAGTCGACTCGTGTAATGTTCTGCGACCCAAATACCATTCAAATGCACCTGTCCTCCTCTAATAAGCCAAGAACAAACAAATGTGTAGATGTGTTTCCTTGCATATTCATGCTATGGGCACTTTGTATTTATTTTTGTAGATACACAGGAAAATAAGCTGTACGGTTTATGTTATGGTAGGAATGCAGTGTTTGGGCTGGGTATTCAGTTGGTCGAATTGGTAGTAATGGCAATACTGATGTAGGACTGTAATTACAGGTTATTAAAACTTAACATTCACCCCCATGGTCTAATAGGTTTAATGGCCTAGGATCATATAGTCTTACCAATGTGTAACTATATACATTAAGTTAATGTGTTCTTGTCCTGTGGAACGAAGTCCAACGTGAATATACTTTTGCTAAGTCATGGTGCTAAAGTAGTCGACTCGTGTAATGTTCTGCGACCCAAATACCATTCAAATGCACCTGTCCTCCTCTAATAAGCCAAGAACAAACAAATGTGTAGATGTGTTTCCTTGCATATTCATGCTATGGGCACTTTGTATTTATTTTTGTAGATACACAGGAAAATAAGCTGCACGGTTTATGTTATGGTAGGAATGCAGTGTTTGGGCTGGGTGTTCAGTTGGTCGAATTGGTAGTAATGGCAATACTGATGTAGGACTGTAATTACAGGTTATTAAAACATAACATTCACCCCCATGGTCTAATAGGTTTAATGGCCTAGGATCATATAGTCTTACCAATGTGTAACTATATACATTGTGTTCTTGTCCTGTGGAACTAAGTCCAACGTGAAAATCCAATAAAACCATGGAACCATTGACCCGATAACCCCACCCTTATCAGCCAATTTTTATTTTATACTCTTGGTAAGTTAATAAGCGTTAGGTTCTGTCGATGATATTCTGTAACAGTGAGATAGATACAAGACAAATATAATTGATTTATTGTATGCTAATGTAATGGTTGATATACCTATAGGTAGTATTTTATTCCCACACGTTATTTACAATATTTTTCAACACGTAGGATGCCAATGTCTAAGCTTACATGGAGGGATTTTTTCATCAATTGATTCTGTAATAAGACCACTTTGTGGTGAGGTTGCTGCCACTCCTGAGGTCCTGGGCTAGTTTCCAAGCTTGATTAAGTAATTTAATTCTGTTCTGACTGTTGGAACGGCGCACACTCATCTTTGTGAGGCAGAACTGAGAAGAGGTAAGTTCGATTCTCACCTCGGCCATCCAAGAAGTGGTTTTCCAAGGTTTCCCCACTTCCACTCCAGGCTAACGCTGGGATGGTTCCCAACTTAAGGCTACGGCTGCCTCCTTTCCAGTCCTCACCTGAATTACAGGAAGTATACACACTACTACAGATACCACAACAACACAAATTATCATACAAATCATACACTCCCCCAGGGGCTCACATCTAGTGATGACCTCGTAGTTCCGCCCCTTAAAACAACAATAACTAACTAACTAACTAACATCTAGTGGGACGTGGGTTGGCGACCACGGGGCCCCAGCTAAGTCCCGCATTGCTTCCACTTACTTGTGCCGGGCTCCTCTCTGTCTTCTTTCCTGTCGACCTCACTTGGTCAACTCTTGTTCTCTTCCGACCCCGACGATATTAGGGTATCCAAGGCCTAGGGAGTCTATTCCTTTCCCGCCTTAATTGGCCCTTGTCTCATCTTTTCTGATGCCCTCCTCCTGCGAGGGGTCAGCCTTCTTTTTCTTTTCTTGTTATCTCCTGCCTTCTGCTCAAGGCCCTCATGGGGCAGGGTGTATGTAGCCCCACCACCTTTGGTGCGCCCTGGATATTGCTACACCCTCAGGGGCTCACGGCTGGTGAGTTCGGGAGATGGCGACCCCGAGGGATTCCTGAGCTGGGTCCGGTTTCCCCCCTTTTTTCCATTGCCTCTGGGGCCTTTCGTGGCTCTCCTTCCTTCCAAGTCCCTCGATCCTAATTCTTCGAGGGTTTGAGGGCATTTCTTTTCCTCCTGTCCTTTGTTTGCCTTATTCTCATTTTGTTTTCCATTTCTTCTTCTAGTAGCCTATATAAGTTTGTAGTTAGTTTCAGTTATAGTTTACATTTGATTTTCATCTTCACGATCACCCAAACCATTAGGGGCCGATAACCAAGATGTTAGGCTCGTTAAAACAACAAATATCATCATCAACAAATCATACACACTTCCAAATACATGGGGCTAAATGAATATGTTATCGAAAGCCCTAAATGAATTAATATCAAAAACACAATGATTCTTTTAAAATGTAGTTAACTTACAGTAGGTGCAAACATACACATGTCAGCAAATTCAAGTTCCCCGTTTGAAGCATTAAGTTACACATTTATTAAGTTTACTGTTTCAACATACACACTGGTATGTGTTGTAGGAATTTGCGGTTCATCGGTGTCAGCCATTACATCAAGGAGGAACTAGGTCCATTATTATGTGCTGGTCCCTACTGTTATACTTTGGCAAGAAAGAAGAAAGGAACATGCCTCAACACATACTTTTAGGAGGACCAGATTTGATTACTGTATTTTTGCTAAGTTTGATCTTGGCTCTTGCTGTTATCTTCTCTTCATTGACAACTTTTAAATAAAACATGATGAATTCTAGCAGTATTGAGTGTTTTTCTTGTTTTTCTTTGATAGTCCTATTTCTCCTTTCCCCTTAACAGCACGTCATGGAATGTACTGTATTAGTGTGCGATGTTAATTTTTGATGTAGCATACTTACTGCATTTCACCCTTCAACATTTTTAACTGGATATATTTTAAAGGGCATATGAAATGAACTACTGTATAGAAATTTTGTGATATCCAATTCTTTTTCTGTCCCCTAATGTATTTGGCACTAATTACACTAACAATTTTAGTGTGATGAGGATCTGGTTACACCACCTGATTCCTTAGCATTCTCTCTTAAAATTTTACTGTTATTGCTAACAGCATCAAGCATTTTAAAATATGAATTTTCTCCCTTCCCAGTACTTTTCCTTTGTAGTTTTTTCTAATAACTAATTGGTTATAGGCCTAATTGGGCCATTTTTTAAGCTGAGTAATAATATGCTGCAGGCCTTGTAGTAGCCTAATTTTTGTCACCAATGCAATATGTTCCAATTGCAACTGAAAGAAATTTAAACATGTATATTAGTGATGAGGTTATGTTCTAAATGCTGTGATTGTTCATTTCAAAGTTCTGGAATTCACAATTTCCCACTTTGTTATTATTTTTTTTTTTCTGTTATTGGTATTTCGAATGTGATTTATTTCTTGTAGATCATATTATTATCTCCACACTTAAAAACGTGCCATAAGTATTGGGAGATTGTGATTTTCGGAACATTGAAGTGGGCAGAGCATTTAGGACGGGAATATTTAGCGGAACGAGGGGAAGGGCCAGGGTGGAGGGGAAGGGGCGGGAGGGTTAGTGTTTACGAGATCTGCTCATAGGTGGCACTACCGGTCGACATGTTGCTAGTACATCAGTCAACCACCAGACAGCGCTGAAATCTTAGGTACCAAGAATTAGCATGGCTGTTGGCCATCTGTAGTAGTAGGTAATCTGTGGGCGAGCGGGCCGGGAGGATGAGTGAGTGACGTGATTTGAGTTCCGAGAAGTCCCTTAATCTCTGCGTAAACGGTAAGACTCTAAGAAGTGGTGAATTCGCTTCACACCTCAGTCATTCTAGAAGTGGGTTTCCCCTCGACGAACGATAACCCACCCACCTGCACTCTGCATGTCCGACGTCATCCCGAAGCGTGGCTACCTGAAGCCAGCAGAACATAGGTAGAGAGAGCCCTGCGTGGATGAAAAAAACATTATCCGCATCCGCCCCACATCCACACGTCTGTTATCCGCATCCGCCCCACATCCACACGTCTGTTATCCGCATCCGCCACACATCCACACGGCTGTTATCCGCATCTGACCAGCCTCCGCACGTCTGTTATCTGCATCCTTCCCGCATCCGTACGATTGTTATCAGCATCCGCACGTTTGTTATCCGAATCTACAGGCATTACAATAATATTTTCAATAATATTAAAGCAACACATTTAGTTTTGAGGAGAAAGTCGTTTCCTTAGGTTATGTAAGGTATGTCAAGTTCTATGTTTAAAATGAATGTTATACAGCCAGAATTGCAACCTTTTTCAGTTCGGAGTGTTAATTGTACTTAATGGCATAATTTGAAAGAGATTAGCGTAAATTATCATCTTACATTTGTCATGAAAAAGAAAAACAAAACGAAACAAGTATTTCCGTGAAGAACTATAGAGCCTTGTTCATATATCCTACTCACGTTACTTGCCTCTACACAAAATTTCAGTTTGATTGTTGTGATAGATTCGTAGATATTGAGAACCGTCTAAATATTTCAGATGGTCGCCAGGTTGGATTTTTATGTATGTACTATTACGTGAAGATTATTGTGTACGTGTGGTATTCAGACTTCAATCGCATGATTAGGACACAGGAAGTAAAAACGAGATCTTAAAATTTCGCACAGCTGCCATCTTGTGGGTATGAAAACAATTGAAATAAATTAGATGCCAGTGGATTAACATTTGTACAAGCATTTAACGTGCAAGGTTTCACTGCACTTGGATGGTTAAATCGCGAAAACGTCCATTTAAATATTTATACTTCGCATCGCTAACATGTTGGATTTGTGCTCACCAGATTACTAAAAGTCATATAGGTGAACTTATGTTCATAGCCTCTATGAACATAAAAAATGCAGTTTGATTGCTGTAAAAGATTCGTAGATATTGAGAACCGTCAAAATATTTCGGAGGCTCGCCATTTTGGATTGTTAAATGTATAGGACATAGAGTTATGTACCATTAAAGGTAAATTATTGCGTAGCTTCATTATTCTATCTTTCACTTCCATCGCATGATTACGACACAAGAAATAGAAACGTAATTGTAAAATTTCGCACAGCCGCCATCTTCAGGTTATGTAAACAATTGAACTAAATTAGATGCCAGTGCATTACAATATGTATAATCATTTACTGTACCACATTTCTCTGTGCTCAGATGGTTAAATCACGAGAAAAGTCTATTAAAATGTTTCAACTTTTATGTTCGTGTTGTACTTTACAGGTTTTTGAAAGTTACATAAATAAACTTGTAGCAGTGCTCTTTATCACTGTAAAAAATTTCAGGGTGATATCATAAATAGTTTCGGAGATATTGAATGCCAGTGAAATATTTCGCACAGCCGCCATTTTCAGGTTAAGTAAACAATTGAACTAACTTAGACGCCAGTACATTACAATGTGTATAAACATTTGCTGTACCAAGTTTCATTATGTTTGGATGGTTAAATCGCGAGAAAAGTCTATTTAAAGTCTCAACTTTGCTTGGACGCCATGTTGGTTTTGTAGTTACCAGGTTTTTGAACGTCTCATAGGTGAACTCCTAGTAGTTCCCTTTACCACCGTACACAATTTCAGGGTGATATCGGTAATAGTTTCGGAGATATTGAATGCTGGTGAAATACTTCCTTCAGCCACCATGTTGGATTGGTGAGACACAATAAAATTTGAAGGGCACGGTCGGGGTCGTCCTGGATGGTTCTCTGATATTACCGAGTTTCATTGAGATCGCTCCAGCCGTTTAGAAGTTATTAGGGGAACACACACACCATCACACACAGAGACACACGGACATAAGGTGATCTCATAAGCCTATTTTTTTTTCATAAAATGAATATAGGCTAAAAATATGATATGTCATAAACATCCGGATCCCAGTTATGATATTCAACAAGTTCGGATTGTATTCCAAAAACTATCCGTAAATTTACTTCAAACATTATCCGCAGCTTATCTGCTATCCGCACAGCCGTGCAAACTAAGGTAGGCTACTTGAGCCAAATAAGGCGTATCTGTGATTTTATTAACAGGATATTCGAAATTCTACAAGAATCTTAGTGTTTCTGATAGGTACTGGCCTTTAACGGCTAGACTAGAAACTACATCAGTTGAAGCGAACGATTCCGCGATGTTTGCTTCATTCGAGTAGTAAACGGCGTCCAAAGCGCTTTCTGCTACTATTTCTAAGTATTTTAATAAACCTTCTTCATGCTTTTGAAATTTAACATACACAAACCTGGTGAATATAGTTTCAAAGAATCTGATTTGTAGATTAATATACTCTATTGATACTTTCCGCTCAATCTGCATTACTTTATCTATTTTCATTTACATATGGGCCTTATTTGGAACAAGTAGTGGGTGTTGGAGGAAAGTTCTTAGAGTTCCATGGACTGCGAAGAGAGCAAACAAGTCAGTTTTACAGCAAATTAAAGCAGTGTGTTCCTTGGAGGGCTTAATCCTGAAACAAAAACTGGGCTACTTTGGACACATCATGAGAAGACATAATTCATTAGAGAAGACCTCAATGCTGGGGAAGATAGAAGGAACAAGAAGAAGAAGAAGGAGGCAAAGAATGAGATGGATGGCATCACAGAAGCACTAAATTCGAGCTTGGAAAATCTTCGAAAGGCAGTGCAGGACAGAAGAAATTGGCGTAGTCTAGTACATGGGGTCACGGAGAGTCGGAATCGACTAAACGAATTTGGCACGGATGTTCCTAATGAGGCCCATTATGCACATTTTAAATATCGTATTATACTGAAATATTTACCAGAGATTCTAATTATCAACATATGTTTTCATTACTACTTGTCTTCAAGTTAAATCCAGGACAATGCTGAGATTTTTTCACCTTCTAGTAAAAATACAAAAAAATCTTTAAACGTTAAGTGGGCCTTATTTGGCACATTCTTATATCCGCGTGGCGAACTATTTTGCGGATATCCGCGGGTTTATCCGCATCCGCACAGGGCTATCGTACGAATGCGCTGACTGACGCAGGCTATTCGCAGACTAGGACTAGGACCCTCTGCACTGGATGGGCTCATGCTTGAGAGAACAGCAAGTGGTTCAATCAGCGCTCACCCCTCAGCTCACCCGCTATTTGCTTAATCAATCGTCTTTGTTGAAACAGCACTAAGCGCCATTCAGCTGCTAATGCGATATATGGCCCCACTACCTCATGTAACATTACCCCGGACAGCAAATACTCGCTGTAATGGATTCCTAATAGCAAACATGTAAGGGGAAGAGCCGAATCATATTAATAACAGAAAGACTTAAGAATGAACTAAATATGGTCTTACGTACCTGTCGGTGAAGGACGAGATAATTTACATCCTGTTTCCTTATTCTACCTTCCAAGATCAGCAGGGTCAGTTCAAGGTATTCTTTTGGCACATGCGAGATCAGGGTTTAGTGCTCCTCTCTTAAAAAATTCTTCGTCTTCTAATTAATGGGATGTAATAATTTAATAAGTTAATCACAGAGGTGAATAGTTTCTGCTTGTTGGAATCAACCATTAGTAGTAGTGGCTCATGCAGTCAAGAGATTCGCCGAAGACTTGCCCTAGGAAGAGCAGCTTTTAAAGGCCTGGATAAGATCTTCAAGTGCTCCGATGTTTCTTTGCCTACTAAATTTCGAATGGTCATGGCACTAGTCTTTCCCATAGCTACATAAGGTTGCGAAAGCTGGACCATAAGGAAACGAGATAGGAAGTATATTGATTCTTTTGAGCTCTGGTGTTGGAGAAGGATATTGCGTATTCCTTGGACAGCCAAGAAGACAAATGTATGGGTGATTCAAAAAATCAAACCAGATTTGTCTCTTGAAGCATTGATAACACGATTACAGCTGTCATATTTTGGACACATTATGAGGGGTTCTGATTCGTTGGAAAAGTCAATTATGCTTGGAAAGGTGGAAGGGTCTCGGAGACGAGGGCAGCCAGCCTTGAGATGGATCGACTCCATCAAATCCAACATGAATATGTCAGTGAAGGATCTGAAGTATATGGCTGGAGACCGAACCATATGGAGACAGCCCATCCATGCAGTCGCTAGGAGTCGACGCCGACTTGATGGCACCTGATCATCACCATCATCAATAACTTTATTGTTTATCACAAATTGAAATAAATAATTGTGTTTTGTATTTGCATTAAATGAAAAATTGACTAATAGAATAATAAATATTGTATTATGAAAGACTTGTTATGAACAAACTTTTAAGAACTTAATTTTCTCGTCATAAGCTTGGCAAAGTCTTTGAAAATTGATTCAGTATCAATAGTTTTAAAATTTGGTTTCCAATTGCCTATGTTGCCATTCCAATATTCCAAAAGATATTGAGATTTAAAATGTCGAGATATTTTTTCTTATTTAGTCAATTTACCCTCTAGGTTGGTGGTTCCCACGGACTCAGCGAGGGAACTCACCACTACCGCCTCTACGGGCAGTGTCCTGGAGCTTGGATCATCTGGTGGATGTATACAACTGGGGAGGTGTGATCAGCACTTCGCCCAGGCGGCCTCACCTACTAAGCGAACAGGGGCCTCATGAGGGATGGGAAGGGATGGAAGATTGGGATGGATAGGCTAGGAAGAGGGAAGGAAGCGGCCGTGGCCTGACAGTAGGGACCATCCCGGCATTTGTCCGAAGACGAAGTGGGAAACCACGGAAAACCACTTCGAGGATGGCTGAGGTGGGAATCGAACCCCCTCTACTCATTTGGACCACCCGTGGCTGAGTAGACCCCGTTCCAGTCCTCATACCACTTTGCAAATTTCGTGGCAGAGCAGGGAATCGAACCCAGGACCTCCGGGGCGGCAGCTAACCATGTTGACCGCTACGCTACGGAGGCGACATCGAGATTTAATGCTTAATATTTTTCCATATTCAAGGGCACCAAAGTATATATTTCAGTTTTATCGCGCCACAAAATCAAAATATGATTTTAGAATGAAAAATTAAAAAAGACGCTGGCATCATCGGTGCGGCGCGCCAGCCGTGCCAGCGCTCCATGCGACCGTGTGTGTCGCATGCACCTCGCGCGAGCCCTGAAGATCAGCCTAAATCCTAGCCCCTATTATAGGTTATGAGACACACACACTCAGATACGTGTCACGATGTCGCAAAGCCCCTAAACATGAATGCAGCATTTATTTACCGTATGGCCTTTACTGCCGGGAGTGTCCGAGGTCATGTTCGGCTCACCAGAGGCTGTAGCTGCTTCTAGTGGACACCCATAGGGTGAGCTACAAGTTCCGTTCAATTTCAAGTAGTTGCAATTTTCGCTACCAGATGTCAAAGAAATTTACAAGGGAAGTCTTCGCAGTACTACACTCCGATCGGGATGAAATTCAGGATAAAAACACGATGTTCAGTAAAGAACATATAGCCTACTTTCTCCTAAATGCATGGGTATTGTTATAACTCTTTGTCCTTTTCAAGGAGTATGATTGAATGTTGGTTGTAGTAGCTTGTTGAAATACAACGTGCTATAGGGATATTAAACATGAATATGAGGTGCCCTTTGCTAGTGCTACCTCTGTACCAAATTTCGTTCAATTCGGTTTCACCATGTTTGAATTGATAGGGGGAATCGATTTGCACACATACTTGGCCACCATCTGCAAACTATTGGGCTGATGTTCTTGCAGTTTGGTCAGAATATGTTTCCCACATAAAGATATGGTGTTGCAAAATTTGGTAGAGACTAGATTATTAGGTTGGTCGTAATTACATTTTAGCTTTTAACATTTGGGTGGCCGCGATTACGTTTCCGTCAAGATAGCGGTGATATAAAACATGGCACTGAGGTGCCCTTTGCTAGTGCTACCTCTGTACCAAATTTCGTTCATTCGGATCCACCGTGTTCGAATTAATTGGGGGAATCAATTTTTACATAAAGATGGCCGCCATCCGCAAACTATTAGGCTAATGATCTATTTGATTGGTCAAAGGATGCTCCCTCCATAAAGGTATGTTGTTGCAAAGTTTGGTAGAGATCGGATGGTTATGTTAGTCGTAATTTGATTTAAGCTTTAAACATTTGTGTGGCCGCCATTACGTTTCTGTCAATATGGCGGCGATATTAATCATGACACTGAGATGCCCTTTGCTAGGGCTATCTCTGTACCAAATTTCGTTCCATTCGGTTTCACCGTGTTTGAATTAATAGGGGGAATCGATTCTGACACAAAGATGGCCGCCATCCGCAAACTATTAGGCGAATGACCTATTAGATAAGTCAAAGGATGCTCCCTCCATAAAGGTATGTAGTTGCAAAATTTGGTAGAGATCGGATGATTAGGTTAATCGTAATTTGATTTAAGCTTAGAACATTCATGTGGCCGCCATTCCGTTTCAGTCAAGATGGCGGCGATATAAAACATGACACTGAGGTGCCCTTTGCTAGTGCTACCTCTGTACCAAATTTCGTTCCATTTGGTTCCACCGTGTTTGAATTAATAGGGGGAATCAATTTTGACATAAAGATGGCCGCCATCCGCAAACTATTAGGCGAATGACCTATTAGATTGGTCAAACGATGCTCCCTCCATAATGGTATGTAGTTGCAAAATTTGGTAGAGATCGGATGATTAGGTTAATCGTAATTTGATTTAAGCTTTGAACATTCGTGTGGCAGCCATTACGTTTCAGTCAAGATGGCGGCGATATAAAACAAGACACTGAGGTGCCCTTTGCTAGTGCTACCTCTGTACCAAATTTCGTTCTTTTCGGTTTCACCGCGTTTGAATTAATAGGAGGAATTGATTTTCACACAAAGATGGCCGCCATCCGCAAACTATTAGGCTAATGACCTATTCATTTGGTCAAAGGATGCTTCCTCTATAAGGGTAAGTTGTTGCAAAATTTGGTAGAGATCGGATGATTAGGTTAATCGTAATTTGATTTAAGCTTTGAACATTTGTGTGGCCGCCATTACGTTTCCGTCAAGATGGCGGCGATATAAAACATGACACTGAGGTGCCTTTTGTTAGTACTACCTCTGTACCAAATTTCGTTCCATTCGGTTGCACCGTGTTCGAATTAATAGGGGGAATCGATTTTCACACAAAGATGGCCGCCATCCGCAAACTATTACGCTGATGACCTATTAGTTTGGTTAAAGGATGCTCCCCCCATAAATGTATGTTGTTGCAAAATTTGGTAGAGATCGGATGATTAGGTCGTAATTTGATTTAAGCTTTGAACATTTGTGTGGCCGCCATTACGTTTCCGTCAAGATGGCGGCGATATAAAAAATGACACTGAGGTGCCCTTTGAAAGTGCTACCTCTGTACCAAATTTCGTTCCATTCGGTTCCACCTGTTCGAATTAATAGGGGGAATCAATTTTTACATAAAGATGGCCGCCATCCGCAAACTATTAGGCTAATAACCTATTAGATTGGTCAAAGGATGCTCCCTCCATAATGGTATGTTGTTGCAATGTTTGGTAGAGATCGGATGGTTATGTTAGTCGTAATTTAACTTAAGCTTTGAACATTTGTGTGGCCGCCATTACGTTTCTGTCAATATGGCGGCAATATAAAACATGACACTGAGGTGCCTTTTGTTAGTACTACCTGTGTACCAAATTTCGTTCCATTTGGTTGCCCCATGTTCGAATTAATAGGGGGAATCTATTTTCACACAAAGATGGCCGCCATCCGCAAACTATTAGGCTGATGACCTATTGGTTTGGTCAAAGGATGCTCCCTCCATAAAGGTATGTTGTTGCAAAATTTGGTAGAGATCGGATGATTAGGTTAGTCGTAATTTGATTTAAGCTTTGAACATTTGTGTGGCCGCCATTACGTTTCCGTCAAGATGGCGGCGATATAAAACATGACACTGAGGTGTCCTTTGCTAGTGCTACCTTTGTACCAAATTTCGTTCAATTCGCATTCACCGTGTTCGAATTGATGGGGGGACAGACATTCAGAGTACACACACTCACACACAGACACACACACACACAGACTCACACACACACATACACACACACACACACACAGACTCACACACACACATACACACACACAGACAGACACACTTTTTTCGCCCTGTGTTGATCTCATAAGTCTACTTTCATTTTTTGCAAAAATCGAAAGTAGGCTAATAGCTGAGGAAATGTACAACACGGGACATGAAACCGCATCGGCTCAAATTAATACTCTATGTCATATTTATAACGTTAAAGTTATGACAATGATACGCGTGCCGAACCGAGAATGGTGAGCAGCGAGCCAGTGAGGCTGTAACAGGTCTGGCACACACTCGCTGTTTCCAGGCGAGAAGGAATGATACAAGCGCGTGGCCTTCAATGTGGATGTACTTTTTTTTAGTAATATGCAGGACGTGTTACCTTATAACGGAACCAAATTAAGCTGTAAAATTCATCAATATGGATAGTAGCAGGGTTGCTACCGTAATCTGTTCATTATCCGAGATATATTACCGAGGTATTATATACAATTACCGAAATAAAATGCAACCGATTCCTAATATTAAGTACAGTACTTGACACAATTAACGAGTATCAGTTGTTTATCATACCTTGTTTGTTTCAATCAATGAACGTATCACAAAGGTGAATGTCATGAACAAGGTGGTCAATAGATAGATTTGTTTTACACCAGTCACACGTGAGTATGGCAGTATTTGTACACTGGCCACAAATATCCAGAAAAGGACTTTTAAAACAAAAAAAAAGTCCTCTCGGCACGCCGGAAGGCGGAGGTAGATTTCACCGGACAAACTTGGGGATAGGCGAAAATAGGCAGAATATGCAGATTTTTGTAGAAGGATCAGACCTCATTTAATGCGAGAAGGTATTTTATAATTGGAGCTTAATTAACTTTGTTTTTCGTCATTTTACGCTTATTTTAAACATTTTATTGTCTTATGGGAACGGTAACCTTCTTGTCATTTGGGGTCCATTTTTATACTTGTGGTCACACTGTCCTTATGCTAGGTTTCGACACTGATGTGCAACTATGTAACGGTCTGTTACTTCTTCACGCAAAATTATATCTACCGCAGAGATTTTGGTTGGTTCCTCAGTTTAGGGGCTGCGACAACGCGGTCATGTAACCCCGTGTACTTTGGGATGGCTGTATTAGTCTGTAATTCAGGTAAGGACTGCAGACGGTCAATTTCAAGCAGTAGTTACTAATGTTGCTACCAGGTACTACCGTCAACGACACCTAGCTGTGAACTTGGCTACTAGATGCCACCGCAACCAGCAACTCGCAACGAACGTTGGAACTTCCCCTCCAAAGGAAAGCATACTGAGGGATTTTTGGCGCTCTTAGAAAATCCGACGACTTCGGCCGGCTTTGAACTCGCGACCTTGGGCATAAACATTCAGCATGCTACCAGTTACGTCACCGAAGCCGCTTCACACTTAGATGGAAATCTGAATCTGATCTCGTGCAAGTGCGTTATCTTGGCAACGTCTGATGGCTCATCCCTCATCAATTTGGTAGTGTTGCCATGGCAACCACTGATAGGTCTTGGCATTTTCTTATAATTCCGAAATTATTTTTCTCATCCCTTGGCATAATGGTGGGTTATATCAAAAATTCTTTCAGACAAAAGTTTTAGGTAATTATTATGGGAATATTGTCCATTTTGTACGGTTTTGATATTGTGCCTATTAAGAGAGATATGATTAATGTTTCCCGAAAAACCCACTTTTTCCCACCCCTTTGGTCAATGGTTGGTGCTATAAAAAAAACTCTTCAAACATACATTTTTGGGCTTTATCCGACACATAGTATGAATGTTGAACGGATTCGATATTTCACATATTAAGAGAGTTATAGAAATATTTCACTTTTTCGAAAAAAAAGCCCCCCCATTTTCACCCCCCAACGACCGATTTAGCCCAGAAAGAACTCGACCGAGATTTTATAGGTATACGTATTCGGTAAAAAATTCAAAGTGATTGGTACAAAATTACGGCAGTTATCGTGTCCACAATAAACTGATATACATATACATACATAAATTATATATAACTTTTGAACTGACGGTGGTTTTGGGGCCTGGGGATGTGAAACGCGAAGATATGTCGAAATTTTCCGGAAGTCGAAACATGGTACCCATTGCAATAGTTAGCTTTCTAACGAAATCTACCTCTGGTTGGTTCCTCAGTTTAGGGGCTGCGACAACGCGGTCATCTAACCCCGTGTACTTTGGGTGAGTGTAGAATCTGTCTGATACACGGTGTGAATTGTAATGGCTGTATTAGTCTTAATTCATGTAAGTACTGCAGACGGTCAATTTCAAGCAGTAGTTCCTAATGTTGCTACCAGGTACAACCGTCAACGACACCTAGCTGTGAACTTGGCTACTAGATGCCACCCCAACCATCAACTCGCAACGAACGTTGGAACTTCCCCTCCAAAGGAAAGCATACTGAGGGATTCTAGTGCTCTTAGAAAATCCGACGACTTCGGCCGGCTTTGAAACCGCGACATTGGGCATAGACATTCAGCATGCTACCAGTTACGTCACCGAAGCCGCTTCCCACTTTATCAGGCGGCTTTGGTGGCGTAGTCGGTAACATGCTGAGCTTCTATGCCCAAGATACCGGGTTCAAACCCGGCCGAAGCCGTCGGATTTTTTAAGAGCGTTAAATATCCCTCAGTATGCCTTCCTTCGGAGGGGAAGTAAAGCCGGCGGTCCCATGTCATAGATTTATGGCATGTTAAAGATCCTTCCACTAATTGCACCTGTGTGAAGCTAAATTGGATAGGTTAAGAATGTATACAACGCTCTTAGGTTTCTATGTTCGTTGCCAAGAGCCGACTGCGGCGGCGTCTAGTAGCTCAGTTCTGAACTTGGCCTCGTAGTCGTTGACAGTGGCGCTTGGCGGCAAAAGTAGGAACTATCTGAAAAATTGTTAGTTGCAGTACTTAAATTAACAAACAGATAACACACACTAATACAGTCATCACAATTAACACCGGTTATCAGACAGATTCTACACACACCCAAAGTACACGGGGCTACATGACCGCGTTGTCGCAGCCCCTAAACTTAAGAACCAACCAACCAACCACTTAATCAGATGGAAATACTGAATCTGATCTCGTGCAAGTGCGTTGTCATGGCAACGTCTGATGGTCCATGCCTCATCAATTTAGTAGTGTTGCCATGGCAACCACTGATAGCTCTTGGCATTTTCTTATAATTCCGAAATCATTTTTCTCGTCCCTTGGCGTAATGGTGGGTCATATCAAAAATTCTTTCAGACAAAAGTTTTAGGTAATTATTAGGGGAATATTGTCCATTTTGTACGGTTTTGATATTGTGCCTATTAAGAGAGATATGATTAATGTTTCCCGAAAAACCCACTTTTTTCCACCCCTTTGGTCAATGGTTGGTGCTATCAAAAATCTTATTTGACATAAATATTTGGCACTTATCCGACACATATTATGAACTTTGAATGGATTCGATATTGCACGTATTAAGAGAGTTATAGCGAAATTTCACTTTTTCGAAAAAAAGCCCCCCATTTTCACCCCCTTCGACCGATTTAGCCCAGTAACGAACTCGACCGAGATTTTATAGGTATACATCTTCGGTAAAAAATTCGAAGTAATTGGTGCAAAATTACGGCAGTTATCGTGTCCACAAGAAACTGATATACATATATATATATACATATATATATACATAAATTATATATAAACTTTTGAACTGACGGTGGTTTTGGGGTCTGGGGGATGTGAAACGCGAAGATATGTCGAAATTTTCCGGAAGTCGAAACATGGGACCCATTGCAATAGTTAGCTTTCTAATGAAATCTACCTAACAACAGGGTTCGGAAAGTTGGACGGTCGTTCATCTACAAAGCCAGCCACATGCTTTGAAAGCGTGGGGATGACAATTGGTTGTGTGTAAAAGACTGAACTTTCAAGATGTTGTTACGTAGGTGAATATTGAACTCTAGACCATGTAACAGCACACTATCGTTGAAAGTTCGAATGACATTCTTCCATATCAGAAATCCAAATAGGCTACATCCAGCCAGGGGTTGAATTATACCTGTGGTTCCTTTTGGTACAATCTTGACATCAATGTCCTTGTCATTTGGTTTAGCTGCAAGTATAGCATCTTCTGTTTGTCCAGTCCATGAATCTAAAACCAGTACACTAAAATCGGGGACTAACGGAAAATACACATTTAGGAGCCACCCTTGAAATAAATGTTGAGTTAATTTACCCGACTTGGAAGCGAATACATATAAATTAGGTGCAGTAAACAAGGTGTCCTTAACTCTTGGTCCAAAGACTCCGTTCTTTTCCTGTAATACCACAAGTAGAACGGGAAGCAGACGACTGTCCGCGGAGATTATTGGTTGGACGGTGTAACTATGTGTTAATGAATTTAGGGATTGTGCTTCAGCAAATATACGCTTGTAACCTTTGCTGTGAAGAGTTCGTCCAGAGTGAAATTCCATGTTGAACCCACTTTGGTCTGTATTAAAGACATACATTGGACTATTGGTTTCAATGGCTTCGGCAACATCTCCAACAAAGGTTGTCGCACTTGCAAGTAGGTCAGCATGATTTGTTGTATAATTATGTGACACGAATTTTGTCACTTTTCTTGACACAATACGGAAGATCTTTTAAAATGGGAGAGCCAAACTTTCGATGCCCGAAAGGTTTCATCACCTACTCTCCGTGCTGCCGCACGAGCCCATTTCCGGATATCACTGTCATGAACAACCTTTCTTCCCTCTCTGGCGCATTGAAACTTTTTAGCGGTTGCATCGAAAATTAATTTCAGTTTTTCTTTTTTCGTACCTCCGCGCTCAACATGTTTCTCCCATATGTCAAGGTCATTACGACACTTCAACTTCTTATAGCGGCGATGCACAGTTTGGAACTTCCGTTGTTTACCTCCTCGATTACGCCAAAATCAATAGCGGCTTTCTTATATTGCACACTTACATCACTATTGTCTGCCGCAGGTTCATCGTGCTCCCTGTCGTATTCTGCATCGTTGTCGGGGTCAAGCATAACCAAGCTATCTTCCGTTTTAACGGAAAAACTTGGGTCATCTATACGGTTTGCCATGAGACCTGTAACGAAGACGTCAAATTAGCCCCCAAAACACGGACCGAATTATAACCAATAAAGTACATGTTCTAAACGTGACAGTCGAGCCAACAACTCGTTTACGGTGTCTGCTCCGTTCCTTGTGCCGCGCTCTTACTAGCGCGCGCTCGATGTGCGGACGTTTCATACAATAAAAATGGTATTGAATATTAATTTGAGCCGATGCGGTTTCCTGTCCTGTTTGGTACATTTCCTCAGCTATTCGTCTCCTGAGTTTCATCCCGATCGGAGTGTAGTAGCGCGAAGACTTCCCTTGTTAGTGGTGAACATTGGAACTTTGATAGAGCATTCCAACGAAATCTAACCTAGATATTAGCTTCACACAAGTTTAGTCTGTGGAAGGATCTTTTACATGCTATAAATCTATGACATGGGACCGTCGGCTTTACTTCCCCTCCGAAGGAAGGCATACTGAAGGATTTTAACGCTCTTAAAATATCTGACGACTTCAGTCGGGTTTGAACCCGTTATCTTGGGCACAGCAATTCAGCATGCTACCAACTACGCCACCGAAGCCGCTAACATGAATACGACTAATTCGTCACAGAATGATCTTATCACTGTGAAATATGAAAAGAAAAACAAGATGTTCAGTAAAGAACATATAGCCTACTTTCACCTAAATGCATGGGTATTGTTATAACTCTTTGTCCTTTTCAAGGAGTATAATTGAATGTTGGTTGTAGTAGCTTGTTGAAATACAACGTGCTATAGGGATATTAAACATGAATATGAGGTGCCCTTTGCTAGTGCTATCTCTGTAAAAAAAAATCATTCAATTCGGTTCACCGTGTTTGAATTGATATGGGGAATGGATTTGCACACATACATGGCCGCTATTTGCAAACTATTGGGCTGATGACCTTGTAGTCAGTCATAAGATGCTTTCCACAAAAAGGCATGTTGAATCTGGTAGAGATCAAATTATTAGGATAGTCGTAATTTGATTTAAGCTTTTAACATTTGGGTGGCCGGCATTCCGTTTCCGTCAAGATGGCGGCGATATAAAACATGACACTGAGGTGTCCTTTGCTAGTGCTATCTCTGTACCAAATTTCGTTCAATTCGGTTTCACCGTGTTTGAATTGATAGGGGGAATCGATTTGCACACATACTTGGCCACCATCTGCAAACTATTGGGCTGATGATCTTGCAGTTTGGTCAGATTATGCTTCCCACATAAAGATATGTTGTTGCAAAATTTGGTAGAGACTAGATTATTAGGTTGGTCGCAATTACATTTTAGCTTTTAACATTTGGGTGGCCGCGATTACGTTTCCGTTAATGGCGGTGATATCAAACATGACACTGAGGTGCCCTTTGCTAGTGCTACCTCTGTACCAAATTTCGTTCCATTCGGTTTCACCGAGTTCGAATTGATAGGGGGAATCAATTTTCACACAAAGATGGCCACCATCCACAAAATATTAGGCTAATGACCTATTAGTTTGGTCAAAGGATGCTCCCTCCATAAAGGTATGTTGTTGCAAAATTTGGTAGAGATCGGATGATTTGGTTAGTCGTAATTTGGTTTAAGCTTTGAACATTTGTGTGGCCGCCATTACGTTTCCGTCAAGATGGCGGCGATATAAAACATGACACTGAGGTGTCCTTTGCTAGTGGTACTTTTGTACCAAATTTCGTTCAATTCGCGTTCACCGTGTTCGAATTGATAGGATGGGACAGACATTCAGAGTACACACACAGACACACACACAGACTCACACACACACACATACACACACACAGACAGTCACACTTTTTTCGCCCTGTGTTGATCGCATAAGTCTACTTTCAATTTTTGCAAAAATCGAAAGTAGACTAATACTTTCATTTTTTGCCAAAATCGAAAGTAGGCTAATGAACCTGTTCTTTAATCTAAACCTTCTGGTACATAAATCTATTTCTTCCTGTGGCAAATTACAGATGGCACGCATGTCAATTCCTAAAAAATGTATATAACCACGATATTCTACCCTTAAATGATAAAATGCGTGTATGTTCCCAAATTGTCGAAAAAGTGGATGGTTTTCATGATTGACTTATACTATTTTCATTCGATTGATGACCATCAATAAACACTGACGCGATTCCTATCGAAACGTGTAGCACTACTCGACCTATCGATGCTGTTATTCCATATAGATTATGAATGTTGAGATTAAACCATCCCAATCCCCCAGGCACCACCAGTTGCTACGGAAAAAGGGACAAAAAGATCTATACTAGCATGACTAATGAACTCGAAAACCACAATTGCTTTACTTTTACATTTATCCCCACTCTGTTATTTCACTCTTTTCTTGACGTCAGATATCCACGGCGATTGCTCTTTCCAGCTCCAATTAGTAAATTGCACAACGTTCCATCAATGACAAGCCTTTCAGAAACCGGAACTAAGCTTAGCACGTGACTTCATTTCCGTTTCTCTAAAAGTTCACAATAAAAGAAGGAAGAAGCAAGCAAAGAATAGTATTGGAAGAGAGAACTAATGTTGAGGATAGCTTTTAACATAATTAAAAGCCTTTCAATGTGCTTGAATAAAGAGAGAATTGATAATTGTTGTGAAATGAAGCGGACAATGATGACGTATTGTGAAGGAAGAGGGCTGTATAAAGTGCGGTGAACTAAATGGAGAGCAATTTAAGTTAATGAAAATAAGCTCATTGTTCTCTCGTATTTTGTGGTAGCGTGCGGCTCGTCGCCGACACCCAACATCCGGTCATGAAAAGAAAACTGATGTCTTCAACAAATTCAGTAAGAAGCTGTTTCTAGAAAAGGGTAGAAAATAAAAGTGGCAAGCTACTAGGTAATTTCTCTAAATGATAAATGCAATATTCTGGAAGTATTTCTAAGCGTTGTAACTGGACGCGCGTTACGGGGGAAGTTAGTTTGTCTTCTTCATTCATTTAGGAGTAAAATATATGAATTATGTAATCCACCCTGTCAATACTGTGAAATGATGTTTATAATATTTGAAACGTACATATTTCGATATAACAATGATATCTTCTTCAGACTTATTAATTTAACATTAATAATATACAAGAAATTCCGTGAAAAACTAGCCTATATAGCCTATTTTCATATATCCTACTAATGTAAATTGCCTCTATCAACAAATAAAATTTCAGTTTGAGATTTTAAAATTTCGCACAGCTGCCATCTTGTGATTATGATAACAATTGAAATAAATTAGATGCCAGTGGATTAACATTTGTGTAAGCATTTACCGTATAAAGGATCACTGCACTCGGATGGTTAAATCACGAGAAACGTCCATTTAAATATTTATACTTCGCGTTGCCGCCAAGTTGGATTTGTACTCACCAGGTTATTGAAAGTCCTATAGGTGAACTTATGTCCATAGCCTCTATGAACATAAAAAAAATCAGTTTGGTTGCTGTAAATGATTCGTAGATATTGAGAACTGTCTAAATATTTCGGATGGTCGCCATTTAGGATTGATCTTATATGTATAGGCCATAGATTTATGTACCATTAAATGAAAATTATTGCATAGCTTCATTATTCAAGCCTTCACTTCAATCGCACAAAAAATAAAAACTTAATTTTAAAATTTCGCACAGCCGCCATCTTGAGGTTGTGTAAACAATTGAACTAAATTAGATGCCAGTGCATTACTATATGTATAATCAATTACTGTACCACATTTCACTGCGCTCAGATGGTTAATTCGCGAGAAAAGTCTACTGAAATGTTTCAAATTCGCTTGGCCGCCATGTTCCTTTTGTAATTTACAGGTTTTTGAAAGTTACATAGATAAACTTCTAGTAGTGCCTTTTATCACTGTACATAATTTCAGGGTGATATCGGTAATAGCTTCGGAGATTTTGAATGCTGGTGAAATATTTCGCACAGCCGACATGTTGGATTAGTGCGATTTGAAGGGCACGGTCGAGGTCGGCCAAAATGGTGCAATGTCGTTACCGAGTTTCATTGAAATCGCTTGAGCCGTTTAGAAGTCATTAGGGGGGACACTCACACACCACAAATATGCACACACACACACACACACGGACAAAAAGCGATCTTATGAGCCTTTTTTTTTTTTCAGGAAATGAAAATAGGCTAAAACAAGAAGTGGATATTCTTACAAATTGAATTAAAATAAATGAAAAATTTTACTTAAAAATTAAATGTTGTTTACCCAAAGACTGTCATAAGAATTGTAACCAAATTGTATGAATCATTAGTAAGCAAGGGTGTTGTAATTGAGAATATATCAATAACTTTTGTAGCATTCTATGTTTTGCCTGTCACTTCTGATTAATTCGGCCAACATGTGCACTTATAATATATTTGGATGTTGGGTTCACAACTGCTCCATGCATTTTGGTACCCTCTAGAACAGCTGATCATCTCGATGCAGCGAAAGTGAGCCGGCAAGTGGAGTTGTTGACTTTGACAGATGTCAAGGTTATGAGGCTCAATAGCCGCATCAGATTTACGCTTTTCACCTCATTCCATAGCGGGTCCATTAGGAAGTGGCGTCTTTCTGTTGAGGTTATCCGAACAGCTACTACGGTAATAAGCAAGCTAAAAAGGAGTTTTCTTTATTCTTTTCTTTTTTTACCTTTCACCTGACTATCGCAACTCCATGTCATTAACAACATTTTTCTAGTGTTCAAAATTTAATTTTTATGTAAATATTTATGTAAAAAAGTGAACTAGATGAAGATCAGATGGGTAGATAGAGTTACAAATGAAGATTAAGACGAGTGGGTGAGGAGAGATGTTTCTGGCGACTGCTGATGAAGAGAAGATATAGGTGGGTAAGACACATACTACCAAGGAATAGTAAACTTAGTTTTGAAAGGTAGGGTCGAGGACAAGAACTGTAGGGGTAGACCAAGATTAGATATGAAAAATAGATTGCCTAGGAAGTAAGGTGTGGTATGTAGTGATGAAACGATTAGCTCAGGACAGGGAGGTATGGGCTGCATCAAACCAGTCAAAAGACTGAAGACTCAAACAACAAGAACAACAACAAGATTTAATTAAGAGGTGACCATGGCCTTAATTTAGGTACTATCCCAGCACTTGCCTAGAGTAGAAAGGGGAGGGGCTACAGAAAACCACTTCTAGGTAGTTTGAGGTGAGAATCGAACCCAGCCCCTCATCATCATCATTCTGCCTCATGAGACCCTGTGTATACCGTTCCAGCGCTCAGTCCAGAATTACAGTAGATGTCTTGGCAGAACTAGGAATCCAACCCGGACTTCGGTGGTGACAGTCAGGAAAGCTAGAGTGGTCAAGGAAGAGTTTAAAATTGGTCGTCAGGCAACTATTAGACACACACACGGATAAAAGTGATCCCATGAGATAAGCATCTCTTTCGAAATGAAATTAAATGAAAACGAGCCACGTAGAAACAGTTCCCCTTTGTAGAAGAAGGAACGGAGGGAGTAATCGAAGGTTGTGATTATTTTGACAAAAGTGTGCTAGTCTCCCTCTATCTGTATTCTTGACGGCGTGTCCGCAAGTAGCGCGGGTTGTTGGGATTCAGCAGACGGGACCCTTCTTCTCTCTCAATCTTCGTCCTGAAGCACGCGGTACAGTCACTCGAAATGTAACATTCACTACACAGTTTTCCATCTTCTCCTATGTAATTGTTGGTCCATGATAGACATTTAAGAGGGCTACTCAGATATTAGAAACCATTTTTCAGTTGGTGTTACTTATTTTAGTGTTGCAACATTGTAGCCATTGTATTCAAGCGACTTCAGTGGCGTAGATGGTACAGAGGTGTGCAAATTGTTAGAATCAAATAATGAATTGAAATCATTCACATTTTTTTGTTTATTCAAGATCATTTTATTGACCATCTGCTGGCATCTTTGGTAACCATACTTAGTAATGTTGTATCCCCCGTGGACTTGCACCTTTTCCCATAAGGAATTGTTTCTGGAAACTTTCAGAATTGAGTATTCCGAGCGATACCTGAGCTTGGCTCGTTTTATATTTTTACATTGACTTTGGAATGTACCCTCTAAGTCAGGTGATTTCAATCAATAGTTCAAGAATCTTTGAATAGTCCAAAAGCGGATCATCAGTAAAATGCTTGCCACGGTGGGTTAGTGGTTATCGTGTCGGCCTACCAACCCCAAGTTTGCAGGTTCGCTCCTGGTCGTAGTAAGTGATTTTTGAAAGGCGACAAAAATCACGATACGCATGCCATACGATGTTGGCATGTTAAAGTACCCATTTGAATTCAGTAGGCCGTGTTCATAATGGCAAAATTAATCTCGGTATTTTCCGCCAACGCAAGCGCTATAGTGTCAAGGAGCTTAGATATCGAACCTCCTTGACTCTGGTTGGTTGGTTGGTTCCTCAGTTTAGGGGCTGCGACAACGCGGTCATGTAGCCCCGTGTACTTTGGGTGTGTGTAGAATCTGTCTGATAACCGGTGTTAATTGTGATGACTGTATTAGTGTGAGTTATCTGTTTGTTAATTTAAGTACTGCAACTAACAATTTTTCAAATAGTTCCTACTTTTGCCGCCAAACGCCACCGTCAACGACTGCTAGGCCAAGTTCAGAACTAAGCTACTAGACGCCGCCGCAGTCGGCTCTTGGCAACGAACATAGAAACCTAAGAGCGTTGTTTACATTCTTAACCTATCCAATTTAGCTTCACACAGGTGCAATTAGTGGAAGGATCTTTAACATGCCATAAATCTATGACATGGGACCGGCGGCTTTACTTCCCCTCCGAAGGAAGGCATACTGAGGGATTTTTAACGCTCTTAAAAAATCCGACGGCTTCGGCCGGGTTTGAACCCGCTATCTTGGGAATAGAAGCTCAGCATGCTACCAATTAAAATTTGAAGATAAATATTCAAAGAATAGACTCACATACCGCTTCAAGGATAGATAAAATTTGGCATGCAAGTTGCCTTCTGGGCGTCAATTAACCCGGCACCGAGGCCATACGATATTATTATTATTATTAGTCTATTATTATCAGTAAAATGACTGCAAAACCCTCAGCTCTAAATTCACAAGAAAAGTGGAGTGGCTGAGTTTCTATGCCCAAGATCGCCCGTTCAAACCCGGCCGAAGTTGTTGGATTTTTCAAGAACGTCAAAAATCCCTCAGTATGCCTTCCTTCGGAGGGGAAGTAAAGCCGGCGGTCCCATGTCATAGATTTATGACATGTTAATGAACCTTCCACTAATTACACCCGTGTGAAGCTAAATTAATATAGGTTAAACATTTGACTAACGTTCTTAGGTTCCTACGTTCGTCGTCAGGAGCCGACTGCGGTGGCATCTGGTAACTAATTTCTGAACTAGTTGGTCGTTGACGGTGGCGTTTGGTGGCAAAACAAGGAACTACAAGAAAAAATTCAATGTGTGCAGTCCTTACTTGAATTAAAACAGATAACACACACTAATAAGGCCATCACAATTAACACCGGTTATCACACAGATTCTACACACACCTAAAGTACACGGGGCCACATGACCAGGTTGTCGCAGCCCCTAAACTGAGGAACCAACCAACCAAGAAATAAACGTGTGGTTTTTAAAGTAGCAAAGATCCTCGGTTAGTGGAAATTCTAAAACATCATTTTGCTTTCAGTTTATTAAAAAAAATCATTGTTAAACATTGGAAGTAATGTCACCGCCTTCCAAACATATTTAGTACGTACATTAAGCCGTGAAAAGTATAAATGTTATTTTGGGAAACTGGCGTCGAGTCTAATAATGTGTACACCTCTGTAGCATGCTGAGCTTCTATGCCCAAGGTCGCGGGTTCAAACCCAGCCGAAGTCGACGGATCTTTCAAGAGCGTTAAAAGTACCTCAGTATGCCTTCCTTCGGAGGTGAAGTAAAGCACGATGGCCTACGTCATAGATTTTTGGCATGTAAAATAACCTTCCACTAACTACAATTGTGTGAAGCTAAAATTTATAGGTTAGATTTGATTAACTCTCTAATAAGTTCCAACGTTCGTTGCTAGGTGTCAGTGGCATCTGGTAGCCAAAGTTAGAACTAGCCTACTAGAAATTGAACTTGCTCATCATTCATTTCGTCTCATCCACACGCAACGGTTCTTGTAGTTCACCCCATGGGTGTCCGCATAGAAGCAGCTACAGACTCAGGCGAGCCGAACATATCCTCAGACACTCCCGGCACTAAAAGCCATACGCTAAATAAATCACCTCCTGGCACTATAAGGTTTTTTTTATACTTATTTATCGTATGGCTTTTAGTGCCGGGAGTGTCCGAGGATATGTTCGGCTCGCCTGAGTCTGTAGCTGCTTCCAGCGGACACCCTTATTAGAGTGAGATACAAGTTCCGTTCAATTTCAAGTAGTTCCAACTTTCGCTACCAGATATCAATGATAACTAGTGGTGAACGTTGGAACTTTGATAGAGCGTTCTGACGAAATTTAACCTAACAATTTAGCTTTACACAAGTTTAGTCTGTGAAAGGAGCTTTTACATGCCATAAATCTATGACATTGGACCGCCGGCTTTACTTCCCCTCCGAAGGAAGGAATACTGAAGGATTTTAACGCTCTTAAAAAACCGACGACTTCGGCCGGGTTTGAACCCGCTATCTTGGGCACAGCAGTTCAGCATGCTACCAACTACGCCACCGAAGCCGCTACTGTAAGGGTTAAAGGGGCTGAAGACTCTGCCAAATGCATAGTTGCCATATTTAGCGTCTTAAGCGAACTGAAAAACCATAAACTACGCTTCACAAATCAAATAATGAAGTAAATATTGCAAGATTTAAACAGCGAGTAGAACACGTGTGAACTGTTTGCACTGACGTCTATTGTAAAATAAGAGGTATATTGGCAACATTGCGGCCCAACTTCCAACTTCCAGTCAGACAAGAGACACTTGTAATGGGGGACAAATCATACACCAGCCGCTTATTCCCATGTGTCAGGCATTTCTTTCAGTGGTTTATCTATCTGGTGCCACGAAGATACTGACAGGTGGTTTTTAAATGGGCACAGTACCATACACTTAACGTGATAGAAGGACTGGATGCATTGACTAAATCTTCTGGGACCCTGTGAACCTGAAGTGATCTCCATATGAACTCATGTTGCAATCTGTCGAAAGCCTTTTCGAGATCCAGAAATGCCAGATGTACAGGTTGGTTCTTTTCTCTGTGTTTTTTTTATGAGTGGGCGTGCCGCATGGATTGCATCTGTTGTACCAACCCCTTTAACAAAAACACATTGGTTTGGAAAGATTTGGATCATGCAGCGTGTTCGGCTGTCAAGAATACGCTCAAAGATTTTCATTTTGTGGCAGAGCAGGCAAATTGGGCGGTAATTGGAACACTCACCAACATTTCCTTTACCTATCCAAATTGGTCACGACTGAACTATACTTCCCAAAGCGATCTGAGTTGTGTAATAATCTTTTGAATCGTTAACTTCTACCATAGCGAGCTTTTGGATTTATTGTGTTCTAGACTGTTTTGTTGGGAACCGTTACTATTCGAATTTCTTAATTAGGTAATGAGCTTTTCTAATTATTAGGTTAATCATTTCAACAAACACTAAAATATGCTTGTGGAGACTTAGCTGATTCCTGTATTAACATCCACTACGCAGTGGACTGACAAGATGATGGGATTCCTGATCCCGGTCCGTTTGTTCACCGTTTCCTATTGACTTCGGGATGGACACTCTCCCCTTACCCTTTCATGGACCCACATCCCTCCAAGTCCATTAATTCTCACAATTGAGGGCATTTCTTTGCCCTATATGTTTATTTATCCTTGTTCCCTTTTTTTCTTTGGCCCATTTCTTTTTCTAGTATGGTATATAAGTTAAAGGTTGTAGTAATTGTTATTAATCTCATTTTCATTATCACCCATATTATTTGGGGCAAATGTCCTAGATGTTTCGCCCTTTTACATGACAATCACCACTGTTCCTTAAACCACCCTCTGCAAAGCTAATGCGTTATAAACTATTTTTAATAACTGGTGCTATTTACGTAATGAGCTTTTCTAATTGGTTAGTTAGAATTAAATGTTGTCTTTTTTATATTGTTGTAATATTCGATCTAGATTAGTTGTATATAAACAATGTAGGGGCAGAGACACTGCTTGTGTGACGGGTTTCTCTGTTCAAACTCCGCTTCTGCTTACTGTACATGCATTATAATTTAATTAGTAAGTTGTGAAATAAATTAATAAATAAAAGAATAAATCTCTAGGTTTAAATCGTAGACTTTCACGACAGGTGTCTACTTTATCATCTAGGCTTACGTCGGGAAACAATCACCGGCACACGACGCGGCTCCATCTTGTAAGCCTAGATGATAGCATAAAACAAAGTCCCCGATTCTTGGATGTAACGGGTAATCGCGAGAACCTCTGGATGGGTTTTCATTCGGTTTTCACCATTCCGTAAAGGATTTCTCGAGGAAGGTTTCTGTAGAAAAACATTCATTTATGACCAAAGGAAGCAGAGCATTAACGATTTCAGTGAATAGAGTCGAAGAAAAATCTGCCGACCATGCGCCTTTTAACCGTATGCTGGGTAAACCGTTAACGATACAGGACGAAGTCGGGGTGAGTGCTAGTAAATAAATAAATAAATAAATGAATAAATATGGCTGATATTTTGGTTTTGTTTTCGTCACCAGATTTAATCATTGATTCTTTTTTTAAGATAAATATTGTTTTTATTATTTTGTGCGCTTTGCGGTAATAACAGTCTTGAGCAAGCAATAGTTAATTAATTAATTAATTAATAGGCCTACGTTTCATTCAGTCGGTCAACACGATTGTAATTGTAATTGGTGTTACGTTAATCCTGAAAAAATTACATAAAATTAATAAATGTTATTTTTTTCTGGATTAGGGATACACCCATTAGCTTACAATTGGGTACAATCGTGTTGACCGACTGAAAAACAATTAATTCCGATAAATAAGGCAATACTGAACAAGTGAAAGACTAAATAGCCCATTTTCATATATCCTACTGGTCATACGTAGGACACGAGAATTGAAAACCTATTATTAAAACATTGCACAGCCACCATTTTTAAGTTCTCATAAAATTGCATTGAATTAGACATCAGTACATTAAGGGTTGTATGAAGATATACCGATGCTAAGTTTTACAGCGCTTGGATGAGAAGTCACGAGAAAAATCCATTTAATTATTTACTGTGTATTTGTTACTGCTGCGGAGATGAAATAGCCTATGCCAGTGAAATATTTCACGCTGCCACCATGTTGGATTGGTGAAACGTATTAAAATTTGAAAGGCACGGTCGAGGTCGGGCAAGTTAGGTAGTAGTATGTACTTACGGAGTTTCATTACTGAACTCGCTTCAGCCGTTTAGATTTTTATAGGGGGCCACACACATACACATACGCACACACGGACAAAAGGTGATCTCATAAGCCTTTTTTTGTTCATATATGAAAATAAACTAAAAGTGGCTTCCAACACGTCATTAATATATAAGTAATTTAAATAAAACTATATAACTAATGAAATAAATACAACGTAGGCTATATGGGAATTTCTAACGTGAAATCCGAGGTCTTGTAGCTTATGATTGCGAGGTTAAATTGTATTTCGTCGTTGGTTTGTAAGTTTGACGGTAATGGGTGAACAGCACCCACCCTGGCCTCTCCATCTTATGTTTTCCTTTCCCGTTATGTCTGATGATCTATCGGCGATGTGTAGTGAGTGTACTTGCCACCAGTCCGCAACAATCAGTCGGTATAATTGAGTTACCAAAGAAGTGACAACCAATAGAACAGTTTAAATAACCCCGGGGCTAGAAAGAGACAAGAAATACATAAAAAAGAAAAGAAACTTTGAAACGAAATGAAGAGGCTCTTGATTGGCCGCCATTTTGTTAGACTCGCAACCTTTCCTTTTTTCTTTTCAGTTTGTGCAATAGCGCGGCACTAAATTGCGGCTAATATTGCGGATTGTGGGGAATTAGGGGAGGGGGAGCCGCCTGGCGGAGTGTGCGATTGACTGCGATGTAAACGGAATCGGAAGTTCACCCCCGATCCTCACCCCCTACCACCCCCTTCGAGACGGAACACGATCCGACAAGATGTTCTCCTTCCTCCAGGCACACTCAAGACTCTCTCGACGTGAGGATGAGGGGAGCTTCTTTCTTCGAGACACAGTCAACAGATCGGGACCCGCGCCGCGATGCCACTATACAGGGTGTCAAGTCATTCAGGCTGGGAACATAAAGTGGAAAACTTGACTTGGTAAAATAAAGGTTGGTTCTCAAGTTTAGGGGCTGTGTGTAGAATCTGTCTGATAACTGGTGTTAATTGTGATGACTTTGTTAGTGTGTGTTATCTGTTTTTTAATTTAAGTACAGACTGCAACTTAGAATTTTTCAAAAAGTTCCTACTTTTGCCGCCAAGCGCCACCGACAGTGACTACTAGGCCAAGTTTAGAAAATAGCTACTAGACGCCACCGCAGTCGGCTCTTGGAAACGAACGTAGAAACCTACGAGCGTTGTTTACATTCTTAACCTATCCAATTTAGCTTCACACAGGTGTAATTAGTGGAAGGTCAGCAGTGTGTTTTGGCCGGTTCTAATGCCACCTCCACCTCCCCACCTCACAAGATGGTGGCGGCGCGATATCTCTCAAACGCATGGTCGGATTTTGACGAATGAGGTGTCATTGAACTCGGGCTGATACCCACTTTCCAACAGACAACATATTTCCACCCCAAAATAAGCCCTACCCTACTAGGGGGTGAAATTGTAATATTTTAGAAAATCTCTCATTCCAAGTACAACATGTGAGAGTTTGATTGCCAATATGGAATTAAACGTTGTTCTACTCAGGAGACATGTATACGGTGGAAAGCCACTATGAATTAACATGCTTGTTTTTTTTACGCATGCCCACTCATGGCTTTTGTAAGAGGGTGGGGGAGCGGGTCCCTGTGGACGGGTTATTGTTGACGGGTCATTGTTGGCGGGTCATTGTTGACAGGTCATTGTTGGCGGGTCATTGTTGACAGGTCATTGATGACAGGTAGTTGTGGACGAGTCCTTGAGGACAAGTCCTTGTTGACAGGACCTTGTGGACGAGTCCTTGTGGACAGGTCCTTGTGGACGAGTCCTTGTGGACGAGTCCTTGTTGATGAGTCCCTTTGGACTGATCCCTTTGGACCGGGCCCTTTGGCCTGATCCCTATGGACTGACCCATGTATTTATTCAAATTATGATAAAGGGCCTAACTACATTTATGTGTAAAGCAGTGTGTTGAACTGACGTTGTTCGCCAGCCCTCACTACAACAATCTGATAACGATATGAAAGGAATTGATTAACCAGACATGAGTTAACTACCAACGAAACACTTTGCCGACTCTGCTTGATATTGACCAGTGAGTAGGGTTTTAGAAAAACTGTTTGATATTTTAGGGTTATTTGCAAAAAATGCTTTGACCTACTGAGCGACTATGTTTGCTAAACAAGACATTATACCAGAGACGATTAGGATTCTTATGTAGCTCAGACAAGGAAAGCATTTCTACAGAATGTGTTGACGTTGAATATAGATTTAGGTATTAGGAAGATATTTTGAAGGTCTTTGTCTGGAGAGTGACATACTATGAAAGTAAAAACTTAGACACTTGGTGTAGCAAGAAAGTGGTGAATTGAAGTGTTTGAAATGTGGTGTTACTCGTACAAGAGAATGATGAAGATTAGATGGGTAAATAGGGTTACAAACAAAGAGGTATTAAGACGAGTGGGGGAGAAGAGATGTTTCTGGCGACTGTTAATGAAGAAAAAAGATAGGTTGGTAGGACACATACTAAGACACCCAGGAATAGCAAACTTAGTTATGGAAGAAAGGTTCGAGGACAAGAACTGTAGGAGTAGACCAAAATATGTTAAACAGATAGCCTTGAATGTAGGGTGTGGTAGCTATATAGAGATGAAAGGATTAGCTCGGGACAGATAGGCGTTGAGATCTGCATCAAACCAGTCAAAAGACTAAAGACTCAAACAACAACATGTAAGTTCACCAAAATAATGTTGTGTAACGATAAATGTTAGTCAACGAACAGTAATGCATTTCTAAAACCCATTACACGATACCTAAGAGCATTTCTAAAATGATTTTAAAATGCCTTTAACCCTATATTAAACACTCAGTTCACAATACTCATAACTGCAATGTTATGGTAAAACAAAACAAAATCTATATTTCAAAACAAGCAAGTGGTTTAGTCAATGTATACTGGGAAAAGTTTTGTAAACACTCAAGTCCACAAGACTAACTAAATTTGTAACTGTCAGGTTGGCCGAGTGGTTAACGTGTTTGACTTAAGATCAAATTTCCTGTGTAAGGAAGCAAGGGCTCGAATCCCTTACCTGACATAACTATTGCCTTAACATGGCTTGGCCACACTGAATTATTATGATACTCGGTACACAAACCATAGATATAGTGTATTGTTTAAGGCCACTCTCTTTCTGAACATAGGCAGAGACTGTTGATGGATAACAATTGTATTAATAGTGGGACATGGCGATAGCAATTAAGAAAAACAGACAATACCCATACAATATTTTTATTAATTTCATTTTATAATAGTTACACACTGAATTCAACTCTCTATCCCTTTACCATTCTTCGATATAGATTTTTAAACACAACGCTTGTTGTAGATCCTTTTATAACTTTCTCCAGGTACTCTTGTTCTTAAAAACTGGGAAACCCGCAATGGTTTTATAGACATAAAACCCTCATCCTCTTTTTTTCATAATTATCATCATCATTATGAATATTATCATGAAAATTATTATAGTCATTGTCACCATCATTATTATCATTATCATTCTCAACATCACTAGAACTATCCAATTCCTCTTGTTTGTTTTCCACAGGGACCTCTTTTAGGGTCTGCGTTGCTTTTGATAATGTTAAGGGTTTTTTAAACTTTGACATCTGTCCTAACATGACTTTTTGAGGTGATGATAAATGCTTTTTAACAAACAATGCACTATCTTGAGCAGCAATATATTTTTCTTGGACTTGCTCTTTTACCATAGTAAGAGTATTTTGCGTATTTAAATGTGTATTAATTTCAGATTCACAATGATGTTCTTTTGAAGTAAGCATCGTTGGAGTCTTTTGTTTTAATCATTCCTCGACACTTTTTGGATCGTTGTTTTGAACATCGCCAAATAACAGTTCCATCTTTATTGGTTGTTTTTACAATATATATATATCCTTTATAGAAGACACATGGCTTACCATGACTGGTTGTTGAGACTTCCATATCAACTAATACATATGAATTAAATTTTAGTAAAGTCACACGAACAATCTTTAGATTACATGCGATTTACACACACACACACACATACACACTTTCCTAAATGTCAAGATTTATGGATGTCGTTTTCCACTAAGAGCTGCTTACTGCGTATGAAAAGGCTGGAGACTGGTAGGTGAGACAGTCTTTCACATTGTGAACACTGCAACAGGCAGTAGTCAACAGACAATATTCTTATACCCTAGTCAAGGTTAACAGGTACTTACAGTGTAAGACAAGGCCGTATACTCGTAGGTTAGACAGTATTTTTGTTTGTTTGTTGCTAAGGATCCCATATATACCCTAGACATATTAGTTCTGAACGCTTAGTGGTTAATTATATAAATTGAATTTAAGTACACAGCTTATACAAGCACGTTTTGCAGATGGGCGGGGTAAGAGGCTGGCAAAAAAAAGGAAATGTTTTAGTTTAATGAAACATCATGTCCTGGTAGGCGTGATTTATAGTAGGTGCAATTGATAGTAGGTGTAATTGATAGTAGACGTGATTAATAGTAGACGCAATTGATAGTAGGCGTGATTGATAGTAGGTGTGATTGATAGTAGGCGCAATTGATAGTATGCGTGATCTGTAGTAAGCGCAATTGATAGTAGATGCAATTGATAGCAGGCGTGATTGACAGTAGGCGCGATTGATAGTAGGCGCAATTTGACATGGGCGCGACTCAGATCATCTTTGATATCACAAAGTTACAGTGTCAATGTTAATACCAAGTACAAGGCAGAGAGGGGATATTTTAAGACTTAACCTCAGCTCACCTAACATAACCTAACTTTATCTAACCTAACTTTGTCCCGTGACATGTTCTACAAGTTTAGACTTGCTTTAAGACTGATTATGACGTCATGGATAGATGGGAGGGGTGGGAGGCTGACAAAAAGGAAATGTTTTGGTTTAATGAAAAGTCATGTCCTAGTAGACGCGATTGGTAGTAGATGTAATTGATAGTAGGTGTGATTGATAGTAGACGCAATTGATAGTAGACGTGATTGATAGTAGGCGTGGTTTATAATAGGCGCATTTGATAGTAGGCGTTATTGACAGTAGGCGTGATTGATATGGGCGCGACTCAGATCACCTTTGATATCACAAAGTTACAGTGTCAATGTTTACACCAAGTACAAGGCAGAGAGGGGATATTTTAAGACTTGACCTCAGCTCACCTAACGTCCTAACTTTACCTAACCTAACTTTGCCATGTGACATGTTCTACAAATTTAGACTTGCTTTAAGACTGATTATGACGTCATAGATAGATGGGAGGGGTGGGAGGCTGACAAAAAGAAATGTTTTGGTTTAATGAAAAGTCGTGTCCTATTAGGTGCGATTAATAGTAGACGCAATTGATAGTAGGCGTGATTAATAGTAGACGCAATTGATAGTAGGCGTGATTGATAGTCGGCGTGATTGATAGTCGGCGTGATTGATAGTAGGAGCAATTTGACATGGGCGCAATTTATAGTAGCCACAATTGATCGTAGGCGCGATTGATAGTAGGCGCACAATTGATAGTAGGCAGGATTGATAGTAGGCGTGATTTATAGTAGACGCATTTGATAGTAGGTGTAATTGATAGTAGACGCGATTCATAGTAGGCGCAATTTATAGTAGATGCAATTGGTAGTAGACACAATTGATAGTAGGTGCAATTGATAGTAGGCGTGATTGATATGGGCACGACTCAGATCACCTTTGATATCACAAAGTTACAGTGTCAATGTTTACAGAAAGTACAAGGCAGAGAGGGGGTATTTTAAGACTTAACCTCAGCTCACCTAGCATAACCTAACTTAACCTAACCTAAATTTGTCACGTGACATGTTCTTCAAGTTTAGACTTGCTTTAAGACTGACTATGGCTATGACGTCACAGATTATGGGAGGGGTGTGAGGCTGACAAAAGAAAAGGAAATGTTTTGGTTTAATGAAAAGTCGTGTCCTAGTAGGTGCGATTAATGCTAGGCGCAATCGATAGTAGGCGTGATTGAGAGCAGACGTGATTGATAGTATGTGCAATTTGACATGGACGCGATTTATAATAGACGTAAATGATAGTAGGCGCGATTGATAGTAGGCGCAATTGATAGATGGCACAATTCATAGTAAGCGTGATTTATAGCTAAAGTGGGTGCAAATGTGGGTGCAAAAGTCAGTGCAAAAGTGGGTGCAAAAGTGAAAAGGAAGCTTGTAGTTTAACGTGACCGTTAATCTCGTGATCATAAGCCACGGGACCTCCGTTTTACGTGGAATCCGAACCACAGGACATGGCATTTCACATCGAAAATCTTACATGCATTGACCGGGAATCGAACCCGGGCCACCTTGGTGAGAGGCCTACAGCTTGACCGCTAATCCACCACGCCCCCTGCAAAAGTGAGTGCAAAAGAGAGTGCAAACGTGGGTGCAAAAGTGAGTGCAAAAGTGAGTGCAAAAGTGGGTGCAAAAGTGAGTGCAAAGGTGGGTGCAAAAGTGGGTGCAAAATCAGTGTAAAAGGGAGTGCAAAAGTGGGTGTAAAAGTGAGTGCATAAGTGGGTGCAAAAGTGGGAGCAAAAGTGGGTGCAAAAGTGGATGTAAATGTGGGTGTAAATGTGGGTGCAAATGTGGGTGCCGTTTATAGTAGGCATGAATTTTACTAGAATGTGATTTGAGTAAATGTAATTTCTGAACGCAAGTAGTGAATAGTCAGTTGGCTTTTGATCTATGCAAGCGTAAACATGTCACATACACTGGTGATGGATACTCAAGGCTTTAAGGTCAACGAAAACAAGTACAGTATATATTTAAAGAGGTGGCTAATATTGATTGCACTAAACGCGGTTACCATATCTTTTTTTCGGACTAGTGTTTTGACATTTGAAGAGTTTTTTTAAGCAGCAACGATGTTTTATCTGTCACAGTACATTGATGATCACTCACTCTTAAGACCTCACTATTTTTATTTTAGCTCACTTTGACACTGTTTTGAACGATGTTTTGAACAACGTCAAATAACAGTTCCATTTTTATTGGTTCGTTTTACAATATACGTATAATCTTTATAGTTTGCATATGGTTTACCATAACTATTCGTTGATACTTCCATATTAATTGTCAAGCATGAAATAATCTCCAATAAATTTCGCTCGATAATAGAAATAATAGTTTAAAGTGGGTGCAAAAGTGGGTGTAAAAGTGGGTGCAAAAGTGAGTGTAAAAGTGGGTGCAAAAGTGGGTGCAAAAGTGAGTGCAAAAGTGAATGTAAAAGTGGGTGCAAAAGTGGGTGCAGTTTATAGTAGGCACGATTTTTACTAGAATGTGATTTGAGTAAATGTAATTTCTAAACCCATGTAGTGAGTAGTCCCTTTGCACCCGTCCCTTTGACATAATTTGGATAAATGCATGGGCCAACCCATAGGGATCAGTCCAAAGGGACCGGTGCAAAGGGATTAGTCAAAAGGACCTGTCAACAGGGATCCGTCCATAGTGACCCGTCAGCAGGGGCCCGTCAAAAAAAGATTCCCTTCTAAAAGGACCCGTCCAAAGGGGCTAGTAAACAGGGACCAGTCCATAGGGGCAAATCAACAGGGGTCAATCAAAAGGGGTTATCGCCTCAAGGTCTGTCATACCCCTCTTTGATTATTGGTTTGCCTATCGACAAGCGCCGCTTGGAATACTTTTTAATCACCCCTCGTGGGTCGGCCGCCATCTTTAAAAAGGTCGTGGGAACATAGGTGTTTACCAGCAATCTTCGGCAAAAAGTCCAACAATACCTCATACAATGAATGCCCTAGTCTTATTGGTTCGCGAGATATTAACAAAAGTGCACTTAGGCCCTTTGTCGAAATTTCAAAAATAGATTCAGTGTTGTGCAATCAACAATAGCCCCCTGTTGAACTATATACTTGTTTTTGTTGACCATAAAGCCTTGAGTATCCATCATCAGTGTATGAGACACGTTTACGCTTGCATAGATCAAAACCAACTGACTACTCACTACTTGGGTTTAGAAATTACATTTACTCAAATCACATTCTAGTAAAAATCGTGCCTACTATAAACTGCACCCACTTTTGCACCCACTTTTACATTCACTTTTGCACTCACTTTTGCACCCACTTTTACACTCACTTCGCACCCACTTTTACACCCACTTTTGCACCCACTTTAAACTATTATTTCTATTATCGAGCGAAATTTATTCGAGAAAACTTCATGCTTGACAATTGATATGGAAGTATCAACGAATAGTTATGGTAAACCATTTGCATACTATAAAGGTTAAACGTATATTGTAAAACGAACCAATAAAAATGGAACTGTTATTTGACGTTGTTCAAAACATCGTTCAAAACAGTGTCAAAGTGAGCTAAAAGTAAAAACAAGATGTTCAGTGAAGAACATATAGCCTACTTTCTCCTAAATGTATGAGTATAGTTATAACTCGTTGTTATTATCAAAGAGTATAATAGAATCATTTCTTGGTTGAAGACCTTAGAAACTATTTACCTCTACCAAACACCACTACCTCGAAAATAACTGCTACCATCATTGAAGAAAGATAGATAAGAAGTATCTCAAGAATGTTATGGACCTGGAGACATAATCAACCGGACTGTCTGCGTGGCTCAGCGATAACGGTCTCGCTTGCTGGACCGTATGTTTCAGGTTCGTATCCTGGCGCAGTCAGCTGGCATTTGAGGGTGCACAAATGCGAGTCAGTAGATTTACTGGCACGTTAAAGATCCCCTTCGGGCCAAAATTCCGGCACCCCGGCGTATCTCAAAGCAGCAGTAGTTAAAAGTGACGTAAAACAAATAACATTATTATTATTGTTATTATTACATAATCGACCTGCAGTGGGCAACATCCAACTTTGAGTTGAGGCATGTCTTTACACGTCTGGTTGTGCTTGGCTTTCACAACCCTAATTGAATTAACAAATCTTTCCATGACCCTATAGAGACGTGTGTATAAAAACTATGTGGATATTTTCGATTGCTATTTGCCTGAAATAAAAGTATTAATAACCTAGCACCAGCGGCTAGAATTCAGTTACTATGTGAAATCGTTTTGTTCTTTACTTCAAATAACATTTTCAAATAACGCACAATAGGCTGTTACAAACCCTTTAAAATAAAAAGTAAAAATTTATCGTAGTATCATCTTGCCATTCTTCAAGTTCGATGCGCATAGAATGCCAATGGTATACGGTAATAATCAATGGAGTCCCACGTTGACCAGTCGTGACATCTAGTGGAGAAGTATCGAACAATATAACACTAACAGGGCGAGTGCATTCTAGTGGCCATAAGAAGAAACTTTTCAATAAAATCTTGATGTTAATAAGTAGGCCGGCGTGCAGTTACCTTTTTGGCTGCTCGGTGTCTCGAGCAAATCTGCTGGTGAATTATGTTTTAATTAAATATATATTTTCCACCGTTTTGTGCACAATATAACGCTTAATTTTAAAACGTCTGAATCATTACAAAACAATAAATATATAAAATTTCAAGCAAAAAAATTACTCTGATGGGGTTTGAACCACAGGCATATGAGTGACAGACCAACGCTTTACCACGGAGCCATTTGTGCCAACGAACATCGTACTATATAAAATGACTTACATATAACTTGTTAGCAAATAAAGATTTAGACTAAACGATTTCATCAGTGGAGTATATTATTTAGTTATAAAGCATTTTATACAAAGTTTATTTATTTTGTATCAGTACGCTATATTGCATGCAATACTCAAATTAGTGAAATATAAGTCAGGCACAAGATATCCGCAGCCATGTTGTCTTCTTACCGAGACGGCTCAGCTTTTTAAAATCACTTCTGCACTATAGTATTATAAAATAAACTTTTAATTTCGAACGTGCCTCTTCCTTTAGAACAGTTTAATCGATTCTAGGCTCGATAAACGGAACTGGTGGGTCCCATGATATGGATTATAAAGTTTGCATAATTTGCCCGGCCGCCATCCTGAAATAGTACGGCGGATGACATTGTAGTTTGGTCACAAGATGCGTCCTATATGAAGGTATGCTATTACCAAATTTGGTAGAGATCGGATAATTTGGTTAGTCGCTATTTGATTTTACGTTTTGAACGTTTGAGTGGCCGCCATTCAGTTTTGGTAAAGATGGCGGCGATATAAAACATGACACTGAGGTGCCCTTTGCTTGTTCTACCTCTGTACCAAATTTCGTTCAATTCGGTTTCACCGTGTTCGAATTGATAGGGGGGACAGACATTCAGAGTACACACACTCGCACACACACACACACACACACACACATACACACACAGACTCACTCACACACATACACACACACAGACAGACACACAATGTTTGGCCCTGTAGTGATCTCATAAGTCTACTTTCATTTTTTGCAAAAATCGAAAGTAGGCTAATAGTGAGGTCTTAAGTGTGAGTGATCATCAATGTAGAGTGACAGATAAAACATCGTTGCTGCTTTAAAAAAAACTCTTCAAATGTTAAAACACTAGTCCGAAAAGAAAGATATGGTAACCGCGTGTTGTGCAATCAATAATAGCCACCTCTTTAAATATATATTGTACTTGTTTTCGTTGACCTTAAAGCCTTGAGTATCCATCACCAGTGTATGTGACATGTTTACGCTTGCATAGATCAAAAACCAACTGACTATTCACTACTTGGGTTTAGAAATTACATTTACTAAAATCACATTCTAGTAAAATTCATGCCTACTATAAACGGCACCCACTTTTGCACCCACATTTTCATCCACTTTTTCACCCACTTTTGCACTCACTTTTACACCCACTTTTGCACTCACTTTTGCACCCACTTTTGCACCCTCTTTTGCACCCACTTTTGCACCCACATTTACATCCACTTTCGCACCCACTTTTGCACTTACTCTTACACCCACTTTTGCACTCCCTTTTGCACACCCTTTTGCACCCACTTTTGCACCCACTTTTGCACTGACTTTTTCACCCACTTTTGCACCCACGTTAGCTATAAATCACGCTTACTATGAATCGTGCCAACTATCAATTGCGCCTACTATCAATCGCGCCTACTATCAATTACGTCTATTATAAATCGCGTCCATGTCAAATTGCACTTACTATCAATCACGTTTGCTATCAATCATGCCTACTATCGATTGCGCCTAGCATTAATCGCGCCTACCATCAATTGCGCCTACTACCTATCGCACCTACTAGGACACGACTTTTCATTAAACCAAAACATTTCCTTTTCTTTTGTCAGCCTCTCACCCCTCCCATCAGTCTGTGACGTCATAGCCATAGTCAGTCTTAAAGCAAGTCTAAACTTGTAGAACATGTCACGTGACAAAGTTAGGTAAAGTTAGGTTATGCTAGGTGAGCTGAGGTTAAGTCTTAAAATACCCCCTCTCTGCCTTGTAATTTGTTTAAACAATGACACAGTAACTTTGTGATATTAAAGGTGATCTGAGTCGCGCCCATATCAATCACGCCTACTATCAATCACGCCTACTATCAATTGCACCTACTATCAATTGTGTCTACTACCAATTGCGTCTACTATAAATTTCGCCTACTATGAATCGCGTCTACTATCAATTACACCTACTATCAAATGCGTCTACTATAAATCACGCCTACTATCAATCGCGCCTACTATCAATTGCGGCTACTATAAATCGCGCCCATGTCTATTTACGCCTATCAATCGCACCTGCTATCATTTGCGTCTACTATAAATCGCGCCCATGTCAAATTGCTCCTACTATCAATCACGCCTACTAACAATCACGCCTACTATCAATTGCGTCTACTATTAATCACGCCTACTATCAATTGCGTCTACTACCAATCGCACCTACTAGGACATGACTTTTCATTAAACCAAAACATTTCCTTTTTTGACAGCCTCCCACCCCTCCCATCTATCTATGACGTCATAATCAGTCTTAAAGCATGTCTAAGTTTGTAGAACATGTCACGTGGCAAAGTTAGTTTAGGTAAAGTTAGGATGTTAGGTGTGCTGAGGTTAAGTCTTAAAATATCCCCTCTCTGCCTTGTACTTGGTGTAAACATTGACACTGGAAATTTGTGATATCAAAGGTGATCTGAGTCGCGCCCATATCAATCACGCCTACTATCAATCACGCCTAATATCAATTGCACCTACTATCAATTGTGTCTACTAGCAATTGCATCTTCTATAAATTGCGCCTACTATGAATCGCGTCTACTATCAATTACGCCTACTATCAAATGCGCCTACTATAAACCACGCCTGCTATCAATCACGTCTACCTTGTGCGCCTACTACCAATCGCGCCTGCTATCAATCGCGCCTACTATCAATTGCAGCTACTATAAATCACGCCCATGTCTAATTACACCTACTATCATTTGCGTCTACTATAAATCGCGCCCATGTCAAATTGCGCCTACTATCAATTGCGTCTACTATTAATCGCGCCTACTATCAATTACATCTACTACCAATCGCGTCTACTAGGACATGACTTTTCATTAAACCAAAACATTTCCTTTTTTGTCAGCCTCCCACCCCTCCCATCTATCTATGACGTCATAATCAGTCTTAAAGCAAGTCTAAACTTGTAGAACATGTCACGTGACAAAGTTAGGTTAGGTAAAGTTAGGTTATGTTAGGTGAGCTGAGGTTAAGTCTTAAAATATCCCCTCTCTGCCTTGTACTTGGTGTAAACATTGACACTGTAACTTTGTGATATCAAAGATGATCTGAGTCGCGCCCATGTCAAATTGCGCCTAATATCAATCGCGCCTACTATCAATCTCGCCTGCTATCAATTGCATCTACTACCAATTGCGCCTACTATGAATTGCGCTTACTACAAATCACGCATACTATCAATTGCGCCTACTATCAGTCACACCTACTATCAATCACGCTTACTATGAATTGCGTCTACTATTAATCACGTCTACTATCAATTACACCTACTATCAATTACGCCTACTATCAATTGCACCTACTATAAATCACGCCTACCAGGACATGATGTTTCATTAAACTAAAACATTTCCTTTTTTGCCAGCCTCTCACCCCTCCCATCTGCAAAACGTGCTTGAATAAGCTGTGTATTTAAATTCAATTTATATAACGCTTCGGTGGCGTAGTCGGTAGCATGCTGAACTGCTATGCCCAAGATAGCGGGTTCAAACCCGGCCGAAGACGTCGGATTTTTTATGAGCTTTAAAAATCCTTCAGTATGCCTTCCTTCGGAGGGGAAGTAAAGCCAGCGGTCCCATGTCATAGATTTATGGCATGTAAAAGATCCTTTCACAGACTAAACTTGTGTAAAGCAAAATTTGTTAGGTTAGATTTCGATAGAACGCTCTATCAAAGTTCCAACGTTCACAACTAGGTATCATTGATATCTGGTGGCGAAAGTTGGAACTACTTGAAATTGAACGGAACTTTTAGCTCACGCTTTAGGGTATCCGCTGGAAGCAGCTACAGACTCAGGCGAGCCGATCTTTTCCTCGGACACTCCCGACACTAAAAGCCATACGATAAATAAATAAATAAATAAATATATATATAATTAACCACTAAGTGTTCAGAACTAACAAGTCTAGGCTATATAAGGGATCCTTAGCAACAAACAAAAAAAAATACTGTCTAACCTACGAGTGTACGGCCTTGTCATACACAGTAAGTACCTGTTAACCTTGACTAGGGTATAAGAATATTGTCAGTTGACTGTTGCCTGTTATAGTGTTCACATCGTGAAAGATTGTCTCACCTACCAGTCTCCAGCCTTGTCCTTCGGAGTAAGCAGCTGTTAGTGGAAAGCAACATCCATAAATCTTGACATTTAGGAAAGTAAGTATGTGTGTGTGTGTGTGTGTGTGTGTGTGTGTAAATTGCTTGTAATCTTAAGATTGTTCATGTGACTTTACTAAAATATAATTCATATGTATTAGTTGATATGGAAGTCTCAACAACCAGTCATGGTAAGCCATGTGTCTTCTATAAAGGATATTCATATATTGTAAAAACAACCAATAAAGATGGAACTGTTATTTGGCGATGTTCAAAACAACGATCCAAAAAGTGTCGAGGAATGATTAAATCAAAAGACTCCAACGATGCTTACTTCAAAAAAACATCATTGTGAATCTCAAACTAATACACATTTAAATACGCAAAATACTCTAACCATGGTAAAAAAAAGCAAGTCCAAGAAAAATATATTGCTGCTCAAGATAGTGCATTGTTTGTTAAAAAGCATTTATCATCACCTCAAAAAGTCATGTTAGGACAGATGTTAACGTTTAAAAAAACCTTAACACTATCAAAAGCAACGCAGACTCTAAAAGAGGTCCCTGTGGTAAACAAACAAGGGGAATTGGATAGTTCTAGTGATGTTGAGAATGATACTGATGATAATGATGGTGACAATGTTTATAATAATTTTGATGATAATATTCATAATGATGATGATAATTATGAAAAAGAAGAGAATGAGGGTTTTATGTCTATAAAACCATTGCGGGTTCCCCAGTTTTTAAGAACAAGAGTACCTGGAGAAAGTTATAAAAGGATCTACAACAAGCGTTGTGTTTAAAAATCTATATCGAAGAATGGTAAAGGGATAGAGAGTTGAATTCAGTGTGTAACTATTATAAAATGAAATTAATGAGAATATTGTATGGATATTGTCTGTTTTTCTTAATTGCTATCCCCATGTCCCACTATTAATACAATTGTTAACCATCAACAGTCTCTGACTATGTTCAGAAAGGGAGTGGCCTTAAACAATACACTATACCTATGGTTTGTGTACCGAGTATCATAATAATTCAGTGTGGCCAAGCCATGTTAAGGCAATAGTTATGTCAGATAAGGGATTCGAACCCTTGTTTCCTTATACAGGAAATTTGATCCTAAGTCAAACACCTTAACCACTCGGCCAACCTGACAGTTACAAATTTAATTAGTCTTGTGGACTTGAGTGTTTACAAAACCTTTTTCCAGTATACATTGACTAAACCACTTGGTTGTTTTGAAATATAGATTTTGTTTTGTTTTACCATAACATTGCAGTTATGAGTATTGTGAACTGAGTGTTTAATATAGGGTTAAAAGCATTTTAAAATCATTTTAGAAAAGCTCTTAGGTATCGTGTTATGGGTTTTAGAAATGCATTACTGTTCGTTGACTAGCATTTATCGTTACACAACATTATTTTGGTGAACTTACATGTTGTTGTTTGAGTCTTTAGTCTTTTGACTGGTTTGATGCAGATCTCAACGCCTATCTGTCCCGAGCTAATCCTTTCATCTCTATATAGCTACCACACCCTACATTCAAGGCTATCTGTTTAACATATTCTTGTTCTACTCCTACAGTTCTTGTCCTCGAAACTTTCTTCCATAACTAAGTTTGTTATTCCTGGGTGTCTTAGTATGTGTCCTACCAACCTATCTCTTTTCTTCATTAGCAGTCGCCAGAAACATCTCTTCTCCCCCACTCGTCTTAATACCTCTTTGTTTGTCACCCTATTTACCCATCTAATCTTCATCATTCTCTTGTACGAGTAACACCACATTTCAAACACTTAAATTCACCACTTTCTTGCTACACCAATTGTCTAAGTTTTTACTTTCATAGTGTCACGCTCCAGACAAAGACCTTCAAAATGTCTTCCTAATACCTAAATCTACATTCAACGTCAACAGATTGTGTAGAAATGCTTTCCTTGTCTGAGCTACATAAGAATCCTAATCGTCTCTGGTATATTGTCTTGTTTAGCAAACATAGTCACTCAGTAGGTCAAAGCATTTTTTACATATAACCCAAAATAGCAAACAGTTTTTCTAAAACCCTACTCACTGGTCAATAACAAGCAGAGTCGCCAAAGTGTTTCGTTGGTAGTTAACTCATGTCTGGTTAATCAATTCCTTTCATATCGTTATCAGATTGTTGTAGTGAGGGCTGGCGAACAACGTCAGTTCAACACACTGCTTTACACATAAATGTAGTTAGGCCCTTAAGCAGAATTTGAATAAATACATGGGTCAGTCCATAGGGATCAGGCCAAAGGGACCGGTCCAAAGGGATAAGTCCAAAGGGACTCATCAACAAGGACTCGTCCACAAGGACTCGTCCACAAGGACCTGTCAACACGGACTTGTCCACAAGGACCTGTCATCAATGACCTGTCAACAATGACCCGCCAACAATAACCTATCAACAATGACTCGCCAACAATGACCCGTCAACAATAACCCGTCCACAGGGATCCGCTCCCCCACCCTCTTACAAAAGCCATGAGTGGGCATGCGTAAAAACAAAAAACAAACAATTTAATTCATAGTGGCTTTTCACCGTATACATGTCTCATGAGTAGAACAACGTTTAATTCCATATTAGCAATCAAACTCTTACATGTTGCACTTGGAAAGAGAGATTTTCAAAAAAATTACAATTTCAGCCCCTAGTAGGGTAGGGTTTATTTTGGGGTGGAAATATGATGTCCATTGGAAAGGGGGTATCAGCCCGAGTTCAATGACACCTCGTCCGTCAAAATCCAACCATGCGTTTGAGAGATATCGCGCCGCCACCATCTTGTGAGGTGGGGAGGTGGGGAGGTGGAAGTGGCATTAGAACCGGCCAAAACACACTACTAAGGTCCTTTAACATGCCATAAATCAATGACATGGGACCGCCGGCTTTACTTCCCCTCCGAAGGAAGGCATACTGAGGGATTTTTAACGCTCTTAAAAAAATCCGACGGCTTCGGCCAGGTTTGAACCCGCTATCTTGGGCTTAGAAGCTCAGCATGCTACCGACTACGCCACCGAAGCCGCCTGGTAAAATAAAGATTTTAGGATGACAAAAATATCGGGTGTGAGCAACTATGATGCGCGATGATATTTCAAAAGGAAGGAAGATTGTAGTTTTACGTGACCGTGAATCTTGTGATTATAGCCACGGGACCTCCATTTTACGTGGAATCCGAACCACAGTACATGGCATTTCACTTCGAAAATCTCACATGCATTGACCGGGAATCGAACCCAGACCGCCTTGGTGAGAGGCATACAGCTAGACCGCTGAGCCACCACGCCCCTGACGATATTTCAGCGTGACAATGTATTCTCGGACTGATTTGTTTAAGCTGTCGCTCTTGCGAAATTCAGCTTCGTATATTTTTAGACTACTTTCGATTTTTGCAAAAAATGAAAGTAGACTTATGAGATTTAGACAGGGCCAACAATTGTGTGTCTGTCTGTGTGTGTGGGTGGGTGGGTGTGTGTGAGAATCTGTGTGTGTGTGAGTGTGTGTACTCTGAATGTCTGTGCCCCCCCCCCCCTATCAATTCAAACACGGTGAAACCGAATTGAACGAAATTTGGTACAGAGGTAGAACAAGCAAAGGGCACCTCAGTGTCATGTTTTATATCGCCGCCATCTTTACCAGAACTGAATGGCGGCCACTCAAACGTTCAAAACCTAAAATCAAATAGCGACTAACCAAATTATCCGATCTCTACCAAATTTGGTAATAACATACCTTCATATAGAACGCGTCTTGTGACCAAACTACAAGGTCATCCGCCGTACCATTTCAGGATGGCGGCCGTGCGAATTATGCAAACTTTATAATCCGTATCATGGGACCCACCAGTTCCGATTATCGAGCCGAGAATCGATTTAACTGTTCTAAAGGAAGAGGCACGTTCGAAATTAAAAGTTTATTTTGTAATACTATTGTGCAGAAGTGATTTTAAAAATCTGAGCCGTCTCGGTAATAAGACAAGATGGCAGCGGATATCTTGTGCCTGACTTATATTTCACTAATTTGAGTATTGCATGCAATATAGCGTACTGATACAAAATAAATAAACTTTGTATGAAATGCTTTATAACTAAATAATATACTCCACTGATGAAATCGTTAGGTCTAAATCATTATTTGCTAACAAGTTCTATGTAAGTCATTTTATATAGATCAATGTTCGTTGTCACAAATGGCTCCGTGGTAAAGCGTTAGTCTGTCATTCATATGCCTATGGTTCAAACCCCATCAGATTTAGGTTGTTTGCTTGACATTTTACATATTTGTTGCTTTGTAATGACTCAGACGTTTTAAAATTAAGCGTTATATTGTGCATATAACGGTGCAAAACATATATTTAATTAAAACATAATTCGCCAGCAGATTTGCTCGAGACATCTAGCAGCCAAAAAGGTAACTGCACGCCGGCCAACTTATTTGTTATTAACTTCCAGATTGTATTGAAAAGTTTCTTCTTATGGCCGCTAGAATGCACTCGACCTGTTAGGATTATATTGTTCGATATTTCTCCACTAGATTTCACGACTGGTCTACATTGATAGTATACCATTGGCATTCTATGCGCATCGAATTTGAAGAACGACAAGAGGATACTATGATACATTTTTACTTCTTATTTTAAAGGGTTTGTAACAGCCTATTGTGCGTTATTTGAAAATGTTATTTGAAGTAAAGAACAAAACGATTTCACATACTAACTGAATTCTAGCCGCTGGTGCTAGGTTATTAATACTTTTATTTCAGGCAAATAGCAATCGAAAATATCCACATAGTTAGTATACACACGTCTCTGTAGGGACATGGAAAGATTTGTTAATTCAATTAGGGTTGTGAAAGCCATGCACAACCAGACGTGTAAAGACATGCCTCAACTCAAAGTTGGATGTTGCCCACGGCAGGACGATTATGTAATAATAACAATAATAATAATGTTATTTGTTTTACGACCCTTTTAACTACTGTTGCTTTTAGATACGCCGGGGTTCGGAATTTCGGCCCGAAGGGGATCATTAACGTGCTAGTAAATCTACTGACACGGCTCCCTCGCATTTGTGCACCCTCAAATGCCAGCTGACTGCGTCAGGATACGAACCTGCAACCTAGGGCCCAGCAAGCGAGAACGTTACCGCTGAGGCACGCAGCCAGTCCGGTCGATTATGTCTCCAGATCCATAACATTCTTGAGATACTTCTTATCTATCTTTCTTCAATGATGGTAGTAGTTTTTTTTTTTCTAGGTTGTGGCGTTTGGTAGAGGTAAATAGTTTCTAAGGTCTTCAACCAAGAAATGATTCTATTATACTCTTTGATAATAACGAGTTATAACTATACTCATACATTTAGGAGAAAGTAGGCTATATGTTTTTTACCGAACATCTTGTTTAATTATGTATTTTTCGGAATGGAAAGTTCACAGGCGAAATGAAGAAGGACGAGTTGCACTTCCAGGGAAACTCCAAACACAACCACTGTTCTCTGAAGTTTTAATTCAACACGACTCGACACATTGCTGCTGACTGTATCTGGGGTAATAGGCTCGCCCGCTAGCTAGGTTGTAACTGGGTTGATAGACTCACCCCTAGCCAGCTCGAAAACTGTCGCGTCAGTATTTGAATGGAGATTGTTGGAAGAAATAGTAACATAAGAACATTTATAATGGGCGGTGTATTGAAGATAGATACTATTTTGTAGAACTTTTAATGCTAAACAATTCTTGCACTCATAATATACAGTTATTTTTAACGGTTTTCCCAGCATAAGCTTAAAAAGCGCACGGACGCCATGCGTTTTTTTCGACCTTTTCACTGAAATCGTTATTGCTCGACTTTCTTTGATCATAAATAAATTATTTTCTACAGAAATCTTTCTCCAGATAACCTTTACAGAATGGTGAAAACCGCATCAAAATCCATCCAGAGGTTCACCCGTGACATCCAAAAACTACAGTAGCGACACTTGAGCGCAGCAACAGAAGAGAGAGAGAGAGCGTTGCAGCAAAAGAGAGAGAAAACGATATCATCACCTTTCACTGTAACACTTTTTCACGAAAATCACAGTATTCCAACAATTTATTTGACGTTGTCACGTCAAAAAGAAAAGAAATAACATACCTTTACACACGAAACACAATTCGTGATCGAGGACAAATTTGAGTTCATGTAAGTTATTGTTTGAGCGAGTATCATCTGTCTTCGTCTTCTGTTGGCGAGGTTTGCGTTTCATTGAAGTAATATCATTTGTAGTGTTGATCGTTCAATGATTACAATGTCTTCATGTTGTTGCCGACTCTGAATCTTACTACTTTCTGCATTTTAATTTTACTATCCATTTTTGAACATTTTGTGTATTAACCAAAAGCCTCTTATGTGTTAGCGGCATGGTGACACACATTAAACTGCCGTATGTAGATCACTACGAGCGCTAGTGTTGACCCATTCATGGTCAAATCAAGAAGAAATATCTACTTCCGTTTTGAAAAATTCAAAAATCTGCTTGCCAAAAATTGAAGATAGGTTGGTTGGTTGGTTGGTTCCTTAGTTTAGGGGCTGCGACAACGCGGTCATGTTTCCCCGTGTAGTTTGGGTGTGTGCAGAATCTGTCTGATAACCGGTGTTAATTGTGATGACTATATAGTGTGTGTATCTGTTTTTCAATTCAAGTAAGGACTGCAACTTTGAATTTTTGAAATAGTTCCTACCTTTGCCTCCAAACGCCACCGTCGACGACTACTAGGCCTAGTTCAGAACTTAGCTACTAGACACCACCGCAGTCGGCTCTTGGCAACGAACGTAGCAACCTAAGAGCGTTGTTTACATTCTTAACCTATACAATTTAGCTTCACACAGGTGTAATTAGTGGATGGTTCTTTAACATGCCATAAATCTATGACATGGGGCCGCCGGCTTTACTTCCCCTCCGAAGAAGGGCATACTGAGGGATTTTTAGCGCTCTTAAAAAAACCGACGGCTTCGGCCGGGTTTGAACCCGCTATCTTGGGCATAGAAGCTCAGCATGCTACCTACTAAAATTTGAAGATAAATTTTCAAAGAATAGATTAAAACAATCAAACTTTTATTTACTTTAAATCTGTAGAACAAATTTCATTTAAAAAACAAGCGATTTGAGCGCGTTTATTTTGTCAAAATATAATTTAAGCCAGAAGTAATTTTCAAAAATGTGTAGTATGATAGTGCTTTTAAAACCAATTTTAAACTTTTGCGTGTCTTCTAGCTTTTCAACTTTTGACACAATCTTCAAAATACTGTAGCTTAACTTAACGTTTTTGCTAAACTGGACTGTAAGTGCTCTCTTAGTGGCATTTAAAAATATTTTCAACATTAAAACCGTAATCTTGAAAAGTTATCAACATTAACTGAATGGTTGTCAACCTTTTTGAGACCATAAGCAGCACCCTCAGGCCATACCAAGGACCCAGCACCATTTAATCGAGTGAAATTATTAGGGTTCGGGAGTTTAAGACCTAAAGAAGTACAAAATATGCAACCAAATATGCTCACAAAAGTAGCTAAATATGACATAAAACTATAAAATATGACCTAAAAAAATATGAAGTATGACATTAATTTTTGGGATAGGTAGGGTATCACTAACATACAGTAAACGTCTTAAGTGCCGAAACAATTTTCCAGTGTATTGGACATGTGATATTTTGATTTTTTTTTTAATGAACTATGTGTATTTTCAATGTATTTTATGCCCATAAGTGTTTATAATGTGTATATCTGGCTGATGAAAAACAACATCATTGTTCGAAACATACACCAGTACTAAACAGTGCTAATAATATTACAAGTATTGAAAATACGTAAATAAGAGTAAGTTATTCAGAGGAATTTAAATTCAATTTGCCGCACATTACAGTTTCACACACCTAACATTAAACTGTGTTTGTTCTCTCTGCGAGAAAACATGTGAGCGTTATCACCTTGCTTCCTGCATGAAGAGGAATAAGTCCTTGAAGGAAATTTGTACGAACTAATTATGTAGTTATAGGTCTTCTATTCTTTGCTTTGGCCATTGGCTGCAATAAATATATTGTTATTATTAAATGTTGCAAATTAACTACGGATTGTCAATACACATTTCATATTTTGTTGTTCTCGGAAAACATGCCAGTTAAAATATTAGTGAAATTTGTCATTATCTATTTTCAAGACTTGAAATTTACGGCTGTTGTGGCAAAGTGAGAAATGAAGATTGAGGGACTTTTAAAGAAGGAGAGCCATGAATATCAGGGCGGAAAGGGAAAGAGCCGAAAGGCAACGGAAAAAGGCGAAAAACCGGATCCAGCTCAGGAATCCCTAGGGATCGATAAATCTCGAACTCCCCAGCTGTGATCCCTTAAGGGTCTAGCATTATCCAAGGTGCACAAGAACTGGTGGCGATACACACACCCTGCCACCTTGAGCAGAAGACTGGAGGTACCTAAAAGAAAAACCCTCGAAGAATGAGGGATCAGGAAAAATGAGAGAAGATCCAATTAGGGCGGAAAAGGAGCCTGCGGAACGTGACGATAGTGTGCTTCCGCCTTTCAACAGGATGCCACTCCAGTAGATATATTTAGCTCAGAAGCAATTAGCAAACAAGGAAATTGTTTTTATCCATAATTGTTTCCAATTGAGATACACTGGTCAAAACAATTAGGGGAGCATTTGAGATATCTAGGTTCTGACGTATTGTCATTGGCAGAATGGCCTAAAATGGTTCGACGTCTTTGTGTTGGTTCTACGGAGTGGATACAACCACATTACGGCAACCGAGATAGTGGTAATAACAGAAAGTTGCTACAGAGGGGGTTCGTGGGGACGTATGTTTACTCTACCAAACGAATGACACAAGCAGTTGGGTTCAGATGGTGAAGTGAGCAGGTAGTGCAATGCAACAACAACGTGACTTACCCGAAGGAATTGCATGGAGAGCCATGGGAAGGTTGGAAGCAGGACAGACACAGAGGGAGGTGGCTGCAACTATTGGAGTGTCCCAAAGTGTAATTTCCAGGACCTGGACGCGATTTCAGACAACAGGAACCGTTAAAAGAAGGCCAGGCCAAGGTCGTCCACGGATAACATCAGCATGAGATGACCGTTATCTCCGGTTAACAGCCCGCCGAGACAGGAGGCTGAATGCAACTCAGCTGCAACGCAGCCTCCAGGCGGCAACAGGACGCGCAATATCAACACAAACTGTCCGAAATCGCATTCGGAAAAGTGGCCTCTACGCACGGAGGCCTATGGTGTGTGTCCCATTAAAACCACGCCACCGTTTAGCCCGCAGAAACTGGGCGGAGGAACATCAGGATTGGCGTCGTAACGAATGTCAACGGGTTCGGATCACAGATGAGTCAAGATTTTGTGTTCAGCCGGACAATCCTCGTTCCCTCGTCTGGAGAGAACGTGGAACTCGGAACAATCCCGCGTATGTGCAGGAAACAGCACCATGTTTTGGTGGTGGACGAATGGTGTGGGCAGGAGTCAGTATTGGCGGACGTACGGTTCTCTATGTCGTGCTGAATGTCGCTTTGACTGCTCAGAGGTATCGAGACGAGATCCTTCAACCGTTTGTTGTGCCCTACGCTGGTGCCATAGGTGATGGGTTCATTTTGGTGGACGATAACGCACGTCCCCACAGAGCTGCACTGTTGGACAACATGCTTGACGACGAGGGCATGGCCAGCTTGTTCGCCGGACTTAAACCCGATTGAGTATGTCTGGGATACACTTGGCAGACGCATTGCAGCCAGAACAGCGCCTCCCACAACGGTTGCCGAGCTGGATATTGCATTCATGGAAGAATGGCCAAATATCCCTCAAGAACTGATTGATAACCTCATACTGTCCATGCCACGCAGGTGTGCAACTGCCCTGGCCGTCCGAGGTGATCACACACAATATTAGAGGGCAACGAGAATGACTTTTTCAGTATTATGGTAGCCCCAGCCTCGCTCTAATTAAACGCTATGTAAACCTCCAGTAAAGAGTTGAGACAGCACAATATCGTACTGTAGCACACACAAATTACAATTGTAACCGAACTCTGAATAAAAGACGATACCATATGTATCTTGTGTATGATATCTCACCTGATCCCCTAATTGTTTTGACCAGTGTATAAAAGAAGCATTGGGATATCTTAATCCCCCTCTGTCTTGAAAATGTATTAAACTTAATAACGGGCTTGAACTTGCTGGAGCTGATATTTTTTAAAGTCAACCTTCGCAACTCTGCTGCCACTCCTACCAGAAACCGCTCTACTATTGCAATTGAATTGTAAGCTAGAGACGCCGATTTTCTGAAAACAAAGAGACTTCAATGCTAAAATATGCTTAATGTAAATGATAATGTTTTTATATGCTATATGCCCCACATTCTTACCATGAATAGAGCTTTTAAGAATTTGCGAGATATGTGCCGGAAGCTGAGGTGTTTCTGTAGCACTAGCTGGGTTATGCACCTCCGCGACCCTTTAGGCTTCAGAAACTAGGTCAAGGCGCCTGCTGGGACTGCATCTTCCCTTAGTTTCACATTACCACTTATAGAAGATGCGATAATTCCTGTGCGAAGAGTTGACTCGATGGTATGCATACATGATCTCACCTCGTGTCATTGGTACCTCCCTTATTTTTCAGGTGACTGAAGGGGAGTCGTAAAGGTCCAAATCGGTTAATTTTGATATTTTCACTCTTTTACAAATTAATAATATATGATTCATTCGGATTAATTTGGTATGTGTTTTATTATAATAGTCTAATATTTACTATTTTAATTCCTTTTTATATATATTACTGTAATCGTAATTTTTCTTTAAAAAATCTTGCAAGGTTTTATAAACAGCATATCTCAGGAACTATTTGGTCTATAAGGCTGTGGTTTGGCTAAAATTTGAAGAGAAATTCTGATACATCAGTTGGTTGTTCTGTTAATTCAATATGGCGTCGACTTTGAGCAGTTAGCTTGTGTTTGACAGGGGCGGCTGGGTCTGAGGGGCCAGTGGGCCAGGGCCCTCCTTACCATTAACCTACATTAGTAATTCATTTTTTAATCCTTAACGCTCGGAATACTAGCCGAGTTGTGCGCTCCTCACTATGAAAATGCACCAGCATGTTTGAATAACGCGCTACATATCTTGCCCCATAGTTCGCCTTGCTGCGGGCTACTCGGGGCCCAGGCTAGTAGTAGGTAATCTGTGGCCCAGGCCTTACCGGGCCCATGACTCCATTCAACTACAAGCAAGGACAGGTCTATTGCGCGTGCGCGCAGACGCTGTTCTAACGTCGGCTATGGGCCCAGAGATTGCGAGCCCACGGTTACAAGGACGAATAACAATAGGAGCAGTTGTATGGGCTCTGGAGAGAATGTTGGAATGCTGAACTGCTACGTTCAATTCGAACTTACAACATCTATGGCCATACTCTGCCCCTTACAATCCCATCCAATCCCATCTTCCGATGCGGTTTGAAATGATTCGCAAGACGACCACTAGATGGCAAACAGGGCACCACCCTGGTGTTATTACTTCCAAGGTTGCGTAAAACGAAAACGAATGGAATAATACTTTTAAATGGTGCAGTGACAAAATCATTCGTACCTAGTGTCAAGGATAGGTTAAAAAAAACTTCCCATTAACAGGACATGGTAAGCTAAATTCGTATTCCTTTCGTTTCAAAATAAAAGACAGTCCATTGTGTGCGTGTGGCAATGAAGAACAAACAGTTGATAATTTGTTATATACATGCGTGAAATTGGAAAAAGAAAGACAATTGCTTAAGGACAATATGGTAAATAAACACGGAAAATGGACGTTCGAAAAAATTAAGCTAATGAAGCATTATATAATTAATTTTATATTTTAATGTAATACATTTAGAAAAAATGTCAAGTACCGGTAGTTGAACCAGGGACGGATTTAGTGGTATGTGTTGAGGGGGGGAGGAGTGACACCGGGGGGTCTAGGGGGTATAAAAATACCGCCAGTTCAATAGGGGGGTCCGGGGGTCCTCCCCGGAAAATTTTAAAAATCTCATTTAAAAATGGCCTATTTTAACGTATTTTTGTTGTCAAATGCAAATTCTGATAATTCCATTTTGGCATTACACCAGTTTCGTTTTTCTTTTGACCGTGTTATAAAAGGGAAACCCTTAATTTATTCCTACATTATAGGCCTATTTATACAAATATAATAAGAGGTCGGCGAAGCCTCTTTTTCTTGACATCTTCCCAGCAACCATGGGCCTCAGTCTTTATGAAGGAGCGAAACTCCTCGCTAAAAAACAAGGATTATTCTTTAAAACACTGACACGTGAGGAATAATAATGCAAACTGTTTTGCAAAAAATTAATTATTTATAAAAACTGAAACACTGTGAAAGTAACATAAGTTACTAAATGAAACAAGTCACAACATACACTAAGCTTTGCCTTTCTTTTGGCGTTTACTTGAGAAAATCGGCCAATAACTTTTTTGTTTTCTAGGGGAATGTCCCTGTGTATGGACATTAGAGCTATGTCCGTTTAGCCTTTTTACGCCACATCTGGATCTTAGGTAGGTTTTTAATAAGCGGAGGCTAGAAAATGACTTTTCAACAATGGCGATGCTCACGGGAATGGTGAGAAGGATTTTCAAAAGAGATTTAATTAATGGAAACAGAACGGGATGACATAAAGCAAACACTTCCACTACTGATGATGGGATTTCATCTCCAATCTCGACATGCATATTCCATTTGGAAAACCACATCTTGTATTCAGCTTTCAATTTATTATGCAACTCATCCTCTTGTATCTCAAGGACATTAGAGTGATTTTTGGCGATCAGTCTTATGTCTTCATCGGCATTACTACCGGCAGAAGAAATAACCACATCCTGCCGAGCAACTATATTCGATGGAAGAAAGAACTTTAACTTGTATAGGTCAAGAACATCTTCAGAAAATCTTGATTTCAAATCTTCGATGACCCAGTTCAGTAATGGTATATAAAGATTTCCCCTGAAATATTCTTGTGCACAAGCCGATGGAGCATTTGCCCTATTTATTTGCCTCGCTGCTATTCTTGGCACTCTGATTTCTACGCCTAACTTATTGGCAATTGATTCTGTTGTTTTGAATACTAAATTAAAATCTTCTTCTGCAGTACTTCTTTTGCTAGTTAAAATAGATCTTACCAGGGGCGGCTCCTGAGGTGGTGCCCGTGTGCCATGGCACCACCAGTGTAATGAAGAGAGAATATGTGACTTTTCCCTCTCAAGAACAGTTTATATTACATTTACATTTTGAGGAAATTGTATGCATATTCTGCATTTACTTGAACGAGCGCGCAAACTGACATGCGTTCTGGTGGCGCTTTATTGAATTACTGAGCCAGAGCCAACCGGCACTACCTAAGAACATCAGACAGCATCAGACACTGTACTGCAATAAGGACTAGTTTGGCTTGAGTTTGTTTGTGTTGTGTTGAGACGCATATTACCCTGAGGTAGAGCCAACGGCCTCGTGACGCGGAGCTTCAATTCTATCCACGAGATAGCAGCACGTCACGGGTACAAGCATACATTACATACACGTTAGAACTGCTGAACTGCTTTATCTTTCAACCACTAGAGTACAGCATATGGCAGCACACCTCCAGTGGTACCAGCTTGACGATGTATCACTGTGTCTTGACTATGAAATAAATTCAAACCACAAAATAGTTTTAGTTCTTTATTGTTTGACATTTAGCAACTTTCTTAGGCTCATATTGATGACGGGGATTATTTGTTCTCTCTTTGTAATGTAAAAATTCGGAAGTTTTCAACGAGTTTTACTGTGTTTCGTTAATTTAATTTGGCGGCACAGTTTCACGTCCCAAGCGTAAACACAAATTCTCAAGTTTGACTGCAAATGTGTATGAATAGTGTCCGTCGTTAAATAGCTTTTGTGTTCATTTATATTAGATGCAGGGGATATCCTTTCCAATCAATCCGTATGTACGATAAGTAAGGTTGTCTTAGAGGTAGGTCATCGTGTTCATTTCATCTCACCTATTTATTTTGAGACAGCAACTGAAATTGCGACAAAGAGGCTGTGGTCACGTGTGTGTTAGCAATAGCCATGCTTATTTATTCCTATATAGACATGTTACTTAAACTTGCATAGCCTCATGCGGCATTGACCATATAAACACCGTTTCAATCTAATAAGTGTGCTTTTTGAATCGATACATGCAAGCTAGGTTCCTTAATAAAATTTGATTTGTTTCATGTTTGAAGATCGCATAGCTCGAGCGCAACGTACGAAGCCGTAGGAATCTCAATGAGCTCTGTGTCACCTTTCGGAAGTGTAACAATGAATAAAATAAGCGAGTTGTTACAATCTCCATTTAGCAATAGGACCGCTCTTATTAATTCAAATGAAGGTGTCGATCGAGGTTTTGGAACAAATATTTTTGATGAGTAGGCCTAGCATATGTTGTTTTCTTCATTTTTTTTTTCTGAGAGGTTTGTTCAATTATAATTCTTAAAAGTGGTTTTTATTTAAATGCATATGGATCAAAATATGTGTATGATAAAATATCGTATGGCCTCGGTGCCAGGTGCAAGCTTTGTTGTTTGACAACCAAAGGGCAGCTTGCTTGTCGAATTTTTGTTGTTCCTTGTAGGGACATGAAAGTCAAGGAGGTTAGATATCTAAGCTCCTTGACACTTTAGCGCTTTCTAGTAGAGAAAGGAGGAACTTTTGTTTTGGCGAAAAATCCCGAGATTAAAATATTTGTAGTAGTTACGCAATTTCTCGATTCACTTCAGCTGACACTTCAATTAAAAACGTCTTCTACAATAGCACAGTTAAATAATGTTAAACATATAACTTATTGCATAAAATATGCACTATCCGTACCTGCAACTTTGAATGATTTTATTGCAAATTTTGAATATGCTGGCACCACCAAGTGAAAAATCACCAGCCGCCACTGGATCTTACACTAAATAAGGCGTGAGATGCAGTCTGAACATCCATGTATTCTATCTGGAATAATAGGCTATGCTTATGTTGTGAGTCAAAACTAGAACTTCGTTAAGACTGCACATTGATACCATTTTTATTTTAATTATCGGTATCGAAGAACAGTAAAATATTATTTTTGTGATATTTTATTAATGGAAGTTTTCTATTAAATATATTACTGTACGTCTGGTGCCTAGGGACCTCCCCCCCCCCCCCTTAAATCCGCCCCTGAGTTGAACAGATTCTTAATATTGGTGTAGTTTATAAAAACAATAAGTTAATAGATTTAGACAGTTCCTTGAACAATAGGCTATATCACCAAACAAATAGCCATAGAACAATAATGAATACCGGTAATACATAAGTAAATGCATGTTATTAAAATTGTAAATATTTTGTAAACATAGCATGTAGTATTACTTTCATTGTAATGGAACATGCTGTTAAAAATAAATAAATAAATAAATAAATAAATAAATAAAAAGGTTACGTAAAGAGGTCTCTTTTGGAATTCTGTGACAAGTGTTACCAATTAAATAATATTGTTTTTCACCTAGGCCTAGATTTTTTGACAAATGTCTTAGTGTTAGGCTATTATAAATTTGGGATTAAATAGCGATTTAGAGGGCCATTTAAATTATATTAAATTTAGAACATAACATTTTCCCCAATGAGACAAAATTTAATGGATATTGGCAAACGCCTAGAATGCTAGCGAGTAATATTTACTGTGCGTTGTAATTTATTTTGTGTGCCCTCCCAAGCTCTAAGACCACCAGCCACCGCTGGTGTTTGAATGTAAACAAGTGGTAATATCTTTGATTTATTTCTATTTTTGTATATTGTGATCCTCATTTTGTGTTTTTTCACATTGACAAAGCCTAAAGGTGTGTTTAAAAAGAGAAAGAACAAAGGCGATCAGCATTATAGAACATATCCATGGATACAGCATGATGTAGATGCTGAACAAGGTGAAAATGTTATGTTGAACAATCCTAGTGAAAATGTTCAATCTCCACCCAGTGCTTCTAAAAGGAAACTGCATAATATAGGAGAAAAGTATATTGACATCAATGAAGATGAAACAATTATTAACATATTAATTAGTTGTAATATTTTGAATTCAGTTTTGAGTGACACTGTTAGTTGTAATATTTGTGGGGGGAAAGTGAAACTCTGTGAAAATGCTTCAAAACGAAATGGACTGGTAACTAATCTTACAATGAACTGCACCAATTGTAAAAGCATGAAGAGTTTTTATACATCAGAGAAAACAGAGAAAACCCAGCTGTTTGAAAAATAATTTGAGGTTATTTTAAGCACTGAGATGTATAGGAAAGGATTTCTCAGCTGGCAAAGTGTTGTGTGGTATGCTAAACTTCCCAACCCACCAACTAATGTTATTCGTTACACATCAGTGGTAGGGAAAAGTGTAAAGAAGATTGCTGAAGGCTCAATGAAGGTTGCTACAAGTGAATCTGTAGTAGAAAATGATAACAGTACTGACTTAGCTATATCTTACGATGGGTCTTGGCAAAGGAGGGGCTTTCAGTCGAAAAATTCCTGTGCTTCTGCTATTGGCATTGACAATGGTAAAGTTCTAGATGTAGTGCCTATGACCAAATACTGTCAGGGTTGTGTTCAAGCTGGCAAAGACAATACAAAGATATTGAAACACAAGGAATCATGCACTAAGAACTACGAAGGAACAAGTGGGGGCATGGAAGTTACTTCTGCACTAAAAATATTTCAGCGTTCTGAAGAAGAGCGGGGTGTTCGCTATGTGCAATTATTTGGAGATGGTGACTCCAAAACTCATAAGACAGTGTCAGAGAGCATGCCTTATGGTGATTTGACAATTACAAAATTAGAATGTAGTCTATCAAACACGTTCAAAAGAGGGAGGGTAGACGTTTGAGGAACTTGCGACAACAGCTTGGCAAAACCATTCAATCCGATGGTTTGACCATCAAGCGTCGACTGACAGACAAAACCATTGATGAGCTCACAAGCTATTATGGCATGGCTATCAGGAGCAACTCAGATAATTTGGATGGCATGAAGAAATCAGTTTGGGCTATTTATTTTCATAAAGTCTCCACAGATTCTGAGCCGATTCACAACTTTTGTTCCCAGTACTGGTGTAAATACTTGAAGGCCAAAGAAGCTGGTACATTGGGTACATTTACACACAAAAATGCAATAGCAAAGGCTGTTATGCTTGCCATCAAGCCTATGTTTAAGGATCTAGCCCACCCAGAGTTACTAAAGAAGTGTTTGAAAGGAAAAACTCAAAACACAAATGAGTCTTTCAATAACATTGTATGATCTAGAATCCCCAAAAATGTATTGGTGGGTATGCCAACACTGCAGTTGGGTGTGTTTGATGCAGTTCTTACATCTAATGACGGACATACTGCAAGACTACAAGTATTGGAAGATCTTGGTTTGCCAGCAGGTTTCAATACTATAAACAGTGTCAGGGCGTTGGACAGAGAGCGAATTATGAAGGCGGAAATTGCTGCAACAAACATGACCTAACAAGCCAGATCCAAAAGAAGGAGAGAAGCAGTTGGTGATAATGATGGAGATGATGATGATTACCAACCAGGAGGATTTTGAAGTGAATAATTTATGATGTCTGCTAGTTTATATGGAATTCTTACTTTAAGATCGATTTTCTCAAAATTACATTTTTCCAAATAAATGTCCCGTTTTCTCAGGAACTACTGGTGGTATCCCCATAATTATTTTTCTATATAATGTATATTGCACACTGCTACTGTGGATCCTCGAAGATTCAAATTGCTCAAGTGGATAGGTTTAAAAAATCTCCATATATTTAATGAAAAATTTAGAGGTTCAATGAAAAAAAAATATTTTAAAAATTATATTAAAGTTTTCCATATGAATGAGGATCAGTGCACTGAGGAAGAACCAATAAACAGTCTGTAAAAAGTATACATTGATATATCTAATAGATGCTGAGAAAACGGGGCATTTATATTGTCATTTTAACATTGGCAATGTAGGGCTTTACGACTCCCAGGAAGAGCACTTCTACTTCGTCACTTGGGAGATTCCGCGTAATCACGCAATGGAAATCGTTTGCAGGACACGGTTGATGACAGGCCCTTGAATAGTACAGTATGCGTTATAATTTATTAGCCAGTTTATGTTCGATTCCAATTCCATTTTCCTCAATACCACTAATGTCGAGAAAGAGTCTAACTTCTTGTCATACAATAGTTCATACTTTATAGGCCACTTCATCAATGTTTAATGAACCAACCTTCTCATCATCGTGAGTCAGCGACTGTTCTTCAGTTGTCTACCTAGCTTTTGCAAGTGACGTGACATTCGCCTCTCCGTTCGTGTACTCAACGTAAGTTTTCAGGGTTCGTGGATGAGGAAGTTGTAAAATATTTATATCTCTCAGTATGCGGTTATTTATTAGAGAGCAATACACATATTTTGATTGTTGATTCATTGTATTTACACTTTCATTTCGTGACAGTTCGAATTTGAAGTAAGAAATTAGCTTTCAAGTCCCCCACGATCCGCTTCACTCATGAGCTTTGATATTTGAACATCGAATTTGACCTGACGTTTCAGTGAATATAAATTTTGTTTTAATGAAATTATCTTCCGGTTCAATGACTTGTAATTGCAGGTCTGCATTTTTCTTAATGCCCGACTTAATTCTACTTTTGTTGACTTCCCATGAGTTGGCTTGACTGTAGAACAATGCGTTCCTACAATAACACGTGGTTGATCATAGTTTTCCTCAATTCGTTCAACATAAGTGTTCCGTAGTATTTAAATTACCTGAACATTTTCTTTTATTGTTTATATGGCTGTCTTTATCTACACTTGCTCTTTTGCGTGTATATCTATTTATTTGTAAACTACTTGTTTATGTGTGGAGTAGCCCTCAAAAACTGTCAGAAATGCGTTCGGTTAGAGCGTTCTCTTTGCAGATCTTGAAATGCTTGAAATCTTTGAAATATTTCCTACAAATTGTAGAAGACGGTTTCGGAGTCCACAAATACCCTGGGTTTGCCCCCTCACGTGAAACAGATAGAACCCATTGTCCCCGTATATCATCGTTCAATGGAAATGTATGAAATGAAAGTCCATTGCTTTTAACTTGACGATATTTACAATACGGCACGCTACAATACAAACACAGCCATAACACTACTAATTACACATAAGTTACTATACAAAAAATATTCCCATATGCATGCCACATTTACACTATTTCACTGGAATAAAATTTGCCTTTAACTACGTCTTGCTCACAAAGACCACTTAGTACCCATCTCAATATCAGCCAAACGGCAGTTTACTGCCCTTAACAAAAGTGCATCTATGATACGACACACCTCACCAGTCTATTTTAAACACTTAAGGTTGAAACTCATGGACACCTTATTTACCCTCAAATACACGTAATGCAAAAGAATTGTAAGATAAAGAAGGAATATTGGACTTCTGTCATTCAGACCTGCGAATAGCCAAATCTATTTTATACAACAATTGCCACCGCGAACACACGAGAAATAAAATTCTAGTGCTAGTCTATGCTTAAATTGATGGAGTTAGGTTCCTCTAAAATAGCTCATCTGATACCAATAAATTGTATTCTTCAAACAACATAATCATTTTGTCATTGAACGGCGATCTGTGGATGCAATCTGATATTATTATGCAGCTCCTTTGCTCCCCGCGTGTCAATGCACTGAGCTGACGGCGTACTATGATTTCTCGACACAGCGAGCAGCACCGACCAGCCACGAACACAGTCGAAGCTTCACGAAACAATACACGACCTAACAGCTGGCTTCTCCCATCCGTGCGACCCTCAACGTAATAATAAATTAATAATAATAAAAGGGCGACCGAGCGGACCCTAATAACTACAGAGGTATATCACTTTTACCAATTATATACAAGGTATTATCTAAAGCGCTCTTAAACGTAGTTGAACAACAAACTGATGAATTGATTGGTGAATACCAGGCAGGCCTTAGGAAAGGTAGATTGTATTCGGAGCTGATTTGGAGCCTAAAGACGATGTTATGGATACGCCGCAGTAGGAGCACATTTTGTCACCTTCGTGGATTTTAAGAAGGCGTATGATTCTATTGACAGACAAACTGTTCTGGACACACTAGAAGAGCTCAGAGTAGATAGGAAGACCAGAGATTTAATCTGCCAGACTCTCAATGACACAACATCTCAAGTGAAGTTTCTAGGTGAACTATCAGAGCATTTCGAAGTACATACAGGAGTTCTACAAGGTGACGGCCTCTCCTCACAGCTTTTTAACTTAGTGTTAGACAAAGTCATCAGGGAGTTGGGAAACAACATCAAAGGCAAAAGCATTGGTACTCTGGGACAGAAAATCAAAGTAAAATGCCTAGCTTTTGCTGATGATCTAGCTATCTTTACCAAGACTAGTGAAGAAACCAAGTATGCCATAGAGAAGTCACATGAGTTAGCATCAAAGACAGGACTCCAAATATCGTATGAGAAGACGCATTTCATAGTAAATGGACACCAGAATTTCCCAAGATCTCCACTACAGACCAACTATGGAATAATAATTAGGCACGTACTGTACCCTTTTACCTACCAATACCTGTTGAATCCCTGGATAGCAGCTGGATCGTAGAACCTGAAAATGCCCCGGCTCTAAAGACCCCCCAAGTTCTACCAACAGACACAGGGATAATAGGGCCACTCGAATACCTAACAGGATGTATTAAGACTGACCAAGGCTCAGAAAAAGAAAAGACTAGCTCAAAACACGAGAATTCTTCAAGAGGAAGAAAGAATCTCAAAGGTGTGGTAAACACTAAAATACCTAGCGATGGCCCCCTTAATACACCCTTCCATCACCTCTATAAAGCATCACGCAATAATTAAAACCAAGTAGTAAAGTGATTTATTGTAAGAATAAACAAGACAGAATATCAATTTCGTCGATACCACGACTAATCAAAAAAAAATCTCATTGATAATATTGGATTATCTTCCAGGAAAAAAAATATATATTTTACCCATTATCACAACTAACTTTTAGCTGATTAAAATATAAGGCATATTAATAATAACAATGATGATCAATCCCATAGGGTAAGCATTTACAAAAAGAGAAATATTATAAGACTTGAATACATTAAATTAATTTCGGTTCCTTAACGGAAATAACATCTTATACAAAAATATCCTGGTTATAATTACTAATCCTACACGACATCTTCAGTAACATTATATGTTCTTGTTATTGAATGAAGAAATTCATATGGCCTATTTACAGAATATAATTTACACAAAATTCCAGAATAATTTCAATTATTCTCTTCCTACTGACTTGAAGTCACGACATTCCTTTCTGTTTAATATTATTTCAATTCTTGTTTTAGGGAAATTCTGCCGAACAGTTAAGCTAAGCAAAAATTAATTGTAAAGTCAGTCTTAAATAGTTATCGGTTTCCTTTTTAAACATACATCTTATGACAAAATTGTTATATTAGTTTTACTGGAAATATTTAACCGAATATCCACACAAGATTCCCAACAATACTGCTCAGAAAAATATTAATCTTCATACAGGCATTTTCACGATAACAGCGATAAAGTTAACAATGACCAAATATTAACCATACTAGGTTAAAACAACACCTCTCTGGGTTAAAACCCCAATCAATCTAATCCTGATTGGCACAACTAGCTCAATCCTCTACAAGAAAAATCTGCTTTACAAAGCATAGCATCAATATACTTAAACACAAAGACATTACTCATAGTACATGCCTCTCTAAAGACCAATATGCACCTATAATAGGAGCCTTACTGTTATAAATCCACAATTATGCAAATCAGCTGTTTATGGTAAAAATCCTGAACTCGAAAAATATGATCCCGTAACAGATTACCAACAAAGCCCAGTGGATTTCAGAAATATTCCACCTAACTTTAAAAACTTGCCTTACATTGATTTAATACAAGGTCCATAATTCTTAAACGTATGACTTATAGTAAGTTGTCCCTGGGATTATCCTCGCAAATTTGGATGTCGTTCAAATACCCTCTTACTATAGAAAAACTATTGCACTAAAGGCAATGATATCAATTTAATCCAGTGTTAACATCAAAAAAAATATATAAACTGTATATAACGCTGCCCAACCACACAAACTGAGGTTGTAAAGTGATCTATAAAAAATAAATTCAATCTCAAAATAAGATCCTCCCTGAATTTCCCGAACGCGAAAATGTCGATGGATTAGACCTACAGCATGGATCTAGGTTAGCAACAAAGGCTAAGCGACTAATGACCCATTAGGCAATCCATTTCGAAAATCACGCTCAGAAAACACAAGTTAAATCTGTTATAAAAAAACTGAAGAAAATATAGTCCAAGGACTCGAAGTAACATTTAGAATAACTGGGTTCGAAAACTTCCTAGTATCTTAATCAAAATACGAAAAGGAAAATTCCCCTCCAAAGAATACGATAATCCAAGCGAAAGTGCTTAAAGAACAATGCACTAGAATATGAAAACTCAACCAAAGTTCTCAAAAGAAAGTTGCGTTACTAAAAATGTTCTTACACAAGAAAAACTGTAAATCTTCCTCCTACATTTGCTTCTCGACAAATAAGAATGAGCATATTAGTTTAAATACTATAAAATACTACTGAAATTATTAATTTATTCATCAAAATTACACAAAGGATGCACTCATTTTTATGAGTCAAAATCCTGGCATCATAGAAGGTCAGTTTCGAAATGAACATCGAACCTGCACTTTCTACTGAACCATTTAAACTACAAAATCAAATATGGCAAAGTGGTAGTTCTAAATGTCCACACTACACTACTGTAACAAGTTGAAGTGATCAGTACCTTTGGCGAATCTAGATGAGGAAAAAAGGATATCGTTGGCCATAATCAGCTCCAAACCAACAGAAAATATGCTGGACTTCAACTGGGTTTCCATAGAATGAACCAAAGTCCTCCCAGGCTCGAACAACACCCGATCGGTCGAAATAGTTCCAACATATCCTGGCGATATCTTCCCATACATATTCGAATACCAACGGATGGACCTCACACAGTTTATCAACTCGTCACGAAGCGAAGGTGAACTCGAACAGTCACTAACAAGTTCCAATATGTGAACGCGCGTGTGAACAAGTTCACGAGGGTCGACGCGGTCCCTTACAACACGAGAGTCGCGTGCACACTTCATGCTGAATGAAAGTTGCCTTCGACAAGTCCCCGCTGCACCCTGCTAATGCAGTATTCTTAAATCAATTTAGCCTACCATCGTAGTGGATATAAGCTTCATATTGTCCCTTCCCCCTGACGCCTTGCTTGAGAATGTACTCTTTTCAAGAAGTATAATCACAGTGAAGAGTGAATCAAATCTAGGCTGCATTTCCACGACGGTTTATATGCAGAGTTTCGTGACACATCACGGCTGAGCTCGCTGTCGTGATTATAAAAGTATCCATCCGCATGGCCCGTTAGTTGCTGTAGACACACAGTCACAGAGGTAAATTATTACATGTTTAAGACCATGTCTGAGCCCTATTAAACACGTTTCTACTTCACGTAGAATGCTCAACGAACTAGAATACACTTCAGCACGGTCACACGTTTTTAAAACTCCCGTTAGCTGGCGATTTTGCTTTCACTGATTTCCAGCTCAACCCTCTGCGCTGTCAAGTTCTATACACATTGTGCTCTGCACGAGGTCGCCTGAGTCTCACATCTGCTCCCCCCTGACGCCTTCCTCACACGTCATGACTCGATACGAAATATATCGCAGTCGAAACGTGATCAGCAGTGAGTTAACATATCATCTTCTGTTCTTCATACTTCCTTAATAATGACTTTCTTAATAATGGCTTTCTTAATAATGGCTTTATGCCATGGAAATATACATATAGACACATGTATCTGCTTACATAAAGCGCTAAATATGCATTAATTTGTATTAATCACTCTCAGGTGAATCGATCGATATGGTGTCAGACACAGTCAACATGGTTATTATCGATGAGCTTCGGGTTTCTCGTCGGAGACACGAGCTCTGCCGATCTCTTTCATGATAGCATGGCTTTTTCTTGCTGCAGACCAGCTGTTATGATCGACTTCAGAGGCTAGTTAGGAAGTTACAGGGTGTTCCCAAAATACTGTAACCATGTCTGTACTTAAGCCCTTTTATGAATAATGGTGCATTTTCCCTTTGATGCCTTAAATAAAAGTCTCCTCAACTTTTATTTACACCATTCCAGGTAATCTCAGCATATGTAGCATTATTCAGTCAACACTCAGTCTATCTTCTTCACATATCTTTTCAGGTTTTTTGCATTGAAACGACCTATCATTTCTCTTCCATTTAGGCTTACTACCTCATAACAATTATTTCCGAACGACCTAGCAATCTTATAGGGTCCGTGGAAGACATAGGAAAACTTGGTGAATTGCTTCTTAGCCACATCTGCTTTCGTCGGTTACTTGACGAGAATCATCTCGCCTACTCTCATCGGTGGCCGATATCTTTTATTTCTGATTCGTTTATGCCGCTTCTCGGCTGCATCCATCAAGCTTTCTCTAGCTGAATTAATTCTTTCTTGGACTGTAGGCTCCCTGTCCTTAGGTAGAAATCTCACGATCTCTGTCCAGGCTCTTTCTGGCCTCTAAACAAAGCCTCAGTTGTCCGTTCGCTTTCTTTACCACAGTTATTGGATTCAAATACGAAGAAGCCTGTTTTTTTTATTATACCATCTCTCTCCATTTTATCTATGATCTCTTTGACCTCATCATGGTATTTTTCTGGGATAGGATAAAGCTTGGCTTGATACGGGGATTCATCTATTAGCCTAATCTGGTACTTGAAGTCTCTAATCAAACCAGGTTTATCATCGAAGATGTCCGCAAACTGACAAATCAAGTCGTCAAATTCTTCTTTCACATTTTTAAATCCCTCGGCTTTCAAGGTACCGTATATTGTTCCCTCACTTGCTCAGTTTCTTCAACTACGTGATCTAGGATTTCCATTCTAGGTATATCTCTATTAATTTCGTTTCCATCCATTTCCTCCATCACTACATCCTCTGTACTTTCTTCCTTGAATCTTATTATTCCTTTGTCCATGTCGATGATTGCTCTAGCTTGAGTAATAAAATCGATGCCTAGTATGACGTCAAAATTAATATTCTTAACGACTATGAAAATATGTTCATAACTTCTCTCATTGATCCAGAATTTCATTAGAATCTGCACTTTGCATTTCATAGTTTTATCCTTAAATATCCCACGAATTTTTGTTGGAGATGCTGGAAGAATGGTAAATTGATTTTCTGGTTTCAATCTTTCAAAACAGTCCTCGTCAACTATAGAGATCATAGCACCTGTGTCCATCAAGGCTTTACAATGTTGTAGACCAATAAGTATATCAATAACGGGAAGTTCAACTATCCTTCCTCTCGGTTTCGTTTCTGGTTCAAATAGAAGGTCTTCGTCAGTAGCTTCAAATATTTCAAAAATCGTGATATCAGAGGAATGCGTGGCAACGTCAGTTATTAATTTCGCCCGGAAATTGGCGTTTTTTTTTCTCGATCCGGAGCTCTTTCTGAACTCCGACCTTCTCTGCTAGTACTGGGTTGTGACTTATCTAGATTTTCATCCTTTCTTTCCTTCGATTTTCTTCGTCCAACCTCCGTGGACTTATCTCGCCCTCTCTTGAGCCTCTCCTGTTGCACTTTTTTATCGGACGCCTCCGTTCGATAATTGTTGTATCTTGAGTACCCTTGATTTTGTCTGTTATCTCCGTTGTCTCGGGTATCTCTATCATTCCTATTATATCTGTTATCTCTATTGTCTCGGGTATCTCTATCATTCCTATTGTATCTGTTATCTCTATTGTCTCGGGTATCTCTATCATTCCTATTATATCTGTTATCTCGATTATTTTGATCATATCTGTAATTCCTATCATAAGGCGTTTCTCGATGATCATTCCGGTCTCGATCATTATCTCTTCGATAAAAATTTCTCTCCTCGTAGCGACGTTGCCAAGGCCTCTCCTGGGCGTCCCTACGTTGGTTTTCCCATCTCTTCTCTTCCTGATGGGTATTTCTAATAGGACCTATTCTATCATCTCTTCTTTGTTCGAAACGATCCGTCTGCTGTGTACGGTTCATCATTACCGCGTTTACAACTTTCGATTCCTGCCTGGCATTTTTGACTATAGTAGGTTGCGTCATCATACTCATGTGATCTAATCGACGTAACAGGTCATCTAACGACGTTAAAGACGATACTCCGGAAGAAATAATTGATTTCCTTACTTCCGCAGGCAATTGACGTGAGATAGCTTCAAGGAGTTCTTCCTGGGTTAACGGCGGCTGAAGAAAACGGAGTTTTGCTAACTGACACGCAAAGTATTCAGCGTAGCTGGTTGGTCCTGTACTGGAGTACTTGCGTGAATAGACTTCTGATCTCACATTCTGTTGGACCTCGATCGACCAAAATCTTTGTATGAAGGCTTCCGAAAACTGCTCAAAGTTGTCAAATGTGTAACGAAAAGCCCTGAACCATTGTAACGGAGCATCGGTGAGAAACCTTTCCACCATACGTAGCTCACGCTCACGTGGCACATGTGACTCCAAAAAGTAATCTCTTAATGTCCTGACAAATTCGATTGGTGTCATTCCATCCAAATTGCTAAACTTCCTAGGTTTGTCATCAAAATTTCGTATTATGGTTACATTCGGTGTCCTTTCCGATGATTTCGAAGTATAATCACCCACGCCTACGTTGGGGTTCGGAGAACTAAAAGTTTCCCTGCTTGTTCGAATGGGACTCGAATGTTCCATTTGACTGAGCCGAACGTTGGGTTCGTTGTTGGAAGATTCCTGTATCATCCTTTCCCTACCATCAGGTACTATCACTTCAGGTTGTTCAACTACAACTCGAAAATCGGACTGTAAAAGTGATCGCAATTGATCTTTTAGAGTATCCAAACTGATATGCCCCTCTAGATTAATTTGCTCGAGACCCTTTCTAATTTCATTAATCTCGGAAGTTTTCTTCTCCCTGACCTCATTTAACTCTATCTTACTTTGGTCGACTTTAGTTTCAACACTGTTAATACGTTTCTCTAAATCGGATATGTTATTAACCAGAGTATTTTGAATTCCATCCATTCTTTTGCTTAGATCTTCCCTAACATTTATTATGTCTTTGCTATTAGTTGCAAGACCAGTGGCAAGTTTAGATTCTAACTTAGATTTCTCAACTTTAAAACATTCCTCATTAATTTTCATAATATCTTGACGAAATGTTACAATATTATCACTTATGATCCCTTTCAAATCGATGTCAAAATCATCCCTGAGAAGTTTCGTATGATCAGTGACTTGAGCTCGGAGTGTCCCCATTTCACATTTCAACTGTTCCAGGCTATTCTGGGTCTGATTAGTGTCATGGGAAAACTGCAGCTGAAGTGCTTCTAAATTTTTTTTACTGAGCTTCACACTCTTTTCAAAGTCTAGTCTAATCTCAACTTGAAATTCTTTATTAGATTTTTCTAGCTCCATTAACTTAACCTCCGTCTGATTTTGACTAGTTTCGATTTTTCGGACCTCTAGCTCCATTTTATTTTGACTGGATTCTATTAATCCCACATCTGTTCTTAAATCATTGATTTGGGATTGCATAATCCTTACATTAGAGTTTACATCCTTTACAGTTTCCTCAATTCCCCTTTGACTAGTCTGAATATTGTTAAGATCTGTTTGGATTGATGTTTGACTAGTTTGCATATTGTTAAGATCTGTTTGGATTGATGTTTGACTAGTTTGCATTGAAGTTTGACTATTTTGGATTCTTTCTTGGGCAACCTGTACCAGGCCAACATTAGCCCGTAATGTACTGATATCTAGTTGAGTTTTTCTATTATCATCCTGGATATCTTCGATATTAGATTCTACACTGGTAACCTTCTTTTCTACCCTTTTAGAACTGTCATTGATAGCCTTCAAGGAGGATTGCATAGTATCAATTTCCCCCCTGATACCTTCAGCAACTGCACCCTGATTTTGAATAACAGTTTCAGACATATGGTCTAATGCAGATTTAGTTTGGACCTTAATATTTTCTATGTCCTGATTCAAATTGTCCATTTTATGTTGAATAGTTTCAAACATCTTCTTAACGTCACCAACAGTCACCATATTACCTTCAGACATGCTTCACTACACTTCACAAGAAATAAGAATACCACACCAACAAAGCACAGCGAGAACATCTACAAACAACCACCATTTACCATATATGCTCATTCTTATTGTCTGGCGTTACCTTAAAATAAACTTATGTCTAAACACAAAGTGCCCCATTTCATTTGGGATCGACCATATACAAGTGCGTGTTGGTTTATATCGGTGAAGGTCTATGATTCTACCATTACTTAAATTTTAAATTTACTACAAATACTTCTATTTTTAATGATGTCAGCAATGATCATCAGCCGGAAACAAGTAGAACAAATTATTAACAAAGCGTGTGGCACCACTCCAATACATAAAATAAAATAAAAATTAATAATGGTTGCAATACCACTTGTGGGTCAAGTAGCTCGAGTATCCTCGTAATTGCTTTGTTCCATAGGAATTCCAATAGTTCGTGCCAAAATATTGGTTCACCATTATTTTATCGCCTTGATTCATAGTCACACAAGAAACACGGTGTTCCAATTCGCGATCTGTGTTACATGATCATAAACTAATTTCCACTTTGTACTTTCAGTTTCAAGTTTGGCAGAATTATGGCATTCAACTCCCTGGTATTCGCTCTGGTATTCCAGTTTTTCGAAGCCCCTGAGCTGGGCGCCACCTAATGTACCCTTTTACCTACCAATACCTGTTGAATCCCTGGATAGCAGCTGGATCGTAGAACCTGAAAATGCCCCGGCTCTAAAGACCCCCCAAGTTCTACCAACAGACACAGGGATAATAGGGCCACTCGAATACCTAACAGGATGTATTAAGACTGACCAAGGCTCAGAAAAAGAAAAGACTAGCTCAAAACACGAGAATTCTTCAAGAGGAAGAAAGAATCTCAAAGGTGTGGTAAACACTAAAATACCTAGCGATGGCCCCCTTAATACACCCTTCCATCACCTCTATAAAGCATCACGCAATAATTAAAACCAAGTAGTAAAGTGATTTATTGTAAGAATAAACAAGACAGAATATCAATTTCGTCGATACCACGACTAATCAAAAAAAAATCTCATTGATAATATTGGATTATCTTCCAGGAAAAAAAATATATATTTTACCCATTATCACAACTAACTTTTAGCTGATTAAAATATAAGGCATATTAATAATAACAATGATGATCAATCCCATAGGGTAAGCATTTACAAAAAGAGAAATATTATAAGACTTGAATACATTAAATTAATTTCGGTTCCTTAACGGAAATAACATCTTATACAAAAATATCCTGGTTATAATTACTAATCCTACACGACATCTTCAGTAACATTATATGTTCTTGTAATTGAATGAAGAAATTCATATGGCCTATTTACAGAATATAATTTACACAAAATTCCAGAATAATTTCAATTATTCTCTTCCTACTGACTTGAAGTCACGACATTCCTTTCTGTTTAATATTATTTCAATTCTTGTTTTAGGGAAATTCTGCCGAACAGTTAAGCTAAGCAAAAATTAATTGTAAAGTCAGTCTTAAATAGTTATCGGTTTCCTTTTTAAACATACATCTTATGACAAAATTGTTATATTAGTTTTACTGGAAATATTTAACCGAATATCCACACAAGATTCCCAACAATACTGCTCAGAAAAATATTAATCTTCATACAGGCATTTTCACGATAACAGCGATAAAGTTAACAATGACCAAATATTAACCATACTAGGTTAAAACAACACCTCTCTGGGTTAAAACCCCAATCAATCTAATCCTGATTGGCACAACGAGCTCAATCCTCTACAAGAAAAATCTGCTTTACAAAGCATAGCATCAATATACTTAAACACAAAGACATTACTCATAGTACATGCCTCTCTAAAGACCAATATGCACCTATAATAGGAGCCTTACTGTTATAAATCCACAATTATGCAAATCAGCTGTTTATGGTAAAAATCCTGAACTCGAAAAATATGATCCCGTAACAGATTACCAACAAAGCCCAGTGAATTTCAGAAATATTCCACCTAACTTTAAAAACTTGCCTTACATTGATTTATTACAAGGTCCATAATTCTTAAACGTATGACTTATAGTAAGTTGTCCCTGGGATTATCCTCGCAAATTTGGATGTCGTTCAAATACCCTCTTACTATAGAAAAACTATTGCACTAAAGGCAATGATATCAATTTAATCCAGTGTTAACATCAAAAAAAATATATAAACTGTATATAACGCTGCCCAACCACACAAACTGAGGTTGTAAAGTGATCCATAAAAAATAAATTCAATCTCAAAATAAGATCCTCCCTGAATTTCCCGAACGCGAAAATGTCGATGGATTAGACCTACAGCATGGATCTAGGTTAGCAACAAAGGCTAAGCGACTAATGACCCATTAGGCAATCCATTTCGAAAATCACGCTCAGAAAACACAAGTTAAATCTGTTATAAAAAAAACTGAAGAAAATATAGTCCAAGGACTCGAAGTAACATTTAGAATAACTGGGTTCGAAAACTTCCTAGTATCTTAATCAAAATACGAAAAGGAAAATTCCCCTCCAAAGAATACGATAATCCAAGCGAAAGTGCTTAAAGAACAATGCACTAGAATATGAAAACTCAACCAAAGTTCTCAAAAGAAAGTTGCGTTACTAAAAATGTTCTTACACAAGAAAAACTGTAAATCTTCCTCCTACATTTGCTTCTCGACAAATAAGAATGAGCATATTAGTTTAAATACTATAAAATACTACTGAAATTATTAATTTATTCATCAAAATTACACAAAGGATGCACTCATTTTTATGAGTCAAAATCCTGGCATCATAGAAGGTCAGTTTCGAAATGAACATCGAACCTGCACTTTCTACTGAACCATTTAAACTACAAAATCAAATATGGCAAAGTGGTAGTTCTAAATGTCCACACTACACTACTGTAACAAGTTGAAGTGATCAGTACCTTTGGCGAATCTAGATGAGGAAAAAAGGATATCGTTGGCCATAATCAGCTCCAAACCAACAGAAAATATGCTGGACTTCAACTGGGTTTCCATAGAATGAACCAAAGTCCTCCCAGGCTCGAACAACACCCGATCGGTCGAAATAGTTCCAACATATCCTGGCGATATCTTCCCATACATATTCGAATACCAACGGATGGACCTCACACAGTTTATCAACTCGTCACGAAGCGAAGGTGAACTCGAACAGTCACTAACAAGTTCCAATATGTGAACGCGCGTGTGAACAAGTTCACGAGGGTCGACGCGGTCCCTTACAACACGAGAGTCGCGTGCACACTTCATGCTGAATGAAAGTTGCCTTCGACAAGTCCCCGCTGCACCCTGCTAATGCAGTATTCTTAAATCAATTTAGCCTACCATCGTAGTGGATATAAGCTTCATATTGTCCCTTCCCCCTGACGCCTTGCTTGAGAATGTACTCTTTTCAAGAAGTATAATCACAGTGAAGAGTGAATCAAATCTAGGCTGCATTTCCACGACGGTTTATATGCAGAGTTTCGTGACACATCACGGCTGAGCTCGCTGTCGTGATTATAAAAGTATCCATCCGCATGGCCCGTTAGTTGCTGTAGACACACAGTCACAGAGGTAAATTATTACATGTTTAAGACCATGTCTGAGCCCTATTAAACACGTTTCTACTTCACGTAGAATGCTCAACGAACTAGAATACACTTCAGCACGGTCACACGTTTTTAAAACTCCCGTTAGCTGGCGATTTTGCTTTCACTGATTTCCAGCTCAACCCTCTGCGCTGTCAAGTTCTATACACATTGTGCTCTGCACGAGGTCGCCTGAGTCTCACATCTGCTCCCCCCTGACGCCTTCCTCACACGTCATGACTCGATACGAAATATATCGCAGTCGAAACGTGATCAGCAGTGAGTTAACATATCATCTTCTGTTCTTCATACTTCCTTAATAATGACTTTCTTAATAATGGCTTTCTTAATAATGGCTTTATGCCATGGAAATATACATATAGACACATGTATCTGCTTACATAAAGCGCTAAATATGCATTAATTTGTATTAATCACTCTCAGGTGAATCGATCGATATGGTGTCAGACACAGTCAACATGGTTATTATCGATGAGCTTCGGGTTTCTCGTCGGAGACACGAGCTCTGCCGATCTCTTTCATGATAGCATGGCTTTTTCTTGCTGCAGACCAGCTGTTATGATCGACTTCAGAGGCTAGTTAGGAAGTTACAGGGTGTTCCCAAAATACTGTAACCATGTCTGTACTTAAGCCCTTTTATGAATAATGGTGCAGTACCTCCCTTCAAATATTTAGGAGAAATTATTGTACCATCTGGATTGAACAGGAAAGCTCGTTTAGAAAGAACTACCAAACTTCAGAAAGCATACCGAATAACATGGAATCACTATAATAAAAGAGTGATGCCACGAAATGCAAAACTACGGCACTACCAGACAGTTGTTCTTTCGGAAGCATTGTACGGCTCCGAAACTACAATATATCTCTAGGAGGCCATTCTCAAATTGGTGAAATCGAAATCAAGGAGTTAAAATTCACAGGAAAATATATGGCCCCGTTTATGTTAATGGTATATGGATCAAAAGGAAAACCACAGACTTCTACACAGTAATCAAAAAGTTCACTGAACAGTTCGTAAGAAACGATTAAATTTTTATGACCACATCTGCAGAATGGACAACACAAGATATGAAAAAAAAAGCTTGATATAATTAATTCAAAGAAGGTCAAAATCAGTTGGTTAGAAGAAATCAAACAGGACTTAAAATAAATAAACATTACAGAAGATATCATCATGAATCGCAAGACTTTTGGAACTCTAGTTACAAATCACTCTTTCAACGAAAAAGCTAAAAAGACCACGGGGGAAAATGGACGGAGGAACGTAAGAAGGGGCATAGTGAGTTCATGAGGCGATTTTGGGTGGAGGTGAAGAGGAAAACACCATCAACCCGAGTCAACAAGTTCAAGCGTGCTCCCTAAGTGGGCAAGACGAAGAAATAATAATAATAATAATAATTAACACTCAGCAATTCTTCTAGGTTTGTGCCGTGTCTTGTGTGGGGTTTCGCCTAGGACACGAAGCTGGCTCATCGGCGGGATCTCGGTGTCCCCGCCCGAATCCCCACAGGAGTATCGAACTGCGCGTTACCTCCCTTTATATTAGGAGCAACTACACCACTTGACTGGGAGAACTAAAAGCTCAAGCAGCCTTAACCGCCCTATGAAGGCTTCCGAAAAGATGGTATATTGGCTTTCACGGCCAGTGAATTAAAACTCGGCAATTCTTCTAGGTTTGTGCCATGTCTTTCTTGTGTGGGGTTTCGCCTAGGACACCAAGCTGGCTCATCGGTGGGCTCTCGGTGTCCCTGCCCGGACCCCCACAGGAGTAACGAACTGCGCGTTACCTCCCTTTATATTAGGTGCAACTGCACTACTTGACTGCGAGAACTATAATAATAATAATAAGAAGAAGAAGAAGGTTTTATGTTAGCAATTCAAGACCAAGTGATCCCTACAAGGAACTACCTCAAGTTCATTGTAAAAGATCCCTCTGTACCAGATGATAAGTGCCGCTAAGGATGTCAACAGTCAGAAACAATACAGCATATTACATCTCCATGTAGATATTTCCTGGCAACGGAGCACAAACAAAGGCATGATGCAGTTGCTAAAATCTTGCATCAGGAGTTGGCTGATAAGTTTCAGCTTCTGAAAGGAAATAAAGTTCCGTACCACCAATATCAGCCAGAGTGTGTTCTAGAAAACAATGAATACAAGCTGTATTGGGACCGAACTATTTTGACTGATCAATCGGTATCACACAACAGACCGGATCAGGTGGTTGTAAACAAGAAAACCAAGCAAACTACATTGATTGATGTTGCGATTCCTACCAACAAGAATCTCCAGGCAAAACACATTGAAAAGATCAGCAAATACAGCGAGTTGGTCGACCCTATCAAATGGCATGTTGAGCGAGTAAAGACCATACCTACCATTGTCTCGAGTACGGGCGTGATTCCAAGTACCTTGCTCCAAGGCCTTAAAGAACTGGATCTGGATATTCGTCTGTACAAACTAATGCAGAAGGCAGTAGTTCTATCAACAACCTGAATCGTTCGGAAGTTCATGGGTAGCAAAATTCCAGCTTAGAAGTTGCTGTTTCCGTAACTATACTTTGGTTCACTGAAGCCCGTATAGTTAAGTTGTAATGTACCAGAAATGTGTTATATGTACTGTATAAACAGAAAATAATAATAATAATAATAATAATAATAATAATAATAATAATAATAATAATAATAATAATAATAATAATAATATGTAGGCAAGTAATTCGGAAGAGAAGAATATCTTTCTCAACTCGTATGAAACCCGAGAGAATCGCCAATCGGATATTTACCTATTTTCTTAACAGGAAAACCAAGGGTCCCTGGTCTTGTGAGGTAGACATGGATTTGTAAGAAGTAGGGATCACCCACACAGATATTATGGAACGTGATCTTATGAAGGAAAGGCTTGGAGCACACCACCATTTCCACGAAAAAGCGAAATTAACCGGCAAGAAGTGGTCTGATGAAAGAAAGGAGTTTCACAGGCAGCGAATGCGTGACACTGGGCTAAGATCAAGGCCCAAAGACGGAAGCAGTTGAAATGACGTGGTCCATAGCTGGCCTAAACGAAGAAAGAAAGAAAGAAAGAAAGAAAGAAAGAAAGAATGAAATAATAATATGAAGGCAACTGGAACGTCTGCGATATTACATCTTTGGCGCGAGAATTACTCCTCCGTATGAAGTCATTGTTGAAAGCTTAGACCAAAAATCCAATAGATGGTTGATGACGTCACATTGTTGAGACCCACGGCCAACGAGAAAGACAGGCCATGGCGCGTAAACCTAACCCTTTTGTGACGTAGGCAATGTAGTGCTTGATGGTGCTTGTGCGTTTAAGTCGAGAGCAATTCATGAGCAGCAGAAATGCGATATTTTATATCAATCTTCTTGAAATGAACCCACTTTAGAAGTTCAGTGTGTTTTCAAGCACGATAAATTATACTGTATATGTTTACAAAATTACACCAGCTACAGAATGCCTATTTACATGTTGAAGTTACTCGTAACAAAAATCCACGCGAACTAGGATTCAGGGGTTTGTTGTGTCTTTAACAGCTGCAACGAGTACAGTAAGTTGAGTTGTAGAGCCTGTGACCTTCGTTGTGAGTAACTTATGTGGACATGAGCAGTGACATGAGTATAATTAGAGCAAAGAATCTAAGAGTGAAAGTATTACTTAGTTGTTGTTGTTTTAAGGGGTGGAACAGAAATTGATACGTTTATAGAAGAGATCTGCGGAATACACTCGCCACCGACTAACGACTCATATCAATACCTTCTATGAAGACAAGTGGTAAATGAATACCAGCATTTATACAGATTCAATGATGAAGACAAGATGACTACCACACAGGCAGTAAGACGAAGACCATAGAATATTATGTTCGTGAATATCTTTCTATTACTAAAACCTTTGATACATTTATGCATATCGTTCAAATATAAGAAAGCATGCATACATTGTTCGGCACTATTCATAGCTTTTCATAACCTTCCTGAACCCTTTGTAACCGTCAAGTAATTCCACGTAATTAACAAGCAACCGCCAGGGAAAGATAACATACTCCTGAAAAGTATTACCTTGTGATCAACTACAACGATTAAAGATAAGTGATCTACTGGTTCTACTTAGAGTAATGAATAAATAAGTAAATTGTGGCGCAGTATTGGACTTCATGAGATTGATCAGTGTAAGACTTCAGTTGCAGTTACCATGTATGTTTTGCCAGAAACCATGGTTGTGTTGGGTCAATACTTTTTACATCGTGTTTTCTGATATGAAATGAAAATCCACAGCCTGCTTCCAGTCTCCGACCGGGTCAGGAATAGAATGAATGAAGCCCCCATCTAGCGGTGAGGATATGAACTGTGCCAGCTGCCGAGGCCTGACGCACTCCTCTGGGGCAATGATTAAATGAATGACAGATGAAATGAAATGATAGTGGAGAGTGTTGCTGGAATGAAATTTTGACAGGGAAAACCGGAGTACCCGGAGAAAAACCTGTCTGCCTCCGTTTTGTCCAGCACAGATCTCACATGGAGTGACCGGTATTTGAACCACGGACCCAGCGGTGAGAGGCCGGTGTGCTGCCGCCTAAGCCACGGAGGCTCGGTGTTTTCTGATATGATATGGGTTAATTACGATGTTCTATTTCTGTGATTTCTGCATCTTGTAGGCAATAGGGTTTATGTTCTCGTCATACATAACCCTACCGGAAGTGGGGCGTGGTGGCTCAGCGGTCTAGCTGTATGCCTCTCACCAAGGCGGTCCGGGTTCGATTCCCGGTCAATGCATGTGAGATTTTCGAAGTGAAATGCCATGTCCTGTGGTTCGGATTCCACGTAAAAAGGAGGTCCCGTGGCTTATAATCACAAGATTCACGGTCACGTAAAACTACAATCTTCCTTCCTTTTCTTCCTACCGGAAGTGGTGCAACAGCACTTCATTGCTGACGTCACGAATGCGCACCAGGGCCAGTATTTCTCGTTGGCCGTGGTTGAGACCAACATCTCGATCAGCTGACTGAAGAGAACTGCGGATAGTGATGATAGAATTATTAAATATGAAGCTCCTTTTGTATTCCTTGACGTTGCTTAGCATACGCCATTAGCTATTACCCTTCAGTCAGATGATCGAGATGTTGGTTTCACGTCACAGTACAGGCGCAGTGTGGCAATGCGCCCTCTATTGTATTTATGCTCTAAGGTTGAAAGTGATAAGAGATCATAAAACTACGACTTGCAGACATGCAATATGACACAAAAGAGCACGTTACTTCGTTTGAACAGCGTCAGATGGCATGGTTACGAAGAGAACTAGGGTAAAGTAACTCCGCTATACTAAGCTTTTTCGTTGCTATTTCTGAAGTTTTAGATTTCAGTTATTTCGATTCATTTCATGTTAAAGAGTAATACCCTACGGAACATTTCTGGCATATATCTTACAAATATTCATAACTTATTTCAAGGTATTAACTAACAAAATCAGGTAGTAGAAGTAGGTAACGCCGTGATATTCAAGTTACTCCGTGATAGTATTCAAGGTACTCCGTGATAGCTTGGTGTTCACCTTTCAGTGTATTTTTAATCGTGAAAACTAATGTTTAATGTAATAAAAGTGTTCAAATCGTGTGTAGACTATAAATTTATATGACCCCCATATTGCCCATATTGAAACATTTCACTACGCAGGTAGAAAAGACATTCTATTAAAAATATTCCATTAAACATATTTTAAGTCTTCTTAGTCACTATCAGATTCCTCGCGCCTATCACACATAAAATATACATTTTAGGTACCAGACATTACAAAACTGATAATCAATCCATTTGGCTCCATTCTTCCTTTTGGTGTCATCTGCCAGGGGAGCAACCTCACGCAACACAACCATCATCGTCATTGTTCTGGGGTCTGGTATTAGGCCAAGACCGATCTATTGTATCTATCTTGACACACTATCTTCACTTCAAATTCAGGTGACACAGCGAACGACTTTCCCATTTTTGCAAGGGTTGCACTTCCGTGATCGGCTGAATATTTTATGCAATAATCCTTTAGTGTACTCCACGGGTTATTAAAACGTCTACTGGCCTTGTATACTGACCAACCTTCTTCCTTCATCGACCTCAATGCTTCTTTAAGTGTTTCAGCTGTGTAGGAGCGAGCCTCTTTATGCCGTTTCGGCGCCATTTCAGCGTCCAACCTAAGAAAAACGTACTTATTGCTAAGCTCACACACCTTGCATGCGAAACACTACATGCATGTAAGTTTTGTATGCGAATAGTCTGCATCTCACCTCTGGCTGGTGTTAAAATGCAACTTATACAATGAAACAGTTGTTTATAAGAAATTAAATTCTTCACCACAGATTTCACTTGATGTGGATTACTTGTTGAAATGTCAACTCTCTGTTAATATATTTTTTAAACCTCCTGCAGTTGGTCAAAGATTGAACTCAAGGGCTTTCAGGATTCCTGGTTTCTACCGCCATCTGTTGGTAAAAACTTAGAACTTTCGGAATTGAACCTACGTAGTGATAAAGAAATACGCTTTATCACGGTATTACCTGTTATCACGGAGTAACTTGACTCTACCCTACATGGTGTACATCCTCACATGCTCAGCCAACACCATGTCGACCAATCATTGTCGAACTTATGGTTGAAGCAGGGTTCGCTCATCAGTAAAACAGAGGGCATTGCAATTACGATACAGGACCGTGTCATTGCTACAAAAAATTATAGAAAGCACAACCTTAAAGAGAATGTAGCAGATGATCGATGTCACAGATGCATTTCTGCGCTGGAAACCATCGATCACATAATCAGTGGCTGCTCTACGCTGGTAGGAAAATATAATACTGTATACATAACAGCGAGGTCCTAGTAATGATATTCAACAAGTTCGGATTGTATTGTAAAACCTATCCGCAAGTTTACTCCAACATTATCCGCAGCTTATCCGCTATCCGCACAGCCATGCACATTATATTCGCATGGCGAACAAGAAGTTCCATGACGAAATAAAGAGCCTACTTTTCTTAAAATTTAAGATTCATGCCAATCTATAAAGACCTATCTAGAATAATGACGAAATTAAGTTGGTAATATCGAAATTTCTAATTAGTTCGAAATATACCTGGTATAATGTAGCCTAATAGAGCACTCCAGTTGGCAGCCCTGGTGACTGAATATATTCTTAGCTCCTTCTCTTTAGGTACAGAATTCAAAATTTGGTTGACGTCCAATGGATAGCATGGACGTAACATGTAGTTTGACATTTGATATATCAGCGCGCGTAAAATGATGTTGGCAACATGTCATGCATGTGTTGGTCAGACATAATCTGAAATAATATGATCTCTTGTTGCGCCAATTTTGGATGATATCCATCTGTTAGTATAGAAGTTACATGTATTTTAAAATTGGACCTATCAGCAGGCTTAGAGTCATGTTGGCACAACTGACGTATATAAGTTTTTCCAAATTAATCTAGAATGTCAGGTACTATATGTGTCCAAAGTTTAAAGCTGTTGGCTTACATACTTTCTGATATATTAATATTAGTCTAAAAAATTGAGACAGCAATTATTAAAAGTTGGCAGCCCTGGTTGCTCTTAAGAATAAGCATAGTCATACCTGTTATGGTACACATAGCACATACGAAGTTTGGTTGAAATCCAATTGATAGTGTAGAAGTTACATGTATTTAAAAATTGGTCCTATCAGCAGACTTAGAATCGTGTTGGTAGCACTGACGTATATAAGTTAATTCCAATTACTCTAGAATGTCAGGTACTATACGTGTGCATAGTTTAATGCGGTCGGCTTGCATACTTTTTGATATATTGGTATTTTGATAAGAAAATAGAAAGAGAGCATTTATTAACAGTTGGCAGTCCTGGTGGCTTTTATCAATACGCTCAGTCATATCTAGTTATGTACACATATTACATACAAAATTTGGTTGAAATCCAATTGATAGTATAGAAGTTATATCCATTTAAAAATTGGACTTATCAGCAGACTTATAATCATTTTGGCAACACTGCCATACAAGGCCTCCAGGAAATTAAACTGAAACATTATTATCTATACGTGTGTCAATTTTGAAATAACTCCCATGGATACCTTCCAAGATATCCAACATGGAGCTCAAATTTCAATTGCGGTTTATCATCAGTTGGTAGTACTGACATCTTTTACAAATTTGGATTTGATTGCTGCAGCCGTTTAGGAGTTGATAGGGGGACACACACACACGGCCAGACGGACAGACAGGAAGAAGGACATACATTTGCTCGGATCAATCTCATAAGTCAAAACTTTGTCCTCATTTTTAGCCTACTTTCGATTTTTGCAAAAATGAAAGTAGACTTATGAGATCTACACAGGGCCAAAAATTGTGTGTCTGTCTGTGTGTGTGTGCATGTATGTGTGTGTGAGTCTGTGTGTGTGTCAGTGAGTGTACTCTGAATGTCTGCCCCCCCCCCCCTATTAATTCAAACATGGTGGAACCGAATTGAACTAAATTTGGTACAGAGGTAGAACTAGCAAAGGGCACCTCAGTGTCATGTTTCATATCGCCGCCATCTTTAACAAAACTGAATGGCGGCCACTCAAACGTTCAAAACGTAAAATCAAATAACGACTATCCAAATCATCCGATCTCTACCAATTTTGGTAACAACATACCTTCATATAGGACGCGCCTTGTGACTTGTGACCAAACTACAAGGTCATCCGGCGGCAGTGCGAATTATGCAAACTTTATAATCCATATCATGGGGCCCACCAGTTCCGATTATCGAGCCGAGATTCGTTTTAACTGTTCTAAAGGAAGAGGCACGTTCGAAAATAAAAGTTTATTTTGTAATACTATAGTGCAGAAATTATTTTAATAAGCTGAGCGTTCTCAGTTACAAGGCAAGTAGGCAGCGGATATCTTGTGCCTGACTTATATTTCACTAATTTGAGTATTGCATGCAATATTGCGTACTGATACAAAATAAATAAACTTTGTATGAAATGCTTTATATATATATATATATATATATATATATATATATATATATATATATATATATATAATGTTACGTGCCACCCCCTAGTGGCACTTCCGTTAACTGGATTACGGTGGGTAGAAAGCACAACACAAATTGTACCTTCAAAGAAACGTATTAACTTTATTGCCGGCCAGAAATATGTAGCGGTTCCCTGCCTCGCTCAACGAGAATGGCCCAGCAACATCAATGGCCACTCTCTCCATGGGGCCACCCACGTTGTAGGTATTCAGTGGACCCCGTCGTCTTCGTCCTGGGCCCTTGCTGGCTGCGCAATCGTGGCACCTCGCGCAGCGGTTCTCCACGTCTGTTCGGCATCCGATCCAGTAAAACCGCTCTCTCAGCTTCTCCAGGGTCTTCTCTAAGCCTAGGTGTGCACCAGATGATCCTCCATGGACTTCCTTCAGGACTTCCTCCGTCATAGCCTTTGGAACGACAACTTGTTCCCGAGATGTCTTCCCGTCGGTGCTCTCCCAGGTACGGCAGATGAGGCCATCCCTTACAATCAGCGAGTCCCACTGCCTCCAGTAGGACTTACATTTTGGGCTGCAGTCACTCCCAATGTTCCACCCGGGTCTGGGGACACAGGCCCTCTTTCATTCGGCTATCAGTCCCAGGTCATCATCTTCTGCTTGTGCCCGAGTGAAAGATTCGCGGCTCCAGCTCCCTTAAAGTTCCACGGTAGTCCTTCGGCACAGTATCCCGGTGTTCTCCTCCCTTCTGGTACAGAATGTGCAGTCTTCGGAGCACGGTCTTCGTGTCAGGGCGTCGGCATTAGAATGCAGTTGGCCTTTCCTGTGCTGGATCTCAAAGTTGTACTGTTGAAGCCTCTCTAACCACCGCGCGAGTTGACCCTCGGGCTGCTTGAAGTTTAGGAGCCACCGCAGGGATACATGGTCGGTCCTGAAGAGAAATTCTTGCCCGTACAGGTACTTGTGGAAGTGTTCAATGGTCTTCACGATGGCGAGCAGCTCCTTCCTGGTGACGCAGTAGTTCCTCTCTGGCTTTGACAAGGCTTAGCTGAAGTAGGCCACTACTCTCTCCTCGCCGTCCACTATTTGCGACATGATTCCCCCTATACCAAAGTCACTGGCATCGGTATCGACGATGAACCTTGTTCAAGTTCAGGGGTAGGCCAGAATAGGTGCGGTGCACAGAGCTTGCTTGAGTTGTTCAAAGGCACCGTGGCATTCTGCTGTCCACGTGAAGAGTTGGTCCTTCTCAGTCATTCGATGCAGTGGTTTGGCGATGTCGGCAAATCCTCTCACGAAGCGACGGTAATAGGTGCAGAGTCCCAGGAAGCTCCGTAGTTGGGACTTGTCCTTCGGAACTGGCCACTCCCGCACAGTTGCGGTCTTCTCTGGGTCGGTGCGCACCCATTCCTCGGAGACGATATGCCCAAGGTACTGGACCTGCTTCTGGAAGAGCTGACACTTCTTGGGGCTCAACTTCAGCTGGGCAGCCCGTAGCTTTATCAAGATCTCCTTCAGGTTGCTGTAGTGCTCCTCGAAACTTCTTCCCAGAACGATGACGTCGTCTAGGTAGACCGGGCAGGTCTTCCAGTGTAGTCCCCTCAGAATGGACTCCATTAGCCTTTCGAAGGTCGCAGGGGCGTTGCACAGACCGAATGGCATGACGGTGAAATGCCAGAGCCTGCTGCCCAAAGAGAACGCCGTTTTTTCGCGGTTCTTTGGGTGGACCTCCACCTGCCAGTAGCCACTCTTCAAATCCAAGGTGGAGAACCATCTTGATCCTGATATGGTGTCCAGCGTGTCTTCGATCCGGGGTAGAGGGTAGCTGTCCTTCTTCGTGACGTCATTCACCCGCCTGTAGTCCACGCAGAACCTGGTGGAGCCGTCCTTCTTCTTCACTAGCACGACCGGAGAGCTCCAAGGACTATGTTATGGCTCGATCACCCCCTGATCCTTCATTTCTTCCATCATCCGGTCGACTTCAGCTTGCTTGGCGAGCGGGACACGTCGGAATGGGGCCCTAATCGATGCGCTGCCCCCAACGTCGATTCTGTGCTGGACCAAGCTTGTCCTGCCGAAGTCTTTGCTCCCCACGGTGAAGAAATCCTGGAATTCATGTAGCATGTCCCGAAGTTAGCGTGATTGTTCCTCGTCTATATGGTCCTGGGATCCTTGGCACAGCTTCTGTAGTTCTTCTGGCAGGGCGCGTCTTCTTCTTGTCCGTCTGAAGGTGTCCGTCCGTCGTGTCTGTGATGCGGGCAATCCAGGTAACGGGCTCGCAGACTCCTAGGTTGGTGTCCCGGTGAACCGTAATGTCGTAGTCGTTCAGGTTGGACAGGCTGACGTACGGCCGAGACGTCGTGTTGATGAGAGTCTTGGCAACTAGCAATCCTTTTGCCTGGATATCCTCATATTTTGGCTCGATGACAGCCGCCACTCCCTCAGCAGTTTTGTGAATATAGCCTACGAAACACAGAGAGGTCACTAGTGTGCCTGCCGGAAGTAGTAAACTACAGGGTCATTATCTTTGTGCGCTCCGGTAAACACGGCAAGCTAAGCCGGCGTTGACTGGCGCTGATCGCGGGTGAGCGTACACGTTCAGTCGGTGGTGGCACGCTCTTTTACACTTTTATCTGACATGTTGAATAATGTGTACTCACGGTGTTGAAAATGTCCTCTCCCTCTTGTAACACACACACCTGATATCTTCTACAATCTCATCTAATTTGTGTTTTGTAAGAACACAACGTTGTCTGTTAACTTTTTTTTGGTTATTTACGGAACCTGTTCTCTTGAATCGTTTAGCGAGCCTCCTAATTGTACTGGCATTAGGCACATGTCATCCTGGAAACTTGATTCGAAATTTTCATCTTGTTTCAGAACAAGACTTTCTGCGTTTCATATAAGTATTATGGATATTCACACGTTCGCACAATGTGAATTGGTGTCTAGGCATGACCAGCAATCACAGTAATCACACGGGCTCGGATTTTTAGGTGCTAAAAATCGGGAAAATATTTATTTTTTATGTAGTCTATTAAAAATACCTGCAATATGTGACAAAAAAGTAAAAAATTTAATTATAATTCAGTTTATTAATGTGAATACTCACGAATGTAACTTATGCTATGCCTCACTAACAACTGAAGTATTACAATACACAATGAGATCATTGTGATGTGTTTCAAGCCAGGAGATCACTAGGAGTGCCTGGCTGTCGAATGCTGATGCTCAGTTCAGTACTGGAATCAAGCCAGTACCTATGCAGGGGCACCACGTGCAGGAATCAGCTTCACCCCCTATTACGGAAATTAGGAGATGGAAGCCGAGTAGCTCGAGACATTATTCCTATAAACCCCAACAAGGTCGCGTCCCACATTGTGTCAAGTTCGAAAGCTCCAAAAGATCGTGACCACACCTCTGCAATCAAAAGGGAACTCAGAGCAATGAAAACAGACAGTCTTGAGGTCGGCAGATTTTCTTATCCCTTCACCCCAGAGGAAGTTGCTACAGCTTTGAAAGATGTCAAATCAGGGAAAGCCCCTGGTTTTGATGGCATTCATCCAGAATTTTTATTGCATGCAGGGAATTATGCAATTACCTGGCTAGCAAAGTTCTACTCCAACATCTTAGAGGCAGGATCTATCCCCCGACTTATGAAACAAACAAAGATCATCGCCATTCTCAAACCAGGTAAATCTAGTAAAAATCCTCAAAGCTATCGTCCAATTGCTCTTCTGAGTGTAGTTTACAAATTACTGGAGAGGCTTCTCTACAACAGAATCGGCTCAGTAGTTCTTGACCATCTACCCATCGAACAAGTGGGCTTTCGCCCAAACCGAAGTTGCACAGACCAGGTTCTCTCTCTGACTACACACATCGAAGCTGGATTCCAAAAACAACTAAAGACTTCAGTTGTGTTTGTGGACCTAAGTGCAGCATACGACACAGTATGGAGGCAAGGACTCATCTGCAAACTACTTCGAATAATACCCTGCAAGAAAATTGCCAAGCTCATTGAAAACATGCTTACAGACAGAAGGTTCCGTGTAATTATGGGAAACAAGACCAGTAAGGAAAGGACTCTTAATAACGGTCTTCCTCAAGGATCGGTACTAGCACCTCTGCTGTTCAACTTATATATATATCAGATTCGCCGAAAACAACCTCCACACCATTTGGGTACGCAGACGACTGGGCATTTGCAGTGCAGGACAAATTTATGGAGAATACCGAAGATACGTTGACAGCTGACCTCAACATCTTAGATCAGTATTTTCATAAATGGAGACTTAGGCCAAGTTTGAGTAAAACTGAAGTCACGTGTTTCCACCTCAACAACAAACTGGCCCACCGTGAACTTAATGTTAAATTCCAGGACACTAGACTTCACCACAACAGATACCCAAAATACCTCGGGGTAACCCTTGACAGAACTCTGTCCTTCAAGGAACACCTGAAGAGGACAACAGCCAAATTCCAGACACGGAACTACATTCTCCATAAACTGTGTGGTACCACCTGGGGTTCTTCAGCTTCAACCTTAAGAACTTCAGCTCTTGCCCTTGTCTTCTCAGCTGAAGAATATTGCTCTCCAGTCTGGCTGAACAGCTGTCATACAAAACTGGTTGACTCGCAGCTAAACCATACTTTGCGCATTGTATCAGGAACCATAAAATCTACCCCCACTTCTTGGCTGCCAGTTCTTAGCCATATTCCTCCACCACACTTACGGAGAACGAATGCCCTGTTGCAAGATTACCAGAAGTTGTCTAGAAATGCCAATCTGCCAATCCATGGAGACATCCCCAACGCCATGATCAGCAGGCTTCGTTCCAGAAATCCACCAGTTAGGACCGCCAGAAACCTGGTTGATAATTTCAACCTACAGCAGGACTGGATGCAAGAATGGACATCCACAGCTCCACCTGAGTATCGGAACTTTCCCTGCATCACAAGAACACCAACAGGATTTCATCTACCCCGCAGTACCTGGACAACTCTCAATCGCATCAGGACAGGCCATGGCAAGTGCGCTGACTCCCTCCACAAATGGGGCAAACATTCCTCCCCGGAATGTAGCTGTGGTGCCCCAAAACAAACAGTCCATCATCTTGTGGAACAGTGCCCCCTGAGTGCATATCAGGGCAATTCAAAAGACTTCCAAGATCTGAATCCGCCTTGCATAGACTATATTGAGAACTTGAAGTTAAGACTGTAACCTACTGTACATAGTGTATATTTAATTTGTGATTGTGTTTCTTTGCATTTTTATGATGTCATACGCTAAATTAATAAACACAATGAGATACATCCTCTGGTTGTCCATAACAAATAACCGACGATTATCGCGAAACACTTCTTCTGAATGCGCGAAAATGCGGCAATATGTTTCATGCCCTTGAGTTGTTGTGTAACTTGAGATCGCTGTTCAGCCTTGATTGCTTTCCCACATGGTTGGCAGAACAGAACGCCCCTATCAGAAGGAAAATTATCTTTAAATTCTGCAACATACTATTGCACCCGTTCAACCGAGGTATGCGATGACCCATCTGCCATTACATCGCATACCTGGTTTCCCAAGCCAGATTAAATGAACATGAAATAAAATAGGGAATGTGTCGGAAATTCAGTTGAAATATCACAAAAGCAGAGGGTAACACGAGATAAAGTATATCTAGGGTCGTTACGGGCTTAAATTTAATCATAATAGCAAATAGAAATGGGCGCCATCAACTGAACCCCTAGCAAACCACATCCTTCCTGGTTAAGCCTTAATTGAGACAAAGGAAAGGATTGGGAAAACAACATCATCATCAGATCACAACTAAGATAAAACAAAATTTATTTCAACTTAATCAGTCAGACAGAAAAAGAAAGACAAACCCTGCCTAAGAGTATGGTCGAATGTAAACGTTATGTTGTTACAGTCCTCAAAAATCGAACCATCTCCGTGCTATTTCAAATTATTTTTCATCCACATAAAAAATAAAGATTACTAAAGTTCGCTTGAGTTCTCAGGGCCACCGTAGCACTATGTCTTTGCGTCACTGACATTTCGTGATCCCTGGAACCTAACCTTTCGTTAATTTAACATCAGTAATGTGTATGTCAAGAAATATGAATCTGTCTAACACAAAATACCCTAAAACACATATATTTAATTATTCACTCATTTCTATGGCTTAAATGGCATTAATCAATGTTGGAAATCCCAACAATTACTCCTTAAAATTTAACAATTAATATATGCACCATATTTACATTATTGCTGATCATTACTTGGTTGTGAATCAAAGAAAACTTCACTATTCATCGGTCATCACCATCATTATCATGTCAAAAAAATAAATGTTTCTCACATCAGTTCTCATCCCATTATTCGTTATATTCAAGTCAGAATAATTAATTAATTACCATCAGATCATTTAAATAAATATTATATTCATCAATTCATTAGATTATTCAATCATCCACACACTCTCATTTCGTTATCTCATTTAAATTAAATTATCTCAATCCATCCATTTAAATTGTTCAATTCATTAATTTAAGTTGCAATTCATCAATTTATTTAAATCATATCTCTTATTTAAATTTATTTAAATTTTCTTGTCATCAGCTCCTTTAAATTATTTATCACCTTTTAATTCATTTATTCATCAGCTGTTTAATCACATATTAATTTATTTAATTCAGTTAATTTATTCAACTATGAATTTATTTAATTCATCGAGTTTATTCAACTTTTAATTCATCGGGTCAGATCATTAATATGTTTAAACTTCAGATTATTGTTCCATAAATTATTATTATTATTATGAGAAAATCTTGGATTATCAAAATTATTTATTTATTTAATTTCCTAAAAATTGTTTAATATAGGTTATATAACGTTGTCTTAAAATTTTATCAGTACCAAGTTATACCTCATATTTAATTATCATGCCAAAATAATACGTTGCCTTCACAAAATCACGTTGGATCTCACTATCCAAAACTTCACCACTTAATCTCACTTTGTCAAATATCACATTTGAATACCATAATTATTCCATATAACACCACAATTATTCAGCACACAGCATGAATCTCAAAAATATGCTAGACTGGGTTCAACCACCTCATGTCTGCCTCAAAATTATCATTGGCAATATTGCAAACTTTCACCTGGCAACCTCAAAAACACCTATCAAAAATACTTCACATAATCACGTTGCATGATCCACACAAAAAATATAACTGGCTTCGGATGATTAACGCACACAATCTAGAAGAACTGTAATTAATCTTGTCACATCTAGACAACTTCTTAAACAATAGGAAAATTACCTTAGTAATCGTAATCCAATTCAAAATCTGGTTTAATTCAGAGCATAAATTCTCTTAAGATCCTCAAGATTTACTTCCAAAAAAACACCAATGTGTTATATTACCTCACATCAAAAATATCTAATAATGATCTGCCTCAGAATAAATTATGACAATAAATAACTCATCTGACAAGATTCAATTACTTGAAATCCTTCTCAAAAGTATCAAATCACTCACAAAGAGTATCAAAAGTATTAACTGTTAAATGAATATACTCTCAAAAGAGTATTGCAACAAACAATTGGATTGGAAAAACAAGAAATACAAAGTGTAACCCTGCTGACATTTATTTTTAATTTATTTAACAATATTCAACTAATATGTGACTGGTAGTTTATTGTTTAATCCTCTTACGATCATAATTACACTCGGATGATAAAATGAGACCCTCGATTGACAGGTAAGGTGAGTACCACCACACAATTACTCAATGTAACAGGCCCCGCCTCGTAGACTATGAGGAAAAATCCCTAAAATGACAGGTAAGGTGAGTGCCACCACACAGTTACTCAAAGTAACAGGCCCCGTCTCGTAGACTAATGAATGAGTGTACATGATTGGAATCAACAAGGCTCTATTTGTCACATAAATGCGTTATGCATTCACTTGAGTGAATAAAATTTAATATCACCAAACAATCCAATAAAATAAAAAATCCCTACTGATGTATTATACATACTCGCTAGTATGCAATGAACAGACGAAAAATTCTAACTATCCAATTGCAGAGTACGAGTTCGAAACACTCGCTAAGAATATCCATAATCAAGAAATACTATCCTCACAGAAAAATATAAAGACCAAAATTCTGTCTAATAAAGTCAACCAAAGGTGAGAACGTTCGATAAATGTGCCAGCCATATCATATGGTAACACCATATTTTAGCAAATGGAGTGATAAAATATTTAAGCCATGTCGACAAATAATAGTAGCACTCCTACCAAAAATATATACGAGTATGCCCAGTGTTCATGAAAAATCATATCAGTAATGCCATAACTCTTACAATACCTTCATATTCCAGATGTTAATAGAATTCAAAGATCGTCGGTAATCCAAGTGTTTGTCACAGATTTTTCGTTAGATCGACGAAAACGCTGTATCACCCACTGACCTAACACCCGACTCCATCCAAGTGAATTTGATGTCATATTTATCCTCTTCGTTAGGAACCGAATCGATCGCTCTGAGCTGCCATCACGTCTCCGTATCCGCCTAGCACGACATGATGAACTGAAGATTATTCATCATGGATATTGTCCAAAATCATCCACAAAAGTTCAAAATCACAGAGTACCCCATACTCTCTTCGAATATGTCACGCCACTGTTCCATAAACTATTTGGTTGGCATTCGATAATAATGTTAGTCTTCACAGCGGCTGACTTGCACTGATATAAAAATAATGTAGCTTCAAAAGTGTACTGATTTGTCAGACACCCTGTATCTGTGTTCATAATGTAGATATTTTATAACTGTTCATGATGTGTAACTATTATACTGCACGTGCCACTATTCACAAAGTGCATACGCTAACATATTTTAACTTGCCAAAAGCAGTAATGTTGGAAAGGCCCCATGGTCGCCTTAAATATTTCGGTTCAAATGCATTATGAAATATGCTGTAATACTGCTGAAATAAATTCAAGTCCATCTGAATGTCCATATTAAAAGGTGTATAACTGTAACTGGACTGCACAATTGGGCTGTTGAAATACAAGTCCTAACATCTCAAACTTGGCAAAATATCAGAATAATGTTCAACTCGTTGACTATCGCATGGTAACAAAATGTCGCCCACAGCACGACACGTTTCGCTTCACTGTCCATGTGTAATATGAGGTTAAATACTGGCCTCATTATACTGCTTCGCTGTGCTTGTTATTCATTGAGAATGTAGCTTAAATAATGTTTCTCAATCCTAGTGAAGTACTGCGTATTGCTTCGGTAAATTGTAAGCTTGAAAAAAGCATTGCTGTTCCATGTGAATACGACTGCGATGTTGAAATAACATGTGTCTAAACACCGGCTTCCTTGCTAAAGTTAACGGCTTACATGACTTGCCCTACGGACAGCATGTGATCCACAACCGAACTCCTGATACTGCATTGCAGGCTTCGCATAGCGACTCCCTCCTGCACGTAACTCTCCGTATTGCACTGCCTTATAAACTGTTCTGTTATAGCACAACTTGATCCACTCAACTGGACTGCTGGAATACTTATCTTCGCTAGTGTCACTGCACTCGGCCGTCTCGCCTTGACCTATCACGTGACTTCCTCCTTCCTTCCGCTGTCTGACGTCACAGATTTAACCTCGACCACACTATCTTCAGCTATAAAGTCATAACATAACTTAAGGAATTGTCTACCTTTCTTCAAGTTATTGTCAATAAGATTTCTTGATATTTCCTTACTTTCTGAGGTTAGTTTTTATTCCAAATTAATCTTTATAATCATTTAGTATTTCTCCCATAATTCCTTATGTTTGCGGGGTAGTGGCTCCATCTCCCTCAGCCTCCTACGTCATTTCCTACCATTCTTCTGACTCGATCTGAGAGCTATCTTTTCTCCTTGCCCACAAATCTCAACTATGGCTCGATCACAACTGGCGTAGCCGATAGACTCAACTAGGTATCGGGTACATCTCTCCCATACATCTCCTTTTATTATCAGGCTTCGCTTGCCACGGTGGGTGAGTGGATAGCGTGTCGGTCTACTAACCCCAAGATTGCAGGTTCGCCCCTGACCATGGTAAGTGATTTTTGAAAGGCGGCAAAAATACGATACGCATGTCATACGATGTTGGCATGTCAAAGAACCCATTTGAATTCAGTAGGCCGAGTTCATAATGGCAAAATTAATCTCGGGAGTTTCCGCCAGCACAAAGTTCCTCATTTCTCTACTAGAAAGCGCTATTGTGTTCAAAGAGATTAGATATCTAACATCTAACCTCCTTGACTTTCATAGTCAAGAAACTACGAAATTCGACATGCAAGCTACCCTCTGGGTGTCAAATAGCAAAGCTTGCACCAGGCACCCGAGGCCATACGATATTATTATTATTATTATCAGGCTTCAGAATAAATTACTCTCAGGCATTCTCTGTATACAACATATTATGTTCACGATAGCTATGCAACCATCCTCTTCCTAAGCGTAATCATACTTCCTAATGCTGGCTGCGTTGAAAGTTCCAACAACTTCATTCGTGTCGATTCTAGCAATCTTATAGCTGTTATTTCTGTATGCTTCATCAATTCGGAATGGGCCAGCGTACAATGGCGCAAATTTGTGGTATATCCTCTGTTGAAGATTCGATGTGACTGGCTTCCTGATCAGCACCTCGTCATTTTCCTGAAATTGTTCATGACACCTTCTTCCTGCATGCCTCCTGGCTCTCTTCTCTGCCTGTCTCCTGAGTCTTGACTTTCTTGTCGTCTTTCATTCTGATCTTTCCGATTATTATTGCCTTGTCTATTGGTTTGATTGGACTGTTGATTCTGATTCTGATTATATCTGCCTCGATATCGGTTATTGTATCCGTTCCGGTTCTGGTATCTGGAATTTTGATTGTAGATCCTGTATCTACCATGTCTTGGATCTCGTTCATACGGCCTTTCATACGGTCCTTGATATCTGTCATTCCCACGGACGTTATGAATATTTCCTCTGTTCTCTTCGTTTCTTCTATTCCCCCATGAATCTCTCCTATCTGTCTGTGCTGCATTATCGACAACTACCGCATTCACTTCATGCGTGTTCCGATTTTCATTTCTCGAATTCCTAGGTGTCATCTGAGCGCTTGTGTAATCCAATCTGCGTAGGATATCATCGTAATGTTCAAGTGTATTCGCTCCCGATGCTATGAGTGATCTTTGGACTTCTACTGGCAACTGCCTTGTTATTGCTTGTAACAGTTCGTCTTCTGGCAATGGAGGAATCAAAAATTGCAATTTAGCTAACCAAGATGTAAAATAATTTGCATAATATGTTGGATGTGACGTAGAGTAACGTTTTGAGTACATTTCTGCTCTCACGTTTAACTGATCTTCCGCACTCCAGAATCGTCGTAAAAATGCTATGGCAAATTGTTCCAGGTTCGCAAAGTTGCTTCTAAACGCGCGAAACCACGTCAAAGTTGGCTCATCTAAGGCGCGTTCGACTACCCTTAGTTTTCTTTCCTTAGCTACCCGATGTTCCGCCATGTAATCTGGGATATCTCTCAAAAATTCGACTGGTGTGACTCCTGTATTCCCAGAAAATTTTCTTGGTTTATTATCAAGATTTCTGATGATGGTCACCGGACCTGAGTATCGTTCATTCGTATTAGAAGTGTTAATAGTCTGATTAGAATTACCTTGAGGGGTTGAACTAGTCCTTTCAAAAGTAACGTTTTGTTGCATTTGACTATCTTCTCCTGCGCTCACCTCTTGACTATTCATATTACGACCTATCGGTGTTTGATTCATCGATACATCCCCCGTTGTTACGTCTTGACTTGTGAAATTATTTATTATAGACTCCAGTTTAGTCATTCTATCTTCCGTTCGCTTTTCCACTATCTTGAGTTTGGTTTCCAAATTGTCTAATGAAATAACAGTCTGCATTCTGTTACTCTCTTCCAAATCGTTATTCAATTTATCTATCTTATCTTCGCATGTTGTCTTAACTGATGCGACCTGTTCCTTCAATTGATCTACATCTGTCCTGAACTGAGCTGAATCTATTTTCATCGTTTCTTTATTCTCAGTGAATCTCGCTTCCAAATTCGCCAGACATGCGATTAATTTCTCTTCCATCCATGAACGCTTTTCTTTTGCTTCGGCATCGACCTCTCTATACCGTTCTTCCACGATTGCACTGACTCTATTTTTAAACAATGCTAAGTTTTCAAAGGGGGCTCATACACCGCTGGTTGTCAAAATCTAAGTTTTTTCTTTTTACGTTTAAATGAAAGACAATACCTTTGTCAATATATCTGTTAAGTTTTATAAGTAAACTAGCTGAAGTACCCGTGCTTCGCTACGCGTCATAAATAAATTAAAATGTGAAGGTGACAGTTAAAACAGGGGATAGGCGAGGTGCTGCGCAGAGGGAGATTAAGGATGGAACATTTTGTCCAACTACACCGCTCGATGTTGACCGTGTTTTATAGCACAAATTTAGGTTTTACTCGCTAACAGTTGCAGATACCTTTCGGATAGGAAATGTAGTTTTAAACCTCGCATATGTCATCAAAAGTTTGCTATTTCTTAGCGTTCTCTTTTTATTTGAAATGGAAATATGAAAGTTTGATACCAAAGGGTGTAGTGACGTCACTAAAATGGTCGCCATTTTAAATAGTGCAAAGTATTGAAATCAAAAGTAACCTATATGTTAACCAGGAAAATCAGCTACTTCCATGTAAAATTCACGTAAATCGGACCAGTGGTACTTGCGAGATTGAGTAATACACAGACACACACCATCTCAATTTTAGCCTCGCTTCGCTCACGTCATAGTCGTGTCATATTGTTATTCAATGAAATGCAGGTTTAACCCCGTTAACACCCCTCTAGAACCTGAATACCCAAAAATCCCTCCTTAGTAGACGTTTTCGACACACGACAAACATATCCCCAAAATATAATTCTTCTAACTTTAATAGTTTTGGTTGGTCGATGAGAGCAAACGTCCAAAAATCCTTCCTTAGTGGACGTTTGTCTTCCAGAAGTTCACCCCTCCCCATATGCCCCTTAAATTGCATTATGAAAACACGGTCGAACACCTATTTATTTTATTTATTTATTCATTTATTTATTTATTTATTTATTTATTTTTAAGCTGATAGATTTCCTCCGAATTTCAGACTCCTCCCTATGTCGTTTAAGAGATACACGCTCAGTTAGGAATCTTTCAACCCCCACTTTTCATCCCTTTCACCTCATAATATACACTACATCGAAAAACCATTAGACATGTGTCAGCTTATTTTTAATGATTAGTATATGTGCCAAGTATCACATCCCCAAATGAAACCACTCGTGAGATATTGTTATTCAATGGAAAGCACGTTTACCCCCTTAACACCTCTTTAGAACCTGAATATCCAAAACTCTTTCCTTAGTGGACGTTTTCGACATACAACAAACATATCCCCAAAATTTCATGTTTTTAACTTCAATAATTTTGGCTGGGCGATGATGAGTGAGTGAGTCAGTCAGGACATTTTCTTTCATTTATTTTTGATAATTTCACCCGTCCCCATGAACCCCTTAAATTGGATTTATGAAACAAACGGTCAAACACCTATTTACTTATTTAAATCTGTTTTCCCCCTGAGTTTGATGAGTGAGTAAGTGAGTCAATCAGTTAGGACACTTTCTTTCCTGTTTTTTTTCCCCATAATTTCACCCCTCTCCAAGGGCCCCTTAAATTGGATTTATGAAAAAACGTTCAAACACCTATTTACTTGTATTTTAAGCTGTTTTTCCCACCGAATTTCAAACTTCACTACTAAGTCGTTTCAGAGATACACGCTCCGTCAAGAATCCCTCAACCCCCAATTTTCACCCCTTTCACCTCATAATATACACCACATCGATAAACCCTTAGACATATGTCTGATTATTTTTAATGATTAGTTTATATACCGAATATCACATCCCCAAACAAACAACTCATGAGATATCGTTATTCAATGAAATGCACGTTTACCCCCTTGACACGTCTCTAAAACCCGAATAAACAAAAATCATTCCTTAGTTAACGTTTTCGACATACAGCGAACATATTCCCAAAATTTCATGTTTCCAACTTTAATAGTTTTCGCTGGGCGTGATGAGTGAGTGAGTCAGACAGGACATTTTCTTTAATTTATTTTACCAGAATTTCACCCCTCCCCATGGGCCCCTTAAATTGGATTGATTAAAAATCGTTTGAACACCTATTAACTTATTTCTTAAGCTGTCTTTTTCCCCTGAGTCAGTCGGTTAGGACACTTTCTCTCCTCTTTATCCCCAGAATTTCACCCCACCCCATTGGCCCCTTAAATTAATTTATGAAAAAACAGTCGAAAACCGATTTACTTACTTTTTAAGCTGATTTTTTTTCGCTGAGTTTCAAATTTCTCGCCTATGTCGTTTAAGAGATAGGCCTACACGCTCCATTAGGAATCCTTCAACCCCCACTTTTCAGCCCTTTCACCTCATAATAATACACCACATCGAAAAACGCTTAGACACATGTCTGCGTATTTTTAGCCTATTTTCAATTTTGAAAAAATAGGCTTATGAGATCACCTTTTGTCCGTGTGTGTGTGCGTGTGTGTGTGTGTGTGTGTGTGTGTGTGATTCGTGTGTGTGTCCCCCCCTAATAAAATCTAAACGGCAGGAGCGATTTCAATGAAACTCGGAAAGTTCATAGCACTATTCCCGGCGACCTCGACCGTGCCCTTCAAATTTTGTTACGACTCACCAATCCAACATGGCGGCTGTGCGAAATATTTCACCAGCATTCAATATCTCCGAAACTATTACCGATATTACCCTGACCTTTTCTATAGTGATAGAGGGTACTACTATAAGTTCACTTATGTGACTTTTGAAAACCTGGTAACTACAAAACGAACATGGCGGCCAAGCGAATTTGCGACTTTTAAATAGACGTTTCTCGCGATTTGACCAACCAAACGCCATGAAACATGGTACAGTATATTTTTATATACATTGTAATGCACCGACATCTAACTTCGTGCAATTGTTTACATAATCACAAGATGGCGGATGTGCGAAATATTTCACCGGCATTCTATATCTCTGAAACTATTAGCGGTATCTCCCTAAAATTTTGTACTGAGATAAAGGGCACTACTGGAAGTCTATCTATAAGATTTTCAAAACCGGTTAACTACAAAACGAACATGGCGGCCAAGCGAATTTGAACATTTTAAATAGACCTTTCTCGCGATTTAATGTTCCAAGCGCACTGAAACCTGGTACAGGAAATATTTATACACATTGTAATCCACTGGTATCTAATTTAGTTCAATTGTTTACATAACCTCAAGATGGCGGCAGTGCGAATTTTAAAATTAAGTTTTTATTTCTTGTGATGTAGTCATGCGATCGAAGTGAAAGTTTGAATAATGAACCTACGCAATAATTTTCCTTTAATGGTACATGACTCTATGGCCTATACATTTAACAATCCAACATGGCGACCATCCGAAATATTTAGACGATACTGAATATCTACGAATCTATTTTAGCAATCAAACTGCATTTTTTAATGTTCATAGGGGCTATGAACTTAAGTTCACCTATAGGACTTTAAATAACCTGGTGATCACAAATCCAACATGGCGGTGACGCGAATTATAAATATTCACATGGACGTTTCTCGCAATTTAACCATCCGCGTGCAGTGAAACTTGGTACAGTAAATCTTTATCCGAATGTTAATCCACTGGCATCTAATTTATTTCAATTGTTTCCATAACCTCAAGATGGCAGCTATGAAAAAATTTTAAATCTCCTTGTTTTTTCTTGTGTCCTAATTATGCGATTGAAGTTTGAATACTACACGTACACAATAATCTGCATGTAACAGTACATAACTCTAGGACCTACATATATAAAATCCAACATGGCGACCATCCGAAATATTTAGTCGGTTCTCAATATCTACGAATCTATTACAGCAATCAAACTGAAATTGTGTATGTTAAATAGTGGCAATAACATAAGTAGGATATATGAAAATAGGCTGTATAGTTCTTCACGGAACTACTTGTTAATGATTAGTTTTTATGCCGAGTATCACATCCATAAATTAAACCACTCGTGAGATATTGATATTCAATGAAATGCAGGTTTAACCCCCTTAAGACCCCTTTAGAACCCAAATATCCAAAAAACCTCCCTTAGTGTACGGTTTTGACATACAACGAACATATCCCCGAAATGTCAAGTTTCCAACTTCAATATTTTTGGCTGGGCGATGATGAGTGAGTGAATGAGTCAGGACATTTCCTTTCAATTTTTTTTCTTCAGAATTTCACCCCTTCCGATGAACCCCTTCAATTTGATTGAAAAACAAACTGTCTAAAAGCTATTTACTTACTTTAAAGCAGTTTTTTCCCCCTGAGTTTGATGAGTGAGTCAGTCAGTCAATCAGTTAGGACTCTCTCTTTTCTGCCCCCCCCCCCCTCCCAGAATTTTACCCCTCCCCATGGGCCCCTTAAATTGGATTTATGGAAAAGCGGTCAAACACATATTTACTTATTTTTATGCTGATTTTTTTTCCGCTGAGTTTCAAATTCCTCGCCTAAGTCGTTTAAGAGATACACGCTCCGTTAGGAATCTTTCAATCCCCACTTTTCACCCCTTTAACCTCATAAACACATCGAAAAACCCTCAGACACGTGTCTTACTTTTTAATGATAAGTTTATATGCCGTGTATCACATCCCCCAATGAAACCAATCGGGAGATATTGTTATTCAATGAAATGCAGGTTTAACCCCTTAAGACCCCTTTAGAACCTGAATATCCGAAAATCCTCCCTTAGTAGACGGTTTTGACATACAATGAACATATCCCCAAACTGTCATGTTTCTAACTTCAATAATTTTGGCTAGGCGATGATGAGTGAGTGAGTAAGTGAGTGAGTCTGGACATTTTCTTTCAATTTTCTTTTTTCAGAATTTCACCCCTCCCCATGAACTCCTTAAATTTGATTTATGAAAAAAAAAACTGTCGAACAGCTATTTACTTAATTTAAAGCAGTTTTTTCCAGTCAGTCAATCAGTTAGGACACTTTCTTTCCTGTCCCCCCCCCCCCCAGAATTTCATCTCTCCCCATGGGCCCCTTAAATTGGATTTAAGAAAAAACTGTCAAACACATATTTACTTCTTTTTTATGTTGATTTTTTTTCGCTGTGTTTCAAACTACTCGCCTATGTCGTTTAAGAGACACACGCTCCGTTAAGAATCTTTTAATCCCCACTTTTCACCCCTTTCACCTCATAATATACACCACATCGAAAAACCCTCAAACACATGTCTTCTTATTTTTAATGATGAGTTTATATGCCGGGTATCACATCCCCCCATGAAACCAATCGGGAGATATTTCTATTCAATTAAATGCAGGTCTACCCCCTTAACACCCCTTTAGAACCTGAATAGCCAAAATTTCTCTCTTAGGGGGCATTTGCGGCCCTTGAGGAAGCTGCATACAGATTTCATTCCAATCCGTTCGGTGGTTTCTGAGATTTCGTGATGAATAAATGAATGAGTGAGTGAGTGAGTGAGTGAGTGGTATTTGGCAAATATATAGTAGAAAGAAGATAGTGTCAAGTCTTTGTTATGCTAAACTCGGTTGACAGTGCTGTGTGAGCAATTGAGTAACTAACGGGATTTCAAGTAAAGATCCTCATTTTCTATACCGGTAGTGCTGAGCGCAATTGGCATCAAGTCGGCCGTGTCTCGACTTGAGCTATGTTGCCATGGAAACTATCTGCCTTGCCATTCCTTCATGAGTATATTTTATGATTTGATTAGCCTGTTTTTGAGTGAAAAAGGGCCGAAATCAGAAGAATGAGAAAGACTATCGAAAATTCATGTAGCCAGCGGTTCCTTCTGGGTCCTAAACTATGTGTATGCAAAATATGGTTGAGATTGGTGGAACGGTGTAGATTTGTATACGGAACCAACATATATACATACATACATACATACAGACTTTCACTTATATATATTAGATTCAGTGTTTTGGCAGAGATATAGCGTATTACGTGGGACCATGCGTCTATCTGTCAATGGAGTGTTTAATATTCAAAGCTGTTTACCCGAAAGGTTGCTTTTTTGGTAGGAAAAACACAATATCTCGAGAAACTAAGTGATGAAACTGGATGAAACTCGGTAGATATATTCCAACATATGATCCCTAGAGGATGAACCTCATTTATGAAATTATCTTAAAAAATAATTGAGATATACTTGGAAAATTAAATAAAAAACTGTTCACTTTTTGATAGACAAATTTAATTTTTTTAATATACTATTTACAATATACCATTCATGGTGGTTCATCCTCGCTATTTACGCGTTTACTTTACATGAAAAAAAATCATTCCTTTCAGACTGGAATTTCTTGTTAAATCGTGTTTTTTGTGATTCATGGAGTTTAAAATATCACGAATATTATCCTTTCAATATATCACGAAATACTTGATATACTGCTCCTCTCTCTAAATTAGATGATAGCTCTATGTATTTACGATAAATACGTCAGTTTTTATAACTCTATGTTACATATTAGTGAAGCTATGATATGATTCGTAACTGGATGCGAAAATTCCCACTGGAGGTGTATGAGCCCCCTTAACTTTCTCATCTATGTCATCACCAATTTTTTTAATGTCCGCCTGCAATTGGTTTTCTAAGGATTTCAAGTTAGAATTAACCTCTCCTAAGACTTCCTCTTTGACTGTCCCAATTACTGATATCAAACTTTTAATTTCATTACCTAAATTCGTTTCTAAACCTAAAAATCTTGGATTCGAAATATACTTCGGTACACCATTCTTGTATTTTGCCTACATCTGTTACTAAACCATCTATGTTGAATCGTAATTTCGATACATCTGATTTAATATCTTTCAGAATAGAGATAACATCTGTTCTCAGATTAAGAATATTCTCTTCACATTTGTTTTCTAACTCTAGAATGTCTTTCCTTAACATGTGCAAATTCTTCTATCCTTTCAATTCTACTGCCTTTATATCTGATTGTAAAGCCTTTAATATTTCATCATTTTTTTAAGGTTAATCTATTTTCAAAACTCGTTAAATTATTTTTCAAGTCTGTGTTACTTTCTTCACTACGAGCTTCTAATCTGGTTTCTAACAATTTAAAATTATCTTTTAAATTAGCCTCACTAGCTTTCAAATTAATTTCATTATTACTCTGCAATGACTTTAATTCATCTTTACTATTAGACTGTAATCTAGTAAATTAGTTTCATTACTAGCCTGTAAAACTTTTACATTTTCTTAACATCTAGCTTGTAACCTAGCTTCTGAATCATTTATCTGTTCTTTGACTTCCGATTCCATTCTAGTAATATTTGCCACAATGCCGGACATACTACTCTGCAAATCCTCTAATACTTTAGCCAAATCGTCCGCTAACATAACTATAATTTCGAATTAAACGTTTTAATTCAGAGACGTTGGATAGCAAAACATCACAATGTATCAATTCCTAACTACACTTGGGTATAAGAAAAATGACATATAATTAAACATGATATAACACTAATATGATTAACATGATCACTGGAATGGGCATACAAGTATATTGTCTGACCAAGTTCAATAAATGTTATAACACCATTAAATGAAATAGAGATTAATCTCCTCGTTACCTCAATCTGATGTGTTGCCATAGAATAAACAAAATCGAAGCCCCATGTATGGGAAAAGCCAATTCTCCCTCCTCTGCACCCGTTCATCCGAGATATGCGATGACCCATCTGCCATTAAATCGCATACCTGGCTTCCCAGGCCAGAGTGGAGTTAAATGAACATGAAATAAAATAAGGAATGTGTCGGAAATTCAATTGAAATATCACAAAAGCAAGAGGGTAACACGAGATAAAGTATCTCTAGGGTCGTTACGGGCTTAAATTTAATCATAACAGCAAATAGAAATGGGCGCCATCAACTGAACCCCAAGCAAACCACATCCTTCCTGGTTAAGCCTTAATTGAGACAAAGGAAAGGATTGGGAAAACAACATCATCATCAGATCACAAATAAGATAAAACAAATTTTATTTAAACTTAATCAGTCAGACAGAAAAAGAAACACAAACCCTGCCTAAGAGTATGGTCGAATGTAAACGTTATGTTGTTATAGTCCTCAAAAATCGAACCATCTCCGTGCTATTTCAAATTATTTTTCATCCACATAAAAAAATAAAGATTACTAAAGTTCGCTTGAGTTCTCAGGGCCACCGTAGCACTATGTCTTTGCGTCACTGACATTTCGTGATCCCTGAGACCTAACCTTTCGTTAATTTAACATTCGTAATGTGGATGTCAAGAAATATGAATCTGTCTAACACAAAATACCTTAAAAACACATATATTTAATTATTCACTCATTTCTATGGCTTAAATGGCATTAATCAATGTTGGAAATCCCAACAATTACTCCTTAAAATTTAACAATTAATTTATGCACCATATTTACACAATTGCTGATCATTACTTGGTTTTGAATCAAAGAAAACTTCACTATTCATCGGTCATCACCATCATTATCATGTCAAAAAAATAAATGTTTCTCACATCAGTTCTCATCCCATTATTCGTTATATTCAAGTCAGAATAATTAATTAATTACCATCAGATCATTTAAATAAATATTATATTCATCAATTCATTGGATTATTCAATCATCCACACACTCTCATTTCGTTATCTCATTAAAATTAAATTATCTCAATCCATCCATTTAAATTGTTCAATTCATTAATTTAAGTTGCAATTCATCAATTTATTTAAATTATAACTCTTATTTAAATTTATTTAAATTTATTTAAATTTTATTGTCATCAGCTCCTTTAATTAATTATCACCTTTTAATTCATTTATTCATCAGCTGTTTAACCACCTATTAATTTATTTAATTCAGTTAATTTATTCAACTATCAATTTATTTAATTCATCGAGTTTATTCAACTTTTAATTCATCGGGTCAGATCATTAATATGTTTAAACTTCAGATTATTGTTCCATAAATTATTAATATTATTATGAGAAAATCTTGGATTATCAAATTTATTTATTTATTTAATTTCCTAAAAATTGTTTAATATAGGTTATATAACGTTGTCTTAAAATTTTATCAGTTCCAAGTTATACCTCATATTTAATTATCATGCCAAAATAATACGTTGCCTTCACAAAATCACGTTGGATCTCACTATCCAAAACTTCACCACTTAATCTCACTTTGTCAAATATCACATTTGAATACCATAATTATTCCATATAACACCACAATTATTCAGCACACAGCATGAATCTCAAAAATATGCTAGACTGGGTTCAACAACCTCATGTCTGCCTCAAAATTATCATTGGCAATATTGCAAACTTTCACCTGACAACCTCAAAAAACACCTATCAAAAATACTTCACATAATCACGTTGCATGATCCACACAAAAAATATAACTGGCTTCGGATGAATAACGCACACAATCTAGAAGAACTGTAATTAATCTTGTCAAATCTAGACAACTTCTTAAACAATAGGAAAATTACCTTAGTAATCGTAATCCAATTCAAGATCTGGTTTAATTCAGAGCATAAATTCTCTTAAGATCCTCAAGATTTACTTCCAAAAAAACACCAATGTGTTATATTACCTCAAATCAAAAATATCTAATAATGATCTGCCTCAGAATAAATTATGACAATAAATAACTCATCTTACAAGATTCAATTACTTAAAATCCTTCTCAAAGGTATCAAATCACTCACAAAGAGTATCAAAAGTATTAACTGTTAAATGAATATACCCTCAAAACAGTATTGCAACAAACTATTGGATTGGCAAAACAAGAATTACAAAGTGTAACCCTGCTGACTTTTATTTTTAATTTATTTAACAATATTCAACTAATATGTGACTGGTAGTTTATTGTTTAATCCTCTTACGATCATAATTACACTCGGATGATAAAATGAGACCCTCGATTGGCAGGTAAGGTGAGTACCACCACACAATTACTCAAAGTAACAGGCCCCGCCTCCTAGACTATGAGGAAAAATCCCTAAAATGACAGGTAAGGTGAGTGCCACCACACAGTTACTCAAAGTGACAAGCCCCGTCTCGTAGACTAATTAATGAGTGTACATGATTTGAATCAACAAAACTATTTGTCACATAAATGCGATATGCATTCACTTGAGTGAATACAACTTAATATCACCAAACAATCCAATAAAATAAAAAATCCCTAATGATGAATTATACATACTCGCTAGTATGCAATGAACTGACGAATAATTCTAATTATCCAATTGCAGATCACGAGTTTGAAACACTTGCTAAAAATATCCATAATCAAGAAATACTATTCTCACAGAAAAATATAAAGACCAAAATTCTGTCTAATAAAGTCAACCAAAGGTGAGAACGTTCGATAAATGTGCCTGCCATATCATATGGTAACACCATATTTTAGCAAATGGAGTGATAAAATATTTAAGCCATGTCGACAAATAATAGTAGCACTCCTACCAAAAATATATACGAGTATGCCCAGTGTTCATGAAAAATCATATCAGTAATGCCATAACTCTTACAATACCTTCATATTCCAGATGTTAATAGAATTCAAAGATCGTCGGTAATCCAAGTGTTTGTCACAGATTTCTCGCTAGATCGACAAAAACGCTGTATCACCCACCCTGACTCCATCCAAGTGAATTTGATGTCATATTTATCCTCTTCGTTAGGAACCGAATCCATCGCTCTGAGCTGCCATCACGTCTCCGTATCCGCCTAGCACGACATGATGAACTGAAGATTATCCATCATGTATATTTTCCAAAATCCTCCACAAAAGTTCAAAATCACAGAGTACCCCATACTCTCTTCGAATATGTCACGCCACTGTTCCATAAACTATTTGGTTGGCATTCGATAATAATGTTAGTCTTCACAGCGGCTGACTTGCACTGATAGAAAAATAATGTAGCTTCAAAAGTGTACTGATTTGTCAGACAACCTGTATCTGTGTTCATAATGTAGATATTTTATAACTGTTCATGATGTGTAACTATTATACTGCACGTGCCACTATTCACAAAGTGCATACGCTTACATATTTTAACTTGCCAAAAGCAGTAATGTTGGAACGGCCCCATGGTCGCCTTAAATATTTCGGTTCAAATGCATTATAAAATATGCTGTAATACTGCTGAAATAAATTCAAGTCCATCTGAATGTCCATATTAAAAGGTGTATAACTGTAACTGGACTGCACAATTGGGCTGTTGAAATACAAGTCCTAACATCTCAAACTTGGCAAAATGTCCGAGTAATGTTCAACTCGTTGACTATCGCATGGTAACAAAATGTCGCCCACAGCACGACACGTTTCGCTTCACTGTCCATGTGTAATATGAGGTTAAATACTGGCCTCATTATACTGCTTCGCTGTGCTTGTTATTCATTGAGAATGTAGCTTAAATAATGTTTCTCAATCCTAGTGAAATACTGCGTATTGCTTCGGTAAATTGTAAGCTTGAAAAAAGCATTGCTGTTTCACGTGAATACGACTGCGATGATGAAATAGCATGTGTCTAAACACCGGCTTCCTTGCTAAAGTTAACGGCTTGCATGACTTGCCCTACGGACAGCATGTGCTCCACAACCGAACTCCTGATACTGCAGTGCAGGCTTCGCATAGCGACTCCCTCCTGCACGTAACTCTCCGTATTGCACTGCCTTATAATCTGTTCTGTTATAGCACAACTTGATCCACTCAACTGGACTGCTGGAATACTTCTCTTCACTAGTGTCACTGCTCTCGGCCGTCTCGCCTTAACCTACCACGTGACTTCCTCCTTCCTTCCGCAGTCTGACGTCACAGATCTAACCTCGACCACACTATCTTCAGCTATAAAGTCATAACATAACTTAAGGAGTTGTCTACCTTTCTTCAAGTTATTGTCAATTAGATTTCTTGATATTTCCTTCCCTTCTGAGGTTAGATAAGATTTTATTCCAAATTAATATTTATAATCATCCAGTATTTCTCCCATAATACCTTATGTTTGAGGGGGAGTGGCTCCATCTCCCTCGGCCTCCTACGTCATTTCCTACCATTCTTCTGACTCGATCTGAGCGCTATCTTTTCTCCTTGCCCACAAATCTCAACTATGGCTCGATCACAACTGGCGTAGCCGATAGCCTCAACTAGGTATCGGGTACACTATTGCAGACGATAACTTGTTGTTGCTTTTACTCCAGGCATCGTAGAACTGCGTTACACTTCACAGTGCCAGAAATAAACTGGATGTGAGTGACACTTGTTCCAGGTACCTGAGGGGAGATGGGTAGGTCTGGCATGTGGTGCAACATGGCCATGGACAAGGAAATCCCCGGCTTCCACAGTGAGTGGCACGGGGCGACACGTTAAGAATAACACAGTTGCAAGCTGACGTACGCTCTGCATGAAGATGAGACGGCTAATAGGTTCTTCCCCCGTTGAAGTAACACAGAACAAAAATGCAATAAACTGAAAGATCTACCATACTGATGTAAAATGATGTAAATATTACGTCTTTTTATGTGCTAATAAGCGAAAAGCTGGAATTTATGTATTTATAGAAAAGATGCTTAAAATATGTATTTACATAAAAAATATTTATTTACCTAAAAATCCGAGCCCTAGTAATCACAATACTCACTAAACGTGCAACACTTTAACGTCTAAGCTTTGCAGATACACGTCCATATAAATGACAAAACACGAGTGAACTAACGTTATGAGTCAGCGGAGCGGGATATTGCGTGGTCCACTCGCTCCACACCTGGTCAGCCAAATGACGCCATAGTTAGCCGCGATTACCAGGGCGCTCAAAGATAATGAATAATGACCCTGTAGTACTGAAAGCTCAATCGAATTGAATGATATATATACTTATATAATAGGGGGGTATTTTTCGACAACGCCTGTTTTGGAAACTTCCAACTGCCAAAGTATGAAAATATGACGAATACAAGAAGACTGCACCCTTCAAGGCAGGATTATCCAGTTATTGGCACATAATTATTAGCACTGTGCTAATTATGGTTGGAATAGTCATTTTAAGTTCCTACTTTGACATGTCGATTAATTGGCAAAAATCAAAATAAAAAGAAATGTCATTGTAAAAGTGAATAACTTCCTCATGTTTGAGGTTGGAGAGTCTGAATTTATTCCATTAACTTTATATGAATTTTGTATTACAATCATGTTCTCTTATCTTTGAAATAAGGATTGCTCATGCAGTAAACTCACTTATTATACTGCAGTGTTCCTTATCCTACCTCTTAGGAAGTAATTTATATATCAGTTAATTTCACAACAGTCATTATAAAGTCAGCTTCCCGCGAAACTATTCCCAGGAAAATATTGAAACAAATGAGATAGGCTACGACGTGCAAACACTTGTTGTTTCTTTGCTTCTTAAATATCGCTGCCTTCTTCGCCAATACCATTATATACTAATGTTTATAGGGGGGAGACAATTAATAGAAGGGTGCCAATAATACGGTTGTTTAACTTATATTGGGCGTTCTCAACCACGGTGCTCTTTAAATGAAATTAGGTGCTCTCGCCATACGAGCCAAAGAGTGCTCGTGAGCACCACGGTGCTGTTTAAAAGGAATGTGGTGCTCTCGCCATACGAGCCAAAGAGTGCTCGCGAGCACGAGCTCCATTCTTCAATTAAAATTTTGTTGCACGAACCAGAATAATAGGATTTTTATTATGAGTTTTGACAGTCAGAAATTTTATCATTTTTAGCCTACTTTCGATTTTTGCAAAAAATGAAAGTAGACTTATGAGATCAACACAGGGCGAAAAAAGTGTGTCTGTCTGTGTGTGTGTATATGTGTGTGTGTGAGTCTGTGTGTGTGTGTGTCTGTGTGTGTGTGAGTGTGTGTACTCTGAATGTCTGTCCCCCCCTATCAATTCGAACACGGTGAATGCGAATTGAACAAAATTTGGTACAGAGGTAGAACTAGCAAAAGGCACCTCAGTGTCATGTTTCATATCGCCGCCATCTTTACTAAAACTGAATGGCGGCCACTCAAACGTTCAAAACGTAAAATCAAATAACGACTAACCAAATCATCCGATCTCTACCAAATTTGGTAACAACATACCTTCGTATAGGATGCGTCTTGTGACCAAACTACAAGGTCGTCCGCCATACCATTTCAGGATGGCGGCCGTGCGAATTATGCAAACTTTATAATCCATATCATGTGACCCACCAGTTCCGATTATCGAGCCGAGAATCGTTTTAACTGTTCTAAAGGAAGAGGCACGTTCGAAATTAAAAGTTTATTTTGTAATACTATAATGCAGACGTGATTTTAAAAAGCTGAGCCGATTCAGTAATAAGACAAGATGGCAGCGGATATCTTGTGCCTGACTTATATTTCACTAATTTGAGTATTGCATGCAATATAGCGTACTGATACAAAATAAATAAACTTTGTATGAAATGCTTTATATATAAATAATATACTCCAGTGATGAAATCGTTTAGTATAAATCATTATTTGCTAACAAGTTCTATGTAAGTCATTTTATATAGAATGATATTCGTTGACGCAATTAGCTCAGTGGTAGAGCGTTAGCCTATCGCTCAAATGCCTATGGTTCAAACCCGATCAGAGCTATTTTTTTGCTTGAAATGTTATATGTTTATTGTTTTGTAATGACTCAGATGTTTTAAAATTAAGCGTTATATTGTGCATATTATGGTGTAAAATATATATTTAATTAAAACATAATTCGCCAGCAGATTTACTCGAGACATCTAGCTGCCAAAAAGGTAACTGCACGCCGCTACTTATTAACTTCCAGATTTTATTAAAAAGTTTCTTCTTCTGGCCGCTAGAATGCACTCGCCCTCTTAGGATTATATTGTTCGATATTTCACCACTAGATGTCACTAGTCTACGTGGGGCTCCATTGATTACTATACCATTGGCATTCTATGCGCATCGAATTTGAAGAATGACAAGATGATACTACGATACATTTTTACTTTTTATTTTAAAGGGTTTGTAACAGCCTATTGTGCGTTATTTGAAAATGTCAATTGAAGTAAAGAACAAAACGATTTCACATAGTATCTGAACTCTACCGTTGGTGCTAGTTCAGGATATTAATTAATACTTTTATTTCAGCCAAATAGCAATCGAAAATATCCACATAGTTGGTATACACACGTCTCTGTAGGGTCATGGAAAGATTTGTTAATTCAATTAGGGTTGTGAAAGTCATACGCAGCCAGACGTGTAAAGACATGCCTCAACTCAAAGTTGGATGTTGCCCGCGTCAGGCCGATTATGTAATAATAATAATAATAATAATAATAATAATAATAATAATAATAATAATAATAATGTTATTGGTTTTACGTCCCTTTTAACTACCGTTGCTTTCAGAGACGCCGGGGTGCCAGAATTTTGTCCCGAAGGGGATCTTTAACGTGCCAGTAAATCTACTAACACGGCTACCTCGCATTTGTGCACCCTCAAATGCCAGCTGACTGCGCCAGGATACGAACCTGAAACATACGGTCCAGCAAGCGAGAACGTTACCGCTGAGCCACGCCGCCAGTCCGGTCGACTATGTCTGCAGATCCATAACATTCTTTAGATACTTCTTATCTTTCTTTCTTTCTTCAATGATGGTAGCAGTTTTTATCTAGGTTGTGGCGTTTGGTAGAGGTTAATCGTTTCTAAGGTCTTCAACAAAGAATAGTTCTATTATACTCTTTGATAATAACGAGTTATAACTATACTCATGCATTTAGGAGAAAGTAGGCTATATGTTCTTTACTGAACATCTTGTTTGAAATAGTATTCTTTTAATCTACAGTAAAATAATTGAACACTCCTGTTTTATGAGCAACACGAAAGATGCTGATTTGACTCGACTTTCCAGACATAAATGTATCTCATCTGCATGAGTCATGCAAACAGTTGAAGGAGGCCTGGTGAGCGGCGAATCACTAGCTATTTCAGTACTTCTGATGGAGAGAGTTAGGAAACGGAAATAGAGGCGTATGCTTGTTGCATCATGATATTGCTTGCCACGGTGGGTGAGTGGTTATAGTGTCGGACTACCAACCCCAAGATTACAGGTTCGCTCCTGGCCATGGTAAGTGATTTTTTGAAAGGCGACAAAAATCACGACACTCATGTCATACGTTGTTGGCATGTTAAAGAACCCATTTGAATTCAGTAGGCCGTGTTCAATGGCAAAATTAATCTCGGGATTTTCTGCCAACACAAAGTTCCTCCATTCTCTACTTGAAAGCGCTGTAGTGTCAAGGAGTTTAGATATCTAACCTCCTTGACTTTCATAGCGTTCAAAGGAACAACGAAATACGGCATGCAACCTATCCTCTGGGTGTCAATTAACAAAGCTTGCACCAGGCACCCGAGGCCATACGATATTATTATTATTATTATGATATTACATTATTATTACGATTACTCTCCTGCATGTGGCTAAATGATTAGCACGCAAGTTTTTGACCCAAATTGCCTCGGGTTCGATTCCCGGTCGCGCCTTTAGGGAATTTAATCATCTGGAGTTAATTCCCGTGGCTCGGGGACTCTGTTTACGTGACGTCTTCATCATCATTTCATCCTCATTACGACTCGCAGGTCGCCCACGGGCATCAACTAGGAAGACCTGCACTCAGCCTCTCCGGAGACCACACGATCATCATCATCATCATCAATACTATTATTATCTTATTATATCTTATTATATGAAAAATGAAAATCCACAGCCTGCTTCCAGTCTCCGACCGGGTCAGGAATGGAATGAATGAAGCCCCCATCTAGCGGCGAGGATGTGAAGTGTGCCGGCTGCCGAAGCCTGTCGCACTCCTCCGGGGCAATGATTAAATGAATGACAGATGAAATGAAATGATAGTGGAGAGTGTTGCTGGAATGAAATTGTGACAGGGAAAACCGGAGTACCCGGAGAAGAATCTGTCAGCCTCCGTTTTGTCCAGCACAGATCTCACATGGAGTGACCGGGATTTGAACCACTGATCCAGCGGTGAGAGGCCGGCGTGCTGCCGCCCAAGCCACGGAGGCTCTATCTTATTATATAATACGCTGTTTCACAAAACTCAAGCTTCTAAACCAGAGGGAGTTAGAAGGTGTGTTTTGTACCAAAATCTTCCAAAACGTCTCAATAGTACAGGAAAAATCTTGCATTGATTGAAAGATAAACGGAAATATATTTATTTGTTCATAAAGTGCTACTAAACAAATGAACAGGACGATAGACCCTGGCAGAACTGTCGCACGTACAGCCCGCATAGCACTAGTGCGGGCGGGTTAGTCTGTACACAAGGGGTTCACACAACCTATTTGAATATGCGAGAATTCTTGCACGGGTCCGCTGGCTATTATTATATTCAATGAAATGGTGCTCGGTGCGTACAAAGTCAGAGGACGACATTCTCTCGCAAATGCATTATACTTAATGAATTGAGGGAGAAATTATTATTTACCTAAGAATTTAATTAAATCAACGTATAAAAACAAGATGTTCAGTAAAGAACATATAGCCTACTTTCTCCTAAATGCATGGGTATTGTTATAATTCTTTGTCCTTTTCAAGGAGTATGATTGAATGTTGGTTGTAGTAGCTTTTTGAAATACAACGTGCTATAGGGATATTAAACATGAATATGTGGTGCCCTTTGCTAGTGCTACCTCTGTACCAAATTTCGTTCAATTCGGTTTCACCGTGTTTGAATTGATAGGGGGAATCGATTTGCACACATATTTGGCCACCATCTGCAAACTATTGGGCTGATGTTCTTGCAGTTTGGTCTGAATATGTTTCCCACATAAAGATATGGTGTTGCAAAATTTGGTAGAGACTAGATTATTAGGTTGGTCGTAATTACATTTTAGCTTTTAGCATTTGGGTGGCCGCGATTACGTTTCCGTCAAGATAGCGGTGATATAAAACATGACACTGAAGTGCCCTTTGCTAGTGCTATCTCTGCACCAAATTTCGTTCCATTCGGTTTCACCGTGTTCGAATTGATAAGGGGAATCGATTTTCACACAAAGATGGCCGCCATCCGCAAAATATTAGGCTGATGACCTATTAGTATGGTCAAAGGATGCTCCCTCCATAAAGGTATGTTGTTGCTAAATTTGCTAGAGATCGGATGATTAGGCTACTCGTAATTTGATTTAAGCTTTGAACATTTGTGTGGCCGCCATTACGTTTCCGTCAAGATGGCGGCGATATAAAACATGTCACTGAGGTGCCCTTTGCTAGTGCTACCTCGGTACCAAATTTCGTTCCATTCGGTTGCACCGTGTTCGAATTAATAGGGGGAATCGATTTTCACACAAAGATGGCCGCCATCCGCAAACTATTACGCTGATGGCCTATTGCTTTGGTCAAAGGATGCTCCCCCCATAAAGGTATGTTGTTGCAAAATTTGGTAGAGATCGGATGATTAGGTTAGTCGTAATTTGATTTAAGCTTTGAACATTTGTGTGGCCGCCATTACGTTTCCGTCAAGATGGCGGCGATATAAAACATGACACTGAGGTGTCCTTTGCTAGTGCTACCTTTGTACCAAATTTCGTTCAATTCGCATTCACCGTGTTCGAATTGATAGGGGGGGGGACAGACATTCAGAGTACACACGCTCTCACACACACACACACACACACACACAGACTCACACACACACATGCACACACACACACACAGACTCACACACACACATACACACACACAGACATACACACTTTTTTCGCCCTGTGTTGATCTCATAAGTCTACTTTCATTTTTTGCAAAAATCGAAAGTAGGCTAATAATGCCATCTCTCATCGGAGTGAAAGGAACCCAGTGGGGCACAAGACTCCTAGCATTTTCTATCGCCTATAGGCGATATATGACGGAAAAAGAGTAATACGGTGCTTGATATGGCTTGAAGCTAGTGCCCACAGTCTCAAAAATGTTGACAACGCCTCGACTATTTTGACGATATTTTTCTTCAAGTATTTTTAGCCTACTTCCGATTTTTGCAAAAAATGAAAGTAGACTAAAGAGATGAACACAGGGCCAACAATTGTGTGTGTGTCTGTGAGGCTGTGTGTCTGTGAGTGTGTGTACTCTGAATGTCTGCCGCCCCCCCCCCCTATCAATTCAAACACGGTGAACCCGAATTGAACGAGATTTGGTACAGAGATAGGACTCGCAAAAGGCAACTCAGCGTCATGTTTTATATCGTCGCCATCTTGACGGAAACGTAATGGTGGCCACCCAAATGTTAAAAGTTTACATCAAATTGCGACCAACCTAATCATCTGATCACTACCAATTTTTGCAACAACATACCTTTATGTGGTAGGCATCGTTTGACCAAACTACAAGATCAGCAGCTCAATAGTTTGCACATAGTGGCCATGTATGTGTTCAAATTGATTCCCCTATCAATTCAAATACGGTGAAACCGAATTGAACGAAATTTGGTACAGAGATAGCACTCGCAAAAGACAACTCAGTGTCATGTTTTATATCGTCGCCGTCTTGACGGAAACGTAATGGCGGCCACCCGATTGTTAAAAGTTTAAATCAAACTACGACCATCCTAATCATCTGATCACTACCAAGTTTTGCAACAACATACCTTTTTGTGGGAAGCATCGTTTGAATGAACTACAAGGTCATCAAGCTAATAGTTTGCAGATAGCGGCCATGTATGTGTGCAAATCGATTCACCGTATCAATTCAAACACGATGAAACCGAATTGAATGAAATTTTGTACAGAGGTAGCACTATTAAAGGACACCTAATATTCATGTTTAATATCCGTATAACACGTTGTATTTCAACAAGCTACTACAACCAACATCCAATTGTCTACTCCTTTAAAAGGACAAAGAGTTATAACAATACACATGCATTTAGGAGAAAGTAGGCTATATGATCTTTACTGAACATCTTGTTTAATAAATGAAAATACGCTAAAATTGGCTTCATAGCCCTCTGATATTTAAATAAACAAACCATTTCCTCGATAAACCCTTATACTCTTATACCTTTTTGACGTTCACCTAAATATGTAACCTATGTCCCATAGGAGGCAAGTTCCAATAAACAATTGACTTTATATAATTAACTAACACCACACCAGAGGCTGTGGTCACATTAATACTAGTCGCAATATCCTTAAGGCTTTGAGGGATTAACGGCTTTAGGTTGGCTGCCGGCGCGACGGGGAGCAAATTGAGTCGTCCAGTCCTTTGACAAGTGGCTTGTAGTTAAATCAGTCAAGTCGTGTGGATGACATTTATCTCAGGCACTCCAAATAAGCAAAGGAAATTTATAAACGATCAGAAACAATGAAACTTTCAGCATCTTATCGCAATTAATTGAGATCGCCGGAGTTAGCCAGGATCGTGACCGGAGATTAAAGCACACCTCTGAAAGAGCACAGTAATCTGTTTGGAGACCTGGTACTAGGTGGTCATATTTTGTGGGCGTACGAGTCGTCAATTGGCCAAACAACACCGAAAGAGGACAGTAGCTGTGTAGTGTGATCAGACGAGTCGCAATATTACCTGTTCTCAAATAATTCAATGAAACTACGACCCAAAATTGCGTTATCCCGCAGTGTATAGGTAGTTCAAGCCGGAGGTGGATCTGTGAATGTTTCTTTAACCCTCTCAGTGACCAGGTGTTGTTTTCTTTGTGGTCATCGCCATTTTCAAAGATGACAACAGAAAGTTGCATGCATACTCTTCTGACTGTCCCACCTCGACTGGTCTGACTTTCACACCTCGACAAGTCTGACTGTCACAACTCGAATGTTCAGACTGTCACACGTCGAATGGTCTGACTGTCACGCCTTGACCTGGAGCGTCTGCAATTAATGTGCTGAAGTGCTGCAGCACATTGTTTTATTTGAAAGTTAATTATTTTAATAACGATATTACCTACAATCAAAAACAGCGCATGAGAACAGACGTCAGGAAATGTTTCAACTCCCCTCACAAGGTGCCCTCCACTCCGCTGTGCAGATCGCAGCTCAGCGAGAATTTCTACGTCTAATGCCTGTAAATATGAACTCTGCCTTTTGCGCATGCGTGCCGAACTATTCCCTTGTGCTGTTGGGACAGCAGCCAAGACTAGAGCCAACATATCACAGCAATTCTTCATTCGACCACAGAGCAGCAGCCCTAGTCACACAAAATGAAAACATGAATATTTTGTCATTGCAGGTGTTATTGTGTGTTTAGTTACCTTCGCATGAGCACTGTGTTGAGTTTGTTCAATATGGAAAACTTCGTGGACAGTCTCTTAACTCTAGAGCCACACTGTGATACTTTCAGGACATGAACCATATTGTGGGGTCACTGGGAACCCAATTCTAAATAGCGACATAGAAATTCATTTGAAAGGATTAAAGGCGACCAATTAATAAAATTCGAACAGTATCAGGCATCTGGATCGTTTCCACTGCTAGGTGGTACCAGCGTAACTTGGCCTGCGCGTGCAGGTGGACGGCCTGTTTGGCTCGTTGTTTATTAAAAGTTTATATTACACTAAATACTAAGCAAGTTGTGAATAACAGAAACAAATTTTCAAGGGAATACGAACATATTAAAATAATATCCAGAACACACTAAACAAATTTCTAAGAACAATGAAAAACACTACTGCATGGTCACCGAGAACATTTTTAACTTCCTGTTTTGTAAATTCACCCATGTTTACAAATCCATCAAAACTGCACATTGAAGAGTTATATCTGATATCCTCTCTTAACTTCACTTCGTCAAATATAAGAACGCAGTTACGGTGATTCTCGTCATCCCCCGAAATATTTTAACAATTGCCGCAATAGCATGTGGATTTACACCATAGGAACACTTCGGTCCTCGAGACAACTTTCTTAGCAATGAAACTGACGGTAATGGGAGCAATTCATGCTTCTCGCAATGTTCATACCCTTTCCTAGACTTAATCAGTAGGAGTAAGCTTTCTAGTATAAATTCAGGTTCGTAACGCATTCCATGCGAATTAGCTTCTTTCTTTTTAATCATGGTACGAACGATAAGCTTTTGCTTCTCCGATATACTGTGCCCAAATCCAGTTGCCTAGATTGAAGGGTGCAAGCCGTGAGCCTAGATTTTGAGGGAACAGGCCACGATGATAAGTCCAGAATGGGATGTTTGAATAGCGCGCGCCGAACCGTCTTAGAAGCTTTTCGAAGGTTTTGACAGCCAAGAAGCGGGTAAGTGACGTAGGACGAGAGCATCATAGTCGAGGCTATATGTCACTAAATATTTTCCGATGAGATGGAAACATGAAACCTATATCAGATTACTGGCACGGACCAGGGAAGAAGAATGAGCATTGTTTCAAAGAAATTGATCGAGCGGAAGCCGAGTTATGAGCTGTTTTAATTTCAGCAATTTCTCCGCATTGACCTCGAACCGGCCAGCCGAGGAGTATATAAGGCGTGTCTCCCAGGCTCATGTATGTTCACTTCGTCATCAGCACTCCGTTGCCTGGGACGTGCTACTCTACGTAAGCGCTCTAGCCGCTTAACTCTCGACAATCTACGAACATCGTTACTATAGCCAAGCACATGGTTGCTTTAATCTTCGATTTACAGCACAAGCTGTGGACTTTGAAATTTTCTACAGTACATGGTTACTGAAAGTGTTAAACATTTCAAGTGAGTTTCGAACTTTTCTACGTTATCACCGAGGTGAAATAAGTCTGTGGCACTTGGTATTTTCTTACCGCTACAACTTGGACATATGATAGACTTTGTCTATTATTCTTTCTACAATCCACAATCACTTATAGCTGGATTATTTATATCCAACAGTCTAGGGACAAGCTTTAGTCTTGTTCGTTGGACCAGCCAAGATAAGTCAGTAATCTTAATACCATTCTTGCATATTACAATTCAAAAGCCGATAATGGGAATACAGGTTTGCCTTGTGTGACCTGAAGAGTGAGAAGCTCTGCCCAACCAACTCGACAGAATTCGTAATTGTGCTGAATAAGATTGTGAGCGTACTAGAATACTGATTATATCACAGTTGGGTCATGGTAATTATTTTCAACATGGATCGGTTAGATCAGACCCCTGTCAACTTCACTTCAGCTTTTGAAGCTGCCAACATTTTTCTGCAAGATATTATTAACGCCACTATGTCTGTGTAGACAGCTTGTGGGTATGAAATGGAAGCCGATACGAGATTATAAGTACGCGTCCTAATGGGACTGACAACAGGAAGACTGAATAATCTGGTTCAGTCCAGACTTCTAACATCAAGACCTACAAGAATGTAAGCTGCAATTTACATTATTTCTATGCGTAGTTAGTTGGATTTTCTCATATTTTCTACAGTCTTGCCAACACATATTTTATTTCTAGTCATCGATATGTTTATTTGCTGTTGCAAATATTTTTCTTTCGAAATTTGAGCCTGGATCTGAGTTGTTTTACTCAGACTTCAATGATTCGACATTTATGGACGAGCAGAACGAGCATTTGTTTTATTTTGATATTTTTTTCTTATTGCTGTCATTAGCCGCCGTAATTTGAGATTTAAGAATTAATCTAAGTGAGGAATGGATAGTCATCCACTATTTGGAAATCGAGGGTGATATTCCCCGAACAGTTTAATAACTTTAAACCCATTTTTGGTTGAGAATATAATAATAATAATAATATTAATAATGTGATTTAATAATAATAATTATTTTTCTATTTCCTGAAATAATAATAATAAACATTGGTGATTTCTAATAATCATTTTCTGGTTGTATGATTAATACAGTTGACATTTGAAGTCATATTCTAAATCGGATATTAGTTAATTCCGAAGGTTAGTGGTTAATGCATGCCCACATATAAATAACAGATTAATTCAGTGAAATTATTTCACGTTTGCATTACATATTAAAGCTTTGAGAAGACACGGAAAGAAGTGAAACGGGAAGCTAAGCATGTATAAAGCAGGGTTTTTGCTAGAGTTTATATAAAATAAAATCATTATGGAGCAACGTCTTTCAAAACGTTTTTGCTAATATTAACACAGTGTGGATGTTTCAAACTGATGGTAAAATTATTGTTAATATTGTCGTAAACTCATTAGTGAGGTTTACTGATTTCTGAATCTTCCATTTGTCGTAACAAGCAAAGGCTTTATTATTTTGTATAATTTGGGAAGATGTCATTGTGTGTGTGCAGAAAGTTATATGTTATTCTGAGTGCGCAATCTAAGTCGCAGGAATGAGGTTGTTGTAAAACGGAGCACCAATTATATTATTGGTTGGGTGTCTTCGATGAAGTAGAAGAGTCGTTTTAGCCACACTTTCGTCGTAATATAACCACAGGTTATTTAGTTGAACCATCATTATTAATTTACAGTTGATCCACGTGTTTAAAAAATATTTCTAGTAATTGCTTACCCCAAAAATTGTTATTGTTCTACTAGTTCCTTTCATTCAGGAAAACTTTACCGTTGTCTAAATGCTGATTATAATTCTGTGATTTTTTATCATGTGTGAACCGTATGGGCCGATGCTGTTATTTGAAATTGTTACTTATTAACAACCACTATAAGCTGAAAGGATTTTCAGATCCTATCAAAATAAATACACATTTTTGCAAATAAGTTGATGCTTAACATGTTTGACATTTTGCCAAAATTAATTTTGATAATAATAATAAATTGTTTCATTATAAAATATTCTGAATGATATTTCAAATTTCCTAATTAATATTTTCAACCGACAGTAGTGGCTACGCTGGCTAAAGCGCAGCATTAGGCCACGGGGCCAAGCTCTCTGCTGACTCGGTAGACGCGTGGGTTCCAGCCCAACCGTCGGCCGTCCTTGAAATGGTTTTCCGTGGTTTCCCATTTTCAACACCAGGCAAATGCTGGGACGATACCTTGTAACAGGCCACGGCCACTTCCTTCCTCATCCTTGCCCAGTTTCATTCACCATCATTCATTTCATCTCTCATTAACTCCTCCCCTGAGGTTGGCGTCAGGAAGGGCATCCGGCAGTAAAAACCATCGCCACAAGGACTTCCATCGCATCTCATCCCCGACCCCGTTGGTAAACGGGAATAATAAGGGATAGACATACCTAATTAATACTTTCAAGGGATAATTAATTGATTTATTGATTGAATCCATGAAGAATGGAATTTATATTTTTGATAATTATATTGTTGATTGAGTCAAATTTTGGATAGACTTTGGATTGTGATCTATGTTTAAATAGATATTTTCTGTTCTTCGAATCTAAAAATGCTCAAAGTCCATGTAAATTATATTGTATTCTATTTATTATGAACAATTTTGTATTTAAACCAACCCTGATATTACTGCATCCTGAAAGTGTTAGTCAAAAATTGCTACGATATGTTTGAGAAAAGAACAGTGAAAAGTGATAAATTTTTCAACAAGTAATAATTTTTCTGATTGATTTTCAACGTGTGAATGCTAAATGATTCAGGGATCAGTATAGACGATTGACTTTGCGCTGATAAAACCCTACCCCTGTATATAGTTATGTTGAACGAAGTCAACAGGACTGATATTTTGACCTCTCGTCTCAACTATTTTAGTGTTCATGTGTTGGCGACATTGTATTTTGTGAATATAAACTATGCTTCTCCAGTCATCTTTTGTGCCATTTTAGGCATATTTTTCCTGTCATTTTAAAATTTTTAAATAAAATGAGATACTTTTATGGTATGCAAACCCGTGTCATAAATCTCCTTCTATCCTTATTGTTGCATCAAGCCGAAAATCAGTTAAGCATTTTTTTTTTGTTGGGTCTTTGTATTCGACTTTAACCCATCTGGCGCCCCGGGATATTTTGATTCTCGTGCTGACTGATTTTTGGTGACATGCATATGTGGTCTTACGGACTTCGGTCTAAACGGGCACAATACCATTCGCATTATATTTCAGAATAAAAGATTTTAATTTTGTTATTTGTTTCGCCTGCTCACATCGTTTCCTTCGGTTAAGAACGACAATACGCTTCAGACGTTTTACCTCCTTAAGCAATCGCATTACTTCACTCTCGAAATTATTACATGGCTGAGAATCACATTTTCCATCGCACTCAATCCCAATGCTGACACTGACTGCTACATTTAAAACATCCTGAGCAACTGTGACTCATCTCTGTTTCTTTTCTGAAAGAGGTGAGCGTTTTATCGGACCTTTCCTTTTACGAGGTTCGAAACTGAAATAACTAGGAATCCCCGGAAAATTATGCGGCACAGCATTCTCGGCTAGCTTCTACCTATCACGAACTAATTCCACCGTCTTTCCATCTATTATGAAATAATTCACGTTAATAGGCATGTCATCACTAAAATGTGAGTCACACACACGGTCACTCAAAGTTAATTGGTCGGTCAGATAGTGGAATTTTTCTGTTCCATTCTTCCAAACAGTTTTGACGTGGTCTAAACAAGTGCCGACCATCTCCTTTCTTATACCCAGACTTGCAAGCAGGCACAAAGCAGCCTGGCATAATGATAACAGAAGTTTAAAACAAGCATAGAAATGAAACGTAAGTACAATTTGCACGCGGTAATGTATCACTGCTTGACTGCCATCCCTTCGTGTGCTTCAGACCATATCATCGGCGCGGTGCGTGGTGTTAAAATTTAGAACTTCTTCATCTTAACCATTGACTCATATGGAAGTTCCACCAATTATTACTTTACTCGCCCTGCTAGAGATAACACTCACAAACGCAATCAACGGATCTCCCAATACAACTGAGGGAGAGAGAGTAGATGTGAGAGTGTGTGAGGGGGGGGGGGGGGGGGGGGAGGTGCAGGGTTTAGGTGGTCAACCGGCGATCCCAGTATTTTTACGTGTCTAACCCTTTTTGTATATGGCACATTTTGTGATAAACCACATAGTTTTCGAAATATTTAAGAAAAACAGATAAAAACTACTGATTTACCAACTCCCCCTCCCCCAAACCCGACGCTCAAAATGGTGTATCTTTTCACCAAACAATATGTGGACTGTGTAGAACAATTTGGAGCTGGAGGGAAACTTTTACTTTGGATGTTGAGGTTAGGCCTTTTGTTGGACTAATTGCACCGTTCTAGTAGACGAAATAACATCAACCTAACAGCATTTGGCGCATGCGCAGAAGAGATCATAAATCAGCCGGGTCGCAGGTGGCCCCACAGTGTGGTACTAAGGTTAAGTATTCCTGAGTGAGTGTTTCTATAAATTATGTTTCTAAATATGTTCAGCTTACTTTTCTCATTTTTCAAAAATGAGGAAAAATAGACATGAGATCGATCCGGGAAAATGTGTGTCTGTCCTTCTGTCTGTCTGTCTGTGTGTGTGTCCCTCCCCCCCCCCTTATCAACTCCTAAACGGCTGCAGCTATCGAATCCAAATTTGGTAAGAGTGAAGATCTATACCTGAATATATGTAGGCCATATTTGAAATTGAGGTCAGTGCTACCAACTGCTGAAAAATCGCAATTGAAATGTGAGCTCTATGTTGGATATCTCAGAAGTTATGCAAACGAACTATTCTAAAATTGGCACACTTATAGATAATAACATTCCAGATTAATTTTCAGAAGTCCATATGAGCCACTGTTGCCAACCTGATTCTAAGCCTGCCGATAGGTCCAATTACTAAATGCATGTAACTTCTATACTATGGATTGGATATCAACCAAATTTCGTATGTACTATGAGTACTACAAAATATATGACTGTGCGTATTCTAAAGAGCCACCAGGGCTGCCAACTGTTAAGAAATTCTCTATGTTATAACCCTCATAGCAATATATCAGTAAGTATGCAAGCTAACAGCTCTAAACTTTGCACACGTATAGTACCTGACATTCTACCTTAGTTTGGTGTAACTTATATACATCAGTGCTGCCAACACGATTCTAAGCCTGCTGATAGTTCCAGCTTTTAAATGCATATAACTTCTATACTAAAAAATTTCGTATGTGCTTTGCGTACCATAACAGTTATGACTATGCGTATTCGTAAGAACCAGCAGGGCTGCCACCTGTCAATAAATTCTCTCTCTATTTGTTTAATCCTAATGCCAATATATCAGATAGTATGCAAGCCTTTTGAGATTCTAGATTAATTTGGTGTAACTAATTTACCTCACTGCTGCCAACATGATTTTAAGCTATCTGGTAGTTTCATTTTTAATTACATGTAACTTCTACACTAACAAATGGATTTTATCAAAAATTGGCACTATAATAGATCGTAAAATTTCAGATTAATAATTGTGAGCGTCACATACATGACATTGTTCCCAACATGATTTTACATGCACTGATTAATCCATTATAAAACAGCATGTGACGTCCATACTATCCATTACACTTCAACCAAATCTTGTTTGTGCATTCTATACCTTTAGAGATGGAACTAAGAATATATTCAGAGTCACCCGGGCTGCCAACTGTAATAAGTTACTCTATTAGGCTACACTATTTCAGGTATATTTCAAATTTCAGTACTTAGAAATGTTAGTATTACCAACTTGATTTCGTCATTATTCTAGATAGGCCCGTATAGTTTGGCATGAATTTTAAATTTTATGAAAAGTAGGCTCTTTAGTTCGTCACGGAACTACTTGTTAAGGTTTTGAGTACAACTAGAATGTACAGTTACTTGTTGACGCGTGACGTAATAGCGAGCGCACGTGAAGTCATTCTTCACAGCTGAAATGCAATAGGAGAGGTTCATTCGTTTCCAAATGACAGTCTACGAACACTCCCGGAGGGATGAACGAAGCATCAACCAATCAATAACTCTATAAATGACGTAATGTCTCGCATCGACCTCAGCTTGAGAAAATAAGAGCTGTTTAAGTAGGAATGAAACGTTAGAATACGTATTTTAATAGCAGAAAGCTATCATACATGTAGATTGGAAGCTAGCAAGTGAATTCAAGTAATAACATGTATATAATCTAAACGGCAGTCGATATCGATAAATGACAGAGAAGAGAGGGGTTGATCTCACCGCATGGCCAAGTGCATGCCGGGGAATCTTGTCAGTCTGCTTCTACACTCTGCTGTTAGACCCGTCTGCTAGTCAGAGAAATATTTCCGGGAAGCAACGGTATCAAGGTGGCCACGAGGCTAGCTATTTTTCGCCGGTCTGTGAATCGCAAAGTCGCGAGTGAACGCGTATAACGTGTGATAATAATTTCTACATCAGTTGTAAAGTAACGAATAGAAAGAGCAATGGAGTTTCAACATTATGTTAAGCCCATGTGATGCTTTCATAATTGGGACAGAAAGAACAGACTGTGAACGACACGTGGACTGTTATTTTCATATCTGAGTGGTGTCTGTTCTTCACGCAGCCATTCTGTGAATCATTTTGGAACCTTCACCAGGCACGGTATTGTGTATTCATTGGTAGAGAACATGCCAGTATTAAGACTTTATCCCCTGTGGATTATGCCAATTTTAAACAGCGTATTTCCGACCGAGACGTCAGTGGGGATATCTGATATGGAATTAATAGCTGCTGTGATGGCAGGCTAATTCGAATGGGGCAACTACAGTTAAAGCATTAGCGGGATGCATCGGGCAACCCACTGCCTATTCCATCTGGTGAGAAAACGATTCCTTAGCATGGAATTCGTTAGTGGTTGTTACGACTGCTCTTACAAGCTATAACAATATGACAACTTTGTCTGGAACAGCGTGTTTTTACGAGTGTGCGCGGAGCATTTATTGATGGAATTCCCTAATGGATCCAGTAGGGAAATCCATCAATAAATCCTCACACACAAAAGCTTAGTGCTCTCCACAAAATAATTGAGAAAAGAGAATCAAAAACTAACAAGGCAATAAGCTTCGAAAACCTCCTAATATCAAGTTCATGAGTGCGAAAAACTAAGTTCCTCATCCAAAATACGCTGCGAAAATATCTCAAAAGTGTGCATGAGAGAATGTACTTGCCACAAGAAAATGTATATCAGTGTCCTAAACACTGTTAAATGAAGTCTGGATCTTCCCCTTCATGGTCTTCTCGACAATAAAAATATGCAGATCTAATTAAAATAATACCGTGAATTTACCAAAAGTTAATCATCATATCTAGAAATACACAAGGGATGTATTCATTAACTGAACCAGAATCCCGGATATACAGCAGGTCAGTTTCGAAAGATCAGTGGATCAGCCATCGATGTTGACCTGCGTTCATGGTGTAGGTGTTGTCTATTAATATTTCCAAACTCATTGAAGTTGGAGGCAATCCCAGTCTTGGGAAGGATCAATCTTATCTTTCTATTTGGCATTATTTCGAGTGGAATTCAGTATTTTGACATCATACTGAGACATGAATTGTTTATTAATGTAAAGTAAATGATTGCTTTTATGGCAATAGTGTGTGGAATTATCGCAGCATATTAATGAATACCTTCCAAGTTTTCGTATAAATTATTCCCAGGGAGAAATGACTATTAGTCATTATATTAAGCATAACACATGATGTAAAACTTATTGTAAGGCGAGATTTGTAGGCTCATGGAATATTTTGATTCTATATTGATGAACAACGTGCTACAGTCTTGTTGTACATTTTCAAGCACGAATGTAGGATTGTTGTTCAAGCAACTTAATTTATTAATAAGCATTTTTAGATTGTTATAACCGATTTAGGGTGTACTAACTTATGGTGTATTGCAGATCATTATATGATTTTGTGGTCAGCTATTAAGGTGCACAGTAATCTATATCTGGCATATTTCTAGATAATACTGTTTTTGGTGTAATGCTTGGTGAAGCATTGTATTATTGAGGATTGAGCCAGTGAGTGACTTTGAGCCAGTGAGTGCCTTTGAGCCAGTGAGTTCCAATCATTATTAGACTCTGTATAGTCTAATACCTGATGTTTGGTGTATTTATAAACCATTGGTGGTTTTTGTAAAAGATGTCCGAAGAGACATTGTCAGCTGTTAATTATTGCTGAATCACGCCCACGTGTTGGTATTTAACTGATTCTGATTAATGTTTGGATAAGTTGTGTGGTTTATTGAATGTATTACCACAACTGTATAATGAAGCCTTCACAATTTTATTAAGAAGATGTTATTTTTATTAAACCTGAATGTTGACAAGTAATTTTACTTAGCTTGATCGCTTGGTAAAATCTACTCTGAATTAAGATACACTCGCCACGAATTTATAAATTTTACAAAAGCGAATGATATGATGCAGTCCGTGTTTGGACCAACTTGAATTGTCAAAAAAACATAGTTATGTATTAATCTTGTATAATATTGTATATAATTTTTGAGAAATGTCACAGCATTAAATTATCGTCTCGAACGATATTCAGAATCTTACTGACTTTATATTTTGAGTTCTTATGTGAATAATCACATGTTTATTGGATATTCAGTCCAATATTTAATTAATCAGTTTTCTTATTTTTCTGAGATCGTTATACAATTATTATTGTTGTTTTATTGGAACATATTTCCAAATATGATCACCCTACTTCAGAGGTGATATTTTTGATTCATTCATGGAAATTCCTTTTGTAGAATTTCATTGTTGAAAGTTGGTCGTTTTGAGAACAGTGTCTTTTAATTTTTATGTCATGTTCCTTTCATGAATAAATTTTGTTTTCTCATTTTTAACCTTATTACGTGTTATTTTAACGATGTGATGGGAGGTCGTGTTAAGAAGGCCATCGCTAGGTATTTCCAGGATATGCCACCCTTCGAGATAGTACTCTTTTTGAGGAGTTTTGTGATCTAGAGCTAGTCATTTTTTCTGAAGCTATGGTCATTCTTAATACGACCTGATAGGACAACTGATTACCCTATTACTCCTGTACTTGGTGGTAGGACTTGGAGATTTTTCTAGCCGGGAAGTTTCAGGTTCTTCGATTCAGCTGTCATCGAGGGTTTTCACCAGTTGTTGGTAGGAAATTACGGGTACAGTACCAACCAATTTCGAATTGAATGTAATTTTGCTTCTGCAGTTATTGGTCTAAAGAAAGAGGTCCAACATCCAAGGTACAGTAGAACTCCCATTATCCGAATCAATAGGGACCGGACTTCATTCGGATAATCAAAAACTGGGATGATTGGATTTACAAACATATGTATTTTAAAGAGAAAATATGTAGTCTAATTAAATGAAAGGCAGCACTTGTACATGATGTATAGCGTACTTATTTATAAGTTCTGTACAATAGTAGTAAATGAAAGTCATTGTTTGCTGAACAACTCGGTCACAGTAATCTCATCAACCCAATAATGTTCTCGCTGCGCCTATACCAGCTTCGTGGAGGGAAGGACAATAGCACGCGGAGACAGAATCATTATTTTACGAATCGCAGCACGTTTTCGTCTTAATTATTTTTTTCTGAAAGCGATTCGGATCATCAGCGATTCGGATAGTCGGAGTTCGGATAATTGGAGTTCTACTGTAGTTAAAAGAAGCGATTTGTTCTATTATGGTCTCATGGATACTAATGTTTGCCCTAACTGGTTCAGTGCCTTAGTTGTGATCTGTTATAATTATGGTCGCGAGTAGACGCCTCACCTCAACGTATCACGAGCAACATTTGGAAAGTAGGGCTTATTTTCGGACCAATACCGGAAATGAACGTCGATCCAACAAATATTTCCACCGCTATAATCACAACGCAATTTATCCTGCAACAACTCAATGACACCTGTGTCCTTGTGGTTTGGAAGTATCCTACCTAACCCGCGAGGACTGGCGCATGGCTATTTTTCACCCAAGGTATAAATAAAGTTCTACAGTTTTGTTTTGGTCAACCCTCATTTCCTGTCGCTCACTGTACCTTCCTTCCTAGCCTTGAACTCCACCCTGCAAAAGAAACATGTCCATAGCTTTTTGAACACTCGAGTTATTTCTATATTATTTACGGTCGGGTGAGATTTAACCATAGCGCCAGTCCTCGCGTGACAATTTTCGGCTTACGTTAGTCGGGACAATCTGTAAAAAATTAGGGGGAAAATCCACTTACTGTATTTTGGTGCAGCATAATCACATAGCTCACGTTATTGTTGATCCATGTTTATGGTCTAGGGACACCTTGGTCATCAGCTCCTTGGTACAAGAGGAATGAGATGACTCCTTTCCGCCACTATCATGGCCAATGATACTGTTACGAAAATTATCGAAATTTTTCTGCATGTAAATTTGAAAAATATAAATAAACCTCATTTTATGATAGGAATAGTTCAAAGGAAGACACTGGTCGTGAAATCACTTCATTAAAATCTGTACGACTACGACGAAAAGGGAGTGACACACTATGGGTCAAAATGACCCGGCGTCAGTCCTCGTGTGCTATTTTTTCACGCCACTTCTCAAGGGTTAACCGTTACATGTGATACCCGATTCAATTCTGATTTGTATAGAGCAAGCAACTGGTTAACCAGAATATTATTGCGCTGAATACAGAATGGAGACTTTCTCCTGCCATCGTCATAACTCTTTCTCGACCTGAATAGCAAATCACATCACATCTTACTTCCTCTTTTGCCATGAAGCACCCAGCCCTTAACGCCGGGTTCGCCGATAAAGTTTCCGAGGAACTCCGCTGCCAAGGGGACGACAAGGGTGTTGAAAAGGTTCAAAATATTATCGGGAAAGATGGGAGGTACACTCACTGCACAACAGTCCTTTGTGTTCGTGATTAGTGCTAAGTTACCAGTACTGGTCATATAAGTTGAGTGGAATACAAGAGCGTATCAAGGATTTCATTTCGGAGAGGGCTGAATTCATGAATAGAGAATCATGACCCAAGATGAATGTTTAAATCTCACAATAAAATAAGAATTATTTAAGAGCCCACTGATGAGCGAGCTTGGAGTCCTAGTCGGCTTCATAAAAAGGAAAGTAGCGCGCAGTTCGCTACTCCTGTAGGGGTCCGGGCGGAGACACCAAGAGCCCGCTGATAAACCAGCTTGGTGTCCTAGGGCAAACCCAACACAAGACACGGCACAAACCTAGACAAAGTTTTAATTCACTGGCCGTGAAAGCCAATAGACCATCTATTTGAAAGCCTTCATAGGAGGTTACGGCTGCTTGAGTTATTGGTTCTCGCAGTAAAGAGGGGCAGGTGCACTTAATAAAAAGGGAGGTAGCGCAGAGTTCGTCACTCCTGTGGGGGTTCGGGCGGGGACACTAAAGGCCCGCTGATGAGCCAGATAGGTGTCCTAGGCGAAACCACACACAAGACACGACACAAACCGAGAAAAATTGCTGTGTTTTAATTCACTGGCCGTGAAAATCAATAGACCATCTTTTTGTAAGCCTTCATAGAGGGGTTATGGATCCTTGAGCTTTAAGTTCTCGCGGTAAAGAGGCGCAGGTGCGCTTCATAAAGAGGGAGGTAGCGCGCAGTTCGCTACTTCTGTGGGGGTCCAGACAGGGACACCAAGAGCTCGCTGATGAGCCAGCTTGGTGTCCTAGGCGAAATCTCACATAAGACATGGCAGAAACCCAGAAAAATTGCTGAGTTTTTAAGAATTAATTAATTTATTAATAAAGTCAAGAAACTAAGGTGGACCTTCAAGAAATAAATATCAGAGACTGCATCATAGAAACTCGTGGAGCCTTTAGTACAATAATAACCAAGCACAAATTCGTAGAGCAACCTTATACTATATACGAAAAAGGAAAAGAAACTATAGGGCTAAAAAAAGCTAGGAAGAAAAAGTTCAGAAACTGGGAAAAGAAAACGTTCCAACCGAGAATCTAGAAAGCAACAGAAGGTTACATTTCTTAACTTGCTCGTAACCATTCATTCGTCCACATTTTCAATCTCCCCTCCCCCAGGGGCTCACATCTAGTGGGACGTGGGTTGGCGACCACGGGACCCCAGCTGCGTCCGGCATTGCTTCCACTTACTTGTGCCGGCTCCTCTCCGTCTTCTTTCCTGTCGACCTCACTTCGTCAACTCTTGTTCTCTTCCGTCCCTGACGGTATTAGGGTATCCGAGGCCTAGAGAGTCGCTTCCTTTCCCGCCTTAATTGGCCCTTGTCTCATCTTTTCTGATACCGTCCTTCTGCGAGGGGTCGGCCTTCTTTTCCTTTTTCTCTTATCTTCTGCCTTCTATTCACGGCCCTCAAGGAGGCAGGATGTATTTAGTCCCACCACTTCTGGTGCACCCTGGATATTGCTATATCCTCAGGGGCTCACGGCTGGTGAGTTCGGGAGTTTGCGATCCAGAGAGATTCCTGGTCTGGGTCCGGTTTTTCCCTTTTTTCCCATTACATCTGGGGTGGACCTTCTCCTCTTTCACTTTCCTATCTGCCTTTCATGGCTCTCCTTCCTTCCAAGTCCCTCAATCCGCATTCTTCGAGGGTTGAGGGCATTTATTTTCATCCTGTCCTTTCATTGCCTTATTCTCCTTTTGTTTTTCATTGCTTCTTCTAGTAGTAGTTTTAGTGTTTGTTTGCATTTCATTATCGTTTTCACTATCACCCTAACCATTAGGGGCCGATAACCTAGATGTTAGGCCCCTTAAAACAACAATTATCATCATCATCATAATAACATTTTCAATCTATGAATCAATCCACCAACCAAACACAAATAGAAATGAACATAATATGTATTACAAAGTAATAATTATGACTATAATAACAATGATAATAGATAAATAATAAAATCAATGCTGTTTACAGTACGACAATTAAAATTAATGCCACAACATGGAATGAAACATGTTGTAAATTGGTATTTAAATGAACTACTATATAACAGTATATTAATTGGGCCAGAGAAAGACCCCACGGAAAGAACGGGATAAGTCCAATTATTTTTAGACATTAGTATACGGCGTATTATGGTGTCCAGCCATCGTCACTACAGATCAGTTGAAATTAAAGTTGAAGAGTTTGTTTGTTTGTGAGTTTAAACGCGCTAATCTCTGGAACTACCAGTTGGATTCGAAAACTCCTTTGTGTATATGATAGCCAGATTCAAGAGGAATAATTTTGGCTATGTAGCATTAGGCTACACCTCACAGGTAACCTCAAAGATTGAGAAAACGATGCAAGATAATAGTTTGGCGTAACACTTAAAATTCCCTTAAAATTCAATCTTGTATGGTGCACCATAAAAAGAGATTGAAAGATTTTTAACGCCTAAAGTACCGTAATATAAATGATGTCAAAGGTCTTGTGAACTATGAACACTTTCAATACATGCCTCACTGTGGTCTGTAGATGCTAATGAAAACACAGATGTACCGGTTCAGTACGGCAGCAACAGTTGAGAACACCATAAAAACATGTTGGAAACCAACAGTAATGATGGAACTCCTAATACCTTAATTCTTCACCAGCAATGCAGAAATACAAAAATAATAAAGCCAATGAAGTCACTGCGCTGAAATTATATCTTGCCAATAGAAAGCTGATGAAGCGCATAACTTCAACACTTGAAATGGCAGAGATTGGTTGGTTGGTTCCTCAGTTTAGAACCTGCGACATCGCGGTCGTGTAGCCCCGTGTACTTTGGGTATATGTAGAATCTGTCTGATAACCGGTGTTAATTGTGATGGCTGCATTAGTGTGTGTATCTGTTTTTTAATTCAAGTAAGGTCTGCAACTTTGAATTTTTCAAATAGTTCCTACTTTTACCGCCAAACGCCACCGTCAACGACTACTAGGCCTAGTTCAGAACTTACCTACTAGACGCCACCGCAGTCGGCTCTTGGCAACGAACGTAGAAACCTAAGAGCGTTGTTTACATTCCTAACCTATACAATTTAGCTTCACAGAGGTGTAATTAGTGGAAGGTTCTTTAACATGCCATAAATCTATGACATGGGACCGCCGGCTTAACTTCCCCTCCGAAGGAAGGCATACTGAGGGATTTTTAACGCTCTTAAAAAATCCGACGGCTTCGGCCGGGTTTGAACCCGCTATCTTGGGCATAGAAGCTCAGCATGCTACCGACGACGCCACCGAAGCCGCCGGCAGAGATTGGCCTCTAATCCGTCTGGTTTGAGCAACGATTAATAACATAACTATGCGTAGCATAGCATAGCCGACATAGCATACAATATAACCTCATGCAATTTGCCAAGTGCTAAAGGATCTAAGTGCCACAATGTAGCTTTTTTAGTCTGTCTCCTTAAAGTGATCTATGTGGCAGCGCCAATGCAGTGCTATATGATTTAAGTTCCAAATCTTTTCCTGGTAGTTGTAATACGCGTCAACAAATGGCCGAACCTGTATGTCCAGAACTCCTGTTGTGCTACTTGATCTAAGCGCGTGGCATGAGAGTAGCGAGGTACATTGCCGCCACAGTAAGACGTTTTGTTGTTTTGCAATGGATGACGATGTTAATTCAGTTGTTTTAGTGATAAGAAAAGAAAGTCCAAATCGCATAAAACTCTCCAGCATGAAGCTAGACTTAGTGGGAAACAAAGGAGCAAAATAGAGAAACCAGCAAAACGAGCGCCTTCAAACCAGGTTAGTACTGAACCCGAGGGGGTCATGCTGACTGATATCGAACGTGGATCTCAGAGACTGTGATCTCAGAATAAAGGTTCCACCAGGGAACGAACCCGAGATCTGCTGAGGGAGTTTCATGGTAAGAAAACCCCTGGAGGAAAGTATATATTTAATCACTGGTGTGATTTCAGTTGATAATGACATTATTTATTAAAATAATGCAGGGAAAATGAGCGGAATACAGCATTATTGGACTACTTGGAGTAGGCTATGCTGGACTTAGAACGCAGAAGTAGAGAGTTTGACATTTTACTAATAGCCCCAGAATTGTGGGAGGAGACTCTTGGAGCCCTGTCAATCTCGCTGACCTAGTTAAGTCGTCTGGAAGAGGTCGGGGGGTTGAATAATGACCCAGTTCTTCCCCGATTAAGAATAGGACTAAGAAGAGAGGGGAGAGATCCCAAGGAAAATCATTGATTACTCGTGATTGGAGTAACGCAATGACAAGAGAGTTGCACACAGGGAATCTTTAGCCAGGAGGCTAATTTTAGAGCCTTTAATCTGCGAAATTGACGCATATTTAATGGAGTGCGTAAGGACACAGGACTAAGGGTGTTCGCGGCTGGGTTTGACGATGTCGCCAGGGATTCCCACTGAAACCACGTCCCCACGCTATGGAAAAGGCAATTAATATTAATTAATTGGCCGATCAATCCTTCAGCACGCAGATAGTTCTGAGATCAGTGACGAAAAAGGAACCCGATGAGCATAGTTTCGAGACCAGAATCATGCTAGGAGAGGAGTTGATTTTGCGCGGGAATTCTAGCTCTACTTTTTGTGTGAAACCAATATAAGGGAGTCGACCCTTGGCAGAGGTCAGTTGTTGTCAGTTTTTGAAGAGACTCGAGCGCGGAACGTATGTCGGTCCGGCTCAGGAAAGGACGCTCAAACAAAGACTTGAACATTTGAGTGTTAACCATTATATTCACCGCACATCGTAATGCACCAAGTGAGAAGACAATCATGCATGGTCAAGAAATAATAAGAAGTACGGTAATCAACGAACCATATTGTGGGAAATGTGTATTACCGAAGTCAAGGAAGGAGGCCCGGACTTCAACTTGGGAAGCCGCGCAGTAAAATCTTTAGAAGGCTTTTATTAAGGACAGTCGTGCTGCATGTGTGAAGTCAGCAGTACGAGCAATGGTTTGTGTTCACATAGGAAGTACCGTGTGATATAAAATGCAGAACTATTGAAAGTAATAATCTGTGTAAAAACTATGTACAATGTTAAGCGCAGTGTATAATATATTGACTGGTTATACATGTCTTATTACGCTGGAATGCGCTGGGAGAAACTTTATGAAGCATTTGGTAATGTCTTAAGAATACCAAATAGTAACGCTCAGGACGGAAGTAAGCATATTTATGCAAAGCAGGAAGTTTACCGTAGGATTATTGATAGACTGTTGGTGATTCCGGAGGCAGATGAACCAGACTTTCAATCAGGAGTTGGTAGGAGCATGGAGGATGCCGTTGATACCTGCAATTCTGATATTTTGCCAGGGAAATTCAACCAATGAAAAGTGTAAAAAGTGACGTGTGTTATGTATAAATCATATGTGAAATATCTTTTAAATTAATGGTTTAATAAGTGTTATAAAGTGTCATGTGTTTTGGAAGCAATAGCTTCTTTATAGAAATGAAAAGTGCCGTGTGGTTGGTGAAAGAAATGTATCATAAAATGTGTATATTTAAGATGCAAATGTCGCACTAATTCTGCAAATGGCAGGCGACCCGGAAGGATATAGGAGGTTGGAGCCACCCTGATGAGCCTAGATAAGTGAGTACCCCACAAATTATGATTATGTAGCAGTATAGGCCACTGCATGTAATGTGATTTCAGAATAATATTCATGCCAGTAAAAATCAGTATTAGGAGATAGACCCTCCAGGTTTAATCATTATTGTGTTGATTTTAGTAGAGTTGAGATGTTGTTTGCATCAGTGAGTGGATTAATCGTTACCACTATTAATAAAAGGACAAATCAGTTATGTAAACGTAACGTAACGAACACGGTTGTTCGAGTTTTAAGATGGTTATGTTGTGTCGGATTATGGTAATTTATGTCAGTAATAATAATAATAATAATAATAATAATAAATAATAAAGGTATGAATGAATACATCAGGAAAAATGTTGTAAGCAAGAAATATTTACGCTAATTGGAAGACTTATCGATCTAAGCAGTAAGATTATACAGTAAGATTACATTAAGGGATTGAGAAAAGAATTTAATATCAGAATATATTGTATTAATGGGAATGTAATTATGCAAGGAAATGGAAGAGCTTTCTAGGGAATTGAATTTGCAGCTTGTGTAAAAGCTTATAGAGAAATTGATAGATTTCTCTTAATAATTATAGGACGAAGATCATAACATTAGGTCATGGAACCAGGTATTCTATTCGACGTATGAAATCTCGTATAGCCGTGAGCATACTGGGATATGTGCTTTGTGCCAGAGTGTAATTAGTGTTTGGACCCTAACTCTGATGATGGATATGGAATGTTCCGGGTTCGAATCCTGTGATAGGTTAGGGGAGAACGTTGGACACCTCTGCACTCTATCTGATCGCCCGAGAACTTATTATTGAGTGATTCGGCTCTTGTGAAGCGAATCTTATGACGGCAGCATCTATGACTGACCGCAGCATTTATTAAGATACCGGTTATCCAGATAGACCAATGTTTTTATGAATCTCGTGCCTTCATGGTGAAATGGACCTATTTGGTGCCAGTTATTATTATATCCTCAGGGTAGGAATAAATGTTAAAGCTCATCCAGTACCTATTTGCATACTATTCAGTTTAAATCCATTGGGATATGTGTGTCATTGTGACCACGGTATTGTCTTTAAAATCGTATTACTGCTTGGGGAGATGTCAGCCATGTGGCTGGAAGCGAGGGTCGAGGTACTGTTGGGACCTCACTCCACCCTATTGTATACAGGCCGCTCGGAAGAGGGGCTGCGCTGTCAAGCGAACAGTGAAAGTTTAAGGTTTAATGAAGGGCAGATTTTAGACCCTGTTAGTGACATGAAAGGAAATTGTTATATTGAGTAATGAAGGCATATGGTTTAAGAACACATTGGTAATTATAGATCACCCTGATGGTTCAAGATTTTAGCAATCTAACGAATGGTTGGAAGTTGCATTTGTTACTGTCACTGACACCTCTTTCAGAAGTTGGTTACTTAACGCCACAGGCTACGCTCGCAAGGGTAGCTTAATAATCATCCGACACAGCGATAACTAAAGTTTTTAAGATGAAATCACAACGGCATGCAGTGGAGCTATATAAACAGAGAGAAGTGTAGGGGTAGCTTTACATAATTATGGTGTTGCACGTAGATTGTTGTGCAACACCTGAATAGGCAAATGCATGTAAAGCATTTGGTGGGAAGAGAGAGAACAAACACACACGGTACACATAATTGTCGAATTAAGACGAGGTTTAAGGAATGAGTTATTTTGTGAAATTAAAGAAGTCACACTAGATGACAGAAGAGTCAAAGTACAGTTTGTTTATGAAGTTTAATGTGCATCAGCGCACTAGGGTATATTGTAAAGTTAATATAAGGGTAAAGGTTTGAGTCATGAGATGAGTTTATTATGATAATATTATGTTAATATTAGTGGATTGTGGAAGTAATTTTTGTTTGATTTTGTTTTATGTTTGTGGGGATTGTTTTTTTGTTTGAAGCCATGATTTTATTACTGAATTAAAATCTTTAGAGTAGAGTTGTGCCTTATCATTGTAGAGTTGATACCTTTTGAGTCTCAAATCCAAAATATGCAACTGCTCAATGGGGGAACGGTACACGCCTGAGTCCTGTCGCCAGCTGGAGGCGGAAGCATATTTTCCATGGAGATTACTCACATGGGTACATGGAAATTGATGTCCTGTACAGTGATTTGAGCTTTATGTACAACTAAAGTCGGTCTAGATTTAGTGCACACAACTCTATTAAAGTAACAATTAACATGAATTAGGGGATGACCGTGCCTAACCTTAGCTAAGCTCCGATACAAACAATATAAATTTTGATAAACACCTCCTATGCATCTCATATAATTATCATGGCGCCCAAGTTTGTGGAACTTATGGGATTTAGGGAAACCCCATAGATTTTTATGGTATTTCATGGGGAAAACCATAGTATTTTTTATTTTTTTTGCCACAAACTGTGTTTGAGTGATTTTTGAGTTCAGTAGGCTTTTGATGTAACGCGGAATCTCTCTATTGAGAAGAGAATTACCCAAGGGTACGAGCGCTACGTACCAAATCCACAATTTATCATTAATTTCATAGGTTTGTACAATCTTACAATATGTGTACAGTGTTTGGTGTCTCTCATCAAAACGTATCCACACATGTTTCCAGGAAGCCTGCCTGCATCTAAAAGTGTATTATTGTGAGAATGTCTGGAACAGAGGAGACCCTGCAGGTGATTGCAGGGTTGAAACAGCATTTTGACGCTGTTAATGAACAGAACAAGCTGGACGCTAAGGCTTTCCAGGATGGAATAAACACTCGGTTAGACGCCAATCAGGAGGTAATTAATGCAAATCAGGTTGCATTGAGTAATCGTCTAGATGCCAATCAGCTGGCAATTATTGAAAACCAGGTTGAATTGAATAATCGGTTAGATGCTAATCAGCTGGCAATTAGTGCAAACCAGGTTGAATTGAGTAACCGTTTAGATGCTAATCAGGTTGAATTGAGTAACCGTTTAGATGCTAATCAGGTTGAAATAAACAACCGATTGGAGGCAAATAAGGTTGAATTGAATGATAAGCTAGGTCAAATGCAGGAAACGATTAAGACCGAAGTAACAGAAACTGTTGTAAGCATTATATCAGAAATGCAGGTTAAAACAGATAAACGTTTCGAGGCTATAGAAGCCAAGCTTGAAAGTAATTTAGAAGCGTATAAGCATGCGCAGGATGAAACCAACAGTAGGTTAGATGCGCTGTCTAATGACATTAAGGATATTCAAGTCCAAAATGAGGCAAATCTCAAACGCCAAGCGAAACAGTTTTCAGAATTTACGAGAACGGTAGATCAGAGGTTAGAAGAGAACGACTCTAAATGGGACCAGAAATTGAAAAGCTATGCTAGAGCAATTAACGGTGATTTAAAGAAACAGGATCAGAACATATTATATCAATGTCAGGAAATAAGCGAGATTAAGGCTATCGCTAATGAAAGTAAAGAGCTGGGAAGCAACATGAAAGGTCAGATGAGCAAAGTTCATCAAGAAGTGGACCAAATTCTCAGTGACATTATCATCGTTAACAAAAAGCAAGAGGAGAACAGAGGAGAAATTGTCAAGGTCCGGAATGAATTGTCAAAAGTCAATGGACACATTCAAGAGGAAATTAAAGGGCTGAGAGAAGAACTCGAAGTAAGAGAAGGCCAGAAGACAGAGGCAAGCGACAAGACCCTTGCTCAAATTAAGGAAGATGTAGAGGATGAAATCTCCCATATCAAACAAAGCCTGAAAGAAGACAAGAAGAAAATATTTCAAGTGGCAGAGGAAAATCGAGATAGGCTTACCAGAATCGAGAAGGAGGTGATTACCCGACTGGAAAGAGCGGAGATGCGCCACAATCAAATGGAGACTAGGATAATCGCACAGGAGGAAACCCATATGAAAGATCCTAAGTCAAGTGAAGGCAGCATGGAAGATATGAGGAAGACGAGGTGGGCAGACCTAGAAACCCAACCTATAATAAGAAATGCTACAGGCCCAGGCGAAAGTACTTATATGACGCCAGGTGCACCAGTTGCAGCATCAACGCCACATGAAAATGCTATGCACACCCAGGTGATAAACGTAATCAGGGCAAACGAAGAGAAACCAAGGAAATTCTCAGGTAGCCACTGTAATATGACACCAAAATATTGGTTAAAGGAAGTGTCTGAATATCTGAATGATGCGCGGATAACACAAGAGCGCAGGCTACGAGCCATTGAGAAACTAACAGAGGGAGAATGTGCATTATGGTTTCGCAGTTTCCGGTATACTTTCGATACTGTTGAGGAGTTTCGGGTGGCATTTTTGAAACGGTACTGGGATCCAGCGACTCAGCAAAATTTGAGATTGGATTTGTATTCAAAAAGATACAGCACCAACAACCCAACGAAGTACGCAGAGTTTTTCATATCTCAAATGTGTCGGTTCAAAGAACTTGATCAAAAACCTAGCGAGCTGGAGCTATGTTTTGCTATCGCCAAGCAGCTTCCATACGAGATCCAAAGACTGCTAATCTCGGCAAATGCGAAAACTGCTATGGAAATGGAGACAGTTCTTAGACAACTGGACCTCACAACAGCCAATACGATGCGTCAGATCCGAACCGTGGAACAGGTACACGTGACCAACACGCAGACTGACCAACATCAAGCTCCAAGGAACAACAAAGCTACTAGCACTGAAACATTAGATTCCAACGGACGTCAATGGGAACAGGAACCCAGAAGATGGCAGCCGAAGTACAGAGGGAATGCTAGTAGAGGAGGAAGAGGCCGAAATTCGTGGAATAAGCAGAATACCAGGGGTAGACCGTACCAAAACAATGGAGATAACAATGGCCAAGAAGGCAACAATAGGAATTGGAGACCCCTGGAAAGAAGAAGTAACTTCGATGACGAGGTAGAGGAACGATATCACGCTTCATTGCGATACCTCGAGGAAAGGGGAGATGAGCCCCAGAAGCAACAAGTCCGCTGGCAAGAAGTTATGCAGAACAGGACGTCGCCAGACAGATATGGAGATGGAGCTAAGAGTTTGGAGTTACAGCGCAGCGAACAAGAGAGAAGAAATTCTAAGGGGACTGGCGCTATAGAAAAAAAAACTCCAAAATTAGAAGAGTTCGAGACTGATGGATGGAAGTCAGTTAACATCATCAATTGGATAGCCAAACCAGAAGAGCTAATCGAGGATACAGGAGGATCACAGGTCATGGTCAAGAGAGAATTGCCTATTATAATAGTAAGAGTGGCAGGGTTGAAAATAAGAAGTCTGTTAGACACGGGTTCAACAGTGTGCCTTATGACACAAGCTTTATATAATGAAATAGCCCAGAGAGAGAATGTTTTGAAAATACCGATCTCTAGTGTCAAAATAAAAGGTGTAATTCCAGACAGAACGATATGTAAATATCAGGTATTCCTAGATTTACAGATAGGAGGCTCTATTTTCTCACAGAGTTTTCTATTAGTAAACAAACTGCCTTATAACCTACTTATTGGGGCAGAATTTATAAGGGAATACAGAGTGATAATAGACCTAGCACAGGACAGGGTTATGTTCCGTGTGAATGAGGAAGCCGAAGGCTTAGAGGCCTCACTCAATCAGATTGAACCAGGGTCAGATGAACAAGTATGGCATACATACAGAGACGTGGGGGAGGAAGAAGTGTTAGCTATTGAGCAGTTGGAAGAAGAACTGAAAACACTAGCCGCAGACTTGGAGAAAGATCTGGAACCCGAACTGGAAGAATATATTTCGGAAAAGCTAGAAGAAGCAAAAATTGGGCCAAAAGAGAAGGAAAATTTAAAGGAATTATTACTGGAACAGAAGGAAGTCTTTGATTCGAGACCTGGTCGTATAAAGAACTTCACTTATGCTTTTCAAGTCAGTGATTGGACACCATTTAGGCAGAAACCCTACCCTATAGCCGAAAAGCACTATGCCAAGGTGAAAGAGGCAATTCAGGAGATGTTGGAGGCCGGTGTTATTGAGAAAACGCCTACGCCTTACGTACGTCCATTGGTAATTGTACCTAAGACAGACGGGACTGTCAGAGTATGTCTGGACCTGAGACATTTAAATATGAAGGTTATTCCGGAATTCGACCAAGTGCCACCTATTAAAGAAATCCTCAGGAAGTTCAAAGGGAAAACCGTATTCACAAACTTGGATATCACTTCCAGTTTCCACCATCTTGAATTAGAGAAGAAAACTAGTCTGTTGACAGGATTCATGTTTGATCAACACACATACACGTTTTTAAGACTACCTTTTGGTTTGAAAACAGCTGGTTCAGCACTGATAAGAGCGTTAGATCGCAATCTATCAGATGATGTTAAAGAAAGTACCATCAGATATGTAGACGACATTCTACTCACATCAGAATCTCTGGAGGAGCACATGAGAGACCTGAAGAAGTTGCTAGATGACCTTCGAGAAGCTAACTTTAAGGTTAATATCAAGAAATCGCAACTTCTGTCAGAGGGAAGTTAAATTCTTAGGGCATATTATTGGTGCAAATGGAGTTAAGCCTTATCCAGATAAATTAGAGGTAATTCGAAATTTCCCTCGACCCACGAAAGTTAAACACGTCCGACAGTATTTGGGAGTAATTGGATTCTTTTCGAACCACTGCCCAAACTATACTACGACAGTAGCACCCCTGCAGGACCTATTGAAGAAAGGCGGCAGATGGAATTGGACGGAGCAATGTCAGGAAGCATTCGTGAGGTCAAAACAAATGCTTTTGGAATATGTGAAACTGGGATACCCGGATTATACCCAGAAGTTCATCATACTAACGGATGCATCACTTGTTGGGATAGGAGCGATGCTATTCCAAGAAAATGTTGACCAGCCCGAAAAGAAAGTTTTTATTGCCTTTATAAGTAGGAGGTTGAAAGCCCATGAGAAAAATTACACGATTACAGAGATAGAGTTGCTCGCAATCTTGTACGCGTTGCAATCATGGCATAAACTCGTGTATGGCTTTCAAATAGTCCTCAGAACAGGCCATAAAGCATTAACATTCCTGTTAAAGACAGACTTGTCTAGCCAGCGGTTGACAAGATGGTCCCTGTATATTCAGCAATTCAATGTGGAAATAGAATACTGTCCAGGGAAAGAGAATGTAATACCGGACATATTAAGCCGTTACCCAAGAGAAGAGGAAGCGCTAGCTGTCCAGATTGAGAATCGAGATCAGAAGACCTCGGATGACTTGAGGAATCTTACCAACCTACAACGTGAAGACCCGTGGTTGAAGATGATGATCGATTACTTCGAGGGACGCTTAGCAAGGGGAACTGCAATATACAGAGGGGCAGAGGCATTGGCAACAAATTATGTTTGGTATAATCAGACACTACACAAGTGGGATGATGTAGATCATACACGTCAAAGGATTGTTATTCCTGCATCTTTGCAGAGGAGATTGGTGTGGCTAGCACACAGAGCATTTGGACATCCCGGAATAGACAAGGTCACTGCTCTATTGAAAGAAGCATTTACTTGGCCAAAGTTGAGAGAAACGGTGAGAAATGCTATTAGAACGTGCGATTTGTGCCAAAGGGTAAAGCCAAATCCCTTTTTAATGAGGCAACGACCTATTCCATTGTTACCAGAGAAGCCAAGGCAGCTACTGAGCGTGGACAATTTTGGACCACTGCCTAGGGCACGTAGAGGCAATAGACACATTTTTGTAGCCATGGATGTATTCTCAAAAATGGAAGTATTATGCCCCATACAGAAAACCAGCTCAAAGCAGGTATTGAAACGCCTGAAAGAGAGAGTTATTCCGATCCTTGGGAAGCCGGATAATTTACTCTCAGACCATGGGAGCTGCTTCACTAGCGCAGAATTTCGTCGGGAACTGGAAAATCTAGGAATTAGGCGGATTTTATCTACCATTCGCCATCCTGAGGCAAGTCCAGTTGAAGGAGTAATGAGAGAGCTCCAGAAGTACATGAAGATCTACTGCTCTGAAGAGAATTGGCGTTGGATTGAGTTCCTAGAAGTAATAGAGTACTGCATAAATAATACTGTACATGAGGCGACAGGACAAGTGCCCGTGACTCTACATTTGGATCAGAGACCGGAGAGACCGTGGACTGGTGTTATTCCATTACCAGTAGACGCACAGCCAGGACGAGAACTGAGGATCCAACGAACCTTCGAATATCTCCAAGCACAGGCGGAGAGACGCCAGAGAAGAAATCGTGCGAAGAGGTATCACAGACCACTTCTCGTCGGAGAAAAAGTGTTAGTGCGGAAACCCGCCAGTTCAGATCCAGAAGCACGGAAGTATAAAAAGTTCAATTTCGGTTATCACGGAGCGTTCGAGGTGATCAGAGACCTACAAAACAATGCATACAGAATAAGGCATTTAGAAACAGGAAGCGAGGTCGTTATGAATGCAGCCAATTTAAAAATTTACCATTCGCCAGAAGAATTTGACGAACAAGAAGAAGTATTAGCAGCGCACACCCAACTGAACGTGGATGGCAAAGTCAGCCAGGCAGTCAGACCTGAAGGTTCGCGTGGCGAGACGGAACGAGAAGCAGACAGCTTGCCCAGTGTAAGGGACAAACAGCAAGAATTCCAGTGCCTGCAAGAACTTTACAAAGAAATGGTCGAAGCGGCAAGGGAAGTTGAGAATATAAATGAAGCCCTCCGTCAAGAGAATGAACAGCTTAGGGCTGAGCGCAGTGTGGAAGGGGGAGCTAGACGAACCTACTCGCAGCCAGACGAGGTGAAGGACCCCTAATGTAAACACAGACAGTGGTAGACAGTCAGCTGATTACTTACAGAAAGTCACTTGCAATTGACTTCTATAAGTTTTGCAAGGGGAATATGAACCCGAGGGGGTCATGCTGACTGATATCGAACGTGGATCTCAGAGACTGTGATCTCAGAATAAAGGTTCCACCAGGGAACGAACCCGAGATCTGCTGAGGGAGTTTCATGGTAAGAAAACCCCTGGAGGAAAGTATATATTTAATCACTGGTGTGATTTCAGTTGATAATGACATTATTTATTAAAATAATGCAGGGAAAATGAGCGGAATACAGCATTATTGGACTACTTGGAGTAGGCTATGCTGGACTTAGAACGCAGAAGTAGAGAGTTTGACATTTTACTAATAGCCCCAGAATTGTGGGGGGAGACTCTTGGAGCCCTGTCAATCTCGCTGACCTAGTTAAGTCGTCTGGAAGAGGTCGGGGGGTTGAATAATGACCCAGTTCTTCCCCGTTTGAGAATAGGACTAAGAAGAGAGGGGAGAGATCCCAAGGAAAATCATTGATTACTCGTGATTGGAGTAACGCAATGACAAGAGAGTTGCACACAGGTAAATCATTAGCCAGGAGGCTAATTTTAGAGCCTTTAATCTGCGAAATTGACGCATATTTAATGGAGTGCGTAAGGACACAGGACTATGGGTGTTCGCGGTTTGGTTTGACGATGTCGCCAGGGATTCCCACTGAAACCGCGTCCCCACGCTATGGAAAAGGCAATTAATATTAATTAATTGGCCGATCGATCCTACAGCACGCAGATACTTCTGGGATCAGTGAAGAAAAAGGAACCCGATGAGCATTGTTTCGAGACGAGAATCATGCTGGGAGAGGAGTTGATTTAGCGCGGGAATTCTAGCTCTACTTTTTGTGTGAAACCAATATAAGGGAGTCGACCCTTGGCAGAGGTCAGTTGTTGTCAGTTTTTGAAGAGACTCGAGCGCGGAACGTATGTCGGTCCGGCTCAGGAAAGGACGCTCAAACAAAGACTTGAACATTTGAGTGTTAACCATTATATTCACCGCACATCGTAATGCACCAAGTGAGAAGACAATCATGCATGGTCAAGAAATAATAAGAAGTACGGTAATCAACGAACCATATTGTGGGAAATGTGTATTACCGAAGTCAAGGAAGGAGGCCCGGACTTCAACTTGGGAAGCCGCGCAGTAAAATCTTTAGAAGGCTTTTATTAAGGACAGTCGTGCTGCATGTGTGAAGTCAGCAGTACGAGCAATGGTTTGTGTTCACATAGGAAGTACCGTGTGATATAAAATGCAGAACTATTGAAAGTAATAATCTGTGTAAAAACTATGTACAATGTTAAGCGCAGTGTATAATATATTGACTGGTTATACATGTCTTATTACGCTGGAATGCGCTGGGAGAAACTTTATGAAGCATTTGGTAATGTCTTAAGAATACCAAATAGTAACGCTCAGGACGGAAGTAAGCATATTTATGCAAAGCAGGAAGTTTACCGTAGGATTATTGATAGACTGTTGGTGATTCCGGAGGCAGATGAACCAGACTTTCAATCAGGAGTTGGTAGGAGCATGGAGGATGCCGTTGATACCTGCAATTCTGATATTTTGCCAGGGAAATTCAACCAATGAAAAGTGTAAAAAGTGACGTGTGTTATGTATAAATCATATGTGAAATATCTTTTAAATTAATGGTTTAATAAGTGTTATAAAGTGTCATGTGTTTTGGAAGCAATAGCTTCTTTATAGAAATGAAAAGTGCCGTGTGGTTGGTGAAAGAAATGTATCATAAAATGTGTATATTTAAGATGCAAATGTCGCACTAATTCTGCAAATGGCAGGCGACCCGGAAGGATATAGGAGGTTGGAGCCACCCTGATGAGCCTAGATAAGTGAGTACCCCACAAATTATGATTATGTAGCAGTATAGGCCACTGCATGTAATGTGATTTCAGAATAATATTCATGCCAGTAAAAATCAGTATTAGGAGATAGACCCTCCAGGTTTAATCATTATTGTGTTGATTTTAGTAGAGTTGAGATGTTGTTTGCATCAGTGAGTGGATTAATCGTTACCACTATTAATAAAAGGACAAATCAGTTATGTAAACGTAACGTAACGAACACGGTTGTTCGAGTTTTAAGATGGTTATGTTGTGTCGGATTATGGTAATTTATGTCAGTAATAATAATAATAATAATAATAATAATAAATAATAAAGGTATGAATGAATACATCAGGAAAAATGTTGTAAGCAAGAAATATTTACGCTAATTGGAAGACTTATCGATCTAAGCAGTAAGATTATACAGTAAGATTACATTAAGGGATTGAGAAAAGAATTTAATATCAGAATATATTGTATTAATGGGAATGTAATTATGCAAGGAAATGGAAGAGCTTTCTAGGGAATTGAATTTGCAGCTTGTGTAAAAGCTTATAGAGAAATTGATAGATTTCTCTTAATAATTATAGGACGAAGATCATAACATTAGGTCATGGAACCAGGTATTCTATTCGACGTATGAAATCTCGTATAGCCGTGAGCATACTGGGATATGTGCTTTGTGCCAGAGTGTAATTAGTGTTTGGACCCTAACTCTGATGATGGATATGGAATGTTCCGGGTTCGAATCCTGTGATAGGTTAGGGGAGAACGTTGGACACCTCTGCACTCTATCTGATCGCCCGAGAACTTATTATTGAGTGATTCGGCTCTTGTGAAGCGAATCTTATGACGGCAGCATCTATGACTGACCGCAGCATTTATTAAGATACCGGTTATCCAGATAGACCAATGTTTTTATGAATCTCGTGCCTTCATGGTGAAATGGACCTATTTGGTGCCAGTTATTATTATATCCTCAGGGTAGGAATAAATGTTAAAGCTCATCCAGTACCTATTTGCATACTATTCAGTTTAAATCCATTGGGATATGTGTGTCATTGTGACCACGGTATTGTCTTTAAAATCGTATTACTGCTTGGGGAGATGTCAGCCATGTGGCTGGAAGCGAGGGTCGAGGTACTGTTGGGACCTCACTCCACCCTATTGTATACAGGCCGCTCGGAAGAGGGGCTGCGCTGTCAAGCGAACAGTGAAAGTTTAAGGTTTAATGAAGGGCAGATTTTAGACCCTGTTAGTGACATGAAAGGAAATTGTTATATTGAGTAATGAAGGCATATGGTTTAAGAACACATTGGTAATTATAGATCACCCTGATGGTTCAAGATTTTAGCAATCTAACGAATGGTTGGAAGTTGCATTTGTTACTGTCACTGACACCTCTTTCAGAAGTTGGTTACTTAACGCCACAGGCTACGCTCGCAAGGGTAGCTTAATAATCATCCGACACAGCGATAACTAAAGTTTTTAAGATGAAATCACAACGGCATGCAGTGGAGCTATATAAACAGAGAGAAGTGTAGGGGTAGCTTTACATAATTATGGTGTTGCACGTAGATTGTTGTGCAACACCTGAATAGGCAAATGCATGTAAAGCATTTGGTGGGAAGAGAGAGAACAAACACACACGGTACACATAATTGTCGAATTAAGACGAGGTTTAAGGAATGAGTTATTTTGTGAAATTAAAGAAGTCACACTAGATGACAGAAGAGTCAAAGTACAGTTTGTTTATGAAGTTTAATGTGCATCAGCGCACTAGGGTATATTGTAAAGTTAATATAAGGGTAAAGGTTTGAGTCATGAGATGAGTTTATTATGATAATATTATGTTAATATTAGTGGATTGTGGAAGTAATTTTTGTTTGATTTTGTTTTATGTTTGTGGGGATTGTTTTTTTGTTTGAAGCCATGATTTTATTACTGAATTAAAATCTTTAGAGTAGAGTTGTGCCTTATCATTGTAGAGTTGATACCTTTTGAGTCTCAAATCCAAAATATGCAACTGCTCAATGGGGGAACGGTACACGCCTGAGTCCTGTCGCCAGCTGGAGGCGGAAGCATATTTTCCATGGATATTACTCACATGGGTACAGTACTTCGTAAGTGTGGTTATGATTTCAAAAGTATTGCGAGTGACCAAAGATAATCCTGGCTTTGTTATGTACAAGAAGGACACCTTCAGTGACTTAGTGGAATGGGAGAAATGCTGTGTGTTAAGAAGAGGAATTACTGCAAATGATATTCTGTCAGCTCAACTAACCTCCTTATCTAAAGTGCAACCATTGCCTGAAAACAAAAAAATAGACATTCGCAGTATGCTTGAGTTCATCGATGAAGAAAATAGGGGTTTTTACAATGACATTTTGAGTGTTTAATGTTCAGCGCCCCCTGCCCGTAATTCAGTTAGCAGGAAATAACTGGACGGACTTAGATCATTTCCATTTTTCTTTTTTTGTAATTTCTGTTTCTCTTTTGTTTATTGAATTGTGCCTATAATGCTTCGGATAATATTGATGCACATGTTTTACATGTTACCATGTTTCACTTCTAAATAAATTTTAAAATCTTTCACTATTATAATGTTTTGATCCTTTCACTCAAAAACTACTTTTTGGCTCTTAGATCACTTAGCACTACAGCTCTACAGTTATGGTTATTGTGTTACTGCCTTACGTTTGAGTCGCCGCTTGTTAACCAGGAAAGTGAGGGAACTAGGCCTATATATGTAATTTCCAGGGTCGGGGATGAGTTAGCTCACCCAGGATTTCAAATAAAGTATGATCTCGGCATTTGACTGAAGGAAGTGTGGAAACCAAAATAAAATGAAAAACACCAGTGATGTTGATTGCTCCTTTAGTGTTAAAACAAGGGATGTGGTGGCGCAGCGGTCAAGTAGTTGGCCTCTCAACTGGGCGGACCGGGTTCGATTCCCGGTCAATGTATGTGAGATTTTCAAAGTGAAATGCCATGTCCAGTGGTTCGGATTCCACGTAAACAGGGGGTCCCGTGGCTCATGATCTCGAGATTAACGGTCACGTAAATTACAAGCTTCCTTCCTTTTTAGTGTTAAAAACAGTGGCGTGACAGTTACCGAACTTAATTAGTAACGTTGTTACCATAAAATAACGGTAGCATAACTAGTAACGGTTACAAGTAACGTGTATTACGAAGAACGAAGAGGATCAGAATGAAGCAGGTCACAGTGCTGCACTCACCAGAGGATACTATGAATAAGAAATCCTTTCCAGAAGCCATCAAATTAAGTTTAAATGTAACTTCTTTCCACGCTTCGAGCACTTGTAGATCGACTTTCGAGTGTGAAAGAAGCCTGAATAGAGAGCCATTACTTCACTACTTCAGAGCTAAAAGTTCGCATCAAAAGTCGTCTATTTGAATGTCAAAAGAAGGTAGATTTATTTTGCAATTGACAGTCGCTGAATGTGCCTTAAATGTGCTAAAGTTTTCTTGCAGAGAGAGCGCCTTCTTGATAGGAAAGAAGTTGAGAGCGACTTACTTCACAAGGATGTCCAATGTGATGTCTGAGCTCTCTGCGCATAACAGCTAATCACTCTAGGCTTCGGTGGCGTAGTTGGTTGCGTGCTGTACTGCTATGTCCGAGATCGCAGTTTCAAACTCGGCCGAAGTCGTCGGACTTTTAAGAGCGTTAAAATCCCTCAGTATATCATCCTTTGAAGGGTAAGTAAAGCCGGTGGTCCCATGTCATAGATTTATGGCATGTAAAAAACCTTCCACTAACTACAATTGTGTGAAACTAAATTTTTAGGTTAGATATGATTAACGCTCTATTAAATTCCAACGTTCGTAGCCAGGTGCTGGTTGCGGTGGCATCTAGTAGCCAATTTCACAGCTAGGTGTCGTTGACGGCAGCATTTGGTAGCAAAAGTAGGAACTACTTGAAACTGATCGTCTGCAGTCCTTACCTGAATTACAGATAACCCACACTAATACAGATAACATCGGTTATCAGACAGATTCTACACACACCCAAAGTACACAGGGCTACATGACCACATTGTCGCAGCCTCTAAACCCAGGACCCAACCAACCATAGTGGGTTAAAGACTCTTTATTAATTACAAATGCGTGCAAATTAAGCAAATTACAAAAGACCCATTAACTTGTGTATTGATCAGTCTATGATGGATTTTCCATTTATTGTGCAATTAATCACGTGGTAGCTTTCACAAAAATTCACAGATGCACATCGGGTTGGGTTCATGGAAGCATTTCATCTTACACATGAAGTGGTGGTAGCCATGCACAGCTTGATCTTGGTTCGCTTCTGACCAGGTGCTATTTGTCATGGCCTCTGTTGTGAAGAACTCCATCCAAATATCATCTCTTTTTAGGGTTCGAAATTCTATTGACCTCTTCCAGGTGTCTGTAGATGGTAACAAGAACTTGTATCTCAAATCCTCTAATAGGAAGGACTCTCTAGCAAGTTCGTAAACCAGCCTTGAGTGATGAATTTAGATATTCCACGCTCCGCCTTCAGGTATCTTGCTTTGACCTTCTCAAGTGTTACGAAATCACTAACGCTTAGTTCGTGCCATACTACCTCAATCCGTTAAGTGGGTATTGGTAAGATTTTGGCGTCAAACAGTACCATGGTGGATTTCAGGGATAATTTGGTAATTGCACTGATGTCAAGCGAAGTGAAGATCTACTCAACAGATGGGAAAGGAAGATACTGAAGAAAATCTATGGACAAACCCAAGTTGGTAAGAAAGACCTGCCTATCTCGCCTATCAATGTTAAGTCTTCACATTTTTGGTACACTTTACTCAAAATCTGTGTGGGTTAGCCAATTGAAACTTTCAGGGATTACTGTTTGGATCATAATCTACAATAATAATAAGGATTATTGACAAAAACTAAATACGTTTGCCAAATTTTTTTAAGGTACGATGTTTTAATCCAAAATTATGTCGAAAAATATTTATATTTCATTTTATATATTATTTAAAAAGATACCCATTCTTATTACTATTCATTAGGATGATGTTGATACATAAAAATAATTATGGACCTATCTTTATTAGTTTTCTTACAAATGGTACCAAAGTAGAGAAAAATGTTAAACTGAGAAAAATGAGGTTGAAGTTTTTCATTACATTTCGTTACCTCTGACAACTCTGAGAACATTCCTGCCCCATAACTTGCATCATTTCGTCCATCACTGGTTATTTTGCTTCTCCTACTTACTTTAGCTTTTAAATAAATAAATAAATAAATAAATAAATTAATAAATAAATAAATAATAAACAAATAAATAAATAATTAAGAATAATATAAATAAATAAATGCCTATTTCATCTTATCTGTTTGCAAATAAGTGGACTTGCTTCCCTCTTCAAATCAACGATTCAATTATTAATAATTGGGGCAGATGACCTCGCTGTTCCACCCCTTAAACAATATTTCTTTAATAGGTGAGTGCTAAATCTCAGTGATTATAATATTATTGTGATGCACAGTCCCATGGGCGACCTTCGCGTCGGGATGAGAGATGGAATTGATTAAGGTGAATGAAATTGGAGAAGGATGTGGAAGGAAGCGGCCGTGGCCCGTCAGAAGGTACCGTCCCAGCATTTGCCTGGTGTTGAAAATGGGAAACCACGGAAAACCATTTCAAGGACGGCCGACGGTGGGGCTCGAACCTACGCGTCTACCGAGTCAGCAGAGAGCTTGGCCCCATGACCTAACACTGCGCTTTAGCCAGAGTAGCCACTACTGTCGGTAAACACACAGGAGTCAAGAAGCGTGTTTAGAAATTTATCTTTAATAGTTCAGAATTTATACGCACAAACATAAATCTCTGTAAAAGTGGGCGTTGTCATTCATGGTGAAGCATAGTCATTTATATCTTATAAAACGACCATTTTTCATATTTTGTTGACTTTTTTTTTTTGGACAAATTCCTGTTCTCTACACTGTAAATAACTAAAAACGCCAATTTTTTTTCTTCGTTTTTTCGCCCCTAGACGGGGGTTTTTACATTAATGGGGAATGGCAAGTGTGCACAAATAAAGATAGCCTACTTATAATCTTTTTGAACACACTCCTATCACGACAGAAATTAAAAGAGAAATGCTCCGTTGGCCTGGTCATATTCAGCGTATGCCGGAAAGTCGCGTCGGACGCCAGGTCTTCCAAAGTAGACCAAAAGGACGAAGGATAGTTGGACAGCCAAGGAAACACTGGCTGGATGACGTCAAGGAAGACCTCCGCGCCCTTGGAGTCAGACATTGGAGGAAACGAGCAGAAAATCGTGAAGGCTGGAGACTTGTAGTGGGGCAGGCCAAGGTTCTTCGTAAGCTGTAGCGCCACTGGGATCTGATGGGAGCTGCTGCTGCCGCTCGCTAGAGATCTTTTGCTGTAAGGTTTGTGGTGAGTTCGGCCCGAATGATGTCGACTTAAAATAAAGAGAAATCTTCGATATTTGAATTAATGTGCGGTGCATTTACACTCGTTATAATGACAAACGTGTAAGTTTCAGTATGCAACTGTGCACATGAGACAATTATCTGACTGTACATTTCAGATATTACATACAACAAATCCTAATTTACACACCTATACACTAGTAAACTACACAGAAAATACACAAAACTGAAATTCAAGATCGCAATTCGAAGCGACAATCCATTTTAATAGGGCCTTTGACTATTCAGCGAAAAATTATGGTCCACCACGCTATGATTTTAAATTTTAGTCACGCGAAAAAAGATTAAAAAGAACATTCTATAAATATCAGTATCTTTGTTTCTGCACCATCTTTCCATCTAGAACGTGTAATTTGGAATAATCAAGGAACCTAAAGCAAGGAAGCATTTTAAATCCAAGGAATATATAGATTTATTTCACCAACAACAATTAGAAACCAGCCAATCAAACAGTGGACCAACCTGCTTGTATTCAAACCACAGTAGTTGAATAATTCCATTCATTTCGACTCCGATGAAAATATAACCTGTTTGACACAAGAGAGCATAGCATTGGTTCGAGTGAAACTTCAAATACAAGGAATCATTCATACAACAACACGGAATGATTAAGTCATTAATAAGTGTGTAAATATTTTGTGAAGCTATCCAAATAACTTCAGTACAACGAGAATAAGCCAGCAAATGAGACTTTGAATTTGACGGATATCGAAGGTAGAAATCTCAATTCCCTCTATCAATGTTTACCATTTCACCACCATCCGTCGCAACTACAATGAAACAGGTTAGAAACAACTTCTTCTAAGTGTTTTTGAAAAGGAAATATTTAAGTATTTGAAACTATTATAACTCTGCATTTTTTCTAGGTTTGTGCCGTGTCTTGTGTGGGGTTTCGCCTAGGACACCAAGCTCGTTCATCAGCGGGCTCTTGGTGTCCCCTCCCGGACCTCCACAGGAGTAGCGAACTGTGCGCTACCTCCCCTTTTATGAAGCGCCCCTGCGCCTCTTCATTGCGAGAACTAAAAGCTGTGGTTCACCAATAGCCCCCCGATGAGTCAGCTTGGTGTCCTAGGTGAAACCCCACACAAGACACGGCACAAACCTAGAAAAAATGCTGAGTTTTAATTCACTGATCGTGAAAGCCAATATAGGATCATCTCTTTGGAAGCCTTCATAGAGAGGTTATGGCTGCTTGAGCTTTTAGTTCTCGCAGTGAAGAGGCGCAGGTCCGCTTCATAAAAAGGGAGGTAGCACGCAGTTCGCTACTCCTGTGGGGGTCCGGGCATGGACATCAAGAGCCCGTTAATTGAGCCTGCTTGGTGTCCTAGATGAAAACCCACACAAGCAGGGCACAAATCTGGAAAAATTGCTGAGTTTTAATTCACTGGCCTTAAAAGCCAATATGCGGTACCATATTTTTGGAACTTATATCTTAATCAAATTATTGTTAGGATATCCATTTCATTTTAGTAATGTTAAACGCTGAAGACGATATCAATGAATATAGAAATATGCACAACAATTGAATAAGATATAAATAATTCATGTTTTTGGGCTAATGCCGTGTGTATTTAAATTAGAACCATACGTTTCGGAGAATACTTGCCTCCTTTTTCAATGGAATCAAACAATGTGGCCAAAGAAAGTACATCAATGAGATTACAAAATATTACAAAAATATAGATAAATTCCTCTGTTCATCACCAGAGAGCAGCTGCCAGAAATTACTGTATGGACCATGGTAGAACGGCGGACAGAGTAGTAAGTAAGGAGAATGTAAAGGGGGCGGGGTGAAAATATAGAGACTCCTCGAAGAAAGAGGATGTCTAAAAAAAGGGGGGAGGGTTAGATGGATATAAGTAAACATAAACAAAAGGGAAGTGAATCTGAACGATACCTAACGTCATTCAGGCAACGGCGAAAAAACAGATGGAAACTCCTCCAGTGATGAACAAAGGAGTTCAAACCCAGGCTCTGTAGCCGCCCCCCCCTTTTCTTTTGGACATCCTCATTCTTCGAGGAGTCTCTATATTTTCACCCCGCCCCCTTTACCTTCTCCTTACTTACTACTCTGTCCACCGTACTACCATGGTCCATACAGTAATTTCTGGCAGCTGCTCTCTGGTGACGAACAGAGGAATTTATATATTTTTTTTAAATCTCATTGATATACTTTCTCTGGCCACATTGTTTGATTCCAATGAAAAAGGAGGCAAGGTTTCTCCGAAACGTATGGTTCTAATTTAAATACACACGGCATTAGCCCAAAAACATGATAGCAATCCGGGCCGTGAAAGCCTTAATATACATAATTGAATAAATGTTACGCACACTTTCTCGACCAATTGTATCCATTAGGCTATAGCTTTGGGGTAGGGCTATTGGGTCGAGTTTCGAAACAACTGCTTGTCCATTTATCAGGTTTGTCAAGAAAGAATGAAAGAATGAAAGAATACAAAAGAAAGAAAGAAAGAAAGAAACAAACAAACAAACAAACAAAGAAGGAATGAGTAAACAATGGAATATAGCCTCCATAGATAAATGCAGTGATTTTTTTTTCACTGGAGCGCGGGGGTACGCGTACCCCTTAAACACTTGTATCTAGTCCTGTGCCCGTTTAGACCGGAGTCCGCACGACCACATATGCATTTTACCAATAATCAGTCAGCACGAGAATCAAAATATCCCGGAGCGCCAGATGGGTTAAAGCAAATCGCAAAAACGACATCAAATTTATAAAAATGCTTTGCTGATTTTTGGCTCAATGCAACAATAAGGATAGAAGGAGATTTAATGGGGTAAGACACATCTGGTAAAATTATCTCAGTTTATTTAAAGTTAAAATCTGACTGCAAGAATAATGCTCAAAGCAGCATCATCCACGTGTGGCGATCCACACTCTTATTTACACACTATATACAGAAATCTTCCAAACACATTTGACAATCTTTTTGAAAACACAAGTCCGATTGTTAGTCCTGTGGACTGTGTTCCAAAATTATTAACATTTTATTCCAGTGCAAAATGAATTGTCCATACTGGAAATAACGTAGATCACTGTTTGACTATTTACATGATATTAACACTCGTAGAATAAATGTTTATAGAATTTCTTAAACTTTCATTTGTTTTCCAGTTTTCCAAAATATATCGTTGAAACTATTATTATCATCGTAGCAACACAAATTATTAACACATATTAACAACATCTGAAAAGTATTTGACCATTGAGCATAGCATCGAAGAACTGTGCGAAGCACAACAACAATTACTTGTTCTTCTGACATTAAACATTCGAGAAGTGACTCGATTATGAACTTCAAGTTCCAAACAAAATATATGATTTCTGAATCATTAACTTGATCAATAAATGGTTGAACCATTCAACTATTAGATTTTTCCACTTGGAATTATTATGAAAAAAATATTTATATTTATGGCCATTTCTAGCAACTTTCACAACTTGCAATTCTTCGACAGAATGCGAAAATTAGAATTGTAGTCTTATAATGAATTCATTTAGTTCATGGCACTAGGATTGAAAATATCCTTCAAATTATTCGTGGTTAAAGAATTATTTTAAATTGGCAGTGGCCCATTCTACTATTTGTGTAAGAACACAATATTATAACAACAACAACAACGGCAAAGGTCTTCCTCTGAAGAAGAATAAACTACTATCATGACAAATCCGGGTTCTAGCAAAATCAAATTCTAAATGGAATTCGTAAACAAGGTTGAAATAAGAACTGATGGTTTCAAAGAAATAACCTTCGGGTTATTCATACGACGAAATGTGTGGCTCCAATACTCCAACTATAAACCTGAGCCATCGAACCTGCTATTTGATTGATGCTCGAAAAAACCTTCATTCCTGCGACTTAACATGCGCACCTGGGAATGGCATTACAACTATTCCACACACATAAATTATCTTCCCAAAATTTATACAATAAATCAAGCCTCTGCTTGTTACCAACACTGGAAGATTAATAAACTGACAAGTTTATTTTATTTTACCATTCAGTTCAACCCGTGAATTTACCATACTTATGAAAAGCTTCATTTCACTTTCGAAGTGTATTTACGTCATGATTTTATATAAATACAAAAATCCTATTTGATACAAATATCAATTGCTTCCCGTTTCATGCCTCTCCGTGTTATATGAAACATATACTTTGCTCATAGCAAATATCAACTGTTCAACCAGAACTGAAATGTAGGTTGAATGCGGGCATGCGCTAACCACTCTCCTTCGTAAAATCTCCTGTTCCATACTAGAAATGTTTCAACTACTTCATAGGCTCTTTCTCAATACATATGATTATTATAAAATATAATATCCAAGAATTATTTAGAAAAATTATGAAAATTATTATTATTATTATTAGTGGATTATTATTATTATTATTATTATTATTTCAAATATGTTTAATTATCATCTCATTATGTGAGAATCCACATGTTCGAACCTTCGAATATGGAAAAAATATCCATTCCTCAACAAAAATAAATTTAACTTTTACAGTTACATCGGCTGATTACCGTGATTTCCCAAAAATATGAAAAATTCAAATAAATGCTCAAAATGCTCGGTCATCGATCCTAAACTGTTCTGAGTGCTGAAAATGCTCAGAATAAATCTAACAAGTCTTGCGTAAATCATTACAAGCTTTAAATATGACGAAAAAAATGTGTTGGTCATCTGCAGAAAAAATAGTTTGTTCCAATTAGCTAAGCATAAAATAATTCAAATGTGGCTTACATTTCTTGATGTTCTTGAAGTGTAGTAAACCTGGTCTATACCAGATTTATCCGTAGACATGCCCTATCGGACAAGCACGTATAATCCTTGTATCGGCCGCCATTGTAGACCCACAAATCGTCTAGTCAGACATAGTGGTAGTATCTTTCGACGTTTTAAATGACTGTGGTTCCATTTTAATATGGGCTTCTAACAAAGCCATAACAGTTTGTTTGAAAAGGGTCAGATCTAAGCGATCTCTTCTTAAATGTGTCAGTTGTAACCTAACTCACTGTAATCTCATCAGTACATGAAAAACGTTGACAGTCTAAGCAGTTAACGGCTGTTCTGAAGATCGTTCCCTGGGCATGGTTTGTATATCACCATCTGCCATGCGCTAGACAACTTGCAGTTTCCCTTGCGTAGACTAATGAACGCCACCGTTATAGACTATTCTTCAATGTACTGACGGATCGAAGTGGTTAAATAGTTACAAAATATGAAAACTGACTTCAAATGGATCTAAACATCCAAGTATTAATTTACTATTGGACTGTGACAAATACTATTTTCTAGACCAAGTCTAGCATATGTCCTTTTTGGAAATATAAATATTTCCACCAATGTCTGTAGAAATACAATCACCTCAGTGATTCTCCTCACCAGAAACTTACTAAGTTCCAACTCGTTTGCGCAGCACTTCTCGTGACTATCACGATTTGAAAAGTACTTCTTCGTAGACGTGGCAACCATGTGCCTTGGCTCAGCGTAGACGCAACTTGTTCGCCAAGTGCTTGTGATGAAGTGAGTTAACTAAGCCTGCTCCAGCTTGCTTTTATACAAAAACGGTCAGGGTCACGCGTCATCGCCTGATATCTAGAAATCCTCATATCTCTTGAATCCCTGGTCCGATTTACTTGATACTAATTGCATTCTCTTTTATTTGGCCGTGCCAGTAATCTGATCCCAGTCTCAAGTCTCTGCTCCATAGTTAACTATTTAATCAATAAATAGTCTCCACCTCTGCGGTTACTCGCTACGTCATTTACCATCCAACTATCGGTAATTTCCTTCGAATGGCTTCGAGAAGCAATGTAGCGCGATATTCAAATATCCGAACTTTCAAACGCTGCTACAGCCTTTCCCTTGATATCTAGGTGTCTGAAACTTGGAATACCCATTCCTAGATTTGGGCACATCCACCCCACACCTAGCAAAAAATAAAAATTGAAAAATTTTTATTTTTCCTATCTACACATTAAATTATCTGGTTCTTGAATAATAGATCTTCAAATTCGAAGCATTATAAGTTCCCACGATGTTACCAGTTCGTGTATTAGCTACTTCATAGCTTCCATTATTGTTTACTTCCACAATATTCAAAATCCTTAATTTTACCATTCCCCCGGGATTGTTGTGTTCCCGATGGACCTGGATCATTGGGCCTCTGCTCCACAAATTGTAAGGTATCTTGGTGTCTTGCTTCCAAGTTTTTCCTCGTGTCCTTGTTAAACTCTTCATTGGACTGACGAGTATCTACATTCCCTCTGTTATTATAGTTATTACCATAGGATCTTCTTTCCTGGTACCTTCCTTGAGTATCTCGTGGTCTTCTCCATCGAGTGTTGTATCGATTACCACCATCCGGTCTTGCATATGGTTTGTAACTGTATCTGTTACGGTATTGGTTCCATCCTCTCATATTGGAATCTTCCCTCGGCGATTTCTCTTCTCGCTCCTCTCGAATCTCTCGAGGTGTCTGAGAATAACTGTCAGCCATAACAGCATACACAGCGTTATTACTCTTTACTCCCTTCTGATGGAAGAATTGAGCGTTTGTATGATCCAGCTTCCGCAATACTTCATCAAACTGTTCCATATTGTAGATGTCAGCAGCGATCAAAGTCCTCTGGACGTCTGCTGGAAATTGTCGTATCAAAGCAGTAATCAACTCGTTATCTGGCATTGGCGGATCTAAATGTTGGAGTTTAGACAGCTGTCCAGAAAAGTATGTAGAGTATCGAGTAGGTTGTGACGTCGAGAATCTCTTCGAATACAACTCTGCTCTAACTTGCTGTTGGGTTTCAGGGGACCAAAACTTCTTCAATAACCCACGAGAAAACTCCTCAAAAGTATTTAGAGTGGATCTAAATGCTCTAAACCACAAAAGTGCGGGACCTTCCAAGAACTTCCCTATTACCCTGATCTGTCTTTCTTTAGGGATCTTAGAATCTTTCAGGTAATCACCTGCTTCTCTCAGAAATTCCACGGGTGTTACAGAATCTCGCCCTGAAAATTTAGAAGGCTTGTCTTCTATATTCTTAAATACAGTTATGGGGTTGGATTGAAATACTGTCCTGACCTCATCCTGTCTTTCAGTCTCTCTAGCTCCTCCTAGATTTATCTGTATCTGTTCCTTTCCCCTTACATTCGGCATTTTCAAAAGATGATCAGACTGTTTCTCATCCTTTATTTGAGTTTTCATAGCCTCAAGTTCCTTCTGGTTTTCTTCTGCCATCTTCTTGATTGCTTCAGTCTCCTTACAATTGTCTTTAACATCAATGGATATCTGGTTCATAACAGCCTCATGACCTTTCAATGACCCTGTCATATCTGATATGTCCTTCTGAGTTGCTTGAATATCCTTGGCAATTACTTCAATGTGGGATGACAAAGATTCCCTAATCTCCTTGATTCCCTCTTGATTCTCCAGCTTGAGTGTGTCTTTAATTTCATTGACAACTGTGGTTTTAATCTCAGTTTGCAATTCATGAATCACTCCTTCTCTTATTTCTCCCATGACAAGTTCCTTGAATTGTTCCGTTAAACGCTGAACAACTAGAATTCCCATCTCGTTACTCTCCTTCTTCACTCTGACTTCCAGGTTGACCATGTCTTCACCAACTTTCCTAAGACCATGTTCTATCCTATCAGCTAAGCTTTGGGATCGAAGATCGGCATCGCGAAATTTATCGTCCATTATACTAGCGTTAGTAGCTAACGAAGTTTCGAGCTCATGTGTTTTATCGCATAATTTATTCATTTTACTTTCAAGTGTCATTTTCAAAATTTCAGAATTCTCTTTAAATTTACTTTCCATTGAATTAAATTTACTATTTAAATTTTCTTTCAAGTTGTCTTTTAACCTGCTTTCTAACAAATCGGAATTTTCTTTGAGTTTATCAGAACTTTCTTTAAGTTTATTTTCCAAAGACTCAGAATTTTCTTTAAGTTTATCATTCAAATTTTCTTTAAGTTTATTTTCTAAAGAATCAGAATTTTCTTTAAGTTTATCATCTAAACTTTCTTTCAAATTATCAGAATTTTCTTTAAGTTTCTTTTCTAAAGCCTCAGTATTCTCTTTCATAATAGCGGCTACACGCCGTCCAGCCTCTTTCGAACTCTCCTCCAAACTCCTCATCATCCTCATCATTTCTTCCATAATTTCAATTATTCAAAACTTAGGGGTATACAACAGTGGCAAACACAAGCTTATAACTAGAACAAGAAATATGAATAGCTAATTGGAACACTATAATAAAATGAGATTTGTCCTAATATCGACGAGATGGAAAAACAAAAGTCTTTACTTTTACGAATTACATTTACCACAATATCACAAGAAAAATATGCAAGTTCTCAAATATCCTCCACCTGGATTCTAATAATGTGTATCTCCAGTCATCGAACGTTTACTACTGAATTTACTTGACGCCCTAATGGTTAAGCCATTATCAAAAATAATCAAACCCATTCTAATTATTAACCAGTTAAATTTTTAATTTTCCCACTAATTGGGTTTCCTACTAATTTATTCATCCAAACCAGACATCTCTCAACTCCCAAAATATTTCTATAAAAATTATCACAATTTCAAATCGGCATGCGATTGACCATGTCTAAATCGGGACCCACGTTCGAAGCCATTTCTCTCTCTATCTTATTTTATGTGCCCGTTTAGACCGGAGTCCGCACGACCACATATGCATTTTACCAATAATCAGTCAGCACGAGAATCAAAATATCCCGGAGCGCCAGATGGGTTAAAGCAAATCGCAAAAACGACATCAAATTTATAAAAATGCTTTGCTGATTTTTGGCTCAATGCAACAATAAGGATAGAAGGAGATTTAATGGGGTAAGACACATCTGGTAAAATTATCTCAGTTTATTTAAAGTTAAAATCTGACTGCAAGAATAATGCTCAAAGCAGCATCATCCACGTGTGGCGATCCACACTCTTATTTACACACTATATACAGAAATCTTCCAAACACATTTGACAATCTTTTTGAAAACACAAGTCCGATTGTTAGTCCTGTGGACTGTGTTCCAAAATTATTAACATTTTATTCCAGTGCAAAATGAATTGTCCATACTGGAAATAACGTAGATCACTGTTTGACTATTTACATGATATTAACACTCGTAGAATAAATGTTTATAGAATTTCTTAAACTTTCATTTGTTTTCCAGTTTTCCAAAATATATCGTTGAAACTATTATTATCATCGTAGCAACACAAATTATTAACACATATTAACAACATCTGAAAAGTATTTGACCATTGAGCATAGCATCGAAGAACTGTGCGAAGCACAACAACAATTACTTGTTCTTCTGACATTAAACATTCGAGAAGTGACTCGATTATGAACTTCAAGTTCCAAACAAAATATATGATTTCTGAATCATTAACTTGATCAATAAATGGTTGAACCATTCAACTATTAGATTTTTCCACTTGGAATTATTATGAAAAAAATATTTATATTTATGGCCATTTCTAGCAACTTTCACAACTTGCAATTCTTCGACAGAATGCGAAAATTAGAATTGTAGTCTTATAATGAATTCATTTAGTTCATGGCACTAGGATTGAAAATATCCTTCAAATTATTCGTGGTTAAAGAATTATTTTAAATTGGCAGTGGCCCATTCTACTATTTGTGTAAGAACACAATATTATAACAACAACAACAACGGCAAAGGTCTTCCTCTGAAGAAGAATAAACTACTATCATGACAAATCCGGGTTCTAGCAAAATCAAATTCTAAATGGAATTCGTAAACAAGGTTGAAATAAGAACTGATGGTTTCAAAGAAATAACCTTCGGGTTATTCATACGACGAAATGTGTGGCTCCAATACTCCAACTATAAACCTGAGCCATCGAACCTGCTATTTGATTGATGCTCGAAAAAATCTTCATTCCTGCGACTTAACATGCGCACCTGGGAATGGCATTACAACTATTCCACACACATAAATTATCTTCCAAAAATTTATACAATAAATCAAGCCTCTGCTTGTTATCAACACTGGAAGATTAATAAACTGACAAGTTTATTTTATTTTACCATTCAGTTCAACCCGTGAATTTACCATACTTATGAAAAGCTTCATTTCACTTTCGAAGTGTATTTACGTCATGATTTTATATAAATACAAAAATCCTATTTGATACAAATATCAATTGCTTCCCGTTTCATGCCTCTCCGTGTTATATGAAACATATACTTTGCTCATAGCAAATATCAACTGTTCAACCAGAACTGAAATGTAGGTTGAATGCGGGCATGCGCTAACCACTCTCCTTCGTAAAATCTCCTGTTCCATACTAGAAATGTTTCAACTACTTCATAGGCTCTTTCTCAATACATATGATTATTATAAAATATAATATCCAAGAATTATTTAGAAAAATTATGAAAATTATTATTATTATTATTAGTGGATTATTATTATTATTATTATTATTTCAAATATGTTTAATTATCATCTCATTATGTGAGAATCCACATGTTCGAACCTTCGAATATGGAAAAAATATCCATTCCTCAACAAAAATAAATTTAACTTTTACAGTTACATCGGCTGATTACCGTGATTTCCCAAAAATATGAAAAATTCAAATAAATGCTCAAAATGCTCGGTCATCGATCCTAAACTGTTCTGAGTGCTGAAAATGCTCAGAATAAATCTAACAAGTCTTGCGTAAATCATTACAAGCTTTAAATATGACGAAAAAAATGTGTTGGTCATCTGCAGAAAAAATAGTTTGTTCCAATTAGCTAAGCATAAAATAATTCAAATGTGGCTTACATTTCTTGATGTTCTTGAAGTGTAGTAAACCTGGTCTATACCAGATTTATCCGTAGACATGCCCTATCGGACAAGCACGTATAATCCTTGTATCGGCCGCCATTGTAGACCCACAAATCGTCTAGTCAGACATAGTGGTAGTATCTTTCGACGTTTTAAATGACTGTGGTTCCATTTTAATATGGGCTTCTAACAAAGCCATAACAGTTTGTTTGAAAAGGGTCAGATCTAAGCGATCTCTTCTTAAATGTGTCAGTTGTAACCTAACTCACTGTAATCTCATCAGTACATGAAAAACGTTGACAGTCTAAGCAGTTAACGGCTGTTCTGAAGATCGTTCCCTGGGCATGGTTTGTATATCACCATCTGCCATGCGCTAGACAACTTGCAGTTTCCCTTGCGTAGACTAATGAACGCCACCGTTATAGACTATTCTTCAATGTACTGACGGATCGAAGTGGTTAAATAGTTACAAAATATGAAAACTGACTTCAAATGGATCTAAACATCCAAGTATTAATTTACTATTGGACTGTGACAAATACTATTTTCTAGACCAAGTCTAGCATATGTCCTTTTTGGAAATATAAATATTTCCACCAATGTCTGTAGAAATACAATCACCTCAGTGATTCTCCTCACCAGAAACTTACTAAGTTCCAACTCGTTTGCGCAGCACTTCTCGTGACTATCACGATTTGAAAAGTACTTCTTCGTAGACGTGGCAACCATGTGCCTTGGCTCAGCGTAGACGCAACTTGTTCGCCAAGTGCTTGTGATGAAGTGAGTTAACTAAGCCTGCTCCAGCTTGCTTTTATACAAAAACGGTCAGGGTCACGCGTCATCGCCTGATATCTAGAAATCCTCATATCTCTTGAATCCCTGGTCCGATTTACTTGATACTAATTGCATTCTCTTTTATTTGGCCGTGCCAGTAATCTGATCCCAGTCTCAAGTCTCTGCTCCATAGTTAACTATTTAATCAATAAATAGTCTCCACCTCTGCGGTTACTCGCTACGTCATTTACCATCCAACTATCGGTAATTTCCTTCGAATGGCTTCGAGAAGCAATGTAGCGCGATATTCAAATATCCGAACTTTCAAACGCTGCTACAGCCTTTCCCTTGATATCTAGGTGTCTGAAACTTGGAATACCCATTCCTAGATTTGGGCACAGTCCGGAAAATACAGGGTCTTTCATATAAAGTAAGAACCGCAAGCGGCAGTTTTGTTATTCGCTATTGCGGTAGCCTTGGCCGAGCTTGTGGCGCGCCATGGCCCTCTGCTGTACTATTGAAAGCCCACGCATAGTGCATACGAGGGCTGTTTTCAGCCTACTTTCGATTTTTGCAAAAAATGAAAGTAGACTTATGAGATCAACACAGAGCCAAAAATTGTATGTCAGTCTGTGTGTGTGTGTGTGTGTGTGTGTGTGTGTGTGAGTGTGTGTACTCTGAATGTCTGTCCCCCCCTATCAATTCGAACTCGGTGAATCCGAATTGAACGAAACTTGGTACTCAACCCATATGCTATTGGTTCAAGGGTCGAATCCATAATTGTATTGGCAAAAGAAGAGAGGAAATAATACAGTCTTTAGAATGACTGAGAAAGATTTTAGGAGTAGGCTGTTATAACGTGGCGCAAGAATAGGTGGCCACGAGTCATGCGGACGTGATATCATGCTTGACGTATCGATAAGGAGCTGGCTCATGATTATTAATAGAACGATAAAAACTTTCCACTGCGTGTAAGAGAGAAGAGGTTTCGGAAATAGCCCTTACTCAGCTATAAAATGACAACCTCGCAATTGCGCAAGAAGAGAAATAATTAGAATTAGCCATTTACGAGCATTTAATTAATAAAAGAAACACATCATGGTGGATCATTCTGGAATAGAGATTTTTGTGTGGGGAAAAAGTTTATAATATTTGCACAGGAAAGAAGTACAGACGTAGCATGACGTCGTTAGTAATTCCCCGAGACCATAGTTGGTAGGGATAGAAAAATAAACCGCAACACCCACGTATCTGAAGAGCAAAATTATTTAATATCTTGGAATTGCGCGATCGATTTTCATGATCAAAGAAACCAGTTGACGTTTAGAACAAGAGCGTACAGAGATATATTTTTCAAAATTATATGACAATTATTCAAAAGTTAGTGCTGGAGAAGATGCGGATGTTATCTTTTTGCCGTTGATTTGTATAAAAACCCTGGACGTGTCAGGAGAAGCATGCAGTTATTCCGAGAGCCCGAGAGGGGGCGTCCGGCTGTATCAAGTACATGCAGTTATTGTCAGCCTACGGGCGTGACACTGAGTCACTATCATCGTAAATTCAGTCTTGAACGACCGCTGAGGCTGGTCGTACTGTTTCACCAACAATCCAGTTCCGTGAGCGCCGAGACGCTGCACGATGAAGTAAAGTAATAGCAAGATAAGCTACAAGTAAACTCCTAGTACGGGAGAGCTGCATCAAAGTATATTCAGTTATAAAAGACGCCCGAGAGCGAAATACTGTGTAGCAAAGTATAACATGTATATTTTAGTGAGCGCGTAGACGCTGCACGCAGAAATAATTATCGTCAAAGTTCACCAGGATAGCCAAAGTTAGGCTGTGGACTTGAAGAAATAACAGGCGATAGGTACTCGAAAATAGTTCAGTTAAAGAAACAACGCATCATAAGGTTTCGAAGTACCCAAGGAAGTGAAATAAACAGTTCTATCGACGTTAAGGAACCCGATCAGGGTCGAACAGAATAAGTAACGCCTAGTGTACCAGAAATGTAGGGACTAGAGCGCAGGACGATAAAAATTAGGAATTGTAGTTCGAGGCTTTGTCTAGATAAACAAATGAACAGTAAACATTGGGGAATACTCCAATAAGCTACGAATTAAAGTAATAGCAGTTAATGCAAGGAATTTACTAGGTCACCGATAAACTATTCGAGCGGCCATCATAGTAATACATCAAGGACAGACTTTATCTAGACGAACCGGTTAGCGTCTAGCAAGAAACGACATCGTGCAGTAAAGTTATAAGAGCCGATAGTCAAACCCCGGATTTGAAGATCAGCCGTTCCAGTGAGGTGTAGTTCGATCGAGACTTTCCATCATCTCGTCAGATTAGGAAGCTGACGTTCTATAAGTGCCACCCTTGGAAACGGGAAAGAAAAGAAATCACGTGAGTAAGGCGAAAAAGTAAAGCCCAAGTGATAAAAAAAGTTATGTAATGTAAATATAGTGATAATTTTTGAGTGAAATATTTTTAGTGAATTTGTATTGTGTTAAGTGAAACGAATACAAAATGGTATTCATTATATTGCAAGTGATTAAGGTAAATATTTATGTGTTGTTAAAGAAGTGTCATTGAGTGTAAGTGTATCCATGGAAATGCCTTAAAAAAGCAGTGAGTGGGCAAAAATGTTCCATCGCTGGAGGATTCGGTCGCTGACCGTACAGTCATGTGAGTAACTATTTCATTATGTTATGTGTTTGGGAAGATTTGCGTATAATCCTCATGAGAAAGAGAGTAGGGATGTTGAATAACAGGTAAAAGAATGATTGCGCGATCTGAACAATTAATTTGAGATAAATATAATAAATATGTGAAATGTAAATGAATCCCTTGGGGAATGTATTCAGTAAAATATCAGAGTAATTGATAAATAAGTGTTTAGTGCTTTTCAGTCGGTCAACACGAATGTACCCAAAAGAGATGGGTTATGCCCTAATCCTGAAATAAATTACATGAGATTAATAAAACGCTAGGATGACCAGTTTCGATCGTCAAGCGATCATCATCAGATCCATTACACTTAGGCTATAAAATCTATGTTTGAAATACAGGTGAAAATATTTACAATATGTACAATTATTTAGTTGCAGTATTGGTACTGCAACTGTCAGTGTATGCTAAATCCAGTATATATGTTAGGTGAAATGCTAAATGGTGATAGCTATCCGGAGATTGTACTTTAAGAGAGATTATATGGTTGTAAACTATGGTTAAACTATAAAATTTTAGGCTAACTACTTATCGGATTGTCTTCCGTACTACAGCTACTCGCAGTTTTGTGTTTACTAGAACTCACTGTGCGGTCGACTGCGGTGGTTATCTTAACGACTGGTTTTTCCCTCCCTTCTCCCCCCCTACCCCTACGTGCTGTGGGGAGTGATCGCGATGTGTTTATGTGAGGTGTTGCCAACCTAGATAAGATGTATGTTATTGAATGAGGTGGGTCTGCAACTATTAAAGACCGTGGATTAGCCCTCGCCACGCGTGGAGCATAACCCATTCGAACTAAGCGTTGACGGTCTTATGAGGACGTCCCGGCACCTTTAATACTGCCGCGAATATGGGCCTTGGTTTATTGCAGAAGAAAAGTACATCGTACACCTGATCCAGATAACATTTACCAATTAAAAACCCCCTAATTTCCCCCCTTTTTTATCTAGCTTGGCTGTGTCGCTAAATTGTGTTTTGTTTCCGACAGGGTGTGTTTTTAGTAGCGTGAAGAGGGGTGAGCTCTCCATGAACGTGTGTTCATTTAGATTGTTGGGATTGTTTCGTTTGGCTAGGTGTATCTCGATTGCTTCCTTTATGTCAAGAGCTCTGCCTTTCGATTCGTGATGGATTATTTTAAGGTCCGACTCTATGTTGGTAAAGCTGTGCCCTGCGTCACACATATGTTCGCACACGGCTGAATGTGTTCCGTATTTTATCGCATTCCTATGTTCATTATAACGTGTGTCTACTCGCCTTCCACTCTGCCCGATGTAATTAGCTTGACAATCGGTGTCTTGGCACGTTATAGAATATACCCCTGACCTTGAATACGGGTCACGTTTATTTAGATTACTATTTAGGAGGTGCCTAGCGGTTGTGTTTTTCGTCGTGAAAGCTATCTTTATGCCTTGCTTTTTGAATAGGTTAGTGATTTTATATGTATTCGCATTCACATAGTTGAAACGCGCAAATTTTTTCTCATTACTGTCCGGTTTGGGAATCGTTTTATCTTTATTTTTATGTTTGGCTATAATTTGGTTTATTTTGCTTGGCGAGAAGTTGTTTTCCTTAGCTATTTGCATAATTGTTCTTATTTCCTTATTATAGTTGTCTTTTGACATGGGTATGTTTAAAGCCCTGTGCACCATTGAGTTGAAACCCGCTAGTTTGTGCGTACTGGGGTGATTAGACTGATTGTCGATTGCATGCGAGGTTTGTGTTGCTTTCCGGAATATGGAATATGAAAGGTCGTTGTCTTTACGTTCAATAGTTATATCGAGATAATTTATTTTCCGGTCTATTTCGGATTCCTTAGTGAATTTGATAGAGTGGTGAAGGCTATTAATGGATTGGAGAATTGTTTCTTCTCTTGTTAGTTCAGTATCGTAGATGCAAATTACATCATCTACGTATCGTTTCCATATTACTATTCCCTTTGTTGAAGTCTTTTCTAAGAACGCATTTTCTAGTGCATTGATGAAGATGTCAGCGATTAACCCACTTAGTGGCGATCCCATTGCTAGGCCTTCTCTCTGTGTGTATATTTTATTGTCGAATTGAAACACGTTTTGGTTGAGAACGACCCTCAGTAATCTCACAATCTCTTCAATTTCTTTTACCGAATTGTTGGATTTTAAGTTGTTTTCGATAGTGTTGATTGCTTCAATAATCGGAATATTGGTGTACATGTTAGTTACGTCGAAGGATACTAGCCTGAAGCTAGGTTTCATTTGTAGGTTGTTCAATGCTGTTACTAGTTCTGTTGTGTTCTTTACAGAGTTGTTTTTGTCGTTGGAAAGACGGCATTTTAAGATTTTTAGTAACTCTTTGCTGATTTTGTAATTAGGGGCATTCCTACAATTGACTATTGGTCTCATTGGGCATTCCTTTTTGTGTATTTTTGGTTGTCCCCTCAAAGACGGTATTTTCGGGTTCATGTTTATTAGTTTTGATTTTTCGGCTTTGGTCAGTATGTATTCTGTTTCTTTTAGCGCACTTTTTATTTGTTTTTGGAATTTGTTGGTGGGGTCTTATGTTAATTCCTTGATTTCGTTGTTGTTTAGGAATTCGACTGTTTTTTCAATGTATTCTGTTTTGTTCAAAATTACTGTAGTGTTTCCCTTATCTGCTTTTGTGATGATTAAGTCATGTTCTTTTATTTTTTGTTTCAACGACTTTATTTCTTTGAGTTGTTTGTTGTTTTGAATGTTATTGCTATCGCCCTCTCGTTTGAGGATTTTCTTGGCTTCGTTGGTGGCGCGATTTTTGGTTAATTCCCTGTCTTCTGCTGGGAGCTTGTGACTGGCTATCTCAATATCTGTGATCAACTGTTTTATATTGTGGTTCGTGTGTGCGTCTGTGCAGTTGTATTTCAAACCTTTGTCTAACATATTCATTTCACCTTGAGAAAAGGTTACGTTCGTTCTGTTGTTTACTCTGCTGTGGAAATTGAATTCATTGTTATTCGTGTGTTGTTCGTTAGATTGATGGTTCTGTGTTTCTCCTAGTTTTCTTAATTTATTTTCTAGCGTTTCATGCTTCCTCGTTGCTCTGATTTTGATGGTGTCATGTAGGTGCTCGGTGAAGCTGTCCCATTGGGCTGCGTGCCAGAAATTACTTAGTTGCAATTGAATGTCGTATAATTGTTGGTTAATTTTTTGCTTTCTTATGTATGCAAATCTTAATTCGTTTTTTATCCAAAGCGCTTTGGCTTGTTTAGTTGAAATGATCGAGGCTGGTGTGTTCAGTACGGTTTTAATTAGTACGTATTTAGGTGTGAGGTTTAGTTCTATACATTTTTTGTTGAACCAAATTGACTTGTCTAAATTCATGAGTTTAAGCCTGAGTGATTTGAATTTCTTGGCTTCACGATTTGCCTGACTAGCCGTGAACATTGTGGTGTTTGAAGCCATATTTTCAGTGTTGCCTTAGTAAACAAGTGTTTAGTGCTTTTCAGTCGGTCAACACGAATGTACCCAAAAGAGATGGGTTATGCCCTAATCCTGAAATAAATTACATGAGATTAATAAAACACTAGGATGACCAGTTTCGATCGTCAAGCGATCATCATCAGATCCATTACACTTAGGCTATAAAATCTATGTTTGAAATACAGGTGAAAATATTTACAATATGTACAATTATTTAGTTGCAGTATTGGTACTGCAACTGTCAGTGTATGCTAAATCCAGTATATATATTAGGTGAAATGCTAAATGGTGATAGCTATCCGGAGATTGTACTTTAAGAGAGATTATATGGTTGTAAACTATGGTTAAACTATAAAATTTTAGGCTAACTACTAATCTGATTGTCTTCCGTACTACAGCTACTCGCAGTTTTCGTGTTTACTAGAACTCACTGTGCGGTCGACTGCGGTGGTTATCTTAACGACTGGTTTTTCCCTCCCTTCTCCCCCCCTACCCCTACGTGCTGTGGGGAGTGATCGCGATGTGTTTATGTGAGGTGTTGCCAACCTAGATAAGATGTATGTTATTGAATGAGGTGGGTCTGCAACTATTAAAGACCGTGGATTAGCCCTCGCCACGCGTGGAGCATAACCCATTCGAACTAAGCGTTGACGGTCTTATGAGGACGTCCCGGCACCTTTAATACTGCCGCGAATATGGGCCTTGGTTTATTGCAGAAGAAAAGTACATCGTACACCTGATCCAGATAACATTTACCTATTAAAAACCCCCTAATTTCAATTCGACAATAAAATATACACACAGAGAGAAGGCCTAGCAATGGGATCGCCACTAAGTGGGTTAATCGCTGACATCTTCATCAATGCACTAGAAAATGCGTTCTTAGAAAAGACTTCAACAAAGGGAATAGTAATATGGAAAAGATACGTAGATGATGTAATTTGCATCTACGATACTGAACTAACAAGCGAAGAAACAATTCTCCAATCCATTAATAGCCTTCACCACTCTATCAAATTCACTAAGGAATCCGAAATAGACCGGAAAATAAATTATCTCGATATAACTATTGAACGTAAAGACAACGACCTTTCATATTCCATATTCCGGAAAGCAACACAAACCTCGCATGCAATCGACAATCAGTCTAATCACCCCAGTACGCACAAACTAGCGGGTTTCAACTCAATGGTGCACAGGGCTTTAAACATACCCATGTCAAAAGACAACTATAATAAGGAAATAAGAACAATTATGCAAATAGCTAAGGAAAACAACTTCTCGCCAAGCAAAATAAACCAAATTATAGCCAAACATAAAAATAAAGATAAAACGATTCCCAAACCGGACAGTAATGAGAAAAAATTTGCGCGTTTCAACTATGTGAATGCGAATACATATAAAATCACTAACCTATTCAAAAAGCAAGGCATAAAGATAGCTTTCACGACGAAAAACACAACCGCTAGGCACCGCCTAAATAGTAATCTAAATAAACGTGACCCGTATTCAAGGTCAGGGGTATATTCTATAACGTGCCAAGACACCGATTGTCAAGCTAATTACATCGGGCAGAGTGGAAGGCGAGTAGACACACGTTATAATGAACATAGGAATGCGATAAAATACGGAACACATTCAGCCGTGTGCGAACATATGTGTGACGCAGGGCACAGCTTTACCAACATAGAGTCGGACCTTAAAATAATCCATCACGAATCGAAAGGCAGAGCTCTTGACATAAAGGAAGCAATCGAGATACACCTAGCCAAACGAAACAATCCCAACAATCTAAATGAACACACGTTCATGGAGAGCTCACCCCTCTTCACGCTACTAAAAAACACACCCTGTCGGAAACAAAACACAATTTAGCGACACAGCCAAGCTAGATAAAAAAGGGGGGAAATTAGGGGGTTTTTAATAGGTAAATGTTATCTGGATCAGGTGTACGATGTACTTTTCTTCTGCAATAAACCAAGGCCCATATTCGCGGCAGTATTAAAGGTGCCGGGACGTCCTCATAAGACCGTCAACGCTTAGTTCGAATGGGTTATGCTCCACGCGTGGCGAGGGCTAATCCACGGTCTTTAATAGTTGCAGACCCACCTCATTCAATAACATACATCTTATCTAGGTTGGCAACACCTCACATAAACACATCGCGATCACTCCCCACAGCACGTAGGGGTAGGGGGGGGGGAGAAGGGAGGGAAAAACCAGTCGTTAAGATAACCACCGCAGTCGACCGCACAGTGAGTTCTAGTAAACACGAAAACTGCGAGTAGCTGTAGTACGGAAGACAATCAGATAAGTAGTTAGCCTAAAATTTTATAGTTTAACCATAGTTTACAACCATATAATCTCTCTTAAAGTACAATCTCCGGATAGCTATCACCATTTAGCATTTCACCTAACATATATACTGGATTTAGCATACACTGACAGTTGCAGTACCAATACTGCAACTAAATAATTGTACATATTGTAAATATTTTCACCTGTATTTCAAACATAGATTTTATAGCCTAAGTGTAATGGATCTGATGATGATCGCTTGACGATCGAAACTGGTCATCCTAGTGTTTTATTAATCTCATGTAATTTATTTCAGGATTAGGGCATAACCCATCTCTTTTGGGTACATTCGTGTTGACCGACTGAAAAGCAGTAAACACTTGTTTACTAAGGCAACACTGAAAATATGGCTTCAAACACCACAATGTAATTGATAAATGATATAAATATGAGAAAGCAAGCGTAATAACAATAATAATAATAATAATAATATAAATGAATGAATATTATGATGAATTATATATGAAATGTGGTAGTTTCCGAGCTCCTTTAAATGAATTAATACATGTTATGAATGCATGTTATTATGGTAAAATGATTATTGTCAAGGGAGAAGAGTAATATATATATTGAGATGTAGATCAAACGTTGATTTTGAATTTATTAGTTCTTTGAAGGCAACTTGGCTAATTAATGTATAAGCGCCATGTAGTGCATTGAAGTAATTTGTCACGCTAGGAATGCGTTGAAATGCTCGGTAAAACTAATTATGAGGGACAGTTGGTCGTGGTAATTGAACTGGGATAAGCCCTCAAAAGTTGTGATAGTGATCACGAGGCAGTGTGTGTTGTATGGTAAAAAGGGTGCTAATTATGTTGTATTGTAAGGTACCTGTGAGGGTGGCCTGTACAAAGAATTAACCTAAGGGATGAAATATGTCTAAATAGGGGGCGAGCTTGGCAACTGCTGTAAGAGGTATGGAGTATTTAGTGAATTGAGATCGTCGTTGCGATCAGCAAGGAGAATGCCCCAATGTACTGCTTGACGGGGTAGTTCTAGGTGAGGGGGTGTTTGTCAAGATAATTAAATTATCACTCTGTGCGCGACAGCTGCGTCACGCGGTCTGCTGCGAGTCGTGGGCAGGCGAGCTAACGGGGAACCTGCTGGTGTCAGCGTTGAGCGATAGCGCTCGGCTAACGTCAAGAAGCAATTAAACAATAAACAGTAAGGCTAATTCTAGGTCCTACCTAAAGGGGAAGCTAATAGGGTAGGATCTTATCAGCTAAATAAATAATGAATAAGACCAGTGGCTTCTATTACTTTTAAATTTAATGTGTACCTCGATTTTGAGGTACACTTGCAAATAGCAGTTCAAATGATAGCAAATAATAATTATTACAGACCAAGCACAGGGGGAAGTGAGTGTAGTGTGATGGTGAGTGTAGTGATCGCTTGAGACACTTACCCCTTCAGCCAACAGCAGCGGTTCGTCACGTCGGTAGCACTAAGACAAACTGAGTGATCCCGGGTGTATGACCTCCGGGGTTTTTATAGGTTTCTTGTGCTAGGTCGGCGGAATCCGTACATTCCTACCAAGTCATAGTCCTTTCAAGGGTCGTTGCCTGGGAGTCGAGGCTACCTGGGCTCATGTAGGTGCTAATTTATTAGTCTTGTAATTTTGTAGTTGTAATTTGTAGGTTTTTAAATTAATTGTTTGGAATTTTGATTTGTTGGAGATTTTATTTAGGGGATGGGGGTAGCGTACCCTAGGGGTACAACAACCCCCTTTGTAGGGTTAGTTATCGTCCTCGATAACTGGACGAAGACGTGGGGGTGGTTTTTTTAAATAGGGCATCTTCTTCTCTCTTGTAATTCTTCTATCTTCTGTTCTTCTCTTCTTTTCTTCTTTTAATTTAGCTTGTAAATGTATGGGTGGCGTCGTCGGGGGTGTGTGGGTAGCCTCGTGGAAGATATGGGTGATTAAGGGGGTAGATGTGAAATTAGTAAGATAGTAGTAATCGTCGAAGGTTGAAGGCTGTATATAGGTGCCTTCTATTGATTGTGCGTCCGGGTGTGCTCAGCGATCATGTGTAAGTGTGTATGGTGAGGGGAACAATATTTCTTTACATGTATTTTCAAAAATGCAACAATGGGTCGTGAGGCTTACTTGTTTTCATGTAACATCATTTACCTGGCGAGATACAACATTTGTCCCTATTGGTATGTGTAACAAAATGATAAAGTAAATTGCGAAACAAAACAGTACATATAACATAAACGTAAAACATTATCAATATTCATTCAACTAAAGGGGTGCAGGAACACAACGAGAGGAAAAAACATCCTAGGGGTGGGGGGAGGATATATATAAGTAACGTACCTCCGGTGCGGATGAAAAACTGCCCTCGCGTGCCCTGCACGTGTGTAAAAGAGATAGAGTGGAGAGAAAGATTGAAATAAATGTCGCAGGGTGTAATTTAAGGGAATATAGTTAGAAGTGTTTTATTGTGGGGAAGAAATACGACATTTTTACAAAGGGGAGTTTAAAAGAATAGAAAGGAAAAACAATGTGTCAAATAAAACAATCCATATATCTTCATACATTCGCAATCTTATCTGAACAATATCATCAATCTTAAATGCTTTCAGCAAAAATTTCAATGCAACAATACTCTGTGTAATCATTTAAAACAAAACAAAACTCTATTAATGATACCAATATTCTATATGTCAAAACAAAACTCTATTAATTATACCAATATTCTATATGTTAAAACAAAACTCTATGAATTATATCAATATTCTAGCAATACTGAAGTTGCGCAACTATATCACTGTTATCCCTTTTCATTTACCACAATATTGTACTCTATGCATTTTAACACTACGTCGAGTGCACTCTAACTTAATACCTATGCGTAAACTATTAGCTGTGACCTGCAGGTTATGTACTACCTGTCTACATTATTGCTATTGTATGACTCGCTCCCTGTGGGCGAGCGAAGTCATCTTGGCAGCACAACTCGTCCTTTACAGAAATAGGCGCGAGCTGTGTGGCCGTAGTGCACCTCTCATTATAGGTGTCAAATTGTTTGTTGTTGATCCGACCTCCAGTGGGGGGATATCCCACAGGTATATCTCCACCGTGGTTCGGATGTGCGCCTGGAAATATGTATCATGTGGGGGGGGGGATTGTGTATTGGCCGTGTGAGTGTGAAATGAGGGGGCGGGAAATTTGTGTAGCAAAATAAACATATTATTAATGCATATAACTCCTCGCCATCTGTGGGGATCAATAAGACACATATAAAATCATAATAGAGGGTATTCACCCTCGTCATCTGTGGAGTTAACCTGTGGAGGTATATAGAGAAACATTTCATTTGGCAAATATATCACATTTGTCACTGTCATTAGTAATTTCGGCGAGTGCCCAAAATGGAGCTACTCCCGATGCATGTGCTCAAAGTATGCACCATTATGTGCGCTGTGTCTGGTTTCGGCGCCTCAGGTTTTGAACCTGCGCTGAAAAATAAATACATAACTATAATCATAAAACATAGATTCATAATTATTACTGGCCATTTGTTATTGTATACTTTCATATACCTTTCCATTTGGTTTATACCTTATTCTTTATTCTCTATCTTCCCTTCCATTGAAGGATAATCACGCGAACGGTATGGACCGTTCCAATATACTATCGTCCCTTCCTTTGAAGGACAACCACGTGAACGGTATGGACCGTTCCTATATACTAACGTCCCTTCCATTGAAGGGCAACCACGTGAACGGTATGGACCGTCCAATTTTCTACCGTCCCTTCCTTTGAAGGACAATCACGTGAATGGTGCATTCGGCACTTGGCGCTCATATATTGCCACCTAGGCAATATCAATATATTCCTCTCCCTGGGGCACAATAATAGCTGAAACCTTGGCCAGGGAGAGAATCGTAGATTCGTCGTATAATTCAAGTATTATATATTATGGATGATACCCTCCGGTGGTACCAACAGAGGAGGTCATCGGTGTTAGATACCTCGGCCCGGGGGATCATATATTCATTATTTCATTATTTCATGTCAGTATTCTATCATTTCATTCCTTCCTTATTTCATTATTCCCTTATCTCATTTTACCATTTCATTATTATATTCTGTCACTATTCCCTTATTTCATTATAGCCTTTCATTATTATATTCTGTCACTATTTCCTTATTTCATTATTTCCTTATTCCCTTAATTCATTATTCCATTTCATCATTATTCATTATTATTCATCTTCACCTGCCGCTGCAGGACTTGCTCCCGCTGTAGAGCATTTACTTAGCCTTATATGCAAACTAACGTCAAGTCATAGGGGTCGTCATGGGAAGGAGGAAGTATCCTGTCCGATGTGAGGCTAGTTTATTCTCTCATCGAACCATCAAGCCTCCATCCGCTGGTATAATTTAGACGACGATAGGGCATAAAAAATGGGTATAACGGACCCTATGCTAGGGGAGACAGGCTATGTACTTCCTCTAACACAGGCGCTTGCCCGCCCTAACACGTCACCACTATGACCTCTCGTCGGTCGTCAACGTTGAAGTCATATCTTGTCAGGTCCAGGGCTATCCTTGCCGTCAGTCCTGGGTACAACTTACCAATATCTATTTTCCCTTGGAAAATAGGGTCACATCTATTAATGTGCACCTCCGTGCACAAACCATGAAAAGAAAGTGTCAAGCGGTATTGTGTTGTGTATGATGTCGTAGTTATACGGGGGGGATGACTGTAGTGGTACAGTGCACTCTAATTGCGCCTGGCTCGTCGGATATCCAGCTAATGTCAGCTGCGTATTATTCCTTCTCACATGTTAGTAGGTAAGTGAAGGATGTGAAGGGTATTCCCGTGTTAATGGGCAGTTGTAAGTATGTTAAAATTTGTAAGTATCGGTAACTGGATGGTAAGATAGGTCCAAGGAATCGTGGTCCTATGGGCATGTTGGGAAACGTTAAGTGGCAGGAATTCTCGACCGGTGTGGGTGAGGATTTCATTGTTTAGGATCTGGGTGTTCAGCGTGGTTGTTAGGTACCGTGCTGAAGGAATTAGGGTAGCATTTATGCTCTGAATTGACATGCAGGGTAAAAATATTGGATTTAGAATAAAACAATGCATGCACTGGTGTTAGCGGGTTAAGCCTGGAACGCTAACCTGTCAGCTCTAAAGTTCCGAATGTTGATTAGCATATAGCCACGAGCGATAAATCATGGTGTACACCCTGGTAATTGCATGATTACCAAGTGCCGTGCATTAATAGGGGAGAATTGTACAAGTGTTTGTCTGTAGAGTGTTAATATGTATCTTGGGAGGGCAATGTGCTTTGAAGCTTGGACGCACTAGTCGCAATATATGGCATCTGGAGCCATACTAATAATATACTGCTGTCCATACTTGACTAGACTTATATACTATAAAGCCTAGATTTAAAAACTGGTCATCTAGGATTATTATATAATTTAATCCCTTAAATAGAGATACTGTCTAGAGATACTATGTATAGATATTCTAAACCAGGTTATATTGCAGCGCACTATATGTGTGGCGTAAGTCCTTCCTATAGGGGGGGGGGGGATTATTGCTGCAAAAAAATATTATATCCACCCTATGGAAATGTTGGGGATTCATAAGTGTGTATTGCCATTCTATTAGTTGGGAGGATGGTATATGTGAATGCCATCTTTATGTTAAACAAGGCTATAAATTCCACTAATTGTGGCGTTTTAATTATGGGGTTCAAGAGGGGTAAAATGCACGGGGGGGGGCGATATTAATGTGACATCGCTTGAAATAAGTTTGCTCGTCCAAATCTGGAAGAGAATATTTTGTATAATATCGCTGTACCGCGAATAAAATAAATTAAAACCCCCTAAGTGGGAAGTAGATTTATATCTTTATATGGTCACAGAAACATGCTCGTGTGATCCTATGTTGGATGGCGTGTCTATATAAGGGTGTATTCGAGGGCAAAAGTGTATAAAAAGCCGCTGAGAGATAAAATACGGTGTATTTTGTGTGACGCGGCGCTGTGTGAATATCATCGAGAATACTGGCTTTTGGCCATGAAATATGCTGTCCCGGTGTTAAGTATTGATGGATGAAGGGGGGGGGGGGGGGAATTAAAAGAAAAATATTTGGTTACCCTGCTGTGTATAGTGTATTCCGACAATTATATGTCTCGCTCCTAGTGTCGTTTGAATCCTGCGCGCGAGATTAGGCCTGTATTCATTATGGCAGCTTGCTAGTTATTCGTCACGTGGGAGGCGTGGCTGGTGATAACGAGTGTATATGGGAGTTATCAGCTATCGCTACTGTGAGGCGTTACCTGAAGCATTGATTGGCTGGCGGGCTGTGGTAGTTCCTGTTTATCGCGGCGCTATTCTGATTGGACCTGAGCTGTAAGAGTGGGTGTCAAGCACGGAGCTTTGTTATTGTTCCGTAGGTGAACTGTCATAAGCACGTGTTATGTGTCTAATGTAATGGTTATCATCTATACATCGTTTTAAGCTATACAGCCGGTGTATTATGTAATCTGGGTGGAGGGTATTAACTGTCCGTCTGTATATCGGGAAGCTACGCATGTCCTTCTATTGAGGAATTCTAATGGGATTACTCTGTCATCATATCGTACCTAAATGTGGCAAATGATATGTATATAACTATTGTGTTTTTGTATACTATTTATGTGATATGCTGGAGTGTGTTATACATGTCCGGAAGCATATGGCGAATTCCTGTGGCAGTAAAAATTCTGGGTACTACTATGTAGAAAAGTGTTTCAGTGGTTTGCACTTGTCCACTCCGGGAAAATGAAAAATATGCGGGGCGCATTAATATGCTGGGTGTCCATCTATAGACAAATGTTTCTGTGTTTTATTTCCCCTTCCTTCGGGAAAATGGAAAATGGTGTCTATAAAATATATTTATTTACTCTGTATTTAATTCACAAATTGTATTAATTTGTATTGGGAATGTGTGGACGCGTGTAGCGATTCCTTGTGAGTGTAGCAATGTTGGGTGTCACCCTGTAGGAAAAGTGTTTCCGTGGTTTATCCCTGTCTACTCCGGGAAAATGAAAAAATAAGGCGGGGTGTAGTTATATGTATATTCACAGTGAATATTGCATTCCGCATGTTGGATTGTCCGTGGAGTAGCATAATGGGCTACCTTCATCGGGCATTCTGCTGTATGGCAGTGAGAATTATACAGTGTATTCTCTTAACCGGATGTGTTTTTGTGAAGATGACGTATTCCTATTTCGTATATGCTGTTTGTGAAATCAAGTGGATATTTAGTCGTTATATATTAAATAAAATCATCGGGCCTTTATTAATCATTGTCTATAAAATTCGGCATGATTATGTCTATGGTCGATACTCATTCCTTATCGTGATCCCAGGAGGGTAGGCTAACACCTGCTCTTGACTCGATTTACGCCTTAGGAAAACGTGGAATAGCTATGGACAATTAACGTATTAGTTGCCGAATATATTTACATCTGTACGCTCACGGCTGATATTCATCCTATAGTGTTTTGACCCAGGAAAGTAGGACTGAACCTGCCTTTGACTTGCTGACGCCTTAGGTCAACTATAGGGCATTTATGGGCCATGGCGTTATTGTGCTACTAATGGACATATATATGTATGTGCCATGTGGTATCACGTTGCCTCAAAACGAAAATATGTAAATTTACTGTGGCCAACTGATGATCGTAATGCTAAGTGTTTATCTACTGTGTAGATGTAAATTAAAGGGGATCTATATAAGGATTTGTGGTCCTGTTGGAGCCTTGTGGCACTTATGAAATTATGAAAGTATTTATAAAATTACGAATATCATTTCGTCATATAGTAGACAATTATGAAAAGCTTGTACTTAGCGTAAGGATGATAAATGGGTTCCTAGGTCGACTGTTAGGGGGATACCCCAATCACCTTGAGATGTCTAGGTGTCCAATCGGTCGTCGGCTAGAATGAGATGATTAAAATTATAATTGTAATTTAAATGAGGGCCCTAGTCCGTCGCTTCATATGGAAACTGTTCATTTTGCGTGTCTTTATGACGGTACTTGGTGGTCAATTCGACTTTGATCTAGAAAATAAATGTTTAAAAGATCCCCTGTGAGGATAAAAATATGTGGAACGGATTATGTGTTAACGTCATAAGTGCTATGTATAACATGTGAGTCGTGGAGTACGGGCGTCTCGGGTGTCGATAATCTGTATGCGCAAGCATCCGGCGTTGCATGCAGAGCGCGACTCACTGTCTGTGTGGAGTCTGCCTTACTTAGTAGCCTATGTGAAGTGAATTTATATGTATTAAAAAACATCTTATGGATTACAGTGTATGGGATATGGAATATGTGTAAGTATACCTCAACCTTATTCCCAGTGTTACCTAACTGTGTGTTCAGCTGACCTATATATGCTGATGCGGAGACGGTATGATAACCTGTGTTATTGTGTCACCTCATATTGGCTGTGGTGGTAATAATCCACCTGTGTACTTGCGCAATTGTGTGCGGAATTATACTAAGCGTCGCTATACTCTGTCATGAGTATTAATCTGCTTTGGCCTATAGTGAAATCCACTAACCTGTGATGTTGGGTGTCTACTGCTATGCTTTTGCGAAATGTCGTTAATCTGCATTAGTGTATAAGTATTGCGTTCCATTATAGAAATGCCGCTAACCTGTGCTCCTGCATATGTTAGGCCATTGTGTGTATGCACTGCGGCTAACTTGTGTTATTGTGTTGTCTGTAGCTCTGTATGTGCTTTCGCTACTACTGTAGTAACGGCGTTCGTTATAGAGGTCGTATTATATGTTCCGTAATGTGTTATAATTGGCCCTATGTATCAACTTATTGGCCTATTCTGTGATAATGTAGTGTATTGGCCTGTCATCCCGCCTTAATATGGGGTGACTGTTGGAATCCGTGCACTTTCTTAAGTTGTCCAAAAATATTGTGTATTAATCTCTTAGAAGTGGTCATTATCCATGGGAGTGTTAGTTCCTCTAGTGTTATGGTAAATATATGCAATCGCCTAACATTTCTCACATCTATCGGAATTGGTCATCGGTCGCTGCCGAAGGTATATATATATATATATATATAAACAATGAAGTTATATATTGGTGTACCTCAACTGTGTTCTGTGATTATATATGTGGGGGAAGGGCACGTCACTGTATAGTCCCGTATGACAGTTGATTTGATCTTTAGTCGGTCGCCTAATGCTCGTGACCGTGTGTGGTAATCTAAATGCGATTAAGTAGGTAAAAATGTGCGCTATGTATAAGTTTGCATGAATTTGAAGTGTGTAGACATCTTCTTATGGTAAAGGAATCCTTCTGTGGTTTGCCATGTGGCCTCCATATGTGTGAATGACCCTTGTATCGCACGACCATGTATGAGCGTGGTAGTCTACGTGACTGGGCGGAAAAGACTGTTGCCAGGCATGTATCGTGTATGGCTGACTGAGCATTACGTCTCTTGTTACTTCCGTATGTTGGGTTAGAGGATTGACCTCATTTGCCGTGCACTGTGTATGACATGTGCAAAATCCTGTCTACAATATATTATCTGCAAAAACATTTATGCACTTTACATATTATAAATATGGAACTATCATTAAGAATGTTACGTCGGTATCTCCTATGTGGAATTTTACATTTGAAGACTAATTATGTTGTGGGGCCAAATCGGGATTGGTGTTGACCACTATTTCAGATTGTGGTTACTAGATGCCATAGTGCAATTGGCGCTATAGTCAATGTTTATTTGGCGTACCTTGTCTATGGGGACCTACGGGGAATGTGAGGCATATGTACTACTAAATATATATCTAGCCGTGTTCTATCTGAAACTAGTGTATGTGAACATATTTTATTATTCTATAAAGACATAGGACACAAAAAATATAACCTGGTACACATTATTATATCATTTATAACTAAACATGCAACTTATAATTAAGCTTCGTGTCATGCATTTTTGGGGAACTGTTGGTGACTGCTAGTTGTGAGCATGGCTACTAAATGCCATAGCGCGTAGGGCTCTGGTTTTAATTTTTATGTTCCTGGGTTCGAACTATGTGTGGGGAAAATATATTTTACTTCCTGATACTGATGATTTAACGCTTTCGTTTCTTAGCCGCGGAGGGTTGAGGTGTGGGGGTGGTTTTTCGGGAATAGTATGGTTTCATACGCCGTACATGAACCGTATCATTAATAATTTTGTGGTTGTGCCGAATGTTGACAAGGTAGTTTAGGTCCGAAATTTTCCTCTGGATTCTGAACGGACCTGTCCATTTCGGGATAAGGAATTCAGACACGTTCTTAATGCGAGTGGGTGACCATATCATAATGAGCTGTCCGGGTTTGTATTCCTGGTGTCTGTGAGTTTTATCATATGTGAGTTTTTGCCTGTTTTGTGAGGTGCGGATATTATGTCGCGCGGTATCACGGGCTGTGCATAAGTATTGCAACCTTTCAGCGTTGCTAGGGAATGTATCCTGTGGGATGCAAATGTTGTCGATCGGACTTCGCGGATGGTATCCGTGTAAGAGAAATTGCGTGGTGTGTTTGGTCGCCTGTGACACGGATGTGTTGTAACTAAATGTTACTGCTGGGAGGTAATTATCCCAGTCAGTGCCCTTGTCGTTAGTAAAACGAGCTATCGCGCTGCCAAGGATTTTGTTCATAGCTTCAGTTAATCCATTTGTCTGAGGGCTGAAACTAGTGGTTGTATAGGCTCTGATGTGAAGTAATTTAAGGAGCTGTGTGATGACATTTGATGTAAAAACTGTTCCTCTGTCGGATAATAATGAGTGGAAAATACCATACTTGGTAATTATTTCCATGAGGAACTCTGCAATTTGGTGTGCGCTAGCTTTTGGGACCGCTTTGGTGATAATGTATCGGGTAAGGTATTCGGTTGCTACCAGGATGTATTTGTTACCTTTGTCTGATGTTGTAATTGGACCCTTTACGTCAATACCTAGGCGGTGGAAAAGTTCACCTACAGGGATGGGGTGGAGTAATCCATGGGGTTTACCAGGGCGGTGTTTGTATCTCTGGCATGTGTGGCAAGTATTAATGAACTCTGTAATATCATTTTTCATGTTTTCCCAGTATTACTTGTTGCGAATGCGCAAATATGTTTTATGGACTCCAAAATGTGCGCCGTTAAGGGGGGGGGGCAGTGATATTCCGTCATTACGTGGTTTCGGAGTGTAGTGGGAAGGGCAACGGGTGTGACGTCATGTGTGGCCGTGGGTTTGCACCTAAGGATATCGTCCTTATCGATAAAAAAAAATCTGCGTGATAAGCGGGCAGTTTTACTGTCTACCTGGTCGCGATTCTGTAGAGCAATTCTAATTTGTCCCAACTGGGGATCGTTTATTTGCTCTTGTTTTATGTCAATGTGAGTGACAGCAAATGTGGGTAAAGAGTCCCAGGCATGTTTAATATCCTCGTCAGGTGGTTCGAGTACAGGTAGTCTTGAAAGACCGTCTGCATCAAGGTGTGCCTTACCTTTCTTATGCTTAACCTCAAATGTGTAGTCATATAATTTAAATATGAACCTGTTAAGCCGGGAATTGGGATATTTAAATTTATCCCAGTAAAGAAGGCTGGCGTGATCCGTAACCACCGTAAAGTGGATACCATACAGGTATGTTCGGAAGTAATTTACGGCCCAAGAGAATGCGAGCATCTCTCTTTCGGTCGCGGAATATCTGGTTTCTACTGGTGTAAGTTTTCGGCTAGCATATGTAATTGGGTGTTGTTTGCCATCATCGGCTTCTTGTAGTAGGGCTGCCCCGATGCCAAATTGGCTTGCATCCACATGTACGAAGGTGGGTCTACCTTCCTGAAAATGCTGGAGCAGGGGCGGTGTAGTGAGTAAGTGTTTAAGTTTATCGAAAGCCTCTCTATGTATTTCTGTGACTATAAAGGGTGTTTCCTCGTGTGTAATCTCGGTTAGGGGGTGATCACTTTCGTGATGTTTATAGTGCGTTTTTCTTTTGTGCCGCATTTGTCAGTTAAATGCTTTTGAGACCACCGAACGAAAACATATGTACTTATTCATTTCTGTTAACATTATAATGTTTATTACTAGTGTTTAATCTCTCTCTATATATATATCTAAGACTCTTACCTCAGCGTGTTAATAGGTCATGCGCCTCCAGCTTACGATCGCATACTGAAAAGGGTGTCGACTTGCTTGCTGCCTTCCTGTATGACTGACGTCACAGCTTGCCCTGGCCAATCATCGCCCGCCAGCTTGGCTTCCAGACGTTTCCATGATGTTATTATTTAAGTGGCGGCGTTTTGCTCTCCATCAGCATTCCTTCTTCAAACCTTCTACGGTCTTCTTCAACTAGCGAGAGGCATTCGTGCCTTCCGCCCTTCTCCGGGGCCTTCTAAACTTCAGGCCTAATCTGCATTTATGAGTGAAACTACCAGGAAACGCAACAGCAGAGAGCTTCAGCACTGAGAAAGTGCATTCTACGTTTTTACTCCAAACCGCAAGAAGCTGCATCAAATCGCAGTTCTAAATGCCATGTTATTTGGCATTCAAGAAATAGCATCAAAACCTAACGATGTTAGCCAATGTACAGCGCTGGTCGCCCTGGCGAAGTTATTTTCCTGATGCTGGACATTTCAAATTCTACTACCAAAAAATCTAGTGTTGGCCACGGCAGTCTCCGTCAGCATGCTTCTAGTCATCGCCACTAAAGATAAGTTTGTGCCTTTTTTATTATTATCTTAATCATCTTCGTTTTAAGTGTTTGCTAGCAAGTGCAAGAATATTAAATTTGTGTGTGCATCAAGCAGAATGAACTTTTGAGTAATAGCCCATGGCTGGGCCAACCTAATTAAAATTAATGAACATTTGAAACTGCCCCAGGCGGGCCAGCATAACTAATTTTTTAATTAAGGCTTTATTAATGTGTTTGCAAGTTTCACCCTAAAAATAAAAGTATTGTATTTACTCTCAATGTTCAGTCTAGTATTGAAAGAACCAGGCCGCATTTCCTTAGCCCAATCCTTTCAGTCTAATCTTCTCTCAAGGAAGTTATTTTGTCCAGGCCTTAAGCCTGATGCTGTCCTCCCGTTTATGTTGATGAATCTGGGCTGTTCTCCACATAACCATTTTGGTGCCTATAACCGGGATGCTTGTAAACATTCTGTTTAACCAAATCTTCAAATTTCTTAATGTTGGAACTAATTCAAAATTTAAATGCCATACTGAACATTGAGTGTGTTAATATTTTAAAAATTGTGTTTTCTAATCTACTTCGAAAGTTTCAGCTCGAGTGTATATGGTTGGCACTGAGAAGGGAGACAAACAGCAGGCCCGTATTTCACCGCAGGGGAAGCCGCACTCTCTTTTCTGGCAGACTGTCAACTTCTTCCGAAGCAAGGTGTACCAGCTCACAGTATAGTCGTGAGTACACAACAAACTTTCATAATGCCGATTGACGAGAAACTCATTAATGCCATAGCTTCTGTCAAAGGCAAGTTAACGCGTTTTCGCACTTTTCTAGATGAGCTCCCGGAAAAAGAACGTAATAGTGACATAATTTCTCAAAGACTGAAAGGTTATGAACAGGCCTTTGAAAAATATGATGAGATCCAAAGTAATATTGAGACCAAGGATCCCGATCAGCAAAGTGACCGTTGTGAGGTTGAAAATCTATATTATAAGGGGTTCGCAGACGCGAAGCAGCTTTTAAGAAGTTTAACATTGCAGGAAAAGCAGGAGAAAATTCCTTCAGAATCTTCTTCTTTTCCTTCCCGTGTTATATTACCGAAAATAGAATTACCTAAATTTACCGGAGATGAAGCTACATGGGAACCATTTTTTGAATTATTCAATTCATTGATTCACGAAAACGATTCTCTTCCTTCAATACAGAAGTTTCATTATTTGCGTTTGTCCTTGCAAGGCAACGCACTTAAACTCATCCAAGAGCTTACGTTGACAAATGAAAATTATGAAGTAGCTTTGGCACTTCTCAGAGATCGGTTTGGGAACACTCGTTTAAAAACTCAACGTCACATACAGGGTTTATTCAATTTACCTATTGTTCAAGCTGATAATCTTGCCTCGCTTCGTAATCTGATCGATGCTGCGGAACTTCATATTCGTGCGCTTGCAAATTTGGACCAACCAGTTGACCATTGGGATCTATTTTTGATTCATCTTATTTCTGTTAAATTAGACACTAAAACTTTAAAAGATTGGGAAGCAGCTCTGTCGCAACATTCATTGTGTACCTATGAAGCTATTATTAAATTCTTAAAGGCGAAATGCCAAATTCTCTCTGCTGTAGCCAGTCAAAAGAGTAGCGCTACCTTCAAACCTCCCTCTAATAGTAAGGACATCAGCCCCACTCAGAGAGTACTAAGGTCACATGTCTTTTCTACCAATATTCGGTCTTCCAATCAAGCACAAGCTTGTGTTTTGTGTCAACAACCACATAACTTGTACCAATGCGCTCAATTCAAATCTTTATCTGTGGATGAAAGACGCAAATTAATTACCACCCACAAGCACTGCTTTAATTGCCTATCAGCGACACATATGACAAGCAATTGTCGTTCTGAACGGTTATGTTTTCACTGTAAAGCAAAGCATCATACTCTCCTGCATAGGCATGAAAGATCGCGGTCATCAGCAACCAATAGTTCATCCGCTAAATCTCATTCTGAGACTTTGCCGAATAACGCTCAGTCTTTTACTCAAAGCTCTGTTTCGTTCAGTAAAACTCAAGTTTTATTGTCCACTGTCCAAATTCTAGTGAAGAATGTTCACGGAAAATGGGTTTCTGTAAGGGGATTGTTAGATAATGCTGCAACTAACAATTTTATCAGTGAATCGCTAGTTCGCAAGTTAGGTCTACAAATATGCCCTACTTCTATAGAAGTTACAGGAATTAATGGTTCCAAATCGCAATCTCTGAGTTATGCTAAAGTGGATGTAAAAGATTCCAATAATCTTGGCATTCATTTAAATTTAGATTTTTTAATTATAAATTCCATAGGTAATGACACCCCCATTACTTCTTTTCAAGTCCAGGGTTGGAATATTCCGCATCATTTGCAACTTGCAGATCCGAATTTCAACAGAGCTTCATCTGTAGAAATTCTTTTAAGTGCCAGCATTTTTTGGCAATGTTTACATCCGGAAAAGGTTAAAGTTGCCCGTGATGTTTTCTTTCGTAGAACTGAGTTTGGTTGGATTGCCACTGGGCAAATATACCGCAACCCCGTTCAACAAAAATCTCATTGTTATTTTGTTGGTGCTGATTTAAATCAAGAATTAATTAAGTTCTGGGACATTGAGGATATTCAAGTCACCTCACCTCATTCTCTCAATAATGAGATCTGTGAAACACACTACGTAGAAACCACTGTTCGCACTACTGAAGGCAGATTCGTGGTTACTCTTCCTCGCATTTTTAACCCCCCTGTTATTACAGAATCACATTCCAGAGCTCTCAAAGCTTTATTCGCAATTGAAAATCGCTTTAAAAAAGATGCTCTCTTAAAAGCTCAGTATACTTCCTTCATGGAAGAATACGAATCAGCGAATCACATGGAAGTCGTTGCAAAATCTGAAGAAATTAGTAATCCTCCTAAAGAAATAGTATATCTTAATCATCATCCGGTTTGGAAAAATTCTTCCACCCGAGAACAGATAAGAGTGGTTTTTAATGGGTCATCTCCAGATGCTAATGGTGTTTCTCTCAATGACACTCTGCATTCTGGACCCGCTATTCAGACAGATCTTACTTCAGTTTTACTTAACTTTCGTCTATTCCCCATTGCTGTCCTTGCTGACATCAAGCAAATGTATAGGCAAATTCTAGTAAATTCAGAACAACGTGATTTGCAAAGAATTTTGTGGCGAGACGACAATGCAAAACCTATAAAAATATTTCGTTTAAGAACAGTGACATACGGTCTTAAGCCGTCTGCCTTTCTCGCAATACGATCTCTTCACATGTTGGCCGAACAAGATGGTCATCTTTTTCATCCTCTAGCTTCTGAAGTTTTGAAAACTGCATTTTATGTAGATGATTTTCTGTATTCTTTTCCTAGTATCTCTGACGCACTTCTTGTTTGTGAAGATTTAAACTCTCTTCTTTCCGGTGGTGGGTTTACCCTTCATAAGTGGAACTCGAACTCAACCGAATTTTTATCTAACTTTTCACAAGTAACTCCTGTTGACAAATGTGTTGCGCTTCCTACTGAGGAATCAGCTATTAAAACCTTGGGTGTTTTTTGGTCTCCTTCTTCAGATACCTTTTGCTATCAGGTACACTTATCTGAGTTTCACCCTCAAACGAAAAGGCAATTATTATCAGAAATAGCAAAAGTTTTTGATCCCTTGCAGTACATTGCTCCGGTGGTTATTACTGCAAAAATTTTCTTGCAAAAACTTTGGTTATTGAAAATTGGTTGGGATGAGGAGGTACCCTCCCCCCTTTTGGATGAGTGGTTGAAATACCGCAAGAGTTTGTTAGATCTTTCTCAAATTTCTATTCCCCGCACTTTAATTTCGGACCTTTCATGTCAGTATTTCGATTTGCACGTATTTGCAGATAGTTCTGAAAAGGCATACGGTTGCTGCGCCTATTTAGTAGGCCGCTCTTCCAATACTTTACCCGGATTTTCCAATTTAATTTGCGCAAAATCAAAGGTAGCCCCACTCAAATCCATATCTTTGCCTAGATTGGAATTATGTTCTGCTGTAATGGCTGTGGAATTAGCCAGCAAATTAAAAATCAGTTTAAATTTGAAATTTTCGACCACATGGTTTTGGAGTGATTCTTCCATCGTGTTAGCTTGGCTTTCAAAACCTTCTTCGCATTGGACCACTTTTGTGGCTAATCGCGTTTCTAAAATACAAGAGTTGTCTCATTTTGACCAATGGAATCATGTTCCGGGAAAAGAAAACCCCGCTGATATAATTTCACGTGGCTGCTTGCCCAAGAAATTAATTTCTCTTAAATTATACTGGAATGGTCCGGCGTGGCTCAGTCAGGATTTCTCTTGTTGGCCTCGTTCATCTAATCCACTCGCAGAAGATGTTCCTGATGCTCGCATTGTTACCGCTTCCCTTTTTCTAACTTCTATTGCTACTAGTCTGTTTCAGCGTTACTCTTCATTTAATAAATTAATTCGTGTGGTAGCATATTTATTTCGATGGAAATTTCTTGTTCTTGATCAGCCTGTGAAACCGCAACCCTTTCTCACTAAAATGGAATTGGAATTTGCTACTCGTAGAATCTTGTTTCTCATGCAACAAGAAGTATTCTTTCTTGAGTATCAGACGCTTTTAAGCAAAAAAGCTTTACCAAAGTCTAGTAGGCTGTTACCTCTCACCCCTTTTTTGGACCAAGATGAATTAATAAGAGTGGGGGGTAGGCTAGAATATTCTAGTTACTCAGATGAGAAAAAACATCCCATTATTCTCCCTTCTAGACATCCTATTACTACTCTTATCGTAAAGAAATTTCATTATCAGAATTTGCACGCTGGCACCCGCACTTTGCTTTGTTTAATTCGCGAGAAATATTGGCTCATTAACGGTGTTCATGAAGTTTCTTCTGTTATTCGGAAATGTATACCTTGTTTCAAATCTAAGCCCCCGCCAATCACGCAAATTATGGGAAACTTGCCATATTTTCGTTCCGAACCTAGTAAGCCTTTCGCCCTAACGGGTATCGATTATGCCGGTCCTTATGTCTATCAAGTTAATTCCCCTTTATCTAAGCGAAAGTTGTTAGGTAAACTTTATATTTCTTTATTTGTGTGCATGGTGACAGGAGCCATTCACCTTGAGTTGGTTACAAGTGCTTCTACTCCTTATTTTATAGCAGCCTTTTCTAGATTTGCCGCTAGAAGGGGTGTTCCTTCTGAGGTTTTCTCAGATAACGCAAAATTTTTTGTTAGTACTTTTGATCTTTGGAAAACTGCGCTTACCTCCCCTTCTGCTAAGGAACAGTTTTCTAATTTTTCGCATGCTAAGGGATTCAAATGGCATTTCACTCCCCCATACGCCCCCCATCATGGTGGTCGTTGGGAATCTTGCATAAAGCTCACGAAGAGACAGCTGAAGAAAACCCTTGGTTCAGCCATCCTTTCCTATGAGGAATTCAATTCTTTAATTATTCAGGTTGAGGGTATTGTAAATTCTAGGCCGCTCACGCCTTTGTCTAATGATCCTAAGGATCTTCTTCCCTTAACACCTGGTCATTTTTTAATAGGCTGTTCTTTAGCTTCTACGCCTCCTTTGCTGAGTCGACGCTGTGATCTCAGGTTGCCTATTTTCTGGAGGAAGTTAGACTCTTTGCGAAACTCCTTTTGGCGCCGTTGGAAGCTGGAGTATCTCGGCTCACTTAACAGAAGAGAGAAGTGGCGGCTTTCCCAGCCTGATGTGCGAGTGGGAGATATGGTTCTTTTGCGAGATCCAAGTCCCCCTCTCGTATGGAATATTGGTAGGGTAACTCACTGCCATTTGGGTCGGGATAATCATGTGAGAGTTGTAGATGTTCTCACTAGTAAGGGTGTCTATACTAGACCAATTTCTATGGTTGCTATCTTGCCTGTTGAGGCTTAGTGTCATCTTCTTTATTGTTGTTCACGTTTTTGTAACTGATTCTTTGATTGTTTTCTTTCGGGGGTCTCGGAGCATGATCACTTTCGTGATGTTTATAGTGCGTTTTTCTTTTGTGCCGCATTTGTCAGTTAAATGCTTTTGAGACCACCGAACGAAAACATATGTACTTATTCATTTCTGTTAACATTATAATGTTTATTACTAGTGTTTAATCTCTCTCTATATATATATCTAAGACTCTTACCTCAGCGTGTTAATAGGTCATGCGCCTCCAGCTTACGATCGCATACTGAAAAGGGTGTCGACTTGCTTGCTGCCTTCCTGTATGACTGACGTCACAGCTTGCCCTGGCCAATCATCGCCCGCCAGCTTGGCTTCCAGACGTTTCCATGATGTTATTATTTAAGTGGCGGCGTTTTGCTCTCCATCAGCATTCCTTCTTCAAACCTTCTACGGTCTTCTTCAACTAGCGAGAGGCATTCGTGCCTTCCGCCCTTCTCCGGGGCCTTCTAAACTTCAGGCCTAATCTGCATTTATGAGTGAAACTACCAGGAAACGCAACAGCAGAGAGCTTCAGCACTGAGAAAGTGCATTCTACGTTTTTACTCCAAACCGCAAGAAGCTGCATCAAATCGCAGTTCTAAATGCCATGTTATTTGGCATTCAAGAAATAGCATCAAAACCTAACGATGTTAGCCAATGTACAGCGCTGGTCGCCCTGGCGAAGTTATTTTCCTGATGCTGGACATTTCAAATTCTACTACCAAAAAATCTAGTGTTGGCCACGGCAGTCTCCGTCAGCATGCTTCTAGTCATCGCCACTAAAGATAAGTTTGTGCCTTTTTTATTATTATCTTAATCATCTTCGTTTTAAGTGTTTGCTAGCAAGTGCAAGAATATTAAATTTGTGTGTGCATCAAGCAGAATGAACTTTTGAGTAATAGCCCATGGCTGGGCCAACCTAATTAAAATTAATGAACATTTGAAACTGCCCCAGGCGGGCCAGCATAACTAATTTTTTAATTAAGGCTTTATTAATGTGTTTGCAAGTTTCACCCTAAAAATAAAAGTATTGTATTTACTCTCAATGTTCAGTCTAGTATTGAAAGAACCAGGCCGCATTTCCTTAGCCCAATCCTTTCAGTCTAATCTTCTCTCAAGGAAGTTATTTTGTCCAGGCCTTAAGCCTGATGCTGTCCTCCCGTTTATGTTGATGAATCTGGGCTGTTCTCCACATAACCAGGGGGTTAGCTATCTGTGCAAATCCGTGAATGAAACGACGATAATAACTCGCGAGACCCATAAAAGAACGTAACTGTTTAATGTTTTCCGGCATTGGAATGTCGGTAATGGCGGCGATTTTGGCAGGGTCAGGTGTGATGCCGTCGCGGCTAACAATGTGACCGAGAATATGGACCTTCGTTTTTGCCAATTGACATTTGGATGGTTTTAGCTTTAATTTAGCATGCCTAATCCTGTCAAAAGCTTCGTTCAAGTGTAAAATGTGTTCTTCAAAGGTTTGTGAGAAGACTGTTATGTCGTCTATAAAGGTTAATACCGAGCGGTATTTGAGACCCGCGAAAGCCTTGTCTACCAATTTCTGGAATGTTTGACTGGCAATCTTTAAACCCATGGGAAGGACGGCGTAACCCGAGAGGCCGTTTTCGGTGACAAATGCCAACTTATGCCTATCGGGTTTATAGACAGGGATTGAATAAAATCCGGAATAACAGTCCACTATCGAGAAATACTTAGCTCCGCTTAAGGTCTCTAGATAAGTGTCTGTGTGCGGTAGCGGGTAATTGTCACTCTTAATGAGTCTATTAAGGCGTCGATAGTCTGTGCAAAACCTATGGGAACCATCGGGTTTACAGGTAAGGAGTACCGGAGCACTATAATTGGACACGATAGGGTGGATGATGCCGGCTTCCAACATCTCCTGAATTTGTGTCTCTATGGCTTGTCTCTCCTTGGCGCTAACTTTATAAGGTGCCTGGTGAACTGGAGCATCACTGGTCAATTCGACACGGTGGTGAATTAAGTCGGTCACTTCTAAATCGGCAAGGGAGTGTGCAAAAATATCCTGATATTCTTCTAATAGGTTTGGAAGCTTTGTATTCTGCTCCGGGGTTAGTGACTGTGTTTCCCCAGTGGCGGGCGTGTCTGTGTCAGCACTTGTGTTCGTTGGCGGTGCTATGGTAACCAACGGAGAGACCTGGTGCGCGCGCGTGACTCGCTGCGCTCGTGGATTGTATGTGTTCCGGGCGTATGATATTGGGTGTGTAGTAATAAGGTCTCCGTTCACTAATCGTATTTCATTATTGACAAAGCTAATGTTGGCTTCGAACTTGGCAAGAAACTTCATGCCGATGATGCCCGGAACGGAAAGATCCTTAATTACAAACATAGAATATCTAGTTTCAAAGGAACCTATCTGGAGATGTATATCGGTAATGCCTAAGCATGAAATAGTTTGTGAATTAGCAGCCACAAGGCGAGTGTTGAGAGGCATCCTATGTATGCGCTCGCCGTTAATGTATTTACTGCTGACACAGCAAATAGCTGACCCGGTATCAAGTAAGATCTGAATTTGATATCCGTTAATTTTGGCCGGGCTAGAGAGGGCTGTAATATTGTGTCCATCCTGTGCAGTATACATGTTATTAAGCGTAAATGTAATTATCGGTGCTGTGGGATCTTGGGACGATGAGTCATGTTTATCGTTCTTTATCGCATCCTGCGAGACTGTGTGTTCTGCCGGTCTGTTACTTGTGTTGAGCAAACGCGGTGTTATGGTCTGATCACTGAACCTGACACGCTTTGCTGAGTCCCGTGAAACTGGGATTTGCACTTCAGCTGTGTCATGCCCGTCTGCCATGTGTATTGTCCTAAGCTTTCTCTTGAGCTTTCGGTGGCTCGATAAATATCTAGAATTATGTTTGCTGTCCCGAGATGTTAATCCTGGCCTCGACAGGGGTGTTCTAAAAGGGCCGGTGTGTGTGAGTGGTTGTGGGTTTACAGCCGGTTTTCTGTGGAAGTAACTTATTCGCGCCAGTGGCGATACAAGTCATCGGCTTTGCCGCGCCTGGTTTAGTGGTCGGGCCGCTTGGGTCCACGGGTGGAATCAATGTGGGTGGGCGTATCACGAGTACTTTAACTACGCTGGTTGTGGAAGCGTCTTGAGGGGTTGTGATCATATTACTGGTTTTTAATATGCCTTTAGTGTGCTCTTTTCCAATCTGAGGGGCGGATGGTTGAGGTTTGTGAGGCGATTTGTTAGTGAGAGGGCTGTAGTGACCCGCATTTGGATTGCCCGTGAACAAAAGGTATAGGTGTTAGTCATATCCTACTGTGGAAAATTGGGATCCATCTTGTCCAGTGTATAGACATGGATGTTTGTCTTAAGGACATGGCCTAGAGCGGTAACCTCCGTTGCACCCGCGTCGGTGCCATTTCGATGAATATAATCCCCATATGCATATTTATTGGGGAATAAGGCATCATTACCGTCGGCGAGGAAATATTTGTACTCGTTCCAGTGTGCCATGACATACATGACCAGCTGTGTTCTGAGCTCTTTATGCTGGTCCTCATTTTTATGGAGCAGGAAACTAAGTGCTCGATAGAGGCAGTTACCATCCCCTTTGACCGTATATGCCTGGAACTGCGATCGGGGAGGGATTTCCTGCGCTGTATTCTGGCGGGCGGAAGTTGGGGGGATTTTCGGCTTACTGGATTTAACAGGGCAATTGTTCTGCGAGGGTTGACTGGAATACTTAATGGTTACCGGGGAAGGGTTATCCGATTGTGTGGGTGCTGGCCCTTCTCTAGCTAATAGTTTTATGGCTGGGAATAACCTCTGTTGTCTGTATAACGAGGTTGTCCCCTGGGCGCCTCGTCTCGCCAGTTGTTCGGCCGGGGCTGATATTGGGGGTTGGGGTGTAAGCCTCGTCTATCACGCGGGGGTGAATGCCTTCGTGAATCCCGTGGAGGGTGGTCGGGCAGTGGATATTCCTCCGGTCCTCTTTCTCTTTGGACAGGGACGTATTGAGGGTATGCTGGGGGAGGCCTTTCGTATTCAGGGTCATACCGTTCCTGCTGGGGGGAGTGTTTGGCCGACGATATTGAGGGGCATTGGGTGGTTGTGTGTATCTGGTGTTCTGGTTACGGTGCCAAATACGGTCGTCCCTATATTGGGGATGCCGGTTTGGTGTATGATCTGGGGATGGATTGCCGCGTGGGCGAGTATTTGCCAGATACTGTGTCTGCGGGAAGGGATGGGATTCGTTACGGCGTGGCACTTCCTCCTGGTATTGCAAATAACAATTCGCTTCTCTTACCGGGGGTGAATTGCGCCAATGGGGGTGGTTAGGTCTACCCTGATCCTGTTGATCGCCCCTTGGTGATCGCCATTTATCCCTATGGTCATCCCTACGAGGGCGAGCTTTAGGGCTAGCGTGGATGGCCGTAATCTGCATCTCCTGCATCTGTTTGGTGAGATCGCGGATTTGTTGATGCAAATCACCGTTATCCGTACGGATGTGCTCATCCACGGCTTTCGCGTAATTTTATTGCCCTCTTCGATGAATCTAATATTTGCTTGCAATTCGAGTACTGTGTTGCTTTGCAATGTGCATAGCTTGTCCACTAAGGTAGGGCGCATTCCTTGCATAAGGAGCCGTACTTTCTGCCTGTCTGGCATTTCCCTATTATATCTTTCACACATTAATAATTTTGCATTAATGTATGCCTGTGTGCCTTCCGTGGGGCCTTGTGTGTGAGCGCGGATTTTGTCATACAAATCATCCTCATCAGGGGTCAATTGAAATGTATTGATGAGGGCAGCTGAAAATTGTTCCCACGTGGCATCGGCCAAGGTGGCTTCATGGAGTTCGTACCACGTGAGGTCCGATTTAGTGAGGTAGGCTGGTAAGAGGCGTTTTTAATCCTCAGCTGTCGAGCCATTAATCCTAGCCGTTCGATTGAAGGCTCTCAGATATTCCTCGGGTTCCTGCTTATCACCAGGGTATTTATTAGGTTGTATCATTGGATACTTCGTAGGCATGGCCATGTCCGCGCTGTAGGAAGTGTTGGGGGTAAATAAGGGGGTACGCTCAACTGGGGAATCTAAGTCCCTGTTATGTAATGCAACGTAAGAGTGTGCGTGGCTTAGGGGTTGGTGGTGAACTTGAATTGGTGTGATATAGGTGTTTCCGCTTTGGGAAGTGCCTGGGTGGTTAGGGGTAGTGTGTGGAGCGTCCTGAGGATTAAATTGCTCAGTCCCCTGGATATTATCCAGCGACAAGTTATGCTCAATATTAACCTCCTGTAGTTCGGAAAGCGCCTTGTTAATCTGTCCGCCTAGAGTTAAGGCGATGGTGTGTATATCTGCGATTAGTCTCCCGTTTAAAGAATTGTGTGGAATTTCGTCTAAATGATGTAACAGGACCTGCAACCCGTTGTAGGTTTGCTGAGTGTCACTGACGTGTTGTAATAAAGCGTGTGGAAATGTGGGGGTTAATTCCTCACTATCACCGCTATCTGAGGGCGACTGTTGAGCGTTCTATGTCTGTGCCCGTGTGATGGGACGTTTTTGTCTGATTGCCCTTGGGTATTTGAGTTTAAGATGTATAACTGCGTCCTCAAGTTCGGTAAGTAATTGGCCTGCGTTATGTTCTGTTATTAAGTCAGGGTTTTTAACGAGGATTTTAGGGCGTAGTTGTTTGGTGGTAACGGCGAGTTTGTGTGCTGTACCTCTGATTACACGCTTGACCTAACTAATATGTTGATATCTGAGCATGGATCTTTATTGTACGTCCTTCTGTAAGGGCGTATCTATGGGGATATAAATTGTGTATTGGTAGGTAAGGGTGGCGTTTAAAAATGTATTACCTATCGGGTTGGGTTTGGGTTGGGTATAAAAATATCATCTACCCCTTATTTCAAAAAAAATTCCCAATTTTGGGTGGCATTTGCTTGGCTGGTATGAGGTTTTAGGTCCTAGGGATATTTTCCGCCGAGGTGCGTTGTTTGCACCCCCTTAGGCGTTGTTTTAATACAACGTCGCGATACCCCTTGCGTCCACCATTTGTAAGGTACCTGTGAGGGTGGCCTGTACAATGAATTAACCTAAGGGATGAAATTAGTCTAAATAGGGGGCGAGCTTGGCAACTGCTGTAAGAGGTATGGAGTATTTAGTGAATTGAGATCGTCAGTGCGATCAGCAAGGAGAACGCCCCAATGTACTGCTTGACGGGGTAGTTCTAGGTGAGGGGGTGTTTGTCAAGGTAATTAAATTGTTACTCTGTGCGCGACAGCTGCGTCACGCGGTCTGCTTCGAGTCGTGGGCAGGCGAGCTAACGGGGGACCTGCTGGTGTCAGCGTTGAGCGATAGCGCTCGGCTAACGTCAAGAAGCAATTAAACAATAAACAGTAAGGCTAATTCTAGGTCCTACCTAAAGGGGAAGCTAATAGGGTAGGATCTTATCAGCTAAATAAATAAATAAAGAACAAGACCAGTGGCTTCTATTACTTTTAAATTTAATGTGTACCTCGATTTTGAGGTACACTTGCAAATAGCAGTTCAAATGATAGCAAATAATAATTATTACAGTCCAAGCACAGGGGGATGTGAGTGTAGTGTGATGGTGAGGGTAGTGATCGCTAGAGACACTTACGCCTTCAGCCAACAGCAGCGGTTCGTCACGTCGGTAGCATTAAGACAGACTGAGTGATCCCGGGTGTATGACCTCCGGGGTTTTTATAGGTTTCTTGTGCTTGGTCGGCGGAATGCTTACATTCCTACCAAGTCATACTCCCTTCTGGGGTCGTTGCCTGGGACACGAGGCTACCTGGGCTCATGTAGGTGCTAATTTATTAGTCTTGTAATTTTGTAGTTGTAATTTGTAGGTTTTTAAATTAATTGTTTGGAATTTTGATTTGTTGGAGATTTTATTTAGGGGATGGGGGGGGTAGCGTACCCTAGGGGTACAACAGTATTATGAGCCCTGGTAATAGGCAAGGCCTGCCCTAAGTCGCAAATGTTATAAGTCCTCAAATTTGGGATATTGCTCCCGAGGCATTTGAAAGGATCGAACCCAGAGTCGTCCGTGTTGAAGCCCCTAAATAGTGGTTGTATTATTGAATTATTCTTACCCGCCAATGAGGACACTTCATAATTATTATATACCGAAGCCAAGAGAATAGGTCTGTTGAGCCTAAATAAGTTGTTTTAAGAATCAGTATTAGAAGCCTGATCATTCAGAGAATTACATTTGAAACAGCTGTATGAAAGCTGATGGTAGCCAGTCTCTAGTAGAAGTGAGACTGAGAACTCTCTGTCTCCCTGCAATAAATCACGCTAAGTAGTTAAGGCTAGACCCTTACCCCCGATGTATCGCGGTAGGTCGGGGAACGGTCTGTTTGAGTTATAATACTCAGAAGTGTTTAGAGTTTGTTTTAACGACCCGGTCTTTGAACCGAGGTCCCTTTATATAAATTATTATCGCTTGCAGAGTTCAGATCGTTGCTTTCTTATAATATAATGGTATTTTAAGAGAAAAATGATAAATCCCTAACTTTATGATTATATGATACAGTGATTCACGAGTTCTATTGAAGACATTAGATTCCGGGAGTGATCTTAATTTTGACATGTTCAAATAGTCTTCTGTAGCTCGGGAGTACGCAAGTTTTTCCCAATCACAGTAGTGTGTTGTTAACTTGAGAGAGAGGGATGGTAACATATGAACATTGTGAAAGCCCAAAATAAAGTGATGATTAACAATACTTTGGTAAATTTTGATATTTATGATTAAAAGATATACTCATGTAATAGTAAGTGATGTGTATTAAATTGATAACACAGTGTAGATAAACATTACCGAGCCGTTTGGAGCTCTTGGTTTTAAGGAATTTGAAGTAACACTATATGGAAGTGAAACTTAATAGATGTTTGTTGGTTTATGGAAAACCAATTATTATGATTTTATAATTGTTTAATATGAATTCCTTGTTCAACTTTGAACAAGTATGAAGTGAAGGGTCAGTATTTTATTTGTTAAATTTTTTGTAGCGCCATATATTTGGATAATTAAATGTTTTAATAGTAGGAGTTGATTTTTGTTATTTTTGGAAGTGTATCCTCTATTTAATCCAAAGTGTGTAAGTCACAGAGTGGGAGAACAAACCATGAACCCCGATACTCCTGATTGAGCATTGCTGGCAAACTGTGATTTGCATATTTCATTGTTGAATGGGCACATGGGGGCATAGAAATAATGTGCTTGGATTGATATTAGAGGAACACTTACGACGGTCATATCACGTAAAAGTAAAATAGTGATAGAATTAGCTACAAAATATAAATTTAACTGACCGCATTGGGACCCTGGAAACTCATACCGAGCAGCCCTTAATCATTACCCCCTAAAACTCTTCTTTTTTGGTGACCAGTACGCAGGGATGAGTTTTCCTAGGGAAAACCTGAGTTTTTCTTGAAAAATCCAAATTTTAATTTTTTGAAAAATATGGTTTTTCAATTTTTTTTTGAATTTTTTATCACTTCCATAAAGGTTGATATTGAATGAGTATTAAACCAGAAGGGTACGTTTTAGTAAACACCCGTACTGAGCTTGAATTTTGGAAATTGGGACACAAGGGTTCAGGGTACCATCTCTCATGCATGAACTGGCGATGGGACATAGTAGCCCACCGTATTCTCTAAGATAATAGAATGTCATTGCGTGAGGAAATGCAGAGGCTCTTGGAGGCCATGAAGGTAGATAGGAGTGATGAGAGGCAGAGGCTCTTGGAGGCCATGAAGGCTGATAGCAAGGAAATGTTGGAGGCCATGAAGGCAGATAGTAAGGAAAAGTTGGAGGCCATGGAAAATAGATTAAAAACGATAGACAATACAGTGAACCTCCAACAAAATGAAAAGGGATACCCAATCAAGGAAAATGTAGAGATTTCCTTAGAGTGCATGCGTGCATCTAGAGGCATAGTTGCACGAAGAGAAGGTAACATGTCTTTAGACAACAGGGTAAAAGTTGAGCATATAGAGCTCCACGTTGAGAAAGAAATATGTAAACCAGTTCCAAGGGAATGCGCACAGGGTAAAAACAATAATGAGAATAATAAAGATGATTCAAAGTCTCAGTTAGTAAGGCAAAGTCAAGTAGGCTCGAAAAGCGAAGGGGAAAAGAATGATAGTCTTAGCATTCAGGATCAGGAAAAAGTAGAAATGGCGACCTGAAAAGAAATAGAAAAATTCTTGGATATAATTGAGGAAATGCGAAAAGAACACACTAAGATGAGGGATGAACTTTGGAAATTAAGAGATGCAGACTTAAGCAAGAAAGAGGGAATTCAGGAACAAAGAGAAAGTATTTCTGAGGAAATTAAGAAGACATTCGAACTTCATGATAGGGCAATTAAAAATTGGTATCAGATACACAAACAAGAATTAGAAGAATTGTATAATGAAATCCCAAATGTTAAAAAGTCATTAAGAGAAACGAAAATAAAATTTGCGAAAGGCATGGTTGAAGAAGGGAAAATAGAATTAGCTCCGTGGGAACAGGTAAATACATTTACTAAGGAAATAATTGAAATAAGGAACTCATTGTGTGAAATGAGAAATGAATGGGGTAAGGTCTGGTGGAAGACCGATTATGAATAGCGTGACAGGAAGAAATATATTAATGAACAGATGGATTATATATAAGAGGAAGGGGATAAGATGCATTGCTTCAGAATGAGCATGTATAACAACAAGGGAATAATAACTATTCAGGAGTTAGCCGAATTAAGGAAGGTTAAAATTCAGGAATGTAAAGAAATATTAGAGGCCGCCCAGGAGAGATATGATGAATATATATTTGCGCAGGATCTCAAAGCAAAAGAAATGCCTATCCCAGTCATAAGTGATACAGAAGAAATTAAGGAAAAGGAAATAACGGTGCCGGAAGAGCCCGAAGGTTGCCTTAAAGAAATTGAAGGAGAAAAAGAAGTAGAAATGGTGATGACTCCTATGGAAACGGAGAAAAATATTGAGATACCTCAAGAGAAAATAACGGAGATTCAAGAGGAAATGATAATTCCATGTCAGGAAGAAGGCCGAAATGAAAACGTGTTGCAAATTAAAGAAGATCATTCTTATGCCAAAACTGAGCATGAAGAGCAAGAGAAAAACCCAGATCAAGGGGTGATAACAGTAGAAGTGGAAGTTGGGGAGACTAAAATAATAATTCCTGGGGAAACGGATAGAATAAATGAAACTCAAATAGAAAGTGTCGTCGAGGCACGAATGGAAGTAGAAAATCAGCATCCAATAAAATTGAAAAGGAAAGCCCAGAAGAAAGTTATAAGGATGAGGAAGACAAAACGAATTTGGAAGAAGAACAATTGAAAGTGCAGATCCTTGAACTAATTATGAAATATCAGGAATGCCAACGAAAGAAATGAAAAATGGAAACAGATTCAAATGAGAGTAAAGAGAACGTCAAGGGAAAAGATTAGACCATTCGAGTTAAGGAAGGAAAGAGAGGAGATGCCTTTGAAAGAAATGATGAAAGAGGAAGAAAACCGCAAATGGTAGCGGGTGTACAAAATGATAGAAACCCTATTGAAATTAGGAGAGGCACGCCACATACAGTTGTCATGGGAAATAATGGTTTTGTCTAAACGTACACCTGGAATGGCAAATCTATCTGAATATGGGGAATTAAAAGTATTTTTCCTTAAGCTATTCTGGGTATAATTTTGCCACACTTATTGATGATTTGAACGTCAACATGTCGCTATTAATAGACCTATAGTAAAATATCTCTCACCTTGGTCGCTGATGTACATTATGCAGTCACTTCCAGTGTTACATCCCAGGGATTGAAATTCTCCAACAACCCTTTTGCCTCACATGCCTCTCTAAGTAATTAAAATTCCCGATTGTTGTTGTTTGAGTCTTAAGTTTTTTGACTGGTTTGATGCAGCCCTCCATGCCTCGCTCTCCTGAGCTAATCGTTTCATCACTACATAGCTACTACACCCTACATCCGAGGCAATCTGTATAACCCTGGTCTACCCCTACAGTTCTTGTCCTTGACCCTCCCATCCATAACTAAGCTTGCTATTCCTGGGTGTCTTAATATGTGTCGTACCAACCTATCTCTTCTCTTCATTAGCAGTCGCCAGAAACATCTCTCCTCTCCCACTCGTCTTAATAGCTCTTCATTTGATACCCTATCTAACCATCTGATCTTCATCATTCTCCCGTAACACCACATTTCAAACGCTTCAATTCTCCTCATTACTGCAGCACCATTAGTCCAAGTTTCACTTCCTTATAGTGACTCAAAAGCTTTCAAAAATGACATCCTAATACCTAAATGTATATTCGATGTCAAGAGATTCCTTTTTGTGTAGAAATGCTTTCCTTGCCTGAGCCAACCTGCTTTTTATATCCTCTTTGCTTCATCCATTACTGGTTATTTTGCTTCCTAAGTACCGGTAACAGAAGTCTCCTACTTCCCGTAGCGTTTCACCTGCCAATTTGATGTCCATAGAGGTTTCTGATTTATTTCGGCTGCATTCCAATAATTTTGTTTTACATTTATTGATTTTCATCATGAATTCATTCGTCAAGACGGAGTCCATACCATTCAAAAACTCGTTCAAATCTTCTGGCGTATTGGCCAAGATGACGATGTCATCAGCAAATCTCAGAGATGAAATTATTTCTCCTTGAATCTTTACTCCGACTTTAAATTGTTCTCCAATTTCCTGATTATTGTGTTTTTAGAGATCTTTGAAAGGAAAACATTCCATGTTACGAACATGGGCCGAATAACCTGTACCGAAAGCCTATTCTGGACAGCAGTTCCTTGAACTCAGATTTGCCAACATTTTATTGTATCTTTCCATGTGGTATGTCTCTGTACCTCAACATACAGAAGAGTGCTTTAAAAATCATGTCTTGTGTAAATTTTGGAAAATGTAGTGAGAGTGGTTTTTGCCGGAGTGGATACTCGCTAGTAGAAATTCTTTTCAGTAAAATAGACTGTTCACAATTTGGTAAGTGCACATTGAGGTATATGACGGTGGGATGCCTTAAGTGTTAAGGAAACGGCAATAGCCGCCTAAGAGCTTCGTTGCTATTGAAATTATGACCAGACCGATATTTGTACTTAACTATACGGGATTTGTGAGCCCAGTGTTTATGAAATTGAACGTAGCTATATCGCTACCTTTATTTAATAGCCGCTACTGTAGTGTTTAAAAATTAAAGGTGGTATTAGAAGGCGCTTCCCCTAATAGTTTTTACCCCTGGCACTACAGCCCATGAAGGGCCTAGGCCTATCATGCGACCGCTTCCCAGCCATTTGGCCTGCAGATATTGTGGTGACGCGTGGTCAGTGCATAGTGTTCTCTCAGCCGTTAATCTTGTTCTTCGTGACCGGCACGCTGCCTCACAGCTACTCAATTGTCCTCACGAATCTGAGTTCAGCCCGTTGCAGCCCTCACGTCAGTGTCTAAAATCTCTGACGGAGCCGGGAATCGAAACCGGGGCCTCCGGACGGGAGGCAGGCGCGCTACACTGTTCTTATTGTGTTTATATATATCTTGAAAAAGATAATAAATGAATTGGCATTGCCTCCTAGAGGGATATATAGAAAATCGGCCATTTGGCCTGCAGATATTGTGGTGACGCGTGGTCAGTGCATAGTGTCCCCTCTGCCGTTAATCTTGTTCTTCGTGACCGGCGCGCTGCCTCACAGCTACACAATTGTCCTCACGAATCTGAGTTCAGCCCGTTGCAGCCCTCACGTCAGTGTCTAAAATCTCTGACGGAGCCGGGAATCGAACCCGGGGCCTCCGGACGGGAGGCAGGCGCGCTACACTGTTCTTATTGTGTTTATATATATCTTAAAAAGATAATAAATGAATTGGCATTGCCTCCTAGAGGGATATATAGAAAATCGGATGTCATACCTTGAGGTGGTGTTGCCATGGAAACGGACTTGCGATTAGTTCATCAATCAGAGCGAAGATAGTTTTCTGCGAATATCTTTGAAACTGTTGGTTTTAGAGCCTTAACATGTAGTTTTCGGTGTCCCGTAGGGAAATACCGAGTATTGTTTCTTGCATCGAGGGGAGTAAAATGAGCTTTGTCCGGTCTTTATGCGACAACTTCGATATTTTGTCCTGGTTGAGTATTTTTGGTGACTTTTTAGTTATGTTGCCCATTCCGCGGGAACAATGATTTATTTCCGGACAAAAGGCAGCCTATATGTTATCCCATGGTATAAGCTGTCTCCATTTCAAATTTCAACCAAATCCGTCCAGCCGTTTTAGTGTCAAGAGGTAACAAACTAACACACACACTCACACACACACACACACACACACACACACACACGGACACACAGATTTTCACAATTATAATATACTAGCAGGTACCCGCGGCTTCGCTCGCGATAAAGACAATTGGGACGATGCATTATTGCTGAAAATTGGTCTATTCTATCACATCAATCGCGGCTACATGTGGGTCCATTCTAATTCTGAAAATTCTAATACATACAGTGTATTGATATGAGCAGCAAAGTGGGACTTTCATATAGTTGAGAAAGTCCACAGGGTATGATGTTACCTTATGTGAACACATTTGAAAATTACTTTTTGGTTTTGCCATCTTCTGCTGAGACATAACAATTATGTTGTCCGGATACTCGTGAGCAGGCCACATACAGTTGTTCATGGGAAAAAATGGTTTTGTCTAAATGTACACCTGCTGCTGTTAAGTGTGTCATTGCGCTTTGTTAATGGAAATTGCTAATATTGTTGGAAAAGGGAACTGCACTCTTGCACACTGGAATGGCAAATATATCGGAATATGGGGATTTAAAAGTATTTTTCCTTAAGCTATTCACAATGTAATTTTGCCATAATTATTGATGGTTTGAACGACAACATGTCGCTATTAATAGACCCATAGTGAAATATCTCTCACCTTGGCCGCTGGAGCACATTATGCAGTCTCTTCCAGTGTTACATCCCTGGGATTGAAATTCTCCAGATGCCTCTGTGGGTAATTAAAATTCCTGATTGTTGTTGTTGTTTGTTTGAGTCTTCAGTCTTTTGACTGGTTTGATACAGACCTCCATGCCTCCCTCTCCTGAGCTAATCGTTTCATCTCTACATAGCTACTTCATCCTACATCCGAGGCAATCTGTTTAACCTTGGTCTACCCCTACAGTTCTTGGGCTCGACCCTCCCATCCATAACTAAGCTTGCTATTCCTGGGTGTCTTAATATGTGTCGTACCAACCTATCTCTTCTCTGCATAAGCAATCACCAGAAACACCTCTCCTCTCCCACTCGTCTTAATACCGCTTCATTTGTTACCCTATCTACCCATCTATCTTCATCATTCTTCTGTAACACCGCGTTTCAATCGCTTCAATTCTATGTCAAACGATTCCTTTTCTGTAGAAATGCTGTCCTTGCCTGAGCCAACCTACTTTTGATATCCTCTTTGCTTCGTCCTTCACTGGTTATTTTGCTTCCAAAGTAACAGACGTCTCCTACTGCCCGTAGCGTTTCACCTGCCAATTTGATGTCCATAGAGGTTTTTGATCTTTTTCGGCTGCATTCCAATTTTTTTGTTTTACAATTATTGATTTTCATCATGAATTCTTTCCTCAAGACGGATTTCATACCATTCAAAAACTCATTCAAATTCTCTGGCGTATTGGCCAAGATGACGATGTCATCAGCAAATCACAGAGTCGAAGTGATTTCTCCTTGAATCTTCTCTCCCACTATACATTTTCTCCAATTTCCTGATTACTGTGTTTTTAGAGATCTTTGAAATGCGTTGCCCTCGCACATGGTGTAGATGCATTGTCAAAGGAAAACATTCTATGTTACGAACATGGGATGCATAACCTGTACCGAAAGCTTCTGCAGATTTAACACAATGCCTATTCTGAACAGCAGTTCCTTAAACTCAGATTTGCCAACATTTTATTGTATCTTTCCATGTGGTATATATCTGTACCTCAACATACAGAAGAGTGCTTTCAAAATCACGTCTTGTGTAAATTTTGCAAAAGGTAGTTCACAATTTTATAAGTGCACATTGACTATTTATTTATCGTATGGTTTTTAGTGCCGGGAGTGTCCGTAGACATGATCGGCTCGCCTGAGTCTGTAGCTGCTTCCAGCGGACACCCTAAAGGGTGAGCTACAAGTTCCGTTCAATTTCAAGTAGTTCCAACTTTCGCCACAAGATATCAATGATACGTAGTGGTGAACGTTGGAACTTTGATAGAGCGTTCTGACGAAATCTAACCTAACAATTTTGCTTTACACAAGTTTAGTCTGTGAAAGGATCTTTTACATGCCATAAATCTATGACATGGGACCGCCGGCTTTACTTCCCCTCCGAAGGAAGGCATACTGAAGGATTTTCAACGCTCTTAAAAAAATCCGACGACTTCGGCCGGGTTTGAACCCGCTATCTTGGGCACAGCAGTTCAGCATGCTACCGACTACGCCACCGACTATGAGACGGCGGGATGCCTTTAGTGTTACGGAAACGGCAATAGCCGCCACAGAGCTTCGTTGCTACTGACATAACGACCAGACTGATATTTGTACTGAAATATACGGGATTTGTGAGCCCAGTGTTTATGAAATTGAACGTAGCTACATCGCTACCTTTATTTAATAGTCGCTACTGTAGTGTTTAAAACTTAAAGGCGGTATTAGAAGGCACTTCCCCTAATTTTTTTACCCCTGGCACTACAGCCCATGAAGGGCCTAGGCCTATCATGCGACCGCTTCCCAGCCATTTGGCCTGCAGATATTGTGGTGACGCGTGGTCAGTGCATCGTATCCCTCGGCCGTTAATCTTGTTCTTCGTGACCGGGGCGCTGCCTCACTATCAGACAGCTACTCAATTGTCCTCACGAATCTGAATGCACACCGTTGCAAACCTCACGTCAGTGTCAAAAATCTCTGACGGAGCCGGGAATCGAACCCAGGGCCCCCAGTTGAGAGGCCGGCGCGCTACCCTGTTCTTATTGTGTTTATATATATCTTGAAAAAGATAACAAATGGATTGGCATTGCCTCCTACAGGGATTTATATAAAATCGGATGTCATACCTTGAGGTAGTGTTGCCATGGAAACGGACTTTCCATTAGTTCAGTTTATCAGAGCGAAGATAGTTTTCTGCGAATATCTTTGAAAATATTGGTTTTAGGGCCTTAAAAAGTGGTTTTCGGTGTCCCGTAGGGACCTACCGAGTATTGTTTCTCGCATCGAGGGGCGTAAAATGAGCTGTGTCCGCTCTTTATGCGACAACTTCGATATTTTGTCCCAGTTGAGTATTTTTAGTGACTTTTCTGTTATGTTGCTCGCTCCACGGGAACAATGATTTATTTCTGGGTGAAAGGCATCCTATATGTTATCCCAGGGTATAAGCTGTCTCCATTTCAAATTTCATCCAAATCCGTCCAGCCGTTTTAGTGTCAAGAGGTAACAAACTAACACACACACACAGACTTTCAAAATTATAATATACTAGCAGGTACCCGCGGCTTCGCTCGCGATCAAGACAATGGGGACGATGCATTATTGCTGATAGTTTGTTTATTCTATTACAGCAATCGCGGCTACAGGTGGGTAGATTCAAATTCTGAGAATTCTGATACATACAGTATATAGATTTGAGCAGCAAAGTGGGAATTTTATAGAGTTGTGAACACATTTGAAAATTTTAGTTTTGGTTTTGCCATCTTCTGCTGAGACATAACGATTTTGTTGTCCGGATACTCGCCAGCACGCCACATACAGTTGTCCATGGGAAATAATGGTTTTGTCTAAACGTACACCTGGAATGGCAAATCTATCTGAATATGGGGAATTAAAAGTATTTTTCCTTAAGCTATTCTGGGTATAATTTTGCCACACTTATTGATGATTTGAACGTCAACATGTCGCTATTAATAGACCTATAGTAAAATATCTCTCACCTTGGTCGCTGATGTACATTATGCAGTCACTTCCAGTGTTACATCCCAGGGATTGAAATTCTCCAACAACCCTTTTGCCTCACATGCCTCTCTAAGTAATTAAAATTCCCGATTGTTGTTGTTTGAGTCTTAAGTTTTTTGACTGGTTTGATGCAGCCCTCCACGCCTCGCTCTCCTGAGCTAATCGTTTCATCACTACATAGCTACCACACCCTACATCCGACGCAATCTGTATAACCCTGGTCTACCCCTACAGTTCTTGTCCTTGACCCTCCCATCCATAACTAAGCTTGCTATTCCTGGGTGTCTTAATATGTGTCGTACCAACCTATCTCTTCTCTTCATTAGCAGTCGCCAGAAACATCTCTCCTCTCCCACTCGTCTTAATAGATCTTCATTTGATACCCTATCTAACCATCTGATCTTCATCATTCTCCCGTAACACCACATTTCAAACGCTTCAATTCTCCTCTTTACTGCAGCACCATTAGTCCAAGTTTCACTTCCTTATAGTGACTCAAAAGCTTTCAAAAATGACATCCTAATACCTAAATGTATATTCGATGTCAAGAGATTCCTTTTTGTGTAGAAATGCTTTCCATGCCTGAGCCAACCTGCTTTTTATATCCTCTTTGCTTCGTCCATTACTGGTTATTTTGCTTCCTAAGTACCGGAAACAGAAGTCTCCTACTTCCCGTAGCGTTTCACCTGCCAATTTGATGTCCATAGAGGTTTCTGATTTATTTCGGCTGCATTCCAATAATTTTGTTTTACATTTATTGATTTTCATCATGAATTAATTCGTCAAGACGGAGTCCATACCATTCAAAAACTCGTTCAAATCTTCTGGCGTATTGGCCAAGATGACGATGTCATCAGCAAATCTCAGAGATGAAATTATTTCTCCTTGAATCTTCACTCCGACTTTAAATTGTTCTCCAATTTCCTGATTATTGTGTTTTTAGAGATCTTTGAAATGCGTTGCCCTCGCACATGGTGTAGATGCATTGTCAAAGGAAAACATTCCATGTTACGAACATGGGCCGAATAACCTGTACCGAAAGCCTATTCTGGACAGCAGTTCCTTGAACTCAGATTTGCCAACATTTTATTGTATCTTTCCATGTGGTATGTCTCTGTACCTCAACATACATAAGAGTGCTTTAAAAATCATGTCTTGTGTAAATTTTGGAAAATGTAGTGAGAGTGGTTTTTGCCGGAGTGGATACTCGCTAGTAGATATTCTTTTCAGTAAAATAGACTGGTTCACAATTTGGTAAGTGCACTTTGAGGTATATGACGGCGGGATGCCTTAAGTGTTAAGGAAACGGCATTAGCCGCCTAAGAGCTTCGTTGCTATTGAAATTATGACCAGACCGATATTTGTACTTAACTATACGGGATTTGTGAGCCCAGTGTTTATGAAATTGAACGTAGCTATATCGCTACCTTTATTTAATAGCCGCTACTGTAGTGTTTAAAAATTAAAGGTGGTATTAGAAGGCGCTTCCCCTAATATTTTTTACCCCTGGCACTACAGCCCATGAAGGGCCTAGGCCTATCATGCGACCGCTTCCCAGCCATTTGGCCTGCAGATATTGTGGTGACGCGTGGTCAGTGCATAGTGTCCTCTCAGCCGTTAATCTTGTTCTTCGTGACCGGCACGCTGCCTCACAGCTACTCAATTGTCCTCACGAATCTGAGTTCAGCCCGTTGCAGCCCTCACGTCAGTGTCTAAAATCTCTGACGGAGCCGGGAATCGAACCCGGGGCCTCCGGACGGGAGGCAGGCGCGCTACACTGTTCTTATTGTGTTTATATATATCTTAAAAAAGATAATAAATGAATTGGCATTGCCTCATAGAGGGATATATAGAAAATCGGATGTCATACCTTGAGGTAGTGTTGCCATGGAAACGGACTTGCGATTAGTTCATCAATCAGAGCGAAGATAGTTTTCTGCGAATATCTTTGAAACTGTTGGTTTTAGAGCCTTAAAATGTAGTTTTCGGTGTCCCGTAGGGACATACCGAGTATTGTTTCTTGCATCGAGGGGAGTAAAATGAGCTTTGTCCGGTCTTTATGCGACAACTTCGATATTTTGTCCTGGTTGAGTATTTTTGGTGACTTTTCAGTTATGTTGCCCATTCCACGGGAACAATGATTTATTTCCGGACAAAAGGCAGCCTATATGTTATCCCATGGTATAAGCTGTCTCCATTTCAAATTTCATCCAAATCCGTCCAGCCGTTTTAGTGTCAAGAGGTAACAAACTAACACACACACTCACACACACACACACACACACACGGACACACAGATTTTCACAATTATAATATATATAGGGATATAGGGATATAGGGATATAGGGATATAGGGATATAGGGATTACTTCAAAAGTTAGTGCTGGAGAAGATGTGGATGTTATCTTTTTGCCGCTGATTTGTATTAAAAACCCTGGACGTGCCAGAAGTAGCATGCCGTTATTCTGAGAGCCCGAGAGGGGGCGTCCGGCTGTATCAAGTACATGCAGTTATTGTCAGCCTACGGGCGTGACACTGTGTCACTCTCATCGTAAATTCAGTCTTGAATGACCGCTGAGGCGGGTCGTACTGTTTCACCAACAATCCAGTTCCGTGAGCGCCGAGACGCTGCACGATGAAGCAAAGTAATAGCAAGATAAGGTACAAGTAAACTCCTAGTACAGGAGAGCTGCATCAAAGTATATTCAGTTATAAAAGACGCCCGAGAGCGAAATACTGTGTAGCAAAGTATAACAAGTATATTTTAGTGAGCGCGTAGACGCTGCACGCAGAAACAATTATCGTCAAAGTTCACCAGGATAGTCAAAGTTAGGCTGTGGACTTGAAGAAATAACAGGCGATAGGTACTCGAAAATAGTTCAGTTAAAGAAACAACGCATCATAAGGTTTCGAAGTACCCAAGGAAGATAAACAGTTCTATCGACGTTAAGGAACCCGATCAGGGTCGAACAGAATAAGTAACACCTAGTGTACCAGAAATGTAGGGACTAGAGCGCAGGACGATAAAAATTAGGAATTGTAGTTCCAGGCTTTGTCTAGATAGACAAATGAACAGTAAACATTGGGGAATACTCCAATAAGCTACGAATTAAAGTAATAGCAGTTAATGCAAAGAATTTACTAGGTCACCGATAAACTATTCGAGCGGCCGTCATAGTAATACATTAAGAACAGACTTTATCTAGACGAACCAGTTAGCGTCTCGCAAGAAATGACATCGTGCAGTAAAGTTAAAAGAGCCAATAGTCAAACCCCGGATTTGAAGATCAGCCGTTCCAGTGAGGTGTAGTTCGATCGATACTTTCCATCATCTCGTCAGATTAGGAAGCTGACGTTCTATAAGTGCCACCCTTGGAAACGGGAAAGAAAAGAAATCACGTGTGTAAGGCGAAAAAGTAACGCCCAAGTGATTAAAAAAAGTTAAGTAATGTAAATATAGTGAAAATTTTTTAGTGTAATATTTTTTGTGAATTTGTATTGTGTTAAGTGAAACGAATACAAAATGGTATTCATTATATTCCAAGTGATTAAGGTAAATATTTTATGTGTTGTTAAAGAAGTGTCATTAAGTGTAAGTGTATCCATGGAAATGCCTTAAAAAAGTAGCGAGTGGGCAAAAATGTTCCATCGCTGGAGGATTCGGTCGCTGACCGTACAGTCATGAGAGTAACTATTTCATTATGTTATGTGTTTGGGAAGATTTGCGTATAATCCTCATGAGAAAGAGAGTAGGGATGTTGAATAACAGGTAAAAGAATGATTGCGCGATCTGAACAATTAATTTGAGATAAATATAATAAATATGTGAAATGTGAATGAATCCCTTGAGAATGTATTCAGTAAAATATCCGAGTAATTGATGAAAGATATAAATATGAGAAAGCAAGCGTAATAATAATAATAATTATTATTATATAAATGAATGAATATTATGATGAATTATATATGAAAAGTATTAGCTTCCGAGCTCCTTTAAATGAATTAATACATGTTATGAATGCATGTTATTATGGAAAAATGATTATTTTCAAGGGAGAAGAGTAATATATTTTGAGATGTAGATCAAACGTTGATTTTGAATTTATTAGTTCTTTGAAGGCAACTTGGCTAATTAATGTATAAGCGCCATGTTGTGCATTGAAGTAATTTGTCACGCAAGGAATGCGTTGAAATGCTCGGTAAAACTAATTATGAGGGACAGTTGGTCGTGGTAATTGAACTGGGATAAGCCCTCAAAAGTTGTGATAGTGATCACGAGGCAGTGTGTGTTGTATGGTAAAAAGGGTGCTAATTATGTTGTATTTTGAGTGCTGGTAATAGGCAAGGCCTGCCCTAAGTTGCAAATGTTATAAGTCCTCAAATTTGGGATATTGCTCCCGAGTCATTTGAAAGGATCGAACCCAGAGTCGTCCGTGTTGAAGCCCCTAAATAGTGGTTGTATTATTGAATTATTCTTACCCGCCAATGAGGACACTTCATAATTATCATATACCGAAGCCAAGAGAATAGGTCTGTTGAGCCTAAATAAGTTGTTTTAAGAATCAGTATTAGAAGCCTGATCATTCAGAGAATTACATTTGAAACAGCTGTATGAAAGCTGATGGTAGCCAGTCTCTAGTAGAAGTGAGACTGAGAACTCTCTGTCTCCCTGCAATAAATCACGCTAAGTAGTTAAGGCTAGACCCTTACCCCCGATGTATCGCGGTAGGTCGGGGAACGGTCTGTTTGAGTTATAATACTCAGAAGTGTTTAGAGTTTGTTTTAACGACCCGGTCTTTGAACCGAGGTCCCTTTATATAAATTATTATCGCTTGCAGAGTTCAGATCGTTGCTTTCTTATAATATAATGGTATTTTAAGACAAAATGATAAATCCCTAACTTTATGATTATATGATTCAGTGATTCACGAGTTCTATTGAAGACATTAGATTCCGGGAATGATCTTAATTTTGACATGTTCAAGTAGTCTTCTGTAACTCGCGAGTACGCAAGTTTTTCCCAATCACAGTAGTGTGTTGTTAACTTGAGAGAGAGGGATGGTAACATATGAACATTGTGAAAGCCCAAAATAAAGTGATGATTAACAATACTTTGGTAAATTTTGATATTTATGATTAAAAGATATACTCATGTAATAGTAAGTGATGTGTATTAAATTGATAACACAGTGTAGATAAGCATTACCGAGCCGTTTGGAGCTCTTAATTTTAAGGAATTTGAAGTGACACTATATGGAAGTGAAACTTAATAGAAGTTGGTTGGTTTATGGAAAACCAATTATTATGATTTTATAATTGTTTAATATGAATTCCTTGTTCAACTTTGAACAAGTATGAAGTGAAGGGTCAGTATTTTATTTGTTTAATTTTTTGTAGCTCCATATATTTGGATAATTAAATTTTTTAATAGTAGGAGTTGATTTTTGTTATTTTTGGAAGTGTATCCTCTATTTAATCCAAAGTGTGTAAGTCACAGAGTGGGAGAACAAACCATGAACCCCGATACCCCCAATTGAGCATTGCTGGCAAACTGTGATTTGCATATTTCATTGTTGAATGGGCACAGTACAGAGTTAGCACTAGCAAAGAGCACCTCAGTATCATGTTTTATATCGCCGCTGTCTTGATGTAAACGTAATGGCGGCCACCCAAATGTTCAAAACTTAAATCAAATTACGACCAACCTATTCATCTGATCACTACCAAATTTTGTAACATTATACCTTAATGTATAAAGCTTCTTTTGACCAAACAACAAGGTCATCAGCCCAATAGTTTGCAGATAGCGGCCAAATATGTGTGCAAATTGATTCACCATATCAATTCAAACATGGTGAAACCGAATTGAATGAAATTTGGTACAGAGGTAGCACTAGCAAAGGGCACCTCATATTCATGTTTAATAACCGTATAACACGTTGTATTTCAACAAGCTACTACAACCAACATTCAATTATACTCCTTGAAAAGGACAAAGAGTTATAACAATACCCATGCATTTAGGAGAAAGTAGGCTATATGTTCTTTACTGAATATCTTTTTTTTTTTTCAAGTTCCGATGGACTGTATAAAAATAACATATTGACATATCAAACTGATTTTACTACTAAATGTTAGCTTGTTTTATTCGTATGTCTCAACATAATCGCCAACACGATTGAAACATTTGCCGTATCGTTACTCCAGCTTCTAATGCCCTCGGCAAAATATTCTGTCGCCAATGAGGTGGGTACGACTGGACAGTCTCCTGAAGTTTTTCCTTTTTGGCGAGGCGTTGCCGCCCAACCATACGTTCAGTTCTCGAAAAAGGAGATACGATACGTCAAATGTTTCAATCGTTTTGGCGATTATGTTGAGACATACGAATAACACAAGCAAACATTTAGTAATAAAATCAGTTTGGTATGTCAATCTGTTATTTTTATACAGTCCATTGGTACTTGAAAAAAAAACAGCCCTCTTATGTACTATGCGCGCGCTTTCAATAGTACAGCAGGAGGCCATGGCGCGCCACAAGCTCGGCCAAGGCCACCGCAACGTCGAATAACAAAACTGCCTCTTGCCGTTCTTACATTATATGAAAGACCCTGTACTGTAACTTCCGACTTGAAAGTTCGTCGATCAACTGGCGTTAACGGGCTGTTCACATCAGCTGGAGGACATTTCGAGTAATCCTCGATTTAAACCGATCTATCGAATCAGTTTATTTTGGTCGGCAAATCGGCACTCCGTTCTTATAAGCACGAAGGCTAGTGTTTGAAGGTGGGGTAAGTTGTTATTTTGTGCGTGTGGTTAGTCTTGAAGGATAAAGAAAGCAACGAACTATTTAACATCCACCCAGACATTGAGAAAGCTGAAAGTTAATGATTCGAACACAAACAATGACCAGACTTTTGGCGGCTTCGGTGGCGTAGTTGGTAGCATGCTGAGCTTCTATGCCCAAGATCGCGGGTTCAAACCCGGCCGAAGCCGTCGGATTTTTTAAGAGCGTTAAAAATCTCTCAGTATGCCTTCCTTCGGAGGAGAAGTAAAGCAGGCGGTCCTATGTCATAGATTTAGGGCATGTTAAAGAACCTTCCACTAATTACACCTGTGTGAAGCTAAATTGTATAGGTTAGGAATGTAAACAACGCTCGTGGGTTTCTACGTTCGTTGCCAAGAGCCGACTACGGTGGCGTCTAGTGGCTAAGTTCTGAACTAGGCATATACCAGGCCCAAAACAACTGTGAACATGAGGGAAGAGCCAGATTCACGCGCTCACCCGCACCAGCCAATTGCATAGCGCGGCGTTGCCTAGTTAACTGCGACCTCTGGTCTCGCTGTGCCGTATGAAATCTTTATTTCTCTCCGCGCACGAAAATCATTAAATATCCAATTATTTAGATGAACCTATGTTACAGAGCTAAACATTTTGAAGTTAACAGTCCAAACCCCGTGTCGGTACGACCAGCCGTTCGGGAGATAGCATCTGTCCTTGAACTGAAGAGATAATTAGAGTGAAGAATGGTTAGGTGTCGAAATATTTAGTTTCGCTGGGGAAGATAACGAAGAGAGCATTGCTGTATTAATTCAGTACTGGAGCCTAAACAAGTTAGTGCTGTGAGCTGAAGTTTTGAACTCATAACAATATTCCTTAGCAGCCGAGTGGCAGTCGAACAGCCAGGCAAGAAATATAATTTTCAGGGTATATGACCTTTTAAAGAATCTTTCGAATACAGAAGTACGTGAAAACACAAAATCTGATAACCTGTGTCGTAGTGGTGTCGGCAAATATATTTTTTTGCGTGTAATTGAGTCGAATAAAACTCACCTCTTCACAGACTTACTTCACGAGGCATGGTGTACCCGGTTCTAACCCTGAGACCAGAACTAAATGTCTTGATTGAGCCATGAATCGAATCTGGACATCATGGGTGACAGCAAGAGTTGTTGTTGATGATGATTGTTTTAGGGGCTTTGCGACATCGTGGTCATGTAGTCCCGTGTATTTGTGTGTGTGTGGAATTTGTCTGATAACCTGTGACACTGTGATGTCTGTACTAGTGTGTATATTTGTAATTGAGGTAGGATTTGCGTAGGAAGCGGCCGGGGCCTTCCGTTAGGTACCATCCCGGCATTTGCCTGGAGTAGAAGTGCGAATCCACAGATAAAACACTTCCATGATTGCTGAGGTAGGAATCCAACCCACATATTCCCAGGTTTGCATCACGAGGCTCAGTGTACCCAGTTCCAGCCCTCAGACCATAATTACATTTCTTGGGAATCGTACCCGGGCCTCCGCGGTGACAGCCAAGAATGGGCAGCAATGTGCTAGCCAGTACACCCGAAGGTGGTCTCCAATAAACGAAAACTGATCCCAACAACTTGTTTTCTCTATTTCTATTACCTTATAAAGGGCCAACATGCAGTGTTACTCAGAATGGTTTGGGGTGTAGATTACGTCATGTGATATAATAACGTTGTAATATTGTTGTTTTATTTGACGGGCTTGGACATATTGGTACTCTGAAAATCTGGGTTACTGTGGTGTCTGTATTAGAGTGTATGTATTTGTATTCTGGTGAGGACTGGGAAGGAGGCGGCCGTGGCCTTAAGTTAGGAACCATCCCGAAATTTGCCTGGAGTAGAAATGAGAAACCACTTTCAGGATGACTGAGGTAGGAATATACCCCACATCATCCTAGTTTTGCCTTACGAGGTTGAGCGAACCCTGTTCCAGCCCTCAGACTAGAATTAAATAGCTTGGCAGAGCCGGGAATCAAACCCGGACCCCCTGGGCCACAGCCAAGAATGCTGGTCGCTACACCAGGAGTGCACAAATAACGTTTGTGTGGCATCTTATATATGCCTCATATCACATTGTGTGCAATCCGTTGTGAGCATAGATATTCGTAGGATTAGGCCCCCAGCTCGCACATGCTCTTACAATCGGAGCGCCTTGTGTTCAGGGGGATGGTCGTGCGTATACTGTGAGCGTAGAGCTGTGTCAACTCCCGCAAGTCTCACTGTGGCATCAGTGCTTAGCTGGACGTGCGCTACTGGGCGAGCTCATGTTCACAGTTGTTTTGGGTCTGGTATAGTAGTCGTTGACGGTGGCGTTTGGCGGCAAAGGTAGGAACTATTTGAAAAATTCAAAGTTGCAGTCCTTACTTGAATTAAAAAACAGATACACACACCAATACAGCCAACACAATTAACACCAGTTATCAGACAGATTCTACACACACCCAAAGTACACAGGGCTACATGACCGCGTTGTCGCAGCCCCTAAAATGAGGAACCAACCAATGACCGGACTTTGCAAATTGCTGAAAATTGCAACATCGTGATGTTTTATCGACCACAACTGAGAGTACCCCTTTAATTTATATTAGAAAAAGAAAGCACTGGCCATAAATGGTACAAGATAGGAAGCCATGTTGAAACAAATACAGGTCCTACCGAAAGTTTACCGAACTCGCAAATTTCGTGATCATTATTCCTGTCCCTATAATTTTAGTATCAGGCATACGAATTTTTACAGGGACCTAGAACGTGTTCCGGGGAACATTTCGTGAATTTATTATGAAAACATCACTGTTAAGTTTGAAGCTACGAATATTTTTGTTTAAGATAAGTATGAAAAGAATTGTGTATTATTTTTCATATTTGAAGCCATTTGGACGGAACACTATGAGGTTTACACCCACAATTCTGGTTATGAAGAAACACAGACACCTGTAGAATATTTGTAATTTCAATAGAACAAGGGAATAAGAAATATCACGAGTTTTATAGCCCAAAATAGAACCGCAGAGAAAAGTCAACTGAAAGACATTCTTTGACCTAGGAGGAAGCTGTTTATAACCCAATACAGTGCTACAAATGTAGGACTACAACGTGAAACATAAATGATCTCTTAACCATTATGAATAATGATATTAAATATTATCCATGTTGACTGATACTAATCTCAAATTATAATAACCGCCTTGTTAAACACTTAAAAAACGTTTAATATTTAAATTAATACGTACATGCTTCGGTATACAATGATACCCTCTTCAGCGTAGATTGAAATAATAAAAGAATCTTAAAAACTATGTTAACTAATACCAAAGTGAAAATGGATTCCTTTACAAAGATTATATTAAAAAGTAAATTAAATGAAAGGTCACAAAAAAAGCAAGAAAAATACATATAAGAAACAAGACTGAAGTTAATATAAATCTACCTTAATAGATTGTGTATATACTTCCTCATTATGGTTCAATATAATGAATCGGATCTCCTGTTGATTGCAAAAAGATGTTGTTTCCACGTTCTTCGTAAGGATATCCATTTTCACTTTGGTATTTGTTAACATAGTTTTAACGATTATTTTATTATTTCGTGATCATTATTCCTGTCCCTATAATTTTAGTCTCAGGCATACGAATTTTAGCAGGGCCCTAGAACTTGTTCCGAGAAACACTTTGTGAATTTATTATGAAAACATCACTGTTAGTTTTGAAGCTACGAATATTTTTGTTTTTGTTTACGATAAGTGTGAAAAGAATTGTGTATTTTTTAGCCTAATTTTCACATTTTGCAAATATGAGGAATAAGTAGATTTATGAGATCGATCCGGGCAAATTTCAGTCTGTCTGTCTGTCTGTCCTTCCGTCAGTCTGACTGGCTGTGTGTGTGTGTCCCCCTATCAACATATAAACGGCTGCCGCAATCGAATCCAAATTCGGTATGAGTAAAGATCTATACCTGAATATCTCAAGCCCATATTTGAAAATTATGTCAGTGCTACCAACTGCAGAAAAACCGCAATTCAAAATTGAGCTCCATGTTGGTTATCTTGGAAGGTATGCATGGGAGCTATTTCAAAATTGGCACACGTATGAATAATAATATTTCATTTTAGGTAGATTTCTTTAGAAAGCTAACTATTGCAATGGGTCCCATGTTTCGACTTCCGGAAAATTTCGACATATCTTCGCGTTTCACATCCCCCAGACCCCAAAACCACCGTCAGTTCAAAAGTTTATACATAATTTATGTATATATGTATCTATCTATATATATATCTATCTATATCTATATATATCAGTTTCTTGTGGACACGATAACTGCCGTAATATTCACCAATCACTTTGAATTTTTTACATAATATGTATCCCTATAAAATCTCGGTCGAGTTCGTTAATGGGCAAAATCGGTCAAAGGGGGTAAAAATGGGGGGCTTTTTTCGAAAAAGTGAAATATGGCTATAACTCTCTTAATACATGAAATATCGAATCCCTTCAAAGTTCATAATATGTGTCGGATAAGTGCCAAAAATTTATGTCAAATAAGTTTTTTGATAGCACCAACCATTGACCAAAGGGGTGGGAAAAAGTGGGTTTTTCGGGAAACATTAATCATATCTCTGTTAATAGGCACAATATCAAAACCGCACAAAATGGACAATATTCCTCCAATAATTACCTAACACTTTTGTCTGAAAGAATTTTTGATATGACCCACCATTACGCCACGGGGTGAACAAAATGGTTTAAATTATAAGAAAATGCCAAGTGCCAAGAGATGTTGCCATGACAACTTTACTTTTAATTGATAAGGGATGACCATCAGCAGTTGCTATGACAACGCCACTGCACGAGATCACATTCAGTTTTCATATGTCAGTGGGAAGCGACTTCGGTATCGGAACTGGTAGCATGCTGAACGTCTATGCCCGAGGTCGCGGGTTCAAACCCGGCTGAAGTCGTCGGATTTACTAAGAGCGCTAAAAAACCTGAGTTTGCTTTCCATCGGAGGGGAAGTTCCAACGTTCGTTGCGAGTTGCTGATTGAGGTGGCATCTAGTAGCCAAGTTCACAGCTAGGTGTCGTTGACGGCAGTATTTTAGGTAGATTTCATTAGAAAGCTAACTATTGCAATGGGTACCATTTTTTCGATTTCCGGAAAATTTCGACATATCTTCGCGTTTCACATCCCCCAGACCCCAAAACCACCGTCAGTTCAAAAGTTTATATATAATTTATGTAATATATGTAGACTATATATATGTATATCAGTTTCTTGTGGACACGATAACTGCCGTAATTTTGCACCAATCACTTTGAATTTTTTACCGAATATGTATACCCATAAAATCTCGGACGAGTTTGTTACTGGGCTAAATCGGTCGAAGGGGATGAAAATGGGGGACTTTTTTTTTTCGAAAAAATGAAATATTGCTATAACTCTCTTAATATGTGAAATATCGAATCCGTTCAAAGTTCATACTATGTGTCGGATAAAGCTCAGAAATTTATGTTTGAAACGTTTTTTTGATAGCACCAACCATTGACCAAAGGGGTGGGAAAAAGTTTTTTTTTTCGGGAAACATTAATCATATCTCTGTTAATAGGCACAATATCAAAACCGTACAAAATGGACAATATTCCCCTAATAATTACCTAAAACGTTTGTCTGAAAGAATTTTTGATATGAGCCACCATTGCGCCAAGGGATGAGAAAAATGATTTCGGAATTATAAGAAAATGCCAAGAGCTATCAGTGGTTGACATGGCAACACTACTAAATTGATGAGGGATGAGCCATCAGACGTTGCCATGACAACGCACTTGCGCGAGATCAGATTCAGATTTCCATCTGACTAAGTGTGAAGCGGCTTCGGTGACGTAACTGGTAGCATGCTGAACTTCTATGCCCAAGGTCGCGGGTTCAAATCCGGCCAAAGTCGTCGGATTTTCTAAGAGCGCTAAAAATCCCTCAGTAAGCTTTCCTTTGGAGGGGAAGTTCCAACGTTCGTTGCGAGTTGCTGATTGAGGTGGCATCTAGTAGCCAAGTTCACAGCTGGGTGGCGTTGACGTTAGTATCTGGTAGCAACATTAGGAACTACTGCTTGAAATTGACAGTCTGCATTCCTTACCTGAATTACTGACTAATACAGCCATCACAATTCTCACCGTTTATCAGACAGATTCTACACTCATCCAAAGTACACGGGGTTATATGACCGCGTTGTCGCAGCCCCTAAACTGAGGAACCAACCAACATCTCTGCGGGAGATATAATTTTGCATGAAGAAGTAACAGACCGTTACATAGTTACACATCAGTGTCGAAACCTTGCATAAGGACAGTGTGACCACAAGTATAACAAGTAGTTCCGTGAAGAACTGTACAGCCTATTTTCATATATCCTGCTCATGTTAATTGCCTCTATCAACATACAAAATTTCAGTTTAATTGCTGTATCAGATTCGTAGATATTGAGAACCGTCTAAATATTTCAGATGGTCGCCAGGTTGGATTTTTATTTTTGTACTATTATATTAAGATTATTGTGTAAGTGTGGTATTCAAACTTCAATCGCATGATTAGAACACAAGAAGTAAAAACGAGAATTTAAAATTACGCACAGCAGCCATCTTGTGATTATACAAACAATTGAAATAAATTAGATGCCAGTGGATCAACATTTGTGTAAGCATTTAAAACGTGCAACGTTTCACGGCACTCGGATAGTTAATTCGCGAGAAACGTCCATTTAAATATTTATACTTTGCGTAGCCGCCATGTTGGATTCGTGCTCACCAGGTTACTGAAAGTCCTATAGGTGAACATATGTTCATAGTCTCTATGAACATAAAAATTTCAGTTTGGTTGCTGTAATATTGAGAACCGTCTAAATATTACGGAAGCTTGCCATTTAGGATTGTTATATGTATAGGCCATAGAGTTATGTACCATTCAAGGTCACTTATTGCCTAGGTTCATTATTCAAACTTTCACTTCGATCGCATGATTACGACACAAGAAATAAAAACTTAATTTTAAAATTTCGCACAGCCGCCATCTTGAGGTTATGTAAACAATTGAATTAAATTAGATGGCAGTACATTACAATCTGCAAAATCATTTACTGTACCACATTTCACTGCGCTCAGAGAGTTAACTCACGAGAAAAGTCTATTAAAATATTTCAAATTCGCTTGGTCGCCATGTTCGTTTTGTACTTTACAGGTTTATGAATTATACATAGGTAAACTTGTATCAGTACCCTTTATCACCGTACAAAATTGCAGGGTGATATCTGGAATAGTTTCGGGGATATAGAATGTCAGTGAAATATTTCGCACAGCCGCCATTTTGAGGTTATGTAAACAATTGAACTAAATTAGACTCCAGTGCATTGCAATGTGTATAAATATTTGCTGTACCATGTTTCATTACGTTTGGATAGTTAAATCGCGAGAAAAGTCTATTTAAAAGTCTCCACTTCGCTTGGCCGCCATGTTGGTTATGTAATAACCAGGTTTTTGAAAGTTTCATAGGTGAACTTCTAGTAGTACCCTTTATCACCGTACACAATTTCAGGGCGATATCCGTTATAGTTTCGGAGATACTGAATGCTAGTGAAATATTTCGCACAGCCGCCATGTTGGATTGGTGAGACGTAACAAAATTCGATGGGCACGGTCGACGTCGCCGGGAATAGTGCTATGAACTTACTGTGTTTCACTGAAATCGCTCCAGCCGTTTAGATTTAATTAGGGGGACACACACACACACACCTCACACACACACACACGGACAAAAGGTGATCTCATAAGCCTATTTTTTCAAAATTGAAAATAGGCTAAAAATGGACTCCAAATGACAAGAAGGTTACCGTCCCCGTAAGACAATAAAATGTTTAAAATATGTTTAAAATGAAGAAAAACAAAGTTAATTAATCTCCAATTATAAAATACTTTCACGCGATAAATGAGGTCTGATCCTTCTACGAAAACCTGCATATTCTGCCTATTTTCGCCTATCTCCAAGTTTGTCCGGTGAAATCTACCTCCGCCTTCCGGCGTGCCGAGAGGACTTTTTAATTTCCAGGAGGTCATCCATGACAGTGTTGCCAAAGTGATTCTAAGCCTGCTGATAGGTCAAATTTATAAATGCATTTAACTTCTACACTGTGCCCGTTTAGACCTAAGTCTGGACGACCACATATGCATTTTCACCAAAAATCAGTCAGCACGAGAATCTTAACATCCCAGGGCGCCATATGGGTTAAAGTGAGTTCAATAACACAAAAACTGCTTTACTGATTTTCGGCTTGATGCAACAATAAGGATAGAAGGAGATTTTCTGAAAATAATACAATCCGTAAAATTATCTCATCTTTATATATATAATTCTTCGACACGTGTGTATGTGACTGAACTCCTCCTAAACGACTGAACCGATTTTGATGGAATTTGGTATGTATATTAGGGTGGGCCCATGTATGGTTTAGATTCACAATCTGACCCGGTAGGTGGAATAAACACAATTTTAGATTCACAATTTACTCACAATTTTAGAACCACAATATACAGTCAAAAATAGTCGTCATGGAAACCACTAGCCTTGGCCTTCGTGAAAGCTGATGTCTTTGTACGGTTTGCCTCTGCACGTTAGAGCCACCTGGTCGCAACCTGTGCAACTACCGCCATTACATACACTCCGCCCGTGGCGAAAAGTTGTGTTTTATACCAAAGGTGCCAGTGATGTCGAATTCTACTGTTTGTCTCTGCACGTTAGAGCGTTTCAAAGTCCCGTATGCGTTCATATCACATTCATCCGATTGCCATGAAACTTGGGTGATATGTTGAGTGAGCTCCAGGGAAGGTGTTTGGCTTAGTAAATCCATTTTATAATAGATAGCGCACGAATAGATTCAACAAATGAGCGACGACGCGCGAAGCGTTTCAAAAAGGTCCCGTATGCGTTCAAATACCATTCGTCCGATAGCGATGAAACTTGGGTGAGATGTTGTGTACACTCCAGGGAAGGCTTCTGGCTTAGTAAATCAATTTCACATTAGGTAGCGCACGACTAGATTCAACAAATGAGTGACGACGCGCGAAGCGTTTCAACAAAATCCCGTATAAGTTTTTATTCCATTCATAGATTGAGATGAAACTTTGATGAGTTGTTGTGTACACTTAAGTGAAGGCTTCTAACTTTGTAATCCATTCCACAGGAGGTTGCGCACGAGTAGATTCAACAAATGAGCGGCGACGTGCGAAGCGTTTCAACAAAGTCCCGTATGCGTTTAAATACCATTCGTCCGATAGCGATGAAACTTGGGTGAGATGTTGTGTACACTTACGTGGGGGTTTCTAACTTAGTAAATCCATTTTACAATAGGTAGCTCACGAGTAGATTCAACAAATGAGCAACGACGCGCGAACTTTTAATCAAAGCCCCGTATGCGTTCATATACCATTCATCCGATTGCAATGAAACTTGGGTGAGATGTTGTGTACACTTCCATTAGGGTTTCTAACTTAGTAAATACATTTCACAGGAGGTTTCGCACGAGTAGATTCAACAAATGAGCGACGACGCACGAAGCGTTTCAATAAGGTCCCGTATGCGTTCAAATACCATTCGTCCGATTACGATGAAACTTGGGTGAGATGTTGCGTTTACCCTACGGAAGGTTTCTGGCTTAATAAATCCATTTTACAATAGGTAGCGCACGAGTAGATTCAACAAATGTGTGACGGCACGCGAATCATTTCAACAAAGTACCGTGTACGGCAATATACCATTTATCAGATTGCGATGAAACTTTGGAGAATTGTTCTGTACACTGCAGGAAATGTTTCTGTCTTAGTAAATCCAGTTTTTAATAAGTAGCGCACGAGTAGATTCAACAAATGAGCGACGGCGCGCGAATCGTTTCCACAATGTCCCGTATGCGGTCATATATCATTCATCCGATTGCGATCAAACCTTGGTGAATCATTGAGTACACGCCAGAGAAGGTTTCAGGCTTAGTAAATCTATTTTACAATAGGTTGCGCATGAGTTGATTCAACAAATGAGTGACAGCACGCGAATCGTTTAAAGAAAATCACTTATGCGTTCATATGTCATTCATCCGATTCCGATGAAACTTTGATGAGTTGTTGTGCACACGCCAGGGAAGGTGTTCAACTTGGTAAATCCACTTTACAATATTGGTAGCGCACGAGTAGTTGTAACAAATGAGGGACGAGGCGCGAAGCTTTCCAACAAAATCCTGTATGCGTTCATATACTATTCATCGATTGCGATGAAACTTTGATTAATTGTTGTGTACACTTAGTAAATCCATTTCACAGTTGGTAGTGCACGAGTAGATTCAACAAATGAGTGACAGCGCACGAATCATTTAAACCAAATCCCGTATGCGTTAAATGCCATTCATCCGTTTGCGATGAAACTTTGGAGAGTTGTTGTGCACGCTCCAACGAATGTTTCTAAATTAGTTAATTCAATTCACGATAGTTTAGAGGCAGTTAACAGAAATTGAAAAAAATATTGTGTATCCAAAAGTACTTCAAGAAACAAAGTTACAACACTTTCTTTGATAGGCAGGACAACGTCTGCCGGGTCAGCTTGTATATATATAAAAAGGAATGTCTGTGTGTTCGTCTTTTATGCGTTCATAAACCATTCATCAGATTGAAGCGTTTCAACAAAGTCCCGTATGCGTTCATATACTATTCGTCTGATAGCGACCAAACTTAGGTGAGTTTTTGTGTACACATCAGGAAAGGTTTCTGGCTTAGTAAATCCACTTAACAATAGGTAGCGCACGAGTAGATTCAACAAATGAGCGACGACGCGCGAAGTGTTTCAACATAGTCCCGTATGCGTTCATATACCATTCGTCCGATAGCGAGAAAACTTGGGTGAGTTGTTGTGTACACTTCAGGGAAGGTTTCTGGCTTAGTAAATCCCCTTTACAATAGGTATCGCACAAGTAGATTCAACAAATGGTCGACGGCACGCAAATCGCTTAAACAAAGTCACGTAGCGTTCAAATACCATTCATCCGATTGCTAAGAATCTTTGGTTGGATTGTTGTGCACACTCCAGGAAAGGTTTCTGACTTAGTAAATCCTTTTTACAATAGGTAGTGTGCCCTTGTATATAACAGCGTCGTATAAACGAGAATCAAACTTCGGGGAGCGTTCAGTCCGGATATGCTTTCACTAGAGCTCAAATACCAGACGGCTGCTTACAAATACAAGGACCATATGCAAAACTATAAACTAAGAAATGAGTGAAAAACAAATAAAATTACCACCATTTAATAACTGAATAAAAACAACAAAACATAAAAAATAATATAAACAAAGTCCACCCTGAACTTGACTCCCACAGTACAATAATTTACACAGATCTGAGTGGCCTAGAAAGGTCCACTCCAAAGAATTAAAATTGTGGATCAAAATTCCACTTGTCTGATTAATATGTATGCACGCGTATAACTACGCTAGAGAAGAAATAAGTACTTTTGATGGAGATTTGCTCACAGATGGAACAGCCAATATGCTTGCAAACCCCCATACTGCAAACCATTATTATGGCTTTATGGGACACACTCGAAGAATATCTTACCAACAATTAAAATTTTACTGACACACGCAACCATTTAAAATTTATAAACTAATTGATCTCCATCGAGATCGCAGTGAGTCAGGAAACTCCCAGCAAAACAGAAGCTTGCCCAATGGCTCAATTGCTCAACATATACATGACAACAACGTGGCCGAACATCGAGACCACCCGAGGTCAAAGAACATGACAATAATTAAACAAGAAATAAGATGCCTAAAATCCGATGATATTTACATGAAATAAAAGCATGAATAAGCTAACACGCTGGGACTCGATCAATCAAACGCGAACAGCGCCCATTTACCGATTACAATTCTTTTATCATTAAACAGGCTTTATTTTAATATAAGATAAACATTAACGAAGAACGGAGGCCTGGTCCGTGAATACTAATGAGCACAGCTTGCTCCTTATCTGATGGAGTGCGCCGCGTAGAAATACCTTCACTTACCACTCATTAGCGTCTGTGTTCAAAACCAGCCCTACTTGTCGAAGCTTTGAGTCATGCTATTTATAACAAGAGACCAGACAGCCCCGTTCCGCCACCTGTTAATCGCGACAGATAAATTCACACACTTCTTGTCAATTCCAAAGAATTGCAAGACATCGTAGAAGGGGATTCCAACATTTTCCTCGCAAGGATTAAATGCTTATCCTGGACAATAGCTTCAGACAGAACCAAGGTTCCCGAAAACTCCTATCCCATAAAACACATATTTGCAGACTCAACAAAGCATTTTGGGCAGAACACAACACAAATCTACCACGGGCCGACACTCCAATCAAATATCATAGATTTTGTGTACCAAGACACTAAAAGGGAAACTTCATCAACAGATAAAGTCATTGGGCATATGACCCCTCACTTAACAAAAATGCAACAAACGGTAATTAACACACAAGCCTGTGTAACAATAAAAATCTATACAATAAAAAGATTTCCCACCAATTCTATTATCTACTCTAGTTAATTCAGTTTCGCTTCTGTTATGATATCGGTTCCCAATTTGTGTCACTTAGCCGCGCATTTTACGGTAGCGAAGCGCACTTGAGTACGCTTGCCCCGTGTACTTGACATCAACAAAAAAATCTTCACAAAGATAGAATACATACCACGTTGCTCATGAACTAAACTAAAGTGTGTCAGTACCACAAACCAACTAAAATAAAACACGAAGACAAAAATAAAATAAAATATTTACACAAAATAATATGTTCCCACAAAACCATAACCAGTTTGTCAAATAATTAAATTATTTAGTACTTATTCCTCTTTCTGCGTCGTCTCATCGAACATCGCCTGACATTCTCTCTCCAAAGTGTTTAGCTCATCTCAGACCACATGGAGCCGTAGAAACGTTGGTTCGATGTCTTCCTCTGGGTCTGGAGTTCCATCTTGACGTTGAATAAAAATAACAAAAATAAAATGTTATTTATAGTCACACGTAATTTTCTATCTAAATTTTGCCAATAGTTACTTTATTCACCATTTGTCTAGTGCAAAATTAAACGTAGACTTTCCCTACTAGTTGTAGTCGTGGGAGACTACTAAAATCTTACCGATACACAAATTTCACACTCAGCTGTGCGCACACAACTTTATTATAATATTTTCAATACTGACCCTCTCTGATAAATTTAACACAGTATATCTTCACGGTATGGAAAAGAATAAGTGATCACCTCACGGTGTCACCAAGAATCAACCTCCTCGTCACTCAGACGACAGTATTTATGTGAATTTGGCAAAAAGACGGAGGGAGAGGGAAATCTATCACTAACTTCTATAATAATGCGACTATTGGCATGCAACAGGTATCAAACAGTTTGAAAAATTATACAGGTCACAATGGGGCTATCGTGCTCTGGAATCGATCATAGATTTCGTAAATCCAATCTTTCCCGCTTTCAACTTCAAGCCGGCGTCAGACGCTCCCTTGGCGCTAAAATTGATGACCCTCTCTGATTGGTAGTTCATGACGTCAATATCGCAGTTTAGAACAGAAGCCTCTGTCCTATGATTGGTTGAAAGTTCCTCTCGTCTCTCTCATCCAGCAACTATCTTACTCGTAACGCTAGGGTGACAAAGAAATTACGGTCTGAAATGAGTCAGGACCCCAACACACCTTTGTCTGATAAAGTGTCTGTCAAACATTCCGATCTCGTCACTCCTTTGTTTCAGGACTGGGCACGTTCAAACGTACTGTCTCCAAATAAGCTTGATATTTCGCAATCCAGTCTGGCCTTCCTGTATGATTCTGGCAGTAAAATCAGAATATAATGAAATGAATAATTAGAATAATTAATATGCGTAGCTTATTAAGGGTTCACAACTCCCTTAGTTGGGAAAAATCGAACTTAGAAATAAAGTCGATTTTTCTTCCCTAAGTCACATGGTGCAGATACTGGGTTAGCCTCCCTTCAAAGTGCTCAGTCAGTCCGCCTCTGCTAGTTGACAAGTGTTTTCCTCGTTCCAATGTTTACATTCTCGCCCATTCATTAGGACAGTACCAGTCTGCTGCTCACTTGCCCAGCGCTTCGCCTGGGGCTATTTGTTGCTTGAAGACTATTCCCCTCTCTGTTGCTCGTCTGTCGACATACCTGTCAACTCTGCTTGCTTCAAGATGTAAACAGGCCAGACGCTAATCACTTCCTGGATGTCGTGCTGGCTTCTGCTTGCCCCCCGTTCACTTGCATGATGTTGGACGATCACGTACTTAAATCGCTGCATTACTTCCAAGATTCCTCACTATGCTGAACGTTTTTTTACTCCTCCATGCTGCCATCCTCTTCCTCTCTCCCGCGTGTTGCCATCTTTTTCCTCTCTCCCACGTGTTGCCATCTTCTTCCTCTAGTAGTGACCCGTTTTTCGGATCGCACCGGTTTTTCTCTTCCCCACCGGGCTGCGTTCTCTAATGCCCTGTGCCGCTAATCTTTGTTCGTCTTCCTTGCTGGCTTCGCTATTTGCTTGTTCTCCATGCAGCTGATCCAAGTATCTCTGCGTGTCTATGTGCATGGCTTCAAACCCTTGATTTGTTCTGCCTTCCTCATTGTATGTGTCGGGATTCTTCCGCTTGTCAATTGCATTTTTCCAACGTCCTTGTTCATTTCCCTCGTTTACATGAACTTCCTCTAAGTATTTCTGCGATTGAGCATGCCTATCGTTCCAGTCGTCTCGGTAGCTTCTAGAGTCCTCACGATTCTGAAATCTGCGGTCGTGCCATCTCTGATTTTCATTCCGATCTCCCCATCTCCTGTATGGTACATCTTGTCTCCGATTGTCCCTCCATTGTTGAAATCCTCGTTGTTGGAATCTATTCTGTCCTTGGAACTGTCTGTTGTTATTACGGTTGTTATCGTAATGTTGGCGCTGTCTATTCTCGACATCATCCTGACCTCTCACGGGTGTTGAAATGTTTGTATTTGTATTGGTAGCCTGGGATCTTGTTTTTACCTGGCTCGGCTTAATCACCTCGGTTGTATTTACCATTTCGACCTGTCTTCCAACTCTATTGTGTAAGTGGGACGTGGTTTCATCTATCTGGCGCTGGATCTGTTCAGCGTGTACCGCGTCTGAAACGTTAGCTGCGACCAATACCTGCTGAACGTTAACGGGAAGCTGGCGTCCGATAGTCATGACTAGCTCGGCCTCACTTAAAGGATTATCCAGATCTTTAAATTTAAGGAGCTGTGATGAAAAAAAATCTGAATACTTAGTTTGCTGAGTAGATTGGTACTTTCTGGAGTACAATTCCATTCTTAACCCCTGTTGATATGAAGACGACCAATATTTTCGAAGGAAAGCATGCTTGAATGCATCTACGCTTTCAAACGTGTATTTGAAGCTCAAGTACCATGTTAAAACATTTCCAGTTAAAAATTTTTCCATCATGCGCAGTTGCCGGGCGGGAGCTATATCATTATCATTATAATAGTGTTCGACTTCCCGCAAGAATGCCTTGGGTGTGACTCCAGAATTTTCCATAAACTTAGCCGGTTTGAATTCATTAGAACGGATGATTTGTACAAGTTGAGGGTGCTGATTACCGTCATGGGGTGTAGAACTTCTCCCTATGTGATTACGAAATTCTTCCGTGTTCCGAGCAAGTGGACTTTCCGTGTCAACCTGACTACCAGTTGAATGAGTCGCCCCCGGGCTATCTCTGTCTCCATCTCTCGCCTTCTCGCCTAATGACCCTGCATTATGTTCCATAGAAAATAATTCTGCTTTTATCAGCCTGTCACCTTGTTCTTTAAATTTTGCTTTTATCTCAACTTCTAACGTCTGTATCCGTGTGTGGTTCTCCCCCAGCTTCTTAATTACCGCCAACCTTTCTTCCTTGGAGTCCTTACATAATTTTTGCCAATCCTTTCTAACGTTTTCTATCTTCAGATTATTAGTGTCCTGGCTCACTTCGATCCGTTCCAAGCGATCCTCCACGCGTACATTGTTTTCTTCAATAGTGGCTTTTAATCCCTCCCGGTCTACTTCTGCATTTTTCCAGCGATCTGTTGATTGGTTTTCGAGACGGTCTATGTCTTTTATAAGGCCGGTCACGTTTTCATCTACCGCCTTTATCTGTTCCTGTATAACTACGGTTATTTTCTCCACTTTATTAAATCTGTTCTGTAACCTGTCCTGTGCAGTTATAATTTCGCTATTTTTAGTTGTGCATGCCAATTCAATCTGTGCCAATTTTGCCAGAACTGTATCGTCTAAGTTATTAAGTTTAGCGTTAAACTGGTCCTCAAGTTGTTTTATCTGTTTAACCTGCTTCTCATTGTTCTTACTTACATCTAAGGCGAGTAGTATAAGCTGTTTCCTTGTATGTTCTTTCATTTCAACCACTACATTATCGAGTTGCTCAGTGTTACGACTGTTTTGCGCGTCTAGTTGAGAGTTTATTGATTCACTTTGTTGTGTCAATTGAGAACTAATATTATCATTCTGTAGAGCTAATTGTGTATTAATACTATCATTTTGAAGCGCTAATTGTGTATTAATACTATCATTTTGAAGCGCTAATTGTGTGCCAATAGATTCATTAATTTGGGCTTTGATCACCGCTGACTGTTCAACCCTACTACTGTCTATTTGTGCCTTAAATGTTTCACTCTGTGCTATTAATTCCGCTGATTGTTCAGCCCTGCTACTGTCTATTTGTGCCTTAAATGTTTCACTCTGTGCTATTAATTCCGCTGTCATCTCCTGCCGTAACAACACCATTTGCTGCTGAGTGCGTGCCGCAGCGCTCTCTACAACCTGTCTTATTTCGTCTAAAGAAGCCATCACCACAATACACTTGAGAAAATAGAGAAAATGCCAATTGGCGATGTTCTCCGATACGTGCATACATATTAACACACATTTATATCAATTTACACATACTCAGTTCGTTTAAATTTATAAACACAATCCCATTAATCCAATAGCATCCCTGAGTATCCTTCATTTTACATAATTTAAAACTTAACCCACACATTCAGTTATTAAATGCTAGCCTTACAAAACGCTACAAGAACAGACTAATTAATCAAGTATTAATTGCCTTGGAAAAGATACACACCTTCCTATTACATACATGGAGTTGTCTTTCTAAGCAAAGCTAAGTTTTATCATTAATATGGGCGCCCAGTTTCACGATATTATCTTTACAAATAATGCAAGAAATAAAAACGTGTACTGTATTTTACATTGCAACTCCTGATTTTACTGTATAATTCACTCACTTGGCGGTAATACCTTCGCCATAACTACGTTACTTAAAATTATCACATTCGGTGATTCGAATACTGTCACATTCTGCCTCCACTTGTGGCGTGTCAGTTTATCAAAAAAATGCGCTAGAAAAGCCTAAAACAGTGAAATGCCCCACGTTGGGTAATGCCAGCGTTGCCTATGCTGTCTATCCCCCGTGTTCAGTAGTGAACTAGCAAAGAACTAGCCCCACTTGGCGCGCCAGCGTTGCCTATGTGCCCTTGTATATAACAGCGTCGTATAAACGAGAATCAAACTTCGGGGAGCGTTCAGTCCGGATATGCTTTCACTAGAGCTCAAATACCAGACGGCTGCTTACAAATACAAGGACCATATGCAAAACTATAAACTAAGAAATGAGTGAAAAACAAATAAAATTACCACCATTTAATAACTGAATAAAAACAACAAAACATAAAAAATAATATAAACAAAGTCCACCCTGAACTTTACTCCCACAGTACAATAATTTACACAGATCTGAGTGGCCTAGAAAGGTCCACTCCAAAGAATTAAAATTGTGGATCAAAATTCCACTTGTCTGATTAATATGTATGCACGCGTATAACTACGCTAGAGAAGAAATAAGTACTTTTGATGGAGATTTGCTCACAGATGGAACAGCCAATATGCTTGCAAACCCCCATACTGCAAACCATTATTATGGCTTTATGGGACACACTCGAAGAATATCTTACCAACAATTAAAATTTTACTGACACACGCAACCATTTAAAATTTATAAACTAATTGATCTCCATCGAGATCGCAGTGAGTCAGGAAACTCCCAGCAAAACAGAAGCTTGCCCAATGGCTCAATTGCTCAACATATACATGACAACAACGTGGCCGAACATCGAGACCACCCGAGGTCAAAGAACATGACAATAATTAAACAAGAAATAAGATGCCTAAAATCCGATGATATTTACATGAAATAAAAGCATGAATAAGCTAACACGCTGGGACTCGATCAATCAAACGCGAACAGCGCCCATTTACCGATTACAATTCTTTTATCATTAAACAGGCTTTATTTTAATATAAGATAAACATTAACGAAGAACGGAGGCCTGGTCCGTGAATACTAATGAGCACAGCTTGCTCCTTATCTGATGGAGTGCGCCGCGTAGAAATACCTTCACTTACCACTCATTAGCGTCTGTGTTCAAAACCAGCCCTCCTTGTCGAAGCTTTGAGTCATGCTATTTATAACAAGAGACTAGACAGCCCCGTTCCGCCACCTGTTAATCGCGACAGATAAATTCACACACTTCTTGTCAATTCCAAAGAATTGCAAGACATCGTAGAAGGGGATTCCAACATTTTCCTCGCAAGGATTAAATGCTTATCCTGGACAATAGCTTCAGACAGAACCAAGGTTCCCGAAAACTCCTATCCCATAAAACACATATTTGCAGACTCAACAAAGCATTTTGGGCAGAACACAACACAAATCTACCACGGGCCGACACTCCAATCAAATATCATAGATTTTGTGTACCAAGACACTAAAAGGGAAACTTCATCAACAGATAAAGTCATTGGGCATATGACCCCTCACTTAACAAAAATGCAACAAACGGTAATTAACACACAAGCCTGTGTAACAATAAAAGTCTATACAATAAAAAGATTTCCCACCAATTCTATTATCTACTCTAGTTAATTCAGTTTCGCTTCTGTTATGATATCGGTTCCCAATTTGTGTCGCTTAGCCGCGCATTTTACGGTAGCGAAGCGCACTTGAGTACGCTTGCCCCGTGTACTTGACATCAACAAAAAAATCTTCACAAAGATAGAATACATACCACGTTGCTCATGAACTAAACTAAAGTGTGTCAGTACCACAAACCAACTAAAATAAAACACGAAGACAAAAATAAAATAAAATATTTACACAAAATAATATGTTCCCACAAAACCATAACCAGTTTGTCAAATAATTAAATTATTTAGTACTTATTCCTCTTTCTGCGTCGTCTCATCGAACATCGCCTGACATTCTCTCTCCAAAGTGTTTAGCTCATCTCAGACCACATGGAGCCGTAGAAACGTTGGTTCGATGTCTTCCTCTGGGTCTGGAGTTCCATCTTGACGTTGAATAAAAATAACAAAAATAAAATGTTATTTATAGTCACACGTAATTTTCTATCTAAATTTTGCCAATAGTTACTTTATTCACCATTTGTCTAGTGCAAAATTAAACGTAGACTTTCCCTACTAGTTGTAGTCGTGGGAGACTACTAAAATCTTACCGATACACAAATTTCACACTCAGCTGTGCGCACACAACTTTATTATAATATTTTCAATACTGACCCTCTCTGATAAATTTAACACAGTATATCTTCACGGTATGGAAAAGAATAAGTGATCACCTCACGGTGTCACCAAGAATCAACCTCCTCGTCACTCAGACGACAGTATTTATGTGAATTTGGCAAAAAGACGGAGGGAGAGGGAAATCTATCACTAACTTCTATAATAATGCGACTATTGGCATGCAACAGGTATCAAACAGTTTGAAAAATTATACAGGTCACAATGGGGCTATCGTGCTCTGGAATCGATCATAGATTTCGTTAATCCAATCTTTCCCGCTTTCAACTTCAAGCCGGCGTCAGACGCTCCCTTGGCGCTAAAATTGATGACCCTCTCTGATTGGTAGTTCATGACGTCAATATCGCAGTTTAGAACAGAAGCCTCTGTCCTATGATTGGTCGAAAGTTCCTCTCGTCTCTCTCATCCAGCAACTATCTTACTCGTAACGCTAGGGTGACAAAGAAATTACGGTCTGAAATGAGTCAGGACCCCAACACACCTTTGTCTGATAAAGTGTCTGTCAAACATTCCGATCTCGTCACTCCTTTGTTTCAGGACTGGGCACGTTCAAACGTACTGTCTCCAAATAAGCTTGATATTTCGCAATCCAGTCTGGCCTTCCTGTATGATTCTGGCAGTAAAATCAGAATATAATGAAATGAATAATTAGAATCATTAATATGCGTAGCTTATTAAGGGTTCAGTAGCGCACGATTAGATTCAACAAATGGGTAACAGAGCGCGTATCATATAAAACAAGTAGTTCCGTGAAGAACTATACAGCCTATTTTCATATATCCTACTTATGTTAATTGCCTCTAGCAACATACACAATTTCAGTTTGATTGCTGTAATAGATTCGTAGATATTGAGAACCGACTAAAAATTTCGGATGGTCGCCATGTTGGATTTTATATATGTAGGTCCTAGAGTTATGTACTGTTACATGCAGATTATTGTGTACGTGTAGTATTCAAACTACAATCGCATAATTAGGGCACAAGAAGTAATAAGGAGATTTTAAAATTTCGCACAGCTGCCATCTTGAGGTTATGGAAACAATTGAAATAAATTAGATGCCAGTGGATTAACATTCGTATAAGGATTTACTGTTCCAAGTTTCACTTCACTCGGATGGTTAAAATGCGAGAAACGTCCATGTGAATTTTTATATTTCGCGTCGCCTCCATGTTGGATTTGTGAACACCAAGTTATTTAAAGTCCTATAGGTGAACTTAAGTTCATAGCCCCTATGAACATTAAGAAATTCAGTTTGATTGCTATAATAGATTCGTAGATATTCAGAGCCGACTAAATATTTGGATGGTCGCCATGTTGAATTGTTAAATGTATAGGCCATAGAGTCATGTACCATTAAAGGAAAATTATTGCGTAGCTTCAATATTCAAACTTTCAATTCGATCGCATGACTACATCACAAGAAATAAAAACTTAATTTTAAAATTCGTACATCCGCCATCTTCAGGTTATGTAAACAATTGAACTAAATTAGATACCAGTGCATTACAATGTGTATAAATATTTCCTGTACCAGATTTCAGTGCGCTTGGAACATTAAATCGCGAGAAAGTTCTATTTTAAATTTTCAACTTCGCTTGGCTGCCATGTTCGTTTTGTAGTTAACCGGTTTATGAAAGTCTTATAGATGAACGTCCGTAGTGCCCTTTATCTCCGTAAAAGATTTCAGGGAGATACCGCTAATAGTTTCACAGATATGGAATGCCGGTGAAATATTTCGCACATCCGCCATCTTCTGGTTATGTAAACAATTGAACGAAGTTAGATGTCGGTGCATTACAATGTATATAAACATATACTGTACCAAGTTTCATTGCGTTTGGTTGGTTAAATCGCGAGAAACGTCTATTTAAAAGTCGCAACTTCGCTTGGCCGCCATGTTCGTTTTGTTGTTACCAGATTTTCAAAGGTCACATAAGTGAACTTATAGTTGTTCCCTTTATCACCATACAAAATGTCAGGGTAATATCGGTAATAGTTTCGGAGATATTGAATGCTGGTGAAATATTTCGCACAGCTGCCATGTTGGATTGGTGAGTCGTAACAAAATTTGAAGGGCACGGTCGGGGTCGCAGGGAATAGTGCTATGAACTTACCGAGTTTCATTGAAATCGCTCCAGCCGTTTAGATTTTATTAGGGGGACACACACACACGAATCACACACACACACGCACACACACACGGACAAAAGGTGATCTCATAAGCCTATTTTTTCAAAATTGAAAATAGGCTAAAAATCGTATGTGTTCATATACCATTCATGCGATTGCAATGAAATTTAGAGAAATGTTGTCTCCACTCCCGCAATGATTTCTGATTTAGTAAATCCATTTTACAATTGGTAGCGCACGAGTACATTCAACTAATGACTGACAGCGCGTGAATCGTTTCAAACAAGTCCCGTATGCATTCATATACCATTCATCCTATTGTGATAAAACGTTGGTGAGTTGAGTACAGTCCTGCGAAGGTGTGTGAATTAGTAAATCCGTTTTTCAATGGGTGGCGCACAAAAGATTCAACAAATGAGTGAAGGTGCTCGAATCGTTTAAACAAAATCCCGTATGCGTTCATATGCCATTCATCCGATTGCGATGAAACGTTCATGGGTTGTTGTGTACACGCCAAGGAAGGCTTTCGACTTAGTAAATCCATTTTACAATAGGTAGCGTACGAGTATATTCAACAAATGTGTGATGGCGCTCGAATCTTTTCAACAAAGTCCCGTATGCGTTCATATACCATTTATTTCATTGCGATTAAACTTTGGTGAGTTGTTGAGCACGCTCCCATGATTTTTTTTTTAGATAGTAAATCAATTTTACAATATTTTAGAGGTGGTTAACAGAAAATAAATAAATATTGGGAATCCAAAAGCACTTCAACAAACAAAGTTACAACGCCAACACTTTCTTTCATTGGCATTGCAACGCATGCCGGGTACAGCTAGTTTTATTTAAAATGTTAAAAAGTTAATGAATAAATGCTAAAAATAGCATAATGGATGCATGACGATTCATACATTATATTGAACCCTTTATCCACAGGCTGTATAAAGGATTCTAATAAATTATTCATCATCTTTTGATACATTTCTACAGACAGCAGATATGAGAGCCGGACGGAGTTGGGAAATATTGAGAAATCCGTGGCCGAGAGGACACAATGGTTTAAGCTACTGTGGTATTTTAGGAAGTAGCATAATATTCATGACACATAGAACAGGTGCAACTTTTAGCGCGGAGATTGCTTGGGTACGCACAATATGGCTTGATGCTATGAGTGTTAGCGCCAAGAAGAAAATCGAATGCTCCGATGTAATTGGTCAATCTTCATGTTAACCACTCCCTGTGGCAGAAATACAAGTAAAAGCGCGCAAAGATCTACAAGAGTCTGAACCAATAACATCAAGACGCCCTGTTTAAGCGGCAACTCTGCGTGGTAACGCACCCTGGTAAATTAACGCGGGAGTTATCTACGGATTAATTCCACGATCGATTCGAGCCGGCTACAGCATAATCGTAACCTCCACACTGCTACGAACTCAATGATACCGATCGCATGCTAGTCTGATAATTATTATGGAATATTTTTTTCATAAACCCCCTTCCACACCTGCCCAAGCCAATTTATAATGATCCAGGAAGCTTCGAGAGAAGACTTTCATTTGTGCGTCTGAGGACGTAACGTTGACATTTATTTGAGCATTTGAGGACGTAAGGTCTTGTTATTCAGGTGTTGGAGGACACGAGGCATACTCTGCATATTTCTCATGTATTTGAACATGGAACATTTTCATCAAGTTATAAGTGTAACTTCAGTGATTTATTTGTAGTCCCAGTACTACCAGATAGGACCAGTTCATCGAAATAATTCACCAATAGACTGTCAAGGAATTTAGTACTTGATCGGTGAATTTAATAGGAAATATATCGTGAGTGTATCTGACAAACATTATTTAATTCAGCACGAGATGAAGTCTAGGAACGAGGCCGGATCTTGGACCCAGCAGGACATTTGCCAGAAGATGTCGATGACGAACTAAGCATCTTAAAGGAGTGATGGCTGCAGATGTTTTCTTGACGCTGTTTTAAAGGATTGAGTACAAATGTAATTATTTATTTATTAAATCAGCTATTGTATTATGGGACATATTTTTGTAGATATTTGTTTGCTTGTTTGGTAATGTAGATTCTTAGTTCTTGTTTTACTGACACATTAAGTATGGGACAAGCCGAGTGCTGTGTAATTTGTAAATATAGTGATTTTGTTTGGTTCAACTATACGGGGCGACGCGCAGTTCGTGTTCGCATTCGCTTGCGTAAATCGCGGTCAAGCATTATAATTCGGAGGTATGCCTTATAACAAAAATGGAACTGAATTAATTTTGAGATTAAAAATAGAATTTGGAGGGTAAAGATTATTTGTGAGCAGAATTTTATGACGGATCAGGATTATTTTGATAGTTGCTTTTCCAGCAGATCTGTACGGGATGGCACTTTGCACCCGAGTTTTTGTTGTGTATTTTTTAATGTGCCTATGGACGCAATGTTTGTTGATCTGTTTTGAGCCGACCCAGTTGGTTTGTTTATGAGTGAGTCAGTCCAAGCTTTATGGTGCGTAGTGTGATTTTATGATGTGTTAGCGAGAATATATCATTGTGATTATTCTGACTTGCTCCACATCAGGCCAGTTCATAACCTCGCGAGGCTGGACTCGTGGTATATTTTTTGTGTTTTCTTGCCATCCAAGGGGATGAGTGAGATATGTTTGCGTTTCCAGATGGAAATAGCACCTAGCTTGAAGGACTGAGGGAGATAGTTGAGGCAGCGATGATTCATACAAGAAGGGTGCGCTCAAATCAGATAACGCGACTTGTCATTAGTAACAGGCCTGGGTCCTGTACTTCAATTTAAGACGTTGTTTAAAATTCACAAAAAAAACTGATCGGTTATAATGAGTATTTGTTTGATTAAATGGTGTTGTCCATAGTTGTAAGGTAGCTCCCGAAACATCTGTTTGTCTGGCGTTTTATAAAAATGTAAATATCATTTTTCAGCCGTTAGGCTTGTATTTTGTTGCTGTTGCTTCACTTCTTGTGTGTTTATTTTACGTGTTCAATGACCCCGTGTGGCATTAGGATGTGCAAGGCTGTGTTCCAAGTTTGTGATGCGAGCGTTTTGGCCTATTTTTGGCATGCTCTTTTTATTTTGTGTGCGTTGGCACCAGCTAGAATCTCAGGGAGATTCTTCATCTTTTTGTATTATTAGATCTTGCATGTGTCAATAGTAATTATAGTGTGTTAATTAAGGGTGGGTCCCATAGCCGTAGTGTGATTTAAAAGATGCAACTCAGTGAGCAACATGACTGTTTCAGTTGTAAACGGACTCGCATCAGTACTCATTTTCTTATTAAAGAGCAGTACACCACGACTTGCATCCATAAGTTGTGAGGAGCGAGTTCTTACCGCTCAATTTTATGTTATGATTAATCATTTGAGTGAAGCTGTATTCACCCTGTTTTGTTGTGACGAGCGAGTTCCTACCGCTCAGGTTTTATATTTATTTCTTAAGGGAGTGAAAGTCAGGGAGGAATTCTTTTTATTTATTCTTATTATTATGCAGATAATTTTCAGTCATTAAATATCTTTTATTCTACTTGTTATTCATTTTATTTCTAGTATAGACTCTGCCATGGACCTTTCTATTCATTAGAGCATGTTGTTTTTAAGCGAACTTTGCTGTGTAATGCAGTCAGGACTGAACACGAACCCGTAGATGAATCTTGAGAAAACCATGCTTTATTGAATGGTGCAATATACACAAATTTACAGATTCACCAACACATGAGCACTAGGCATTTGAAATGAAAGTCAAATTAATAGTCCTGTTGACATCGCTCAAAAGAATTATTTACATTCGTAAGGTTCGTCAGTGAAAATTTAATTGTCCATCCTGATTCCTAACATTAAGTATTCACACGTTGAAATGAAATATTATCACTCGATGAACAAAATATCACGGTTTTTGTTTGTCTTTCAAATAGTAGCAGAAAATTAACTAACACTTTTTCCAGGAATCAGTATCTCAAAATTGGTTCAGATATAAAGTTACAACAATGACAATAACACAAGATTAATTACATGGACATTCGAGCATTGATTCGAAGACCTTTGATAAACAGAAAAAATATTTATTGTATCATCTGTTCTCGATCCAACATTAATATTCTGAGTTCTTGACTCAATTAGAAATATAATGGTCAAAAATTTATTATTAACAAAATATCAATTCTTTTAAATTTGGATTTAACCATTCAAATATTTAAATATCAATTGGAAATATTATTTAGAAAAATTATCACAAAAATAATATTAGTTGTTGCTATTATCAAAATTACAATTCTTTTGACAGAATGTCAAAAATGTTAATCATCAAATTAATTTGCAGAATGTTTATATTCATAACAGGATCACAAATATCCTTTAAATTGTAGGGGTTGATTAGGAAATAACAATTTTAAATTATTTACAGCATCGGCCCATTCGATTTAAATGTGTCAAAAATCACATTATCATAATTAGCATCTAGACAACGATAAAGTCTTCTCATAATGAAATGACAAAATTCCAGGCTAACAATTACTAGGAAATATTTATAGAACACGTGGGCAAACTGTGGATTGCCATGATGGTTCCATAATATAACCCTTGGTTATGAATTCGACGAAAGTGTGGCTTACAAAAATATTTCAACTCCCAACATTATTTCAAAGTCATCCAACCTATAAGATGGTTGATGCTCCATTATAACAACCTCATTCCTGCGACTTAAAATGCACAATCAGAATGGCATATTCAACTATTTCCACACACACACAATTTTCTTCCCAAATTATACATAATAATCAAACCTTTGCTTGTTACTCAAACTGGATGTTTCGTAAGCTAGTAAGCTCCTAAATGAGTTTACAGTAATTTTACCATCTGTTTAAGCATTAACTATTCCACACCGTGTCTATTTCTAGCCAAACGTTCTATCACACGACGTTGCTCAAAATTATATTATATTTATACAAACTCTAGTAAAACCCTAATTTATACATGATATATGCTTCCCGTACCATTACCTTCCGTGTCTTTCAAAAGATTTAACTGTATAATGCAAGTGTAAAATGTTCCCATAGGATAATTCTGTTAGTTGAATGTGGGCATGAGTTAACCACTAGCCTTCGGAAAAACAAGTCTCCGATCTAGCAAACTGTTTTAAATATCAACATTATAAAACATACTACATGATATGATTATTAGAAATATAAATCATAATTATTATTATTATCTCTTGAAAAATATTGAAAATGATTATTATTTAATCAGCATTTATTATTATTATTATTATTATTATTATAATTATTATTCAACAAATGGAATTTACGTTGCTAAACTGTTCGGGAAAAATCATCCTCGACATCTTAAATATGGATAAAAATCCATTCCTCAAATTAAATTTACTATTAAATTTACAGTTACGACGGCTGATGACCGCGATTAGAAAAAAATAATTTAAAAATCAAATAAATGCTCGTTTTGCTCGTCCATTAATTATATTCATTGACTTCCCATGTCTGAGTGTAAAAACTACTCAGATCAAGGCTTCCATATGCCTCGCAAAAAAAATATTTGTAACAGCAAAATATCGAAGAAAAAAATGTGTTGGCAAGACTGTAGAAAAATTAGAAATTCCAACTAAGTACACACAAGAATAATGCAAAATGTAGTTTACATTCTTGTAGATCCTGATGTGGATAATCTGGTCTGAACCAGATTATTTCAGCCTTCTGTCCCCAATTGGACACGTACGTATAATCTCGTATCGGTCTCCATTATATACCCGCAAAAATGTCTAACCAGACATAGCGGTTTTCATGCTCGTTGCCTGAATATATTGATGAAAACTGTCTATAATATTAGCTGCTTCAACAGCTGAAGTAATCTTCTTGATAGGGGTAAGATCGAAATGATCCATGATGCAAAAATTTACCTGTAATAACTTGACCCAACTGTGATGCATTCAGTACTATCAATGCTCTGACAATCTTATTCAGCACCGGCCCAAGTTTTGATGTTCAATTCCCTGGGAAGAGTTTCTCACTCTCCAGACAATGCTAAGCATGCTGGTTTCCCTATGTCGGCTAAATGAACTGGACGTGCAAGACTGGTATATGAACAGTAATGACTTATCTGTGTTGGTCACTGTGTTATCAAGACAAAAGCTTGTTCTGGTCATTGGATGAAAATAATCCAAGTTTAAATCTTAATGGACAGTGGAAAGAAAAATATAGACTAAGTCTATCATATGTCCGTGTAGCAGTAATAGTTACCAATGTTCTGCCACAAAGTCTATCACCTCAGTGATAACTTACGATGAATTTCACTAAAACTTCCAACACTTTTCGAAGTACAGCAACCATGTACTGTCGTAGAATTTCACTAAGTCCTAGCAACTGCGTGCTAGTAAAAACGTAGAGTATTGCAACCATGTGCACGAAGATAATTCTGAAGTATAACGATGTTCGGAGCGACGTGATATGTCCAGCGACAGGGCGCTTACGAAGAAGTGACATCCATAGCGACGGAGCACCTATGGAGAAGTGAACATATTTGAGTGGTGGCTGCCAGCTCTTATATACCCAGCGGACGGACTTCTCTACGTCACAGTGTGACCTCGGCTAAAACTAAATCATCTCATATTTCAGCTTCCGCTCGATCAATTTTCTTGAAATATAGCACGTGCTTCTTCCCTTGTCCGTGCCAGTAATTTGGTGTTAGTCTCATGTTTCTACTCCACAGGATTTTTTTAATACAAATATAGCCTCGACTCTGATAACCTTGCTACGCCACTTAGCGATCTCTTGGCTGCATAAAGCTTCTAAATGCTGCTTAGAAGGATTGGCGCGCGCTATTCGAAACCTCAGCTCTGGACTTAGCCTCTGGGCCTGTGCTCTCAAATCTGGGCAACTGGATTTGGGCACATCCACCCCACACATAGCCAAAAATAAAAATTGAAAACAAAATATTTTTCTTATCCATACTTCAAGCTACCTGGTTCTTGAATAGTAAACTTTCAAATTCGATGAGTTGTAAGTTCCCACGATGTTGCCAGTTCATGTGTCGGCTATTTTATTAAATCTTGTTTTTTTCATTTGGGCTGTGACCTTCGCCATCCAAAATATGTCCCAAAAATCAATTTCCTTTCGACAGAGTTGACATTTCCATCGGTGTTTTTCTCTTCATTTCCCTCGAAGTTTATTTCTTCTGTATGTTGAAGTCGTATTGTCTCATTGCTCATGTCAATGACACCTTGATATTTCTGTATGAAATCTGCTCCCAGGATCATATCAAATGCAATATCCTTCATCACGACAAACACATGTAGAAAATCATGTCCTCTAATCGTAACACATAAATATAACTGAGTTTTGGATAAGAATGTCTTGTTTGGGATTATTCCTTGCATCTTAATTCCGGACACAGGAATTTCTTCTAACTTCTCAGTGAGTTTCCAAAGAACATACCATTTCTCACTTATAAGACATAGCATTTCACCAGTATCAATTAAAATATCGACAGGCTTGCCGAATACTTCGCATGATATAATTGGTAATCTAATCCTCGTTCCCATTTCTTTACGCTCATGATTATTTTGTATCAGGTCATCACCCTCTGCTTGCCACTTAATGATTCTGGAAGTGAAAGTTGTAATTATCCTATCTGCTATTGGATATGTGACTTTTTTCATTGCTCTTGGATTGCTGCAACCCTGATGTACCAGGTTCACTCTGTTTCAGCTGTCCCATGAACTGTTTATTCTCTTGGTGTCTCTCCTCCAAGTTTTTCCTCGTTTCCTGTTTGAACTCCTCATTGGATTGTCGTGGATTTTCGTTTCTTGGGTAGAAGCCATTATTCCTTCCAAAGTACCTTCTCTCTTGGTATCTTCCTTGGTTTCCTCTTGATCTTCCGCAACGACTTCTATAATTGTTCGTACCATCAGGTCTCGTATATGGTTTGTTCTCATATGACCTATAGTTGTTTTGGTTCCATCTTTTTCTCTCTGGATCCTGCCTCGGAGTTTTCTCTTCTCGATGATCTCTAGGTGTCTGAGAATATCTGTCAGCCATAACTGCAAATACCGTGTTGTCATTCTTGCCACCCTTCTGATGGAAGAATTGTTCGTTCGTGTGATCCAGCTTTTGTAGAACTTCATCAAATTGTTCCATGTTACAAATGTCCGCAGCTATAAGCGTTCTTTGGACATCCGCAGGAAATTGTCTGATCAAAGCAGTAATTAATTCGTTATCTGGCATAGGCGGATCTAAATGTTGCATTTTAAATAATTGCCCTGCAAAATATGTCGAATAACGTGTAGGTTGAGAAGTAGAGTATATTTTGGAGTAACGCTCCGCTCTCACCAGATGTTGAGTTTCTGGAGACCAGAATTTCTTCAACAGTCCTCTAGCAAATTCCTCATAGTTGTTCAGAGTGGATCTAAAGGCCCTAAACCACGTAAGTGCGGGACCATCCAAAAATTTCCCTAATACTCTTATTTCCCTTTCTTTGGAAATTTTAGAATCCTTGAGGTATCTCCTACTTCCCTCAGGAATTCTACTGGAGTGACAATCCCAGTTCCTGAGAATTTTGAAGGTTTATCTTCAACGTTCTTGTAAAAGGTTATAGGAGTGGATTGCATAAATGTTTTAATATCTTCCTGTTTATGGGGATTATCTACTTTGCTTACTCCCTCAATATTCATACCAGTAATGTTGGGTTTGCTTTGACTTTTGGCAACATTCCTTGCTTCCTGCTGGTAATCAAAAAAATTGTCACTAAGCTTCTTGATGGATTCTTTGAGTTCAGAATTTTCTTCACCTACTAATTTCTTTAACTCTTCGGTATTATCTTTATTTTGTGAACAATCACCCTGTTTCTGATCATTAACCTGATTTTTAATATCCGCGATTTCTTTCGGATTCTCCTCAGATCTTTTCCTGATTTCTTCAGCATCTCTCTTAATTCCTTCTGTCTCTTTAAAGTTCCCTTTCACATCTGTAGATATCTTGTTCATAATCTCTTCGTGATTCTTTAACGAACTTGTCATATCCACAATGTCTTTCTGAGCCGTCTGGATATCCTTGGTAATAACTTGAACATGTGACGTCAAAGTCTCTCTGATCTCTTTGATTCCGTCTTGAGTCTCCAGTTTAAGTGCATCCTTGACATCACTGATGACCGTTGTCTTTATCACAGTTTTCAACTCTTTGACTACACCTTCATGAATTTCTCCAACAAGTTCCTGGAATTGCTCGGTCAAACGTTGTATGACGTTATTTGCCATATCACTATTCTATTTGTGGACACGAATTTCTAGATTTATCATATCCTCTCCTACTTTTCTGAGACCTCGCTCGATCCTATCAGTTAATGACTGAGGTTTTTGGTCGGCATCGCGAAATTTATCCTCCATCTTACTCGTGTTCAAAGCTAATGAAGTTTCGAGTTCATGAGTTTTCTAAAATAGTTTAGACATTTATTTTCTAAAGAAGTGGAATGTTCTTTGATTTTACTTTCTAAAGAAGTAGAATTTTTTGATTTTATTCTCTAACGAAGTAGAATTTTCTTTGAGTTTATTTTCTAAAGAAGCTCCTAATGAATCTGAATTCTCCCTCATCTTAGCTTTTAAGTTTACTGTATTTTCCTCTAATATAGTTTCAAAAGATTCGGTTAATCTAGCTTCCAAAGAATTGGTTAATCTAATCTCCATAGAATCAGAATTTTCTTTTAACCTGTTTTCAAATGATTCGGAGTTTTCCTTTAATTTATTTTCTAAAGAAGTGGAGTTTTCTTTTAATTTGTTATCTAAAGAATCTTCAAGATTTACTTTTAAAGAAGTGGTCAATCTATTTTCTAGGGCATCTGAGTTTTCTGTTAATTTGCCCCCTTAAAGTTCCATAATTTTCTTTAAGTTTAACCTCCATTTTGTTAGTTTTCTCTATAATTTCTGCCATTTGCAGTTCTGCACATTTGGAGCTCTCCTCCATACGATTTAAGATCCTCATGACCTCTTCCATAATTCTCACAATATAATTCAAAGTTAGGGGTATAAATGTAGGCAGACACAAAGACTTAGAACTATAACATGAATTATGCGTAGCTACTTGGAATTCTCGAGATAAAATGAAATATGCCCTAATGTCGACGTGATGGGAAAAAATCTCTACTATTTAATTAAATTTAAACAACAATATAAAAAATCTGCAAGTTAACAATATCCACCACCTGGATTCTAATAAATTGTGTATTTCCAGACTATCCAACGTATACTACAAATTTTACTTGACACCCTAATGGATAAGCCATTATACAACAATGAAAATACCACACTAACTATTACAAAATTTACTTGAGTTAAGTTTCCCTCTAATTGGGTTTCCTATGAATGTATTTATCGATACCAGACATTTTCCAATTCCCAAAATATCTATTGAAAAATCACAACTAAATCGGTAAACAATCGACCGAATCGACTCTAAATCGGGCCCCACGTTCGAAGCCGTTTCTCTCTTCTATCTTATTTTATGTGCCCGTCTAGACCTAAGTCTGGACGACCACATATGCATTTCCACCAAAAATCAGTCAGCACGAGAATCTAAACATCCCAGGGCGCCATATGGGTTAAAGTGAGTACAATAACACAAAAAAAGCTTTACTGATTTTCGGCTCGATGCAGCAATAAGGATAGAAGGAGATTTTCCGAAAATAACACAATCCGTGAAATTATCTCATTTTATTTAAAATGTTAAAAAGTTACTTAAGAAATGCTAAAAATAGCATAATGGATGTATGACGAATCATACATTATATACACAAATTTACAGATTCACCAACACATGAACACTAGGCATTTGAAATAAAAGTCAAATTTAAAGTCCTGTTGACCTCGCTCAAAAGAATTATTTACAATCGTAAGGTTTGTCAGTGCAAATTTAATTGTCCATCCTGATTCCTAACTTTAAGTACTCACACGTTGAAATGAAATATTATCACTCGATGAACAAAATATCACGGATTTTGTTTGTCTTTCAAATAGTAGCAGAAAATTAACTAACACTTTACACTTTTTCCAGGAATCGGTATCTCAAAATTGGTTCAGATATAAGTTACAACAGTGAAAATAACACAATATTATTTACATGGACATTCGAGCATTGATTCGAAGAACTTCGATAAACAGAAAAAATATTTATTGTATCATCTGTTCTCGATCCAACAGTAATATTCTGAGTTCTTGACTCAATTAGCAATATTATTGTCAAAAATTTATTATTAACAAAATATCAACTCTTTTAAATCTGGATTTAACCATTCAAATATTTAAATATCAATTGGAAATATTATTTAGAAAAATTATCACAAAAATAATATTAGTTGTTGCTATTATCAAAATTACAATTCTTTTGACAGAATGTCAAAAATGTTAATCATCAAATTAATTTTCAGAATGTTTATATTCATAACAGGATCACAAATATCCTTTAAATTGTAGGGGTTGTTTAGGAAATAACAGTTTTAATTTATTTACAGCATCGGCCCATTCGATTTAAATGTGTCAAAAATCACATTATCATAATTAGCATCTAGACAACGATAAAGTCTTCTCATAATGAAATGACAAATTTCCGGGCTAACAATTACTAGGAAATATTTATAGAACACGTGGGCAGACTGTGGTTTGACATGATGGTTCCATAATATAAACCTTGGTTATGAATTCGACGAAAGTGTGGCTTACAAAAATATTTCAACTCCCAACATTATTTCAAAGTCATCCAACCTATAAGATGGTTGATGCTCCATTATAACAACCTCATTCCTGCGACTTAAAATGCACAATCAGAATGGCATATTCAACTATTTCCACACACACAAAATTTTCTTCCCAAATTATACATAATAATCAAACCTTTGCTGGTTACTCAAACTGGAAGACTCGTAAGATAGTAAGCTCCTACATGAGTTTACAGTAATTTTACCATCAGTTCAAGCATTAACTATTCCACACCGTGTCTATTTCTAGCCAAACGTTCTATCAAAAGACGTTGCTCAAAATGATATTATATTTATACAAACTCTAGTAAAACCCTAATTTATACATGCTATATGCTTCCCGTATCATTACTTTCCGTGTCTTTCAAAAGATTTAACTGCATAATGCAAGCGTAAAATGTTCCCATAGGACAATTCTGTTAGTTGAATGTGGGCATACGTTAACCACTAGCCTTCGGAAAAACAAGTCTCCGATCTAGCAAACTGTTTTAAATATCAACATTATAAATCATACTACATGATATGATTATTAGAAATATAAATCATAATTATTATTATTATTATCTCTTGAAAAATATTGAAAATGATATTATTATTAAATCAGCATTATTATTATTATTCCACAAATGGAATTTACGTTGCTAAACTGTTCGGTAAAAATCATCCTCAAAAATCATCCTCGACTTCTTAAATATGGATAAAAATCCATTCCTCAACTTAAATTTATTATTAAATTTACAGTTACGACGGCTGATGACCGCGATTAGAAACTCATAATTTCAAAATCAAATAAATGCTATTTTTTGCCCGTCCATTAATTCAAATCATTGACTTCTCATGTCTGAGTGTAAAAACTACTCAGATCAAAATATTTGTAACAGCAAAATATCGAAGAAAAAAATGTGTTGGCAAGAAAAAAGAGAAATTCCAGCTAACTGAGCATAAGAATAATACAAAAAGTAGCTTACATTCTTGTAGATCTTGACGTGGATAATCCGGTCTGAACCAGATTATTTCAGCCTTCTGTCCCCAATTGGACACGGGCGTATAATCTCGTATCGGCCTCCATTATATACCCGAAAAAATGTCTAACGAGACATAGCGGTATTCATACTCGTTGCCTGAATATATTGATAAAAACTGTCTATAATATTAGCTGCTTCAACAGCTGAAGTAATCTTCTTGATAGGGGTAAGATCGAAATGATCCATGATGCTAAAATTTACCTGTAATAACTTGACCCAACCGTGATACATTCAGTACTATCAATACTCTGACAATCGTATTCAGCACCGGTCCAAGTTCTGATGTTAAATTCCCTGGGCAGAGTTTCTCACTCTCCAGACAATGTTAAGCATGCTGGTTTCCCTATGTCGGCTAAATGAACTGGACGTGCAAGACTGGTATGTGAACAGTACTGACTTATCTTGGTTGGTCACTGTGTTATCAAGACAAAAGCTTGTTCTGGTTATTGGATGAAAATAATCCAAGTTTAAATCTTTGTGAACAGTGGAAAGAAACATATAGACTAAGTCTATGATATGTCCGTGTAGCAGTAATAGTTACCAATGTTCTGCCACAAAGTCTATCACCTCAGTGATAACTTACGATGAATTTCACTAAAACTTCCAACACTTTTCGAAGTACAGTAACCATGTACTGTCGTAGAATTTCACTAAGTCCTAGCAACTGCGTGCTAGTAAAAACGTAGAGTATTGCAACCATGTGCACGAAGATAATTCTGAAGTATAACGATGTTCGGAGCGACGTGATATGTCCAGCGACAGGGCGCTTACAAAGAAGTGACATCCATAGTGACGGAGCACCTATGGAGAAGTTAGCATATTTGAGTGGTTGCTGCCAGGTCTTATATACCCAGCGGACGGACTTCTCTACGTCACAGTGTGGCCTCGGCTAAAACTAAAATATCTCATATCTCAGCTTCCACTCGATCAATTTTCTTGAAATATAGCACGTTCTTCTTCCCTTGTCCGTGCCAGTAATTTGGTGTTAGTCTCATGTTTCTACTCCACAGGATTTTGTTTAAATACAAATATAGCCTCGACTCTGATAACCCTGCTACGTCACTTAGCGATCTCTTGGCTGCATAAAGCTTCTAAATGCTTCTTAGAAGGTTTGGCGCGCGCTATTCGAAATCACAGCTCTGGACTTAGCCTCTGGGCTTGTGCTCTTAAATCTGGGCAACTTGATTTGGGCACAATACTATCAATTGGATTTCAACCAAATTTTGTTTTTGTGATATGTGTACATAAACCGTGACGAGGGTATCATTGTATACCGAAACATGTACGTATTAATTTAAATATTAAACGTTTTTTAAGTGTTTGACAGGCGGCTATTATAATTTGAGATTCCTATATTATACCATTTATCTATGGAGGCTATTTGCCAATGTTTACTCATTCCTTCTTTCTTGGCAAACCTTGATAAAAGGACAAGAAGCTGTCTCGAAACGTCGGCTTTTAAAATTCCACTCGACCTAATAGCCAAAAAAGTGACAGTCAGTCTGAAAGACTAGACTTAGTATCATTTTAAATGATACAAATGCTGAAAAATGCTAGAAAGGTTGGAGGCATCTCGCTTCGCTCGAAGATTGTTCACATGTTAGAAAATTATCTGCATAATACTTATCTTGCTTATCTTGTTTCAAATTACTCGCGAACGGCAAATGCAAACCAATGGCAAAGCAAGGTCAAGCGCGCGGGATGCCGTCACGCTCACCAGAGCGTGCGGGGACGCGCCTCTTCCATCCCGTCTAAAAACACTTATAGTGGGCAATGTATTGAAGATATGATCTCGCGGACTTTTTTGTAGAACTTTTCATGCAGACCAATTCTTACGCTCTAGTATATTGATATTTTTAACTGTTTACCCAGCGTAAGCTGAAGAAGCGCTCGTACGCCAAGTTTGTTTTCGACTTTTTCACTGAAATCGTTACTGCTTGGCTTCCTTTGATCATACAAAAATTATTTTCTACAGAATCTTTCCTCGAGATATCCTTTACAGAATGGTGAAAACCGCATCAAAATCCATGCAGTGGTTCTCGAGATTACCCGTGACATCCAAGAATCGGGGATTTTTGTCTTATACTAACGACGTAGAGATTGTCGGGGAACACATGCACCAAGCAGTACTATGACGTCACACACCTCAGTGCATCTGGGTACATTTCGTCCCATCACCGTAAAGTAACGCCAGACCCCAGCGTAACGACGAAGTCGACAAGATCATTTAAATTGATAAAACTATATAATTAAATGAAGAGATGTTTCATCATTTCTACTGATATGCGTAGTATTCTTAAGAGTTGTTAATGTCCTATGGATAAATACATCACTAGAGCCGATGAATATCATCCAAGTTAGAGCCTGTAACTTGGAAGACGCAACCAAGTCGCGTTACTGCTACTCAGACGCACTGTGGTGTGAAGTTTATTAGAATTATAAAGAGCTCGAGTTGCGAGGTTTCCAGATTTAATGACTCTGAGGGCCCCGTGGTCTGCTTGTCTGTTCAAGTGAGAACCAGGGGCGCCAACATAAACACCTTGATCCCAGGAAACAGGAAGGAAAACAAATATGAAGCTACAGCGATGGCCATTAACACCATGTTTACAGCACACGATTCAAACACATTATTCGATTCCTAACAGATGACATTAGTAATGACCTATAAAAAGCACTATAGGTTCCTTGTAACACTCGACTTAATGCACGACATAAAATCAAACTTAGACTCAGCTCACATTTAAATATCCTGTGGCTGAACATACAGTATAAATTAAACTGTCTATGCACAGTAGCTTAGCAATATACTGAGTGGTTGATAACGGCTGTTAAAAACAGCGGTGCATTCGTTAACTTACCAGTGTTGGAACGTTTGATTTTGTATTGTAATACACCGCAAGAACATAAATAATAATATAATAATAATAATATCATATGGCCTTGAGTGCCGGGTGAAAGCTTTGTTATTTGACGCCCAGGTGGCACCTTGCATGTCGATATTTGTCGTTCCTTGGAGCGCTTTGAAAGTCAAGGAGGCTAGATATCTAAGCTCTTTGACACTATAGTGCTTTCTAGTAGATTAAGAAGGAACTTGAATTTTGTCATTATGAACACGGCCTACTGAATTCAAATGGGTTCTTTAACAAGCCAACTACGTAGTTCCGCCCCTTAAAACAATAACTAACGTATGACATGGTAATCCGACACGATAACCACTCACCCACCGTGACAAGCTAATTAATAAGAAGCAAAACACATCTCTTTCATATCAAAGGTCTAAATTTATTTCGAGATGTATTGACATAGCATTAATCTTTTGAAAGTCACCGGGTGAGTTAGCCGTGGTTGTTACGGAGTGGCTGCAGGAAGTCGCTCACATCCGGGAGGCGAGGAGGTTCGAATCCCCCCGCCGGCAACCTTGAAGATAGTTTTCTGTGGTTTCCCATCTTCCATGCAGGCAAATGCCGGGGTTGGTCCCTAACTCTAGGCCACACTACCTTCCAATTCCTAGTCCCTACATTCACACTTTCCTCCCCAGACAACACTCCACACCGCGACGGTACTTGTAGCTCACCACATGCGTGTCCGCCTAGAAGCAGCTACTAACTCTGGCGAGCCAAACATGTCCTCGGACACTCCCGGCACTAAAAGCCATACGCTGAAAAAAAAGAAAGGAAAAAAACGCAAGACTACAGAAAATGGGAACTGCTTTCCATTCGACAAAACAAGTTTTTTAACAAAAACAAGTAGTTCCGTGAAGAACTATACAGCCTATTTTCATATAACCTACTTATGTTAATTGCCACTATCAACATACACAATTTCAGTTTGATTGCTGTAATAGATTCGTAGATATTGAGAACCGACTAAATATTTCGGATGGTCGCCATGTTGGATTTTATATATGTAGGTCCAAGAGTTATGTACTGTTACATGCAGATTATTGTGAACGTGTAGTATTCAAACTTCAATTGCATAATTAGGACACAAGAAAAAACAAGGAGATTTAAAAACTTTTCACAGCTGCCATCTTGAGGTTATGGAAACAATTGAAATAAATTAGATGCCAGTGGATTAACATTCGGATAAAGATTTACTGTACCAAGTTTCACTGCACGCGGAAGGTTAAATTGCGAGAAACGTCCATGTGAATATTTATAATTCGCGTCGCCGCCATGTTGGATTTGTGATCACCAGGTTATTTAAAGTCCTATAGGTGAACTTAAGTTCATAGTCCCTATGAACATTAAAAAATTCAGTTTGATTACTATAATAGATTCGTAGATATACAGAGCCTTCTGAATATTTTGGATGGTCGCCATGTTGAATTGTTAAATGTATAGACAATAGAGTCATGTACCATTAAAGGAAAATTATTGCGTAGGTTCATTATTCAAACTTTCACTTCGATCGCATGACTACATCACAAGAAATAAATACTTAATTTTAAAATTCGCTCAGCCGCCATCTTGAGGTTATGTAAACAATTGAACTAAATTAGATACCAGGTCATTACAATGTGTATAAATATTTCCTGTACCAGATTTCAGTGCGTTTGGAACATTAAATCTCGAGAAAGGTCTATTTAAAATTTTCTAATTCGCTTGGCCGCCATGTTCGTTTTGTAGTTAACCGGTTTCTGAAAGTCTTATAGATGGACTTCCGTAATGCCCTTTATCTCAGTAAAAGATTTCAGGGAGATACCGCTAATAGTTTCAGAGATATGGAATGCCAGTGATATATTTCGCACATCCGCCATCTTGTGGTTTTGTAAACAATTGAACGAAGTTAGATGTCGGTACATTACAATGTATCTAAACATATACTTTACCACGTTTCATTGCGATTGGTTGGTTAAATCGCGAGAAACGTCTATTTAAAAGTCGCAACTTCGCTTGGCCGCCATGTTCGTTTTGTAGTTACCAGGTTTTCAAAGGTCACATAAGTGAACTTATAGTTGTTCTCTTTATCACCATACAATATGTCAGGGTAATATCGGTAATAGTTTCGGAGATATTGAATGCTGGTGAAAAATTTCGCACAGCCGCCATGTTGGATTGGTGAGTCGTAACAAAATTTGAAGGGCACGGTCGAGGTCGCCGGGGATAGTGCTATGAACTTTCCGAGTTTCATTGAAATCGCTCCTGCCGTTTAGATTTTATTAGGGGGGGACACACACACGAATCACACACACACACACACACACACGCACACACACACGGACAAAAGGTGATCTCATAAGCCTATTTTTTCAAAATTGAAAATAGGCTAAAAAGTACCTATCTTGGAATTGTAAAATTCAACATTATATAACAGTAGTCTTGCCTGCAGCCCGTTATGCAGCCGAGACACTTATTCTACAACATGAAACATTGAGAAATCAATTGGAGATTATGCAACACAAAATCAAGCGAAAAATGTTGGGACCAAGAATCAAAGATAGAATTCACCTTCCGACCGAAACCTAATGCTGACGTATATTTAAAAATTACTAAAATCAGAAACACAATCCGTATGAGAAGGATCCAATTCATGGGACATTTGGACAGAATGGACCCAACTAGGTTAACAAATAAAATGTATACGTTTTAGCAGATAAAGGCAACAAGGTCCAATTGGTACAAACAAGCGGAAAAGGACTTGGCTGAATTAGGTTTTCCCAATCTCAAGGATCGAGAGGAAATTAGGAAAATTACTCATACGCAGGGTTTTGAGGGAGAAGAGAGAAGACCTACCAGACACGTCTGGTCGCAGCAACGAAGACTCGCTCAATCGTTGCGCTTGAAGAGTTATTGGGCAAACATGAAGGCTAATAAGTGTTGATTCCGCGTGGTCCTAGGAGACCATTCGCGCAGAAGAAAAAGGAAAAAAAATGTCAAAGTCAATATGGCTCCTCATTGACAAATTCTCATAAATACACAATGGTAAAGGAAACAGCGAAAATATACGAGCTTCAGTGAGTAAAATTATTATTAATGTTTTCTAAAGAACCGGTTTCGGTCATATTATGATCTTCATCAGCATTGTATAGTTAATATTTATAAATAGAAGTAGCAAGTAGCAAGTTTGAGAAGTAATAAGATACAGCTAAAACAATAATTTTCTAAGTGTTGTCGAGAGAAACAGTTCAACAAGTAAAAATTAAATTTATAAAAGAGGAGAGATTCAATAATATTTCTAAATTGCTTTCTGTCTAAATTATTTAAAAATAACAATAAAATCAGATCTGTTACAAATTTAATTAAAAATATCAACAAGTAGATCCGTGAAGAACTAAAGTCTATTTTCATATATCCTACTTATATTAATTGCCTCTCTCAACATACAAATTTTCAGTTTGATTGCTGTAATAGATTCTTAGATATTGAGAACCGTCTAAGTATTTCTGATGGTTACCATGTTGGATTTTAATATATGTAGGCCATAGAGTTATGTACTATTAGATGAGGATTATTGTGTACGTTCATTATTCAAAGTTGATTTCGATCGCATGATTAGAACACAAGAAAAATCAATTAAATTTTAAAATTTCGCACAGCCATGTAAACAATTGAACTAAATTACATGTCAGTGCATTGCAATTTGTATAGTCATTTGCTGTACCACGTTTCACAGCGTTTGAATAGTTAAATCGCGAGAAAAGTCTATTTGAATGTTTCAACTTCACTAGGCTGCCATGTTCGTTTCGTAGTTAACGGATTTTTGAAAGCCACATAGGTGAACGTCTAGTTGTGCCCTTTATTACCGCACAAAATGTCAGGGTGATATGAGTAATATTTTCGAAAACATAGAATGCCGGTGAAATATTCGCCCAGCCGCCATGTTGGATTGGTGAGACGTAATAAAATTTGAAGGGCACAGTCGGGGTCGGCCGAAATAGTGCTATGCCCTTACCGAGTTTAATTGAAATCGCCCCAGCCGTTTAGGAGTCATTAGGGGGGCACACACTTGGATGCACACATACACACATACACATACACATACACATACACATACACATACACATGCACACAAATACGCACTCACACACCGACGAAAGGTGATCTCAAAAGCCTATTTTTTCATATATGAAAATAGGCTATATTTTCTCCAAAAGCAGCTCGATGTAGGAATGCCATTGTTGTGGAACCGATGTATATAGTATGTACTGTGTTAATTTACCATTTGGACAAGTACAATAACTTTACACATTCTTCCAAGATCAAATATTAATCGCTAATACTATAATTAGCCTACTTTCAATTTTTGCAAAAAATGAAAGTAGACTTTTGAGATCTACACAGGGCCAAAAATTGTGTGTCTGTCTGTGTGTGTGTGTGTGTGTGGGTGAGTGTGTGTGAGAGTCTGTGTGTGTGTGTGTGTGTGTGAGTGTGTGTACTCTGAATGTCTGTCCCCCCTGTCAATTCAAACACGGTGAAACCGAATTGAACGAAATTTGGTACAGATGTAGAACTATCAAAGGGCACCTCAGTGTCATGTTTTATATCGCCGCCATCTTTACCAAAACTGAATGGCGGCCACTCAAAAGTTCAAAACGTAAAATCAAATAACGACTAACGGAATCATCCGATCTCTACCAAATTTGGTAACAAGATACCTTCATATAGCACGCGTCTTGTGATCTAACTGCAAGGTCATCCGCTGGACCATTGCAGGACGGCGGCCTTGCGAATTATGCAAACTCTATAATCCATATCATGGGACCCACCAGGTCCGATTATAGAGCCGATAATCGTTTTAACTGTTGTAAAGGTAGAGGCACGTTCGAAATTAAAAGTTCATTTTGTAATACTACAGTGCAGAAGTGATTTTAAAAAGCTGAGCCTTCTCAGTTAGAAGGAAAGATGGCAGCGGATAACTTGTTCCTGACTTATATTTCACCTATTTAAGTATTGCATGCAATATAGCCTACTGATACAAAATAAATAAACTTTGTATGAAATGCTTTATATATAAATAATATACTCCACTGATGAAATCGTTTATTCTAAATCATTATTTGCTACTACGTTCCATGTAACTCATTTGATATCGGAGAATTATCGTTGGCCCGTTTGGCTTCGTGGTAAAGCGTAGCCTATCAATCTTATGGCAATGGTTCAAACCCCATCAGAGTTAGGCTTTTTTTTGCTTGAAATTTGTTATATTTATTGTTTTGTAATGACTCATAGGTTTTAAAATTAAGCGTTGTATTGCCCATATTACGATGGAAAATATATATTTAATTAAAACAAAATTCGCCAGCAGATTTGTACGAGACATTTAGCGGCAAAAAAGTGAACTATCATGTCCAACTGGCGGCGAAAAGCACGCCGGCCTACAGATTAACTTACAGATTTTATTGAAAAGTTTATTTTTATGGCCGCTAGAATGCACTCATCCTGTTAGGATTATCTTGTTCGATACTTCTCCACTAGATGTCACGACTGGTTTACGTGGGACTCCATTGATTAGTATACCATTGGCATTCTATGCGCGTCGAATTTTAAGAATGACAAGATGATACTATGATACCTTTTTTCTTTTTATTTGCTTGCCACGGTGGGTGAGTGGTCAACGTGTCGGTCTACTAACCCCAAACTTGCAGGTTCGCCCCTGCGGCAAAAATTGCGACACCATGTCATGCGATGTTGGCATGTCAAAGAACCCATTTGAATACAGTAGGCCAGGTTCATAATGGCAAAATTAATCTCGGGAGCGTTAAAAATCCTTCAGTATGCCTTCCTTCAGAGGGGAAGTAAAGCCGGCGGTCCCATGTCATAGATTTATGGCATGTAAAAGATCCTTTCACAGACTAAACTTGTGTAAAGCAAAATTTGTTAGGTTAGATTTCGTCAGAACGCTCTATCAAAGTTTCAACGTTCACCACTAAGTATCATTGATATCTGGTGGCGAAAGTTGGAACTACTTGAAATTGAACGGAACTTGTAGCTCACCCTCTAGGGTGTCCGCTGGAAGCAGCTACAGACTCAGGCGAGCCGAACATGTCCTCGGACACTCCCGGCACTCAAAGCCATACGATAGATAAATAAATAAATAAATAAATAAATAAATAAATAAATAAATAATAAATAAATCTCGGGAGTTACCGCCAACACAACACAAAGTTCCTCATTTATCTACTAGGAAGCGCTATAGTGTTCCTTGACTTTCATAGTGCTTCAAGGAGCAACGAAATTCGACATGCAAGCTTGCACCCAGCACCCGAGGCCATACGATATTATTATTATTATACTTTTTATTTTAAAGGGTTTGTAACAGCCTATTGTGCGTTATTTGAAAATGTTATTTGAAGTAAAGAACAAAACGATTTCACATAGTGCCTGACCTCTTGCCGTCGGTGCTAGTTCAGGATATTAATTAATACTTTTATTGCAGCCAAATAGCAATCGAAAATATCCACATAGTTGGTATACACACGTCTCTGTAGGGTCATGGAAAGATTTAGGGTTGTGAAAACCATGCACAGCTAGACGTGTAAAGACATGCCTCAACTCAAAGTTGGATGTTGCCCACGTCAGGTCGATTATCTAATAACAATAATAATAATAATAATAATGTTATTGGTTTTACGTCCCTTTTAACTACTGTTGCTTTTAGAGACGCCGGGGTGCCAGAATTTTGCCCCGAAGGGGATCTTTAACGTAAATCTACTGACACGGCTCCCTCGCATTTGTGCACCCTCAAATGCCAGCTGCCTGCGCCAGGATACGAACCTGCAACCTAGGGCCCAGCAAGCGAGAACGTTACCGTTGAGCCACGCAGCCAGTCCGGTCGATTATGTCTCCAGATCCATAACATTCTTGAGAAATTTCTTATCTATCTTTCTTCAATGATGGTAGCAGTTTTTTTCGAGGTTGTGGTGTTTGGTAGAGGTAAATAGTTTCTAAGGTCTTCAGTCAAGAAATGATTCTATTATACTCTTTGATAAAAACAACGAGTTATAACTATACTCATACATTTAGGAGAAAGTAGACTATATGTTCTTTACTGAACATCTGGTTATTAATTAGCAATAATTCCCCAGCAAAGTGAATATACAAAGTGATATTTCCACGTCAAAAGCATATACACACATCAAAAAAAGTTTTGCATCACCTCGGTTCCCAGATCTCCGGCATATAGACGTTGACTGTGTATATTGTATCCAAGATACAGTCCCTTTGACTGTTCATAGATGTCACTAAAACTGCTCAAAGATGTAAACAACCATGCATGAGCAGGGCCTATTAGACGGAGGGGGTACGACAGCCGATCAGTTCCAGTCATTCCACCAGGACGAAGGTACGCTGCTCATGTTGTCTGTAGTTCTACCATGCCTAGAAGGTCAATACCGCAGTTCGATCGCGTCCGCATTGTTACTTTGTGTCAAGAAGGGCTCTCAACAAGGGAAGTTTCCAGGCGTCTCAGAGTGAACCAAAGCGATGTTGTTCGGACATGGAGGAGGTACAGAGATACAGGAACTGTCGATGACAGGCCTCGCTCAGGCCGCCCAAGGGCTACTACTGTAGTGGATGACCGCTACTTACGGATTGCCGCTCGGAGGAACCCTGACAGCAATGCCACCATGTTGAATAATGCGTTTCGTTCAGCCACAGGACGTCGTGTTTCAACTCAAACTGTGCGCAATAGGCTGCATGATGCGCAACTTCACTCCCGACGTCCATGGCGAGGTCCAGCTTTGCAACCCCGACACCATGCAGCGCGGTACAGATGGGCCCAACAACATGCTGAATGGACCCCACGGAATTGGCATCACGTTCTCTTCACCGATGAGTGTCGCATATGCCTTCAACCAGACAATTGTCGGAGACGTGTTTGGAGGCACCCTGGTCAGGCTGAACGTCTTAGACACACTGTCCAGCGAGTGCAGCAAGGTGGTGGCTCCCTGATGTTTTGGGGTGGCATTATGTGGGGCCGACGTACGCCACTGGTGGTCATGGAAGGCTCCGAAACGGCTTTACGATACCTGAATGACATCCTCCGACCCATAGTGCAACCATATCGGCAGAATATTGGAGAGGCATTTGTCTTCATGGACGACAATTCTCGACCTCATCGTGCACATCTTGTGAATGCGTTCCTTCAAGATAACGACATCGCTCGACTACAGTGGCCAGCATGTTCGCCAGACATGAACCCTATCGAACATGCCTGGGATATGTTGAAAAGGGCTGTTTATGGACGTCTTGACCCACCAACCACTCTGAGAGATTTACGCCGAATTGTCGTTGAGGAGTGGGACAATTTGGACCAACAGTGTCTTGATGAACTTGTGGATAGTATGCCACGGCGAATACAGGCATGCATCAATGCAAGAGGACGTGCTACTGGGTATTAGAGGTAGTGGTGTGTACTGCATTCTGGACCACAAATGCTGAAAGTCTAGCTGTATGATGGTACAACATGCAATGTGTGGGTCTCATGAGCAATAAAACGAGCTGAAATGTTGTTTGTGTTGATCTCTATTCCCTTTGTATTTAACGGTTCCGGAACTCTTGGAACCGAGGTGATGCAAAACTTTTTTTGATGTGTGTAGAAAATAAATATATGTTCTTCCATCCTATGTTCATCTCGCTACGTAATACTGTATATTGTTCTGGCCAAGTCTAGATCTTCCTGAGGGGCATGATGGTGCAGCGGGCAAGCTATTTGCCTCTCACCACGGCGGACCGGGTTCGATTCCCGATCAATCCACGTAAAAAAGAGGTCCCGTGGCTCATGATCACGAGATTAACGGTCACGTTAAAATACAAACATCCTTCCTACTTCTAGATCTTCCTGAATATAGTGTACGTTACTGTATTCTGGATCTTCAATTATAATAAAGACCAATAATTTTTATTATCGCTACGCGTAAGTGAAACAATCCTCTTTAAGCGCACCCGCAAGTTACTTTCAATCTGATAGCGGCTTCGGTGGCGTAGTTGGTAGCATGCTGAACTGCTGTGCCCAAGATAGCGGTTTCAAACCCGGCGAAGTCGTCGGATATTTTATTAATTTATTATTTTATTTTTTATTTAGTCAATTTACCCTCCAGGTTGGTGGTTCCCACGGACTCAGCGAGGGAACTCACCACTACCGCCTCTATGGGCAGTGTCCTGGAGCCGGGAAAATCTAGTCGGGATGGATACAACTGATGAGGTGTGATCAGCACTTCGCCCAGGCGGCCTCAACTGCAAAGCGAACAGGGGCCTCATGAGGGATGGGAAGGGATGGAAGATTGGGATGGATAGGCGAGGAAGAGGGAAGGAGGCGGCCGTGGCCTTACAGTAGGTACTGCCCCCGTAAATTGAATTATATTGAGACCACGGCGGTTGTATTGGCAAATATGAAGAAAGTTATGGCTGTCATAGTTGTGACGTGGATACTCATGACGTAAGCACGGATGACGCAGACTTCACGCAAGTAGGCTGCTTGAGCTGAGATTCTTGGTGACGTCATGATTTTGTTCGAGAAAGATCTGAGATTTACGACGCAGTCGCAGGGAAACATGGAATTGTGCTGAGAAAGAAGTTACGCGATTGGAGGAAAGACTCGAACCAATGAACGATAGTTTGGAGGGAGACGGAGATTACTGAAACTACTATATTTAATTACTTTTGGAACGCAGAATTGTGGAAATCTATTTTCAGTTATGGCATTGATTTGGAATTTTGAAGAAATTATTTTTGAGTTTTTGAAATTTGAAAATCCGTCAAGTATTGCCAAAGTTAGAACTTCTAGCAATGACGGAGAAACAAGCTATGGAAGGGATGGATACGCCCCTTAAGAAGTTGATAAAAGGTCTTGCACAGCAGAGAGGAGCTCTCATATCGCATATATATCTCATACCGCATATATATTTCTGATGTCATATAGTCATTTTCGAGTGAATAAGTGAAACAAGTCGTTTTTAGAGCGTGTGGTAAAGCCCACCGCATTGAACGAGCACGGAGCAGTGCCGCAGTTCCATTTTACGGTGTTTGAAACTAGGCGAAGTTGAAACGCACACATTAACGCGTCTACAAGATAATATATCAAGAGTTGACTAATGCCTTTAAGCTACTTCTATTGTGCAGTACTATATTAAAGTGTGTAGAAAGGTTGAACATTTTCAAGATTATAATTCGGAAGATATTGGCATTTTAAGACGGCAGAGAAAAGTGATTTTCTCGCCACCTTAGAAGCACTTTTAAAATATCACATTCTACGCTACGGCTGACACGTGTAGTGCAACCGTGATATTTCATATTGCTTTTGGTGATACAACGCTGCATTCTAACATGGAACAATATAATATGGCAGTTCTTTCAACTATTATAACGGAAATGGAGATGGAAGGCTAAGGACTTTAATGCAATTGGGACATATATCAATGGAGTGAAATAGCAGCATGGAACTTCGCTAATCGTCTTTCTACAAAAGCGAGCATGTAGTGAATATCCAACTACACTCATGCCTCGTTGTCCAACGCTGAATTATATCAAATGGCAGTGGAAATATTTTCATACTCCACGATTATGAATATTTCTGCGGAAATAACTGCAATAAACTTCATGGCGAATTTCTGCCAGAACTTCAGGGAACTTTCAAGAGAGGCCAGGGTAAACCCGGCTCACAAAGAAGAGTTTTGCCAGAAGGATGTCTATCGTATACACGGAGCAGTGCAATTTCCGGAGGAGGAAGCAGTTCTATTCTCCGAGGGCGCTGGTTCCAGGTTCGAGGACGGAGCACATCTTTTTGGTGAAATGGAACCATCTCCAGTCGTCTTTGGAAGATTTTCCTCTAGAACTTCAATCAACAGATAAGGTAGTCGTGAACGTTTCTTGTTTTATTTGAGCCATTTAGCGATATCTGAGCAACCATTTTTCTCATATGTTCTGTCCTATATTTTGCCCCATATTCTTGCTTGATATTCTGTACTCAGTACACTTCGATGAGTTATGCATTTTTCTACGATTTATTAAGACATTATTTTGTCATTGGCATATTTAAATAAGTTTGGATCAGTTGAGACTGATTTCTAGATTCTTTCAGTAATTTGCATATTTTTGAAGTCACGATTTGACTGTAAAGTTAATGATTTTCTATGGCAGATTTGAATTCAGACAGCGTGTCATTTTATTAAAGTAATTCTTTTCAGTAAATTACTTTGACCAATTTTCTGTCATCATCAAGAAAGAAGAATAATTAAAAGATTTTAGAGCGTTAAAATCTATTTCTGTATCGACGATCTTGGAAATACTAGTCGTTTTATGAACATGATTGCAACATAGACATTTATCGTCAGTTCTGAAATTACCATTGCATTATAGACAATTTTATGAACTATGAACTTTGATTACGATTTATTGAATACACTATAGTAATGAACTTTTGATAGGAATTTTTCTCAATTCTAGATTGGAACAATAATGTTTGCATTCCACAATCTAATTGTATTCTATTCGACTATTTAAGCAGTTTAGATGAACTTTGTTTGAAGATAGTATTTTTATACTACGATACTTAGGAGATATTAATCTCAATTTTGATAGACCAGAGAGGCGTGTATAATCGTATTTGCTATTAAATTTATTTGTGATTGGCAAATTTTTACTTCATATCGATTCATGAATGAAACCCACGATGGTTATAGTACATTATGCAACGAGCCTATAATGGCTATAATTAAGACACGAGTATTTTTATAAAACGAGCGTATGCGAGTTTTATAATTTTCATACGAGTGCCTTAATTACCATTATAGGCGAGTTTCATACGACTGTTTATGTTCGACTATAATTATTATAACTATTTTATGTTCGAAGATAAATATTCATACATATCTGTCGAGATTTGGCCAGTTTTATGTACTGAACAGAGCGCATGAGACGCAGGGAATGCCTTGTATTTGACCATGGCCACCTCGATTACTCTACTGTTACACTAAGCAAGGCAGTGTGATTTGCATTAGGAGGCCGTGGTACTCAGCGCATCTAATTATCTAATTGGTCAAACGACTGTTTCTTGAGCTCTTATTGGTGGGAGAAACTGTATCATAATGAAAAATAATGTTATAATGAGTCTCATTATGATACAGTTTTCAGATACATAATAGTCAGGGTCGAACATAAAATAAATAACAGTTTTGAAACAATTAATGAATATAAGAATTTTTAAAGTGGAACTATGGATGTATAATCGTTAGTTCAGTGGACGTGTAAAAGTCGCTGATGAATAATGCCCTTGAATAAGTGAAGGAGATTCCCACAGTAATATTAATGATGTTGAAGAATTTGTAAGTGGAGGTTTTTGAATATATTGTGGAAGATTTTTATGCCATATATATGGAAATATATAATGAATTCTGGGCCTATTTTATGCAATTTGTGCATTTGAGCGAAGTATTTTTCCGCTGAGTTTATTGTCCAGGTCCTTTGAAAATTAATCATGTGAAATTACTGTTAAAATTAACAAGAGTGTTAAATAATTTGAGATAACGATTTTGAATGGAGGTTACCGTCACTAATAATAATAATAATAATTATTAAAACTTATTAAACCTGAATATAAGCTTAAATATAACTAACCTTCATTGGTCGATTATATCAACCCGATTTGAGTAATTATCAACCGGATAAACGTGTGTTTTAATGTATTTCTAATATTAATATTATAAATATTGTAAATAAATTATGTAATTATCTTTAATAATAATTTGTAATGAAAGGAATTAATAGAGGCGTGTACAGATTTTTCAATTGTCATTTGACAATATTATAAACAATTTATAATTGTTAACAATTAATGAGCATTTGTTATAAACATTATGAGTTTTGTTTATATACTCTAAAGAACGCTAATTATACAAGTGGATTATACCATTAAACAAGTTTTGGGATTATTAGAGTAATCCAGTAACATGTGATTGAAGCATTTAAAAGATTTGCGTGTTAATATTTGAGTTGAGTTGAGGACATTTAAAATGTTTGAAAAGGAGCTAGGCTCAGAGGTTACGAGCATATGCTAAGGCTGACTGGACAGGTGGGTCCATTTAACGACGTAGGCATGCGACATGTTGTAGGGTGGATCGCAGCTGGCCTGACAACTGTATGTTAGAGGCCAAGGTCGACTATACAACAGGCTTGCAGTTATAAATAAAGTGTGATGTTTATGAAAGAGGAAAACAATTGCTACATGTCTCGTTCCAATTCCCTCATCCATTCCAAGTGTATTACTATTATTACGTTCTTTATAAGCAAGTGAAAGATAAAATTTTGTATGTAACGTCTACAAGTCCTACAGGAGGACATGATTATATTGACAATGGCTTCTGATTGCCACGTGTATTTTGTTGAATTTTTGTTAGAATCATTCCCTTTATGTGAAATAAATTATTGTACAGTTTAAAGTTTCTTGTTTCCGTCTTGGTGCATTTTAAATATCATGGTGGAGGTAATTGTGTGGGCATACTTTAAGTGATCCAGTTGGCAACCCATACCCGAGATTAATTTGAAGAGGTAAGTAAAGGTAAGTATGAACCCCCGTATATTTTGGTGTGTTCCACAATAATTTCTTGTTAACTACTGTGCTCTAATCTCGGTAGTATCTGTCAGTGCCATTTTCATTGATGTAGCTGTGCCGGTGCGATTGAGTTTTGGCAATCCGATTGAGGGGGCGGATATCTGACAGCCTACTATCCGGATATCGGGGACAGTAGGATTGGCACCGCAATTACGTGGGGATCGACAAAACTGGATTACCAGGTTGAACGCCAGTAGGATTGACACCGCAATTAGGTGGGGCACGTTCAGCAAAACATTGGATTACCAAGTTATTGCAGTAGAATTGGCACCGCAATTTAGTGGAGTGTTCGAATAACATTGGATTACCAAGTTATCGATGTCAATGGGATTGTGAAGACTCAAATAAAGAGGTTGATTCTTTGTTAGATGTTTTGGCCAATTGTAGAATTTGAGAGTGTGATTATATAGGGATTAAATGTTGTGTTGTATTAGGAAAATTACACTCAGAAAAGATCAGATCTTATACAACTTGAGAGAGGTTAAATAGGCTGGAAACTTAGAAAAATCGCCTATGATCTGGAGTCTTATTTTATTTGACCGGCTTATGACATGTTTCGTCATATTAAAGATAAAATTAAACTATTTGGATTGTAAATGTAAATTATTTGTGTTAGGATGTTTTAAAATGAACCAAAGAAATTTGAACATGTGCTTGAGTTTATTTCAACATAAGATGTCTACGAAGGCTAATTAATTATAAGGTAATTATAAGTTAGATTTAAGACAGAAAATTGCTCAAACTTATATATAGTGAAAAATGTTGCTCAGATGTTGTTATTTTGCTCTGTTTGATGTATGTCCCTAAAGCAGTTTATTCTTGAAATAATATTGAAATGGCAGATGAAAGTCTGAGAATGATGTTGGAGGAGATGTCTGCTAATTTGAATGCTAGCATGAATAACAGTATGAAGCAGATGCTGGATGAAAGTTTGAAAGCTAGCATGGATGAAAGTGTAAAGGAAATGGAAGCTAGGAATGCTAGTCGAACGAAGCAGATGCTGGATGAAAGTTTGGAAGTTCTTCAGACCAGTTCTGCAAACTTAGAAAATGATATGTCGCGTTTACAGATCAGTACCCAGGGAATCGAGAATGCTGTAACTGACATGCGCACAGACGTGTCCAATGTCCATAAAGATTTGTCCAATGTGCATAAAGATGTTTCTGATGTTAAGACTGATGTTTCTAAGGTACAGAAAGATCTTACTATGTTGAATCTTGATGTTGCTAATGTTCGGGGTGATATTTCCTGTGCTAGAGCTGAAGTAATTGTTGTTAGGGACGATGTTGCTACTGTACAAGATAAAGTAGAAGAGGTTCAAAGAGAGATTATAAATGTTCGAACCAATGTGTCAAATGTTCAAGTAGACATTAATAACATTCATTCCGATGTAAATGAGATGCAAAGCGATATAACTAATATACAAGTAGAAGTTAACACTGTTTTTGTAGACATTGCTAAAGTTCAAACTGATGTTAATAAAGTAAGAGAAGAAATTGAAACTTCAAAAACACTTTGTACTCGTAACATTAGTGCATTAACAACTAGGTTAGTTGACGAGTCTGTTAGGACAACAGCTTCTTTAGCAGGATTAAAGTATGATGTAGAGGTCATGAGAACCCAAGTATTAGATCATAATCGTTTACTTAAAGAAGATATTGAAGTAGATATTGCGGAAATGTTAACTGCAAATGTAACGGTTTGGAAAGATGAATGGAATAGGTCAAGTGGGGAACATGTCACTCAGATTCAGGAACGAATTGAAAGAAAACTTGCCAGTACACAAGTAGACATTAATAATGAGGTAGTGCAAATTAGAAAAGATTTGAGTATAAGGATGGACTCGCTATCCGAAAAGCAGGTAGAGGATAGAACTCAAATAGGTCAGGACGTGCAAGCATTAAAAACCGCGTTAGAGGAACAGATTCATAAGGTTGTCTCTGATGTTAATGAAACCACGAGCAAACTTCAGAATTTGAAACTAGGAGAAGCCAGCATGATGGAAACCTATAAAGAAGAGTTGATTAGGAAAGTCATCACGGAAATCACGGATAAGGATCCAGAAGGCTTGATTTGCGAAGACGATAGGAATTACGTCAGACGATGTAACCTCGCTACAGAAGAGAGAGATATTAGTCCTGAGGAACGTATATCCAGATTCCGGGAAGAAGAAGAGGATAGGAATATTGAACCTGAATGGAGATATCGTGATAGTGGGAAGAATAACATGGATTCATATCCGAGAAATGTGACAGTCATCCGGAACTTCGAGGACAAACCTCAAAAATTCAGTAATACTGATAGTCTAACACCGATAGAATATATCAGGAACCTGAAAGACTATTTCATTGAAGCTCACATTCCCAGAGAAAGAGAGATGAGGATAGTGGAGAGCTTTCTAGCTGGAGGACCCCTTGAATGGTTCAGAGCATTTCGCTATACGTTCAGTAATTTTGACGAATTATCAGAGGCACTGATAAAACGATTCTGGTCCATCGAAGCACAGAATTCATTAAGAGCTGAGGTATACTCGAGGAAGTATTCAGGTACTCTTCCAACACGGTACGCTGATTTCTTCACGAGCCAGTTGTCACGCTTGAGATTTTTGCAACCCCCATTATCAACAGAGCAGTTGATAGATGCGATTTCTCGTATGCTGCCTGTGGAGGTGAGAAGACTCATCATATCGTCAAACATCAGGGATTTGACCAGTATGGACGAATTGTTGAGAAGGCTTGACTACACGAGTCCAATGCCAAATGTGGTACAAAAAGGTCAATACAGTCTATATGGATCAAGTTCAGAAAACTGACAAGCCCAATGAAGAAAAAACTGAAAATGTAGGTCCTCATAGGAACCATCACTTTCGCAACCACAGATCGCAAGGTTACCGTCCATATCAGCAAAAAAGAGGCTGGAATAATAATAGAGGAAATTATAACAATGGAAGAGGTAGATACTACAATAACCAGGGCTACAATAGAAACTACAATAGAAATTACCAGAATCAAAATCAGAATTCTCAAGGTCAGGTTATGACACCCGACAAATATCAGGAAAGAGAGAAAGAAAGTCAGCAGTATCTTAAGGAATTACGAGAGAAGGAAGCTGAAAACCAAAAGAAAAGACAGGATGTCGTGATCGATCCTGGGCCTTCTACAAGTCATCAGAACTTGGAAAACAGGAATTCAGGACAGAAGAGAAAGTAGAGAGGAGAGAATGCATTAGCCACACACAACCCAGAGTAGAAGAGACTTATGATTAAGGAACATAGAGGAAATATCATACAAAAATAAGCCAATAATAATTCAATTTCGTGTTCAAGTGAATTCTGATACTTATAACACAGAGTTTAAAAACAATTTGCAACTGTTTTTAAAAGGTGGAGAAGGGAGAATGCCCCCGTAAATTGAATTATATTGAGACTACGGCGGTTGTATTGGCAAATATGAAGAAAGTTATGGCTGTCATAGTTGTGACGTGGATACTCATGACGTAAGCACGGATGACGCAGACTTCACGCAAGTAGGCTGCTTGAGCTGAGATTCTTGGTGACGTCATGATTTTGTTCGAGAAAGATCTGAGATTTACGACGCAGTCGCAGGGAAACATGGAATTGTGCTGAGGAAGAAGTTACGCGATTGGAGAAAAGACTCGAACCAATGAACGATTGTTTGGAGGGAGACGGAGATTACTGAAACTACTATATTTAATTACTTTTGGAACGCAGAATTGTGGAAATCTATTTTCAGTTATGGCATTGATTTGGAATTTTGAAGAAATTATTTTTGAGTTTTTGAAATTTGAAAATCCGTCAAGTATTGCCAAAGTTAGAACTTCTAGCAATGACGGAGAAACAAGCTATGGAAGGGATGGATACGCCCCTTAAGAAGTTGATAAAAGGTCTTGCACAGCAGAGAGGAGCTCTCATATCGCATATATATCTCATACCGCATATATATTTCTGATGTCATATAGTCATTTTCGAGTGAATAAGTGAAAAAAGTCGTTTTTAGAGCGTGTGGTAAAGCCCACCGCATTGAACGAGCACGGAGCAGTGCCGCAGTTCCATTTTACGGTGTTTGAAACTAGGCGAAGTTGAAACGCACACATTAACGCGTCTACAAGATAATATATCAAGAGTTGACTAATGCCTTTAAGCTACTTCTATTGTGCAGTACTATATTAAAGTGTGCAGAAAGGTTGAACATTTTCAAGATTATAATTCGGAAGATATTGGCATTTTAAGACGGCAGAGAAAAGTGATTTTCTCGCCACCTGAGAAGCACTTTTAAAATATCACATTCTACGCTACGGCTGACACGTGTAGTGCAACCGTGATATTTCATATTGCTTTTGGTGATACAACGCTGCATTCTAACATGGAACAATATAATATGGCAGTTCTTTCAACTATTATAACGGAAATGGAGATGGAAGGCTAAGGACTTTAATGCAATTGGGACATATATCAATGGAGTGAAATAGCAGCATGGAACTTCGCTAATCGTCTTTCTACAAAAGCGAGCATGTAGTGAATATCCAACTACACTCATGCCTCGTTGTCCAACGCTGAATTATATCAAATGGCAGTGGAAATATTTTCATACTCCACGATTATGAATATTTCTGCGGAAATAACTGCAATAAACTTCATGGCGAATTTCTGCCAGAACTTCAGGGAACTTTCAAGAAAGGCCAGGGTAAACCCGGCTCACAAAGAAGAGTTTTGCCAGAAGGATGTCTATCGTATACACGGAGCAGTGCAATTTCCGGAGGAGGAAGCAGTTCTATTCTCCGAGGGCGCTGGTTCCAGGTTCGAGGACGGAGCACATCTTTTTGGTGAAATGGAACCATCACCAGTCTTCTTTGGAAGATTTTCCTCTAGAACTTCAATCAACAGATAAGGTAGTCGTGAACGTTTCTTGTTTTATTTGAGCCATTTAGCGATATCTGAGCAACCATTTTTCTCATATGTTCTGTCCTATATTTTGCCCCATATTCTTGCTTGATATTCTGTACTCAGTACACATCGATGAGTTATGCATTTTTCTACGATTTATTAAGACATTATTTTGTCATTGGCATATTTAAATAAGTTTGGATCAGTTGAGACTGATTTCTAGATTCTTTCAGTAATTTGCATATTTTTGAAGTCACGATTTGACTGTAAAGTTAATGATTTTCTATGGCAGATTTGAATTCAGACAGCGTGTCATTTTATTAAAGCAATTCTTTTCAGTAAATTACTTTGACCAATTTTCTGTCATCATCAAGAAAGAAGAATAATTAAAAGATTTTAGAGCGTTAAAATCTATTTCTGTATCGACGATCTTGGAAATACTAGTCGTTTTATGAACATGATTGCAACATAGACATTTATCGTCAGTTCTGAAATTACCATTGCATTATAGACAATTTTATGAACTATGAACTTTGATTACGATTTATTGAATACACTATAGTAATGAACTTTTGATAGGAATTTTTCTCAATTCTAGATTGGAACAATAATGTTTGCATTCCACAATCTAATTGTATTCTATTCGACTATTTATGCAGTTTAGATGAACTTTGTTTGAAGATAGTATTTTTATACTACGATACTTAGGAGATATTAATCTCAATTTTGATAGACCAGAGAGGCGTGTATAATCGTATTTGCTATTAAATTTATTTGTGATTGGCAAATTTTTACTTCATATCGATTCATGAATGAAACCCACGAAGGTTAAATAAATAACAGTTTTGAAACAATTAATGAATATAAGAATTTTTAAAGTGGAACTATGGATGTATAATCGTTAGTTCAGTGGACGTGTAAATGTCGCTGATGAATAATGCCCTTGAATAAGTGAAGGAGATTCCCACAGTAATATTAATGATGTTGAAGAATTTGTAAGTGGAGGTTTTTGAATATATTGTGGAAGATTTTTATGCCATATATATGGAAATATATGATGAATTCTGGGCCTATTTTATGCAATTTGTGCATTTGAGCGAATTATTTTTCCGCTGAGTTTATTGTCCAGGTCCTTTGAAAATTAATCATGTGAAATTACTGTTAAAATTAACAAGAGTGTTAAATAATTTGAGATAACGATTTTGAATGGAGGTTACCGTCACTAATAATAATAATAATTATTATTAAAACTTATTAAACCTGAATATAAGCTTAAATATAACTAACCTTCATTGGTCGATTATATCAACCCGATTTGAGTAATTATCAACCGGATAAACGTGTGGTTTAATGTATTTCTAATATTAATATTATAAATATTGTAAATAAATTATGTAATTATCTTTAATAATAATTTGTAATGAAAGGAATTAATAGAGGCGTGTACAGATTTTTCAATTGTCATTTGACAATATTATAAACAATTTATAATTGTTATTAACAATTAATGAGCATTTGTTATAAACATTAAGAGTTTTGTTTATATACTCTAAAGAACGCTAATTATACAAGTGGATTATACCATTAAACAAGTTTTGGGATTATTAGAGTAATCCAGTAACATGTGATTGAAGCATTTAAAAGATTTGCGTGTTAATATTTGAGTTGAGTTGAGGACATTTAAAATGTTTGAAAAGGAGCTAGGCTCAGAGGTTACTAGCATAGGCTAAGGCTGACTGGACAGGTGGGTCCATTTAACGACGTGGGCATGCGACTTGATGTAGGGTGGATCGCAGCTGGCCTGACAACTGTATGTTAGAGGCCAAGGTCGACTATACAACAGGCTTGCAGTTATATATAAAGTGTGATGTTTATGAAAGAGGAAAACAATTGCTACATGTCTCGTTCCAATTCCCTCATCCATTCCAAGTGTATTACTATTATTACGTTCTTTATAAGCAAGTGAAAGATAAAATTTTGTATGTAACGTCTACAAGTCCTACAGGAGGACATGATTATATTGACAATGGCTTCTGATTGCCACGTGTATTTTGTTGAATTTTTGTTAGAATCATTCCCTTTATGTGAAATAAATTATTGTACAGTTTAAAGTTTCTTGTTTCCGTCTTGGTTCATTTTAAATATCTTGGTGGAGGTTATTGTGTGGGCATACTTTAAGTGATCCAGTTGGCAACCCATACCCGAGATTAATTTGAAGAGGTAAGTAAAGGTAAGTATGAACCCCCGTATATTTTGGTGTGTTCCACAATAATTTCTTGTTAACTACTGTGCTCTAATCTCGGTAGTATCTGTCAGTGCCATTTTCATTGATGTAGCTGTGCCGGTGCGATTGATTTTTGGCAATCCGATTGAGGGGGCGGATATCTGACAGCCTACTATCCGGATATCGGGGACAGTACCATCCCGGCATTTGCCCGAAGACGAAGAGGGAAATCACGGAAAACCACTTCGAGGATGGCAGAGATAGGAATCGAACCCCCTCTACTCATTTGGACCACCCGACGCTGAGTAGACCCCGTTCCAGTCCTCATACCACTTTTCAAATTTCGTGGCAGAGCCGGGAATCGAAACCAGGACCTCCGGGGTGGCAGCTAACCATGCTGACCACTACGCTACTGAGGCGACTTCGGATATTTTAACAGCGTTAAAAATCCTTCAGTATGCCTTCCTTCGGAGGGGAAGTAAAGCCGGCGGTCCCATGTCATAGATTTATGGCATGTAAAAGATCCTTCCACAGACAAAACTTGTGTGAAGCTAAATTTATTAGCTTAGATTTCGTCCGAACGCTCTACCAAAGTTCGAACGTTCACCACTATGTATCATTGATATCTGGTAGCGAAAGTTGGAACTACTTGAAATTGAACGTAACTTGTAGCTCACCTTAAGGGTGTCCACTGAAAGCAGCTACAGATTCAGGCGGGCCGAACATGTCTTCGGACGCTCCCACCACTAAAAACCATACGATAAATAAATTTCAATCTGGTTAACATTTAATGTTTTAGTATATTAGAAAAGGTTGCAGCAACTCTAACAAGTAGTTCCGTTAAGAACTATACAGCCTATTTTCATATATCCTACTTATGTTAATTGCCTCTATCTACATACAAAATTTCATTTTGATTGCTATAATAGATTCTTAGATATTGAGAACCGACTAAATATTTCGGATGGTCGCCATGTTGGATTTTATATATGTAGGTCCTAGAGTTATGTACTGTTACAGGAAGATTATTGTGTACGTGTAGCATTCAAACTTCCATCGCATGATTAGGACACAAGAAGTAACAAGGAGATTTTAAAATTTCGCACAGCTGCCATCTTGTTGTTATGGAAACAATTGAAATAAATTAGATGCCAGTGGATTGACATTCGTATAAGGATTTATTGTACCAAGTTTCACTGCACTCGGATGGTTAAATTGCTAGAAACGTCCATGTGAATATTTATACTTCGCGTCGCCGCCATGTTGGATTTGTGATCACCATGTTATTTAAAGTCCTATAGGTGAACTTAAGTTCATAGCCCCTATGAACATAAAAAACCAGTTTGACTGCCATAATACACTCGTAGATATTCAGAGCCGTCTAAATATTTTGGATGGTCGCCATGTTGGATTGTTAATTGTATAGGGCATAGAGTCATGTACCATTAAAGGAAAATTATTGCGTAGGTTCATTATTCAAACTTTCACTTCGATCGCATGATTACAACACAAGAAATAAAAACTTAATTTTAAAATTTGTACAGCCGCCATCTTGAGGTTATGTAAACAATTGAACTAAATTAAATACCAGTGCATTGCAATGTGTATAAACATTTCTTGTACCAGATTTCATGGCGTTTGGAACATTAAATCGCGAGAAAGGTCTATTTAAAATTTTCAAATTCGCTTGGCCGCCATGTTCGTTTTAAAGTTAACCGGTTTTTGAAAGCCTTATAGATGAACTTACAGTAGTGCCCGTTATCTCCGTACAAAATTTCAGGGTGATACCGCTGATAGTTTCAGAGATATAGAATGCCGGTGAAATATTTCGCACATCCGCCATATTGTGGTTGTGTAAACAATTGAACGAAGTTAGATCTCGGTGAATTACAATGTGTATAAACATATACTGCACCAAGTTGTATTGCGTTTGGTTGGTTAAATCGCGAGAAACGTCTATTTAAATGTCGCAAATTCGCGTGGTCGCCATGTTGGTTTTGTAGTTACCAATTTTTCAAAAGTCACATGGTGAACTTCTAGTAGTTCCTTTATCACCGTGAAATATTCCAGGGTGATATCGGGAATAGTTTCGGATATATTGAATGCTGGTGAAATATTTCGCACAGCCGCCATGTTGGATTGGTGAGACATAGCAAAATTTGAAGGGGACGGTCGGGGTCACCCGGAATAGTGCTATGAACTTACCGAGTTTCATTGAAATCGCTCCAGCCGTTTAGACGTTATTAGGGGACACACACACACACCTCACACACACACACACACACGCGCGCGCGCGCGCACACACACGGACAAAAGGTGATCTCATAAGCCTATTTTTTCAAAATTGAAAATAGGCTAAAAATCACAGCACTTGAACTATTTGAGATATTAAAGCGAGTATTTTTTGTTAAATTCGCTATCTCAAAGCGTTTTTTTTTCACACCTTATAATGTTTTTATGTGCGGGAACCTCATTGCTCTGCAAACATCCAGTCGATAGTCGTTTTCGGCCCAAGTGCGCTGGATCATCTCAGGGGTGATTATAGCAACAGCAGCGGTGATGCGTTGTCTTAAATGTTGCAGATCTCTGACCAGTTCAATGAATACAATGTTATTGTTTTTTCTTTTTGTATTTTTCGACGGCTTCGGTGGCGTAGTCGGTAGCATGCTGAGCTTCTATGCACAAGATCGCGGGTTCAAATCTGGCCGAAGTCGTCGGATTTTTTAAGAGCGTTAAAAATCCCTCAGTATGCCTTCCTTCGGAGGGGAAGTCAAGCCGGCGATCCCATGTCATAGACTTATGGCATGTTAAAGAAACCTCCACTAATTACACCTGTGTGAAACTAAATTGTACAGGTTAAGAATGTAATCAGCGCTCTTAGGTTCCTACGATCGTTGCCAAGAGCCGACTGCGGTGGCGTCTGGTAAGTAAGTTCTGAACTAGTAGTCGCTGACGGTGGCGTTTGGCGGCAAAAGTAGGAACTATTTGAAAAATTCAAAAGTCTGCAGTCGTTACTTGTATTAAAAACCAGATAACACACACTAATACAGTCATCACAATTAACACCGGTTATCAGACAGATTCTACACACACCCAAAGTACACGGGGCTACATGACTGCGTTGTCACAGCCCCTAAACTTAAGAACCAACCAACCAATGTTTTTGCGTATCCCCATAAAAAATCTATGGGTGTCGAATTGGGGCTTCTAGGAGACTATTGAAGAGCACCAGCCCTACCAATCCAACGATAAGGGAATCTTGTGTTCAAAGCGTTTCGAACTTGTAGGCAAAAGTGTGGGGGTGCGCCAACTGGTTTCAATACTAACGTTAGGATGTTTTCTTCTTCAATTTGGTCTGCTTGCGGGAAAACGTACTGTTCTAGCACGTCTAAGTACAAGGTCTTTCATATAAAATAAGAGCGCCAAGCGGCGGCTTTGTTAACCGGAGCAGCGGTCACCTTGGCCGAGCTTGTGACGGGCTACGGCCCCCTGCTGTAGTATTGAAAGCGCGCGCATAGTACATACGAGGGCTGTTTTTTTAGCCTACTTTCGATTTTTGCAAAAAATTAAAGTAGACTTATGAGATCAACACAGGGAGAAAAAAGTGTGTCTGTCTGTGTGTGTGTGTGTATGTGTGTGTGTGAGTCTGTGTGTGTGAGTGTGTGAATCATGTTCCCTGCCCAATACTGAACCTAGGACTATGTGTTCCAATGAGTTTGGTTTCTAAATTATATTATTATTATTATCTCCTCTCATTGGGAACCTAGCCTGTTGAAACCTGTTGACATACCATGTATGAAAGCGCCTCACCAAGTCATAAAGTTAAAAGCCAAATCTTGTAATCCCTCGTTTCCTTTACAAGCATTAACCATTTAAAAACAAGATATCCCAGTCAGATAATCTAAAACAAGCTGTCTCCATTTAAAGACATGGAAACCTCCAGTATACAGCTCTCTTTCCTAAGAAAACCTTGAGAGCCATTTATGACGGAGTTCTGAAATTTCTAGAAGGAATTTTTAACTAACCTTCAATATTTTACGCATCATTATTTCTCCCACTCAGAGAGACAACTCCCTCCTAAACGAAGTAAACTTCTGATTGGCTACTCCTTCAGAGAAACTCTCAACCCCCACTATGGATCATCCAGTATTTAACTTGGTGCACAAGGGCAGCTCTTTCTCTTCTTCACTTGTAACTTTGAGTGATGTAACTCTGTTTAACAAGACTGCAGAGCAGTCAGGCTACACGCCTTGTATATAAATTATTGTGAATGTATTATTTGTCGGTCGACTTGTAATAAATAACATTCATTTGGGAATCTTCGCGTTCAGTTGATTCAAGAAATACCAGTCTCGAGGAGAACCTGAGTGGACCATGTTCTAACTGCTGTCCCGCTTGAAAGCTGAGAAAAGGGAATCTACATATTCAATTAAATACCCTTTCGGGACAACAAACTTAATTGTGGTTCCCGTCCGGGATAACGTATTTAATTGGGGGCCCGTCCAGGATTGATACATGATCACCACCAGATCTACGTGCTGATTGGACCAGGTATACTGACAACGCTCAACGAAGCCAAGACTTCAAGTGGCGCCTTTCGTTACCAATCCAAGAAAGCCAGTATCATCCCGAGAATACTGAATTCATCTTGATCATCTGAACCAAGCCGACTGGAAAGAAGTGGTACTGACAACCTTACTGGAGGCCTTTCGTCCATAACTAACCAGCCAGCTTTAAGGGAGGAAGCTAGCCGACAACGCTGAAATAAAGCGCCTTTCGACAGTAACCAACCACCATCGCCGTCCGAGTATATCGACAACTCTGTTAAGGGGCCTTTCGGTCGCTCGAACGACACTGAAGAAACCCAACCGACTACGGAACGAGAGGAGGTGAGCCGGCAACGCTGAAACAAGCACCTTCTGACCGCCATCTATCGCCATCCGTAGCTGCTGTACGTGCGCACCGACAACTCCAAGAGGGCCTTTCGATAGCACGACATCGCAGAAGGAAGCCAACCGACTACGCAGACCGGAATGCAGTCCATGCTGATCATCATTTCCTGGCTGTGAGTACATTCATAATACCCTGTTTTTTGTGTACCTTTATACGTTGCTTGTTTATAGCATGGTTCATTACTCAAAGTAAAATTTTAGGGAAGAGCACTAATAATAACTTATTTTGCCTTTCAAAAGAAAGTGAGTGCGCGTTTTTTAAACTAGAACAAGTGTCGCATGCCATTATTCTTTTGAATTAATCCGTAATTTATAAGCAGTAATATTAAAAGTAAAAATATTAATAATAAATAAATCAAGTATTATCCTCCTATATCGTGGAAACCTAAACGGGGCAATTTCACGTATTATTCTTAGTTAATAATAATAATAATAATAATAAATATTTTTTCTTTAAATAAGCGATAATAAATAAATAATAATCTTTAATTATTTTAATTAAACTAATCAATTAATTATCGAAGTTTTGTTCAACGATATAAAGTCAGAAAAAGAGAAGCGAGTAGTATTTTAGCTCGATATCAAACAAGTAATTAATTTTAAGGAACCCTATTTAAACTAAATTTCATTTAATTAATTCGCTTAAGCTTTTAATAATTTTATTTTACATACTCGACTAAAACACAATATACTTAGGCTATATACTTAATAGTAAATATTTGAAAAAAAACTTCCCAAAACAAGTTTCCAACAACTCGACCACTAAGCCACTCAACGCGAAATACATTCACAAATTTTAACCCCGCTCTAACAAAAATACATTAAGCTAATCCTTCACCAAAAAATAAATCAACCCCACAATCCGTTTGCATATCTCAGGCCGCAGAACCTATACTTTTTTTTAGCTCCGAACACCCAACCTTGTAATTCACACTAAGGAACATGGACACTGAGCTAATAGAGACCATAAAATTTTAACAAAATCCATTGGAAAGTTGCATAGGAAACCCAAAAGAAATGTTCTATTGTATTAAAAAGTTGTATAACTTACCAATCTACACAATACATATGCAACAAACTCTTGTAGCAAGGACGGTAAACGCCTTTCGACATTATGAGGGAAAGGTTGGATTCGCAGCAAGATTATTGGTAGCCAGATGGAGAATTATAATGCTTGCACAGATTTTAGATGAGGAGCAAGAAGCAAGGGAAAGAAATAGAAGGAGAGGATAGGAAGTTAATGAAACAATTATTCACTCTCTTAACGTACAGTCAAATATCCCGAGAAAACACAACAATTTAAATCTGCATGTAAGATTCGCATTCAAATAGGAGTTAGAATATTTATTTAATTATCACACTAGTCACCTGTCACTTGAAACCTTCTTCGAGCACGATGCAGAGAATTATCAGGTCTTGTATCCTGCAGAAACGAATTTAAAATTAGAATTTAGTAAACCAGTGTTAGTTGAACCTTTGGAAAATATCTCAATACAACCATTATAAATAAATTCTATTTCGGAGTGCGAGATTCAAGAATATCTCCGCACGGAGCATATGAATGACATAGAAAGAAGTGTCATATCAGAAATATGCTCTGAATTCGCAGATGTGTTTTACTATCCAGGGTGTGATTTAACATTCACAAATGCAGTAAAGCACTTCATTCGAACTACCGATGAGGATCCGGTATATCAAAAAAATTACCGATATCCTCCCGCGCTAAAGAAAGTACTGAGCGAAGAAGTACAAAAACTTCTTAAGCAGGGGATAATTACCCACAGTGAATCTCCATATAGAAATCCAGTATGGATTGTGCCAAAGAAGCTAGATGCTTCAGGACAAAAGAAATGGAGATTGGTCATAGACTTCAGGCAGCTAAATAAAAAGACCATTGAAGACAAATATCCTCTTCCTAGGATAGAAGAGATCCTAGATAACCTAGGACACAGTTCCTATTTTTTGACTCTAGACCTCGCGCAAGGATTTCATCAAATTGAGATGGATCCTAGATCTATAGAAAAGACAGCATTTACTATAGATAATCGCCATCTACAGTATTGTAGAATGCCGTTTGGTCTTAAAAATGCTCCCGCCACTTTTCAGCGTGTAATGGACAACGTCCTACGCCCTTTTCTTTACAAGTTCTGTTTTGTGCATATTGATGACATCATCATATACAGCAAATCCCTAGAGGAACACAGACAACACCTTACCCTTGTAATGCAAAAATTACGAGAGGTGAACCTGAAGATACAGCTTGATAAAACTGAATTTCTTCACAAGGAAGTAGCTTTCCTAGGGCATGTTGTCTCACAAGAAGGTGTAAAGCCAAACCCTGATAAAATTAAAGTAGTAAAAAACTACCCCATTCCCAAGATCACGAGATAAATTAAACAATTTCTTGGTCTTGCGGGCTTTTTCAGGAGATTCCTGAAAGATTTTGCCAAAATTGCATATCCAATAACCCGCTGCTTGAAAAAAGGAACCAAAATAGATGCAGAAAATCCCGAGTACAAATCTGCATTTGAAACCCTAAAAACCCTGTTAATAAATGCGCCAGTATTAGCTTACCCAGATTTTGAGGAACCATTCGTGTTAACCACGGATAGCTCAGACTTCGCATTAGGCAGTGTTCTCACACAGAAAGGACATCCTATCGCCTACTGCTCCAAAACTTTAAATCCCGCCGAAAGAAATTATTCAACAATAGAAAGAGAACTGTTAGCCATAGTAGAGAGTAGCAAACATTTTAAGCCTTATTTATGGGGACGACACTTCACTGTAGAGTGTGATCATCGTCCGCTCCAATGACTATTCTCTCTTAAAGATCCCAGTTCAAGACTCTATCGCTGGAAAATAAAGTTAGGAGAGTTTGATTTTGACATAAAATATGTCAAGGGAAAAACTAATTATGTCGCGGATGCACTTTCACGAATACAAGTGAATATAAATGAGGAAACAGTTTCTAATGTAGTCATCTCCTGGAATGACACACACCAACATGAAGATGATACATACCAGCATGAAATGGATAATGAAACTGTACATTCCAATCAGGAAGACCCAATTTTCACTTTAAAAATATCAGAAAGAAATTTGAACCAGAACCGTAACCAGATTATAGTAAAATACGGAGAATTTCCAAAGATTCTAGAACAGAAATTATTTAAGAAATTTACCCGCCACGTCATGATTGTAACGCAGAAAAATCTCTATGACGATTTAAAGAGACATCTTCTTAAAGTCATAAATACCTCAAATAGGTACGCCGCCTACTTTGATGACGTAACACTTGAGATCCCGTTTATCAGAGTATGCCAGAGATTATTCACTTCAGAATTGATAATTATCAGGACATCAAAATTTTTAGAGGACATAGAATGTTCAGAAACTCAAAAACAGTTGATATTGCAATACCATTCAATAAATCACAATGGTATTATTGAAACACATGAGCACCTTCGAACCAAGTACTATTGGCCACATCTAAAAGAACAGATCAGGAATCTAATTAACCAATGCAATTTGTGTCAGAGAAATAAGTATGAGAGGCACCCTAATGAGGTACCAAATCAAGGACCTATTGTAGCAGACCACCCATTTGCCCAGATTCACATTGACACCTTTCATTTTGAACAGAACCGCATTTTAACGATATTGGACGTATTCTCTAAATACGGACAAGCATACGTATTAGCTAATGGTACAGCTATGGCAGTTTTAAACCAAATACAAATTTATTTATCGCACCATGGGTATCCCAAAAGAATCACTCATGATCAAGGAGGAGAATTTGAAAATAGCTTAATTACAGATTACTGTAAAGCTATGGACATTGAGTATCATGCCACCACACCTCTGAACTCAACCTCAAATTCACCCGTGGAAAGATTGAATTCCACCCTCCTCGAAAAATTAAGAATTTCGAGAGATAATGATAAATTTACCCCGTTGCCACAGCTCATAATCACTGCAATCACAAATTACAATTCCTCAATTCACACAGCAACCAAGCAACCACCATTTAATGTCCTATATGGCCCATACTACAAAGCATTGGACCACATTTTCTCCCCATCACCAAAAATTAATGAATACATACAAAGACAGGCAAACCAAATTAAAGTTTTAAATGAAAGAAAGCCCGATCCAAGGGATTCCACCTTTGAACGTCCTTATAAAATAGGTGAGGTAGTCTATGTTTTGGATCCCCTAACCAGAAATAGGAAATCAAAAAAAATATATAATGAAGGCACAATAACCAAAATCGAGGAAAACCGAGTTTATTGTAAGATGAAAAACGGTAAAACTCATGTCCGAAACTTCCGTGATATAAAACCTAAGAGGAAAATTCTTCCCATTACAGATTCCTACCAGGGTACGCCATCATCCACACAGAACCCGTAAAAACTCCAGGATTCTACGCCGATCCTATGGGACCCGTTGTAATAATTAGCAACTATCACAAATTCATGTTTCATTTCAACCTTACTACTTTAAAAGAGGCATATAAGAATATTGATGACACTGTCTCCAGTTCAGTATTAAAAAGTAATAATACTTTTCCCTATCTAATAAATGAATTAATTGAGATAACTAAGGAAACTAAAAAGGATTTAAATAAATTAATACCAAACATTTCTAATAGAACTAGGAGGGGTTTGATAAACGATTTGGGAAAAGTAATTAAATTCATCTCTGGTAACTTGGACCAAGATGATTTGGATAATTTACAAAGTCAATTAGACACTTTAAAACAAAGCCGTAATAATGAGATAAAACATATAAATAAATTGGTATCTTTTGCAAATTCAATTGCTCAAAAATTTTACGATGAAATGAATCATGTTACCAGCAACATGAGGGTACTTCAGGGTATTCTCCAGACAGAAGATTTCAAGATCAACCTACTGGAAGACCTTCAATATGTTTTAATGTGCATCAATAAATATAACAAGATAGTGCAAGTGCTGCAAGAAACTATTTCTCTCTCATTTAACGAGATGACAAATGTAAAATTATTCTCCAGAAAAGACTTAACAAACTTGGTAAAACATTTACTATCTATTTACCCTGTCAAAAGTATGATTCATGCAGATCAATACCATCAATTCGAAAATTTAAAATTGTCAAAACCCAGGTAATTATAATGGACGAGGAAATGATTGAATCCTCTCCATGCCAATCACGGATGGAAGCCAATATCAATTGTATGATGTCACCCCTGTACCAACCATTGAAAATGCAATCCTTATCCCGACTGAAAAATATTATTTACAGGGACCCACATTAAAATGGTCCAGTACACCTTGTGTGAAAAACACACAGTCATATGTATGTATGTACTATAATATTAGAATTACCAATTGTAATCTAACAAATCCTGCCGGATGTGAATATGCTTCCATAAGAAATGATATAAGAATATTCCAACCTATAAATAAGGAACACATTCTGTTCTTTAGCAGAACACCTGAGATAATTTTACAAACATGCAAAGAGACTCAAAGCTCTCTGAAACTCTCAGGTCCACAAATAGTGTTTTCAAACGAATCTTGCCCAATGTCTAGTATAGGCATAACATTGCAACAAAAACCTACTAATTATGTCCATAACTTCCCAATCCTGAATATCCATGACACACCCATAATAAAAAGTGAATTAAACTTCCTTAATTCCCATCTTGATGTAACCAAATTAAAATTAGACTTGAAGCCAATTCCTACAACCTATATCACAAAGAGGCAATTTACATCCATTAATATAATTTTTGTATTAATTATAATATGTATCATTTTGTTTATATTTAGACAAAAACTGTGTCATTTATGTAAATCTGTAAAACTTAGAAGTAAGAAAAATGTTAATGTTGCTGAGGACAGCAAAACACTAAGGGGGGAGGAATCATGTTCCCTGCCCAATACTGAACCTAGGAATATGTGTTCCAATGAGTTTGGTTTCTAAATTATATTATTATTATTATCTCCTCTCATTGGGAACCTAGCCTGTTGAAACCTGTTTACATACCATGTATGAAAGCGCCTCACCAAGTCATAAAGTTAAAAGCCAAATCTTGTAATCCCTCGTTTCCTTTACAAGCATTAACCATTTAAAAACAAGATATCCCAGTCAGATAATCTAAAACAAGCTGTCTCCATTTAAAGACATGGAAACCTCCAGTATACAGCTCTCTTTCCTAAGAAAACCTTGAGAGCCATTTATGACGGAGTTCTGAAATTTCTAGAAGGAATTTTTAACTAACCTTCAATATTTTACGCATCATTATTTCTCCCACTCAGAGAGACAACTCCCTTCTAAACGAAGTAAACTTCTGATTGGCTAGTCCATCAGAGAAACTCTCAACCCCCACTATGGATCATCCAGTATTTAACTTGGTGCACAAGGGAAGCTCTTTCTCTTCTTCACTTGTAACATTGAGTGATGTAACTCTGTTTAACAAGACTGCAGAGCAGTCAGGCTACGCGCCTTGTATATAAATTATTGTGAATGTATTATTTGTCGGTCGACTTATAATAAATAACATTCATTTGGGAATCTTCGTGTTCAGTTGATTCAAGAAATACCAGTCTCGAGGAGAACCTGAGTGGACCATGTTCTAACTGCTGTCCCGCTTGGAAGCTGAGAAAGGGGAATCTACATATTTAATTAAATACCCTTTCGGGACAACAAACTTAATTGTGGTTCCCGTCCGGGATAACGTATTTAATTTGTGTACTCTGAATGTCTGTCCCCTCCTATCAATTCGAACACGGTGAATGCGAATTGAACGAAATTTGGTACAAAGGTAGCACTAGCAAAGGACACCTCAGTGTCATGTTTTATATCGCCGCCATCTTGACGGAAACGTAATGGCGGCCACACAAATGTTCAAAGCTTAAATCAAATTACGACTAACCTAATCATCCGATCTCTACCAAATTTTGCAAAAGCATACCTTTATGGGGGAGCATCGTTTGACCAAACTAATAGGTCATCAGCGAAATAGTTTGCGGATGGCGGCCATCTTTGTGTGAAAATGGATTCCCCCTATTAATTCGAACACGGTGCAACCGAATGGAACGAAATTTGGTACAGAGGTAGTAGGTCTACTAACAAAAGACACCTCAGTGTCATGTTTTATATCGCCGCCATCTTGACGGAAACGCAATGGCGGCCACACAAATGTTCAAAGCTTAAATCAAATTACGATTAACCTAATCATCCGATCTCTACCAAATTATGCAACAACATACCTTTATAGAGGAAGCATCCTTTGACCAAATTAATAGGTCATTACCCTAATAGTTTGCGGATGGCGGCCATCTTTGTGTGAAAATCAATTCCCCCTATTAATTCAAACACGGTGAAACCGAATGGAACGAAATTTGGTACAGAGGTAGCACTAGCAAGGGGCATCTCAATGTCATGTTTTATATCGCCGCCATATTGACAGAAACGTAATGGCGGCCACACAAATGTTCTAAGCTTAAGTTAAATTACGACTAACATAACCATCCGATCTCTACCAAACTTTGCAACAACATACCTTTATGGAGGGAGCATCCTCTGACCAATCTAATAGGTTATTAGCCTAATAGTTTGCGGATGGCGGCCATCTTTATATCAAAATTGATTCCCCCCATTAATTCGAACACGGTGGAACCGAATGGAACGATATTTGGTACAGAGGTAGCACTAGCAAAGGGCACCTCAGCGTCATGTTTTATATCGCCGCCGTCTTGACTGAAACGTAATGGCGGCCACACGAATGTTCAAAGCTTAAATCAAATTACGATTAACCTAATCATCCGATCTCTACCAAATTTTGCAACTACATACCTTTATGGAGGGAGCATCCTTTGACCAATCTAATAGGTCATTCGCCTAAAAGTTTGCGGATGGCGGCCATCTTTGTGTGAAAATCGATTCCCCCTATTAATTCAAACACGGTGAAAACGAATGGAACGAAATTTGGTATAGAGATACCACTAGCAAGGGGCATCTCAGTGTCATGATTTATATCGCCGCCATATTGACAGAAACGTAATGGCGGCCACACAAATGTTTAAGGCTTAAATCAAATTACGACTAACATAACCATCCGATCTCTACCAATCTTTGCAACAACATACCTTTATGGAGGGAGCATCCTTTGACCAATCTAATAGGTCATTAGCCTAATAGTTTGCGGATGGCGGCCATCTTTATGTCAAAATTGATTCCCCCTATTAATTCGAACACGGTGGAACCGAATGAACGAAATTTGGTACAGAGGTAGCACTAGCAAAGGGCACCTCAGTGTCATGTTTTATATCGCCGCGATCTTGACAAAAACGTAATGGCGGCCACACAAATGTTCAAAGCTTAAATCAAATTACGATTAGCCTAATCATCCGATCTCTAGCAAATTTAGCAACAACATACCTTTATGGAGGGAGCATCCTTTGACCAAACTAATAGGTCAATAGCCTAATATTTTGCGGATGGCGGCCATCTTTGTGTGAAAATCGATTCCCCTTATCAATTCGAACACGGTGAAACCGAATGGTACGAAATTTGGTACAGAGGTAGCACTAACAAAGGGCACCTCATATTCATGTTTTATATCACCGCTATCTTGAAGGAAACGTAATCGCGGCCACCCAAATGTTAAAAGCTAAAATGTAATTACGACCAACCTAATAATCTTGTCTCTACCAAATTTTGCAACACCATATCTTTATGTGGGAAACATATTCTGACCAAACTGCAAGAACATCAGCCCAATAGTATGCAGATGGTGGCCAAGTATGTGTGCAAATCAATTCCCCCTATCAATTCAAACACGGTGAAACCGAATTGAACGAAATTTGGTACAGAGGTAGCACTAGCAAAGGGCACCTCATATTCATGTTTAATATCCCTATAGCACGTTGTATTTCAACAAGCTACTACAACCAACATTCAATCATACTCCTTGAAAAGGACAAAGAGTTATAACAATACCCATGCATTTAGGAGGAAGTAGGCTATATGTTCTTTCCTGAACATCTTGTTTTCTTCAAGTTCCGATGGACTGTATAAAAACAACAGATTGACATACCAAACTTGACCTTGCAATAAGCGTGCAATTGCTCAGTCGCCAGTCTAAACCTCAAGTGCTAGCATGGTGAGACAGTTATCATTGCAACATCGTATTTTTTATGTAAAACTTATTTTAAGTACGAGTCGGCTCGGCGGTTACGTGATGAATTTGTTCAGCAATTTCCTGATGAAGTGCCACCTTCACTAGCACAGATTTACGTAATTGCAAATAACTTTGACACTACAGGCTCGTGTTCAATAAAAAACTTGCCCGCATACGAACAGTTTTAACAGAGGATGAGCTAGATGACTTTGGCGAGAATCTTGAACGGTCTCCGAATAAATCACTCACAAAATTAGCACAAGTAGGGGTATCGGTTTCATCAACAATAACTAACTAAAGTAAGATTTCAGCATTGTACACACGCTAGTAAGGCCGCTGCATCATATAGGATTGTACACACGCTTAAAGCAGGGGGCCTTGGCGCGCTACAACCTTGGCTAAGGTGACCGCAGCTGCGGTTAATAAAGCCGCCGCTTGGCGCTCTTATTTTATATGAAAGACCCTCTATATGTGTCCTGTGATAGTCCGCTCAATAAAAATGAAAGGGCCAATGACCTGGTCGTGCATCAAACCGCACCACACTTTTGGCGAATCTCTGACCTACTCAAAACTAAAATTAAAACTTGATGAGTTCCTGATTATTTTTCAGGTCGAATTATTAAATTATCTCACTTACAACGGCAGATATGATCTTTTCAAATTGCTGCATCCTCCTTCGATGACCATGTATAATGCAAACTGCATTTTTCATGCTCTGAAAAAAAAAAGGATTTCTAATATGGAATATTACATTATCCGACAGATTCCACACACACACACTCAAGTACTCGGGGATAGATAACCACGATGTCATAGAGCCCTACAATAGTCTTTTGTTTAGCGTATGGCTTTTATGCCAGGAGTGTTCGGCTAGCCAGAGTTTGTAGCTGCTTCTATGCGGCCATCACCCATGGGTGGGGCTACTAGAACCGTCACGTTTGGAGTGTTGTCTGGGGAGGAAAGTGTTATTGTAACGACGAGGAATTGGAAGGTAGCGGCTGTGGCCTATAGTTAGGGACCAAGCCCGGCATTTGCCTGGAGGGAAGATGGGAAACCACAGACCATCTCCAAGGTTGCCTGCGGGCGGATTCGAACCTCCTCGCCTCCCGGATGTGAGGACTGTCTGCAGCACGCCGTAACGACCACGGCTAACTCACCCGTTAGTAGCTTCCCTGTTCACATATTATGTTAGTCTGGAGGTCAGTGACCTCACGGCAGATATAATTACAAGAAACTAATAAACAAAACCCTCTGTCATCTGAATGAGTCGGATTTGACTACAGCTCCCCAACTCATTGTTTTTGTCAGTGAATAAACAAATACCTCGTTGTCAGTGAGATAATATGCTGCTGTCGCCATCTAGTTGAGAGTAAAACAAAAAATGAATGGAGAAGATTTTAAAGGGGGACGGATCAAAACAGTCATTGTGAAGAAACAAAACAAAGAGGGAACATTGTGCCTATACTCAGAGTGAGTTAGCCGAGGTCGTTACGGCGTGGCTTCTGGCAGTCGCTCATATCCGGGAGGCGAGGAGGTTCGAATCCCCCCGCCGGCAAACTTGAAGATGGTTTTCTGTGGTTTCCCATCTTCCTTCCAGGCAAATGCCGGGGTTGGTCCCTAACTATAGGCCACAGCCGCTACCTTCCAATTCCTTGTCCTTACATTAACACTTTCCTCCCCAGACAACACTACACACGCGACGGTACTTGTAGCTCACCCATTGGGTGTCCGCCTAGAAGCAGCTACACAACTCTGGCGAGCCGAACATGTCCTCGGACACTCCCGGCACTAACAGCCATACGCTAAAAAAAAGTCACTCCGCGACACCTTCTAGAATTAACAAACTCATTGCAGTGGGAGCAAATATGCACTCTTGGTTGGTTGGTTCTTAAGTTTAGGGGCTGCGACAACGCTGTCATGTAGCCTCGCGTACTTTGCGTGTGTGTAGAATTTGTCTGATAACCGGTGTTAATTGTGATGGCTGTATTAGTGTGAAGTGGCGGATCCAGGCCTTGCGAGGCCCTGGGCTATACGATAAGGTGGGGCCCACAACAATAGGAAATAAAAAAGTATCAAATCAAATGGAAACTAGTTTTGTAATACAGGTAATAGGCTAATGAAATAAAGAATAGTTACAATATTTTGAATACACTACAGTAAATTTTTTTAATAATATGAAAGAAACCTTTAAGTCCCCTTGAAGAAGATTATGTAAACTATGAAATATTAAAATATTACTTTGCCACTTTTTTCCGGCTGAAGTCTTCTATTATTTCACTGAAATCTAAACTTGCTAAACGGTCACGGAAGGTCATAGCTGCACTGAAAAAAAAAGAATTATAAATTATTTTGAACAGTTTGAAAAGTATAATTAATTAATTAATTAGCGGCTTCGGTAGCGTAGTCGGTAGCATGCTGAACTGCTGTGCCCAATATAGCGGGTTCAAACCCGGCCGAAGCCGTCGGATTTTTTAAGAGCGTTAAAAATCCTTCAGTATGCCTTCCTTCGGAGGGGAAGTAAAGCCGGTGGTCCCATGTCATAGATTTAGGGCATGTAAAAGATCCTTTCACAGACTGAACTTGTGAAAAGCAAAATTGTTAGGTTAGATTTCGTCAGAACGCTCTATTCAAGTTCCAACGTTCACCACTAGGTATCATTGATATCTGGTGGGGAAAGTTGGAACTACTTGAAATTGAACGGAACTTGTAGCTCACCCTTTAGGTTGTCCGCTGGAAGCAGCTACAGCCTCTGGCGAGCTGAATATGTCCTCGGACACTCCCGGCATAAAAGCCATACGATAAATAGATAAATAAATTAATTAATTCATTCATTCATTTAATTTTTAAAAATCCATGGCGCAGGGCCGCCCGAACCGCGGGGCCCTGGGCGGTCGCCCTCCTCGCCCTCCCCTAGATCCGCCCCTGTTAGTGTGTTATCTGTGGTTCGGGTAAGAACTGCAGACGATCAATGTTTAAGTAGTTCCTACTTTTGCTACCAAATGCTACCGTCCACGTTACATAGCTGTCCTAGATGCCATCGTAGCCAACACCTGGCGGTGAACGTTGGAACTTAATAGAGCGTTAATCAAATCTAACCTATAAATTTAACTTCACACAATTGTCGTTAGTGTGAGGTTCTTTTACATACCATAAATCAATGACATGGACCCGCCGGCTTTACTTCCTCTCTGAAGGAAGGCATACTGAGGGATTTTTAACGCTCTTAAAAATCCGATGACTTCGGTCAGATTTGATCCCGTGATCTTGGGCATGGAAGCTCAACATGTCACTAACTACGCCACCGAAGCCGGTAAAAACATATCCACTCTACGTGTTTATAAATCTAAATAACTGGTTCCTACCATTTTCAGCGCCAACAAATCAATTTCTCTTTCCATCGCACTGACGCAGATACGTTCACATCAACTTCTCTCTCTTGTTGATTCATTCTAAGGCCATGGACATTCGGCCCCGTCTACTTGGGCGTGTGTACCTTTGTCTAATATCCTGTGTTGTTGTGATGGCTGTGTCAGTATGTTTATTTGTAATTCAGGTGAGGATTCGGAAGGAGGCGGCCGTGACCATTAATGGGAAACCAAGAAAACCCTCTTCCTTGATGTATGAGGTGGGAATCGAACCCATTTCTTCTGAGTTTGTCCTCACGAGCCTGAGTGAACTACGTTCCAGCCCTCAGACCAGAATCAAATGTCTTGACTGAGCCGGGAATCAAAACCGGACCTCCGGGCTGACAGCTTTTACACCACAAAGTGGTCCAACTTAACTCTTACTGGAGATTGTGGTGTGATAGCACAGAGGTATAGTTGTGGTTCAATTCATGGTTGATATACATAGGCTAGAGTATATGAGATTTTTTAAATGAGAGGTTCAGATTTCACGTAAAAATATTGTCCCATGGTTAAGATCACGATATTTGAAGCCACAAAACTTCAGAAGCTTGCTTGCTTTCTATCTTATTCTTCTTCTTCTCCTTCTCCTTCTTTTGAGACCACACGGGATCACTTTAACCAAACATTAGTTCGTCGACTTGTAGGAACTGGACGAGCCTTGCGGTCCTCCCAGAACTTCTTCATTCGTATTGATCGTCTTGCCCGTTCATGGGCGGAAAATATTCTTGTTGGAATTTTCTTTCTTGTGAGTGGAAAATAAAAAGTCATATTTTTAGCCTACTTTCAATTTTTGCAAAAAATGAAAGTAGACTTATGAGATCAACACAGGGCGAAAAAAGTGTGTCTGTCTGTGTGTGTGTATGTGTGTGTGTGAGTCTGTGTGTGTGTGTGTGTGTCTGTGTGTCTGTGTACTCTGAATGTCTGTCCCCCCCCCCTATCAATTCGAACACGGTGAATGCGACTTGAACGAAATTTGGTACAAAGGTAGCACTAGCAAAGGACACCTCAGTGTCATGTTTTATATCGCCGCCATCTTGACGGAAACGTAATGGCGGCCTCATAAATGTTCAAAGCTTAAATCAAATTACGACTAACCTAATCATCCGATCTCTACCAAATTTTGCAACAACATACCTATATGGGGGATGCATCCTTTGACCAAACCAATAGGTCATCAGCGAAATAGTTTGCGGATGGCGGCCATCTTTGTGTGAAAATCGATTCCCCCTATTAATTCGAACACGGTGCAAACTAATGGAACGAAATTTGGTACAGAGGTAGTACTAACAAAAGGCACCTCAGTGTCATGTTTTATATCGCCGCCATCTTGACGGAAACGTAATGGCGGCCACACAAATGTTCAAAGCTTAAATCAAATTACGACTAACTTAATCATCCGATCTCTACCAAATTTTTCAACAACTTACCTTTATGGAGGGAGCATCCTTTGACCAAACTAATAGGTCATCAGCGTAATAGTTTTCGGATGGCGGCCATCTTTGTGTGAAAATCGATTCCCCCTATTAATTCGAACACGGTGCAACCGAATGGAACGAAATTTGGAACAGAGGTAGTATTAACAAAAGGCACCTCAGTGTCATGTTTTATATCGCCGCCATCTTGACGGAGACGTAATGGCGGCCACACAAATGTTCAAAGCTTAAATCTAATTACGATTAACCTAATCATCCCATCTCTACCAAATTTTGCAACAACATACCCTTATAGAGGAACCATGCTTTGACCAAATGAATAGGTCATTAGCCTAATAGTTTGCGGATGGCGGCCATCTTTGTGTGAAAATCTATTCCCCTATTAATTCAAACACGGTGAAACCGAATGGAACGAAATTTGGTACAGAGGTAGCACTAGCAAAGGGCATCTCAGTGTCATGTTTTATATCGCCGCCATATTGACAGAAACGTAATGGCGGCCACACAAATGGTCAAAGCTTAAGTTAAATTACGACTAACATAACCATCCGATCTCTACCAAACTTTGCAACAACATACCTTTATGGAGGGAGCATCCTTTGACCAATCTAATAGGTTATTAGCCTAATAGTTTGCGGATGGCGGCCATCTTTATGTCAAAATTGATTCCCCCTATTAATTCGAACACGGTGGAACCGAATGGAACGAAATTTGGTACAGAGGTAGCACTAGCAAAGGGCACCTCAGTGTCATGTTTTATATCGCCGCCATCTTGATGGAAACGTAATGGCGGCCATACAAATGTTTAAAGCTTAAATCAAAAACGACTAACATAACCATCCGATCGCTACCAAACTTTGCAACAACATACCTTTATGGAGGGAGCATCCTTTGACCAATCGAATAGGTCATTAGCCTAATAGTTTGCGGATGGCGGCCATCTTTATGTCAAAATTCATTCCCCCTATTAATTCGAACACGGTGGAACCGAATGAACGAAATTTGGTACAGAGGTAGCACTAGCAAAGGGCACCTCAGTGTCATGTTTTATATCACCACTATCTTGACGGAAACGTAATCGCGGCCACCCAAATGTTAAAAGCTAAAATGTAATTACGACTAACCTAATAATCTACTCTCTACCAAATTTTGCAACACCATATCTTTATGTGGGAAACATATTCTGACCAAACAGCAAGAACATCAGCCCAATAGTTTGCAGATGGTGGCCAAGTATGTGTGCAAATCGATTCCCCCTATCAATTCAAACACGGTGAAACCGAATTGAACGAAATTTGGTACAGAGGTAGCACTAGCAAAGGGCACCTCATATTCATGTTTAATATCCCTATAGCACGTTGTATTTCAACAAGCGACTACAACCAACATTCAATCATACTCCTTGAAAAGGACAAAGAGTTATAACAATACCCATGCATTTAGGAGAAAGTAGGCTATATGTTCTATACTGAACATCTTGTTTTAGCCTACTTTCGATTTTTGCAAAAAATGAAAGTAGACTTATGAGAACAACACAGGGCGAAAAAAGTGTGTCTGTCTGTGTGTGTGTATGTGTGTGTGTGTGTGTGAGTCTGTGTGTGTGTGTGTGTATGTGTGTGTGTGAGTCTGTGTGTGTGTGTGTGTGTCTGTGTGTGTGTGAGTGTGTGTACTCTGAATGTCTGTCCCCCCCTATCAATTCGAACACGGTGAATGCGAATTGAACGAAATTTGGTACAAAGGTAGCACTAGCAAAGGACACCTCAGTGTCATGTTTTATATCGCCGCCATCTTTACTAAAACTGAATGGCGGCCACTCAAACGTTCAAAACGTAAAATCAAATAACGACTAACCATATCATCCGATCTCTACCAAATTTGGTAACAACATACCTTCGTATAGGATGCGTCTTGTGACCAAACTACAAGGTCGTCCGCCATACCATTTCAGGATGGCGGCCGTGCGAATTATGCAAACTTTATAATCCATATCATGGGACCCACCAGTTCCGATTATCGAGCCGAGAATCGTTTTAACTGTTCTAAAGGAAGAGGCACGTTCGAAATTAAAAGTTTATTTTGTAATACTATAGTGCAGACGTGATTTTAAAAAGCTGAGCTGATTCAGTAATAAGACAAGATGGCAGAGGATACAAAATAAATAAACTTTGTATGAAATGCTTTATATATTAATAATATACTCCAGTGATGAAATCGTTTAGTATAAATCATTATTTGCTAACAAGTTCTATGTAAGTCATTTTATATAGAAGGATATTCGTTGACACAATTAGCTCAGTGGTAGAGCGTTAGCCTATCGCTCAAATGCCTATGGTTCAAACCCGATCAGAGCTAGGTTTTTTGCTTGAAATGTTATATGTTTATTGTTTTGTAATGACTCAGATGTTTTAAAATTAAGCGTTATATTGTGCATATTATGGTGTAAAATATATATTTAATTAAAACATAATTCGCCAGCAGATTTACTCGAGACATCTAGCTGCCAAAAAGGTAACTGCACGACAACCTACTTATTAACTTCCAGATTTTATTGAAAAGTTTCTTCTTCTGGCCGCTAGAATGCACTCGCTCTGTTAGGATTATATTGTTCGATATTTCACCACTAGATGTCATGACTAGTCTACGTGGGACTCCATTGATTACTATACCATTGGCATTCTATGCGCATCGAATTTGAAGAATGACAAGATGATACTACGATACATATTTACTTTTTATTTTAAAGGGTTTGTAACAGCCTATTTTGCGTTAATTGAAAATGTTATTTGAAGTAAAGAACAAAACGATTTCACATAGTAACTGAATTCAAGGCGTTGGTGTTAGTTCAGGTTATTAATTACTACTTTTATTTCAGGCAAATAGCAATCAAAAATATCCACATAGTTTGTATACACACGTCTCTGTAGGGTCATGGAAAGATTTGTTAATTCAATTAGGGTTGTGAAAGCCATGCACAACTAGACGTGTAAAGACATGCCTCAACTCAAAGTTGGATGTTGCCCACGGCAGGTCGTAATAATAATAATAATAATAATAATAATAATAATAATAATAATGTTATTGGTTTTACATCCCTTTTAACTACTGCGGCTTTTAGAGACACCGGGGTGCCGGAATTTTGGCCCGAAGGGGATCTTTAACGTGTACTGACACGGCTCCCTCGCATTTGTGCACCCTCAAATGCCACCTGACTGCGCCAGGATACGAACCTGCAACCTAGTGCCCAGCAAGCGAGAACGTTACCGCTGAGCCACGCAGCCAGTCCGGTCGATTATGTCTCCAGATCCATAACATTCTTGATATACTTCTTATCTTTCTTTCTTTCTTTCTTCAATGATGGTAGCAGTTTTTATCTAGGTTGTGGCGTTTGGTAGAGGTAAATCGTTTCTAAGGTCTTCAACAAAGAATAGTTCTATTATCCTCTTTGATAATAACAACGAGTTATAACTATACTCATACATTTAGGAGAAAGTAGGCTATATGTTCTTTACTGAACATCTTGTTAAGTGCTGTAGTTAAACTTTTCTTATTTGCAGCATCTTCTGCTGTTAGGCCAATTTCTTTTGAAGCAAGATTGGACTGTACTAGTTGTTTTAGAAGACGTGAATCTGGAATACTCATGATGTGCCCAAAGAATCCTAGTCTCTTCTTTCGCATGGTATCAATAATGGGTTCTAGGTTGTTATAGACCATATTGTTAGGTATTATTCGCCATTGCCCATCTTTTTTTATATCCATTATTGATACAAGTTCTTCCAATTCGCCTTTCGATCTTCTGTAATATGTCGGTTTTAGAATGTTCATTTAGAGGGAATAATGTTTCTGCTGCATGTTCCGGTTATATGACTGTATTGAAATGTTTAATTTTTGCATTAATTCAAAAGCATTTCTTTTTGTAAGTTTCGCATGTTAATTTTTGTCTATTTTCTTCTAATAGAGAAAGGTTGATATTTCGTTTCTATGTCCTGAATAATATTTTGTGAGCTTCTTTGCTGCATGTCTATATTTTTCCTAGATATAATGTTACATGAAAATGACCATGTTATCCCTGTTTCTCATTGACGAAGTATGATAAGTCCTGAAGATTAAAAATCGTAAGTCAATAGTAATTTGTACTTTTTATTGTACTGGTTTCGGTCATATTGTGGCCTTCTTCAGCGCAAATAATAATATGAGTAGAAATGCAAGACTTACAGTAAGCCTACATTAAACAAATTTGCCATTTAGGAAGGTTGTTCTCAACTATTTCTAAAAAGTAATCGTCTAAAAGCTGAATAACACATGCACTAAAATTTAAAAAATCCAGATCTAATACATAAATATGTTAAATACGAAAGAAATAAATCTAGATATAAAAACAGCTTCTAGAAGGAACAGTGATCTAGAAAGAAGATTAAGATAGAAATGAGAAACAAATTCTAGAAAGTCATAAAGGAGAGGGAACAAAAATTAAACCTTAGTAAACACAGGCTTTTTCTCAATTTTACCTGATTATATCCATTCTGACAACTTCATTCTTAACCTCAATTTTCTTTCTACAGTACCGTTTGTAGAATGTGGAACACCCCGAAGAAATGTTTGGAGACACTCCCAGAACGGGGGTCGTGTAGGCCTGCGGTACCATATTAAGTGATTGAAATCGCAGAGAAATGGCGTGCACATTGGCCCACCAGTGCCATCTGTCGTGGAACCGGAGAGGACAGTGTTCCACACAGCTCTGTTGGCGTGGGGTCGTCATACCAAGTGGAAACGTGTAAGCAAGTGTAACGATGCCTCGCCGACATCACAAGGTGGACTATCAGCATGTGAGTGCGGTTGAACGGGGCAGAATGCTTGGGCTCCGGGAGGTAGGTCTGTCGTACAGGCTCGTACAGGGCACGCTGTGTCAACAGTAAGGCGTATGTGGATCCAGTGGAGAGAGGAGGGCCGTACACAGCGACGACAGGGTACAGAACGACGCAATATGACCACAGCGCGAGACGACCGCCATCTTCTCCGCATGACCGTATCGGAAAGAACAGCGTCGTCCTCAGTGTTGGCTCGACGTTGGAGCACTGCAACGGGCGTGGACATGTTTGCGTCGACGGTGCGGCGCCGTCTTTTGAGGACTAGCCTGGTAGCACGCATGCTACTGCGTCGGCTTCCATTGACCACCATCGCCTCCGACTACAAAGGGCATGTGCACGCCGACACTGGCTGGCTGAGTGGCGAAATGTAGTGTTTTCGGACGAGTCCCACATCAACCTGCCCTACAGTGATGGCCGCATACGCGTTCGACGCCGTTGTAGAGAACGCAATCAGTCAGACTGTATTGGTTTGGGGCGCAATTGCCTATAACAGGCGATCGCGCCTCGCACGTCTTGCGTGCAATCTGAGCAGTGACCGCTACATCAGGGAAGATTTACAGCCCGCGGCATTGTCCCTCATGCAGGCCATTCCACAGGCCATATTTCAGCAGGACAATGCCCGTCCGCATGTAGCGAGGAATGTGCAAGCCTTCTTCGCAGAATGACGGATACCCCTGCTTCCCAGGCCTGCCCGTTCGCCTGACATGTTGCCCATCGAACATTCTGGAATATGGTCGATCGGCAACTTGTTCGTTCAGGTCCACCTGCCGTCACTGTTGAAGCTTTGTGGACGTGCCTACAAACCGCATGGGACAGTATTCCCCAGCAGCGTATTCAAGCGCTGTATGATTCCATGCCACGACGTCTAGCGGCTCTGTGTGCAGTACGTGGTAGCGCGACGCCGTACTGAAGATCGACCATCAACGTGCATTACCGGACTGTCCTTTTAACCAGTAATGTATTATCATGTCCCTAATCTGTGGTATAAAGTGCAATGTGGTCACATCTCTTGTTCTTGTTTCACTTTCTACAAACAGTAGTGTATATGAGTCGTTCAGTTGCAAAACTCGCTTAATCCACTTGTGAATAAGGATCATGTCGTAAAATTATTTATTTATTCGTTAATTCCCCATAATGAGAGCGTTACAACACAATCAATGTTCATGTTTTACTCTGGCCCTTTCTTCTTTTTTCCCAAAAACCTCTTATGTATACACTATGCTTCCTTATTTATTTAATTATTTTAATTTATTTTAGTTTATTTTATTTTACTTTAATTTATTTTGTTTAATTTAATTTAATTTTGTTTTATTTCGTTTTATTTTGTTTCAAATTGTTTTTTTTATTTTTTGTTTTGTTTTTGTATTGTTTTGTAGTTTTTTATTTTGTTTTGTTTTATTTTATTTTGTTTTGTTTTATTTTGATTTTGTTTTGTTTATTTTGTTTTGTTGTACTTTGATTTTCCCGAAAACAAACACAAAACCAAAAACCAAAAACACGAAACACAAAAGCAAAATTCAAAAACAAAAACAAAAGCTGAAAACAAAAAACGAGAAACACAAAGCAAAAAGCAAAATTCAAAAAAAAACAAAAGCAGAAAGCAAACACAAAACCAAAATCAAGAAAAGCAAAGAGAAAAATTCAAAAGCAAAAGCACAAAGCAAACACAAAACCAAAAACCAAAAACACAAAGCAAAAAGTAGAAACAACAAACACAAACGATACGTGAGGCAAAGTCCTCAGAAACGTTTCTCATGATAATGATTCATATTCACAAGTGGATTAAACGCGTTTTGCAACTGGACGACTCAAATACCATCCACGTAAGTTTGCATTTCTATTCATATTAATATTATTTACGCATGAACCGGTACAATAGAAAGTACAAATTAATATTGACTTAAGTTTTTAATCTTCAGAACTTATTATTTTTCATAGTTATTTGTGCGCCCATACGGGGCCTATTCAACTCTTACACTTCAATTTCAAAGAATGTATAAATATTTAAGTTCGACGATGTCGAAATGTAAACATGATTTGTCAGAAAACTGTATCATAATGAGGCTCATTATAACACTATTTTTCATTATGAAACAGTTTCTCCCACCAATCAGAGCTCAAGAAACAGTTGTATGACCAATTAGGTAAGAATACCTTCGCACATGCGCTCAAAATCCGCTGTAAACAATAGGTTTCTGTGTTGGCAAGCAAAGTGAATGGTCTCTGCTTTCAGAGTGCCTTGACCCACGCATACGCTCTGTTCAGTCAGCAAAGCCAGCGCGCCCTGTTCACTAACTCAATCCCACAGATATTTTTGAATATTTATGTTAAAACATATAATAAAGTTATAATTATCGTCGAACATAAACAGTCGTATGCAACTCGCCTATAACGGTAAATAAGACACGTTGCTCGTTGCATAATGTACTATTAAAGGTGTCTAAGTAGGGACCACACGATAATTTAACTTGCCCGTCACGAAGTTGGATATTTTGTAAAATCATCAAAGATATATATAGTGACCCTCAATGCGTATATATTACTCCTACGTTCCTATGGAAAAAGTATGTTTAATGCGGTTTTAATCGTCCAGAAATGGTTCTTGTATCTGTTTTCAGCATGTGCCTTATAACTAGGGCTCCGATGTTTAAGACCTAAAAATAGCCCGAATATGCCAGCAGATATGATTTTAAAATCACCTGAAAATAACTGATTTAAATATGGCCGTTTATTAATTATAAACCCAAGCGACAATCCTTTCGAAATTAAATTGTAAACTAAATATTGTATTCCAATTTTCATATTAATTTTCTGAATATCCACGTTAAAGTGGATATTTAGAGTCTATTTTTGTAAACACTACAGTAGTTACCGTTCGGTAAGTTGAGGATGATTGCACACCTACAAGTGACGTCAAACTACCGAAATATGACGCTCCTACCAAACAATACTCAAAATATGACCTAATGGTAAAAAACAAGTAGTTCCGTGACGAAATAAAGAGCCTACGTTTCTTAAAATGTAAGATTCATGCCAGTTTACATAGACCTATTTAGAAAAATAGCGAGATTAAGTTGATAATATCGAAATTTCTAATTATTTCGAAATATACCTGTAGCCTAATAGAGCACTACACTTGGCAGCCTTGGTGACTTAAAATATTGTTAGTTCCAACTCTTAAGGTACAGAACACAATATTTGGTTGAAGTACAATGGATAGCATGGACCTTACATGCAGTTAGGCATTGGATCTATCAGCGCGCCTAAAATCATGTTGGGAACAATGTCATGCATGCGTTGGTCAGACATAATCTGAAATATTATGATCTCTTGTTGTGCCAATTTTGGATGAAATCCATTCGTTAGTATAGAAGTTACATGTATTTTAAAATTGGACATATCAGCAGGCTTGGAGTCATGTTGGCATCACAGACGTATATTAGTTTCTCCTAATTATTCTAGAATGTTAGGTACTATACGTGTGTCAATTTTAAAGCAGTTGGCTTACATATTTTCTGATATATTAATATTTGGGTAAAAAAATAGAGACAGCCATTATTAACAATTGGTAGCCCTGGTTGTTCTTAGGAATAAGCATAGTCATATCTTTTATGGTACACTTAGCACATACGAAATTTGGTTGTAATCCAATCGATAGTATAGATGTTACATGTATTTAAATTTGGTCCTATCAGCATGCTTAGAATCATATTGGTAGCACTGACGTACATAAGTTACTCCAAATTAATGTAGAATGTCAGGTATTATACGTGTGCATAGTTTAAACCTGTCGGCTTGCATACTTTCAGATATATTGGTATTTGGATAAAAGAATAGAGAGAACATTTATTGACAGTTGGCAGCCCTGGTGGCTCTAAGAATACGCTCAGTCATATCTGTTTATGTACGCATATTACACACAACATTTGGTTGAAATCCAATTGATAGTTTAGATGTTATATGCATTTAAAAATGGGACCTATCAGTAGGCTTAGAATCATATGTGTGCCAATTTTGGAATCGTTCCTGGGTAGATTATTGGCTGAGGAATAACCTAACCACCAAGGGAAGATGATTAAGAAAAGGAGGTAGGTTTCGGACTGGAGAAAAAGGATAGAAAAATAGGAGGAGAGTCCCACAAAAGTTATGAATTTAACTTTAAATTCACTTAGAGGCGGTTGCCACTGCAAATCCGTTCTCTGATACCTAAAGTGGGTAAGGACTTGGTCGAAGCTGACGGGAACCGCAGTTGAGACTTGGGCGGTTTGCCAGAGAAAGGCTTTAGTGTATTCCCTCTCAAGCATGCATAAGACTACTATGGGGAAGGGCGATTGTCTGACAAGACAAATAGTAACAGATTTATTGTGTATTAACGATGGCATGAACCTAGGAAGAGTTAGGAAAGCCAGGATCTTGCCTAACTGTAGTATTTGCGAAATGATAAATCCAAAAACCAAATATTTAATTTATTTAACAAGGCAAAAGAAGTTGATAACTTTAACAAGTATATATTTTCAATTTGTTTAACAATTTTTGGGTCACAGACCTCAGAAAACATTATTGCGCCAGGCAATTAAACATTTATTAGGTTTCTAACCTTATATATATTCTAAAATTTTTATAAGATTTAAAAAAGACAAATGAAGTAATTAAAGTTTAAACATTAAATTGAATACAAGAAGTGTACTTTAAGAAATTTCTGAGAGAATATTCTAGAGAGAATGACAACTTCGAAAATAACAATGAGAAAAACATGAAGAATAAGATAGAAGTTCCTATAACTTCTTATATTTAAGCTGAATTACTGTTGGTTATTATACAAAGAAGGGTAGGTCACTTACTGTGAAACCTGAAGAGAAAATCAAAAGGAAGGTTCTCGACCTCCTATGTTTAAGTAGGAATCACGAGCCAAATGGGGCAGTTTCCATTTCGTGAGACCTAGAAATAACTCACTCAAGAGTTGAAAGAATTGTTTTCCCTAATTATAGGGAAGAAACAATGTAAGCTTGAACCGTGTATAAAACACGTAGTTATACAGAAATTAATTAATGATAAACAAGCAAAATAGAATGGCACTTCGTTAGAGTGACACCTTATAGAAAAGTTACAATTTTATTAATATGGTTTGTTAGTAGAAGGTTGAGGAAAGATCATTGGGATTTAGGATCAATGTTCATGGCCTTATTTAATGTAAATGGACGATCGCGACACGGTAGAAAAGTGGAACAAGCACTAGTTATCACTATAGTCTTTTGAATAGATGAATATTTCACTGTAGTAACACGAAAGTTTATGGGAAAGAAAGTTATTGCAATGATGAAAATAACTGGTTGCACTAGGTAGGCGAGAGTCTATTTCTTGAGAAAGTTGTGAATTACAATTAATGTGCCATAGAACATTCCATCGGTGGAAGAAAATTCGCTATTGAGCTTTAATTCAGAAGTAAGATTCTTCAATTTTAAATAGTATTCTCACAAGTGAGTGAAAAATACATGACGGCAAGACTTGTAGATAAAGTACAGGATCTGGAAGGTTCCAGAACGATCTTAATAGCAGAATGGGGCCAAAGTTAATCCAGCGGAGGAACTAGCTTGGTAATTTATAGACAGCGGGTATTGGATAATATCCCACGTGGTGAGAAGATTTCTCATTTAAATAGCTTAAGAAAAGCTACTTTCTATTAAGGTTGGCTTAGACAGACAAAAGCTCAACATGGCAAATCCCGCGAAGAATGATTTTTGCCCCAAAATAAGTAAACTCACGCTGTCTATAAAATATCGTTAAAAGCATGTAGAAGTTAAAACCGATGAAGATGAAGTTAAAACTTGAAGTAGGTACTTATCTGAGTTGCATGGCGAAGTTGAAGTTTCCTTTGAAGTATGAGCTTAGTGTGCCAACATGGCGTAGAACATAGAGAGCGTCTCTTGGATTGAGGAGACTGGCTCTGGTTGAGCCTTGACTGACCGAGTCAACTGCCGACTTACAAGTGAGAGCTGCTAGACGCAGAAAAGCACTAGCCTAGACGGCATGACCAAAAAGAAGTTGAATGCACTTAAGAGAGTGAGTGAGCGGTTGCTCACGACGCGGAGAAGTGTAGAACTGAAGTGACCGAGCGGGCTGGCTGCACGCGCGGAGAAGAGCAGTAGGGGAGGGGAGAAGAGGGGGAAGCGGGCGAGAGAGGGGAGGAACAAAGAGGTTGCACATAAACATGAAACAACTTTACAATAATAAATGTTTTTCTTGATGAATGGTCTTCAAAGAGTTGATAGCTGGCGATGGTGACGAGATCTGATGGCCAGATGGAAAAGGAAGTCCTCTTGCTCCAGGAAGAATTGAGGAGCTTCAGAGATACGCTGCTAGATGACGCTAGGTGGGTCATGGAAGATATATATCTAGAACAGACTCACAAAGACATAAGAGATATGACCATCAAAGAGAAAATAGAAGATCACTGTTGGTGTTTGATAAAGAGGAAGGAATGAACATGCAAAGAGCATTAAACTTTATATTCTATCGTACCGTGTATTCCAAGAATACACCAGTTCCCATGGATACATTCCAAGATATCCACCATGGACCTCAAATTTCAATTGCGATTTTTCAGCAGTTGGTAGTACTGACATCATTTTCAAGTGTGACATTAAGATGTCCCGGTATAGATCTTTACTCATACAAAAATACAAAATTTGGTTTCGATTGCTGCATCCATTTAGGAGTTGATAGGGGGACACACACACACAGACAGACAGACCGAAGGACAGACAAACAGACAGACATTTTCCCGGATCGATCTCATAAGTCTACTTTTTCCTCATGTTTGCAAAATGTGAAAAGTAGGCTAAAAATGTTCGAAATATGCATTTATCTGACAAATATAAACCACTGTATTGTGACGATTAACACTTGATTTGCATCAGAAACCAATAAGACATGAAAATTGAGGTAAAGACAAAAATATGATTTTTCCTAAGCATCCGAGTCCTGCTTATAACTAGGCCTATGTACAAGTTGTCCGGGCTTGTTGGTCTTGGTCCAGACAAGATATTATCTTCCTAGATAATATGAACGACGGCCGAGAAAGGCGAAAGCCTAAGCTGTTATACAGGGAGCGGCAAAAAGATCTGACGGTTTTTAAATCACAACAACACAAACATTTTAAATGATACAAACTCTTTTATTACTTATAACAGCAAGGTGTACATGTCAATTAATGGAAAACATGAAAGAACAATAGATTTTAACTTTTAAGATTTGATGATAACGTCTTTCAAATGATGCCCTTCTTTTGCCATGCATTCTTCCAGTCTTGCACTGAAGCTTTGCATAGTCATTAGGCTTCAGCTGCTCGACAATAACCATTAAATACGGATGAAAATGCAAATCGCAACGCAATATTCGTCTCACTGTTCGATCAGACATTTGTAAAGCAGCAGCTTGTTTACGAGCCGGCCGCCGTGGACTGGTTTCCACAGCTTGTCTCCTCGCTCAACATTTTCTGGTGTACTGGCTGACCGTGGACGGCCTGTCGACGTACGTTTTAAGACTGAACCTGTAGCTCTAAAATTACTCACCCATAACAAAATTATGTTACGAGATGGAACGCGTCCTCTACAACGACATAAACCTTGCTGCCTATCCCTTATTATTCCCGTTTCAACGGGATCGGGGATGAGATGCGATGAAAGTCTTTGACGCGGATGGTTTCTTACGACGGGATGCCCTTCCTGACATCAACCTCATGAGAGGAGTTAATGAGAGATGAAATGAAAGAAGAGGAATGAATATCTGTTATCTGCCTTATGTGTTATTATCCTGGAGGTTAGTGCAGGGATACGGAATCGCCTATCTCACCAATGTTAAATTTGTTCAATTCATGTTCAATGTCCTCAGAATCTAATCTAATAAAGGTATGATCATGTCACATTTCAATCAAATCTTACTTGACATATTAATGGAGCGTTTTTTATATTGGACTTCAGGGGAGTGAGAATTTTTTTAATTGCCAAAAAATAAAATTGCTTTTTCTTATCCACTACAATGAAAACTACTTGAAACCCAACCCAGAGAAAACCCAAATATGCGCGTTTCACCTGCGCAATAGGGAGGCGAGAAGGCAGCTGAACGTCTCCTGTAAAGGACACAATCTGAAACATTGTGTTCATCCTAAATACTTGGGAGTAAAGCTGGATCGCGCGTTAACTTATAAACAGCATTGCTTGGACACCAAACGGAAGGTATGCACCAGGAACAACATCATTCGGAAGCTCACAAACACCAGATGGGGAGCGCAGCCTAGTGTCCTGCGTACAACTGCCCTTGCTCTGAGTTATTCTACTGCAGAATATGCTGCCCCAGTGTGGAGGAACTCTGCTCATGCCAACCAAGTAGATGTTGCCCTCCTTGAGTCAGGCCGCATTGTGACAGGCTGTGGACCCAACTTCGGTCGATAAGATCTTTCCACTCATGGGAGTAGTACCTCCAGAACTTAGAAGACAAGTAGCGGCAGAAGTAGAGAAGAAAAAGCAAGAAACAGAACCAAGACACCCAATGTGTGGACTTGATATCCATCCACCTAGGCTAAAGTCAAGAAAGAGCTTCCTCGAAACAACGATATCCCTTCCTTCCTCAGAAAAGCGCAAGTGTAAATTAAAATTATGTCAATTTCTAATGGTTAAACTATAATGTATTGCACATTCTTTTAAATCGCAGACTTCAGAGATTCATAAAATATAAACAAGTATTTCCGTGTCGAACTAAAGAGTCTAATTATCTTAAAATTTAAGATCCATGCCAATCTATATAGACCTTTCTGGAATAATGGCGAAATCAAGTTGGTAATACCAACATTTCTACACCTGCAATAGTGTAGCCAAATAGAGTAACTTTCTACAGTTGGCAGCCCTGGTGACTCTGAATATATTCTTAGTTCCAACTCTTAAGGTACCGGTATAGAATGCACATACAGTACAAAATTTGGCCGAAGTCTAATGGATAGTATGGACGTAACATGCTGTTTGATATTGGATTTATCAGTACGCGTAAAATCATGTTGGGAACAATGTCATGTATGTGATGCTCAGAATTCATCTGAAATATTACGATCTATTAAAGTGCCAATTTTGGATAAAATCCATTTGTTTGTATAGAAGTTACATGTAATTAAAAACTGAAACTATCAGAAAGCTTAGAATCATGTTGGCAGCACTGAGGTATATTAGTTACTCCAAATTAATCTAGAATGTCTGGTACTATACGTGTGCAAAGTTTAGAGCTGATAGCATGCATACTTATATTGATATTAGAGTTAAAGAAATAGAGAGAGCATTTATGACGAATACGCATAGTCATAACTTATATGCTAGAAGAAGGACACACGAAATTTGGTTGAAATCCATTTGTTAGTATAGAAGTACTGTCTGTTAGGTATAGAAGTTATATGCATTTAAATCTGGACCTATCAGCAGGCTTAGAATCGTGTTGGAGTCCGGCTTCATGGCTAAATGGTTAGCGCGCTAAGCTCTGGCCCGAGGTGCCCCGGGTTCGATTCCCGGCCGAGCTCTCAGGGATTTTAATCTCATGGGGTTAATTCCCGTGGCTCGGGGACTGGGTGTATGTGACGTCTTCATCATCACTTCATCCATTACGACGCGAAGGTCGCCCACGGGCGTCAATTAGAAAGACCTGCACTTGGCCTCTCCGGAGGCCACACGATCATTATTATTATTATCGTGTTGGAAGCACTGATGTTTATAAGTTACACCAAGATTAGGTAGAATGTCAGGTACTATACGTGTGTAAAGATTAGAGCTGTTTGCTTGCATACTTTCTGATATATTGATACTAGCAGGTACCCGCGGCTTCGCCCGCGATCAAGACAATGGTGATAATTGGTCTATTCTATTACAGCAATCGCGGCTATAGGTGTGTCCATTCTAATTCTGAATTATCTGATACATACAGTATATTGATATGATCAGCAAAGTGGGAATTTTATAGAGTTGTGAAGGTCTGCAGGGTTCGATGTTACAATATGTTAACACATTTTAAAATTACGTTTTTGGTTTTGACATCTTCTGCTGAGACATAACGATTTTGTTGTCCGGATGCTCGCGAGCACGCCACATACAGTTGGCCATGGGAAAAAATGGTTTTGTCTAAATGTACACGGGCTACTGTTAAGTGTGTGTCATTGCGCTTTGTTAAAGAAATTGCGAATATTGTTTGAAGAGGGAACTGCACTCTTGCACACTGGAATGGCAAATCTATCGGAATATGGGGAATTAAAAGTAATCTTTTCTTAAGCTATTCTGGATGTAATTTGGCCATACTAATTGATGATTTGAACGTAAACATATCCCTATTAATAGACCTACAGTTAAATATCGCTCACCTTGGCCGCTGATGTACACTATGCAGTCTCTTCCAGTGTTCCATCCCAGGGATTGAAATTCTCTAACGACCCTTTTGCCCCACATGCCTCTCTAGGTAATTAAAATTCCTGATTGTTGTTGTTTGAGTCTTCAGTTTTTTAACTGGTTTGATGCAGCCCTCCATGTCTTCCTCTCCTGAGCTAATCGTTTCATTTCTACATAGCCACCACACCCTACATCCGAGGCAATCTGTTTAACCCTGGTTTACCCCTACAGTTCTAGTCCGCGACCCTCCCATCCATAACTACTGTCGACCAAACTATGTACTCGAGTTTGAAGTTTGTTTGTGAAGTAACCGATAGACCTATATAAAATCCAATAGCATCATCATTTTCGTCGTTCTATTTTACGTTAGATCATGTAGGTTTGGAATTTTTAATTTATAGTTTAATATTTTTTATCACAGTTGGAACACAAGAAGTGCCCGTTCTTAAGCGATTTTCAACAATGCGTCACATTTAAGAATTATTATCTCACAAACCCGTCATCAGATCGAATCCAAATTTTAACACAATATACATTGGAATGTTGTATAGCAGGTTTATTAATTTTAAAATTTTGTGTGTCCAAGAAACAAAGTTGTTATCATTTTTGTAAGGTAACTTTTCCTCGGCTAGGGATGGTTTGAAAATGTAGTTCTTGATCGCGTTGTAATCCTTATACATCAAAACGGTATGCTGTATGATTGTGAAATACGTAAATTAATTCACTTATTTTATATCGGTTTGTATTTGTACGGAGAATTAAGACATGGTTCACCAGTTAGCCGCTCCGGTGAAAGCAGTACATCATTGCCAAGATGGGCTACATCACGCGTCATGGCGCGTCTCGCTCGGAAGTGATGGGCCCCATATCAGCAACGCTGTACAGCATTTCCCGGAGCGGCTAGCTGGTGAACCATGTCTTAATTCTCCGTACAAATACAAGCCGATATAAAATAAGTGAATTAATTTACCTATTTCACAGTCATACAGCATAACTTTTTGATGTATAAGGATTACAACGCAACCAAGAACTACATTTTCCAACGACCCCGAGCCGAGAAAGAGTTACCTTACAAAAATGATAACAACATTCGTTCTTGAACACACAAAATTTTGAAATTAATAAACCCGTTATACAACATTCCAATGTATATTGTGTTAAAATTTGGATTCGATCTGATAACGGGTTTGTGAGATAATAATTCTTAAATGTGACGCATGGTTGAAACACGCTTAAAAACGGGCACTTTTTGTGCTTCAACTGCGATAAAAATATTAAAATATAAATTAAAAATTCCAAACCTTCATGAACTAACGTAAAATCGAACGACGAAAATGATGATGTCATTGTATTTTATGAAGGTTTATTGGTTACTTCATAAACAACCTTCAAACTCGAGTGCACATAATATTTGGGTCGACAGTAAGCTTGCTATTCCTGGGTGTCATAATATGTGACCTACCCTCCTATCTCTTCTCTTCATTAGCAGTCGCCAGAAACATCTCTCCTCTCCCACTCGTCTTAATACCTCTTCATTTGTTACCCTATCTACCCATCTGATCATCATTCTCCTGTATCACCACATTTCAAAAGCTTCAATTATCCTCTTTTCCGCTGCACCATTAGTCCATTAGTACAACTCAGCAACTTTTCTAGGTTCAAGCCGTGCCTTGTGCGGGGATTCAATGGCCGTGAAAGACAAAATACCAACTTTATTGAAATAAGATTGCCCAATTCCTCAGTAAGATAATTTAAGAAACAATAATAATTAGCGTGACAGCCGGTAGAATACGACACATTCGACTTTGAATATACGTTGCTGATCATGGTTAAAAACGTAAAAGAGCAGATCAAAATTGGCAAACAAAAAACAAATTTATAAAGAAAATGAAAGCATACCGTGCAAAATAGAAAGTATCTTAACATTGTAAATTCGAGTAAACTTCTGAAAGCTCGCTTACAACAACCAGCTGAAAGAGTATAAAATTAGACTCAAAATCACGATCGTATCCGAGCCACAAAAGGACCTCTAAAAATAAAATATATCTCATTTTACGCGTATCAATGCGAGGACAACGTTCGTGGTTAAAAGTGGGAACCGAACCCAGCGTTTTAAGGCCCTAAAACGAACGGTTTTCGAGATATTGCCAGAAAACTATCCCCGGTCTGCGATATTTCAGAGGTTTCCATAGTAACGTTGATCTGTTTCTCAGAGGGAACACAGTTATTCGGGAATATCTCCGAAACCGTTCATTTTAGGAACTTAAAAAGTGTGTTTCGGGGTCCCTACAGGACCTCCGAGTATTGTTTCTCGTATCTGGTGGCTTAAAATGAGCTAAATCCGAACTTTGTACCGACTGTACTTGCTCAGTGCCAAAGGGCTGAAAAAAGTCACTTACAAATTGAATTTTCAAAAACCGTTTCTTAGTGGGCCTCTACATACTGGGATCAACCAACATGCAAAATATCAGCTTTCTAGGTCTAGTGGTTTGAGCCGTGCGTCGATGACTAAATTTTGGATTGTCAATGCCAAAGGGCCGAAAAAAGTCACTTACAAATTGAATTTTCAAAAACCGTTTTTTAGTGAGCCTTTACATACTCGGATCAACCAACATGCAAAATTTCAGCATTCTAGGTCTAGTGGTTTGAGCCCTACGGTGATGAGTCAGTTTTGGATTATATATAAGAGATGAGACTTTCCAAGTCGATTTGCTCGTAGAAATATGGATTATAGCTCTTTTTGCGCGTATCAATGTGAGGAGCAATGTTCGTGGTTTCCACTTCGAAGAAGTGGGAACCGAACCCAGCGTTTTAAGGCCCTAAAACGAACGGTTTTCGAGATATTGCCAGAAAACTATCCCCGGTCTGCGATATTTCAGCGGTTGCCATAGTAACGTTGATCTGTTTCTCAGAGGGAACACAGTTATTTGGGAATATCTCCGAAACCGTTCATTTTAGGAACTTAAAAAGTGTGTTTCGGGGTCCCTACAGGACCTCCGAGTATTGTTTCTCGTATTTGGTGACTTAAAATGAGCTAAATCCGAACTTTGTACCGACTGTCCTTGCTCAGTGCCGAAGGGCCGAAAAAAGTCACTTACAAATTGAATTTTCAAAAACCGTTTCTTAGTGGGCCTCTACATACTCGGATCAACCAACATGCAAAATTGCAGCTTTCTAGGTCTAGTGGTTTGAGCCGTGCGTCGATGACTAAATTTTGGATTGTCAATGCCAAAGGGCCGAAAAAAGTCACTTACAAATTGAATTTTCAAAAACCGTTTCTTAGTGAGCCTTAACATACTCGGATCAACCAACATGCAAAATTTCAGCTTTCTAGGTCTAGTGGTTTGAGCCCTGCGGTGATGAGTCAGTTTTGGATTATATATAAGAGATTAGGGTTAAAACATAGAGAGAGACTTTATTAACAGTTGACAGTCTTGGTGGCTCTTTAGAATATGCACAGTCATATATGTTGTAGTACACATAGTACATACGAAATTTGGTTGAAATACAATCAATAGTATAGAAGTTACATTCGTTTAGAAATTGGACCTATCGGCAGGCATAGAATCATGTTGGCAACACTGGCATATATGGACTTCTGCAAATTAATCTGGAATCTTACTACCTATATGTGTGCAAATTTTGGAATAGTTCACATGCACAACTCCTGAGATATCCAACATGGAGCTCAAATTTAAACTGCGATTTTTCTACAGTTGGTAGCACTGACGCCAATTTCAAATATGGCCGTGAGATATTCAGGTCAAGATATTAACTCTTACCAAATTCGGTTTCAATAGCTGCAGACAGACACACACACATTTTCCCGGATCGATCTCATAAGTCTACTTTTTCCTCATTTTTGCAAAATGAGAAAAGTAGGCTAAAAAAGATACAGTCAGTTTGAGAGACTAGACTTTATATCATTTCAAATGACGCATGCTACAAATGCTACACTTGTTAGAAAGGCTCAGGAGGGCTTCTCGCTTCGCTCGAAGCCCCAGAACTATTTCAACAGTCTCCATTACCCATTAACTTAGGCTTCCCGCGCGGGGAACGGAGAGCGGGAGGTGCAATCTGATGCATGACGTCACGCACTCACCGTCTCCGTATCGCATAACGCCAGACCCCAGGAGTAAACTCAGTATCAACAGACTCCATTACAGGGGCAGATGACCTCGTAGTTCCGCCACTTAAAAGAACAATAACTAACTAACTAGACTCCATTACCCTTTAACTTAGGCTTCCCGCGCAGGGAAATGGGAGCGGGAGGTGCACTCTGCTGCTTGACGTCACGCACTCGCCGTCCCCGTATCTCTTAACGCCAGACCCCAGGAGTAAACTCAGACTCGGTGCATATGGACTGAACAACATGATGACGTCATACACGCCGTAACCGTATCGCATAACGGTAGATCAAAGCATAACGGTAGATCAAAGCATAACGATGAAGTCGACAAGATTACTTGAAATGATAAAATGATGATTTTGACAATTTTAACAATTCTGTATCTCATTAAGTTTTTTAAACTTATAGTCTAATGTGTAATCCTGGCCTGTTAAAACAACGCTCTACAAAATAGTATAATTTTTATGGTGTAGGACTAGTGGTTTTAATAATATGAGTAGTTCCGCGATGACCAATACAGCCTTTTTAGCCTACTTTCGATTTTTGCAAAAAATTAAAGTAGACTTATGAGATCACTACAGGGCCAAAAATTGTGTGTATGTGTGTGTGTGAGTCTGTGTGTGTGTGTGTGTGTGAGTGTGTGTACTCTGAATATCTGTGCCCCCCATATCAATTCGAACACGGTGAAACCGAATTGAACGAAATTTGGTACAGATGTAGAACAAGAAAGGGCACCTCAGTGTCATGTTTTATATCGCCGCCATCTTTACCAAAACTGAATGGCTGCCACTCAAACGTACAAAACTTAAAATCAAATAGCGACTAACCAAATTATCCGATCTCTACCGAATTTGGTAATAACATACCTTCATATAGGACGCGTCTTGTGACCAAACTACAAGGTCATCCGCCGTACCATTTCAGGATGGCGGCCGTGCGAATTATGCAAACTTTATAATCCATATCATGGGACCCACCAGTTCCGATTATCGAGCCGAGAATCGATTTAACTGTTCTAAAGGAAGAGCCACGTTCGAAATTAAAAGTTTATTTTGTAATACTATAGTGCAGAAGTGATTTTAAAAAGCTGAGCTGTCTCGGTAAGAAGAAGGAAGGAAGGAAGGAAGATTGTAGTTTTACGTGACCGTGAATCTTGTGATTATGAGCCACGGGACCTCCTTTTTACGTGGAATCCGAACCACAGGACATGGCATTTCACATCGAAAATATCACATGCATTGACCGGGAATCGAACCCGGACCGCCTTGGTGAGAGGCATACAGCTAGACCGCTAAGCCACCACGCCCCTCGGTAAGAAGACAAGATGGCAGCGGATATCTTGTGCCTGACTTATATTTCACTAATTTGAGTATTGCATGCAATATAGCGTACTAATACAAAATAAATAAACTTTTTATGAAATGCTTTATATATAAATAATATACTCCACTGATGAAATCGTTAGGTCTAAATCATTATTTGCTAACAAGTTCTATGTAAGTCATTTTATATAGAACAATGTTCGTTGGCACAAATGGCTCCGTGGTAAAGCGTTGGTCTATCATTCATATTCCTATGGTTCAAACCCCATCAGTGTTAGGTTTTTTGCTTGAAATTTTATATATTCGTTGCTTTTTAATGACTCAGACGTTTTAAAATTAAGCGTTATATTGTGCATATTACGGTGCAAAACATATATTTAATTAAAACATAATTCGCCAGCAGATTTGCTCGAGTCATCTAGGAGCCAAAAAGGTAACTGCACGCCGGCCTACTTATTAACTTCCAGATTTTATTGAAAACTTTCTTCTTATGGCCGCTAGAATGCACTCGCCCTGTTAGGATTATATCGTTCGATACTTCTCCACTAGATTTCACGACTGGTCTACATGGGACTCCATTGATAGTATACCATTGGCATTCTATGCGCATCGAATTTGAAGAATGACAAGATGATAGGCTACTATGATACATTTTTACTTCTTATTTTAAAGGGTTTGTAACAGCCTATTGTGCGTTATTTGAAAATGTTATTTGAAGTAAACAACAAAACGATTTCACATAGTAACTGAATTCTAGCCGCTGGTGCTAGTTCAGGTTATTAATACTTTTATTTCAGGCAAATGGCAATCGAAAATATCCACATAGTTTGTATACACACGTCTCAGTAGGGTCATGGAAAGATTTGTTAATTCAATTAGGGTTGTGAAAGCCATGCACAACCAGACGTGTAAAGACATGCCTCAACTCAAAGTTGGATGTTGCCCACGGCAGGTCGATTATGTAATAATAACAATAATAATAATGTTATTTGTTTTACGTCCCTTTTAACTACTGCTGCTTTTAGATACGCCGGGGTGCCGGAATTTTGGCCCAAAGGGGATCTTTAACGTGCCAGTAAATCTACTGACACGGCTCCTTCACATTTGTGCACCCTCAAATGCCAGCTGACTGCGCCAGGATACGAACCTGCAACCTAGGGCCCAGCAAGCGAGAACGTTACCGCTGAGCCACGCAGCCAGTCCGGTCGATTATGTCTCCAGACCCATAACATTCTTGAGATACTTCTTATCTATCTTTCTTCAATGATGGTAGTAGTTTTTTTTTTCTAGGTTGTGGCGTTTGGTAGAGGTAAATAGTTTCTAAGGTCTTCAACCAAGAAATGATTCTATTATACTCTTTGATAATAACAACGAGTTATAACTATACTCATACATTTAGGAGAAAGTAGGCTATATGTTCTTTACTGAACATCTTGTTTTTTTCATATATCCTACTTATTGTGGGGTTTGAGGCCATTTTTAGCCTATTTTCAATTTTGAAAAAATAGGCTTATGAGATCACCTTTTGTCCGTGTGTGTGTGCGTGTGTGTGTGTGTGTGTGTGTGTGTGTGTGATTCGTGTGTGTGTCCCCCCCTAATAAAATCGAAACGGCTGGAGCGATTTCAATGAAACTCGGGAAGTTCATAGCACTATTCCCGGCGACCTCGACCGTGCCCTTCAAATTTTGTTACGTCTCTCCAATCCAACATGGCGGCTGTGCGAAATATTTCACTAGCATTCAATATCTCCGAAACTATTACCGATATCGCCCTGAAATTGTGTACGGTGATAAAGGGCACTACTAGAAGTTCACCTATGAGACTTTCAAAACCCTGGTGACTACAAAACCAATATGGCGACCAAGCGAATTTGAGATATTTAAATAGACTTTTCTCGCGATTTAACTATCTAAATGTAATGAAACTTGGTACAGCACATGTTTATACACATTGTAATGCACTGGAGTCTAATTTAGTTCAATTGTTTACATAACCTCAAAATGGCGGCTGTGCGAAATATTTCACTGACATTCTATATCTCCGAAACTATTACAGATATCACCCTGCAATTTTGTACGGCGATAAAGGGTACTGATACAGGTATACCTATGTATATTTCATAAACCTGTAAAGTACGAAACGAACATGGCGACCAAGCGAATTTAAAATATTTTAATAGACTTTTCTCGTGATTTAACTCTCTGAGCGCAGTGAAATGTGGTACAGTAATTGATTTTGCAGATTGTAATGCACTGCCATCTAATTTAATTCAATTGCTTACATAACCTCAAGATGGCGGCTGAGCGAAATTTTAAAATTAAGTTTTAATTTCTTGTGTCGTAATCATGCGATCGAAGTGAAAGTTTGAATAATGAACCTAGGCAATAATTGTCCTTGAATGGTACATAACTCTATGGCCTATACACATAACACTCCTAAATGGTGAGCTCCCGAAATATTTAGACGGTTCTCAATATCTATGAATCTTTTACAGCAACCAAACTGAATTTTTTAATGTTCATAGAGACTATGAACATATGTTCACCTATAGGACATTCAGGAACCTGGTGAGCACAAATCCAACATGGCGGCGATGCGAAGTATAAATATTTAAATGGACGTTTCTCGCGAAATAACTATCCGAGTGCCGTGAAACGTTGCACGTTAAATGCTTATACAAATGTTGATCCACTGGCATCTAATTTATTTCAATGGTTTGCATTATCACAAGATGGCTGCTGTGCGTAATTTTAAAATCTCGTTTTTACTTCTTGTTGTCTAATCATGCGATTGAAATTTGAATACCACACGTACACAATAATCTTAATGTAATAGTACAAAAATAAAAATCCAACCTGGCGACCATCTGAAATATTTAGACGGTTCTCAATATCTACGAATCTGTTACAGCAATTAAACTGAAATTTTGTATGTTGATTGTGGCAGTTAACATAAGTAGGATATATGAAAATAGGCTGTATAGTTCTTCACGGAACTACTTGTTCAGTGTTGCTTTAATAAACAAGAGTTTAGTGCTTTTCAGTCGGTCAACACGAATGTACGCTAAAGAGCTGGGTTTTGCCCTAATCCTGAAATAAATTACATGAGATGGCTTATGACTGTGAAATACGTAAATTAATTCACTTATTTTATATCGATTTGTATTTGTTCGTGGAAATAAGGCATGATTCACCAGCCAGCCGCTCAGGGGTAAGCTGTACTGCGTTGCCGAGCGAGGCGAGGTCGTATTTCCCCGTTCAAATATAAACCGATATAAAATAAGTGAATTAAGTTACGTATTTTAAAGTCATACAGCATAACTTTTTTGATGTATAAGGAGTACAACGCGACCAAGAACTACATATTCCAACCACCCCAAGCCGAGAAAACGTTACCTTACACAAATGATAACAACTTTGTTTCTTGAACACGAAAAAATTTGAAATTAATAAACCAGTTATACAACATTCCAATGTATATTGTGTTAAAATTTAGATTCGATCTGATGACGGGTTTGTGAGATAATAATTCTTAAATGTGACGCATGGTTGAAACACGCTTAAAAACGGGCACTTTTTGTGTTCCAACTGCGATAAAAATATTAAAATATAAACTAATAATTCCAAACCTACATGACCTCACGTAAAATAGAACGACGAAACTGATGATGTTATTGGATTTTATGTATGTCTATTGGTTACTTCACAAACAACCTTCAAACTCGAGTACACATAATACTTTGGTCGACAGTAGGATGACCAGTTTCGATCGTCAAGCGTCATCAGATCTATTACACTTAGGCTATAAAATCTATGTTTGAAAATACAGGTGAAAATATTTACAATATGTACAATTATTTAGTTGCAGTATTGGTGTTGCAGGTGGATTGGCTTGCGGATTGGAAGTAGTTGGGGATATTTGAAGGGAGATTAAATTGGAAAGGAGGAAGGAGAAAGAGAAGCCTGTGAGGTAGGGAAATTGGGGATGGACATTATGGGCGATTGACAAGAGGTGACGGGAATACTGGAGATGGGTTGGGTGGGGGCAGCAATGGTTGCATAGTAGTAGGTAGTAGTAGGGATGGGGTCTGTGGAAAGCTTCGAGCATTAATACAATAGAGTGCGCATTGCCACTCTGCGCCTCTAATGTGACGTGAAACCACCATCTCGATCAGCTGACTAAAGGGAAAACAGAGGAACTCGTAATGGAAGGTGATAGGAGAAGGTGGGGAAATGATTTTTAATGAGGGTTTAAACACACATTTTCGTAATTTATACGACATTGGAAAAGCATCGCATGTTTCTTTACGTACCGGAAGGTAGCAAAGGTTAAGAATGTAACATATTTGGTGTTAAAAGTGGCTGTCGTGTTCCGTAATACTCATACATCGAGGATCCCCTCTTCTAATTAATTAATAACAAATCCACCTCTGAATTAGGCCTACTGATTTTTGAACAGAATTGTGGTTGTGTAAAATGTGGCTGTCGTGTTCCGTAATACTCATATATTCAAGATCCCCCTCTTGTAAATAATTAATAACAAATCCACCTCTGAATCAGGCCTACTGATTTCTGACCAGAATTGTGTTTTGTGTAGCTGGTCATTTTTGATTGTACAACCGAGAGCTCCCAACAAGTTCAATCTATTACTACAACATTTCCTAATTTATTTTTCATCATTAAAAATGTATTTTGGCTAGTTTTAGTACATTACTTTACAACATTTTATCATACTGTTAGCTCTTATTCAATGTTACTTTCCACTTCAGCATTTTATGGAAGTGAACAAAACATGGGCAAATGGAAATAAGGAAGTCTATTGATTTAATAAGCATTGCTTTTTAACAACTATGCATTTTATTTGCTACAAAGGAAAACATCACAAGCAATGACTGTTTCCTTTTAAATTGCAGTTTCCATGAATCATAGAAACCTTCACAAAAATAACCCAGAACTTTGAAATTCTACGAAGAATTCACTAATTTGGGGCTGCAATGTATCCTAGAAGAATCTCAAACTTTCCTCAACCAAATGCACTGTCCATACTGTACGTTTAATAAGATGGCAAATATTACTTCAGCGTATTTATTATCAAAGACTACACCGTCACATCAGTAGCATAACCTGCAATTTGACACTGATCATGATTGACTGCATTGCATAGTCCACACTACATTTAATCCAGCATAGGGACATAATAGTACATTATGCAACGAGCCTATAATGGCAGTAATTAAGACACGAGTATGTTAATAAAAGGAGCGTGGCGATTTTTATAATTTCTATACGAGTTTCTTAATTAGCATATAGGCGAGTTGCATACGACTGTTTATGTTTGACGATAATTATAACTATTTGATGTTCGAACATGAATATTCATAAATATCTGTCGAGATTTCACCAGTTTTATGTACTGAACAGAGCGCATGGGACGCAGAGAATACCTTGTATTTGACCATGGCCTCCTGGAATACCCCACTATGACACTCGCCAGGCAGTGAAATTTAAAATAGGGGGCCATGGAAGTGAGTGCTGGTGCGATACTAGCATTTACATTTACATGATCGAAGGCCTGTACTGTGACGTGAAACCAACATCTCGATCAGCTGACTAAAGGGTAAACAGAGGAACTCGTAATGGAAGGAGATAGGAGTAGGTGGGGAAATGCTTTTTAATGAGGGTTTTAACACACATTTTCATAATGTATTAAGAAAAAAACACTGTCACTATACAGCCCATGAAGGGCCTAGGCCGACCAAGCGACCGCTGCCCAGCCATTTGGCCTGCAGATATTGGGGTGACGTGTGATCAGCTCATCGGGTCCCCTCAGCCACTAATCTTGGTTTTCGTGATCGGGCGCTGCCTCACCGTCAGACAGCTACTCAATTGTCCTCACGAGGCTGAGTGCATCCCGTTCCAGCCCTCACGTCAGTTTTAAAATCCCTGACTGAGCCGGGAATCGAACCCGGGGCCTCCGGGTGAGAGGCAGGCGCGCTACCCCAACACCACGGGGTCGGCTCTTAATGTATACGACATTGGGAAAAGCATCGCATGTTTTTTACGTACCGGAAGGTAGCAAAGGTAAGGATGTAACATACCTGACGTTAAATGTGGCAGTCGTGTTCCGTAATACTCTTACTTCCAGGAGCCCTCTTTTAAATTAGTAACAAATCCAACTCTGAAATAGGCCTACTGATTTTCGAACAATTATTTTTGTGTAGAAGCTTCGTACCCTCACACTATACAGTTCAGCAACGAAATTGAACTCTTAAATAGGCCTACTGATATTTGAACAATTGTTTTTGTGTAGAAGCTTCGTACCCTCACACTATACAGTTCAGCAACGAAATTGAAGTCTAGGCTACGGTATCTCATTAGATAGCGTATACCGTAATGCACCCATATAGGTTATTAGTATGAGCGGTAAGTTACAACAGCTATTTGTCCTGACATATGAAATCCTACAGTATCCCAAGTTTCTTATGAAACATTCCCTGGTTAGCCTATTGATGTATGGAAAGAGGGCATTGTATATGTGTGTTATGCTCAACTCACATCTAATAATAGAAATAGCCAACACAACTGAAAATAACCTGAACACACATGTGAAGGGAGAAATGATAAGAGATGTACTATCGAACAAGCACTACACCACATTCAATCCAGATTTTATGTTAGTCCTCCCAAAATGACAGCACAAAAAACGTTTCATTTAACACTGTTAAAATTTATCAAAACCTCCATTTTTTGCCACTCAAACGGGTAGTCCAATACAGACATATGCTGCCAGGAATATATGGGCTTACTTATACCTCAATAGATACTGTCTTAAAAAGAAATCTCCGAAAAAGAAGTAGATATATTTCAGTTGAAGCCCGTATTCTGAGCGGCTACAGGAAATTGACATGTGCATTCGCCACACCATTCATTTAACCCACCCATGCAAAATGGTTTACAATCCAACATTAGCAATAACAAACAAGGGCGTTTCTACATATCCTCAAAATAATAGCACAATGCAAAATGTAAACGATTTTTAGCATGCCTTAAAGCTATAGGTTTCTGAAACAAAACTACTCATCCAAAAGCCATGAAAACATAGGTCTACCCTACATGTAATCGACAACAAACAAGTGAAGAATCATTGTCAATTTGACAGTACAATAAAAGATCACACTTAATTGAAATCACCCGTTGTACCTGCGCCAGGGCGAGTCTCTCTCCACATCAAATCGACTGTAAAATCCATGTGTTCTTGGTTAATTCCCACAGCGTTCACTCTGCCCACGAAACAAACTTGATGAGCCATGAAGAATGAGCGAAGCATAATTAGTAACTGTACTTGCCGCAAAGACGATTTTCCTCAGATGTCATTCTGAACATTTCTCATTGTAGATAGCAATATACTATACCCTTGGAAAATAGCATGTAGACAAGATTCAAAATTTCGGGGTCGTAATGGATTCTTGTGAATGTGATTTAGAGATTTATGCTATCAACATAACTTCCAGGGTTCATAAGGTTAACTAATTATTACAAAGCCAAGAAAACAACAGGATCTACTAACAAATGAAATTTAATAACTGAATCAAACATAAAACACTTAACAATAAACCACCCTTATATTGTTCACTCGCACGTGAACAGATCTGACACTGACCAGCCTGACGTACCATGATAACACGGCATGACAGCTGTCAAACAAGCGTTGTGACTGCAATGTCACTTAATTCAAAGTAACAGAAGGAAAACGGATCACAAGATCCGAAAATTACAAACAAATAAAATAGTACAAGAATTTAATATTTATGAGCGACACGCGTTTTAAGACTAGTTCAAGTAATGAGCATTTTGACGGGCGCTCGTTTCCGACCAAAACAGTTGGTTCGGGAACGAACTCCGTACTGCGAAGGACGAATTACGGAAATGTGGGAACAACAATTACATATTTATATACACTACTGACATGCTCTAACCTTAGATTACCACAACCAAATACACGTGTGTATTATTTAAAATAAGGGCTGCGGAATTACCGTCTTATACCACAAACACTAGGAAAGCATAACATGACATGAACAAGTTTGGCCGGTCGCCAAATTATATTTATAATGAATACAATGGCCTTGAAAATAAGAGCCAACAACAACAAAATACAAATTTTAATTTTCACGCCAGAAAATTTGGCGTTTTAAAACAATGAACAAATAAGTCATAGTCATGATAAAAGAAACCTTGGATCGACAACATGGCAACTCCCCAAATTAAACCAAATAAAATAACCTTAACTCATTAGGCTTTAAAGCAAACATTACGTGTCATAACCGAGCTGGAGACAGCCGGGTCTGTTATGACATATCTGAGTAAGTGGCTGATTTCTTCCCCCAGCGTAGTAATTAGTGCCACGCTAAATATAGATTCTGGCCCATAGCCAGCGTCCAGCAAGCTTTGCTAATCGCCACCTGTTAAACGCGTACAAACAAAATATCACATTATCTCAAAACATCCACTCAGGGATTTTTAAGAACACATCTCAAGGTCAAACTTACCCCCAAGGGTAACTAATTTGCCGGAATGATGTCGCAGTCAAGGACAGGCTTTACCTTTCCTCATCATCACTTACACCCAAAAACACGTGGCACTATCTCGAAGATCTCGTCGCAGCATAAACCAGCACACCCCTCAGATAAATGACACACAACATGTCCAAATGACAATAAAGAATTAATAACTGGAATCAGAATTAGCCCGAGTTATCAAAGCAACTAAAACACTAATTTTCCCCCCACGTCTAGCTTTAGTTTTACACATCATTAATTCAGTCCATTTATCATTGTCGTTCCTAGGTTCTCATTCATGGCTACACTTTTTTTATTGATACGTTAATCATATGCGGCCATTTCGCTATAAGAATTACGTATACACAAGGACAACATTTAAGTTACAAAATTTTACTGTACAACATAATTGTCACGCAATGCCAAAAATTACTACACGCATGTCAGTTAAGAAATCAAACCCTAAAATTTACATTAAACCACACAAATGAAATCTGTACAAAGTTCCACACATCTCTCGCGATTCCCCTCGTCCAAAATCAATAAATCAATTTTTTAATACTCATCACTTAAACCGCTTTCCAGAGGCCTTCCGCCTCGTGATTTCCCACCATTAGGCCGTTAGCCCATAACACTGATGGTAATGGAGGATGAAACTTGTTGTCTTCTTTCCATGGTCGTCATCTTGCTGCTGTTAAAAACACAATTAAATTAAAGTTTTAAAACTGTTCTATCTGCTTTATGAGTATTTTATTTCCTCATATTGTCCTATGCAGAATCGTAGACTTTCCCTATTCTATGGCTAATTGCCATCTCACAATTTATGAAATTTATAACTTCGTTGTCGACACACAACTAGAATTTTAAAACCATACCGTCTTAACGACGTCTTAAATTGACTGTCGAAGAATAATTAGGAGTGCCCCGGTTCATCTCAGACATTTGTATATATACAGAAAGCCTAAAGTTCCAATGGTGGGAGAAAACAGCTCCTCAATATCTTAAATAATGGGCCTATAATTATGTGTGACCTCTCAAATATCTTGTAATTTCTCACAGGTCGCGAATCTGCCGCCGAACACGCAAACCGTTCGCTAGATCTTTTTATGTCCGATTGGCGCGCAAAACACACTGATGCTATGTTCTGGCGTCCTGTTTTCTTATTGGTCAGATAAGTTGGCGTCGGAGTTCTGACCTTACAAATCCCGCCCTTATTTTGACGTCACGACACTTGTCCTCTCTCTCACTCCTTGCCTTGGACCCATCATCGTGGCCTGTCGATGGTCACTTACGCCTCAGCGTCATACCTGATTTTCTCAGAAGAATAAGAATAGCATTGGTTGTGAAACTGTCGGTCGTTTCCAGCCAGCACGTAGCCCGTCTTACCAAGTCCAGATTGCTTGCTACATCAATTTTACTCAAATATCCAGCATATCATGTATTTAGTATTTCCAGCGTTTTTAATAATACGAAACATTTAATTGGACACAATGATAAGGGTTCATCTGACCCCTAGTTGATGAAATTCGAACTCAATATGAAGTCGAATTTCACATCCCCTACTTTTCTGGCTCAAATTTGAAGTTGCTGGTCACCCTCAAAATATAACGACTGTCCGCCTCTGTCTGTTTCAGTAGCCGTCTCGCTCCAAACTCATTAGGAAATTCCTGTACGCTTGTGCCCTCCGGCGTCTTTCCTCGCTACTCGTCTCCCCTCTCACTCTTTCAAAACATCAACATTGATCATTTACAACTTCCGCCTGAATTTGTAAACACGTCAGAGCCGTCTTTCGAGCGCATTCACTACTAGTGTACCCCCGTATATTTTGTTGTATGTTATCACGCGAATGTTTAATTTGCTGCAGTATCATTATTTCTCGGTTCGTATGGCTCTCTCTGATGATACAATTTTAAATTTGAAATATTATACACTGCCATGTTTCCTGTGCTCACCTCCCGGACTCTGTAGGCGTTGTTACCTAAGTTCGTAACCCCTAGTTGAACTTCCTTAAGCCGCTCCTGTCTTTTCTCCATTTTACCGTGATGTCATCTCCTTCTTCTCTCCCGCATTGCCATCTTCATCCTTCTCCCCTCTTCTTCTCCGATTCCCGTATAATAAATTTCTTCACCATATTTCGAGACCCTTGCCTGACACGGCCTGCGAATCTCTACTGCTATTCTTCTGTTTCCTATTGTCGGCTGCTCTATATTCTTCTTCTCCATGCAGCTCCTCCAAATATCTCTGGGTTTCTATATGCATGGCCTGCAACATTTGATGTGTTCCGTTTTCCTCCTCGTGGGTGTCGGGATTCTTCCGCCGATCTATTGCTCTTTCCCATTTATCCTTATTATTTCCTACCATGTTACGTGGCTCCTCCAGGTACTGTTGTGACTCAGCGTGTCTCTCGTTCCAATTTCTTTGATCATCCCTTGGATCCGATTGCTCGTTAAACCGCTGGTTATCTTGTGCGTTATATTGTTGGTTGTAACGCCTATTGTCCCTGGGCCTATATTGTTGATTATAGTGTCCTCCACGCCATCCCCGATTATAAGGTGCGTTATAATTATTATTCCTATTGTATGACGTATGGTATCTCCTATTATCTCGCCACTGCTGATTGTTTGTGTTCCGGTAGCGGTTAGTTTCTTCCTGGTTGTAATTGTTTTTGTCCCTATTTTCATATCTCGGTTGAGATCTCGGCTCATATTCTCCGGTGCTCTGCCGTCTTTGATTATCCCCAGCGTTTGTAGCTTGCGACCTCGTGTTTTTGTTCGGTGTCTTGATTACTTCGACTGCATTAACTAACTCTATGTGTCTCTCCTCTCTCGGGTTGATGTAATTAGTGGTTTCATCTATCCTCCTTAATACCTCTTCTGCCTGGACCACGGTCGTAATATTTGCCGCCACCAAGAATTGCTGAACGCTAATAGGCATCTGTTTTCCTATAGTAGTTATTAGCTCCATTTCTCTCGGGGGATTATCAAGATCTTGCAATTTGGCAAGTTGCATGGCGAAAAAATCTGCATATTTCGTCTGATGCGTGGAATGGTATTTGCGCGAGTATGAGTCCATTCGCAAGCTTTGTTGATATGACACACTCCAATATTTGCTTAGGAAGGCCTTGTGGAACCCTTCCATTGATTTAAATGTGTTCTTAAATCCAAGATACCAGGTAAGTGCTGAGCCCGCCAAAAATTTTTCAACCATTCTTAATTGTCGCGTTGAGCTAACATTTTGGTCCGACAAATATTCTGTCAGTTCTCTTAAGAAAGCTTTAGGTGTCCCTCCGCTCTCTGGTAAAAACTTATTCGGTTTAAATTTGTTTCCACGGATGACTTGTATAACTTGCGTGGGAAGTTGTGTGTTTTGAGGTGTCGAGCTACGACCCTCATAATTCTGGAATGCTTGCGTGTCTATCGTTCTTGGACTTTGCCCAAGCTCGTGGCTGTCTACTGTGTGCTCTCTTTCCGCATTCTCCCCTTTCCACTTTTCCATTAGTGTCGCAAACATCGTATTATGTCCAAGTGACTGCAACTCCGATTTTATCATGCGGTCCTCTTGAATTTGAAATCTTAACTTCATATTTTCTTCTAACGCCTGCATTTTCGCGTTATTTTCCCCTAGCTTCTTGCTTACTGCGAGCCGTTCATCTTTCGAATCAGCGCTCATCTTGGTCCAATCTTTTCTAATAGTATCCTTCAATTTAACAATGTGCTTTTCGACTTCCTGTCGATTAGCCTCCTGATTATCTTCGAGTTTATCTATCCTTTCTCCCAGAGAAATGTTGTTCTGCTCTAATGTTTGTTTAATTTCTTCCTGGTCAATTTCTAACTTTTTCCATTTCTCAATTGATTGTATTTCTAATTTGTTGAGTTCCGTCACTAAGCCAGTGATATTGTTATCTACTGTAATTATCTGATCTTGCATACCCTGTGTCCCTCGTTCGATCTTCTCAAACCTTTTTTCTAAGTTTGTGTGTGCTTCTTTAATCTCAGATGAGCTGGTCAAACACGCTTGCTCGATTTGTGCTAGTTTTGCCATAACAGTCTCATCCATTCCTTTTATTTCCTTTTTAAACGAATCTTCGATACCTTTTATTATTCCTAATTGTTTGGTATTGTTAGTGCTAACGTCCTTTGCTAATTGGATTAGCTGTTCTTTTGTGTGCTCTTTGATTTCTACCGATAACGCAGCTAAATTTTGAGTGTTCCTTTCGTCTTGTGCGTTTAACATTTCATTGTTTTTCTCAGACTGCCTATGTAGTTGTTCACTAACCAGAATGTTTTGTGTATTTTGTGTAGCGATTTTCTGATTTATATTCTCGTTAACTTCAGATAGTTTTGTGTTTAACTGTGTCTGTATTTCTTCCGATTGTTTATTATTAGCCGCTAACTGTGTCTGTATTTCTTCACTATTTGCCGCTAACTGTGTCTGTATTTCATTGGTTATGTCCTTTCTCATCTCACTAAGTTGTTCTCGCGTACGAGCGGATGCTAATTCAATCACTTCGCGAATTTCTCCCAGAGTTGCCATCACAACAATAATATATTTGAGACATAGGGAAATGACATAAGGGCGGAGCCCTGGATACGCGCGCTCACACATATTAAATATACACACATTAACCCTTTACCTACTCAGTTCATTTACTTTAAATTACTCCCACAAACTATAGCATCACTGAGTATAATTTACTTATTATTCCATTTAATTTTTAACCCTTTGATTCAGTTATAATCTTCCTGACCTTGCTTCAATTACAAATTTTAACCAATTAATAGAGTATTAATTAGTTTTTAAGGTCTAACCTTCCTGTCAAATAATTCTTTGAGTTTGGCTTTTCTACACAAAGCTAATTTAATTTTATTGGGCGCCTGGAACAGTTTGTTCTAATTTTAATCAAAGTTCAAACACTTAACTTGTTCCACATTTACTTTATTGCAAACTCCATGACTTTATATTTTCAAACATTTGGCGGTACTATCTTCGCCTAACTTACGTTAATAAACTTATCACATGCCAGTGATCTATTTTTTTTACTCTAAAACACAAATGCCACACGTTCGGAAGCCAAAGTAACTCTTATATACCCTTGGAAAATAGCATGTAGACAAGATTCAAAATTTCGGGGTCGTAATGGATTCTTGTGAATGTGATTTAGAGATTTATGCTATCAATAAAACTTCCAGGGTTCATAAGGTTAACTAATTATTACAAAGCCAAGAAAACAACAGGATCTACTAACAAATGAAATTTAATAACTGAATCAAACATAAAACACTTAACAATAAACCACCCTTATATTGTTCACTCGCACGTGAACAGATCTGACACTGACCAGCCTGACGTACCATGATAACACGGCATGACAGCTGTCAAACAAGCGTTGTGACTGCAATGTCACTTAATTCAAAGTAACAGAAGGAAAACGGATCACAAGATCCAAAAATTACAAACAAATAAAATAGTACAAGAATTTAATATTTATGAGCGACACGCGTTTTAAGACTAGTTTAAGTAATGAGCACTTTGACGGGCGCTCGTTTTCGACCAAAACAGTCGGTTCGGGAACGAACTCCGTACTGCGAAGGACGAATTACGGAAATGTGGGAACAACAATTACATATTTATATACACTACTGACATGCTCTAACCTTAGATTACCACAACCAAATACACGTGTGTATTATTTAAAATAAGGGCTGCGGAATTACCGTCTTATACCACAAACACTAGGAAAGCATAACATGACATGAACAAGTTTGGCCGGTCGCCAAATTATATTTATAATTAATACAATGGCCTTGAAAATAAGAGCCAACAACAACAACAAAATACAAATTTTAATTTTCACGCCAGAAAATTTGGCGTTTTAAAACAATGAACAAATAAGTCATAGTCATGATAAAAGAAACCTTGGATCGACAACATGGCAACTCCCCAAATTAAACCAAATAAAATAACCTTAACTCATTAGGCTTTAAAGCAAACATTACGTGTCATAACCGAGCTGGAGACAGCCGGGTCTGTTATGACATATCTGAGTAAGTGGCTGATTTCTTCCCCCAACGTAGTAATTAGTGCCACGCTAAATATAGATTCTGGCCCATAGCCAGCGTCCAGCAAGCTTTGCTAATCGCCACCTGTTAAACGCGTACAAACAAAATATCACATTATCTCAAAACATCCTCTCAGGGATTTTTAAGAACACATCTCCAGGTCAAACTTACCCCCAAGGGTAACTAATTTGCCGGAATGATGTCGCAGTCAAGGACAGGCTTTACCTTTCCTTATCATCACTTACACCCAAAAACACGTGGCACTTTCTCGAAGATCTCGTCGCAGCATAAACCAGCACACCCCTCAGGTAAATGACACACAACATGTCCAAATGACAATAAAGAATTAATAACTGGATTCAGAATTAGCCCGAGTTATCAAAGCAACTAAAACACTAATTTTCCCCCCACATCTAGCTTTAGTTTTACACATCATTAATTCAGTCCATTTATCATTGTCGTTCCTAGGTTCTCATTCGTGGCTACACTTTTTTATTGATACTGTTTTAGATCCCTTAGTTGGGGGTAGTTAGATCTAAAACGTACGTGTTAATGTGCCAATTTTGAAAGGTGATTTCTAAAGAGGGCAGCTTCCCGTAGCTGGGTAAGCTTACCAGTGTAGAGTGTTGTGTGATGTTTAAATGCTAGGGGGTGCTCCTGTAAAGACGTAAGTGTCGCTTATGGGGATGATCTGCTGGGCGCAGGTTAATATACTAGGCTCCCAGCTGGTCAGAAGGAATTATATAACAGACCTGCTTGCGTCAACTATGCCGGCGGCTTGCTGCCAGCGGAGACACAATAGAGCCTGAGCAGGCGATTACCGGCTACTATTGTCACGCTTACTCGTGACGAGAGTCAGGAAGGGTGTTAGGAGGTATAAAGGCGTGTAATCACAAATGCAGTGTGTAGATTACTGACCAAGTATTTATTGGTCAGTGAGTATGAAATTGTATGTCCCTTTTAGGGGAATGTAATAAATGTTATAAGTTTAAGTGTACAAGTTTGTGGGTAGGTTTTACAAAGTATAGGATATCTGAACACTTGCTGACTCACCTGATGATAGCAGCTTGCAGCGGAGCCTCCGGCTACACACACTGTATGACAGATAATAGAGAGAGCCTGTCCTAATTAAGGCCTTCCTTTTTATAGGTTCTGGTGTTGCTTCGTCGACATTCCATCGATGTAGGTGCCCTAGTTGGCTATTGTGTAGGTGTTTGTGAGTGTGATGCAAGTGGCTGGCAGGCTTCCCAAGCTGGGTAGCCGCCCTTGCTGTGTAAAAGGTGCTGTTCTGGACTTATGAGATTTGCCAGTTAGGGGTGGTTTTAATAGATGATGGAGGGTGGCTTCAGGGGGTGCAACCCCCTGGGGGCCTGTACAATACGTTAATCATATGCGGCCATTTCGCTATAAGAATTACGTATACATAAGGACAACATTTAAGTTACAAAATTTTACTGCACAACATAATTGTCACGCAATTCCAAAAATTACTACACGCATGTCAGTTAAGAAATCAAACCCTAAAATTTATATTAAACCACACAAATAAAATCTGTACAAAGTTCCACACATCTCTCGCGATTCCCCTCGTCCAAAATCAATAAATCAATTTTTTAATACTCATCACTTAAACCGCTTTCCAGAGGCCTTCCGCCTCGTGATTTCCCACCATTAGGCCGTTAGCCCATAACACTGATGGTAATGGAGGATGAAACCTGTTGTCTTCTTTCCATGGTCGTCATCTTGCTGCTGTTAAAAACACAATTAAATTAAAGTTTTAAAACTGTTCTATCTGCTTTATGAGTATTTTATTTCCTCATATTGTCCTATGCAGAATCGTAGACTTTCCCTATTCTATGGCTAATTGCCATCTCACAATTTATGAAATTTATAACTTCGTTGTCGACACACAACTAGAATTTTAAAACCATACCGTCTTAACGACGTCTTAAATTGACTGTCGAAGAATAATTAGGAGTGCCCCGGTTCATCTCAGACATTTGTATATATACAGAAAGCCTAAAGTTCCAATGGTGGGAGAAAACAGCTCCTCAATATCTTAAATAATGGGCCTATAATTATGTGTGACCTCTCAAAAATCTTGTAATTTCTCACAGGTCGCGAATCTGCCGCCGAACACGCAAACCGATCGCTAGATCTTTTTATGTCCGATTGGCGCGCAAAACACACTGATGCTATGTTCTGGCGTCCTGTTTTCTTATTGGTCAGATACGTTGGCGTCGGAGTTCTGACCTTACAAATCCCGCCCTTATTTTGACGTCACGACACTTGTCCTCTCTCTCACTCCTTGCCTTGGACCCATCACCGTGGCCTGTCGATGGTCACGTACGCCTCAGCGTCATACCTGATTTTCTCAGAAGAATAAGAATAGCATTGGTTGTGAAACTGTCGGTCGTTTCCAGCCAGCACGTAGCCCGTCTTACCAAGTCCAGATTGCTTGCTACATCAATTTTACTCAAATATCCAGCATATCATGTATTTAGTATTTCCAGCGTTTTTAATAATATGAAACATTATTATTGGACACAATGATAAGGGTTCAATACAGTATAAATATTTTATAGCAACACTGTCAGACAATCACAGAATCAACGTACAGTTTAAAAATGTAAATGTTTCACGTCCTATTATCCTGAACTACCCATTCTCTTGTAGGGCACTAGCATTATTTCCATATCTCCAGTCTATGACTTTGCCATTCCTGGTAAACATTTTTTTACACCCAGAAGCATTTCTCACCAATTTTATACTGTGGCACGCATCTAATAAGATGAACACTCTAGACCCATTAGAAGGATTCGTGAACCAGTTCACTATATTTTCTTCGTCAAAAGAAGCTCCCAAACAGCGAGCCATTGAAATATTCGAAGTAGCACCATCAAAAGTTAAGGACACAACTATAACATTCAAATCATTTAAAAAACTCAGGCATTCAGTCACTAAGTTTGCCTTCTCTGTACCACCTAGCCCGCTTATGAGGAAATAGCCCTCTGGAATCTTCCAGTGTCCGTTCAGGGACACAACCATAAACACTAAAGCTTCCCTGGCTATTGGTAAATCCTGGTCTTCTTCTAATTCATGGCCACAACTCACATATCCAACAAAGTTTTTGCCATTAAAGTCTACATGCTTCTTGATGCACATTTCATCCATCATCAGAGCACACACTAAGGGCTTTCCTTTGATGGCCATTTCCTTCCCTTTACGAATGAGAGCTGTCTTGGCCTCAGTACTAAAACCTGGCTTACCATCCACTGACTGGTACCACTTATGCAATGTGCTCGGATGTGGTAAACCATGAGGGAATACTTCCCTGAGGTAATTATATGCTCGACCTGAATAGAAATTCAATGTCAGGGCAGAGTTGCGTAACTCAGGAGGATATGCAGTTCTTGTATCACCATCCTTTGTTTTCATCAGAAGTTGAGCAGCAGCGGGAGAAAGAAATTTCCGAAGAAAAAAATGAGTATTCTGATTGGTTTCAATCGTGGACAAATAATTTTCTTCATAACCATGTTCTAGTTGTCACAGTTACAAATAAATACTACTTTTAGATCTCAAATGAAATGACAACAGTCCATGTATTGTTAACAGTTATGAAATAGTTTACTAAAACAGAACTAATGCAAAAACATAGATTCCAGTGCTTCTAATGCTTAAAGCATAGATAAAGCAATATAATTGAAAAAATCTTATCATTACTTAACATGATTATTGCCTTACCTCAAGAGTGTAGGCAGCATCATCAGTCACCATAATTTGCTCCTTAAGGTGACTTATAACAGCCTTACCACTCTCCAATTTACGAGCAGCACGGTTTAATTTTTGTCTTTCTATCCGAAGCTTTTTCTTTGCCTTGTCAACTGCCTCCTTGGCTGCCTTCGTGAAATCTGTAGCTTTAGTTGGGGACTTAACCATCTGTGCAGTATAATCGCCAACACAACTTTTTCTGAAAGTTGTGCTCCTTTTTGGTGGAGATTCATTCTCTTCCGAAAGGGCACTAAAATAAAGAAATTAGAATGTAAGCAAAAAGTCTGTGATGGCATGTGTGATATATGAATGAAATAACATGACATCTGTAATCTACAGTATAACATACCAATCTGAATATTATAATAATATAATATTATATTCAGATTGGAATGTTATAGATTACAGATGTCATGTTACTGAATATAACCTATATAGGCCTATATTTTACTTTCAATGAAATGAACTGAAAGAAAAAGCTACTTACTCAGAACTTGTAGATGCAACAGGTTCCATCGTAAGCTTCCTCTTGACATGATATTTCCTCTTCCTCTGAGCTGGCATCAGGTGGGGGTGGAAAATTGAAGATGGAAGGTACTGCATTTTGCTTCAGTTTTTCACCAACACCAAATTCTTCAGTATCGAAAGATTCTGTGGAAAAATTCTTGGAGCATATCCCAGAACCTTTGCTGGGATTGAAATTTTCTCTCCTTAAAGCATGAATCCATTGCTTCTTTCTCATATCATCCGCTGGGAAGCTAAAATAAATTAAAAGCCTGATATAGAAAAATAACTGACACACATTATTAATTGATAAGTTTATTGTTTGATTTTTAAGAGATTAAACCATAAGAATGAATGGAAACTTTTTAAGTTACGAAAAGGAAGGTTCCTTGATGTTGTGATGGTCCTAATTTTGCTTTATAGGCCTAGGCCTGTTCAGTGGAGTAAATGATAGGGTAATTTTTAATAATCTGTAATAAATGCCAGCATTTATTTGTTAAATTATTTTTCTTTCATGTTTCGGAGTTAAGAGGTAATGTAAAGAAATTCAAGTAGTGAAGTCAGAATTTTATGGTTATTTTACAGTGAATTAACTTACTTACCTACGGAAAGAAATGCCCGATCCTTTTCTAAACGTCTCCTTACATCCATACGCGGCACAGTAATACACCATTCTGGCTTAGTACGGTAATGAATAGAATAGAATAGCCCAATTCTATCATCACGTGTGGTATTTCAATGCTCTAAACTATCCGCAATTCCCTTCAGTCAGCTGATCGAGATGTTGGTTTCAACAATGTGACGTCATCAGCTATCTACAGTAGAACCTCGGTAATCCGAGGTAATTGGGACCAAGAGGAGCTCGAATTCGGGAAATCTTGGATTACACAAAGTTACGAAATTTAAAGACCTTACATTTAAAATTAGATACACAAGAACCTTATGTTTAAATATTCTTATAGTAAATGGCATTATTTCTTCAATTTTATCGTATAATGTGTTGCATTTAGGCTTTGTTTCAGAAATAAAAACAATATTTTACAAAAGAATTGCAAGAATGTACATATCCCTCCCTATATCATTCTGCTAAGGTCACATTCCATATTTGTACCGAAAATAAGGTCCTATTAACACCAACCTACACATATGGGGTACCTACAGGTTCCGCATAACCCAATGTGTGCGCGAAATACACTCACTTCCTCTTTAAATGCCTCACAATTAAATAAATACCTTTCAAAATGTACATTTATAATGAAAGCACCGTAACCAGCCATCAAGCGGGAGCGCGGCGTACTGCTAGCTGAGGAGTCTCTCAACAAATGGTTCAACCTACATTCACGTTGCGAAAGCTCACACAGGTCCACTAGTTTACATGAGTGCAGAACAATATTTATTAGTTGGCGGGAGGGCGATAGCGGGCAGAATTGTAAACAACGCATGCGCGCATCTCCGCCAAAGGCCTTGGGTAAGCTCTCCATCTCACTGTCATCCACCTCGGATTAAACGGAGGCTCGGACTACCGGGGCTCGGATTACCGGGGTTCTACTGTATTGGATTCATGATCTAAGGTGGAAAGAGTGACCGTGCAGGAGGTGAGAGGGGGGGGGGGGGGGTGAGAGACGGAGTCAACTGTTGAAGGGAGGAATGAGGGACAAGACAGTCAAAAATGGGGGACATTCCACAATTTTGGGGGACAGCTACATTTTTAGGCGTAATTTTAAAACGACAACAATTTTAACATTTTCAAAAGCATTGTGTTGCCAGTTTCCTTCTTTTGTGACCAAGAGTGCTCTTACTGAAGTAATCATCGTCACCATCATTCCCCTTTATCCAGCTGGAGCCGGGTAGGGGCCTTACTGAATTAATAACATACAAAAATACATTTCACTCATCTTTATCATATGATTTATTTTTCAGTCCGTAGGTTGAAGCCCCTTAATCTAACTGAAAACATACAAAAGCCAACAAATTCTAAAATAATAAAATAAATATTAAACAATGTATAGCTTAAATGTTATCACAAGTTTAAAAAGTTGGAATTAGAAGAAAGAATACATATTTGTGGTACTTCTTAATGTTATCAGTTACATGAAATACTTTCTATCATTATAACCTGCTTCTTTGCACTTTCAAAGATTATACTTTTGGCAACGGTTAAGCTATGTTTAGTTGAAGCTAGATGGCAGGACGGTTGCCTATTGTGAAAATTCGTATCGATGAGAGTAAGACGAAAATTCGTTCAGATAGAAAACAAAACAACTGGGGGACAAATGCCGTATCGCGCGGGACATATACAAAATACCTTAAAATGCGGGACGTCCCGCAAGATGCGGAACGGGTGGTCACCCCAGAGTCAACTAGGGGTGGTGCTGGGAGCATTGATATCGTCGAATATTGACCGCACTCGATGTCGAACGGCGAGTTGATTGTCGGTGCGGTGGTCCTCTCATTGGAGCGGCTGCGTCGGGTTGTGGCAATGTTGGGGTCCGTGTCACTCTCGGAGTCGGACTCTCCGGCTGGGCAGATGTCCTCTCCTAGGAGTGGCTCGGCAGGTGTAGCCTCCATGTCGTCTTCCTATCTCGCTTCCGGCTGGGGGAGGTGGTAGCGCTCGCCCTGGAGCCGGTGGGGCCCGACGGTCCGGACATGAAATGGTGGTAGTAGTTGTAGTTTTATTTGGTCAATATGATGTAAATCCGATGTCTATTTCTTGTTTGAAGGTCGGGCAGTAATTTTTAGTTACTTTTAGTTCACTAAATTGTATCGTTCGTCGTCTGTAGTAGGTCTTGCAGTGATGTAGATCGATAGTTATAATCAGTACGTAATTACGAAGTCAATTGAATTTCAATGATTTTTATCACTAAATTTAATATTGTAGGTGACAATTAGCTCGAAATTAATAGTAATTGTAGGCACCGCCGAATGAAGAGGGGTATACGAGTAGCCTATTTGCAAAGAATGGACAGATATTATATAACTCTATTCCTAGTCTGAATTGACACAGTCGCGGTATGCTCGCGAAGCGAGCATACCGCGGCTGTGTTTGTGCCAGGTACCGGTGCGACAAGCGCTCCTCTGCCTGGATTTGAATTTTTATTTGGACTGAATGTACGTTAAGTTTGATAAAAACTTTGGTCTTAAAAGATTTTAATTTAATTTGAATGTATTGAGCGTTTGACTTGTTTAAGGAATTGATCATGATTTATTTTCGTTTTATTCGCATTTGACTTATATAATTTTTCAAAGGATTTAATATTTAATGACCGTTCTTCTGTTCGCTTGTTTACGACAACAGTGTGGGGATGATGTTCGCATATTGTGCTATATGGAGCAAGGCTACTTATCATCCCCGCTCGCCATGGTATGGATGTTTCTATAATCGTGTACAGCGGCAGCTTCAGGATGATAATAATAATATTAATAAGAAAATAAAAATTTTGAATATATATTGGATTTGAAGTTAATTTATTAGGAAATAAGGGAGACCACTAGTGGGTTGATTTTGGTGAGAAGGAGAAAAGATAGACCTATAGTAGGTTTTTGATTAAAATAATAATAATAATAATGATAATAGTTTTTAAAAAGCCTCGCTTTGGATTAGGGGACGGAGAGAATGAGAATGAATTGTAGTATGTGTAAATTGCAATGTTTTCTGTCGAACCCACGGCCCACAAGACACCATCCCGAGTGAGTCGGCCGTGGCTAACCCCCAGGCAGGTGCCTCGCGAGGCCGTAGGGTGGGTGGTAACAGTGAAGTGAGAGTAACGGCTGAGTAATTGGGGCTAATTTCAGTCGATACACAGGTCGGTGCGCGACATCCCAGGCGATCTAGCTTGGCTCGATCCCCGGGCAGGCACGCAGAATTTAGAAGTCCTGTGTTCGACTGTAACGGACTAGTGTAATTGTAGTGAGAGTTGTGTTATCAATTGAAGTAGCTGGGAGAGTGCAGTGGCGGGCTGGACTGTAGGGGGGGGGGGCAATTTTGAGTGAGAGTAGTGAAGGTATATCGGGGCGGGTTCAATGTCTGGTTTGTGCTCTCTGCCTTTGCCTGATGGCGTCTTTAATATACCGACAGCCTCCATAGCTTGCCGCGTGATTGCCCCCACAGTTTACACACGTGGGGCTGTTCTTTTGCACCTTGCAATCTGTGTGACGATGATTATCGCCACACCTATTACAGCGGGTAGCATGCCTGAAATTCGCGGCGTCGTGGTTCAAGCGCTGACATTTGTAGCACTGGAAGATGAGTGTGGAATGTTGTGTAATCGGTGGGCGGCGTCGCGACGCCCTGGTTTCCGTGTTAATGTTCTTTTGGGACTTGTGTTTGCGCGACGCTTGTTTGGATGTGGAAGGATGGTGTTCTGTAGTAGGAGGCTGGTTTTGGGCTGAATTTGAGGATGTTATAGGGCTATTTGGCTCTGGGTCAGGGGCGTGAGAGATGGGGTGGCTAGGGGGAGGGGCGGATTCGGTAGGAGGAGTGAGTTTGGGTTTATTGGTAGTGATTTTGACTGGGATGACTGAAATGGTTTGTACGGGAGTTAAGGAAAGGGTGTGAACGGTTTGGGTCTCCTTGGATGAAGGGTATTTTGGCATAGGAGGTGGAATAGGGATGGTTTGTGTAGATTGCGCCTCACTGATCTCCTGGGTTTCAGTTTGAGTGTGCGCAACTTGAGTATGTGTTTGATATGGGCTCAGCCAAATATGCTGGGGAATGGCTGAGTGTCCCCGAAGCGCTTCGCTCAAGGTTCTGAGATATCTTTGGTGTGTAGGGATGATTGAGACATAATGCTGGCATGTCTCCTCTATGCATGAGATGATCTTGGCATGGGACTCAAGTGCGTGGCAGATGACCTGTCGAAGTGTATCTGGGTGGAGTTTTCGGGGAGGGCGGATCATGAGCATCGTGCTCCACATGGGGGGATCCGCTTCAGGATTGACAGCATACAGTTTCTTTGTCATATCCATCTCCAGTATCCAGTTGGTACGAGTTGATGAGCGGGTGTTTTTGCGAGTATCCCTGAAGGTATCCCAGGCGGGATCGTACTCTTCAGGGCTGTGTTTTCGTGCGGAGTTCATGTTTAAAAGTGGTGATCGTTAAATGAGTGTAATAATGAATATGTATGATTGGTCAAATGCTTGGCAGACCTTTGGGGACGTAGATTTCGGCTTCACCCAAGAAAGAGTACCAGTCGTTCAAGGTTACCAGTTTTTAAGCGGATGGGCCGCGACAATGAACGCGCTGGTTTGAATTAAATTTAATAATCAATTAATGAATTTATTAATTGATTATTGGCTGCTGCAGGGGAGAAGGGATGAGTTTTGCTTGGCGGCAACTCTGGAAGATGGGATTGCTTGACTTGGAATGGTCTGAGGGTGGGTTTGAAACTTGAATGTGGGCAACAATGGGTAACGGTTAGGAAGGGATAGTGCTGCTTGAATAATGCAGGGTGGAAAGGGAGTTGGTTTAAGGCTGGGTAGGGAAGATGGTATCGTTGAGTCAGAGTCTCGGCGGGAGATGGATCATCGATTTCATCGGCTTTCGTATTCGCTGCTCGGTTCTGGAGCTGCTTTGTGCACGGCTGCTAGCTTGCAACTCAACTGAAACTCAACTATATATAACTCTATTTTGAAGCCAAATTTACCTTATACAACATTTATCACCGCGCACGCAGGAGAGATAGAATTCTAGTGCTGCACTATGCTTGAAATAATGGAGATTTTTCCGCTAAAATAGCTCATCTCATATAAATAAATGTTATTCATCAAACAACATAATTATTTTGTCATTAAATGGTGATTTGTGGATGCAATTTGTTATTATACAGCTCCTTCGTTGCCCGTGTGTCAATACACTGAGCTGACGGCGTACTATGATTTCTCGACACAGCGAGCAGCAACGACCAGATACGAACACAGTCGAAGCTTCCCGAATCAATTCACGACCTAACAGCTAGCTTCTCCCATCTGTGCGGCCCTCGACGTAATAATAATAATAATAATGATAACTCCGCTATGCCGGTCCCAAGCCCGGGGCCTTGTCACGTAAGTGACGAGGAAGGAGGAGGGGGAGGAGTAACAACCTCGTTAAAAAACCAGGGTTCACTTGGCCCGAATGATAGCACCCTGTGAGGGCTCCTTGCTAGGATTACAGCGAAGACCTCAACGGCAGTGAAGGCGGAGAGAATGGATCTCGGTACGGCGGAACTGGCGGAAGAGGCATACCATTCTGCGAAATCCACATTGCGTCTGACTTGAAACAAGCGGCAAAGTGGTCAGCGTCTGTTTCTCTATTTGAGGCGGCTGCACTAAAATCTTCTCGAACTCAAAAATCGAGTCGTATACCTGTGGTCTCAACTGAGATCACCACAAAAACAAAACTCAACTTGAGCGCATGATGGAAAAGACGATCACAGAATCACTACCCCAGGCACCAGTCGATAGACTGGACTCACCTTATCATCGGATTCTGTGGGATCAGGGACACCATGCGGAGAAGAATCGGAGCTTCTCAAGAACTCTACACACTCTCAAAACTCGACGCAAGAATTTTATTGGCACAATTAATGTGAACACCCTCACTAAAACAGGCAAATTAAAACAACTCACTAACGCCCTCGAAAAATTTGACCTCAAAATCACCGCACTACAAGAGACACGATTCACGGATGAAGAACCCTTTAATACGGAGAATTTCAGAATCTATAAAGACAAACCTGCCATAAAACTTAGGGGCAAACTACAGTACCACTCCTGGGAACCGGTTTCGCCATACACAATTCCGTACTCGACTCAGTCATCGATTTCTCTTCTCCCAACGAAAGAGTATCTCTGCTCTAAGTAAAGTCAGCCAATAAAGCGTACACACTGATCAATGTCCACGCACCCATAAATCAACTCAACAAATCCGATCCTGAAACTATGGACAATTTCTGGGAAACTCTCGAAGAAACAACCAACAAAATACCAAGGCACCATGTGAAGATCTTATTGGGCGATTTTTATGCCCAGTTAGGTAAGGAAAGAAAATTTAGTGATACCACAGGCCCCCATACTAAGATCGAACGTACCAACGGGAATGGTGAAAGACTAATTGGCTTCTGCAGAAACTTTGAACTTAAGATCATGAGCACACAATTTCAAATACCTCCGCACAAGTTAACCACATGGAGATCACCCAATATTAGACAGGGTGAATACCAAATTGACCATATCGCAGTTTCCAAGAAAAACACAAAAGAAATTTTAAACGTCCGAGCTCGCAAAGGCGCCTTTGAATTAGACCATCATCTTCTCCAAATTAAGACGAAATTCCAACCCAATAGAAAGCAAAAAGGTCCACCCAAAAATATCAAACCAGATCCAGAGTACTTGAAACTCCACAAAGAAGAAATCATAATGCAAATTAATCAGGAGACATCAACAGACTGGCAGAAAATAACGAAGAAAATTCAGGAAGTCATGAAACTAGGACAACCTCCTCGCACAAGAAAACATCGTTGGTGGAATGCTATTTGCGATATGGTAGTTGACAACCGAATGACTGCGTGGAAAAAGTTTAAGTCACAAAACTGATGAAAACTGGGAGAACTTTCTTAAAACCCAACAATATGCCTCCAAAACAATTAGGAAAGAAAAACGAGGATATGACAACACAGACTCCATGAAATACAGCAGGATTTCACCCAACATAATACTAGAAACTTCTACAAGACGTTTAAAGAAAACTTAAAGGGATATCAGGCGCCCAGCATGTGCTTCAAAAAACCTGATGGCACGTTGGAAACTAACGCGAAAGAAAACTGTAAAATATTGGCCCAATACTTCAACTCCCTTCTTAACTGCGAACCACCCCAAGAAAAACTTGCCTTCACTCCTCCGGTTTCCACACACCCGGACTCACAACCCCCTGACATAGAAGAAATTCAGGAGATCATCCAAAAGCTCAAAAATAACAAAGCACCAGGAAAAGATGGGATCATTGCTGAATTCTGGAAACTGAACGATCCTACACTTACGCAGAAACTTCATCACCTTATTTCAGACATATGGATGATGGATCGAATACCAGAAGACTGGAAATGTGCTCTAATTCATCCGTTACACAAAAGGGGTGATAAAACAGACATGAGTAATTACAGGGGAATCTCACTGCTCCCTATTGCTTATAAAATCCTCTCCAATGCACTTTTAAACAGGCTAGAACCCCAGGTGGATCCGCTAATTGGTGAATACCAAGCCGGATTCAGAAAAGGGCGATCATGTGCTGAACAGGTGTGGAGCTTAAAAACAATATTACAAATGAGAAAATGTAGAAATACAGTAATAACATTCGTCGACTTCAGAAAAGCATATGACTCTGTAGACCGCGAAACCCTTTTTATGATCATGAAAGAATTCGGGATGGACAGAAAGACCCGAAAAATCATTGAACAGACGCTTACAGGAACTATGTCCAAAGTGAAATTCATGGGTGAAATATCGGAGCCCTTTCTCATCAAAACTGGAGTTTGACAGGGGGACGGATTATCCCCAATGCTCTTTAATATTGTTCTAGAAAAGATCATTAGGGAATGGGAACCTCATGTAAAAGGCATTCAAATTGGAATCAAAAAAGAGAACCGTCTTACAGTCAAGTGCCTCGCTTTTGCGGACGATATTGCCATTATCACTAACACCAGACATGAAGCTATACACGCAGTGGAAAAATTACATGAAATTGCTCAAAGAACCGGACTACAAATTTCTTATGAAAAAATCCACTATATGGAAAGACGGCCAGAAAATAACTCTTCTTTAATCACACAATACGGTAAAATAACACAAGTCCCCCATTTTAAATACCTTGGTGAAATCATACAGTCCTCGGGACTAAACCGAATCGCCAATGAACAAAGAATCACCAAACTACAGAAGGCCTACAAGCTAACGTGGGCTCACTATAACAAGAAGTGCATCTCGCTGGACGCAAAATCAAGGCACTATACAACGGTGATTCTTCCGGAAGCAACTTACGCAGCCGAAACAATGGTGATCGACGGTCATTCCAAAATTAAGGATATAGAAAAAAAGGAAAGGAAAATTCTCAGAAAGATTTACGGGGCAGTTAATAATAACGGTATTTGGATGAAGAGACCTCAAAGCGAACTCTACCAAAAGATCCACACGATAACGGAAGTAATCAGAAAACGCCGAGTAGGCCTACAGTTTTATACACACATTTACAGGATGGGAAATTTCAGAACGCCGAAGAAATTGTTCAACGTTATAACACAGAGTAAGAGTGGCACGGAGTGGCTGACAGAGGTTCAGAGGGACCTACAGCAGGTCAACATTGAAAATTTTGAGGACCGCACCGAGTGCAGGAATAAAATCAAAAATGTTAAGTTTGATCATAGACCATCACGACAGCCTGGAAGAAAGTGGACAGCTGAGCGGAAGAAGGAGCATTCTGAGAGGATGAAGAGGTTTTGGGAACAGAAGCGGGAAAACGCCAGAAGATGAAATCATGTATTCAAGTTCAATCGCTCTCCTAAAGGGGAACAATCGATTAAATAATAATAATAATAATGATAATACATTTATTAAATAGTTATAATATGTGATATGTCTCACGATTGTGTCGGCAAAACCATTACAGTTTATCTGAGAGACGAATTCAATATTTACAACATAGGAGATTGTATTTCAATACCAGAGTGCGTGCAAAAGATATGTTACTGTTTTTATTATTTTTAATTTAAAATTATTATTATTATTAAATGTTTGACTTTTTTAAATATAAACGATCTCTACAAGGTAATAAACAAGTAGTTCCGTGACGAACTAAAGAGCCTACTTTTCTTACAATTTCAGATTGATGCCAATCTATATAGACCTGTCTACAGTAGAATAATGTCGAAATCAAGTAATATAGTAATAGATTAACTTACTACAGTAGGCAGCCCTGGTGACTCTGAATATATACTTAGTTCCATCTCTTAAGGTATAGAATGCACATACAAAAATTGGCGGAAGTCTAATGGATAGTATGGACGTTACATGCTGTTTGATATTGGATTTATCAGTGCGCGTAAAATGATGTTGGGAACAATGTCATGTTTGTAATGCTCAGACTTAATGTGAACTATTACGATGGATTATAGTGCCAATTTTGGATAAAATCCATTTGTTAGTATAGAAGTTACATGTAATTAAAAATTGAAACTATCAGAAAGCTTAAAATCATGTTGGCAGCACTGAGGTACATTAGTTACTCCAAATTAATCTAAAATGTCAGGTACTATACGTGTGCAAAGTTTAGGGATGATGACTTGCATACTTTCTGATACATTGATATTAGGATTAAACAAATAGAGAGAGCATTTATTATCAGTTGGCAGCCCTGCATATTCTTACGAATACACATAGTCATAACTGTTATGGTACACAAAGCTTATACGAAATTTGGTTGAAATCCATTTGATAGGATAGAAGTTATATGCATTTAAAAACTGGACCGATCAGCAGGCTTAGAATCGTGTTGGCAACACTGATGTATATACTGTAAGTTACTCCAAACTAAGGTATAAAGTCAAGTAGTATACGTGTGCCAAGTTTAGAGCTGTTGGCTTGTATACTTTTTTATATATTGATATTAGAGTTAAAATATGGAGAGAGCATTTATTAACAGTTGGCAGCCCTGGTGGCTCGTCAGAATATTTACAGTCATATCTGCTGTAGTACACATCGTACATACGAAATCTGGTTGAAATCCAATCGATAGTATTGAAGTTACATGCATTTAGAAATTGGACCTATCGGCAGGCTTAGAATCATGTTGGCAATACTGACATGTATGGTCATCTGAAAATTAATCTGGAATGCTATAGTCTATATGTGTGCCAATTATGGAATAGTTCGCATGCATAACTTCTGAGATATCCAACATAGAGCTCAAATTACAATTGCGATTTTTCAGCAGTTGGTAGCACTGACGTCAAATTAAAATATGGCCGTGAGATATTCAGGTATAGATATTTGCTCGTACCAAATTTGGTTTCGGTAGCTGCAACCGTTTAGGAGTTGATAGGGGAGGGGGGGCACACACACACACAGCCAGACAGACAGAAGGACAGACGGACACACATTTTCCCGGATCGATCCCATAAGTTTACTTTTTCCTCATTTTTGCAAAATGAGAAAAGTAGGCTAACAAAGTCATGGATTCTTGGATGTAACAGGTAGTCTGTCCTCGGGAACCACTGGATGGATTTTGATGCGGTTTTCATCATCTGTAAAGGATTTCTTGAGGAAGGTTTTTGTAGAAAAACATTCATTTACGACCAAAGGACGCCGAGCTGTAACGATTTCAACGAATCGAGTGGGGAAAAAATTGCTTTTCATGCGCCTTTTAAGCTTACGCAGGGTAAACCCTTAACAATATCTATAGGCTATTCTATGAGTGTAAGAATTGTTCAGCATGAAAAGTTCTACAAAAACGTTCGCGACATCATATCTCTATCTTTAAATACATCCCCCTCTACAAGTGTTTTTAAGTTCTCATTTCTTCCAACAATCTCCATTCAGTGGAAATTTTAATTACAGTACTAGCTTCGGAGCGCGTTCACGAGCTAGCGAGCGAGCCTATCACCCCAGATTCAGCCAGCATCAGACTGTCCAGTCGCGTCGAATTACGACTTCAGAGACGAGTATATGTATTGGAGTTTCGCTGTTCACCTCGGTTTTCTGAATTACGTCTGGAACCTGCCGTCCGTGAGCCTTTTAAGCTTACGCCAGGTAAACCGTTAAAGATACCGGGCAAAGCCGGGTTGCTAGTTATATATAATCCAAAATTGATATAACATCGCAGCACTCAAACCACTACACTTAGCTGAAATATTGTATGTTGGTTGATCCTGGGTTGTAGAGGCTCACTAAGAAACGGTTTTTAGCCTACTTTTCACATTTTGCAAAAATGAGGAAAAAGTAGTCTTATGAGATCGGGCAAACGTGTGTCTGTCTGTCTGTCTGTCTGTCTGTCTGTCTGTCTGTCTGTCCTTCTGTCTGTCTGGCTGTGTGTGTGTCCCCCCCTATCAACTCCTAAACGGCTGCAGTAATCAAAACCAAATTTAGTATGAGTAAAGATGTGCACCGGAATAGCTCACGTCCATATTTGAAAATGATGTCAGTGCTACCAACTGCTGAAAAAACGCACTAGAAATTTGAGCTCCATGTTGGATATCCTGCAAGGTATGCATAGGAGCTATTCCAAAATTGGCACACATGTAGATAATACTATTTCAGTTTAATTTCCAGGAGGCCAACCATGACAGTGTTGCCAAAATAATTAAAAGCCTCCTGATAGGTCCAATGTTTAAATGCATATAACTTCTACACTATCAACTGGATGTCAACCAAATTTTGTATGTAATATCTGTACATAAATAGATATGACTGAGCGTTTTCTTAAGAGCCACCAGGGCTGCCAACTGTTAATAATTGCTCTCTCTATTTTTTATCCAAATACCAATATATCAGAATGTGTGCAAGCCGACAGCTTTAAACTATGCACACGTATAGTACCTGACATGTTTGATTAATTTTGGAGTAACTTATATACGTCAGTTCTACCAACATGATTCTAAGCCTGCTGATAGGGCCAATTTTTAAATACATGTAACTTCTATACTATCAGTAGGATTTCATCCAAATTTCGCATGTGCTATGTGTAACATATCAGATATGACTATAAGTATTCTTCAGTGCAATCAGGGCTGCCAACTGTTAATAAATGCTGTCTATATTTTTTACCCTAATATCAATATATCAAAAAGTATGCAAGCCAACAGCTCTATACTTTGCACACGTATAGCACCTGACATTCTAGATTAATTTGGAGTAATTAATACAAGGCAGTGCTGACAACATGATTCTATGCCTGCTGATATGTCCAATTTTAAAATACATGTAACTTCTATACTAACTAATGGATTTCATCCAAAATTGGCACAACAAGATATCATAATATTTCAGATTATTTCTGACCAGCACACGTATGGTATTGTTGGCAACATGCTTTTACGCGTGCTGATAGATCCAGTGTCTAACTGCAAGTAACGTCCATTGGACTTCAACCAAATTTTGTATTCTGTACCTTAAGAGATGGAACTAAGAATATATTCAGTCACCAGGGCTGCCAACTGTAGTGCTCTATTAGGCTACATTATACCAGGTATATTTTGAACTAATTAGATATTTCGATATTACCAACTTAATTTCGTCATTATTCTAGATAGGTTCATATTCTGTAGAATAATCATTGGCATGAAAAGTAGGCTGTATAGTTCTTAACGGAACTTCTTGTTGAAAATGCAATTTGTAAGTGAGTTTTTTCGGCCCTTTGGCACAGAGCATGGACCAAGGGTACAAAGACCGGATTTAGCAGATTTTAAGCCGCCAGATACGAGAAACAATACTCGAGGGTCCCATCGGGATCCCGAAACACGCTTTTTAAGGTCCTAAAATGAACGGTTTCGAAGATATTCCCAAACAAGATGTTCAGTAAAGAACATATAGCCTACTTTCTCCTAAATGCATAGGTATTGTTATAACTCTTTGTCCTTTTCAAGGAGTATGATTGAATGTTGGTTGCAGTAGCTTCTTGAAATACAACGTGCTATAGGGATATTAAACATGAATATGAGGTGCCTTTGCTAGTGCTACCTCTGTACCAAATTTCGTTCAATTCGGTTTCACCGTGTTTGAATTGATAGGGGGAATCGATTTTCACACATACTTGGTCACCATCAGCAAACTATTGGGCTGATGTTCTTGCAGTTTGGTCTGAATATGTTTCCCACATAAAGATATGGTGTTGCAAAATATGGTAGAGACTAGATTATTAGGTTGGTCGTAATTACATTTTAGCTTTTAACATTTGGGTGGCCGAGATTACGTTTCCGTCAAGATAACGGTGATATAAAACATGACACTGAGGTGCCCTTTGCTAGTGCTACCTCTGTACCAAATTTCGTTCCATTCGGTTTCACCGCGTTCGAATTGATAAGGGGAATCGATTTTCACACAAAGATGGCCGCCATCCGCAAAATATTAGGCTGATGACCTATTAGTTTGGTCAAAAGATGCTCCCTCTATAAAGGTATGTTGTTGCTAAATTTAATAGAGATCAGATGATTAAGCTAATCGTAATTTGATTTAAGCTTTGAACATTTGTGTGGCCGCCATTACGTTTCCGTCAAGATGGCGGTGATATAAAACATGACACTGAGGTGCCCTTTGCTAGTGCTACCTCTGTATCAAATTTCGTTCATTCGGTTCCACCGTGTTCGAATTAATAGGGGGAATCAATTTTGACATAAAGATGGCCGCCATCCGCAAACTATTAGGCTAATGGCCTATTAGATTGGTCAAAAGATGCTCCCTCCATAAAGGTATGTTGTTGCAAAGTTTGCTAGAGATCGGATGGTTATGTTAGTCGTAATTTGATTTAAGCTTTAAAAATTTGTGTGGCCACCATTACGTTTCTGTCAATATGGCGGCGATATAAATCATGACACTGAGATGCCCTTTGCTAGTGCTATCTCTGTACCAAATTTCGTTCCATTCGGTTTCACCGTGTTAGAATTAATAGGGGGAATCGATTTTGACACAAAGATGGCCGCCATCCGCAAACTATTAGGTGAATGACCTATTAGATTGGTCAAAGGATGCTCCCTCCATAAAGGTATGTAGTTGCAAAATTTGGTAGAGATCGGATGATTAGGTTAATCGTAATTTGATTTAAGCTTTGAACATTCGTGTGGCCGCACTTACGTATCAGTCAAGATGGCGGTGATATAAAATATGACACTGAGGTGCCCTTTACTAGTGTTACCTCTGTACCAAATTTCGTTCCATTCGGTTCCACCGTGTTCGAATTAATAGGGGGAATCAATTTTGACATAAAGATGGCCGCCACCCGCAAACTATTAGGCTAATTACCCAGTCATTTGGTCAAGGGATGCTTCCTCTATAAAGGTATGTAGTTGCAAAATTTGGTAGAGATCGGATGATTAGGTTAATCGTAATTTGATTTAAGCTTTGAACATTCGTGTGGCCGCACTTACGTATCAGTCAAGATGGCGGTGATATAAAATATGACACTGAGGTGCCCTTTACTAGTGTTACCTCTGTACCAAATTTCGTTCCATTCGGTTTCACCGTGTTAGAATTAATAGGGGGAATCGATTTTGACACAAAGATGGCCGCCATCCGCAAACTATTAGGTGAATGACCTATTAGTTTGGTCAAATGATGCTCCCCCCATAAAGGTATGTTTTTGCAAAATTTGGTAGAGATCGAATGATTAGGTTAGTCGTAATTTGATTTAAGCTTTGAACATTTGAGTGGCCGCCATTACGTTTCCGTCAAGATGGCGGCGATATAAAACATGACACTGAGGTGCCTTTTGTTAGTACTATCTCTGTACCAAATTTCGTTCCATTCGGTTGCACCGTGTTCGAATTAATGGGGGGAATCGATTTTCACACAAAGATGGCCGCCATCCGCAAACTATTACGCTGATGGCCTATTGGTTTGGTCAAAGGATGCTCCCCCCATAAAGGTATGTTGTTGCAAAGTTTGGTAGAGATCGGATGATTAGGTTAGTCGTAATTTGATTTAACCTTTGAACATTTGTGTGGCCGCCATTACGTTTCCGTCAAGATGGCGGCGATATAAAACATGACACTGAGGTCTCCTTTGCTAGTGCTACCTTTGTACCAAATTTCGTTCAATTCGCATTCACCGTTATCGAATTGATAGGGGGGGACAGACATTCAGAGTACACACACTCACACACACACACAGACTCACACACACACATACACACACACAGACAGACACACTTTTTTCGCCCTGTGTTGATCTCATAAGTCTACTTTCATTTTTTGCAAAAATCGAAAGTAGGCTAAAAACGAGACAGTGACAAAACAAGATGTTCAGCAAAGAACATATAGCCTATTTTCTCCTAAATGTATGGGTATCTTTATGACTCTTTTTCCTCATCCCTAAAACAATCACCCCATCCACAATGTATTGTTTGTTTTCTTTTATATTGATAATAAGCCAGTAAGTGTCAAGATCAATATTATATACTTTATGATGATTGAATAACAAAACTACTAACTTATTGTAATGCATTCACGTCCGTTAATCTCTATATTAAGCCAGCCTGCAAAATTAAGAATCTTCCGCCCCAATCACAGTAGGTGGTGCTGCGACCTATCAGTGAATTAATCTTTATCTTGTACGCCTATGCACTGCCATCGTAATGTATTACGATGGCAGTGTTCTATGGGTGTTGAATGAGTAGGCAGTTTAAAGTAGCCAAGAGGGAGGCGATCCAGCTGGCAGTGTTTAAAGGTATTCGGAGCGCGATCGTGGCTAATAGTTGAACTACCAGTATTACAAAATTGCCATACTTCAGGAGGCCAGCTCAGGCATTTACACAGCGTTATGTTTGGAACAATATTACCCACATAACCCACAAGAGGACAGCACCGTACAGAGGCATTAAGAAGGCTGTGGTTAATGACAACGTGTATCTAGTTCTTCTATTCTCCTTTTTCTAATGTCTTCTGTTTATGTGCGATGCTGGGACTGTGATTTTATTAATATATGAGTGTATACTTTATCCTCTCCTTTGAGCTAAATGACATTGTATTCAGTATCTGTGGAAAAAGCTCGTGCACATCATTTGTAAAAGAATTCAAGAAAAAAAAAACAACTGTAGCAGTACTCGATCCCCAGTCAACTGCATGTCAGACTAACATGCTAGCCCAGAGCTAACCGTATCCATGACGTCAGGTGTTCTTAACTGACATATTAGATACAAACTCTTGGCAAATAATGACTTTAAATAAACGATTTCTTCACTGCAGTACATCTTCATTAAAGATCATTTCATACAAAGTTTATATTATTGTATCAGTACGGTATATCACATACAACATACTAAAACTACTGAAATATAAGACAGGCACATGAGGACAGCTGCCATCTTGTAGTGTGACACAAACGGCTCAGCTCTTTTAAGCCACTCATACTGTATAATATAATAATATTAAATTATAATAAATAACGGATCACGACCTTCAGGATAGCTTAAACCCCCCTAGGCTCGATAATCGGAATTGGTCGGTCTTAAGCTATTTATTAAAATGGTTGCATAATTCACACGGCCGCCATCCTGAAATGGCATGGCCGATGACCTTGAATTTTGGGTGAAAGACGCGTCCTATATAAAGGTATGTTGTCACCAAATTTAGTAGAGATCGGATGATTAGTTTAGCCGTAATTTGATTTTACGTTTTGAACATTTGAGTGACCGCCATTCTGTTTTGGTAAAGATGGCGGTGATATAAAGTATGACACTGAGGTGTCCTTTACTAGTGCTACCTCTGTACCAAATTTCGTTCAATTCGGTTTCACCGTGTTCGAATTGATAGGGGGGGACAGACATTCAGAGTACACACACTCACACACACACAGACACACACAGACTCACACACACACATACACACACACACACAGACTCACACACACACATACACACACACAGACAGACACACTTTTTTCGCCCTGTGTTGATCTCATAAGTCTACTTTCATTTTTTGCAAAAATCGAAAGTAGGCTAAAAACTGTGTTCCCTCTGAGAAACAGATCAACGTTACTATGACAACCGCTGCAATTTCGCAGACCGGAAATAGCTTTTTGGCAATATCTCAAAAACCAATCGTTTTAGGGCCGTAAAACGCGGGGTTCATTGCTACACGTAAAACGAGATATGTCCCATCTTTCTACGAGCAAATCGACTTCGGCAAGTCTCATCTATCCCTATCTTAAAACTTATATATCTTATCCCTATATATATAAAATTGTACTTTTGTCCTTCTGTCTGTCTGTCTGTCTGTTCCTCCATCAATTGAAAACGGATCAACAGATTTCGTTCAAAATTTGCAGATGGATATAAGAATATCCCGGAATCACTTTAGGATGTAAATTTCAACAAAACATCCAATGCGCTTAAGGGGACCAGTGGGTGCCCTATAACATTTACCTTCGATTTACTCGTGTGATATGTAGTACGAAAGGGTTTTTATAGCTCTATACAGCAAGATTAATCTCATTACTTCCAGTAACGAAAAAGTATTTATTTTCCACGATTTTTAGCCTACTTATCACATTTTGCAAAAATGAGGAAAAAGTAGACTTATGAGATCGGGCAAATGTGTGTCTGTCTGTCCGTCTGTCCTTCTGTCTATCTGTCTGTCCTTCTGTCTGTCTGTCTGGCTGGCTGGCTGTGTGAGTGTGTCCCCCTATCAACTCCTAAACGGCTGGAGCAATCGAAATAAAATTTGGTAGGAGTAAAGATCTATACCTGAATATCTCACGGCCATATTTGAAAATGTATTCAGTGCTACCAACTGCTGAAAAATCGCAATTGGAATTTGAGCTCCATGTTGGATATCTTGGAAGGTATGAATGGGAGCGATTTCAAAATTGGCACACGTATAGATAATAATATTGCAGTTTAATTTCCAAGATGCCATACATGGCAGTGTTGCCAAAATGATTATAAGCCTGCTGATAAGTCCAAATTTTAAATGCATATAACTTCTACACTATCAATTGGATTTCAACCAAATTTCGTATGTGCTATGTGTACATAAACAGATATGATTGAGCGATTTCTTAAGAGCCACCAGGGCTGCCAACTGTTAATAAATGCTCTCAATATTTTTTATCCAAGTACCCATATATCAGTAAGTATGCAAGCCGACAGCTTTAAACTATGCAAACGTATAGTACCTGACATTCTATATTAATTTGGAGTAACTTGTATACGTCAGTGCTACCAACATGATTCTAAGCCTGCTGAGAAGTCTAACTTTAGATACATGTAACTTCTACACTATCATTTGGATTTCAACCAAATTTCGTGTGTGCTATGTGTACCATAACAGATATGACTATGCAGATTCTTAAGAGTAACTAGGGCTGCCAACTGTTAATAAATAGTGTCTCTATTTTTGTTCCCCTAATATGAATATATCACAAAGTATGCAAGCCAATAGCTCTAAACTTTGCACACGTATAGTACCTGGCATTCTAGATTAATTTGGAGTAACTAATATAGGCCTACGCCAGTGTTGCCAACATGAGTCTAATCCTGCTGATAGGTCCAATTTTAAAATGCATGTAACTTCTATACTAACTAATGGATTTCATTCGAAATTGACACAACAATAGATCATATTATTTCAGATTACTTCTGGCCAATATATTTATGTCATTGTTGCCAACATGATTTTATGCGCGCTGTTAGATCCAATGTTTAACTGCATGTAACGTCCATGCTATCCATTGGACTTCAACCAAATTTTGTATTCTGTACCTTAAGAGATGGAACTAAGTATATATTCAGTCACCAGGGCTGCCAACTGTAGTTCTCTAATTAGTTTCGAACTAATTAGAAATTTCGATACTACCAACTTAATTTCGTCATTATTCTAGATAGATCCATATAGATTAATCATTGGCATGAATCTTAAATTTTAAGAAAAGTAGGCTCTTTAGTTCGTCACGGAACTTCTTGTTCTCTTTTGCGGTCAGAATCAATACCATATTTTAGGGTCTTTTCCTTTATACGGATGGTGGCACTATTCGTACGAAAGTCTCGACACTGATGTCTATCTGTTTAACAGTCTGTTATTCCTTCATGCAAATATTATCTCTTTCAGAGACTGAATTAAAGCAGAATGAGACCTCGTGAAATGGCGTTGGCATGACAACGTTTGTCAATTTCGCAGAGCGGGTATAGTTTTCTTGCAATATCTCGAAAACCATTCGTTTTAGGGCCTTAAAACGCGGGGTTCGTGGTTCCCACCGAATATTGCTCCTTGCATTGCTACATGCGAATATGAACAGTTTTATTTATATAGGTGGATTATGCGGTGATTTTGAGTCTAATTTTATAGTCTTTGCATAACGAATTGCGTCGCTTATTGTTAGTATTTGGATCTTTACGGCGGTTTACCAAGGTATTATTTTTTCTATTTTGTACGGTATGCTTTCTTACTGTTTATAGATTTATTTTTTATTAATTGAATTCTTCTGTTTGCAAATTATTAACTGCTTTTTGTCGTGTTCTACCATTATGTGCAACCTAAATTCACTGACTAATGTGACGTATTCTACTGACTCTCCCATTAGTTTATTAAGTTTGCCTTATAAATCTCACTGGCCAATTGCGCTAACATATTTGAATAAAATTGGCAATTCTTCTTTCACGACCAAGAAAACCCCGCACAAGACACAGCGTTAACCTATAAATGTACCTGAATTTTAATTGCTTGGGCATGATTACCAATATACAATCTTTTTGGATGCCTTTATAGGGAGGTGAAAGGTGTTGAGCGTTTACCTCTCTTAGTTAAGTACCGCAGGTGCACTAGATAAGGATTTAGGTAGAGCACCATTCCTAGGCCTTTTTGGGTTACCAAATTGACAACAAGAGCTCGCTGGTTACCCATCTCGGTGTTGCTAGGCGAAACCCCTCTCAAGATGCGGCATAAACTTAGAAATATTGATGTGGTTGGTTCCTCAGTTTAGGGGCTGCGACAACGTGGTCACGTAGCTCCGTGTACTTTTGGTGTGTGTAGAATCTGTCTGATAACCGGTGTTAATTGTGATGGCTGAATTAGTGTGTGTATCTGTTTTAGGTAGATTTAATTAGAAAGCTAACTATTGCAATGGGTCCCATGTTCCGACTTCCGGAAAATTTCAACATATCTTCGCGTTTCACATCCCCCAGACCCCAAAACCACCGTCAGTTCAAAAGTTTATATATAATTTATGTATGTATATATGCAGGGTGTAATTGATATAATGGAAGTCCGTTACACTGGTGATAGAAGAGACTATTCTAAGCTTCCTAGGTAAAAAAAAATTGTCACCTATCTTGAAATTGATAATTAATCATTAAAAAGTCAATGTTTTTTTTTTTTTTTTTTTTTTTTTTTTTTTTTTTTTTCAGAAACTAATCAGGCAGAAAGTGGTTCGGCAGGCTGGGGAAAACGAGGCGGAGCCAGGTGTGACGACGCGCGAAGGGGAAGTTGTTACGTAATCGGAGCATTGACCTTACCGGTTGACTCGAGGGGTGGTAGGCTATCAGCTGTTATGAGGATAAGCGCTACCGTCTCGTAAGAAAATGTGCATTGCCGTTGTTCTTGTTGTTGTTGTTGTTGTTGTTGTTGTTGTTGTTGACAACGCACGCAATGGCTAGGGACGTTAGGACCGGTAGTATTGTGTAGCCTACTTTGTAAGTGTGGAATTCATTGATTGATGTTCATGTATAAAATAATTTCGATACTCAGTCCTGGTGTATCATTGGCGTCCGTGTCGGACCTTCTGTTGACTAGTTTCTGAAAATACTAAAAACATTCACTTAATGAAATACAGTGTGAGAAAATTCCGACATCCCGTAGTCTGTTCAGAACTAGGCATTTAAGATGGAAGTAAAATACTTGATGTTTTGTTTGAGAGGCTAGGCGATTTTGGTCATTTAGCCCCATGTAGCGGGGTGTGGGTAGAATTTGTATGAAAATGTGTGTTTGTGGTTTCTGTAGTAATGTGGGTATTTGTAATTCAGGTGAGGATTCGGAAGAAGGAGCCGGCCCTGTGGTGTTGGGGCAGTGCAACTGCCTCTCACCCGGAGGTCCTGGGTTCGATTAACGGCTCCATCAGGGATATTAGAAACTGACGTGAGGGCTGGAACGCAGTGCACTAAGCCTCGTGAGGGTAATTGAGTAGCTGTCTGACAGTGAGGCAGTGCCCCAGTCAGGAAAATCAAGATTATTGGCCGAGGGGACCCGATGCACTGACCACGCGTCACCCTAATATCTTCTGGCAAAATGGCTGGACAGCGGTCGCTTGGTAGGCCTAGGCCCTTCATGGGCTGCACTGCCAGCGGTTATGGTTATTGAGAAGAAGGCGGCCGTGGCCTTAAGTTAGGAACAATCCCGGCATTTGCCTGGGGTAGAAGTGGGAACCCATGGAAAACTACTTCCAAGATTTAATACTAGTACGGTAGCACATGTACATAATTTTGAATTGTCCCATTCCATCTCCAGCCCTGGGGTGGCCATAAACTGGAGAGGGGGGGGGGGTTGATTTATTGGTCAATCAACAATGTACATACATATGAAAATACACGAAAATGAAAATAAAATACAAATACATTGTTATAATACAGTGTTATAATTATAATTATAATTATAATAATAACAATAATAATAATAATAATAATAATAATAATAATAATAATAATGTGGCGAACCCATCGCCCAGTGGGTGAGCACTGCTATCAGCCACCCGAGTATTGGCGGGAAAACCATACCTTTTTCGAGTAGGAGGAAATGCCTGCTCTTAGCCGGAAGACATCATGAGGCCCTCCAAGGCTCACAACCTTGGTAGTATTTTGGTCAGTGCGAAATATCACTGACCCCAAATCTACAGTTGTTCAACTGTTCAAAGCATGGAGAAAAATTCAGCAGAAGCTACTACCCCAGGTGGTAACCAATCCACCTTCACCTTGAGTGAAGCATGCAGGCCTTCGGATTCTGGGAAGCCTGCGCAGACATGCGTGGAGGTATCGGAGACTCCAGGAAAGATCAGATTCAAACGACGGAATTGTTTTGCTACTTTCAACGCAAACTCACTTCTTAAGACCGGCAAACTCAAACAGGTTACTGATGTCTTGTCCCGATACCAGATATTGATCGCTGCAATTCAGAAAACAAGATTCATGGATGAACAGTGCTTTGAGTCACAAGGTTATAGAATCTTCAAAGGCAAGACCGGTAAACGTGTAGTAAAAACCATCCCACACTTAGGCACAGGATTTATTGTCAACAGGAAGATTTTGGGTTCGATTGTGGACTTCACATCCCCTAACAGCCGAGTCTCTACTCTTTCTTTTCGGTGTACAAATAGAGTTTACACAATGGTGAACGTACATGCGCCAATCAATCAGGCGAATAAGAAGGACCCGGAAGGAACAGACGCATTCTGGGAGGAGCTAGAATATATCCTCTCAAAGGTACTTGACAAACATACCATCATTCTGCTAGGGGATTTCAATGTTCAGCTTGGCAAAGAACGAAAATATCAAAAGATTATTGGAAACTACCCAGCTCACAGGAGAACTAATCGTAATGGAGAGAGGCTTGTGGAGTTATGCAGAGCATTCAATCTGGTCCTAAAGTCAACGGCGTTCAAACACCTACCCAGAAAACAGAAGACCTGGATTTCTCCAAACTCCAACCTTGGTGAATTCCAAATTGATCATGTCGCCATTGCACGGAAAGCGCAACGAGAGATCCAGAACGTAAAGGTTCTGAGAAGGGGCAACTTAGACTCGGATCACTACCTATCGCAGATCAAAGTTAGACTAATTCCAAGAAATAACAAGAAGATTACTCCAAGAAAAACTGATAAGTTTGACAGAGACAAGCTAAGGAGCAACCAAGAATTCACCCACAAGTTGGAAACTTTAAATCCAGAGAATTGGGAACAATTACAAGAGGCTATAGTCAGAACAGCAAAGGAGACTGTCCCACTCACAAAATCAAGAAAGCATCTTTGGTGGGATCATGAATGTGATACAGCAGTTCAGCTAAGACAGGTTGCGTGGCAGAAATGGAATTGTCACAAAAATGAAGAGAACAGGGTCAACTTCCTAAACGCGAGAAAATCTGCATCAAAAACCATCCGTGGCGTGAAACGTATGTTGATTAAGGAACAGTTGGTACAGATTGAGCAAGACTTCCAGAAAAATAACACACGTAACACCTTCAAGCACAGTCTGAAGAAATACAACCCCCCAAGTCTACTGTTTAAAGATTCCAACGGGAAATTAGCTCACAATGATAAAGATAATTGTCAGATTCTAGCAAGTTATTTTGAAAACCTCCTCAACTGTGAGGCTCCTGAGACCCCTTTCGTTTATAAAATAAATCCAAACATCCATCCTGATTCGTCCCCTCCTACGAAGGCTGAAATCACGAAGATCATCCAAGAGATGAAGGACAACAAAGCACCGGGTGATAATTGCTGAACTGTGGAAACATGCAGGGGAAAAAGCAGTCGACAAGCTTGTTGCGATTATTCAAGAGATCTGGGAGAGCGATACACTCCCAAGTGGATGGACCTCTGCCGTAATTCATCCACTACATAAAATAGGGGAGAAAACCGATGTGAACAATTACCGTGGCATCTCTCTTCTATTAATAACTTACAAGATCCTCTCAAAAGCTCTGCAGAATAGGGCGGAACAACAAATCGATCCACAACTGGGGGAATACCAACGGGGTTTCAGAAAGGGACGATCATGTGCTGAGCAGATTATGAATCTGAAGTCCATCCTTTCATATCTGAAACTCAGGAACAGGGAATTCGTGATGACATTTGTTGATTTAAGGAAAGCGTACGACTCAATTGGTCGAACCACCCTATTGCAAATCCTTGAAGAGTTTGGCTTAGATAACAAGACACAATCAATTATCCAGCAAACCCTGACCAACACCACCTCCAAAGTGAAGTTCAGAGGAGAGATGTCTGATGCCTTTGAAATCAGGACAAGAGTGAGGCAAGGAGACGGGCTATCACCGCTTCTCTTCAATTGTGTTTTGGAAAAGGTCATCCGAGAATGACGGAAGGAAATGAAAAATTCCAGGGTAGAAAATGGCGTAAGGCTAGGGTACAAGTATATAAATCTTACAATCGACTGTCTAGACTTTGCAGATGATCTAATGATCTTTTCAGATTCCATTGATATGGCAGAAGAACAACTTAACCAGCTGAAAAATCAAGCACTGAAGGCTGGGTTTCAAATCTCCTTTGAGAAGACACAATTCATGACAAATATAAAGTCAGCACCCAGGGAACTGGAGGTTGGACTAGGAAAAGTTCAGGAGGCAGAAAAGTTTAAATACCTCGGTGAATGGATAGAGCCTAACCTATCAGAGAAGGAAGCCTTCATGTCACGCATTAATAAAATGGAAATGGCATACAACCTGACTAAAGACATCTACAATAAGAGATCGATATCCTTAAACGCTAAAATTAGACATTACTGCACTGTTATTCGACCAGAGGCTCTGTATGCGGCTGAGACTCTAATAATGAACAAGAAAGGTCTGATGGAAAAACTAGAGGCTAAAGAAAGGAACATTTTGAGGAAAATCCTGGGTCCCATCAAAGAAAACAGCGAGTACAGAAGGCGTCACAACCACGAATGGTACAAGCACGTGGAGAAGATCAGTGACACGATTCGAAAAAGAAGGATTGCCTTTTATAGCCACGTGACACGAATGAGCCCAGGCAGCATATCAAAACGGATATTGACGTACTTCCAACATAAGAAAACCAAAGGGGCATGGTTTACGGAAGTTGAGAAAGATCTACGTGAATTGGAAATTTCCCCTAAAGATATCCAGGAGCGTGTTCCACTTCAGGAAATACTACGTACGCACAAAGGTTTCCAGGAAAAGCCGAAGCTGAAGACAGGGAAGGTGTGGTCCCAAGAGAGAATAGAACAACACCGAAGACGAATGCGGGAACACTGGGCGGTAGTTAGAGCTCGGAAGAAGAGACAGTTGAACTGACGTGGTCCCTAGTTGGCCGAATCGAAGAAAGAATAATAATAATAATAGTAATAATAATAATAATAATAACAATAATAATAATAATAATAATAATAATAAAGCAAATATAGCGAGTTGGTCGGCCCTACCAAAAGGCAATGGCAGTAGAACGGGTAAAGACCATACCTATCATTGTCTCAAGTTCGGGCGTGATCCCAAGTACCTTGTTCCAAGGCCATAAAGAACTGGATCTGGATAATCAACTGAAGAAACTAATGCAGAAGGCAGTAGTTCTCTCAACAACCCGACTCGTCCGGAAGTTCTTGGGTAGTGATTTCAACTTTCCATCTTAGAAGTGGCTTTTTCAGTACAATAACTATACTGTGGTTCCCTGAAGCCCGCATAGATATGTTGTGATGTACCAGCAATGTGCTATAAGTTATGTAGGCTACTGTATAATACAATACTAATAATTAAATTATAGCGAGGCTGTGTATCTTAGGTAGTACAGTGCTATCCTTCTCGAGGGATCGATCTAGGCTCAGTCATGTTATAAATGCCGGTGGATGTTATGGCACGTACATGAAACTTTGTGAACACAACATTCCAGAATCTCGACATCCCCGAAAAAAATAAAAATGGTGTGTATAACAACTTATTCTTCATCTTTTTTCGAATGAGCCAACTATGGACTACGTAGGTTAACCAAAATGGTTTTCAGCTTGATGAGTTGTGATTGATTTCACGTTCTTAAGTGTCTTCTTCCTAGCCCATATCTCCTTCACTTTCTGACTTTGTAATTGTTTAGCAACTTCTGACCTCTTTGGTCTATGCCCTTTCTTAAGCTTAATCTGTGGGTCTTCTTTTAACATACTATTATTATTATTAGTAGTAGTATTAGTAGTAGTAGTAGTAGTAGGTCTTAAGCAAGATTTTTCCACTTCCCTCGTAAAAAAGTAGTAGTATTAGACTATTAAACAAATTATAAGAGATTATATCTTTACTGAACGTTATTTATTTTTAAGTAGGGTTCCAATTGTTTAGGACGTTCAGGAAATAAATATTTTTGGTAACAATGATGATGGAAGGGATTTGCAAGCTTGTTGTGGTGGTTGTTAATTCATTTTAGGGGCTTGGGACATTTGTTTATCAGCCCCGTTTAGTTGGGTGAGTGTTGAATTTGTCTGATAAACTGTGTTTCTGTGGTGGCTGTAGTAGTGAAAATAAGTTTGTAGTTTTACGTGTCCGTTAATCTCGTGATCATGAGCCACGGGACCTCCGTTTTACGTGGATTCCGAACCACAGGACATGGCATTTCACCTTGAATAAATCACTAATGCATTGACCGGGAATCAAACCCGGTCGGCCATGGTGAGAGTCCAACCGCTGGACCGCTGCGCCTTCACGCCCAGACTTGCATATCGGCCGGTAATGGTAATCTGTCCAAACACTAGCACCACATGTAGATGACGATAATAATAATAATAATGATAATAATAATAATAATAATAATAATAATAATAATAATAATAATAATAATAATAATAATAGGCTAATAATAATAATAATAATAGTCTAAGAAGAAGAAGAAGAAGAAGAGTCAGCATGTGTAGTTCTGCTGGTAGAGTGCTAACCTTCCCGAGGGTGCGATCTACGTTCAGCCATGTAGTGAATGAATGGGATCTAATACGATCATGTCCATGGATTTCATGGCACATACAAGAAATCCTACGTACATTAAAGTCTGGCAACTCAACATACCAAAAAGAAACATAAAAGAAGTTAGTGTGTCTAAAAGCCTATTATTATTATTATTAGTATTATTAATGTTTTTATTACAGTTGTTGCACTATCTTCACACAAAGATAGACCAACAGTGCCTTAAATTAATTACCCAAATCTTTAGGATTTCTATTTTCTATGCATAGTCCATGAGGCTGGCAAAATCATAAACAGATCCACCATCACTACTGTCGACCAAAATATTATGTGTACTCGAGTTTGAAGGTTGTTTGTGATGTAACCAATAGACCTACATAAAATCCAATAACAACATTATTTTCGTCGTTCTATTTTACGTTAGTTCATGTAGGTTTGGAATTTTTAATTTATATTTTAATATTTTTTATCACAGTTGGAACACATAAAGTGCCCGTATTTAAGCGTGTTTCAACCATGCGTCACATTTAAGAATTATTATCTCAGAAACCCGTCATCAGATCCAATCCAAATTTTAACACAATATACAATGGAATGTTGTATAACTGGTTTATTAATTTCAAAATTTTGAGTATCCAAGAAACAAAGTTGTTATCATTTTTGTAAGGCAACTTTTTCTCGGCTCGGGCTGGTTGGAAAATGTAGTTCTTGGTCGCGTTGTCTTCCTCATTCAACAATAGGTTATGCTGTATGATTTTGAAATACGTAAATTAATTCACTTAATTTATATCGGTTTGTATTGTATGGGATAATAAGACATCGTTTAGCAGCTATCCGATACAGAGAACGCTGTACAGCGTTACCGAGTTGGAGCCCACCACGCGTCATGGCTCGCCTCGCTCGGCAGATGTGGGCACCAACTCGGCAACGCTGTACAGCGTTCTCTGTATCGGATAGCTGCTAAACGATGTCTTATTTTTCCATACAAATGCAAACCGATGTAAAATAAGTGAATTAATTGACGTATTTCACAGTCATACCGCATAACATTTTGATGTATGAGGATTAAAACGAGACCAAGAACTACATTTTCCAACCAGCCCGAGCCGAGAAAAAGTTACCTTACAAAAATGATAACAACTTTGTTTCTTGGACACACAAATTTTTGAAATTAATAAACCAGTTAAACAACATTCTAATGTATAGTGTGTTGAAATTTGGATTCGATCTGATGACGGGTTTGTGAGATAGTAATTCTTAAATGTGACGCATGGTTGACACACGCTTAAAAACGGGCACTTATTGTGTTCCAACTGCGATAAAAAATATTAAAATATAAATTAAAATTCCAAAGTGAACTAACGTAGAATAGAAATGATGATGTTATTGGATTTTATGTAGACCTATTGGTTACTTCACAAACAACCTTCAAACTCGAGTGCACATAATATTTTGGTCGACAGTAGTCATGTAGCCACTCCCCAAGAAGGTGTGAATCAGCTGTTCATAGGCTCGGTTTGTGTATTTCAATGCCATTGGCAGACAAGGCGAGTAGGTCACTCGACTTCAGACTCTTGTCAACATTCCTCAACGTAGGAGAGGAGGGCGACGGGGAGAAGTCAGCTGTGCTGTTGAGGGGAAGGCAGCCTAAGACCTTTTCCAAGACATTGACCGACGATTTTTGTGATTTAATTCCACCTACACTAATTAAGATACGACTAAATTTCATGAAGATATGTGCTTAGAATAGTCGCTTCTATCACCAGTGTAATGGACTTCCATCATATCAAATACACCCTGTATATGTATAGATATCAGTTTCTTGTGGACACGATAACTGCCGTAATTTTGCACCAGTCACTTTGAATTTTTTACATAATATGTATCCCCTTAAAATCTCGGTTGAGTTCGTTAATGGGCAAAATCGGCCAAAGGGAGTGAAAATGGGAGGCTTTTTTTTCGAAAAATTGATATATCGCTATAACTCTCTTAATATCTAAAATATTGAAACCATTCAAAGTTCATACTATGTGTCGGATAAGGCCCTAAAATTTATGATTGAAAAGTTTTTTGATAGCACCAACCTTTGACCAAAGGGGTGGGAAAAAGTGGGTTTTTCGGGAAACATTAATCATATCTCTCTTAATAGGCACAATATCAAAACCGTACAAAATGGACAATATTCCTCCAATAATTACCTAAAACTTTTGTCTGAAAGAATTTTTGATATGACCCACCAATACGCCACGGGGTGAGCAAAATGATTTAAATTATAAGAAAATGCCAAGTGCCAAGAGAGGTTGCCATGACAACTTTACTTTTAATTGATAAGGGATGAGCCATCAGCAGTTGCTATGACAACGCCACTGCACGAGATCACATTCAATTTTCCATCTGTCTGTGGGAAGCGACTTCGGTATCGGAACTGGTAGCATGCTGAACTTCTATGCTCAAGGTCGCGGGTTCAAACCCGGCTGAAGTCGTCGGATTTACTAAGAGCGCTAAAACACCCTGAGTATGCTTTCCTTCGGAGGGGAAGTTCCAACGTTCGTTGCGAGTTGATGGTTCCGGTGGCATCTAGTAGCCAAGTTCACAGCTAGGTGTCGTTGATGGTAGTAATTTTTAGCCTACTTTTCACATTTTGCAAAAATGAGGAAAAAGTAGACTTATGAGATCGGGCAAATGTGTGTCTGTCTGTCTGTCCTTCTGTCTGTCTGTCTGTCTGTCCTTCTGTTTGTCTGGCTGTGTGTGTGTCCCCCTCCCTATCAACTCCTAAACGGCTGGAGCAATCGAAACAAAATTTGGTAGGAGTAAAGATCTATACCTGAATATCTCACGGCGATGTTTGAAAATGATGTCAGTGCTACCAACTGCTAAAAAATCGCAATTAAAATTTGAGATCAATGTTGGATATCTTGGAAGGTATGAATGGGAGCTATTTCAAAATTGGCACTCGTATAGATAATAATATTGCAGTTTAATTTCCAGGAGGCCATAGATGGCAGTGCTGCCAAAATGATTATAAGCCTGCTGATAGGTCCAATTTTTAAATGCATATAACTTCTACACTATCAATTGGAATTCAACCAAATTTCGTATGTTGTATGTGTACATAACCAGATATGACTGAGCGTATTCTTAAGACCCACCAGGGCTGCCAACAGTTATTAAATGCTCCTAATTTATTTTATCCAAATACCAATATATCAGAAAGTATGCAAGCCGACAGCTTTAAACTATGCACGCGTATAGTACCTGACATTCTATATTAATTTGGAGTAACTTATATACGTCAGTGCTACCAACATGATTCTAAGCCTGCTGACAGGTCCAACTTTAAATACATGTAACTTCCATACTATCATTTGGATTACAACCAAATTTCGTATGTGCTATGTGTACCATAACAGATATGACTGTGCGTATTCTTAAGAGCAACCAGGGCTGCCAACTGTTAATATGTGCTGTCCCTATTTTTGTTTCCCTAATATCAATATATCAGAAAGTATGCAAGCCAATAGCTCTAAACTTTGCACACGTATAGTACCTGGCATTCTAGATGAATTTGGAGTAACTAATATACGTCAGTGCTGCCAACATGATTCAAAGCCTGCTGATAGGTCCAATTTTAAAATGCATGTAACTTATGTACTAACTAATGGATTTTATTCAAAATTGGCACAACAATAGATCATATTATTTGAGATTATTTCTGAAAAATACATGCATGACATTGTTGCCAACATGATTTTACGTGCGCTGTTAGATCCAATGTTTAACTGCATGTAACGTCCATGCTATTAATTGGACTTCAACCAAATTTTGTATTCTGTACCTTAAGAGATGGAACTAAGAATATATTCAGTCATCAGGGCTGCCAACTGTGGTGCTCTATTAGGCTAAATTATGCCAGGTATACAGTATTTCGAACTAATTAGAAATTTCGATATTAGCAACCTAATTTCGTCATTATTATAGATAGGTTCACATACTGTAGAATAATCATTGGCATGAAAAGTAGGCTCTTTAGTTCGCCACGGAACTTCTTGTTTAATTATGTAGCCTATTTTAGGTAGATTTCATCAGAAAGCTAACTATTTCAATGGGTGCCATGTTTCGACTTCCAGAAAATGTCGACATATCTTCGCGTTTCACATTCCCCAGACCCCCAAACCACCGTCAGTTCCAAAGTTTATATATATGTGTTTGTATAGATATGCATATATATCAGTTTCTTGTGGACACGATAACTGCCGTAATTTTGCACCAATCACATTGAATGTTTTACATAATATGTAACCCCTTTAAATCTCGGTCGAGTTCGTTAATGGGCAAAATCGGTTGAAGGGGGTGAAAATGGGGAGGGGGGTGTCGAAAAATTGAAATATGGCTATAACTCTCTTAATACGTGAAATATCGAATCCATTCAAAGTTCATATTATGTGTCCGATAAGTGCCAAAAAATTATGTTTGAAAAGTTTTTGATAGCACCAAACATTGACCAAAGGGGTGGAAATAAGTGGGTTTTTAGGGAAACATTAATCATATCTCTCTTAATAGGCACAATATCAAAACCGTACAAAATGGAAAATATTCCCCTAATAATTACCTAAAACTTTGTCTGAAATAATTTTTGATCTGACCCACCATTACGCCAAGGGATGAGAAAAGGGATTTCGGAATTAAAGAAAATGGCAAGTGCCATCAGAGGTTACCATGACAACGCTTCTAAATTGATGATGGATGAGCAATCAGAGGTTGCCAAAATAACGCCATCGCACGAGATCTCATTGATTTTTCCATCTGACTCTGTGGGAAGCGCCTAACTGGTAGCATGCTGAACTTATATGCCCAAGGTCACTGGTTCAAAGCCGGCCAAAGTCGTTGGATTTTCTAAGAGCGCTAAAAATCCATCAGCATGCTTTCCTTTGGAGGGGAAGTTCCAACGTTCGTTGCAATTTGCTGGTTGCGGTTTTATCTAGTAGCCAAGTTCACAGCTAGGTGTCGTTGACGTTAGTTTATGGTACAAAATTAGGAACTAGGCTACTACTTAAAATTGACCGTCTGCAGACCTTACCTGAATTATAGACTAATACAGTCATCACAATTATTAACATCGTTTATCAGATTCTACACACACACAATGTACACGGGGTTACATGACCAGGTTGTCGCAGTCCCTAAACTGAGGAACCAACACAAATCTTTGCGGGAGATAACATTTTGCGCAAAGAAGTACGTAACAGACTGTCAGATAGTTACATATCAGTTCCAAACCTTGCATAAGGACAGTGTGATCACAAGTATAACAAGAAGTTCCGTGACGAACTAAAGAGCCTACTTTTCCTAAAATTTAAGATTCATGCCAATGATTAATCTATATGGATCTATCTAGAATAATGACGAAATTAAGTTGGTAATATCGAAATTTCTAAAAAGTTCGAAATACTGTATACTGAACCCGCTGAGCTATGGTTCATGTGATATTTTTCATGACAGCACATTTATGATGGAATGTAGTACCTTTGAACACACCCAGAAAGCTACGAGAAGCTGAGAGCTTATACTATTCTCTTTGAAGTAGCGGAGAATCGCACTTTTGACTTTCGTGAAGTCTGCTAATTATTTATCTGAGGTCTTATTAATCAATTTTATCTTTCCACGAGACTCAGAATATTCCATTTCGTCATTCAGCATTATTGAAGCATTTTGGAGAATGTTTTTTCGCTTTAAGGTAAGGTAATATCATTGCAGATACGCAAATAGGAATGTAAGTAGTCGCTCAACGACTTAGTTTTGACGACCTACTTCCACGAGGAACGCAGTTCCTGGCACTACGTCTGGAGAATCCGTCCTGTGTAGGCGTGTTATCACATCCGTCGTGTTAGACGTGGCAAATATCCGCTGTTTAGCGTGGAAATCATTATCAGGTGCCATCGAGCACAAATACACGAATTGTATAGTGAATTATATTGCACTACGTCAGGAGAATCCGCCCTGTGAAGGCGTGTAATTATATCCGTCGCATTAGACGTGGCAAACTGTCCGCTTTTCAGCGTGGAAATCATTATCGGGTGCCATCGAGCACAAGTATTCTACGAATCGCTGTTATTGATGTGCAGTGATCGACACATATTATAAAGTGAATTAATTGGCAAGTATTGTGAAATTTACGACATTTCTGTAGCACCACATTTTTACACCCACGTGTTTGTGGAGGGCCGAGAGCCTGGTGAAAAATATACAGTTAAATGTGATATTATTACTTTGAACACGTGTGATTATAAAAGTACATTACACACTGATTGCTACGGTAAATTTATCGATAATAAAACGACACCCATTTCACGGATGCCACGTGATTGAAAAAGTAGCGTCTGTACACGTATGGAACCGTAGATCAGTGCATAGCAGCTTATCATTCATATCTACAAAGTGTAGAGGCTGTGTTATCAGTCATATTTAAAGCCTGTGATATCTACGACGAATGCTATAATTTTCAAGTGATTATAATGAACTACTACGAGTCTTATTCTACCGCCCTCGTGGTCAACTTTTTCTACACCATGTTCGAGACCGAGACCATGGGCTAATACCATTATGGTATGAGGGAGATGTCTCGGATGGGACCAGCTTGATTATGGAACTTCTAGAACATCAGATGAGAAGGAGGGAACCGAGGATGCCTTTCCTAGGCATGTCCAGTCCATTCACGAGGTCGACTACAGGGACAGACCGAATCCTGGTATTTGGGAGAGCCCAGATGGAAGTTCTAATGAGGACGATGCCAACCCTGAAAGCCAGAGGCGCTTTTGTTCAACCCTTGTTGTTGGACAGAGAGCTAAGTGTGGACTCCTACGTATCGTGAGTTTTGTACACCCTTCCTTGTTCTAGTTTCTGGTGGTATAGTTAGATTAGTGTAGTTTGTGAACCAACCGAACTTAGTGACAGCCATTTCATAGGTAGGGAATGTAATTTAGTCTAATTAGATGTCATTTATTTGCAGTGAATATGAGTCACCCTTGGGTCCGACATTTTGGTCAACCCTGGTGCAGCTTGATGGACGTCATAGAACGTCAATTTCTATCTATTGCTAAACGTGACTGTAGTCATTTTGAGGCTACTTTGTTTAACCCTATCTGGGGTGTTTTTTCAAGTCTTTGCAGACTCTAGTTATGGCAATCAGATGCCATGGTTATATTTCTTTAACTGCATTTTTTTGCAGCCAGTCTATGTTACACCCCTGACTTCGTTAGAGTAGTCGTATCATTTGGGTAATCGACTGTAATTACCAGTTTTGTAACTGCATTATATTTCATTTGAGATGAGCTCAGAAGCCATCTAAGTCAAGTGTAGACCTTATAAGTAATAGGGATATTTCATCGTTGCCTAGCATCGAACTCAGTTCCCGACGTATCATTAAGCAGATCCAGCAGGGAGTGGAATTTGCGTCACAATTATTATTTTGTTAGTGTCAGGTGTGATGACACGTGTTTATTTGATATTTGATGTTTGAAACTACTGATGTAGGCTATTCTATCTTTGAGAGCAGAGAGCTCCAGCAATGTGTGACATTGCTACCTTTTAAACGTCTTTGATGTGAAAGACAGAGTTATATGATTGTATTCAGATTTATAGCGTGCTTTTTGTGCACATATTCTTCGAGGTTTATAACCTATGGTAAAGGTATTATGATGAGGCCAGTTTTACTGTTATTTACTTGCTTAAATTGCCGGACTTGTTAGTGTGTTGTGTCTATCAGCGCAGGAATCTTGTGGCCTGCGGCGACACGAACAGGTTTTGTGTATTCTACCCAGCGCTCGACTGAGAGCGCATGCTTGTAAGTGAGACAGACTGATATTAACATAGGACAGAATGCTTTTAGCATTCACTTTCCCTTTCATTGCATTATAGCTTATGGAACCCAGTGTCCATTCTTGTATCTGATCATATGTTTTGTAGAATGTCATTTGTTAGTTAAACGCTGTTGCGTGTACCGCTGTTTTAATAAGTACAGATATGTCAGGTTTCTATAGTACGTTGTAGACTAGCCCCGTTAGGGAGGTTTTTCATGAATGATGGTATTGTGTGTACCATGTCTGGGATTGTCCCGTTGACCAGATGTTTAGGGAGGGTAACTGCTTGTGTCCAGGCCCATCCCAGAGTTATTGAACACGAGCTGTGCGCCGCTGGTAACTTGTGTTATTGTGTGTCCGAGTTGTTATTGCTCGTTGATTGTATTCCGACTTTTGAGTCGAGGCTTTTTGGCAGAGATGATCTCAGGGGAGACACTCCGTGCCCAGGCTTGTCAGTATTATTCGCCATAAACCAACGATAACCTAAACCGACATCTTAATAATAAAACGCATAGTTTTGATAAAACAAAAGCTAACTAACGAATTCTTTCTACTTAACCTTGTTCTTTTGCATTTGGAACCTGCTGACATAGCCGTGTTTATGAAGGTATTTCCTGGAGGAAATGACTTGAGGACGGCTGACACATTTTTGTTATGACTGAAGTGTGCTCGAACTTAGAGTTCGCAGCTAGTGGAGCGCAGGCCATACGATGTTAGACGTAGTCTTTACTACGCAGTCGTCACCGTAACTACAGACATTAGATGACTATGGCTTACAAAGAGTAAGCCAAGGTGCAGGCAGGCATTTGAATAAAACTGTGGTCTCTTATTTATTCATTTGATAATGTAAAAGTGTATGAATCCTCTATGTTACCCTATTGTGTGCTGACTAGCACTTAGTTCCTAAGATGACTTAGATGTTTTTTTATGGCTGTTCACTTAGCTTTGAATGTAATTGTTTGTTATTACGGACGTCACCGCCGTAAATTTTGTTATTAATTGATAGGACTTAGCTAGATGAATTAACGTTAAATGTAAATGTGGAAATGGTATCATCCTAACTTAGATTAGTTTTGCTACCCTGTTAAATGTAAATTCTGATATTAGCTTGATCTTGTAACTTGACCTAGGGATTTGCGTCGTACCATTTTCCTAGTGTTGCTGTTGTTGCTGTATTATTGTGAGACAGATCTTTCGCGAGGGTTTACTGTAACTTCTCAGGTAGGGACCTGCTCTTTATTTTTGATTATTTTTTAGCTTGCAGATTAGCCGATAGAAACCCTCCGAACTAGACTAGGGGTTTGTAAAATTTACAATAAATTTTCACGGTGTTTTACATAAGTCTGGATGTTTCTTTCCCAGTCTAGCTTTTAAGGTGAACCTTTCCTTAGGCAGTCTATGACCTTCGTCACCATTTACCACGATCCCTGTGGACTACAGTTTCTCGTGCCGCTTTGGCCTATTTGGAAGTTCACCTGATCCTCACGGCAGTTAGGTCCGACGGATGAGATGTTAGGGAAGTCATTGCGGTTGTTGGCTATCCTGGCAGCTCCTCTGACGGGCTCAATACCTGGCATAATGTAGCCTAATAGACAACTACAGTTGGCAGACCTGGTGACGGAATATATTCTTAGTTCCATCTCTTAAGGTACAAAATACAAAATTTGGTTGAATTCCAATGGATAGCATGGACGTTACATGCAGTTAAACATTGGATCTAACAGCGCGCGTAAAATCATGTTGGCAACAATGACATACATGCATTGGTGAGAAATAATCTGAAATAATATGATCTCTTGTTGTGTCAATTCCGAGCGAAATCCATTAGTTAGTATAGAAGTTACATGCATTTAAAATTGGACATATCAGTAGGTTTAGAATCATGTTGGCAGCACTGGCTTATGCCTATATAAGTTACTCCAAATTAATCTTGAATGGCAGGTACTATAAGTGTGCAAAGTTTGGAGCTATTGTCTTGCATACTTTCTGATATATTGATATTAGGGTAACAAAAATAGAGACAGTATTTATTAACAGTTGGCAGCCCTGGTTACTCTTAAGAATGGGCATAGTCATAATTATCTGTTATGGTACACATAGCACACACGAAATTTGTTTGAAATCCAAATGATAGTATAGAAGTTACATGTATTTAAAGCGGCTTCGGTGGCGTAGTCGGCAGCATGCTGAACTGCTATGCCCAAGATAGCGGGTTCAAACCCGGCCGAAGTCGTCGGATTTTTTAAGAGCGTTAAAAATCCTTCAGTATGCCTTCCTTCGGAGGGGAAGTAAAGCCGGCGGTCCCATGTCATAGATTTATGGCATGTAAAAGATCCTTTCACAGACTAAACTTGTGTAAAGCAAAATTTGTTAGGTTAGTTTTCGTCAGAACGCTCTATCAAAGTTCCAACGTTCACCACCAGGTGTCATTGATATCTGGTGGCGAAAGTTGGAACTACTTGAAATTGAACGGAACTTGTAGCTCACCCTTTAGGGTATCCGCTGGAAGCAGCTACAGACTCAGGCGAGCCGAACATGTCCTCGGACACTCCCGGCACTAAAAGCCATACGATAAATAAATAAATAAAAATACATGTATTTAAAGTTGGACTTCTCAGCAGGCTTAGCATCATGTTGGTAGCACTGACGTATATAAGTTACTCCAAATTAATATAGAATGTCAGGTACTATACGTGTCCACAGTTTAAAGCTATCAGCTTGCATACTTTCTGATATATGGGTATTTGGATTTAAAAAATTGAGAGCATTTATTAACAGTTGGCAGCCCTGGTGGCTCTTAAGAATTTGCTCAGTCATATCTGTTTATGTAGGCTACACATAGCACACACGAAATTTGGTTGAAATCCAATTGATAGTGTAGAAGTTATATGCATTTACAATTTGGACTTATCAGCAGGCTTATAATCATTTTGGCAACACTGCCATGTATGGCCTCCTGGAAATTAAACTGCAATATTATTATCTATACGTGTGCCAATTTTGAAATAGCTCCCATTCATACCTTCCAAAATATCCAACATGGAGCTGAAATTTCAATTGCGATTTTTCAGCAGTTGGTAGCACTGACATCATTTTCAAATATGGCCGTGAGATATTCAGGTATAGGTCTTTATTCCTACCAAATTTTGTTTCGATTGCTCTAGCCGTTTAGGAGTTGATAGGGGGGGACACACACACAGCCAGGCAGACATAAGGACAGACAGACACACATTTGCCCGATCTCATAAGTCTACTTTTTCCTCATTTTTGCAAAATTTGAAAAGAAGGCTAAAAATGAACCCCAATTGACAAGAAGGTTACCATCCCCATAAGACAATAAAATGATAAAAATATGCATACAAAAACGAAAAAAAAAGTTAATTAACCTCCAAATGTAAAATACTTTCTTGCAATAAATGAGGTCTGATCCTCCTACGAAAACCTGTATATTTTGCCTATTATAGCCTATCCCCTAGTTTGCCCGGTGAAATCTACCTCCGCCTCTTCTGGCGTGGCGAGAGGATTTTTAGCCTATTTTCAATTTTGAAAAAATAGGCTTATGAGATCACCTTTTGTCCGTGGGTGTGTGCGTGTGTGTGTGTGTGAGGTGTGTGTGTGACCCCCCTAATAAAATCTAAACGGCTTGAGCGATTTCAATGAAACTTGGTAAGTTCATAGCACTATTCCCGGCGACCTCGACCGTGCCCTTCAAATTTTGTTACGTCTCACCAATCCAACATGGCGGCTGTGCGAACTATTTTACTAGCATTCAATATCTCCGAAACTATTACCGATATCGCCCTGCAATTTTGTACGGTGATAAAGGGCACTACTAGAAGTTCACCTATGAGACTTTCAAAAACCTGGTGACTATAAAACCAACATGGCAGCGAAGCGAAGTTGAGACTTTTGAATAGACTTTCCTCGCGATTTAACTATCCAAATGTAATGAAACTTGGTACAGCAAATTTTTATACACATTGTAATGCACTGGAGTCTAATTTAGTTCAATTGTTTACATAACCTCAAAATGGCGGCTGTGCGAAATATTTCACTGACATTCTATATTTCCAAAACTATTACAGATATCACCCTGCAATTTTGTACGGTGATAAAGGGTACTGATACAAGTTTACATATGTATATTTCATAAACCTGTAAAGTACAAAACGAACATGGTGTCCAAGCGAATTTAAAATATTTTAATAGACTTTCCTCGTGATTTAACTCTCTGAGCGCAGTCAAATGTGGTACTGTAAATGATTCTGCAGCTTGTTATGCACTGCCATCTAATTTAATTCAATTGTTTACATAACCTCAAGATGGCGGCTGTGCGAAATTTTTAAATTAAGTTTTAATTTCTTGTGACGTAATCATGCGATCGAAGTGAAAGTTTGAATAATGAACCTAGGCAATAATTGTCCTTGAATGGTACATAACTCTATGGCCTATACATATAACACTCCTAAATGGCGAGCTTTCGAAATATTTAGACGGTTCTCAATATCTATGAATCTTTTACAGCAACCAAACTGAATGTTTTAATGTTCATAGAGACTATGGACATATGTTCACCTATAGGACTTTCAGTAACCTGGTGAGCACAAATTAAACATGGCGGCGACGTGAAGTATAAATATTTAAATGGACGTTTCTCGCGAATTAACTATCCGAGTGCCGTGAAACGTTGCACGTTAAATGCTTATACAACTGTTGATCCACTGGCATCTAATTTATTTCAATTGTTTGCATAATCACAAGATGGCTGCTGTGCGTAATTTTAAAATCTCGTTTTTACTCCTTGTGTTCTAATCATGCGATTGAAGTTTGAATACCACACGTACACAATATTCTTAATGTAATAGTACAAAAATAAAAATCCAACCTGGCGACCATCTGAAATATTTAGACGGTTCTCAATATCTACGAATCTATTACAGCAATTAAACTGAAATTTTGTATGTTGATAGAGGCAATTAACATGAGCAGGATATATGAAAATAGGCTGTATAGTTCTTCACGGAACTACTTGTTTTAATTCAAGTAAGGACTGCAACTTTGAATTTTTCAAATAGTACGTACTTTTGCCGTCAACGGCTACTAGGCCTAGTTCCGGAGTTAGCTACTTGACGCCACCGCAGTCAGCTCTTAGCAACCTATACCATTTAGCTTCACTGCCGACAGTAGTGGCTCAGTTGGCTAATGCGCAGCGTTAGGCCATGGGACCAAGCCATCTGCTGACTCGGTAGACGCGTGGGTTCGAACCCCACCGTCGGCCGTCCTTGAAATGGTTTTCCGTGGTTTCCCATTTTCAACACCAGGCAAATGCTGGGAGGTACCTTCTGACAGGTCACGGCCGCTTCCTTCCACATCCTTGGCCAGTTTCATTCATCTTCATCCATTCCATCTCTCATCCCGACGCGCAGGTCGCCCACGGGCGTCGAATAGAAAGACCTGCACTCGGCCTCTCAGGAGGTGCACGACAAAACAAAAACAGGTGTAATTAGTGAAAGGTTCTTTAACATGCCATAAAGCTATGAAATGGGGCCGCCGGCCTTACTTCCCCTCCGAAGGTAAGGGATTTTTAACGCTCTTAACAAATCCGACGGCATCGGCCGGGTTTGAACCCGCTATCTTGGGCATAGAAGCTCAGCAAGCTACCAACTACGCCACCGAAGCCGACAAAAAATGTTGTGTTTAACATTGTTTTGTAATTATTACTTGAAATGATTACAGTTTGTTAGGATAATTTACTCTTAATCATGGCGAGATACGTAGTTTGCACAATATTACTTACTGCGGGTGTGACAATTGCTACCAAGTTTGATGTATTTTTAGCATACTATTGTTCATTGTTAAATGTACAGTAGTATGAGGACGTTAAGCGATGGATGTTCAATATTTAAGAACGGTTATTTTGCCAACCACATAAAGAAATAAAAGGCCAAAGAAAATGAAACAAGTGATTTCACGTTTAATCTAGCATAGTAAATGTGCGTTATGTATGAGCAGTTCTTAATTAAAGACGGACATATAGATTCTTAGATGATATTTAGTATGTTTTTTATTTTTTGGTATTCTTTTTTCCCTAATCAAATGCATATGTTATTATGAAGCTGGGATTCTAAGCGTTTATCCTCGGACTGCCATTATCCTCTTGAAATGTTGCTGTTCGACACAACCCGCAAGCCAAATAAAATTAGGAAAAAGAAAATCATTGGCCCCTAAAATGTATTAATTAGGTTAATAATGCATACAATGATTAAAGTAGGCTCCTTAAATATTCAGTTATATTAGCGAAACTTCAGGCTTAATCTATAAGCTACGAGCAGTATAGACCCGTTGCACGCACCTATTTAACAACTTCAACACAATTTGTGATCTGATCATATAAAAAGCACGCTCAAGGACATTGAGTGACATTAATATTGCTCATTATAACAAAGCACGCTCAAGGACATTGAGTGACATTAATATTGCTCATTATAATAACGACCGTCCTCCTGGTTACACACAATACGAGAATGCGAGCAAAGGTACAATTTCTTTAATATCCAATTGTGATCAAGAGCAACGCCGGGCATAAAAGCTAGTATATATATAAAAAGGAATGTCTGTTTGTTCGTATTTTATGCGTTCATAAACCATTCATCCGATTGCGATCAAATTTTGGTGAGTTGTTGTACACACTTCCGGGAGGTTTATAGCCATACCGTTAATCCATTTCAAAATAGATAGCGCGCGAGTAGTTTAAACAAATGCGTGATGGCGATGAGTTCATATAGGCTACTATTCATCCGATTGCGATCAAATTTTGGTGAGTTGTTGTGCACAGTCCAGGAAAAGTTATAGGCGTAGTAAATCCAATTTAAAATATATGGCGCGCGAGTAGCTACAACAAAATAGCGTGGGTTTGTTTCAAGAAAGTCCCACATGCGTTCATATACCATTCATCCCATTGCGATGAAACTTGGGTGAGATGTTCTGTACACTTAAGGTAAGGTTTCTGGCATAGTAAATCAACTTAACAATAGGTAGCGCACGAGTAGATTCAACAAATGAGCGACGACGAACGAAGCGTTTCAACAGAGTCCCGTATGCGTTCATATACTATTCGTCTGATAATGATGAAACTTGCGTGAGATGCTGTGTACACTTCAGGGAAGGTTCTGGCTTAGTAAATCCACTTAACAATAGGTAGCGCACGAATAGATTCAACAAATGAGCGACGACGGGCGAAGCGTTTCAACAAATTCCCGTATGCGTTCATATACTATTCGTCTGATAGTGATGAAACTTGGGTGAGATGCTGTGTACACTTCAGGGAAGGTTCTGGCTTAGTAAATCCTCTTAACAATAGGTAGCGCACGAATAGATTCAACAAATGAGCGACGACGGGCGAAGCGTTTCAACAAAGTCCTATATGCGTTCACATACCATTCGTCCGATAGCGATGAAACTTGGGTGAGAGCTTGTGTACACTACAGGGAAGGTTTCTGGTTTAGTAAATCCACTCAACAATAGTTAGCGCACGAGTAGATTCAACAAATGAGCGACGACGGGCGAAGCGTTTCAACAAAGTCCCGTATGCGTTCATATACCATTTGTCCGATAGCGATGAAACTTGGGTGAGATGTTGTGTACACTTCAGGGAAGGTTTCTGGCTTAGTACATCCACTTTACAATAGGTATCGCACAAGTAGATTTAGCAAATGAGCGACGGCACGCGAATCGCTTAAACAAAGTCCCGTATGCGTTCATATACCATTCATCTGATTGCTATGAAACTTTGGTTGAATTGTTGTGCACACTGCAAGAAAGGTTTCTGACTTAGAAAATCATTTTACAATGGTTAGCGCACGAGTAGATTCAACAAATGAGTGTCGGCGCGCGAATCGTTTAAACAAAATCCCGTATGCGTTCATATGCCATTCATCCGATTGCAATGAAACTTTCATTAGTTGTTGTGTACACGCCAGGGAAGGTTTTCACTTAGTAAATCCATTTTACAATAAGTAGCGTACGAGTATATTCAACAAATGGGTGATGCGCTCGAATCGGTTCAACAAAGTCCCGTATGCGTTCATATACCATTCATTTTATTGCGATGAAACTTTGGTGAGTTGTTGAGCACGCTTTTTTTTTTTTTGAGATAGTAAATCAATTTTACAATAGTTTAGAGGTTTTTAACGGAAAAAGAAAAACAATATTGGGAATCCAAGGGTACTTCAACATACAAAGTTACAACGCCAACACTTTCTTTGATTGGCATTGCAACGCATGCCGGGTACACCTAGTATAATATAAAAAAGGATGTTCATTTGTTCGTCTTTTATGCGTTCATAAACAATTCATCCGATTGCGATCAAATTTTGGTGAGTTGTTGTGAACACTTCCGAAATCATTATAGGCATAGTCAATCCAATTTACAATGGACAGCGAGCGAGTATTTTAAAGAAATGTGTGTTGGCGATGCGTTCATATAGCCTACAATTTATCTGATTGCGACCAAATTTTGGTGGGTTGTTTGGCACACTTCCGGGATGGTTATAGGCATAGTTAATCCAATTTACAATAGATAGCGCGCCAGTATTTTAAACAAATAAGTATTGGCGATGCGTTCATATACAATTCATTCGATTGCGATCAAATTTTGGTGACTAGTTGTGCATACGCCAGGAAAAGTTATAGGTATAGTAAATCCAATTTACAATAGATGGCGCGCGAGTAACTTCAACAAAATGGCGTGCGTCTGTTTCAACAAAGTCCCACATGCGTTCATATAACATTCACCCCAATGCGATGAAACTTGGATGAGATGTTGTGTACACTCAGGGAAGATTTCTGGCTTAATAAATCCACTTAACAATAGGTAGCGCACGAGTAAATTCAACAAATGAGCGACGACATGCAAAGCTTTTCAACAAAGTCCCGTATGCGTTCATATACATTCGTCCGGTAGCGATGAAACTTGGGTAAGAGGATGTGTACACTCCAGGCAAGATTTCTGGCTTAGTAAATCCATGTTACAATAGGTAATGCACGAATGGATTCAACAAATGAGCGACGACGCGCGAAGCGCTTCAAGTCCGGTATGCGTTCGTATACTATTCGTCCGATAGCGATGAAACTTGGATGAGATGTTGTGTACACTTCAGGGAAGATTTCTAGCTTAGTAAATCCGTTTTTCAATAGATATCGCACAAGTAGATTAAACAAATGAGCGACGACGCACGAGGAGTTTCGACAAAGACACGTATGCGTTCATATACAATCGTCCGATAGCGATGGAACTTTGGTGAGGTGTTGTGTACACTCCAGGGAAGGTTTCAGGCTTAGTAAATCCATTTTACAATAGGTAGCGCACGAGTAGATTCAACAAATGAGCGACGTGCGAAGCGTTTCAATAAAGCCCCTTATGCGTTCATATACAATTCGTCCGATAGCAATGAAACTTCGGTGAGATGTTGTGTACACTTCAGGGAAGGTTTCTGGTTAAGTAAATCCACTTAACAATAGGTAGCGCACGAGCAGGTTCAACAAATGACGACGACACGCAAAGCTTTTCAACAAAGTCCCGTATGCGTTCATATACCATTCGTCCGATAGCGATGAAACCTTGGTGGGTTGTTGTGTACTCTCCAGGGAAGGTTTCAGGCTTAGTAAATCCATTTTACAATAGCAGCACACGAGTAGATTCAACAAATGAGCGAAGACGCGCGAAGCGTTTCAACAAAGTTCCGTATTCGTTCATATACCATTTGTCCGATTCGATGAAACTTGGGTGTGATGTTGTGTACACTTCCGGGAAGATTTCTGGCTTAGTAAATCGACTTTACAATATGTAGCGCACGAGTAGATTCAACAAATGAGTGATGGTACTTGAATCATTTTATCAAAGTTCCGTATGCGTTCATATGCCATTCATCCGATTGTGATGAAACTTTAGTGGATTGTTGTGTACACCAGAGGAAAGGTTTCTGACTGAGTAAATCCATGTTACAATAGGTAGCGCACGAGTAGATTCAACAAATGGGTAACGGCACGCGTATCGTTTAAACGAAATTCCGTATGCGTTCATATACCATTCATGCGATTGCAATGAAATTTGGTGAAATGTTGTTTCTACTCCCGCCAAGGTTTCTGATTTAGTAAATCCATTTTACTATTGGTAGCGCACGAGTATATTTAACTAATAAGCGACAGCGCGTGAATCTTTTCAACAAAGTCCGGTATGAGTTCATATACCATTCATCCGAGTGTGATAAAACTTTGGAGTGCTGAGTACAGTCCTGCGAAGGTTTATGAATTAGTAAATACGTTTTTCAATGGGTGGCGCACAAGAAGATTCAACAAATGAGTGACGGCGGGAATCGTTTAAACAAAATCCCGTATGCGTTCATCCGATTGCGATGAAACTTTGATGAGTTGTTGTGTACAAACCAGGAAAGGTTCAATATACCATTGATTTCATTGCGATGAAATATTGGTGAGTTGTTGAGCACGTTCCCTTGAATGTTCCTGAGATAGTAAATCAATTTTATAATAGTTTAGAGGTGGTTAACGGAAAAAGAAGAAAATATTGGGAATCCAAAAGCTCTTCAACTAACAAAGTCACATCGCCAACACTTTCGTTGATTGGCATTGCAACGCATTCCAGGTACAGCTAGTGCTGTATTAAAATGAAAGTTTGTCCGGTTTTTTTTTTCTGAATATCTACGGAAATTTGCGTTATTAACGCGTTTCAGACTATTTTATGACGGTTGCGCGCAACAATAAATTTTTGTCTGTCTGTCTGTCTGTGGACAAATTTGTTCCCTTATAACTCGAGAACAGTTGCGTGGATCAACATAAAATTTGGTACAGATTTCCATCAGAGGCACGACACCAATCATTGATGTAACTCTTCTCCGTACCTCTTGTAAAAGGGGGCCTACCCCCTTACAATACATGCTGAAATAAACGTCGTAGGGTGAGACAAAGTTCATTTTCAGCCACCCAATATGAGAAACGAAACGAAAACCACATTTTAAGGCCCTAAAACCAACAGTTTTAGAGATATCAGAAAACTAATTTCATTTAACATACTACCGTAATGAAAGAATGCAAGCCGGTAACCATGGCAACAGAATCTCAGAGGTCCATCTATTTCTGTAAGACGCAATGCAATTCCTTTTATTACATTACTGTGAAAGTTTGCGAACGGCCATAAGGTTATAACGGGACCAAATTAAGTTGTAAAATTCATCAATATATATAATGCGCTTAAGGGGGTCGAGGGGTACTCTGTAATTTTTTCACGTGATTTACATATGCGGGTGTGGTTTGGAAGGACTATTATATCCATATATTGTTATATTATTATTATCACAATTGACTAATATTTATTATTACTTCATGGCGTACAAGGACGAGACTAAGCTCATTTTCAGCCCCTTGGTGTCAGAAACAAAACTCGGGGCCCCTAAAGCGCCGTAAATGGTCCTCGAAAACTACATTTTAAGGCTCTAAGGCCAACAGTTTCCGAGATTTTCACAGAAAACTAATTTAATTCATTAAACAAAAGAAGGAATGCAAGCCAGTGACCATGACAATCGTATCTCAAGTGGTGACATCCAGCATTCCATCTATTTCTGCAAGAAGTAATGCCTTTCCATTTGTTACATTTCTGTGAATGTTTGCAAATGGCTATAAGGTTATCAAGGAACCAACTAAAACTGCAAAATGCATCAATGCGCCTTAGGGGGTCAAGTAGTTAGCAAAGTAGCCATGTCTCCCGATACAGTCTGGACGGTCGTGTCAATCTGTGCTAACCGGTCCTGCACCTCTGTACGGTTTGTCGCAAGGTCTAAGGATAGAGTATTCATTTGCTCATTAACTTCTTTATGGTACCTCACCATATCCACGCGGACTGAAGCTGCGAAGCTGAGTAGCGGTGTTGGCGCCGACATTCTGCCTAATGCGGTCTATGTCACCTCGCACTTCAATAAGTGTCGCTCTGTTCGCTAATAGGTTTGTGTTTGTTTGGTTGAGAGCTTCAGCATTGTTGCCTAACTCTCCCAAAACATTATTAAATATGACGTTCGATGCTTCAATGTCACCTCGGACAACATTTATGTCACCCCTGACCTCACCTAAGTCATCACGAACTGTGCCCAGGTCACCTCTTACTGTGCCTAGGTCGTCTCTTACTTGATCTAGGGCGGTAGTGTTAGCGCCTGGATCTTCCCTAACTTGATTCAGGGACGCAGTGTTTTTACCTAGGTCACCTCTTATTTGGGCAAATGAGGCATTTATATTTGCCAACATCCCATCCAGGACTCGTCACAACGACTCCTCATCAATCATTATAACACTCAGAGAAAGAAGAGGGAATTACCTCCGAAACAAAACCACTACACCAATACAGGAAAGTTTGTCCAAGCAGAAATCCTTCCTGTGGACTCAACGCAGAAACACAACAATGTTACCCTTAACTCGAGTCCTCCCAAGATAAATGTTTCGAATGTCAGCGCAAATGTACCGCACGCATCTGCTGAAGTGCAACCTAACACTACGCACAGCGAAGGAATGCAGACTAACTCATCTGCGCCATTAAATTTCAATGCGCCCATGTTTACTCCAATGAAACATTACAATCAAGGGGCTAATGCCATAATAATAAGACAAAAGGACGAGCAACCAGTTCAGTTTTCTGGAACTGGAGGCAGTGTAACTCCAGTCGAGTTCCTGCAGAACGTAGAGTTATTCCTCCGTGACACCATGGTGATCCCAGAAAGAAAACTACGGGTAATTGAACGACTTTTGACTGTTCAAGCAAGTACTTGGTACCGCGCGTTTGGGTACGCTTTCAGCGGGTACCAACACTTCAAAGAAACTTTATTGAGAACGTACTGGAGTGGGGACATCCAACAAAGTATTCGTTCGGAAATGTACACTAAACGGTACAGTACGAATCAACCATCAAGGTATGCGAACTACTACGCAACCCAATTGTCAAAACTGAGATGGCTCCAGCCGCCATTATCTGAGCCTGAGTTAATTCAAACCATAACCTGGCAGTACCTAGCTGAAGTCCAGCGCACACTAATAGCTGTTAACGCAACTACGTTTATCGAGTGCGATTCAATTCTTCGCAAAATCGACGGTATCAACGATCAGTTTTCCACTCATAAACCGAGAGGGGAGCATCGTCAAGTCAACGTTACGGCGATTGATAAGGTATCTCAAACACCCAAGCCAGCCCAAATAATTTCGGAACCATACCGAAGAAACGAGACAGGACCCGATAGCCGAAACTGGAACCGTAGACCATATGAGAGGTCACGCCAGCAAGACGATCGTGGATACTGGGGGCGACGATTTGATAATCGCAATAACAACAATAACGATCAAAGAGACGACAGACGTGGTCGCAATAAACATCCACGTAACCGACAATCCGGCAACATTCGCCGCGATTATCGCTACAGTGGTGGTTACCGCGAGCCGACCGAGACTGGAGAGAACGCGCTCGCGAAAGTCGCGAATACATTCGTCAGTTGCAAAACGACAGAGACGAAGAACAAGAGGGACCGGAAGGAAAAACCGAGAGCCCAAGCGCAACAGAAAAGGAGCCCTACAGCTGACGTTGGACTTCTGATAACCTGCGCAGAAGATGAATGGGACCGACTCCAGGATGGATTAACTCGTACAAGACGCAGAGAACGTCGACTCCAAGATCCGGATGGAGATGTATTTGGTGATCTATCCGAGGAAAACTAATGCCCGTTGAGAGTGCAGAATTATTTTTTTCGACGAACGACGAACCTCTCACAAATGATGATGATGATGCGAGATTTGAGAACCTTCAACGTAGCCAATCTAAAGAAATATTATGAACACTAGAATGGTTTTGATGGTAAATAAAAATGCTAATCCCACATTCTTATTTGAAACAATGGAGGGATATATGAGCCCGCCTAGGCACATGTGCCAAATATTTCTTTGAGAGCATACTCACTCCACATTCTCAGTTCGACAGAACGCACCTTGGAGCTTCCCCATAAACAATCCGCTATTTTGACTTCGGAGAGGACTGCTTATTTTCTTCCTAGATATAAGTTATTCACTATTTTAATGCCACATACCTCAGGATCATATAATAATTAATTCTGTAAAATTTACCATCTTCTATGCCTCTTTAAAGTGGTAAACCACCTTTATGGTAAAGGTATTTTCACCGCAGACACGCGGAGGACAATGTGTAACGCTTTTACTGGGGTGAGTGATGCTAAACCACAACAAGTCCCACGTTTTGCGGGCAAGCGTAATTGTTTTACTAGTGTCCCCACTGTTGGGTGACAAATTAACATTTATTCTGATTAAGATAAGTTGTATTAATGGGCGCCAAAACTTCAACACTACGTTGAAATCTAAATTTATATTTATAAACAACTAGCTCGAGCAGAACACATTTAAGAATCTTGACACTCAGACCGTGGTATGATTGGATCATTAACCCAACTAACAATTGTATCCGGAGAAGGAATTAGGTCTATATCTAGTGCTACCTACTGAAAGCAAAGATTGCATAGTATAAGAAATGAATTTATTATATATATAAAAAAACAAGTAGTGGCAAATTTTAATAATGATAATAATAATTTAAAATGGAGCATAACGATTTTAATTTTACCACTGGAAAATTACGTGACGTTGGAGACGGATGAATTATTGAATTTACTACTATTTCCAACCTAAGAAGTTACTGAAATTCTCATTCTGAGACCATGAAAAGAGAGATTACGTAGTTCTGCGTCAGTCGCGCTTACCATTGGAAAAAGCAGTAGCATTTCCCTCGTACGTGATGAATCAAGAGAGCTTCCACCAGCCTCTTGGACGTCGCCATCGTCTTCGTTTCTTGCGGAGATCGGTGTTAAAATGATGAAGTTAAATGCTTGATTGTGGTGGATCCAAAATCCGTTAGCCACCTACGCTGACTCCCTGTTCACAAGAGCTCGCGTATTTTTCATGACTAATTTGTCAGTTGAGAGTAGCAGTACTGAAATGTTCGCCATCAAACACGAGTACGAAGTCCGTAGACTATGCAAAAATACAATGTTCAAGTTACGGTCCAAACACAACGGAACCTACGAAACGAGCGTCCACCTTGGACAAGTTTTACAATGTTAATGGTCCCCTCTTCAACGCGCGTGCTCACTATCTGCACTCGCCGACCGTTCCCCTCCAGTGTACCACCTCCCTGTGGTCCGGTCTCCTCTGATTGGCTGTGACCCCACGCGATATTTCCCGCTATAAAGTTCATTGCCTACTGTAAATTTTCCGTTCCACTCCAATTCGCCTTTTCTTGAAACAGCCAGTTGTAAATGTTCCTCGGTTGCATCATCGTTTCACGACAAGGTTATTCCTGTAGCCGAATTCCCGATGACTCATCTCTCTCTCCATAATCCCTTAACTGAATAAAATCCGTAAATCTCCGCAATCAAATAATTTACCGTGATAATGTTGTTCGTAATACTTCGCTTGATAGTGTTTTCTAAAATCGAAAACCTATCTGTATAGTTATAATCTTTAAAGAAAACGCTCCAAAAATCATTAAAAATAATAATAAGTTAAATGAAAATAATCTTGGCTCAACAATTTGCCGCGTAAACAAACATTGAATGGCTTCATACCCTCGAAAAACACGTTACATATTCGCCTCGGATCATCAAGTGATTTACCGTGGCCACGGTACATCATGTGATTATCCCAGACACGTTCATAAAATTCCAATCCAAAATACATATTACATAAATTACATCACCCTAAATTACATATATATATACACTCATAATTTTCTTCACGCACTTTACGTCAAAGTCTGTTGTAATATTGGTTTGCCCTAGGCAATCAGTCCAATGTTTTTTCATTCCAATAAATGTTCCACGGATATTTCCGCCTCTCAAATATCTCTATGTTAGGAAAGATATATATAAATAATGTGTGAGCACAGTGTATACATGATGTCACTTCACACGCATCACAGGTGTTCTGATGCATACACCACCACAGAACCTCCTGATATCAAAGGTTGTCGCTTTCTTCTGGTGTAATTTAATTTCACTGATCACACGAGCACACGATCACACTATTGTGGCTGCGCACCTTGACCATAATACTTAATCTCTCTGTGTATTAGATAAAATTACTATTGACTTCTGAAAAAAAACAGTACGTGCGCATTACATATAACACCAAATATTTCTGTGCCATAATTGCCCTGTCTTACTGAGTTCCCGTCGACCATATTCTACTTAATACTAGTTCATCACCCACCATGCCTCACACCTTCATCAGCGCACAACCCAGACGAGTTCTCCAAGATCCTTACCTAGTTGCCACCACCCTCAAATAATACCTATGTACTATTTACCTTACATTCACACATACAGATCTTACATGGCGAGGCTGTAAATAGAAATCACGTGTGCTGTTATGTATGAGTTTCATGCAGGACTGTCTCGCATTCAGGTGGCCCATCTTTTGTCTCGTGGACGCCTTAAGCAAACATGCCATGCACAAGCGCTGACCCATCTCTTGGAGACAAATGGGAATTCACCAGCGCTACCAAATTCTGGCCTTGGTGTATCGACACAATTTAGTAATCAACAGCATCCGACAATCCAGTCATATTTCCCTGTACCTTTAAACACTCAATTACTTATATTCTACCCCCTTTGTGACCTCTGATACGCCTGCCTGGAAGACCAGATCTCCCACGCACCAAATACCTCCCTTACTCATTTGATAGGCTGGCTCGCCAGCTAAACACACTCACTTTAAGACACATATTTTCGTAGACTATGTATATTATACGTCCCGTATAATCTGTTTTCCTTACCATCCTCCAGCACATATGCTGTTTCGCCAATAGGTTTGGAGACTACAAATGTTTCTGTGTCACCTGCTTCCAACCTTGCAAGTGGCTCCCTTAGATGAACGTCATCACGTTGCTCTACTTACCTGTTACTCAGTGTCTGTAACGATGCCCTGTTGCCTAAATGTCCACACATGCTAACCCTACTTTCCTCTGGTGTCACACCTCTACTTGACACTCTATGACCTAAAAATGCCACTTCTGACTGACAGAATGACGACTTAGACAGCTTCAAAGTGAACCCTGCCTGGTCTACCTTCTGAAAAACAATATCTAAATGACGTAGATGCTCCTCAAAACTGCGTGAACTAATTACCATTTCATCAATGTAAATGGTTACAAACTCTCCTGTGTCATCATCTAATGCGATGTTTAATGCTCTAATTAAAGCAGCTGAACTACTCTTTAAACCATAAGGTGTTCTACAAAATTGATAAAGGTTATATTTATGACTAAAAGCTGTAAATGGTCTATCTTCATACATAAGTGGCACTTGCCAGAAACTGGAACTCAAATATACACAAGTGAAATACTTCTTACCCTCAAATGTCTGCATCAACTCCTCTATAGACATGGACTTCAGCTGGTCTGAACTGATTCTACTGTTAACTAAACGAGCGTCTAAACAAATATGGACTGTGCCATCTACCTTCGGCACTGTGATCAAAGAATTAGCATATGGACTGTTGGTGGGCTCAATAATGCCATCTTCAAGGATCTGGTTAATTTGTGCCTCAACTACACTCTGATAAACAAAAGGTACAGGATATCTATGTTCTGTGAATACTGATCTATCAATAACGTTCAACGAATGTGTATAGCAATTGGCCTTACCAATGCGATCCTCAAAAACTCTCCTATTACACAATAACACATCATAGAGCAGAACACACCGTTTTCCTCTATATTTCCCTGAAATGCAGCTTCACGCAACGAGTCCTCTAGACTACCATACGTAATCACACTGCCCACAAAACTTGGAGAATTCCGCTCTACGGCTGGCGATATCTCATTCAAAGTACAACTCACACCTACAACACTACTTCTCTGAACATTGCCGTTGAACGCTACTTCTACTTCAGAATCATCCCATTTAAATTTCAAACTTACCACCTCATAACATATGTTACCAGACACTCGACTTAGCCAATCTGAACCCAAAATAACACTGAATAATAAATTTGGAATTACAAGACAAATCTGCTTTTCTACATGATTATTAATTTTAATGTCTACTAAAACTTGCTTAGAAATTACTTTAGACCTCTTCCCAACATCTGTAATAACAAAAATGCTTTTAATTGGCATCTCCTCAAAATTGATTCCAGTTCCTTTCATTTTATCGTAAAATGCACTACTTATGCAACTCTTCATGCAACCACTATCAATTAAAACATCCGTGTACGCCTCGGACACGTTAAGCTTAACAATGGGGCTCTTACTAGCCACCTCCTGAATAATACCTTCATCATTTAGTTCACGTAATAATTCACTTCTTACATTTAGGTCATAGAGTTCCTGTATAAGTGTATGGAACGGGCACGTTACAGACTGAGATTCTGACCTTATAACGCAGCCTGGTTCACGTTTAAAGTACCGCTACTGCTTGGTGTAGTACTACTCACTACTGCACTGGTCTGGTTGTTCTGGGCTGTGTTAACGGTATTTCTCTGTTCGTTATTACCATTGGGCTCCCTTCCTTGGCCCCTGTTCTTGTTATAATTATTATTATTATAATTCCTCCCTTGGTTACCTCTGAAATCATTATTTCGGCCTTGATTTCCCCTAAAATCGTTATTTCTACCTTGGTACTGCATACCATATACATTTCCTCTGTACTGATTTTGCTGGTTGTTATTATGATTTTGGTTCCCCCTATTTTGGATATTGGCTCCTTCGCCACTGTTCCCCTGAACATCCTGATTCCTATTCTCATTAGGCATATTATTATGGTTCCCCTGATTCCTACTGAAATTCTCCTCGTAACCACCTCTTCCCAGAGCATCGAATATACTTAATAGATTTTCCACTTGCGAAATAGATTTAACATTTTGGATACAGGCAGCTTCTTTGATTCTATATGGAAAATGTCTTAGTAATAGCCTGACTACATCACTCTCCTCCCTCAAACCATCCAGATATTTACGCGTCAATACCTGTCCTAAAAAGTATTCTGTCATAGTGTAACTTCCTTTCGGGTTATATTTCCCACACACAATTCCCTCACGATGCTGAGACTGAATTACCTCATTCCAAAACTTTTCACAAAACTTGACTTTGAAATCCGAAATGTCCACAAAATTGTCTCTATAGACAGCAAACCAGTTCCTCGTCTCCCCTACAAACGCCTGCTCTAAAATCTCAACTAACTGACACCACGCAATACTACCATCTTCCAACCTCTCCTTGAATTTGTTTTCTATAGCGATCATAAATTCCATGGGACACCCCTGTCGATTGCTGAATTTCCCTAACTCTATCTCCCTGTGTGTGCTATTCATATAAACTGGTCTACTCTGATTATTTTCCTGCCTAAATCTAGCTTTCAGTTTCTGTTCTAATTCAGCTATTTTCTCCTCAGCTTTTCTCTCAATGTTAGTTAGAGTTAACCTAATGCTTCCTTCCGATGCTTCCTCTTTATCACTTAATTTAGCCTGTTTCTCCTCAATCTTTCTAATACTTTGATTATTCTTCTGCTTTAAATTATTCACTTCAGTAATTATTTCTGCATGTACTTTATCAATTCTACCCCCCAGCTGTTCTTTAACCTCCTTAGTTGCTACCTGAATTTTACAAATTTCTCCCCCCCCCCCCCTTGCCTTTTGACCTGCTGTGTTTCAAGTTGCACTAGTTCTTTTAAATGTTCAGCCTGTGTACTGATTCTACTTTCCAGCTCCTCCTGTACTTTTCCTATTTTTCTGTCTACATCTGCAATAATCTCTTTAGATTTTTCTTCCATCACCCCTCTGATTTCTCCTCTAATCTGCTCGAATTTCTTATCCAATTTTAGATTGTTCTCTTCAAATTTATCATTTAATTTATTGCTCACTTCCTTACTGCTCTGTTCCAATTTAGCGTTTAAAGCCTCTGTACTCCCTTTATTTTCCCTACTGTTTTGTTCAAAATTAGCATTTAAACTATCTGTACTTTCTTTATTTTCCTTACTATTTTGTTCAAGTTTAGCATTTAAACTATCTGTACTTTCTTTATTTTCCTTACTATTTTGTTCAAGTTTAGCGTTTAATGCGTCTGTGCTAATTTTATTTTGTTGCAAGAACTGAAGAAGCAAACTCTCTAAACCTGCTTGACTGTTATGATTACCCCCCCCCCCCCCCTCAGTATCGGGATTTACCTCCGACATCCCTGTGCTATTTTCATTCTCAAGACTAGCCATACTGCTCGTATCTTCACTATCCAACTGGTGACCACTACGCAACTTCATCTCTTCCTCAACACTACCCATGCTGATACACACCGACAAATAAAAAAAACCAAAATGCAGGCACAGAAATATATACCCTTCTCCTTCCACAAATGTTATTAGGTTTTCGGTCCCACGTTGCCGGCGACAAATGTAACGCTTTTACTGGGGTGAGTGATGCTAAACCACAACAAGTCCCTCGTTTTGCGGGCAAGTGTAACTGTTTTATTAGTGTCCCCACTGTTGGGTGACAAATTAACGTTTATTCAGACTAAGATAAGTTGTATTAATGGGTGCCAAGACCTCAACACTACGTTGAAATCTAAATTTATATTTATAAACACCTAGCTCGGGCAGAACACATTTAAGAACCTTGACACTCAGACCGTGGTATGATTGGATCATTAACCCAACTAACAATTGTATCCGGAGAAGGAATTAGGTCTATAACTAGTGCTACTTACTGAAAGCAATGATTTCATAGTATAAGAAATGAATTTATTATATATAAAAAAACAAGTAGTGGCAAATTTTAATAATGATAATAATAATTTAAAAAGGAGCATAACGATTTTAATTTTACCACTGGAAAATTACGTGACGATGAAGACAGATGAATTATTGAATTTACTATTATTTCCAACCTAAGAAGTTACTGAAATTCTCATTCTGAGACCATGAAAAGAGAGATTACGTAGTTCTGCGTCAGTCGCGCTTACCATTGGAAATAGCAGTAGCATTTCCCTCGTACGTGATGAATCAAGAGAGCTTCCATGAGCCTCTTGGACGTCGCCATTTTATTCCTTTCTTGTGGAGATCGGTGTTAAAATGATGAAGTTAAATGCTTGATTGTGGTGGATCCAAAATCCGTTAGCCACTTACGCTGACTCCCTGTTCACAAGAGCTCGCGTATTTCTCATGACTAATTTGTCAGTTGAGAGTAGCAGTACTGAAATGTTCGCCATCGAACACGAGTACGAAGTCCGTAGACTATGCAAAAATACAATGTTCAAGTTACGGTCCGAACACAACGGAACCTACGAAACGAGCGTCCACCTCGGACAAGTTTTACAATGTTAATGGTCCCTTCTTCACTGCGCGCGCTCACTATATGCACTCGCTGGCCGTTCCCCTCCAGTGTACCACCTCCCTGTGGTCCGGTCTCCTCTGATTGGCTGTGACCCCACGCGATATTTCCCGCTATAAAGTTCATTGCCTACTGTAAATTTTCCGTTCCACTCCAATTCGCCTTTTCTTGAAACAGCCAGTTGTAAATGTTCCTCGGTTGCATCATCGCTTCACTACAAGATTATTCCTGTAGCCGAATTCCCGATGACTCGTCTCTCTCTCCATAAGCCCTTAACTGAATAAAATCCGTAAATCTCCGCAATCAAATAATTTACCGTGATAATGTTGTTCGTAATACTTCGCTTGATAATGTTTTCTAAAATCGAAAACCTATCTGTATAGTTATAATCTTTAAAGAAAACGCTCCAAAAAAAACATTAAAAATAATAATAAGTTAAATGAAAATAATCTTGGCTGAACAAGTTGCCGCGTAAACAAACATTGAATGGCTTCATACCCTCGAAAAACACGTTACAAAGGTAAATAGTCGCCAAACGAATCAACCACTTCCTTCAAACCAGGAAGCCGTGCTAGGCACAACCACACTGTTTCGAATGTCCACTTAGGCAGGACGTGTTGCATCATAAGTCCGTCAATTTAGACGAAGGCCGCATTAGGCAAGTGAAACCCCATAATTTGGGAGGACTACGAATCGACAGCCATCTTGCTTATCATAGTGAATATAGTCTGCATGAGGTATTATTTAGGCCAGGCAAGGCCAGTGCTACGATATCGTGAAAAGTAACTTGTGATTTTAGTGAAATCGACATTTTTCACAGACCACGAGGTCACGTCTGAAGACAGGCGTCATATCAAACCTACAACTACAATTAATTGCCCAACGTGTGCTACATTAAAATCTAATCATGGCCAAGCTACACAACACCCGTGTGCCATTGTGATTAATAAGATTTTGTTTGGTGATTCGAAAACATATAAAATCTGTGAGCGATACCACGTGTACGGTATTATTAGAGCCAGTGGCAGGAAAACGCAGACCAATTGATCACCTGCAATTATTAGAGCCAGTGAGCCTTTGTATCAGATATTTCCACATAGAATCTGTGAATTTATTAACCACGATGCCTACGCTAATGAACCACGTGATGGTGATTTTTCGACATCATTTTGAGAGCGTCGTGATGGAGTAATTCCTGATGTGAGGGAAACACCGATGAAATAAACGGCCATCATGGAATTGTCCAACCAGCACCACGAGGTACAAGCCATGTACGAGATGAGGACCAAGGACCGAGAGGGAAGCCCGAAGCCCATAGACTTAACCAGGAATATGCTAGGAACCCTGAAAGCATATTACCCTTTCCAATGGGAATTGTGGAAGGTGAACTACCCTTTGAAGTAACCGTGAGTCCTGTATTGTCTCTGTACAAGGTTTGTCCAGGTGGATGTAGAACTTGAAAGTATTTTTAGCCGAAACGACCCAATAATTTGACCTACAGTATTAGGTAGGAATATATATATTTTTCTTCTTGGCACTGGGACAGTCTTTCAGTTAGTCACCACAGTCCGTGTTCTATACGGCAGGTGCGCATATCCATGTATTTTTCAGTGTATTTATAAGCCAGCAAGGAAGCTGTGAATTTTATATCAGGTAAAAGACATCAAAAGAACAGAAGGTGTAGACTTCTGGTAGTATAGGGAACACCGTATAGTTAGGTCCCTCATTTTGAGTTGAAAGAACATTATTACCGTATCATTTATCAGCCGAAAGTAGCTGAAACATTTTTGTACTCGTTATTTGCCTTTTTCCGTGAGTACCATTTACTACGTGAAGTTCCAAAGGAACGAACCCATACACAGTAAGATTGGTGGGTAAATCTACAACGTATCATTTCAAACATCGCAGCAGAAGTTAGATGTTGTTATTTTGTTGATGTTATATCGTGGGAGATACAAGATAAATAGCATACACTTGTTAATATAACATAACGGTTTATTAAACACTAGTCGATACACAACGATACACAATGTGAACTAACTTGAGCGGAACTGTCGTCTACAGTCCGCGGGTGCATATATACATAGTAGCTGAAAAGTTCCAGAATCGAATGTTCCAGATTGGAATGTTCTGGGCATAGTGACTAGAATGTTCGTGTTAACTCAAGTAGCCTAAATACACAACACTGACTAGAATGTTCATGTTAAGACAACACTTCCTAAAATGTTCATGTTAACTCAAGTAAATACACAACATTTCCTTCCTCTTTTAAATGGATGATTTAGGAATCAGGAGAGAATATCAACGGTGGTCACTGCTGGCGAGTACTTCTGCGGGGAATAAAAGAGGTATGGGAAATAGGTGATGTCCTGTTTACAGGTGTAGCTGGTGTGGCTGGTGGTGTTTGGACTGTTGCTGGTGTCTCGGTGAAGCGAACTCGTCTCAAGCTCAGTGGCTAGGTCGGTTGTGCGGTGGCTTCGTCGGTTGTGCGGTGACTCCGTCGGTTGTGCGGTGGCTTGGAGGGTTGCACGGTGACTTGGTCGGTTGCACGATGACTTGGTCGGTTGCACGGTGACCTTGTTGGTTGCATGGTGATTTGGTCTGTTGCACGATGACTTGGTCGGTTGTGCGGTGACCTCAACGTGGCCTGGTCAAGTTGAGTCTCGTGCGGAGATGAGGGTACCTTTGCTCCGTTGCTGTCATCGTTCGACTGGCGTAAGCGATTGGACGTTCTTGCCCGTTGCTGCGCTGGTGTGACAATACTGCGCCCTGGCCGGTCTTACTGGCGTCCGTGGCCAACAGGAGTGGTAACGCTTGGTCATACTGCATGAGTACCTGGGGCGAGGTTAGGGTGTTCTTGATTTCTTTGTATGCCCTGTCGCCTTCTGGAGTCCAGATGAGTGGGTCCTTGAGCAGCATGTCTCTGAATGGTCTGTCTCTGGTGGACAAATCGGGGATGAAAGAACTGTAGTAGGTTGCTTTACCAAGAAACAGTTGGAGTTCTTCTGGTGTAGTTGGTTTCGGTGCATCACGTACAGCTCGGATGTGTGCATCCGACTTGTGGATGCCTGACGCGTCGATTTTGTGGCCAAGGGCTTCCAGAGAAGTTTGAGCGAAAACGCATTTGGCTCGGTTGAGCCTGACGTTGTGTTGCCGAAACCGATCCAGAGTGGTGCTGAGGGCCTGCATCAGATTTTCAAAGCTATCAGCAAAAACTATACTGTCATCGAAAAAACTTACGACGTTTGGGAGACCATGCAGGGCTGTGTCCATTCGCCGCTGGCAGATAGCGGGGATGTTAGCTACTTCATATACTGCTCGCGTTGGGCGGATCAGACCGCGAGTTGGCGTGTTAAGCGTGAGAGCATGGCTGAACTCATCGTCGACCTTGAGATAAGTGTACGCGTTGGAGATACCCAGATGGCGGAAGGGAGTAGCGCCGCGCATTCGGTTGAACAGATGTTCCACCTTGGGAATCGGATGTTCATCGATGATGATCCGCGGGTTGAGAGTAGGCTTGTAGTTGCCTGTAATCCTCAGTTTGCCGTTCTTCTTGGCGACGACTTGCGTTGTCGATGGCCACTCAGAGTAGTCCACTCTTTTGTAGAAGCCAGATGCAATTTTCTTGTCGATTTCCTTGGCATAGGCATCGCGGAGGGCAACTGGTACGTCTCGAGCTCTGGCGAAAACAGGTGTGGCTCCAGCCTTCAGGTGCATTTTCGCTCGGAGACCTGAGATCTTCCCGGGGGTGTCGCTGAACACATCCTGGTAGCGAGATAGAATGATGTCGAGCTGCTTCTGATGTTCCAAGGTCAGAGCCTGCTTGTCTGAGAGATTGTGGATTGGGTCGGGTTTTGCGAAGACGTGACCAAAGTCGATCTCCCGTACAAACTCTGAAATCCACTCTCGGCCAAAGAGCGATTCGACTTCATCGTCAACCACGTAGAAATTCAGGTTCCTGGTTGTGGTTCCGATGGTGGTGCACACTGACGTTTTGCCAATGCATTTATTCGGATGGCCAGTGTAACTGACGAAGTTACGATCGTTTCTCTGCAACACAAAACCTGGTTTGATCATACTTAGCTTTGATTTGCTCATGGTTGAGCAGGGGGAGCCGGTGTCGAGTTCCATTTTGACGGTGGTTCCCTCTATGTTGACATCAACCAGTGGCTTAGGTTCTGCGTTGACCGATCCGATGACCTCAATTTTGCTGAGGTAGTCCACAACGTCAAAGTTTTCTGCTGGAAGCTCTTCTTCGGTCACATGGTTTGTTGTTCGATGTTTCCTCGATTTCGATCAGCAAACTTTTCTGATGTGACCTTTCTTGCCACACTTCAGGCACTCTGCGTTCAGGAACCTACACTGACTACGAGGGTGAGCTTCACCGCACCCTGCACATGTTGATTGGTTGTCCTGGGATGCACTCTGGTTTGCCTGGTGTGGCCATTGGTGATGTCTGGTTAGGTTGTAAGAACCTTGACTTCGATGAGCTGACTTGCTGCGTGGCGGCTGCTGGTTGATGTTCTTCCTGGACAGAGGCTTCTCGTATCCAATCCGATTGGTTGATTCTGACTTAGCGGCAGCTGTTTTGACCTCGTCGGTGGTAATGCGAGTAGCTTCGAGTGCGTGCGCAATTTCATATGCTGCGGTGAAGTTCTCTGGTTGTTTTGCAATAATCTCGTCGCACATTTCTCGTGATTCCAAACCTGCGAGCATTTGTTCAATTAACATGCGATCAAGAAATGTGCCATACTCACAAAACGTTGCAGCCTGCCGCAGTCTTAAGGTGAAGCTAGCGATTGTTTCTCCTTGCTTCTGCATTACACTGCGAAATTTGATGCTCTCAGCAAACTTGTTGCGTGTGGCGTCAAAGTGGCCTTTCAGCTTAGATTGAATCTCGTTGTATGACAGAGTTTCCGGATCATTAGGACTCACCAGGATCTTCAGAGCATCATTGAGTTCAGATCCCATGTAAACCCGTGCAAAGTATGCATGCTGTTCCGCGGGTACCTTGCTGAGGTTGAGCGCCCAGGTAAAGCGAGTGAAATAGTCGGCTACAGTCGTTCCGTCGGTTGTGCGATACGGTTGCATTGTGAACTTTGGCGGTCGAGGTTTCGATGACGTTGTTGACCCTATTGTCTGTCGGATAGCGTCGGCGATCATTACCGAGAATTGTTGGAGTTGCTCAGAGGTTAAGTCCGGCATGGTGAAGATGAGTGGAGAACAGTATTTCTAACACGCACTTGGGATGAACTTTGTTCGGTGCACACACTTGCGTTGAGGTTAGAAAGTTCACTCGGTTTAGTTTCCAACACGCACTGCGATGAACGTCGTTCAGTGCAACACTTGAGTTGAGGTTAGAAAGTCACTCGGTTTCACAACGTTATTTATCTTATCCCACTTCTGACACCACTGTTATATCGTGGGAGATACAAGATAAATAACATACACTTGTTAATATAACACAACGGTTTATTAAACACTAGTCGATACACAATGATACACAATGTGAACTAACTTGAGCGGAACTGTCGTCTACAGTCCGCGGGTGCATATATACATAGTAGCTGGAAAGTTCCAGATTCGAATGTTCCAGATTGGAATGTTCTGTGCATAGTGACTAGAATGCTCGTGTTAAATCAAGTAGCCTAAATACACAACACTGACTAGAATGTTCATGTTAAGACAACACTTTCTAGAATGTTCATGTTAACTCAAGTAAATACACAACAGTTGAAGAATGTGCCAAGCCACGCACATCAAACCCATGTGTAGAAAGAATACGATGAGTGACATATCTTTGGAATGTCAGTGCAGTTAGTTGCACAAGTGTGCAGTCTTTACTTTAGTATTCTTTGAGATTATTACTACGTTACATATTATTGAAGGGTAAAATACCCAAAGAAACACTATTAGGGAAGTGATTATACATTTTAATACAATCTGCAGAGCACCTGAGGACTTTATTTCGTGCTACTGTAAGATTAAAATGATCAGTTTTGAAACAAATCTGTACTATGCCAAAGCCGTGCGCAATGTAGTGTGAAAATTATTTGAGCGCACCAGCTGATAACCAGTTGTTACCCGAGATGCAACGCGAGACGACATATTGACTTTTTATGAATGCTAATTTACGTCACAAGTCCTAGGAATTTTGAAGGTCACTGTTATTAATATAACCTTGCTTTGGGGGAACAGCTATGTGAGCTGCTAACACCTGTTATTTCTTTTCCCACGTTAAAGAGTGAGGGGATGCTCGCAAACGCGAATTCCTTTAATGTTTTGAGCTGATGACATTGATTCATCTAGCGTGTTATAGAATGGTTTATACAATAATGTTAATTGACCCTGTTTCTGTATAAAGTAAGGCTAGCAAGTGTAATTGTTGTGTCCGTGAACACATTATTGGTAATTAGGCAGGACGGATGAATGTTCGCCTATTCTTGGTATATTCCAGCGTTCTTTGAGCTATGGCCAAGACGACCTATGTTACTTGCGTGCAATGGGGGTAAGACGCGCTACCTGTGTTATTGTTGACTTGTAGAAGTCATATTCTTCGAGTGAATCTCAAGCGAGATCACATACTGCTGCCTACGACTGGTGTCATAAACTGAACTAACTAATCAGTATTTAAACCCTCTGATAAATCAAAAGTATAATTATCCTAAACCAACGGATTAATTAATTGTTTATGAATAATTACAGCCATAACTTTGCAACCATTTGCTTGTTGATTGATTGGCACCGTGACTTCAATTCATTTCCATGCGGGAGATGACCTTTAAATGAGCTGACACTTTTTTTCGACGACATGAATCTTCAGGACCAGTAGTCAGTAACTTATGGCCCGCGCGTTTCAAAGCTTGTAAGTCGCAGTGATGATTGCGCATTGCCAACCTAATTCACATGCATGAGGTGACGACTGGGTACGAACAGTATCTCAGTTCGCGAAGGCAGGCTAGTATTAGAGAGTTCATTTATTCATTCCCGAGTGCATTTACCCTATTGTTCCTGTTAGACATAAGAGTGTTATTTAATTGTTATTTTTGATAGTCGTCAAACTATCATTAGATTTGGTAATAAGCATTTGTTTACGACGCGTCTCGTCGTAATACTTTCTTTCACATAGGCATTAGAATTTAAATATAATATTAAATGTGGACGTGGTACCATCCTAACCTAGGGATTGGTTTGCTAGCTGTTAAATGTAAATTATACCGAGTCATTTGTTTGTAAATTTGCTACGCGTTAATTCTTCTTGTACCACGCGCCTAGTCAGTGTTGCTTTTGTTTCATGTAACTAGGACTTCGCGAGGGTACTTAACGTCAAACTAGGGTGGATAGATTATAAGCTGAGGAATAACCCACCCACCAAGGGAAGATGATTAAAAAAAAGGAAGTAGGTTTTGGATTGGAGAAAAAGGATAGAAAAATAGGAGGAGAGTCCCACAAAATTAATAAGTTTAACGTTAAATACCTTTAGAGGCAGTTGCCACTGAAAATTAACTCTTTGATACCTAAAGTAGGTACGAGCTTGGTCGAAGCTAACGGGAACTGCAGCTGGGACTTGGGCGATTTGCAAGAGAGAGGCTTTAGTGTATTTCCTCCCAAGCATGTATAAAACTACTATAGGGAAGGGTGATGGTCTGGCAAGACTGATAGTAACAAATTTACTGTATGTCTTCTCAAAGAAATTCGTTTTTGCACAATAATTCGAAGAATGAAAATGATTTAACTCAGGTTTGGTATTTTCAATATCCAAAATTATAGAGTTCCTGTAAAGGCGACCAAGTGTCTCTAAGAAGGAAAATGATAAAAGATTATACCTTACGGAGTAATTTTGGTAAATAAACCAATGGTTGCATTGGAAAATGGCTAAGCTTTTACTCAGCGAGGAGCTGGCTAGAAGTTTAGACAAAAAGAAACACTTATCTTTTAGAAAACTGACCATAAGTTTTCGGAGAGGGTCTCCACAAGCAGGTAGCTGGCTTAGCGAGCTTTACTTGCCTTACTGGCCAATTAGAATTAGCTATTAAAGCTAAAAAGAACTTTAGTGAGGTGAAAATTAAGAGTTCTTGCTCAAATGCAACGAATGGTGAAAGCCCTATTAAAGATTTTAATGGCATTGAGTAGGGAGAGCCAAGGAAGACAGGATTTTGCCTAAACTTTGTATTAGAAAATGAAAAAGCGAAAAGAAACGCTTCATTTATTTAACAATTCAAAGAAGTTTGAGGAAATTAACAATTATGTAATATAATTTTGACAAACATAGTTCATTTGAACTTTTTAACAAATGGGGTCGCAGACCTCTCAACATTAAACGATTGCTCCAGGCAATTGACAATTTACAAGGTTTAAAACCTTACATGTTTCTAAAATCTTTATAAGATTTAAACAAATAAACAATGAAGTAATTAAAGTTTGAACGTGAATTGGAGTACAAAGAGTTTACCTTGAGAAATTCCTGAGAGAATATTCTAGAAAAAGTGAAAACTTCTAAAATAACAATAAGAAAAACATGAAGAATAAGATAGAAGTTCCTACAACTTCTTATATTTATACAGAATTAATGTTGGTTGTTATGCAGATAAGGGCAAGTCACTTACTGTGAAACCTGAAGAAAGTTAAAAGGAAGGTTCTAGACTTCCCAAGTTTGAGTAGGAATCACTAGCCAAATGGGACAGTTTCCATTTCGTGAAACCTGAACATGACTCGCTCAAGAGTTTAAAGAATTGTTTTCCCTGATTATAGGAAAGGAACAATGTGAATTTGAAACGTGTATCACACACGCAATTATGCAGAAATTAATTAATGTTAAACTAGCAAAGTTGGAAGGGCACTTCGTGAGTGACACCTTATAGAAAAGTTACAATTTTATTAATATGGGTTGTTAGTAGAAGGTTGAGGAAAGATCATTGGGATATAGGATCAATGTTCATGGCCGTATTTAATGTAAACGGACGATCGCGACGCGGTAGAAAAGTTGAGCAAACACTAGTTTTCACTATAGTTCGTTGAAACTTATGAAAAGTTCACTATAGAAACACGAAAGTTTATGGCAAAGAAAGTTGTTTCAATTGAAAAAAAAATGACTAGTTGCACTAGATGAACAAAAGACTATTGCTGGAGAAAATGGTAGATTGCAATTAAATGCGCCATAAAATGTCCAACGGAGGAAGTAAATTGGCTATTTAGCTTTAATTCCGAAGTGAGATTCTTCAATTTTAAGTAGCATTTTCACAAGTGAGTGAAGATTTCATAACAGCAGGACTTGTAGATAAAATACAGAATCTAGAAGGTTCCAGAACGATCTCAGTAGAAAAATTGGGGCTAATGTAAATCCAACGGAGGAACTAGCTCGGTGAATTATAGACAGCGGGTATTTAGATAATATCCCCCGTAGTGAGAGGATTTCTCATTTGAATAGCTTAAGAAAAGCTCTTTTTAGTAAAGTTGGCTTATACAAACAAAGGCTCAAAATGGCAAATCCCACGAAGAATGATTTTTGCCCCAAAATAAGCAATCGCACACTGTCTATAAAACATCTTTAAAAGCACGTGAAAGTTAAAACCATGAAGATGAGGTTAAAACTTTAAGATGGTACTTATCTTGATTTCATGTAGAAGGTGAAGTTCCCCTTGACGATAACTACTTTGCCAACATGGCGTAGAAGAGAGTTTGCCTCTTGGGTTGAGGAGACCGGCTCTAGGTGAGCCCTAACTGAATGAGTCAACTGCCGATTTACAAGTGAGACCAGCTCATCGAAGCACAGAGGGTCCAAGGAAGGGAAAAGAGTGGGGGTAGGAGACAAAGGGTATACATATCAGCATAACCAACTTATCAAAAATAAATGTTCTTCTTGATGAATGGTCTTCAAAGAGTTGATAGTAGGCGATATTAGCGCAGCATGGTGAGTGAAACAGTAGACGTAGTCCTCTTGCTCAAGGAGAAAATAGCTGGCGATGGTAACAAGATCTGGTGGCCAGATTGATATGTAAGTCCTCTCGCACCAGGAGGAATTGAGTAGCTTCAGAGATTCGCTGCTAGATGACGCTAGGAGGGTCACAGAAGTTATATATCTAGAACAGACTTATGAAGACATAAGAGATTTGCCCATCAAGGAGAAAACAGAAGATCACTGTTGGTGTTTGACAAAGAGGAAGGAAGAAATGAACATGCAAAGAGCAATAGACTTTATTCTCTCGTACCATGTATTCAAAGAATACACCATACTGGGGGGAGAAACACCAACAGAGAACAAATAAGCAGTTACACATTTAATGGCAGCGGTGCGATCAAAGACAGTGGTCTTGTGATCGCGCCATTAGTGGTCAAGATTTTGGCCACCCTGACTCTCCCATCTCATCCAGGATAACACTCGGTCACTCTACCAGAAATCCATACTAAGGGGGGTGAAACATCCCTAACTAAGACCAAGTCCCCCACCTTAATGTCAGGACTGGAAAGACACCACTTCTGTCTCCGTTGCAAGGAAGTTAAATATTCCAGGTTCCACCTCTTCCAAAAAGAATTACGGAGGGCTTCAAGTTTACGCCAAACAATAGGTAGATTAAAATCCCTGTAAGAATTGGGAAGAGGTGGAGGAGCAGAAAGAGAAGTGCCGATAAGGAAATGACCAGGTGTAAGCGGAAGCAGGTCATCAGGGTCATTGGAAAGCGGAGTTAAAGGACGAGAATTAACAACACCTTCAATCAAAACAGACAGAGAATTGAATTCTTCGTAAGTCAGAATTCGATTACCTAAGACTATTCTTAAATGACGTTTAGTGAGCTTTACGCAAGATTCCCACCTACCACCGTGATGAGGAGCGTAAGGAGGTATAAAGCGCCATTTGAAACCCTTTGAGTAGGAAAAATTAGAAATTTGTTCCATGGCAGGAGAGGAAGTGAGAGCTTTCTTCCACAGGGAAGCTGCGCCCTGAAAGGTGGAAGCGTTATCAGAGAACATCTCTGAAGGAACACCACGCCTAGCAGTGAAGCGAGAGACAGCTGATAAAAAGTAAGAAGTAGAAGCATTCGTTACTAGTTCCAAGTGGATTGCGCCTGTAACCATGCAAACAAAGAGAGAAACATAAAGCTTACCAAACAATTTGCGTTTAGCTTCAGGAGAGTTTCGTTGATATTGGAACGGACCCATATAGTCCACACCAGTTAAAGCAAATGGGCGTATAGGAGAAGAGCGAAAAGAGGGCAGATCGCTCATTAATTGAGTATTGATTTTAGGTTTCGCTTTGAAGCAAGGAATGCACTTATGAATTACGGAAGAAACTTCATGAATTCCATTTATAATCCAGTACTTTTCCCTTAAGAAACAAAGCAGAGTGCGTGTGCCAACATGCAGATTACGATAATGAAAGTCACGTATAATTAAGGAAGTTACGTGATGTTTGGAAGGCAAAATAACGGGATGCTTTTTGTCCTCAGAGAGTAAAGATTGCGAGAGCCTTCCACCTACCCTGAGTAACCCATGGTCATCAAGAAACGGGGCTAAAGCACGAAGACGGCTGGATTTGGGAAGATCTCTTTCAGAAGAAAGCAAAGACAATTCTGAAAAAAAGGCTTCTTGCTGTGTCAGTTGTAAAACTTTAATGGTAGCGAGATTCAATTCATGATTGGTAAGGTGTGGTTTGGGAAGAAGAGGTTGGTCAACCACAAAATATTTCCATCTAAGGAGATAGGCAATAATTCGTATTAATTTATGAAAAGAAGAATAGCGGGACAACAAAGGATGAGAAGCGTTGGAAACCAGACACGAAGCAATAGAGGTACTTTAGCGTCAGGCAAGTTGAAATTTGTAGCTGGAGGTTTAGAAGGCCATGAAGAAGAGTCTTCGATTAGCCACGAGGGCCCATGCCAGTACAATTGGGAAGCTGCCAATTGAGAGGGTAAACAACCACGAGAGATAATATCGGCTGGATTATCCGCACTGGGAACATGCCTCCATTGACATCCAGAAGAAAGAGTTTGAATTTTAGAAACCCTGTTTGCAACAAAAGTTTGCCAGTGAGAGGGGTTCTTGGCGATCCAAGAAAGGGCGATCATGGAATCGCTCCAGAGATAGATTTGCGAGAATTCGACTTTTAATACTTCCCGTAATTTCTTAACAAGTTCTGCAGCCATGAGTGCAGCGCACAGTTCGAGCCTAGGCAAAGTGATAGTTTTAAGAGGAGCGACCTTCGATTTGGCACAAACAAGGTTGGAAACTGGAGATCCATAGAGTGAATCGTGATGAACTAAATATGCACAGCAACCATAAGCTTTTTCGGAACTGTCCGCGAACACATGAAGGGAAAAAGATGCATTAGAATGAGAGCTGATTAAATTCCTGGGAATTTCAATAAGGGAAAGATCCAGCAAATTGCTGCGAAACGAGAGCCAACGATTAAGAAAAGAAAGAGGGACAGTGTCATCCCATTCACATTTAAGCGACCACAGCTCTTGCATGAAGAGTTTGGCTATAACGATAACTGGGGCAAGAAATTGAAGGGGATCAAAAATTTTTGCAATTTCAGAGAGGATTTGTCTTTTTGTATTAGGAAGCTCTTCTGCGAGCGTAACTTTATAGATAAGAGTGTCAGTGCTAGTGCACCAGTGAACTCCCAGAGTTTTTATAGATTCGGAGTTTCCACAAATTTCGACAGAAGAAGGATCTACGTCTTCGATGGGAAATTGGGCGAGAAACTCAGGGGAGTTGGAGTTCCACTTATGAAGTGGGAAACCTCCATTCCTTAGTAATGCCTGAAGTTCTAAAGATACAAAAGAAGCTTCCTCCAAAGAGGGGAAGGACTGCAAATAATCGTCAACATAGAATGACGTAGTTAGTGCTTCAGAGGCTTTGGAATTAAATAAATGACCATCTTGAGAGGCTAGCAAGTGTAGGGATCGGATAGCAAGGAAAGCAGAGGGTTTTAAGCCATAAGTAACCGTTTTCAAGCGAAATACCTTAATGGGCTTACTGATTTCATCACGCCACAAGATTCTTTGAAGATCTCGTTGTTCTGGTTGAATTAACACTTGACGGTACATCTGTTTTATGTCGGCTATGACAGCTATGGGAAATAATCGAAAGTTTAAGAGTATAGCAGATAAATCTGATTGAATAGCAGGACCAGAATAAAGAGTGTCGTTAAGGCTGTTGCCATTAACGTCGGGTGATGAACCATTGAAAACAACTCGAATTTTATCTTTTACAAGAGGGTTTTTCCACACGGGATGATGATTTAAATAAACCGTTTCGATTGGGGGGTGTAATTCATCATCAGATTTGTTAACAACTTCCATATGATCTAAGCTTTCATACTCATCCATGAAATCAGTGTACTGTTGTTTAACAAGAGGTTCCTTCTTGAATTTGCTCTCGATAGCAAAGAGAGCTTTTCGAGCTTTAGGCTGAGAGTTGATAAGTTTAGGAGGATTGTGTAATCTTGGCATTTGAACGACGAACCGGCCATCAGAAGAACGAGTGGTGGTGTTCAAAAAAGTTGCTCACAGAATTCATTTTCTGAAGAGGTTACATTAGGAGAATCAACATTTTCAAGCCTCCAGAACTGTTCCAGGTCAGTATTGGAGAAGTAACATTGCGATGCGGGTTGAGGAGAATAATGGGGAAGTTGCCCTGTGACGATCCATCCAAAATTAGTGTCTCTGGCGACCACGTTTGAGGATAACTTACGAACCTGTTTACGTAGGCAATTCCAGAAAACATTGGCACTAAAGAGTATGTCAATAGGGTTCTGCATATTGAAACAAGGATCGGCTAGCCTTAAATGCGAGGGAATGTTTAACCCTGAAATATCCACAGAGTGACTTGGAGTGTCTTCTCCAATGCTATTAAGAATTAGACAATTAAGTTTAAGAAAGTTGTTTCTATGACAAGTATCTCTTATAGTTAGCTTTGAGAATTGTAAAGCTTGCGATTTTGAGCTGTTGATGCCCGACACGTTGATAGAAGTGGGGTTTACAGGTAGACCTAGTTTTCTAATCAAGGAATTAGACACAAAATCATGAGTTGCCGCTGAGTCTAGAAGACCGCGTGCACGGACCCAGTTGCCAAAGTTTTCCTGAACTTCGATTTGGACAGTAGACAACAATACTTGAGCACTGCGAATGGACTTGGCATTTTGAATATACGATGAAGCATTAGAACTGTTTGCACTATCATTTTTCGGAGAAGTAGATGCTGTCGATGACCTTGCCTGATCATGACGATGTAGCAAAGTATGATGAGCCTTTTCACAATGGTAGAAAAGTCTTGTGGACTTACAATTAGAAGCAGAATGCGTGGGCGCTAGGCAGTTGAAACAATGTTTGTTTTGAGCGACTAATTTTCGTCTGTCGTCGACTGACATTTCTTTAAAAGATTTGCAGAGGTATAGGGCATGAGGATCTTTACAAAGTATGCACTTTACAGGTTCGTTTAAACTTTTGCGAGGTGCGCTTTGCGTGTTTAAAACAATAGAGCTAGCAACACGACGTTCACTAGACCTAGTTGGGTAACCAGTAGTGTTTGATTTAAATTTGGATGAGCTGGACCCGGGTTTTTGGGTATTGGACGCTGAGCGTTCACTTTTGGGTTTGATGGACATTAATTCGAATTTGGAACTAGGAGATGAAGGTTCACTTTGATTAGCTAGAGCGGTTAAAAGTTGGCATCTAGCGTTTATGAAAGTAACTAAATGCTCGTAAGTGTAGTCGTCTTCTTTAGAAAGTTCAATTTCCCACGCTTTGAGGGTAGCAGCATCAACTTTAGAAACCACTAAATGTATTAGGAAAGTATCCCAATAATTAGTAGGTTGATCTAATTGGGACAAAGCCTTAACGTGGAGTTGGGTAGAGTCAACTAAAGTACGCAAACTAGTGACGTCATTGTGCTGTGACCCAGGTAGGTTAAATAGAGCCTTCATATGGCGTTGAATACGTAAACGTAAATTTCCATATCTTTCCTTTAATAAGTTAAAGGCAATGGGGTAATTTTCGGCACGTAGGGGAAGTGCTTCGACCAACTGCAAAGCTTGACCTCGGAGGATAGATCTCAAATAATGAAACTTGTAAATAACTTGAATGTCTTCATTGTCATGAACAAGGGAGCAAAATAATTCATAGAAAGAATCCCAAGCAGATTCATCTCCAGAAAAATGAGGTAAATCAATTTTCGGTAAAGTTGGTTTGGGCTTGTGAGTGCCCTCACGGAAAGAAGTTTGTGGTTCGTGAAGAGAACCAAGAACAGAAGCGTCCTTTTTCTGCTCCTCTTCGAGTTGGCGTATTATTTTGAAAGCAGAACCTATGCCTTCGTAATATAGGTTTTCTACTTCGACACGATCTTCTGTTTGATTGAGCATGCAAGTTTCTATTTCAGTTTGAATGTTACAGTAGTTTTCATAAGAACGTTCAATATCCTTTACACGATGTTTCAACAAGTCTAATTGCGCTTCTGAGGGATCTAATTCTTTTATGTACCTTCTGAATCGGGTAATTTGCCCTTTATAGGATGCTCGTTTAGAAGTAAGTTTTTCATCCTTATCCTTATCAGTAGGAGCCATATTAAAGAAAATAGATGAAAATGTAACTCACGAAACTGTGGAACCTTGGAAATGCTGTCAAACTGGCAGCAGCGAATGAGTAGAAAGAACGGGACACACCGAAGGAGACAGGAGCGGCCTCTTTCCCGTTCACAGGCTTTGCATGATGTAGTTATAGCTGAAAAATTCAAAGCAGATATTAGTAATATGCAAAGTATTGTCAAATGACACTTTTTTTTAAGAAAAAATGGAAAATGGACTCTCCCGGGTTTCCGGGACCAATTTTTGGATAGATTATAAGCTGAGGAATAACCCACCCACCAAGGGAAGATGATTAAAAAAAGGAAGTAGGTTTTGGATTGGAGAAAAAGGATAGAAAAATAGGAGGAGAGTCCCACAAAATTAATAAGTTTAACGTTAAATACCTTTAGAGGCAGTTGCCACTGAAAATTAACTCTTTGATACCTAAAGTAGGTACGAGCTTGGTCGAAGCTAACGGGAACTGCAGCTGGGACTTGGGCGATTTGCAAGAGAGAGGCTTTAGTGTATTTCCTCCCAAGCATGTATAAAACTACTATAGGGAAGGGTGATGGTCTGGCAAGACTGATAGTAACAAATTTACTGTATGTCTTCTCAAAGAAATTCGTTTTTGCAAAATAATTCGAAGAATGAAAATGATTTAACTCAGGTTTGGTATTTTCAATTTCCAAAATTATAGAGTTCCTGTAAAGGCGACCAAGTGTCTCTAAGAAGGAAAATGATAAAAGATTATACCTTACGGAGTAATTTTGGTAAATAAACCAATGGTTGCATTGGAAAATGGCTTAGCTTTTACTCAGCGAGGAGCTGGCTAGAAGTTTAGACAAAAAGAAACACTTATCTTTTAGAAAACTGACCATAAGTTTTCGGAGAGGGTCTCCACAAGCAGGTAGCTGGCTTAGCGAGCTTTACTTGCCTTACTGGCCAATTAGAATTAGCTATTAAAGCTAAAAAGAACTTTAGTGAGGTGAACATTAAGAGTTCTTGCTCAAATGCAACGAATGGTGAAAGCCCTATTAATGATTTTAATGGCATTGAGTAGGGAGAGCCAAGGAAGACAGGATTTTGCCTAAACTTTGTATTAGAAAATGAAAAAGCGAAAAGAAACGCTTCATTTATTTAACAATTCAAAGAAGTTTGAGGAAATTAACAATTATGTAATATAATTTTGACAATCATAGTTCATTTGAACTTTTTAACAAATGGGATCGCAGACCTCTCAACATTAAACGTTTGCTCCAGGCAATTGACAATTTACAAGGTTTAAAACCTTACATGTTTCTTAAATCTTTATAAGATTTAAACAAATAAACAATGAAGTAATTAAAGTTTGAACGTGAATTGGAGTCAAAGAGTTTACCTTGAGAAATTCCTGAGAGAATATTCTAGAAAAAGTGAAAACTTCTAAAATAACAATAAGAAAAACATGAAGAATAAGATAGAAGTTCCTACAACTTCTTATATTTATACAGAATTAATGTTGGTTGTTATGCAGATAAGGGCAAGTCACTTACTGTGAAACCTGAAGAAAGTTAAAAGGAAGGTTCTAGACTTCCCAAGTTTGAGTAGGAATCACTAGCCAAATGGGACAGTTTCCATTTCGTGAAACCTGAACATGACTCGCTCAAGAGTTTAAAGAATTGTTTTCCCTGATTATAGGAAAGGAACAATGTGAATTTGAAACGTGTATCACACACGCAATTATGCAGAAATTAATTAATGTTAAACTAGCAAAGTTGGAAGGGCACTTCGTGAGTGACACCTTATAGAAAAGTTACAATTTTATTAATATGGGTTGTTAGTAGAAGGTTGAGGAAAGATCATTGGGATATAGGATCAATGTTCATGGCCGTATTTAATGTAAACGGACGATCGCGACGCGGTAGAAAAGTTGAGCAAACACTAGTTTTCACTATAGTTCGTTGAAACTTATGAAAAGTTCACTATAGAAACACGAAAGTTTATGGCAAAGAAAATTGTTTCAATTGGAAAAAAATGACTAGTTGCACTAGATGAACAAAAGACTATTGCTGGAGAAAATGGTAGATTGCAATTAAATGCGCCATAAAATGTCCAACGGAGGAAGTAAATTGGCTATTTAGCTTTAATTCCGAAGTGAGATTCTTCAATTTTAAGTAGCATTTTCACAAGTGAGTGAAGATTTCATAACAGCAGGACTTGTAGATAAAATACAGAATCTAGAAGGTTCCAGAACGATCTCAGTAGAAAAATTGGGGCTAATGTAAATCCAACGGAGGAACTAGCTCGGTGAATTATAGACAGCGGGTATTTAGATAATATCCCCCGTAGTGAGAGGATTTCTCATTTGAATAGCTTTAGAAAAGCTCTTTTTTAGTAAAGTTGGCTTATACAAACAAAGGCTCAACATGGCAAATCCCACGAAGAATGATTTTTGCCCCAAAATAAGCAATCGCACACTGTCTATAAAACATCTTTAAAAGCACGTGAAAGTTAAAACCATGAAGATGAGGTTAAAACTTTAAGATGGTACTTATCTTGATTTCATGTAGAAGGTGAAGTTCCCCTTGACGATAACTACTTTGCCAACATGGCGTAGAAGAGAGTTTGCCTCTTGGGTTGAGGAGACCGGCTCTAGGTGAGCCCTAACTGAATGAGTCAACTGCCGATTTACAAGTGAGACCAGCTCATCGAAGCACAGAGGGTCCAAGGAAGGGAAAAGAGTGGGGGTAGGAGACAAAGGGTATACATATCAGCATAACCAACTTATCAAAAATAAATGTTCTTCTTGATGAATGGTCTTCAAAGAGTTGATAGTAGGCGATATTAGCGCAGCATGGTGAGTGAAACAGTAGACGTAGTCCTCTTGCTCAAGGAGAAAATAGCTGGCGATGGTAACAAGATCTGGTGGCCAGATTGATATGTAAGTCCTCTCGCACCAGGAGGAATTGAGTAGCTTCAGAGATTCGCTGCTAGATGACGCTAGGTGGGTCACAGAAGTTATATATCTAGAACAGACTTATGAAGACATAAGAGATTTGCCCATCAAGGAGAAAACAGAAGATCACTGTTGGTGTTTGACAAAGAGGAAGGAAGAAATGAACATGCAAAGAGCAATAGACTTTATTCTCTCGTACCGTGTATTCAAAGAATACACCATAGGGAACGACTTACTATTGTAATTAGAGTAGCGGATTAGCCGATTTCGACCCTCGGAAGTAGGTTAGGGGTCTTACTTGAATAAATCATGCACGAAATCTTACTTAAGACTGGATCCCTTTATTGCTAGCTTTGTATTTTTCGGACTATTTCTTTGGGCGTCTATGACCTGTTTCCGTGCTAAATGACCCAGATCCCCTGGATCAAGCCCTCGTGCTGAGCAAGCGCACAAAGAAATGCACCCGTTCCTCTCAGGTGTTTGGTTCGAAGGACGGGGTCTTTCGAAGTACCATTTCTTTCGGCGGATGGTACCCGGATAACCTCCTCTAACGGACTCAGAAGTTCCTTAGATTTTTTCACATGACTTACACGTGCGATATGTCATACAGAAGGTCTATTATATCTCCAAACAGCAACAATATTTTCAAAAATTCCTGAATTGAAATAGTATTTTTTGCGGCTTTTAGGAATATGGGCCATTGGAGGCTAAAAAAACTGAATTTCCATGCACCACAAGCCTTTGTAATTTATTAGAGGGGTCTTCCTGTGGATGGGGACTAGACACAATACATATATATAGTACTAGTGGGTCCGTGCGAGCTTTCACAACGTGAATGTAGGTTTATGGGGTAGTAGGGAAAATTGTGGGAGAACGAAGTTTTAAATATTGAAGAAATGTCTTTATTGTTGTTAAACGGCATTTGTACGTGAGAAGAACACAACGAATTATGTAGAACAGTGTATTGTACTTGTCACAGCACCTCTTTGTAGACAATATTTGATGTTACAACGGATTCATCGGTTATTGTTTGCCCGAGCTGCGAATCGAACCTGGACCTCTGGGGAGACAGCCAAGAACGCTAGCCGCGTTGAACAGTAAGTAGAGAAATATAAATTCAAGTGAGAAAAGGGAACAACTCCGCCTAACAATATATATTATTTCAATCATCCCCACAGATAATTCCAATAAAACAGGGCAGAAAACATGCCGTAAGAGGTAGGGAGGATATAATAAGATAATTAAAAAGGAATAAAAATTCCTGCCCTAGGACAGTAATGAACACGGGACAGAAAATAACGACGCTAGTACGTTACCATTCGAGCACTTGTGTGCTAGTAAGTTAGGCTTACTATCATAAATCTTAATCCATGTGATCAAATGTCGAATGATTTCTGTTTGACCTTAAATGTTGATTAGAATGCATTCATTTGCTGTGTGAGATGTTTTAAACTTAACCTAAAGTAAGTTTCATGCCTGTTGTGAGTTAGCAATGCAATTCAACATCGAAAATTATCCACACCTCACTCGATAATCTCCCTTCACCTACCCTGCCGCCATCTACCTTCTCAATTAGGTACCAGGAGAATGGCACGGCAGAAGACCCAATAAGAAGCTCGGAAATACCTACTGTGGCTAGGCTGGGGCTGAAATAAAAAATATGCGAGCCGAACATGTCCTCGGACACTCACGGCACTAAAAGCCATGCGATGCATAAATAAACATCCAGGAATAGCAAATTTAGTTATGGAATGAAGGATCGAGGATAACAACTGAGGCACGGTTAGATTATGTTAAACAGAATGCCTCGGATGCACTGAAGGATGTGGTAGCTATGTAGAGTTGAAAAGATTAGCATACGTCAGGGAGACATGGAAAGCTGCATAAAACCAATCAAGAGACTGAAGACAATCAAATATTCGCATTTGAAATTATTCAAACATTTCGAATTCCGGTAATTCGATGTTCGAATGCTCTAACATGAACCCATGGTTGGAGCACTGCGCGGATGCGGATATCCGCAAATTTTTTCGCCATGCGGATTGCGGATAAGCTGCGAATAGTTGAATATCATTGGTTGGTTTGTTCCTCAGTTTAGGGGCTGCGACATCGCGGTCATGTCGCCCTGTTTACTTTGGGTGTGTGTAGAAACTTTCTGATCACCGGTGTTAATTGTGATGGCTGTATTAATGTGTGTTATCTGTTTTTTAGCCTACTTTCGATTTTTGCAAAAAATGAAAGTAGACTTATGAGATCAACACGGGGCGAAAAAAGTGTGTGTGTGTGTGTGTGAGTCTGTGTGTGTGTGTGTGTGTGAGTGTGTGTACTCTGGATGTCTGTCCCCCCCTATCAGTTCAAACACGGTGAACGCGAATTGAGCGAAATTTGGTACAAAGGTAGCACTAGCGAAGGACACCTCAGTGGCATGTATTATATCGCCGCGATCTTGACGGAAACGTAATGGCGGCCACACAAATGTTCAAGGCTTAAATCAAATTACGACTAACCTAATCCTCCGATCTCTACCAAATTTTTCAACAACATATCTTTATGGGGGAGCATCCTTTGACCAAACTAATTTGTCATCAGCCTAATAGTATGCGGATGGCGGCCATCTTTGTGTGAAAATCGATTCCCCCTATTAATTCGAACACAGTGAAACCGAATGGAACGAAATTTGGTACAGAGGTAGTACTAGCAAAGGGCACCTCAGTCTCATGTTTTCTATCGCCGCCATCTTGACGCAAACGTAATGGCGGCCACACAAATGTTCAAAGCTCAAATCAAAATACGACTAACCTAATCATCCGATCTCTACCAAATTTTTCAACAACATACCTTTATGGATGAAGCATCCTTTGACCAAATTAATAGGTCATTAGCCTAATAGTTTGCGGATGGCGGCCATCTTTGTGTCAAAATCGATTCCCCATATTAATTCAAACACGGTGAAACCGAATGGAACGAAATTTGGTACAGAGGTAGCACTAACAAAGGGCACCTCAGTGTCATGTTTTATATCGCCGCCATCTTGACAGAAACGTAATGGCGGCCTCACAAATGTTCAAAGCTTAAATCAAATTACGACTAACATAATCATTCGAACTCTACCAAATTTTGCAACAACATACCTTTATGGAGGGAGCATCCTTTGACCAATCGAATAGGTCATTAGCCTGATAGTTTGCGGATGACGGCCATCTTTGTGTCAAAATCGATTCCCGCTATTAATTCGAACACGGTGAAACTGAATGGAACGAAATTTGGTACAGAGGTAGCACTAGCAAAGGGCACCTCAGTCTCCTGCTTTATATCGCCGCCATCTCGACGGAAACGTAATGGCGGCCACACAAATGTTCAAAGCTTAAATCAAATTACGATTAACCTAATCATCCGATCCCTACCAAATTTTCAAACAACATACTTTTATGGATGAAGCATCCTTTGACCAAATTAATAGGTCATTAGCCTAATAGTTTGCGGATGGTGGCCATCTTTGTGTCAAAATCGATTCCCCATATTAATTCAAACACGGTGAAACCGAATAGAACGAAATTTGGTACAGAAGTAGCACTAGCAAAGGGCACCTCAGTGTCATGTTTTATATCGCCGCCATCTTGACAGAAACGTAATGGCGGCCACACAAATGTTCAAAGCTTAAATCAAATTACGACTAACATAATCATTCGAACTCTACCAAATTTTGCAACAACATACCTTTATGGAGGGAGCATCCTTTGACCAATCGAATAGGTCATTAGCCTGATAGTTTGCGGATGGCGGACATCTTTGTGTCAAAATCGATTCCCCCTATTAATTCGAACACGGTGAAACCGAATGGAGCGAAATTTGGTACAGAGGTAGCACTACCAAAGGGCACCTCAGTCTCATGTTTATATCGCCGCCATCTTGACGGAAACGTAATGGCGGCCACACAAATGTTCAAAGCTTAAATCAAATTACGATTAACCTAATCATCCGATCCCTACCAAATTTTCAAACAACATACCTTTATGGAGGGAGCATCCTTTGAGCAAACTAATAGGTCATTGGCCTAATATTTTGAGGATGGCGGCCATCTTTGTGTGAAAATCGATCCCCCCTATCAATTCGAACACGGTGAAACTGAATGGAACGAAATTTGGTACAGAGGTAGCACTAGCAAAGGGCACCTCAGTGTCATGTTTTATATCACCGCAATGTTGACGGAAACGTAATCACGGCCACCCAAATGTTAAAAGCTAAAATGTAATTACGACCAACCTAATAATCTAGTCTCTACCAAATTTTTCAACAACATATCTTTATGTGGGAAGCATATTCTGACCAATCTGCAAGATCATCAGCCCAATAGTTTGCAGATGGTGGCCAAGCATGTGTGCAAATTGATTCCCCCTAGCAATTCAAACACGGTGAAACCGAATTGAACGAAATTTGGTACAGAGGTAGCACTAGCAAAGGGCACCTCAGTGTCATGTTTTATATCACCGCCATCTTGATGGAAACGGAATGACGGCCACCCAAATGTTAAAAGCTTAAATCAAATTACGACCATCCTAATAATTTGATCTCTACCAGATTTTGCAACAATATGCCTCTTTGTGGAGAGCATCTTATGACTGACTACAAGGTCATCAGCCCAATAGTTTGCAAATAGCGGCCATGTATGTGTACAAATCCATTTCCCATATCAATTCAAACACGGTGAAACCGAATTGAATGAAATTTTTTACAGAGGTAGCACTAGCAATGGGCACCTCATATTCATGTTTAATATCCATATAGCACGTTGTATTCAACAAGCTACTACAACCAACATTCAATTATACACCTTGAAAAGGACGAAGTGTTATAACAATACCCATGCATTTAGGAGAAAGTAATATGTTCTTCACTGAACATCTTGTTTAATTCAAGTAAGGACTGCAGACTTTTGAATTTTTCAAATAATTCCTACTTTTGCTGCCAAACGCCACCGTCAACGACGACTAGTTCAGAACTTAGAGACCAGACGCCACCGCAGTCGGCTCTTGGCAACGAACGTATGAACCTAAGAGCGTTGTTTACATTCTTAACCTATACAATTTAGCTTCACACAGGTGTAATTAGTGGAAGGTTCTTTAGCATGCCATAAATCTATGACATGGGACCGCCGGCTTTACTTCCCCTCCGAAGGAAGGCATACTGGGTGATTTTTAACGCTCTTAAAAATCCAACGACTTCAGACGGATTTGAACCCGCGATCTTGAGCATAGAAGCTCAGCATGCTACCGACTACGCCACCGAAGCCGCCTTGAATATCAATACTAAGGCCCGGATGTTTATGGCATATATTTTACTGTTATGTTTCTTTCATGACAAATGTAAGATGATATTTACGCTAATCTCATTCAAATAATGTCATTAAGCACAATTAACGTTCCGAAACGAAAAGGTTTACAATTCTGGCTGTAAAACATTCATTTTAAACATAGCACATACACATAGCTTAGGGGAACGACTTTCTCCGTAAATGTCAAAGTGTGTTGTTTAATATTGTATCTAACTAAAATATTATTGTAATCGCTGTAGATTCAGATAACAAACGTGCAGATGCGGATAACAGTCGTGCGGATGCGGGACGGATGTGGTTAACAACCCTGCGGATGCGGGGCGGATGAGGATAACAACCCTGCGGATGCGGGGCGGATGAGGATAACAACCCTGCGGATGCGGGGCGGATGAGGATAACAGTCGTGCGGATATTGGACGGATGCCGATAACAACCCTGCGGATGCTGGGCGGATGCGAATAACAACCCTGCGGATGCGGGGCGGATGCGGATAACAACCCTGTGGATGCAGGGCGGATGAGGATAACAGTCGTGCGGATGCGGGACGGATGCGGATATCAACCCTGCGGATGCGGGGCGGATGAGGAACAGTCGTGCGGATATGGGACGGATGCGGATAACAACCCTGCGGATGCGGGGCAGATGAGGATAACAGTCGTGCGGATGCTGGACGGATGCGGATAACAACCCTGCGGATGCGGGGCGGATGAGGATAACAGTCGTGTGGATATGGGACGGATGCGGATAACAACCCTGCGGATGCGGGGCGGATGAGAATAACAGTCGTACGGATATGGGACGGATGCGGATAACAACCCTGCGGATGCGGGGCGGATGCGGATAACAACCCTGCGGATGCGGGGCGGATGAGGATAACAGTCGTGTGGATATGGGACGGATGCGGATAACAACCCTGCGGATGCGGGGCGGATGAGGATAACAGTCGTACGGATATGGGACGGATGCGGATAACAACCCTGCGGATGCGGGGCGGATGCGGATAACAACCCTGCGGATGCGGGGCGGATGAGGATAACAGTCGTGTGGATATGGGACGGATGCGGATAACAACCCTGCGGATGCGGGGCGGATGAGGATAACAGTCGTACGGATATGGGACGGATGCGGATAACAACCCTGCGGATGCGGGGCGGATGCGGATAACAACCCTGCGGATGCGGGGCGGATGCGGATATCGTTTTGTTTATCCACACAGGGCTTACCACGGTGGGTGAATGGTTATCGTGTCGGATTACTAACCCCATGCTTGCAGGTTCGCTCCTGGCCATGGTAAGTGATTCTTGAAAGGCGTCAAAAATTACAATACGCATGTCATATGATGTTGGCATGTTAAAGAACCCATTTGAATTCAGTAGACCGTGTGCATAATGGTAAAATTAATCTCGTTTCTCTACTAGACAGCACTGTAATATCAAGGAGCTTAGATATCTAACCTCCTTGACTTGCATAGTGCTTCAAGGAACAACAACAACAATCGACATGCAAGCTGCCCTCTGGGCGCAAATGACAAAAGCTTGCACTCGGCAGCCGAGGCCATGCGATATTATTATTATTATTATCCCCATGGTCTCCAATCGTTGTCTCAAAAGTTTAGAGCCCTCGGGGGTTTCCCTCTTGTTTGTTTCAAAGTCTGTTAGCCTGTTATAAATTGAATAAAAGTTATCGAGAATTACCCAGGAGGCAGACTTGTCACTAGCGCCAGCAGGCGAGGCGGACCACGCTGGAAACACAAACAGACGCAAGAGAAGTCTATTCTGTTTTATGGTTGTAAACACCGGGCTGTCACTGCCAGCTTCAGGCTGTTTGTATGTCTAGCAGTGGGAACGACTCCCTTGCGATGATAAATTCGTCTGCTTCTGTTGCTGGAAGCAGAGACATGCATCTCTTAATACACTTCTTTATTTACTGGCCTCAAGTCGGCAGTGGGAGTGTTCATTCATTGTAGGGACAACTTGGTCATCAGCCGCTGTATGTGTTCAATTTGACTGATTACCTGTGTTTCTGCGGTGACTCTTCTCATTCAAGATACACACATGAGTAGGGGTCGGATTTTTAGGTGCTAAAAATCGGGAAAATATTTATTTTTTATGTATTAAAAATACCTGAAATATGTGACAAAAAAGTAAAAATATTTTAATATAATTTAGTTTATTAATGTAAATATGAACAATATGCAGCACTCAGGAATGCAATTTATTCTATGTCTCACTGACTGCTGAAGCATTATAATACTCAACGAGATACATCGTCAGGTTGTCCGTCACAAATGACCGACGATTATCGCGAAACACTTCTTCTGAAGGCTCGAAACTGCGGCAATATGTTTCTTGCCCTTGAGGTGTTGTGTAACTTGAGATCGCTGTTCAGCCTTTATTGCTTCCCCACATGGTTGGCAGAACAGAACGCCCCTATCAGAAGTAAAATTATCTTTAAATAGTTGTTTTTACTTTAGGCATCGTAAAACTGACTTACACTTCACAGTGCCAGAAATTAACGACGACACTGGTTCCTGGTAGCTGGTGGAAGGGGGTCTAGCACGTAGTGCAATATGGCTATGGACAAAGAAATCCCCGACTTCCACACTAAGTGGCACGGGGCGACAAGTTTGAATAACACAGTTGCAAGCTCTCATACGTTCTGCTTGAAGATTAGATAGGTCATAGGTTCTTCCCTGTTGAAGAAGGGCTAACACAGAACAAAAATGTAATAAACTGAAAGATCTAGCATACTGATTTAAAAATACGTAAATATTATGTCCTTTTATGTGCTAATAAGTGAAAAGCAGGAATTTATGTATTTATAGAAAAAATTCTTAAAACATGTATTTACATAAAAAATATTTATTTACCTAAAAATCCGAGCCCTACACATGTGTAAAAGAAGTTTTTACTCTCATGATTTAATATTCTAATACATTAATTTCAATATACAAGCCTACTTATATTGTTTGTTTTCTCTCTCTATACAGATTTCTCTACTCGCAAATACAAACCAAACTACCAGTTATAACCTAACTATTTCAACTTATCTATTTTCACATCCACGTAAGTGTTATTGTCTTTTTATATATTTACTAGCAGGTACCCGCGGCTTCGCTCGCGTCATAGTCATGTTATATTGTTATTCAATAAAATGCAGGTTTTACCCCGCTAACACCCCTTTAGTACCTGAATATCCATAAATCCCTCCTTAGTAGACGTTTTCGACAAACATATCCCCAAAATATCATTCTTCTAACTTTAATAGCTTTGGTTGGTCGATGAGAGTGAATATCCAAAAATCCTTCCTTAGTGGACGTTTTTCTTCCAGAATTTCACCCCTCCCCAAGGGAAAAAACGGTCGAACATCTATTTATTTAATTATTTATTTATTATTAAGCCGATTGTTTTCCTCTGAGTTTCAAACTCCTCGCCTATGTCGTTTAAGAGATGCACACTCCGTTAAGAATCCTTCAACCCCCACTTTTCACCGCTTTCACTCATAATATACAACATATCGAAAAACCATTAGGCATGTGTCAGCTTATTTTTAATGATTAGTTTATGTGCCAAGTAGCACATCCCCAAATGAAAACACTCGTGAGATATTATTATTCAATGAAATACACGTTTACCCCCTTAACACCCCTTTAGAACCTGAATATCCAAAAATCTTTCCTTAGTGGACGTTTTCGACATACAACGAACATATCCCCAAAATTTGATGTTTCTAACTTCAATAATGTTGGCTGGGCGATGATGAGTGAGTGACTCAGTCAGGACATTTTCTTTCATTTATTTTTGAGAATTTCACCCCTCCCAATGAACCCCTTAAATGGGATTTATGAAAAATAAACGGTCGAACACCTCTTTACTTAATTTTAAGTTGTTCTTCCCCCCTCAGTAGGATGAGTGAGTGAGTTAATCAGTTAGAACACTTTATTTCCTGTTTTTTCTTCTCCAGAATTTCACCCCTCTCCAAGGGCCCCTAAAATTGGATTTGTGAAAAAACGGTCGACCACCTATTTACTTATTCTTCAAGCTGATTTTACCCCCTGAGTTTCATACATTATGCCTCTGTCTTTTAAGAGATATTTGCTCCGTTAGGAATCCTTCAACCCCCACTTTTCACCCCTTTCACCTCATAATATACACTACATCGAAAAACCCTCAGATATATGTCTTCTTATTCTTAATGATGAGTTTATATGCCGAGTATCGCATCCCCCAAGGAAACCAATCGGAAGATATTGTTATTCAATTAAATGCAGGTCTACCCCCTTAATACCCCTTTAGAATCTGAATACCCAAAAGTCCTTCCATAGTGGACGTTTTCGACATACAGCGAACATAACCCCAAAATTTTATGTTTCTAACTTCAATAATTTTGGCTGGGCGATGATGAGTGAGTGAGTAAGTCAGGACATTTTCTTTCATTTATTTTTCAGAATTTCACCCCACTCATGAACCCCTTAAATTGGATTTATTAAAAAAACATCAAACACCTATTTACTTAATTTTAAGTTGTTCTTCCCCCCTCAGTAGGATGAGTGAGTGAGTTAATCAGTTAGAACACTTTATTTCCTGTTTTTTTTCTTCAGAATTTCACCCCTCTCCAAGGGCCCCTTAAATTGGATTTGTGAAAAACCGGCCGAACAAATATTTACTTATATTTTAAGCTGTTTTTTGTTGTTGCTGAATTTCAAACTTCTCGCCTATATCGTTTAAGAGATACACGCTCCGTTACGAATCCTTAAATCCCCACTTTTCACCCCTTTCACCTTATAATATACATCACATCGAAAAACCCTTAGACACATGTCGGCTTATTTTTAATGATTAGTTTATATTCCGTGTATCACATCCACAAATTAAAGAAACCACACGTGAGTTATTGTTATTCAATAAAATGTAGGTCTAACCCCCTTAAGACCACTTTAGAACCTGAATATCCGAAATCCTCCTTTGGAGTACGGTTTTGACATACAACGAACATATCCCCAAAATGTCATGTTTCTAACTTCAATAATTTTGGCTGGGCGATGATGAGTGAGTGAGTGAGTCAGGACATTTTCTTTCAATTATTTTTTCAGAATTTCACCCCTTCCCATGAACCCCTTAATTTGGATTTATGAAAAAAAAACGGTCGAACACCTATTTACTTATCTTTTAAGCTGATTTTTTTCCCGCTGAGTTTCAAACTCCTTGCCTATGTCGTTTAAGAGATACACGCTCCGTTAGAAATCCATCAACCCCCTCGTTTCACCCCTTTCACCTCATAATATACACCACATCGAAGAACCCTCAGACACGTGTCTTCTTATTTTTAATGATGAGTTTATATGCCGAGTATCACATCTCCCAATGAAACCAATCGGGAGTTATTGTTATTGAATGAAATGCAGGTTTAACCCCCTTAAGACCCCTTTAGAACCTGAATATCCGAAAATCCTCCCTTAGTGGACGGTTTTGACATACAATGATCACATCCCCAAAATTTCATGTTTCTAACTTCAATAATTTTGGCTGGGCGATGGTGAGTGAGTCAGGACTTTTTCTTTCAATTTCCTTTTTTAAGAATTTCACCCCTCCCCACGAACCCCTTTAATTGGGTTTATGAAATAAAACTGTCGAACACCTATTTACTTATTTTTAAGCAGTTTTTTCCCTCTGAGTTTGTTGAGTGAGTCTGTCAGTCAATCAGTTAGGACACATTCTTTCCTGTTTTTTCCCCCCAGAATTTCACCCCTCCCCATGGGCCCCTTAAATTGGATTTATGAAAAAACGGTCAAACACCTATTTACTTATTTTTTAAGCTGATTTTTTTTCGATGAGTTTCAAGCACCTCGCCTATGTCGTTTAAGAGATACACGCTCCGTTAGGAAGCCTTCAACCCCCACTTTTCACCCCTTTCACCTCATAATATACACCACATCGAAAAACCCTCAGACACGTGTCTTCTTATTATTAATGATGAGTTTATATGCCGAGTATCACATCCCTCAATGAAACCAATCCAGAGATATTGTTATTCAATGAAATGCAGGTGTACCCCCTTAACACCCCTTTAGAACCTGAATTCCAAAAATCCTTCCTTAGTGAGCGTTTTCGAGTTACAACGAACATACCCCCAAAATTTCATGTTTCTAACTTTAATAGTTTTGGCTGGGCGATGATGAGTCAGTCAGTCAGTCAGTCAGTCAGTCAGTCAGTCAGTCAGTCAGTCAGGACACTTGTTTTTATATAAGAGATGTTCGACCATGACTATTATATGTCAGAAAACTGTACTATAATGAGGCTCATTGTAACACTGCGTGGCCTCGTGTTATAGTAGGGTAATCGAGGAGGCCATGGTCAAATGCAAGGTATTCTGTGCACCCTATGCGCTCTGTTCAGTACATAAAACTGGCGAAAACTCGACAGATATTTATGAATATTTATTTAAAGTACATAAAATAGTTATAATAATTATCGTCGAAAATAAACAGTCGTATGCCACTCGCCTATAAGGGTAATTAAGACACTCGTATGGAAATTATAAAACTCACATACACTCGTTTTATAAACATACTCGTGTCTTAATTATTGCTATTATAGGCTCGTTGCATAATGTACTATTTTGCTCGACCCTGACCATTATACAGTATGTCAGAAAACTGTACTATAATGAGCCTCATTATAACACTGATTTTCATTATGAAACAGCTTCTCCCACCAATTATAGCTCAAGAAACAGTTGTTTGACCAATTAGATAAGGATAGAATCGCACCTGCGCTTAGTTCCACGGCCTTCTAATTTAAATTTCACTCCGTGGCCTAGTGTCATAGTGGGGTAATCAAGGAGGCCATGGTCAAATACAAGGTATTCTGTGCGTCCCATTCTCTCTCTTCAGTACATAAAAGTGGCGAAATCTCGACAGATATTTATGAATATTTATGTTCGAACATAAAATAGTTATAATAATTATCGTCGAACATAAACAGTCGTATGCATAATGTACTATTTCCGCCCTGTTGTCTAGTTTTTGTTTCTCATTTCAATTTCTTCTCTTTATATCTCTTTTATGCCACGCTGTTTTTATCAAGACTTTTCATGTTATTAGACAATTTTCATTTATGAAAAAAAATAGGATTATGAGATCACCTTTCGTCCTTGTGTCGTGTCAGTGTGTGAGTGTGATGGTGTGTGTCCCCCCTAATAACTTCTAAACGGCTGGATCGATTTCAATGTAACTCGGTAAGTTCATAGCACTATTCCGGACGACCCCGACCGTTTCCTTCAAATTTTCTTACGTCTCACTAAACCAACATGGCGGCTGTGCGAAATATTCAATATCTCCGAAACCATTCCTGATATCACCCTGGATTTTTTTACGGTGGTAAAGGGATTTACTAGAAGTTCACCTATGTGACTTTTGAAAAACTGGTAACTACAAAACCAACATGGCGGCCACGCGAATTTGCGACTTTTAAATTGACGTTTCTCGCTATTTAACCAACAAAACGCAATAAGGCTTGGTACAGTATATGTTTATACACATTGTAATGCACCGACATCTGACTTGGTTCAATTGTTTACATAACCACAAGAAGGCGGACGTTCGAAATATTTCACCGGCATTCTATATCTCTGAAACTATTAGCGGTATCACCCTGAAATTTCGTACGGAGATAAAGGGCACTACTGGAAGTCCATCTATAAGACTTTCAAAAACCGGTTAAATATAAAACGAACATGGCGGCCAGGCGAATTTGAAAATTTTAAATAGACTTTTCTCGCTATTTAATGTTCCAACCGCAATGAAATCTGGTACAGGAAATGTTTATTCACATTGTAATACACTGGTATCTAATTTAGTTCAATTGTTTACATAACCTCAAGATGGCGGCTTTGCGAATTTTAAAATTAAGTTTTTATTTCTTGTGTCGTAATAATGCGATCGATCTGAAAGTTTGAATAATGAACCTACGCAATAATTTTCCTTTAATGGTACATGACTCGATGGCCTATACATATAACAATCCAACATGGCGACCATACGAAATATTTAGATGGATCTCAATATCTACGAATCTATTACAGCAATCAAACTGAATTTTTAATGTTCATAGGGGCTATGAACATAAGTTCACCTATAGGACTTTCAATAATCTGGTGATCTCAAATCCATCATGGCGGTGACATGGTCGATTCTCGCAATTTAACCATCCGTGTGCAGTGAATTCTTATACAAGTGTTAATCCACTGGCACCATTTTTTTAAATTGTTTCCATAACCACAAGATGGCAGCTGTGCGAAATTTTAAAATCTCGTTTTTACTTCTTGTATCCTAATCATGCGATTGAAGTTTGAATACTACACGTACCTAATAATCTTCATGTAACAGTACTTAACTCCAAGACCTACATATATATAAAAATCCAACATGGCGACCATCCGAAATATTTAGTCGGTTCTCAATATCTACGAATCTATTACAGCAATCAAACTGAAATTTCGTATGTTGATAGAGGCAATTAACATAAGTAGGATATATGGAAATAGACTGTCTAATTCTTCACGGAACTACTTTTGTCTAACACATTTTCTAACAGATCTGTTTTTTTATTTTAATTTGTGAGCTTTCGGAACAAGAATATTCTTAGAATCCTCTGTTATGACAAAAATTTATATTAAGTGTATATTCTTGCACATTTACATAATTATTCGGAGAAAGGTCACAATGTGAATCCGGTACGGTTTTAATGTACAACATACATTGACTTATGGTTTTATAATAGTACATTATGCAACGAGCCTATAATGGCAATAATTAAGACACGAGTATGTTTATAAAACAAGCGTAAGCGAGTTTTATAATTTCCATACGAGTGTCTTAATTACCATTATAGGCGAGTTTATGTTCGACGATAATTATTATAACTATTTTATGTTCGAATATAAATATTCATAAATTTCTGTCGAGATTTCGCCATTTATATGTACTGAGCAGAGCGCATGGGACGCAGAGAATGCCTTGTATTTGACCATGGCCTCCTCGATTACCCTAATATGACACTAGGCCACGCAGTGAAATTTAAATTAGAAGGCCGTGGAACTGAGCGCAGGTGCGATGCTTACCTTATTTAATTGTTCGAACAACTGTTTCTTGCGCTCTGATTGGTGGGAGAAACTGTTTCATAATGAAAAATAGTGTTATATGAGTCTCATTATAGTAGATTTTTCTGACATATAATAGTCAGGATCGAACATAAATTTTATTATAACACACGCATGTATCATTAGATGATATTGGTAGTGTTATCAGGGTGCCTACTACTGTCAGTTTCAGCAGCAATGGCACTATTTAAAATGAAAGTCATGCCAATGGCCACCTATGGAATACAACTAATCTGGAACTACCTGATGGTCGGAAATCTAAGGAAGCTGGAAAGCGTTAGATCTAGCTTCCTTAAAAGGGTGTTATCAATCTCAAAATTCACAAGAAATAGTTAAGCCTATATCCTGGAGCAGGAAACTCTCTTCGTGGATTACATTTAACACTGCTTCAGTTTATCAGAGACACAAGCATATGCAACCTTCGTCGAAGAGAGAAGCAGCAAAGCAAGACAGATCCCGGAAGGGAGAACAGAAACAGACGCAATGACAACATACTCCTGGAAACGACTAAACTTCCAACTCCGACACCTGTACTCACGATTTGCAGTACACGGCTTACATGGAAAGATTTGCACAGAAAGCGCCTACCACGATCCTAAGCATGTGTAAGCTATGTAATGAACCGTGCCCCAAATATCACCTGCAGAAGTGAAAAAAAAAAAGGAATTTATCACTAATTGAAGAAACAAAGTATTGGTAAAATCACGACAGTAATGTAACTTACTTTTCAATTTTTCTGTACACATTGTGTTTAATAAATACAATAATAAACTCAGGGAATTATCAGGTAATTTTCATGATACTCAAGGAACTTTTACTTTACAATATCGAAGTTCTACCTTCAACCTTGTAGTGCCAGAGCCCGATATAACGGCTCCAGTTTTATGAAAGTGATATTATTAAATTACATTAAATTATGCGAACCGGACAAAAGTAAGGACCACGCAAATATCATTTAATTTCCTTCTCATAGTTCTTTCTTCCTTTCTCTTCCTCCACACTTCCTTCATTCTTTCAGGGTGTTGTGCTTATCTCTCTGCTGTCCATCTTCCTCCCCTGCGTTCTCTCTTTTCTACCACACGAACCTTTATGTTCGAAAGTATTTCCCTGAATTGTGTTCTGTCTCGACAGTCGTCATCTGTAATTCCTAGCCTCCGGAGTTCTTCCTTCATCTGCTTGGTGTAACCCCCTTGGCTCTTCAGATTAAGTATTTTATCAAAAATTTGTTTATATATTCTTGTTGGATCCATTCTAACCATATGTCCATAGAAACGTGAACGTCTTTTCCTAATTGTTATTTCCAGGCACGTACTGATATCTGTGTTGTGCGCAATTTCCATGAAGAACTGGATTCATAATAAGTACTTTTTGAACCTCCTGGTTGAGGTCTCCAGTTTTCAACCATACAGTAGGAGCATTCGAGTGTGGCGACGAGAGGAAGAGAGATTTCACGAGCCTTCATCTAGGGACGCCACCAACAGCAAGGAGTTCAGTCATGTTTTAGAGTGGGATCATGTTTGGTCGACGTACGCCTCTATTTATTCATTTATTTATTTAGCGTATGGCAACTGAAGAGTAATTATTATACATGTAAGGTGCGTTCAAAAAGTAACGAGCCGGAGGCATAATTACAGAAACCAGTACCTGTATGTTAGAAGTATTGGCCCTGGCTGTTGAGGCACTTGTCCCACTGTGACACGAGGCGGTGAATGGCTGTCTCATAAAATTCCCTGGGCTGCGATGTGAACCAGTTCTGCACGTACAGCTGGACGTCCCAGGTGAATCGTTGGCCCCACAGAGCCCTTTTCAGAGGACCAAACATGGCGTAATCATAGGGAGAGAGGTCTGGACTGTATGGAGGGTGGCCGAGAACCTTTCATTTGAATTTCTGCAGGAGTGCCGTGACTGTGTTGGACGTATGAGGTCGTGCATTGTCGTGGAGCGACCACGGCGTCTATGGCGTTCACTGTCACTCGGCGGTCCTGGGTAATGAGTGCATCAACCAGCTGGACGTTGTCATCGGTAATGCAAGGGGGTGCCCCAGACCGGGCATCATCGGCTAACGACACCCGTCCTTCCCTGAAGCGCTTGTGCCACGCCTTGACCCTTGCAAGGGACATGCAGTGTTCGCCGTACACTTGTGACATTTGGCAATGAATGTCCGTTCTCCCTACTCCTTCCGCTGTCAGAAACCGAACAACACCTCATTGCTCTTCGGTTTACTCCTCCATGTCACTGTTTGCAATGTGACTGGCAGCGTTGGACGATTGATGCAAGCTGCTGCTCGATTTGTATCGTCACGTGACGTGCACGCGTGCCCTCTAGCGACGGGTTGTGACCTTTCACTCTCTGATCGGAACCACACCTCGTTACACACGCCACGATTAGCCGATGTAGTCACCGGTTTGCGCATTCCAGCCTCCGGCTCGTTACTTTTTGAACGCACCTTATAGTTAACAAATTGTATAAAATTATAAATACTAAATCTACAAGTACATATCCAAGTTTTCAATCCATTGAAAGGCAGCAGCCGTCACTTCAAAGAAATCTTCTGGACTTCCAGAATAAGCTCGTCTGCGGCAGCAAGTTACAATGTTTAGATCGTAGGCTTTCGCGGTCGGTGTCTAGTTTATCGTCTAGGCTTACAGGATAGACCCGCGTCGTATTGTACCCATGTGAAGATTTTCCATGGAAAAAAATGCTTCCGCCTCCAGCTAGCAGCAGTCCTCGAGCGTGTACCATTCAACCCACTGAGCAGTCGCATATTTTTGGATTTGAAACTACAAGCTATCAACTCTACAATAACAACACACAACTCTAGTCTAAAGGATTTAATTTGAGTTTAAAATCATGGCTTAACACACAACAAAACACTACAACAATTACATTATACACAAACATGCAAAACATACTCCTACCCTCATTTAATATTCACACTTTATCCTCACACAAATCCAAATATTTGTTGATTTAACGTTTCGTTGAAATCATCATAAAAGTCATTCCCATGTGCGCTAATGCACTGGTAAAATTACACAAACAACGTTAATCTTACAATCTCTCGTTAACTATTGTATGCACTTTCCCCTATACAATATGCATATCATCATGCCTTGTCTCTTCCTTCCCACCAAAATATTTGAGCCTACCATGCATTAACCAACTTATTTATTATGAATCCACTATATGCCGTAAAGAGTTTATCTTCCAAATATTTATTAGTCTACCGCCATCGCGTCGAGTTGGACCTAGTGCTACCCGTGGAATAGGTATAGCGTAAAATTATAGTTTCCAACCTCGGAACAATGTGTCTCTGTCAGTATAAAAATGCCATTTTTGCCACATTACAACTCAGCCAAATATTAAGATATCAGAACGATTCTTAATTAGCAAGGTGTCTCATTACACCAACATTCTATATTCATTAATACAATCAACATTTTATAACAATCAGGGTTTCATAGCTTTCTAATTTACACATCTTACTCCACGCCTACAATGAGTGAGGTCTGTTTCCCAACCCTCGTTCAGTACAATGGACCTTCGCGGCGGGTGGTAACAACATGGCCGCTACCTATCACTCACGTCTCTCCTTCCGTTCTCTTTCCAAGCATTTGCCTGCTGCTCCCAAACATAACAGTGTACAGTCTTAGTGACCCACAAATATACGGATGACCTAATTCTTACAAGATGCATTACGGAATATGGAATTGTTTAAACATGTATCCCTATCATTTAGAATTTAAAGGATGGCCTCAAATTGACCCATTTACGTTTAGCCGAGGGAACGAGATTCATCGTACACATAGTCGTATTGGAATAGTCGGCGCTCTTGTTACAGATCACGGCCAGGGCACAACTACCCTCCCGTCAAATTCATTCCCACAGAGATGAATTAATTCACACAATTAGCTAGTTCACGGTCGATATCATGCGTTAAGGCGAGGTGTTCTCGTTTTCCTCCCATACGCCCCTTGATTCGAATCCGGACTACTTATTAGCAATAATCTGAGCTAGGGATCCCACTATATACGCTCAATTGCATTTTATATCTCCGTACGCCCCTTGGCTATACGAGATTTCATACGTCGCTTTAGCAAACCTGACTTTCCCGACTATTGTGAGATGGTCTCTTCCTTAATTAATAAGACAATCTCTATTAATTTATCTTATAAGCTTTTTCATCAAGCTGCAATTCAATTCTCTTTTAAACATTTCCATTTTCTACCTCTTTTGCATCTTTCCGTCCATTATCATATGATTCTCTGATATTAATTTCTTTTGAGTGGTCCATTTACTTTAAATAATACTGCTTAGATATACAGCTATTCAAATTAACATATATTTGCTTACAATTTCCCTGATGTCTACTTATTATTATTATTACTGACATAATTTCCCTTATCTCGACACGACGTACCGGTATTTATAACATCAATAACTGGACATCCGCGTCCATTAAATTTATTAATCCTTTTAAAACAAATGCCATTTTCTACGTTACTTATAACGGATTTACACACAACGTGATGTACAACGAACATCTTAACTTGACTATTCAACATAAAATTAATGTATGAAGGTTCTACCTTCTAAATTCAACTTTCATTGGCATATATTCTACAACTTTAGGTTTTACTGACATATAGTGGATTACATTCTTACAACAAAATCATGGTTTTTGGGTACTCACTTAGTCATCCTGGCGGATTCGCCCATATGTGATCCATTATGCCTGCCATATTTGCACTTTAGCAAGGCATAATCACACTTTGTACACACATATTACTTGATTTTTCCACTGAGAAATACACGGCACTTTCCTTTCTCATATCGAGGCTACTGCCTCGTTTTGCCATATCACACATTAGATTTATAACTACACTTATAGAATACACATTCTTAACTATACAAATCACTTAAAAACACACGATATCTATTTACATTTTGTTTCACTTGGCGACACTTAATGCAAAATCTCAGAATTACAGGTTCTGTAGAGCCCCCCTCCAAGAATATTCCTGTATCCCATTTGAAAGTCTCGTGACACTGCCTGAAGTTCCCTAGTGGATCCCTCTCCTTGAAAATCCCTTGTGATTCCCAATGTTCGCCAACTCCTACCACATGGTAAGTTACTGATACTAGCATCGATGTGCTTTAATATTGTTCTCATAGTTAATAAAGTGGTATTTACGTGAAAATGCTTCACCCGTATTAACAAAATATTCCTACATGCGCACTTCTAAACACTGACAACATGTCTAACAGATATGTTCTCTGCTGCGCTCGTTTATTGTACATTATACGTGTACAATTACCACTTATTGTCCTCTTACTGCACTTACTGTTTCCCTGGGTGGTATGCTTATAACAGAGTGTTGTACAGTCTCAGGTACATTTGTATAACAATACATAGTCTGTCCATTATGAGGTTCTACTGACCTATTATGATACTTTCTTAACTCGTACATTACACTGTACGGCTATCATACTTAATAACACAAAATAAATATTAAAGTCTTTGTGCGCACGTTCTTTTCCTGGACCAGAGCAGCATGGTCTCTGCCCTGCGACTTGGTTCAACTGTCCTCGACTGCCTGCCTCGGCAACCTTATATTGCTTTTCACAAGAAAAGTAGGTCCCCAAATCTCTCGGAGCTTCATCTCTCCTCTAAATGCTTTTTCTGGCTTGAAATGATGTTTCTCAGGTCCGTCTTGCATCGACATTTCCATAAATGCCTGTGTGTTTGAGAATCGATCGTTCAATTAATTAGAATTAATTATCCTCTTCAGCGCGTGATGACGCCGAGTCAATGGTGATTCCCCTTTTGCTTAGTGATATATATGCGCCAACCTTCTTTAGGATGTGCTCATCCGCAGTTTGTTATATCTGCTTCAATTATGGCGTCTGATGGCTTGATAATTAGCCTCCTTGCATTTAATTAACATTGGTGCAACTCTCATGTCTCTGACATATTCCAATCGCGAGTAATCATTAAATTATCCTTGTCGTTACCCACCCCACTGCTCTCTTCTCTTGTGCTTCTGATGTTAAATTTGTTTTTGTTTAAGTTTTGGCTTCACTTGGTTCTTTCTGTCATACACTCGGACGATGTTACTTTGCACCTTGTAGAAGCGTATTTAGCAACGGCGTTATGGACCGTACACTCCCCGAAGAAAAGAGTCTCATAATAAGCTTCTAGCAAGGGTTCAATACCACGGCAAAATTTCACAAAAATGTAGTGTTTGTAAAAGAGAACAAGTTGTTCCGTGTAGAACTAAACAGCCTATTTCCATATATCCTACTTATATTAATTGCCTCTATCAACATACAACATTTCAGTTTGATTGCTGTAATAGATTCGTAGATATTGAAAACCGTTTAAATATTTCGGATGTTCTCCATGTTGCATTTTTATATATGTAGCCCTTAGAGTTATGAACTATTAGATGAAGATTATAGCGTAGGTTTACAGTATTATTCAAACTTCAATCGCATGATTAGGTCACAAGAAATAAAAATGACATTTTAAATTTCGTACACCCACCATCTTGTGGTTATGTAAACAATTGAAATAAATCAGATGCCATTGAATTAAAATGTGTATAAGCATTTACCGTACTAAGTTCCACCACGCTAGGTTGGTTAGATCGCGAGAAATGTTCATTTAATTATTTTTTTTTTAAATCGTGTTTACCCTCCAGGGTGGTGGCTCCCAGGGACTCAGCGAGGGAACTCACCCCTACCGCCTATACAGGCAGTGTCCTAGAGCTGGGAGCATCTAATCGGAAGGGATACAACTGGTGAGGTGGGATTAGCACCTCGCCCAGGCGGCCTCACCTGCAAAGCGAACAGGGGCCTCATGAGGGAAGGGAGGGGAAGATTGGGATGGATAGGCAAGTAAGAGGGAAGGAGGTGGCCGTGGCCTTACGGTAGGGACCATCCCGGCATTTGCCCGAAGACGAAGTGGGAAACCACGGAAAACCACTTCGAGGATGGCTGAGGGGGAATCGAACCCCCTCTACTCATTTGGGCCACCCGAGGCTGAGTAGACCCCGTTCCAGTCCTCGTACCACTAATGTTCATTTAAATATTTAAAATGTTGGATTTCTGCTCACCAGGCAATTGAAAGTCCCATGGATAAACTTATGTTCATAGCCTCTATCAACATACAACATTTTAAACGATTACTGTCATAGATTAGTAGATATTGAGAACCGTCTAAATATTCCGGATGGTCGCCAATATGGATTTTTATACATTTAGGCCATAGTGTTATGTACTATTATATCACAACTATTGCGTAGGTTCATTATTCAAACTTTGATCGCATGATTAGGACACAAGAAATAAAGACTTAATTAAATTTTGCAAAGCAGCCATCTTGATGTAAACAATTGAACTAAATTAGAAGCCAGTGCATTACAGTGTGTATGACATTTGCTGCACCAAGTTTCACTGCGTTCGGATGGTTAAATCGCGAGAATTGTCTATTTAAATGTTTCAATATCGCTTGGCCGCCATGTTCGTTTTGTACTTAAGGATTTTTGTAAGTCAAGCAGGTGAACTTCTAGTAGTGCCGTACAAAATTTCAGGGTGTTATCTGTAGTAGTTTCGGAGATATAGAATGCCGGTGAAATGTTTCGCACAGCCGTCATTTTTGATTGGTGAGACATAATAAAATTTGAAGGTCACGGCCAGGGTCGGAGAAATAGTACTATGACCTTACCGAGTTTTATTGATATCGCTCCATCCGTTTAGATTTTATTAGGGTCACACACAAACATACGCACACATATACGCACTCACACACACATACGGACAAAAGGTGATCTCAAAAGTATATTACTTCATAAATGAAAATTGACTAAAATAGAACTTTATTTAAACGGTACTTTAAAGAAGGCCTTTCTACATTTTTAACAGATTTTCATGCCATTATGAAGCACATGGTTAGAACAACCGGCTTTAAGGATTTTTCCGTTTTCATTGAGTTTCATGACCGAATGTAGAGTAAAACCAAAATCCACTGAAACCAAATCACGCCAAAGCACCAGTGGCTTCGGTGGAGTAGTTGGTAGCATGCTGAACTGCTGTGCCCAAGATAGCGGGTTCAAACCCGGCCAAAGCCGTCGGATTTTTTAAGAGCGTTAAAAATCCTTCAGTATGCCTTCCTTCGGAGGAGAAGTAAAGCCGGCGATCCCATGTCATAGATTACGTCATTTAAAATATTCTTCCACACACTAAACTTGTGTGAAGCAAAATTGTTAGGTTAGATTTCGTCGGAACGCTCTATCAAAGTTCCAACGTTCACCAATACGTATCATTGTTATCTGGTAGCGAAAGTTGGAACTATTTGAAATTGAACGGAACTTGTAGCTCACCCTAAGGGTGTCCGCTGGAAGCAGCTACAGCCTCTGGCGAGCCGAATATGTCCTCAGACACTCCCGGCACTAATAGCCATACGATAAATAAATACGCCGAAGCACCACCAGCTGAGCAACAAAAGAAAGAAAGAAAGAAAGAAAGAAAGAAAGTTAGTTTGCGTTCATTCGTTTAACAGTCAAGGAGATTCAAACTCATTGGTTGGTCATTTTCAAACGAGATAATCGATAGAAAAATCTCGATATATAATCAATTGAGTCTGCTCTCGAACGTTTAAACGTATTTTGACCATGTGCGCAAAATGTACATGATTGAAACTGAATGATTTTACTTGACGAAAAAATACGGAAGAAATTCACCCGAAGTGACGGAAAATACGGGAGTCGTGAGATCGTTGAAAAAGAGGGTCAAATACGGGAGAGTTGATCTTCTTAATTACATCAGAGGTGGAGTACAATGGGCAAACACAGATTTTAAATAAAAAAGGATATTAAATTATCACTTGAAAATGTTGAAATATCTTGTTTCATGATGATATTGATGTTGTAGAAGGGAATAAATATAGTTTGGCTTGAAATAAAGAAAGTTCATCTCCAACATAACATGTTTCTTTCTAACGCGAAGAGATCAATAATTAAGGTGAACTTTCAACAATTTTATGAACGAAAATATAATGTAATAAAAATAATAACAACATATTATTACTATTTTTTATTTTTTTAGCGTATGGCTTTTAGTGCCAGGAGTGTCCGAGGACATATTCGGCTCGCCAGTTTGTAGCTGCTTCTAGGCGGACACCCAATGGGTGAGCTACAAGTACCGTCGCTTGCGGAGTGTTGTCTGGGGAGGAAAGTTTGAATGTAAGGACGGGGAGTTGGAAGGTAGCGGCTGTGGCCTATAGTCAGGGACCAACCCCGGAATTTGCCTGGAAGGAAGATGGGAAACCACAGAAGACCATCTTCAAGGTTGCCGGCGGGGGGGATTCGAACCTCCTCGCCTCCCGGATGTGAGCGACTGCCAGCAGCCACGCCGTAACGATCACGGCTAACTCACCCGGTATAACAATAATAATAATGTGGAACAACGAATAATAAAGCGGGCAGAAGAATTTAAGTATTTAGGCGAATGGATAAAACCAAACAACTCTGAGAAAGAAGCATTTACATGAAGGATCAACTAGATGGAAACTGCGTACCAGCTAACCAGAGTTGTTTACAATAAACGATCAGTGTCCATCAATGCCAAGATTAGACATTATTGTTCAGTTATTCGTCCAGAAGCTCTGTACGCAGCAGAATGCCTTGCAATGAATAAGAAAGGTTTAGTTGAATAGTTAGAGGCCAAAGAACGAAAAATCCGGAGAAAGATCCTAGGACCAGTTAGAGAAAATGGAGAGTACAGGAGGCGACATAACAACGAACTCTAGATACGTATGGAAAGGATAACGGATTTGATGCGAAAAATGAGAATTAGGTTCTAAGGCCACATAACACGCATGAGCTCGCAGTGACTGACAACCGCATATTTTCCTACTTTGTAGACAAGAAAACCAAGAGACCGTGGTTCTCTGAGATCGAAAAAGATCCAGGGGCGTATATACAATTTTCTTTCGGGGTTGGGGGGGGGGGGGGGGGAGGGCTGACTATCCTGGAACAGTGTGAGTATTCTCAGGAGATTGTCACCGCAAAATACCCAGAAATATCAACCAATATCTTAGAGCATATAAATTTGTGTAATTATTTTAGATAAGATTCAAAGTGTATATAGCCTACAATTATTACTGGCAATACAAACAAAGTTGTAAAATAAAACAACACACAAATAACACTTTATACTTCATGAATTTTCTATTATGATCTATGGAGTCTGAATGGCAATGGAATTCCAGTTTTGCCTCACAAGGCTGAGTGTACCCCGTTCCAGCCCTCAGACTAGAATTAACATTTCTTGGCAGACCCGGGAATCCAATTCGGGCCTCTGGGGCGGAAGCCAAGAATGCTATCTATCAACTACACCACGAGTTAGGCCTAGTATAATTTCAATCTTAAAATTGTTTTTAGCTCGGCCAATAAGTTAACAATAGGGTACAACCAAATTTACAATTATTTTATGCTCTTACCAAAGCAACACTTTCTTAATTTTTATTGTTTTTTTTTGGGGGGGGGCTGGAGCCCCCTCAGAACCCCCCTTATATACGCCCCTGAAAAGATCTTATAGGAGTAGGGATTTCGCCTGATGACATTCAAGAACGTCTTCCTCTCCAGAAAGAACGTAGAGCACACCAGTGATTCCAAGAAAAGCCAAAACTGAGAACAGGCAATAAGTGTACGGCTGACAGAAAGGAGGCGCACAGGAAACGGATGAAGGACTACTGGGAAGAGATTAAAGCTCAAAGACGGAAACAGTTGAAGTAACGTGGTCCATAGCTGGCCGAAACGAATAATAATATAATATTATATCATGGGCGCCCGCAGGATTTTTTCCAGAGGGGGGCCAAGTTATAATTTTTATTTCATTACTCCCCCATTTTCGTTTCATATCTAACTTGCTTCGTGAAATTCATTATTCGACTGGTCTGAAACTTTGACTACTTAATGCAAAATTGGGAGGAATATTTTGTTTTTAGTTCACAGTTTTTGTCCATGGAAGTTCGCTTTTCATCTTTTGTGATTTGTCATAATGTTCAGTTCTTAAAAATAGGTAAAAATAGTGGTATCACCATGTATTGACAATAATATAAAAATCAAGCAGTTCATTAATATGCTGATATAAATCCAGTTCACCTATTTTCTAAATACGGTAACTGGAGGACATATTTTGAGATATTTCGAAATTACTGAGTTAAATTTAACTGTGGAAATATCCCTACGTATGAATTTGTCTAATAATTCAAATAGCACTGTTTTCGAATATCTAGATTGTACTGGCCGTTACAGAGGATCCATCACGTTTCTCGTCTTCTTCACAAGTTATCAGGAATACTTCGCATTGCTCTTCTTAGCATAATGAATTTTGTGCGAAATGGTAAATGCGTGTTGTACGTTACTCGTACTTGTGACGCCCATGGTTTTAGCAAATTTTCGTTTTAGAAAGAACACATTACATTTGGTTATTGCTGACTGTTAAGTAAAATATATAAAACTCACTAAATCACGTACTTCTTACTTAGTAGCTTTGATAACGACACAAACATCGCAAGATCATTTAACCGGTACATTCGTACTTACGAATGTCGCATAAACGTTCCTTGAGTTAATGATAATGATCGTGTGGCCTCCGGAGAGGCCAAGTGCAGGTCTTCCTAGTTGACGCCCGTGGGCGACCTGCGCGTCGTAATGAGGATGAAGTGATGATGAAGGCAGCACATACACCCTGTCCCCGAGCCATTGGAATTAACCCCAGGAGATTAAAATCCCTGATGGCTCGGCCGGGAATCGAACCCGGGGCACTTTGGGCCAAAGCCTAGCGCACTAATCATTTAGCCACAGAGCCGGACTTCCTTGAGTTAAGACCCAGCCAATGTCTGTTCTGTAATTTACTTCTTTTAGAATCACATCATTATCAATGCCCCCTTGTATATTGGCTTTATCACCTAATTGATCTATATTGAATTGTAACATTCAGTCGGTCAATACGAGTATAAGCCCAAACTTATTATATAATACGCTAAGCTGTATGTTTCACAAAACTCTAAGCTCCTAAACCAGAGGGAGTTAGAAGGCGTGGTTTGTACCAAAATCTTCCAAATCATCTCAATAGTATAGGAAAATCTTGCATTTCTTGTTAAGTCAACGGAAACATATTTCTTTATAAAGTGCTTTTGATCAATTAACAAGACAATTGACGTCAGAAAAGTTGGATGGCGCAGCCACGCGGTAGAATGTTGAAGCTGTAACATTGTGACTGGTGAGGTTTATTTAGATGGTGAAGCATTGACGTCGTGATGGAAACAGAAAGAAATTTGTCAAATTCGAGGAGGTACTGCTCTGTATACGGTTGCAAATCGTATAAAACGGGTACGAAATATCTTCACTACTTTCCTGTACAAAAAGTTCAGAGAGAAAGATGGGCTTCGGCGCTGTCAATTGGAAAACGTGTTACATGTTACATGACAGTGTGCAGTCTGCATTTTGGTGAAGACGACTTCTTTCCACCGGTACTGTTGATTATTGATAGTTATTGTCTCTAATTTGTATTCACATGGATTAAGCTACATCAAAAATACTGATAAACTTATAACCTATTACTTCTGTGCCGTACAAAGAATGTAATCCGCTCTTCGTAAACTTATTTTAGGGGTTCTTCCGATTGACAATAGCCGAATGGTTAGAAAACTTAAGAAAAAATGCTGTTCCTAGCCTTAATTTGCCAGAGAATTTATATTCTTCCCTTTGAACAGCGAGTATGTAGGTCATTGAAGTATTATTTGGCTTAAATTGTGTTTTTGGCTATGATCTCCCTACTGTTGAATTTAGTTAATTAAAATGTAAAATCTTAGTTTTAAGTACCGGTTTGGTGACCCATCATCCCAGGTAGGCCGGTAACACCTATACTACTCAGGCAGATAGGTCACTTAGCCGTAATTTTGAAGTTATAGTGATGTTAAGTATACATATGCGGTAATGTAGCAGGAGACCGGATCGGCCTAGGCTATTCTAACTTTAATTAGTTCCCATTTCAGGGTTTTTCAGTTTTGAGTGCGAATAGTTGGTTTGAAAGTTGTACAACAGTAAGGAGAGTATGTTTTGTATAGGTTTTAATTGGTATTATGGTTTATGTCGAGCTGAGGAGTGAATTTGGTTTGGCTTAAAGTGTAGTTTTTGATCTGTTCCGTTTGCTAATGACAAGTTCAAATGGAGACTCCAGCATTGTTAAATATCTGTATTTTAAATATTTAATTAAATATATTAATAAAGAGGATGTCTTCATTTTAACTTGCCTGTGGAAAGACATTAATAAATTAATATTCTTGCCTTTGAACAGCAAGTATGTAGGTCAATATTTGCAATATTGAAGTATGATTTGAGCATCCCAAGTAACGCTTCTTTGAACCCAAAACATTCATGCAAATTCAGGGTTGCTTGATTCAATTTATTATCAGGGAGTCGTCCTTTGTGTTATGTGAGATATATATATATATATATATATATATATATATATATATATTGTGAAATTAATAAAAACATCGATACCGATAGGCTCCCAAGTACAGGCTTCATATATGTAACAGCAGACAGTAAATTAACTATCTACATGTGGGTAATATTTTTAACTGGTAGTAATTAGGCACTGCATTTAAATTGATTATAAAAATATTTCTATCAATGAAAGGAAATATGTAGTATTTTGCCATCATAAATTAGAAGCCATAACAAACGCACACCCAATTACTTCACGTCACTATATCGCCGCCATATTGCAAACAGCTGACCGTAAGCTCCTCCTCCGTTTCGGACGTCATTAGACCCTGACAGAACTGTGTCGCGTACAGCCCGCCTAGCACTAGAGCCGGGCGGATAGTCTGTACACATGGGGCACACACAGCCCATTATACGAGAGTTTTCACACAGGTCCGCTAATTAAATTACGATTAAATTAGCTTCTCCGCTCATATTAGTAGGCTACATGTTGCGAATCGAAAATTGCCTTGCAAAGAGATTCCATTGGAATCATATAGCCTACAACATCAGGGGCGTGAAACTCCTCGCAAACTTGGGAGGGGGTCAAAAGTATAAACTGCGGTTGCCTACCTACCAGGGAGAACTTCTTTTCGTTTTAGGCTTTAAAGCTTGACATAACACGGTAATACAAGCCTAACGCTAGATTTAAAAAACCTTAATTTTATTAATTATTTCTAATTAACCCTTCGGATGCCAAGCTAAGTTTAATGAAATCACACGTTTTTGATAAACATTATGGCCTACCAATAATTTTTAAGACTTGATATTTGACTGTAGAGACAAATATAGTACCGTATATGAGATGCTAAATAATTAAAAGAGTATTTCATTAAAATATACTTTAATATTTTAAATAATTTAAAATCGACATTTTTCAAAGCTTTTCGAACCTTGTCGGCGCAACGCAGGGCACAGCCTAGCGTGTGCTTAAAACGCTAGATGCGCAAGGGAAGAGTCATGTTATTTTACTTAGTTTATTTCAAAAAACGACGCGCATGCGGTTGTTTCCGGGCATGAGTAATGATTTTGTGTGTCCCAGTACCTTACCTCAGTTTTAAACCAGGGCTCAGAAATAATAGTTCGAAAATGTACCTTTTCGGATCGTCGTGGTAAGTGGACAAAGCTCCAAGCGCCTCGGTTCTCGGCTGAGTTGGCCCTCAGCGGAAATCGGCAGAGGGAGCAAAATCAGACAGTTTGTTCGGTAGAATAAAGAAATTTCGACTAAGGAAGGCAAGATGGCTTTTCCCATTTTCCGCCTAACGTAGTATTAAATCGTTTATAGAATACTTTCTGGTTATTTGACATATTTTTTGAGGGTATGTTACTTAAACATTTGGCTTGCACCTAAAACTTGAAGGGGACAATGCCCCCCCCCCCCCCCCTGACCAGCCGCTCATTTTTTACGCGCCTGTACAACATTATGAGGTCTATCAGTATTCAATCACCATTTTGTCTCTACTGATCTGCTGTCTATATTCGATTGAGAGTGCGAATCACAGTCGCTTTGATAACGGCACAAAAACACCGCGGAACAAAACTATTAGCCTATAAATTGCTTCGATCGTAGAAGATTTAACACTACAGGTTAAGAATATACAACTATGGCAGATTGCTGTTCATTTGTTGCAATAATTGCTTTGTTCGCAAGAAATGAGCCACTGTACTATTGCACACCTTAAGAATGAACATATACGGCATTTCACAGCACAAAGGACGAACCCGGTAGGGCAAAACGGCGCAAAATTAGACGAGTGTATAGTACAGACAGAAAATGACCCTATATTGTAAGCGCGACCTTAATGGACCAGTGTTTTACTAGTCAGCAAAGAAACCCACGTTTTAGGGGTTGAAATCCACTATCGGTGTTGCAATGTATAAAAATGTCTCCAGAACGTGCTTTCATATCGTCACTGCCAAAGTGAGGTGGCGAAAGTGGTAGCCAATCTTGATAGTGTTGGGAAAACTTACGTTATTCAACAGTAGGCATAGGTCTAACCATATTGAAAATTGGAGCTATATTTCCATTGGTAGTCTAGTGCATGACATCAATAGAACCATGTATTTCTGAATATAAATACATAGGCCTATTACGTCAGCAACATTAAAGAAGTTTTCTATAGTAATATTTGTCAGTTGATTATCAGAAACTTCGATTTTTGAAATAAAGTGGTGACAATGACCAATCGAATATCAACATTCTCGGAATTCCAGGGGGGGGGGGGCACCTTGCCCCTCCCTGCGGGCGCCCATGTATTATATACTGTTGTAAAACTGAACCTGTCATCTATTCCAAGCGCCTCAATTAACAACAACAATAATGATTGCAGTCTGAGAGAGGTTTCATCGAAACGTAACTAGTGCTAATATTCTTGTAAAAATATCCTCCCCGGCGGGGAATCGAACCCCGGTCTCCCGCGTGACAGGCGGGGATACTTACCACTATACTACCGAGGATACGATCTTGAAAGGCCCTCAAAGTATGTAATCTACATTATCATTATCCCTTTGGAACAGTAGATTATAATTTATTGTTAAGTAGGCTATCTGTTTAGATTAATTTCAGTGAATCGTTTATCTTCATATCCCTTCCTTTTCCACAAACCATCACCGCAGTGAACTAGCAGCCTCTATTGACAGCACTAGGGACTGCAGAAGTTCATTCAATTGCAACTAGGTAGCAGTGTTACACCAGCGTGCGTGGTGCTGCCATCTGATGGACGTGCTGTTGTAAGTTCTTGTTTCTCTCGTCAGATAGTGCTAAGATAAGTGCTCATGGGGCGCCTGCGCTCAACGAGGGTAATTTGAATGAAATCTGGGCTGAAGACAGAACAACGGGCATGTGTATAGCACAATATTAAAGGCCTAAATCTAATTGATTAACGACAGCAGCTGAGGTGTTCTCACACCTATTCCTAGTTTATTATATAAATGATATAATACATTTAAATGTAACATTTATGGCGACAAACCTTGGGAAGGTCTTCAATCTTTGTCTGAAGGAAATGCCTAGAGCTAATCTAGCTTAAGTTCCAAGTTGATTATCTTGCATTGCTACGCTCCTGTCAGTCAATAATATTCTCTTAAATATTTCAATTTGTCGCCTCCGTGGTGTAGTGGTCAGCATGCTTAGCTGCCACCCCGGAGGACTGAGGTTCGATTCCCGGCTCTGTCACGAAATTTGAAAATTTGTATGAGGACTGGAACAGGGTCTACTCAGCCTCGGGTCGTCCAAATGAGTAGAGGGGATTCCATTCCCACCTCAGCCATCCTTGAAGTGGTTTTCCATGGTTTCCCACTTCGTCCTCGGGCAAATGCCGAGATGATGCCTTTCGTAAGGCCACGGCTACCTCGTTCCCTCTTCCTTGTCTATCACTCCCACTCTTCCCATCCCCTCATCAGCCCCCTGTTCGCTTTGCAGGTGAGACCACCTAGGCGAAGTGCAGTCACACTCCCCAGTTGTATCCCCTGATTCAGAGTCTCAAGCTCCAGGACAATGCCCTCAGTGGCGGTAGAGCTGAGATCCCTCGCTTAATCCGTGGGAAAAGTCAACCCTGTAGGTTAAACGAAAACAAAACAAAAAAAACAAACGTGTGTTTTTTTTTTTTGTTTTTTTTTTTTCAATGCCTTTGTCTCAGTGCTTGTAATTTGATAACTAGACCTCGGTAATACACATAAATGCACTTTGTAATTTGACTGACATAATTAAGTAATATCGGCCGCGGTGGACGAGAGCACTAACGCACTATCTCGTGCCTAGCTGATATCGGGAGAACATGGGTTCGAATCCCATCCCAGCTACCCTGACAATGATTTTCCTTGGTTTCCAATTTTAACTCCCAGGTAAATGCCGGGACAGTTCCCTTCAACAGGTCCACGGTCGACTCCCTTCCCTGACCTTTGCTTCATTAGACCCAAGTTAGCGGTCACCTGTCACCATCCCCAATTGTATCTGTTGACAACGTGTGTTTAGCTCCAAGTTACTGTCCTTGTGGCGGTAGAGGAATGATCCCTCCAGAGTCTATGGATGAAACCGAGCTGGGAGGATAAGTGATTTAAAAAAAAACTTTATACTCCACCCACACACGTGACATTTAGCCGGAAACCTGCGTAGTGGTAAACTAGAGGCTTCGGGCTTAAAAGTCCATTGTAGTGGGGAGACGTAGGTAATACGCATGACTTGGAACAAAGTCCTATTACTTCTAAAGTTTTAAAGATAAAACATTGATATTGTATAGCAATATTTATAACATAATGATGCATAGCTGTAGTTAGTTTCATTGATTTCCAATACAAATGATGAAATCTTTATGATAAGCTTTTTGGACAGTGGCAATCAATTCTGTGAAACAACATTTTAATTAGACTCTTATTTGTTTTTAGTCTATTTTCATTTATGAAAAAAATCGCTTATGAGATCACCTTTTGTTCCGTGTGTCTGTCTGTCTGTCTGTCTGTCTGTGTGTGCGTGTGTGTGATTCTTGTGTATGTACCCAACTAATAACATCTAAACGGCTGGAGCGATTTCAATGCAACTCGGTAAGTTCATAGCACTATTCCGAACAAACCCCGACCGTGCCCTTCAAGTTTTGTTACGTCTCACCAATCCAACATGGCGGCTGTGCGAAATGTTTCACCAGCATTCAATATCTCCGAAACTATTACCGATATCACCCTGGAATACTGTTTGGTGATAAAAACAACTACTAGAAGTTCACCTATGTGACTTTTGAAACACTGGTAACTACAAAACCAACATGGCGCCCAAGCGAAGTTGCGACTTTTAAATAGAAGTTTCTCGCGATTTAACCAACCAAATTCAATGAAACATGGTACAGTATATGTTTATACACATTGTAATGCAGCGATATCTAACTTCGTTCAATTGTTTACATAACCGCAAGATGGCGGCTCTGCGAAATATTTCACCGGCATTCTATATCTCTGAAACTATTTCCGGTATCACCCTGAATCTTTGTACGGAAATAAAGGGTACTGCTGGAAGTTCATCTATGAGACTTTCAAAAACCGGTTAACTACAAAACGATCATGGCGGCCATACCAAATTGAAAGTTTTAAATAGACTTTTCTCGCGATTTAATAATCCAAACGCAATGAAACTTGGTACAGCAAATTTGTATACACATTGTAATGCACTGGTATCTAATTTAGTTCAATTATTTACATAACCTCAAGATGGCGGCTGTGCGAATTTTAAAATTAAGTTTTTATTTATTGTGTCGTAATCATGCGATCGAAGTGAAAGTTTGAATAATGAACCTACGCAATAATTTTCCTTTAATGGTACATGACTCTTGGCCTATACATATATCAATCCAACATGGCGACCATCCGAAATATTTAGACGGATCTCAATATCTACGAATGCATTACAGCAATCAAACTGAATTTGTTATGTTCATAGGGGCTATGAATATAAGTTCACCTATAGGACTTTCAATAACCTGATGATCACAAATCCAACACGGCGGCGACGCGAAGTATAAATATTCACATGGACGTTTCTCGCAATTTAACCATCCGAGTGCAGTGACACTTGTAGAGTAAATCCTTATACAAATGTTAATCCACTGGTATCTAATTTATTTCAATTGCTTCTATAACCACAAGATGGCAGCTGTGCGAAATTTTAAAATCTCGTTTTCTACTTCTTGTGTTCTAATCATGCGATTGAGGTTTGAATACTACACGTACACAATAATCTTCATGCAACAGTACATTACTCTAAGACCTACATGAATAAAAATCTAACATGGCGACTATCCGCGATATTTAGTCGGTTCTCAATATCTACGAATCTATTACAGCAAACAAACTGAAATTTTGTATGTTGATAGTGGTAATTAACATAAGTAGGATATATGAAAATAGGCTGTATAGTTCTTCAGGGAACTACTTGTTTTAGTATTGAACCCTTAATAAGCTACACATATTAATGATTCTAATTATTCATTTCATTATATTCTGATTTTACTGCCAGAATCATACAGGAAGGCCAGACTGGATTGCGAAATGTCAAGCTTATATGGAGACAGTACGTTTGAACGTGCCCAGTCCTGAAACAAAGGAGTGACGAGATCGGAATGTTTGACAGATACTTTATCAGACAAAGGTGTGTTGGGGTCCTGACTCATTTCAGACCGTAATTTCTTTGTCACCCTAGCGTTACGAGTAAGATAGTTGCTGGATGAGAGAGACGAGAGGAACTTTCAACCAATCATAGGACAGAAGCTTCTGTTCTAAACTGCGATATTGACGTCACGAACTACCAATCAGAGAGGGTCACCAATTTTAGTGCCAAGGGAGCGTCTGACGCCGACTTGAAGATGAAAGCGGGAAAGATTGGATTAACGAAATCTATGATCGATTCCAGAGCACGATAGCCCCATTGTGACCTGTATAATATTGCAAACTGTTTGATACCTGTTGCATGCCAATAATCGCATTATTATAGAAGTTAGTGATAGATTTCCCTCTCCCTCCGTCCTTTTGCTAAATTCACATATATACTGTCGTCTGAGTGACGACGAGGTTGATTTTTGGTGACACCGTGAGGTGATCACTTATTCTTTTCCATACCGTGAAGATATACTGTGTTAAATTTATCAGAGATAGGGTCATTATTGAAAACATTATAATAAAGTTGTGTGCGCACAGCTGAGTGTGAAATTTGTGTATCTGTAAGATTTTAGTAGTCTCCCACGACTACAACTATTAGGGAAAGTCTACGATTAATTTTGCACTAGACAGATGGTGAATGAAGTAGCTATTGGCAAAATTTAGATAGAAAATTACGTGTGACTATAAATAACATTTTATTTTTATTTTTATTCAACGTCAAGATGGAACTCCAGACCCAGAGAAAGACATCGAACCAACGTTTCTACGGCTCTATGGGGTCTGAGATGAGCTAAACACTTTGGAGAGAGAATGTCAGGCGATGTTCAATGAGACGACGCAGAAAGAGGAATGAGTACTGAAATAATTTATTTATTTGACAAACTGGTTATGGTTTTGTGGGAACATATTATTTTGTGTAAATATTATATTTTATTTTTTTATCTTCGTGTTTTATTGTAGATGCTTTTGGTACTGACACACTTTAGTTTAGTTCATGAGCAACGTGGCATGTATTCTTTCTGTGTGAAGATTTTTTTTTGTTGATGTCAAGTACACGGGGCAAGCGTACTCGAGTGCGTGTCGCTACCGTAAAATGCGCGGCTAAGCGACGCAAATTGGGAACCGATATCATAACAGAAGCGAAACTGAATTGACTAGAGTAGATAATAGAATTGGTGGGAAATATTTTTATTGTATAGATTTTTATTGTTACACAGGCTTGTGTGTTAATTGCCGTTTGTTGCATTTTTGTTAAGTGAGGGGTCATCTGCCCAATTACTTTATTTGTTGGTGAAGTTTCTCTTTTAGTGTCTTGGTACACAAAATCTATGGATATTTGATTGAAGTGTCGGCCCGTGGTAGATTTGTGTTGTGTTCTGCCCAAAATGCTTTGTTGAGTCTGCAAATATGTGTTTTATGGGATAGGAGTTTTGGGGAACCCTGGTTCTGTCTGAAGCTATGTCCAGGATAAGCATTTAATCCTTGCGAGGAAAATGTTGGAATCCCCTTCTACGATGTTCTTGCAATTCTTTGGAATTGGCAGAAGTGTGTGAATTTTTGTGTCGCGATTAACAGGTGGCGTAACGGGACTGTCTAGTCTCTTGTTATAAATAGCATGACTCAAAGCTTCGACAAGGAGGGCTGGTTTTGAACACAGACGTTAATGAGTGGTAAGTGAAGGTATTTCTACCCGGCGCACTCCATCAGATAAGGAGCAAGCTGTGCTCATTAGTATTCACGGACCAGGTTTCCGTTCTTCGTAATTGTTTATCTTATATATTAAAATAAAGCCTGTTTAATGATAAAAGAATTGTAATCGGTAAATGGGTGTTGTTCGCGTTTTGATCGATCGAGTCCCAGCGTGTTAGCTTATCCATGCTTTTATTTCATGTAAATATCATCGGATTTTAGGCATCTTAGTTCTTGTTTATTTTTTGTCATGTTCATTGACCTCGGGTGGTCTCGATGTTCGGTCACGTTGTTGTCATGTATGTGTTGAGCAATATGAGCCATTGGGCAAGCTTCTGTTTTGCTGGGAGTTTCCTGACTCACTGCGATCTCGATGGAGATCAATTAGTTTATAAATTTTAAATGGTTGCGTGTGTCAGTAAAATTATATTTTTTGGTATGTTATTCTACGAGTGTGTCCCATAGAGCCATAATAATGGTTTGCAGTATGGGGGTTTGCAAGCATATTGGCTGTTCCATCTGTGAGCAAATCTCCATCAAAAGTACTTATTGCTTCTCTAGCGTAGTTATACGCGTGCATACATATTAATCAGACAAGTGGAATTTTGATCCACAATTTTATTTCTTTGGAGTGGACCTTTCTAGGCCACTCAGATCTGTGTAAATTCTTGTACAGTGGGAGTAAAGTTCAGGGTGGACTTTGTTTATGTTATATTTTTTATGTTTTGTTGTTTTTATTCAGTTATTAAATGGTGGTAATTTTATTTGTTTTTCACTCATTTCTTAGTTTGTAGTTTTGCATATGGTCCTTGTATTTGTAAGCAGCCGTCTGGTATTTGAGCTCTAGTGAAAGCATACCCGGACTGAACGCGCCCCGAAGTTTGATTCTCGTATATATGACGCTGTTATATACAAGGGCACAGTATATGAATTTAAATTGTTTGATTAACAAATCCCTCAAATTTAGGCTACTTTAAATACCTAGTTATAAATGCCATAATACCCCAATCTCATGCTACCAATATTGTGAACATAGGCTACATACGGAATATCTTAATTGAGTTTTGTGTTGACTGACATTTAAGGACAGTCAGACAGCTTACTTGGTTTCCACCTTCTTAAGGTTGTGTTCAAGTATTTTCTAAATGTTTAGTGTCCACTTCCTTGAGTAGCGGCTAGGATTCTTGGCTCTGACAAGAACTTAAATTCTGGTCTGAGGGCAGGAACTCGTGAGCAAACCTGAGAAGAGGTTGGCTCGATTCCTACCTGGGCCATTTTGGAACTGGTATTCCGTGGGTTCCCATTTCTACACCACGTAAATTATGCCGGGATGGTTCCTAACTTTTGGCCGTGGCTTCCTCCTTCTCAATTATCACCTTAATAACATATAGCCTACACACACTACTATAGACCCTATAACAAAGGTTATCGGACAAATATTACTTGCACCCAAGTAAGGGGGCTAAATGACCAAGATGTCCAAACTCCTTAAATGAAATGACAACAAAACCAACAAACATTTTAGTAGAATGTTTTCTTATAGAACAAATGTCACAGTAGTTGTTTACATTGGGAACAATCTTTGTGACAGCAAAACTCTTATTTGGTAACAAGAATATTGGATACCCGCGTCGGTACACTAACTTATTTCTTGCAGAATACAGTAGACCTATATCACTATGAGAACTCACAGAATTGGCTTCTCTATTTCTTTCTCCGTAATACCATCTTGAAAGAATACACGGCAGAAGTAAATGGTCCACCTGCAACAATTTAGTTCCTCCTATTTGGTAACCAATTTTCTTGTGTTTCTCCCCGACCGACAGCTCCTTCGTAGGCTATGTTATGCTGATTTTCATACCATGTTCCCTACATTTGTCTTCAAAATCTAACATGTTACCTTGTAAGGTTTCGACAGAGTCTGTCATTCAAAACAGATCATCAGCATAAGTCAGACTGCTTACCTGGTTTCCACCTAATTGAATTCCACTCAGCCAGTTTATGCCCTTCAACAAATGTTGGTTGGTTGGTTCCTTAGTTTAGGGGCGGCGACTACGCGATCATGTAGCCATGTGCACTTTGGATGTGTGTAGAATCTGTCTGATAACCGGTGTTAATTGTGATGACTGTATTAGTGTGTGTTATCTGTTTTAATTCAAGACAAGGACAGCAGACAATAATGTCAAGGAGTTCCTACTTTTGCTACCAAATGCTACCGTCCACAACACCTAACTTACGGACTTTGGCTACTAGATGGCATCGCAGTCAGCACCTGGCGACGAACGTTGGAACTAATAAAGCGTCATCAATTCTAACCTACAAATTATGGCTTCACACGGGTGTAGTTAGTGGCAGATTCTTTTTCATGCCATAAATGTATGACACGGGACCGCCGGCTTTACTTCCCCTCCGAAGGAAGGCATACTGAGGGATTTTTAACGCTCTTAAAAAATCCGACGACTTCAGCCGGGTTTGAACCCGCGATCTTGGGCATAGAAGCTCAGCACGCTACCAACTACGCCACCAAACCCGCTGTTCCCTACATTTATCTTCAAATTCTAACATGTTACCTTGTAAGGTTTCGACAGAGTCTGTCATTCCAAACTGGTCATCAGCGTAAATCAGACTGCTTACCTAGTTTGTCAAATAACAAAGCTTGCACCCGGCACCCGAGGCCATACGATATTATTATTATAGCACATGTGTTCGATAAGGGCGATATCTATTTTGAGTAGGGAACGGTTGTGTTTTGACAACAGTTGATCACTGATTAATGCTCACCATTGCTGCCAACAGATGTAGATTGCCACTAACGGCCCACTGTTGTAAAAACAGAAAGAATTATGATGATGATGATGATGATGATGATGGGTTTATGTAGCATATCAATGAGAATACGTGTAGAGCTGTAGGCCAATTAGTAGGCCTATTTGTATGCTTAAAATTAAAAATGAAATTTTGATAAACTTGTAGGCCTACAGCTCTTTCTAGTGCATCTTAAAATGTCAGTTACGTACTATCCCCCTTCTCTTCGTGCTGTATATGGACGATATAAACACATGTGTGCAAAATTCTCCGTGTTCCCTTCTTCAATACGCTGATGACCTGAAGATATTCAGAAAAGTTTCCAGCTCTGACGACCACGCTACCCTCCAGGAATCAGTGAATACATGTACTGATTGGTTCAACAAATGGAAGTTATCTCCAAATCCGAAAAAGTGCTTCAATGTGTCTTTCTCACTACTGAAATCTGGAAATCAGGCGGGCTATAAAATATGTGGAAATAAATTAGATACGGTTTCTCAGGTAAGAGATTTAGGTATTATTCACGATGATAAACTGACATTCTCTCCCCACATTGACCATATCAAATCTCGCGCAATGCGCAGTCTCGGCATTCTATACAGATTCACAGAAATTAAAGAACTCACTGCACTTAAATTATACTTCACCACATATGTTCTCCCTATCCTAGATTTCTCTTCTCCAATTTGGTATACTGCGGCTATAACCAATATTTCTAAATTGAACAGTGTCTATAATTTCTTCATATCAATTGTCAAAGCTCGCAATCCTTCACTAAGGCCCTTTGCTAAATCCGACATTCTAAATCAGCTCAATTTACTCGACCTGAGAAGCCGTCTACAATTTACTGACCTGTGTTTCCTACATAAAATTATGAATGGTTACACAAAATGTAACATGCTCTTAAGCTACTTCCCACTCCATGTTCCCTCCCGTTCAACACGTCAGAACCATTTACACCACATACCTCGCCCACGTCTTGAAGTACAGAAGCGCTCTATTTTCCACCGTCTACCTACCCTTAGCAACCCCCTTCCAAATATTGACATATTCTCTCCCTATCGAACATTCAAACATAACATTAGAAGATCCCTTTCATCCTCAATTCCTAACCCCTCACCCCCCTAATCACTCACTACCCCAATCACTCCCTGCGTCCTTCCCGAGACTTATCCCTTCTGCCATCACTGCCAATTGTTACCTGTTATTGTTGTTGTTGTTTTTGTTAATATTATTTGAAATTGTTAACATATTAGTGTAAAATGACCTTTTCATGGTTGTATCTAATATTTTTTTAATAAATTTTAAAAAATGACATTCATTTATGAATTGAAACCAGCTTTTACGTCAAGCCGCTGGATTATCCGTTCTGGTGTCTTTGTGCGGTATTAGGCTATTCTTCAATGGTTATGATCCTTGATTTTTAAAAAACAAACATGGCTGATGAATTAAAGAGGAAAATGAGCCGGAACTTTATGTTGAAAACAGTAATTTAGTGAATTACATACAACAATGGATGTGTTCTAACGCTTGGTGTCCATGATTTGTCAGTCAAAATGGATGTAGATATTTCGATTTTGATTTGACCATGGATGGGTCAACACTAGCACTCGTAGTGATAGATTTAGTGAACTACATACGCCAAAGGATGTGGTCCATGTATTGTTTGAACGAATATCATCTATCTTCGTCTTCTGTTGGTGAGGTTTGCGTTTCTTTGAAGTAATGTCATTTGTAGTTGTTGATCGTTCAATGATTACAATGTCTTCATCTTATTACCGAATCGTTCCAAGTTCGTCGCTGAATATTACTACTTCATGCTTTCTAATAGTATTATTCAACTTTTGAATATTTTGTTTTTTAACCAAACTTCTCTTGCGTGTTGGCGGCATGGGTGACACACACTAAACTGACAAGTCATGGACACCAAGCATAAGACCACATCCTTTGTCATATGTAGTTCACTAAATCTATCACTACGAGCGCTAGTGTTGGTCCAATCAGGGTTAACCCATAATTGAAATATCTACTTTGGTTTTAGAAATTCAAAAATCTGCTTCACACAAACTGAAGATAAAGAATAAAAGAATAGATTAAAACAATCAAACTTTTATTTCATTTAAATCTGTAGAACAAGTTCCATTTTAAAAACAAGCGTTTTAGCATGTTTTTCAAAATATAATTTAAGCGGGAAGTAATTTTTAAAATATGTTATAGACTGAATTTAAAATTAAACTCAAAAAATTAAAATAAAAATAAAAATTAAAATTAAAATTAAAATTAATATTAAAATTAAAATTAAAATTAAAATTAAAATTAAAATTAAAATTAAAATTAAATTTAAAATTAAAATTAAAATTAAAATTAAAATTAAGATTAAGATTAAAATTAAAATTAAAATTAAAATTAAAATTAAAATTAAAATTAAAATTAAAATTAAAATTAAATTAAGATTAAGATTAAAATTAAAATTAAAATTAAAATTAAAATTAACAATAAAATTAAAATTAAGATTAAGATTAAGATTAAGATTAAAATTAAAATTAAAATTAAAATTAAAATTAAAATTAAAATTAAAATTAAAATTAAAATTAAAATTAAAATTAAAATTAAAATTAAAATTAAAATTAAAATTAAAATTAAAATTAAAATTAAATTAAGATTAAGATTAAGATTAAGATTACGATTAAAATTAAAATTAAAATTAAAATTAAAATTAAAATTAACATTAACATTAAAATTAAGATTAAGATTAAAATTAAAATTAAAATTAAGATTAAGATTAAAATTAAAATTAAAATTAAAATTAAAATTAAAATTAAAATTAAAATTAAAATTAAAATTTAAATTTAAATTTAAATTTAAATTTAAATTTAAATTAAAATTAAAATTTAAATTAAAATTAAAATTTAAATTAAAATTTAAATTTAAATTTAAATTAAGATTAAGATTACGATTAGAATTAAAATTTAAATTTAAATTTTAATTAAGATTAAGATTAACATTAAGATTAAAATTAAAATTAAAATTAAAATTAAATTAAGATTAATATTAATATTACGATTAAAATTTAAATTAAGATTAAGATTAAGATTAAGATTAAAATTAAAATTGAAATTAAAATTAAAATTAAGATTAAGATTAAAATTAAAATTAAAATTAAAATTAAAATTAAAATTAAAATTAAAATTAAAATTAAAATTAAAATTAAAATTAAAATTAAAATTAAAATTAAAATTAAAATTATAATAAGATTAAGATTAAGATTACGATTAAAATTAAAATTAAAATTAAAATTAACATTAAAATTAAAATTAAAATTAAGATTAAGATTAAAATTAAAATTAAAATTAAAATTAAAATTAAAATTAAAATTAAAATTAAAATTAAAATTAAAATTAAAATTAAAATTAAAATTAAAATTAAATTAAGATTAAGATTAAGATTAAGATTAAGATTACGATTAAAATTAAAATTAAAATTAAAATTAAAATTAACATTAAAATTAAAATTAAGATTAAGATTAAGATTAAAATTAAAATTAAAATTAAAATTAAGATTAAAATTAAAATTAAAATTAAAATTAAAATTAAAATTAAAATTAAAATTAAAATTAAAATTAAAATTAAAATTAAAATTACAATTAAATTTAAAATTAAAATTAAAATTAAAATTAAAATTAAAATTACGATTAAAATTAAAATTAAAATTAAAATTTAAATTAAAATTAAAATTAAAATTAAAATTAAAATTAAAATTAAAATTAAAATTAAAATTAAAATTAAAATTAAAATTAAAATTTAAATTTAAATTAAGATTAAGATTACGATTAGAATTAAAATTTAAATTTAAATTTTAATTAAGATTAAGATTAACATTAAGATTAAAATTAAAATTAAAATTAAATTAAGATTAATATTAAGATTACGATTAAAATTTAAATTAAGATTGAGATTAAGATTAAGATTAAAATTAAAATTTAAATTAAGATTAAGATTAAGATTAAGATTAAGATTAAGATTAAGATTAAGATTAAGATTAAGATTAAAATTAAAATTAAAATTAAAATTAAAATTAAAATTAAAATTAAAATTAAAATTAAAATTAAAATTAAAATTAAAATTAAAATTAAAATTAAAATTAAAATTAAAATTAAAATTAAGATTAAGATTAAGATTAAAATTAAAATTAAAATTAAAATTAAAATTAAGATTAAAATTAAAATTAAAATTAAAATTAAAATTAAAATTAAAATTAAAATTAAAATTAAAATTAAAATTAAAATTAAAATTAAAATTAAAATTAAAATTAAAATTAAAATTAAAATTAAAATTAAAATTAAAACTTTTCAAAGCACGCATTTTGACACTTTTTCGGCTTTTCTAGCTTTTCAACTTTTGGCACCATTGTCAAAATAGCTTAACTTGACGTTTTTGCTAAACTAGACCCTGAGTGGCGGCTTCAGTGGCGTAGTTGGTAGCACGCCGAGTTTCTATGCCCATGGTCTCGGGTTCAAACCCAGCCTAAATCGTTGTATTTATCAAGAGCGTTAAAAATCCCTCAGTATGCCTTCTTTTGGAGGGAAAGTAAAGCCGGTGGTCCAATGAAAAAGAACCTTCCACTAACTACACTTGTGTGAAGCCAAAATTTTTAGGTTAGCTTTGATTAATGCTCTTAAGTTCAAACGTTCGTCATCGGGCGCTGGTTGCGATGGCATCTAGTAGTAGCGAAGTTCACAGATAGGTGTCGTGGACGGTAGCATTTCATACCGAAAGTAGGAACTACTTGAAATTATCGTCTGCAGTCCTTACTTGAATTAAAAACAGATAACACACACTAATACAGCCATTACAATTAACACCGGTTATCAGACAGATTGTACACACACCCAAAGTACACGGGGCAACATGACCGCGTTGTCGCAGCCCCTAAACTAAAGAACCAACCAACCAGACCCTGAGTGCTAAGGCGATTGCTATCATGGTGATTTTAGCCCAAATCTGTGTTTTGTAATTAATGGAAGGTTTTGAAGTCAGGAATCGAACTGGAGCTGGATTCTCAATACGTACCCTGAGACCTCAGAATCTCTCACATTTCGATAAATAAGTGGAGTGAGAAATACATTGATTTGAGAACATGTCCATCACAATCGACAAATTCAACAGTCTAATAATTTTATTGATTAATTTACTATTTATTAAGTTATTTGTTTACTTATTTATTTATTTATTTTTATACATCGAGTTGAGCCTCTATGGACTGCGTGGTAACAACCAACTTCACTTTTGTGTCTAGATCTTGTTCTTGTCCGGCTTTGACTTCCTGCCAATATCTTCTGACCCCAGCGACGAGTGAATGTTTATGTTCTTCGGACAAATGTCCTCTCCGTCTTCCGGAAGTTGATACCATTTTAAAACCTTGGTAGTTGTACGATTGGCAGCTAATATAATTGCCGGCCACCTTCTACTGACATTATTAGGCAATACTGGTCCTTCTTTAACAATAATACTTCTTTCAGGGCTTGTATTTGCAGCAATCTTCTAAATGAGTTCCTGTCAGGAATTTCTCGGTCTGGAATACCAATTTGCCTGAGATCTTTTTCGCATTCCTTGAACCATCTAAGCCTTGTTGCCTTAGACTTAATGAAACTCCATATTCTTTTCGTTAATCGATCATCAGTCATCCTCAAAAGGTGACCGTAAAGTAGTAGCCGTCTCTTCTTAATTGATGCTGTGATAGTGTCTAATTTGTTTTACAAGTCCTCATTTGATCTCATTCTCCACTGTCCATCAACCCATCTATTACCTAGGATTTTTCTTAACATCCCGCACTCTCTTTTTTCCAGTTGGTCAGCTTGACCTTTATTTACTTTATTTACTTAAATGCGTCAATGGCTTTCCCCAGTTATGTGATAGATTGATTGATTAATTCACGGGGGGAAAATTATGACAGTATTCTAGTACAGTAAGTTATGTAGGCTAATGATACGTGGTATTACACCACAGGATTTCCCAATTTATGACGTTCTTAATGATCTTCCCTCCACTCGTCTTAGATCGAGGAACCCAATATGGCATAACATACCTGACATTATTTCCACGGAACAATGGTGCCAAAACTGGAAGTCTGCTCCTGTGAAACATCAAGGTATTCTAGATCCTTCTATAAGACTTCCGGGATTTAACCTGAAGAGAAACCAGTGGGTAAAGTTAAATCGCCTAAGAGCAGGTCACGCCAGATGTAACGCCATACTACATAAATGGGGACTTCATGATTGTCCTGCCTGTGACTGCGGAGCTCCTCTTCAAACCGTAGAGCATATTATTCAAGAATGTCCGCTGAGGAAGTATGCTGGATCACCACAAGTTGTTATTTCTGCTGCTACTCCCTTTCTGGACTGGCTTCAACAATTGGATATCTCGTTGTGAATGCGAACGCAACCAATGTTCTAGTAATGTATACATTGTACATATGATTTACTTATTTATATATATATAGGCTATTTATTATATTGTAATTCATCAAGTTGCTAGCCATACGATAAATAAATAAATATGTGGTATTGTCAATTTATTCTTATTCTGCTTTTGTCTTATACTTTTAACATCTATGCTTCTATTTTTTATTTTATTTTTAGCGTATGGCTTTTAGTGCAGGGAGTGTCCGAGGACATGTTCGGCTCGCCAGTTTTGTAGCTGCTTCGAGATGGACACCCAATGGGTGAGCTACAAGTACCGTTGGGGAGGAAAGTTGGAATGTAAGGACGAGGAGTTGGAAGGTAGCGGCTGTGGCCTATAGTTAGGGACCAACCCCGGCATTTGCCTGGAAGGAAGATGGGAAACCACAAAAGACCATCGTCAAGGTTGTCGGCGGGTGGATTCGAACCTCCTCGCCTCCCGGATGTGAGCGACTGCCAGCAGTCATGCCGTAACGACCACGGCTAACTCACCCGGTTAAGCTTCTATAATATACGGGATATTTTATTTAAAAGTTGTTGTTGGTGTTGGTTCATTTAGGGGCTTTACGGCATCGTGGTCATGTAGCCCCATGTACTTGGGTGTGTGTGTGTGTGGAATTTGTCCAATAGCCTGTATTAGTGTGTCTAGTTGTAATTCAGATGGGCATTAGGAAGGAGGCGGCCATGGCTTTAAGTTAGGAACCATCCCTACATTCGGCTGGAGAAGTAGGTAACCACGGAAAACCACTTTCACGATGACTGAGGTAGGAATCAAACCCGCCTCCTCAGTTTTGCCTCACGAAGCTCAGTGTACCCAGTTGCAGCCCTCAGATCAGAATTACATTTTGTACTTCCGAAGAGTGTTAGCCACTACGCAACCAGGTTTAGCTGTATGAATGACGGGGAAATATGGCTTTAAACAAAAAATACTATTTAGATTGTGGAAACTGTCAAATGTATCCAAATTTCTAATTCATGAAAGGAAATGTATTTTTTGAAACAAACCAAACCCCAAGCCCATGAAGGGCCTTGGCCTACCAAGCGACCGCTGCCCAGCAGATTATGGGGTGACGCGTGGTGAGCGCGTCGGATCCCCTCGGCCGTTTTATGAAACAAGATACTCTATTAATTATTTAGATTCTGGTAAGTCAATATTCTATCTTAAAAATATTGGTAGGGGATAATTTATATTAAAAACTTGTAATTCCAGTAAACTTGGCTTGGTATTATTAAAATTGCCACTCATTTATTTATCGTTTGGCTTTTGGTGCCGGGAGCGTCCGAGGACATGTTCGGCTCGCCTGAGTCTGTAGCTGCTTCCAGCGGACACCTTTAGGGTGAGCTACAAATTCCGTTCTATTTCAAGTAGTTCCAACTTTCGCCACCAGATATCAGTTGTGAACGTTGGAACTTTCATAGAGCGTTCCGACGAAATCTAACCTATCAATTTAGCTTCACACAAGTTTAGTCTGTGGAAGGATATTTTACATGCCATAAATCTATGACATGGGACCTCCGCGGCGGCTTTACTTCCCCTCCGTAGGAAGGCATACTGAAGAATTGTTAACGCTGTTAAAAAATCCGATGACTTCGGCCGGGTTTGAACCCGCTATCTTGGGCACAGCAGTTCAGCATGCTACCAACTACCCCGGTATTACCACTCATAATAGCTTGCATCAAAAGGGTTAAGGAGAGATTGTGACTGAGTATACGACTACAGTGACCGTTAATTCAGGCATTGAACACATTAATTCATACTCCAAGTTTAGCTTAACCACCACAATGACACAGGTTAACAGACAGATTTCACTCACATCCAAGTACACGGGGGCTAAATATCGTAAAGCCTCGAAATGATATAAGTTGAACGAGAGAATTATGAATCTGCACAAACAGTCTCATTAATGCTTGTTCTCAGGTTACGGTAGGCTACTAACTAGGCCGCTGGTCCAATCCCTAATGGACGGAGAAGATTTTCTTTCTCCAGCGAAAAGAAGACCATTAATTTTCCCGGCAACAGTAATTATGTTTTTGCCTAAAGAGGTCGTAGCGGCATGAGTCAGCTGTAACCTGATCTAAATCGCTCGCCGCTCGGCTTTTGTTTTCATCCAATGAGTGAAGCTATCGCTGCAATCGATCTTTGGATATAAAACTATTGATTTTTATCGATATTTGAGGCTGCCACTCGAGCAGGATATTGATGAGGTTTCTGCTTTGGTCTTATTAAAGGAGACTGGTAATGTTCTTGCCCGATGAGTTGCAAGACGAGATAGCTTATCACCACGAGAGTGTTCTTTTACGGGATCAGTGTTCTGAACCAACGTTTCCTGTGACGGTGATTAAGCAACGTGTAGAGCCTCAAGAAAGGGGCAGAATTATGTTCTTTTCTCCTAAAAGCAAACACGTGATTGGGCCTATAAGAGGTTCGTGCGCTTCCAATGGCATCTGTCGCCCGGCTCATTACCGACGAGTTGTGGAGGACGCACGGTAACATCCTCTGCCACATTACAGTAATTCAAATGGTGCCACTTTTCATATCAAGTAGCTACTCTGTTGAAGGAGGGAAGGCAGGGAGAAAGGAAGGAATGGAGGAAGGGAGGAAGAGAGGAAGGGAGGTAAGAAAGAATGGAGAAAAGGCGGAAGGAAGGAAGAGAGGAAGGGAGAAAGGAAGGAAAGGAGGAAGGGAGGGAGAGAGGAAGGGAGGTAAGAAAGAAGGGAGAAAAGGCGGAAGGAAGGGAGAGAGGAAGGCAGGGAGGAATGAAGGAAGGGAAGAAGAGAGGAAGAAAGAAAGGAAGGGAGGAAGGGAAGAAGGAAGGGAGGAAGGCGGGAAGGTAGGAAGGATGGGAGGAAGTGAGGAAGGAAGGGAGGAAGGGAGAAAGGAAGGAAAGGAGGAAGGGAGGCAGAGAGGAAGGGAGGCAAGAAAGAAGGGAGAAAAGGCGGAAGGAAGGAAGAGAGGAAGGGAGGAAGTAATGAAGGAAGGGAAGAAGAGAGGAAGAAAGAAAAGAAGGGAGGAAGGGAAGAAGGAAGGGAGGAAGGCAGGAAGGGAGGAAGGAAGGGAGGAATTGAGGAAGGGAGAAAGGAAGGAAAGAAGGAAGGGAGGAAGAGAAAAGGTAGGAAGGGAGGTAAGAAAGAAGGGAGAAAGGGAGGAAGGACGTTAGGAAGAAAGGATGGGAGGAAGGAAGATAGGAAGAAAGGAGGGGAGGAAGGAAGGGAGGAAGGAAGATAGGAAGAAAGGAAGGTAAGAAGGAAGAGAGGAAGGAAGATAGGAAGGAAGGAGGGGAGGAAGGAAGGGAGGAAGGACGGTAGGAAGGAAGAGAGGAAGGGAGGAAGGAATGAAGGAAGGGAAGAAGAGAGGAAGAAAGAAAGGAAGGGAGGAAGGGAAGAAGGAAGGGAGGAAGGCAGGAAGGGAGGAAGGAAGGGAGGAAGTGAGGAAGGGAGAAAGGAAGGAAAGGAGGAAGGGAGGAAGAGAAAAGGTAGGAAGGGAGGTAAGAAAGAAGGGAGAAGGAGAGGAAGGAAGTTAGGAAGAAAGGAGGGGAGGAAGGAAGGGAGGAAGAAAGGAGGGGAGGAAGGAAGGGAGGAAGAAAGGAAGGTAGGAAGGAAGAGAGGAAGGAAGATAGGAAGAAAGGAGGGGAGGAAGGAAGGGAGGAAGGAAGAGAGGAAAAAAGGAAGGAAGGAAGGGAGGAAGGGAGAAAGGAAACAAGGGAGTAAGGGGGGAAAGAGGAGGGAGGTAACCTAAGAAGGAACGGTGGAAGGGAGGAAGGGAGGATGGTTCCTAGCAAAGGTCACGGCCGTCTCCTTCCCAATTCTCATGTGAATTACAAATACACACACCAATACAGCCATGACAGGTTATCAAACAAATAACATGCACACCCAATTACACAGGGCTACATCACCACGATGTTACAAAGCCCCTACATCAATCAGCAACATCTTGTAATTTCTTGTATCCAGAATAATTGCCACATTAAAATGTTACTAATTGCTTCATCTTGTCACAGTAACGGCGTTCGAGTTACTTAATGTAATTGGTAACTTCGTTACCGCAAAGTAACGTACTGTTCTCCAACGCTTTTAGGCACATGCAATAAGCTGATGTCCGAGCTATGTGCCTAACTCCACCAGACGTCCCGCGGTAATTCGTACACCACGGCCTCGAGGGCAGCTGTAGATTACAGGTTAGAATATCTTCAATGACAGTGGCTTCATCGGGGTTTTCCACACTCCCTCCACGCAAAAGTCGGCATAGAGCATTACTTCAAGTCCTTGGGCACCTACCTCATCCCTGTCGCATAATACAGCTACACACAGTAGGCTAATACAGTCATCACATCAATACAGGTAATCAGACAAGTTCAACACACACCCAACTACACGGGGCTGATGATCAACATGTCGCAAACCACTAACAACTCCGCTAAACAATTTGTCTGCAGCCGGGCATCTACTACTGTGGTGGAAAATGCGAACCTACAGTACCATACACAATATGACTTGTGAGTTTGACGTTATCCATGGGCGTCACAAGGTGAAATGGAGCAAATTGGATTTGTTGCTCTTTTTGTGGACCTCCTCACCAGGTCAGGTAACAGCAATTCATGTGTGATTCTTGGGCCAAGGATGTTGATGTTAACTTTAGATCCCTCACTTTCCTGGTTAAAGAGCGGCGACTCAACCATAAGGCAGAAGCACGCACCGACAATACAGTACCTACCAAAATTTTAGACCACTAGCATATTTTCAACAAAAGCTTCCTGGTCTTATATGTTTGATTCAAATTTTGCCAAATATTTTATGAAAATACTTTGATCTAACAGACATTCACCTGTACTAAGAACAGTGTATTATGGTTTTCAGTTTTTGTTTCAACTTTTTAGCCTATTTTTATTTATGAAAAAAAAAAGCTAATGAGATCACCTTTTGTCCGTGTGTCTGTGTGTGTGATGGTGTGTGTTCCCCCTAATAACTTCTAAACGGCTGGACCTATTTCAATGAAACTCGGTAGGTTCTCAGCATTATTCCGGACGATCCCGACCCCGACCGTGTCGTTAAAATTTTGTTACGTCTCACCGATCCAACATGGCGGCTGTGCGAAATATTTCACCAGCATTCAATATCTCCGAAACTATTACCGATATCACCCTGGAATAATTTACGGTAATAAACGGAACTATTAGAAGTTCACCTATGTGACGTTTGAAAACCTAGTAACTACAATACCAACATGGCGGCCAAGCGAAGTTGCGACATTTAAATAGACGTTTCTCGCGATTTAACCAACCAAACGCAATAAAACTTGGTACAGTATATGTTTATACACACTGTAATGCACCGACATCTAACTTCGTTCAATTGTTAACATAACCTCAAGATGGCGACTGTGCGAAATATTTCACCGGCATTCTGTATCTCTGAAACTATTAACGGTATCACCCTGAAATTTTGTACGGAGATGACGGCACTACTGGAAGTTCATCCATAAGACTTTCAGAAACCGGTTAACTACAAAACGAATATGGCGGCCAAGGGAATTTGAAAATTTTAAATAGACCTTTCTTGCGATTTAGTGATCCAAACGCAATGAAACTTGATAAAGCAAATGTTTTTAGACATGGTAATGCACTAGTATCTAATTTATTTCAATTGTTTACATTGGCGGCTGTGCGAATTTTAAAATTAAGTTATTATTTCTTGTGTCGTAATCATGCGATCGAAGTGAAAGTTTGAATAATGGACCTTCGCAATAATTTTCCTTTAATGGTACATGACTCTTTGGCCTATACATATAACAATCCAACATGGCGACCATCCGAAATATTTAGATGGATCTCAATATCTACGAATCTGTTGCAGCAATCAAACTGAATTTTTGGATGTTCATAGGGGCAATGAACATAAGTTCACCTATAAGACTTTCAATAACCTGGTGATCACAAATCCAAAATGGCGGCGACGCGAAGTATAAATATCCGCATGGTCGTTTCTCGCATTTAACCATCCGAGTGCAGTGACACTTCAGTAAATCCTTATACAAATGTTAATCCATTGGCATCTAATTTTTTCAATTGTTTCCATACAAGATGGCAGCTGTGCGAAATTTTAAAATCTTGGTTTTTTCACTTATTGTGTCCTAATCATGCGATTGAAGTTTGAATACTACACGTACACAATAATCTTCATGTAACAGTACATAACTCTAAGACCTACATACTGCATGTAAAAATCCCACATGGCGACTATCCGCAATATTTAGTCGGTTCTCGATATCTACGAATCTATTACAGCAATCAAACTGAAATTTTGTATGTTGATAGAGGCGATTGACATAAGTAGGTTATATGAAAATAGGCTGTTTAGTTCTTCACAGAACTACTTGTTTTAATATAAGTGGAGTATGGAAGAAAAATGCAATTTTCAACCAAAATTAATTTGTGGAAACTAAACCAATGGGGTTACCTTATTAATAATTATTATTTTTAGCCTATTTTCAATTTTGAAAAAATAGGCTTATGAGATCACCTTTTGTCCGTGTGTGTGTGCGTGTGTGTGTGTGTGTGTGTGTGTGTGTGTGTGTGATTCGTGTGTGTGTCCCCCCCTAATAAAATCTAAACGGCAGGAGCGATTTCAATGAAACTCGGAAAGTTCATAGCACTATTCCCGGCGACCTCGACCGTGCCCTTCAAATTTTATTACGACTCACCAATCCAACATGGCGGCTGTGAGAAATATTTCACCAGCATTCAATATCTCCGAAACTATTACCGATATTACCCTGACATTTTCTAATGTGATAGAGGGATCAACTATAAGTTCACTTATGTGAATTTTGAAAACCTGGTAACAACAAAACCAACATGGCGGCCAAGCGAATTTGCGACTTTTAAATAGACGTTTCTCGCGATTTAACCAACCAAACGCAATGAAACTTGGTACAGTATATGTTTATATACATTGTAATGCACCGACATCTAACTTAGTTCAATTGTTCACAAAATCACAAGATGGCGGATGTGCGAAATATTTCACCGGCATTCTATATCTCTGAAACTATTAGCGGTATCTCCCCAAAATTTTGTACGGAGATAAAGGGCACTACTGGACGTCCATCTATAAGACTTTCAAAAACCGGTTAACTACAAAATGAACATGGCGGCCAAGCGAATTTGAAAATTTTAAATAGACCTTTCTCGCGATTTAATGTTCCAAGCGCACTGAAACCTGGTACAGGAAATATTTATACACATTGTAATCCACTGGTATCTAATTTAGTTCAATTGTTTACATAACCTCAAGATGGCGGCAGTGCGAATTTTAAAATTAAGTTTTTATTTCTTGTGATGTAGTCATGCGATCGAAGTGAAAGTTTGAATAATGAACCTACGCAATAATTTTCCTTTAATGGTACATGACTCTATGGCCTATACATTTAACAATCCAACATGGCGACCATCCGAAATATTTAGAAGATACTTAATATCTTCGAATCTATTTTAGCAATCAAACTGCATTTTTTAATGTTCATAGGGGCTATGAACTCAAGTTCACCTATTGGACTTTAAATAACCTGGTGATCACAAATCCAACATGGCGGTGACGCGAATTATAAATATTCACATGGACTTTTCCCGCAATTTAACCATCCGCATGCAGTGAAACTTGGTACAGTAAATCCTTATACGAATGTTAATCGACTGGCATCTAATTCCTTTCAATTGTTTCCATAACCTCAAGATGGCAGCTGTGCAAAATTTTAAAATCTCCTTGTTTTTTCTTGAGTCCTAATTATGCGATTGAAGTTTGAATACTACACGTTCACAATAATATGCATGTAACAGTACATAAATCTAGGACCTACATATATAAAATCCAACATGGCGACCATCCGAAATATTTAGTCGGTTCTCAATATCTACGAATCTATTACAGCAATGAAACAGAAATTGTGTATGTTGACAGTGGCAATTAACATAAGTAGGATATATGAAAATAGGCTGCATAGTTCTTCACGGAACTACTTGTTATAAGTATTGTAGAATGTATGAAAACGTTTTGGTAAACATTATTGGGTTTGAAGCCATTTTTCAGTGTTGCCTTAGTAAACAAAAGTTTGGTGCTTTTCAGTCGGTCTACACGAAAATGAAATTGAAAAGGTTATTGAAAGTCTTATAGGTGAACTTATGTTCATTGCCCCAATGAACATCCAAAAATTCAGTTTGATTGCTGCAACAGATTCGTAGATATTGAGATCCATCTAAATATTTCGGATGGTCGCCATGTTGGATTGTTATATGTATAGGCCAAAGAGTCATGTACCATTAAAGGAAAATTATTGCGAAGGTCCATTATTCAAACTTTCACTTCGATCGCATGATTACGACACAAGAAATAATAACTTAATTTTAAAATTCGCACAGCCGCCAATGTAAACAATTGAAATAAATTAGATACTAGTGCATTACCTTGTGTATAAACATTTGCTTTATCAAGTTTCATTGCGTTTGGATCACTAAATCGCGAGAAAGGTCTATTTAAAATTTTCAAATTCGCTTGGCCGCCATATTCGTTTTGTAGTTAACCGGTTTTTGAAAGTCTTATGGATGAACTTCCAGTAGTGCCCTTATCTCCGTACAAAATTTCAGGGTGATACCGTTAATAGTTTCAGAGATACAGAATGCCGGTGAAATATTTCGCACAGTCGCCATCTTGAGGTTATGTTAACAATTGAACGAAGTTAGATGTCGGTGCATTACAGTGTGTATAAACATATACTGTACCAAGTTTTATTGCGTTTGGTTGGTTAAATCGCGAGAAACGTCTATTTAAATGTCGCAACTTCGCTTGGCCGCCATGTTGGTATTGTAGTTACTAGGTTTTCAAACGTCACATAGGTGAACTTCTAATAGTTCCGTTTATTACCGTAAATTATTCCAGGGTGATATCGGTAATAGTTTCGGAGATATTGAATGCTGGTGAAATATTTCGCACAGCCGCCATGTTGGATCGGTGAGACGTAACAAAATTTTAACGACACGGTCGGTGTCGGGATCGTCCGGAATAATGCTGAGAACCTACCGAGTTTCATTGAAATAGGTCCAGCCGTTTAGAAGTTATTAGGGGGAACACACACCATCACACACACAGACACACGGACAAAAGGTGATCTCATTAGCTTTTTTTTTTTTTTCATAAATAAAAATAGGCTAAAAAGTTGAAACAAAAACTGAAAACCATAATACACTGTTCTTAGTACAGGTGAATGTCCGTTAGATCAAAGTATTTTCATAAAATATTTGGCAAAATTTGAATCAAACATATAAGACCAGGAAGCTTTTGTTGAAAATATGCTAGTGGTCTAAAACCTTTGGTAGGTACTGTATTGTCGGTGCGTGATACTGCCTTACGGTTGGGTTATTCCCTAATTCAGAAAAAAAAATATCATGAGATTAATAAATACACTTGGATGACCAGTTTCGATCGTCAAGCGATCATCATCAAGTTTATTACACTTAGGCTATAAAATCTATGTCCAAAAATACGGGTGAAAATATGTACAATATGTACACTTATTTAGTTGCAGTATTGGTAATGCAACTTGTCGGTATTTGTAAGTTGTGGTCTACATGATGTTTTGGTGAGATGCTAGAAGTGGTGATAGAACTCCGGAATTTGCCTGTTTGTAGTGACTATGTGGTTATTGTGAATGGTCAATTCTGATTGTACAGTAGTGTCTTGCAAACTCGGCCTAATGTGGACCGAAGGGTGGCCGAGCTCGCGAAAATGCCGGGTTATCGGGAAATGTGTGAAAAAGAAGAAATAAGCTGTTTGTTTTGGTTTAAAAGTAATGCAATGCAGTACATTTATTTGTTTTTAACAGAAACACAAGTTTTAAAACGATTAAGCTACTACAATTACAGTACTTGAATACATAGTTCAGTACTGTACTGCATAAAAATCAAGGGAAACAATTAAATTATAAAAGAAAAATTAGAAAAACCAGGCCTACAAATTAATTTTATAATATGTACACTGTACAGTATATGTACAACACAATTTATGTACGCAAATAGCTTTTTCACTTAATAAAAATTACCATTTACTTTTTTGCAAAAGAGTAAGTAATGTTCTTTTGCTTTCCGCTTTGAAACCTGTTTCTTGAAGCCTCTTCACGAAGACGGCGAAGAAACAGAATGTCCATAGCGGAGAAGACGGAGAAGTCGAAAATAAACATAATAACACTCTGTGCGGAAACACAAAAACAAACAAGAATCATGATCTTTTTCTCCTGTCAGGGTGGCCGAGAAATCCTGAGTGTCGGATTACAGAGTGCCGAGTTTGCGAGACTCTACTGTACTGTATTTTACAGGCTACTTATCTGGTTAGGGGTCTTGTGCAGTCCGGCCACGACCAGTTCACTTGCACACTGGTAACTCATTTGTGTTAATTCGTGTTGACCGACTGAAAAGCACCAAACTTTTGTTTTGGCAAATGAAAAAATAATCCCAAAAATGTTCTTGCAATTGGCTAGTGAATTTTATACACCAGGCTTCTCAGAGTAGACGATGGAAACTGATTCCATGTACTCGGAGTGTTGACCTTGGAACTGTCTCTTTATGCACAGCTGTTGACAACCCTCTGTACTATGCCTGGTGAAACTTTGGGACCGCTAGGTCAACCCTCACAGAAGCTATTAACCAGTGAACGCTTATCAGTCTTAGCTTCAATTCGTTACCTTTTACAAGTGAGGAAAGCAATGGCAAACTACCTCACTCCTCTTCTTGCCTAGAACGCCTCAAAATAGCGCTGCCTTGGGTTTTTGTGGGTATCTACTCACATAACGTAACGGCGGAACTTTTTAAGGATCCAACCAGCCTTCGGGCTGACTACCTAACAGACAGACCTTTTACAAAACAAAACAAAAAAGTACAAAATTCACTACCAAACGGCAAGAAAATGTTTGGGATTTTTTTTTTCACTTACCAAAACGTTTGTATACATTCTACAATACTCATAAAAGTAATTAGTGGTTTATTGGTTTAGTGTCCACGAATTAATATGAGGTTGAAAATTGCGTTTTTCTTCGATAGGCCTACTCCACTTGTATTAAGAAATTGTAACTAAAGAACTAAGCCGTATTACAATGTTCTTGGTACAGGTGGATGTCGTTTAGATCAAACTATTTTCATAAAATATTTGGCAAAATTTGAATCAAACATATAGGCCTAAGACCAGGAACCTTTTGTTGAAAATATGCTAGTGGTCTTAATCTTTTGGTAGGCACTGTAAACATTCTTCGTTACTGACCAATAGCTGACGATTGTTCACCTATACAGTGCTTCCTCTATCACTCCACGTGGACTTCAAAGTTCCGCTCTGGCGGCCAGCTCGTCTCACCTGCAGGTATCAGGTGTCCAGTGTTGCACGTAGTTCTGTCCAGTCTCGCTACTTACTTTCAGTGGCTAAGGTGGATAGTTGACAACACTGTGCCTCACGCTGGGAAAGCCAGGCAGCCATGAAATGTTAACATATCCGCCCGGCTAGATTTCAATGGTGAACCGCACGTTAACAAGGAAAGTGCAAGAACTATAATTCAGTGTCAGTTTCACCTTAAACCCGTGAACATTTATTATGTATTGTAAAAAACAAAACAGAAAGCAAAGCAGATATTGTTATAAACAGTGGCGTACGCAGGGCCTATGATAGCAACAAGACTCTTTTGATCATAATAATAATAATAATATAATAGCGCAGCGGTTCCCAAACTTATTCTTTCCGTGACCCATTTTTGCCCATACGTTTTAGCCGCGACCCCCGTTTTAGCGCAGGTGTCTGTGAGGGGGGGGGGGGGGGGACAAAGTGGAGACATAAAATTACTTTGGAATTTAACTTAAGTGACCGGTAGGTTGTTCGTTTAAATGTTTATTTATTTACTTACTTTGTTCAGATTTTAAAATTTTAACCTTATTCTGATGTTACTGACCTGTGTGATGTTTACTGAGAAACTTAAATGTAAAATAATATGACACAAAAAATAATATTTGGCGGTTCAATAGTATAATGATATTAAAATAAATGGTAGTAATTCTTTTTAGACTACCAGGGTATTATTTTAAAAACGAAAAGTAATAGTGCCTATAACCTGCTATTAACTTCTATAAATGCTTTTAAATAGTCACAAAACCGGCGGCGGTGGCCGAGGGCGCTAACGCGCTATCTCGTGCCTCGCTGGCATCGGGAGAGCGTGGGTTCGATTCCCACCTCGGCCGTCCTGAAAATGGTTTTCGTGGTTTCCCATTTTCACTACCAGGCAAATGCCGGGACGGTTCCTTTCAATAGGTCCACGGCCGATTTCCTTTCATAATCCCTTCCCCGACCCGTCCTGAAAAGAAAATACATGGCCATTGGCTGCATTAATAAAATTATTAAATAGTCACAAAGGAACCTTAGTAGCTCGACTGTCTTGACTTGACTGTCGTTGTGACGTTAGTGACGTGTGGAGGGAGAAGGGCTCGTATGCGCATGCGTCAGCCGCGCTTCAAGCTGCCTGGCTTGTACTGTACGTCTCTTGTGTTTTGTTCGCTCGCATATTGTTTGATTTTGTTTTAACTATGGATACGTTTGTTAAGCGTGCAGGGCCTTCGATTTCTCATGATGATCATGAACAGAAGAGGGTAAAGGTGAGAAAGTATAGTGGCAGTTATATTAAGTATGAATTTACGGTGCTCGGATATCGGCCACAGTGTGTTATTTGCAGCGAGTTGTTATCGGCCGAGAGTATAAAACCTTCCAAGATGATTCGCCATTTAGAAAGTAAACATCCCAGTTTTAAAGATAAGCCGGCAGATTTTTTTGAACGTAAGTTAACTGCTTTAGATTACCAGAAAAATGCAGTAGTTCAGTTAAGTGGAAATAATATGAGCAAAAGTGCTCGTATCAAGTGGCTTTACGAATAGCAAAGAAAGGTAAACCACACACGATTGCTGAAGAGCTCATTCTACCTGCTGCTCAGGATATGGTTTCAACTATGATCAGCCCAGATGCAGCTAAGAAGCTTTCCACCATTCCTCTGTCGAACAACTCGGTGGGGAGACGCATTACCGAGATGGCTCAAGACATAAAGGATCAGTTGAAAACAAAGTTGCAGAAAAGTGAGTACTTTTCCATTCAAATTGACGAGTCTACGGACGTGTCGAGTTTGGCGCAGTTTATGTGCTTTGTTCGTTTTGAGGGTGACGGTAGTGTGGAAGAAGACATTTTATTTTGCAAACCTTTGCCTGACCACGCAACAGGTGAGGACATGTTTAAAATGTTCATGTCTGCAACCGATTCGCTTCGAATTGACTTTCAAAAGTGTATTTCAATCTGCAGTGATGGTGCCAAAGCAATGACTAGGAAAGACAGCGGTTTCGTGAGACGGATGAAAAATGTCATGCCTAATGCCACTTGGGTTCATTGCTTTCTGCATCGCCAGGCATTAGCTACCAAGGTCATGCCAACTGTGCTAAAAACAGTGTTGAACGAAACTGTTAAGTTGGTTAATTTTGTAAAAAGCCGGCCATTACAGTGTCGACTGTTATCACAGTTATGCGAAGAAATGGAGGCACAGTACAAATGCCTCTTGCTTCACACAGAGGCAAGGTGGCTGTCACGAGGGAAGGTGTTTTCTCGAGAGTTCGCTTTGCGCTCTGAGCTTAAGACATTTTTTCAAGTTGCAAACAAAGACCTTGCTGGTTTTTTGAGTAACATTGAATGGCTGTTAAAACTTGCTTATTTAGCGGACATATTTCATCATCTGAACGATCTCAACGTTTCCTTGCAGGCAAGAGACAAAACCATACTTTTTGCACAAGACAAAGTCAATTCGTTTTTAAAGAAATTAGCCACTTGGTCAACCAGGGTTGAGAAGAATACATTTGAAAACTTTGAACTGACAAATGAGCTTATCACATCCCTTGATCGAAGCGATGAATATTATCCCGACATTGACAACCTGTCCAAACTGGTTACTACTCACTTGCAAGGTCTACAAGAGCAGATCCTTAGCTATATTCCCGAGGATCAACACACCGGTTGGAACTGGGTGCTTAACCCCTTCAACGAGCTGGCTGTGAACGAGGCAGACTTAAACCCACTGATTCATGACAAACTCATCGAGCTATCCTGTGACATGACTTTGCAACTGTCCTTCAGCACCCAAAATGTTGACAAGTTCTGGCTACAAAGAAGAGCTGAGTATCCAAGCTTAACATCAGTGGCTCTGAGAATCATCATGCCCTTTGCGACATCCTACCTCTGCGAACTCGGATTTCCTACATTGGGCACATTAAAACCAAGGCAAGAAATCGACTGGACGTAGAAGACGACCTTATTGTATGTGCATCTAAAACTAAGCCAAATTTTAAGAAACTTGTTGACAAAAAACAGGCCCATGTTTCTCACTAAAGAAGTCTTTTTTACTCAGAAATGTATTAACAATTACATATCAAAATTATTAAATGTTTCTGTTTTGTTTTGACAAAATCTGTAAAATATATTGATATTTTGTAAAAGTACCAAGTTATTTAATTTAAAACTCCCGATGGCCATCTAAGTTTAAGTACATAGTTCACCATTATTTGTATACATCTCGCGACCCCTTTCCGAATGGCCCGCGACACCCTGGGGGTCGCGACCCCCAGTTTGGGAACCGCTGTAATAGCGTATGGCCTCGGGTGACGGTTGCAAGCTTCGTTATTTGACACCCAGAGGGCAGCTTGCATGTCGCATTTCTCTAGTAGAGAAAGGAGGAACTTTTGTGTTGGCGGAAAATCCCGAGATTAATTTAGCCAATATGAACACGGCCTACTGAATTAAAATGGGTTCTTTAACGTGCCAACAACGTATGAAATGAGTGTCGTGATTCTTGTCGCCTTTCAAAAACCACTACCATGGCCAGGAGCGAACCTGCAATCTTGGGGTTGGTAGTCCGACACGATAACCACTCACCAGCCGTGGCAAGCTCTTTTGATCATAAAAATATCACTGAATTAATTATTTATTTTAATACGGTTAAAGTAATTATTCTTGCAATGAATCTACCTTCAGAATATCTGTTTCGAACTGTTTAAATGATTGGTAACAATATCTCCTTTTTTTCTGCTTTACACAATAAATACAGTTTCACGGATTCAAGTTGATACTGTCACGGGATTGGGAGAAGCACAGTTGTCTTTAAAAAGCGATTTGCGCCCAAAGCCGACATCTCTGTGGTTTGTTGATTTGCGAGGACTCATTGAACACACACTAAATGGTAGATAACAGTTAAAACAAGAAGTTCCGTGACGAACTCAAGAGCCTACTTTTCATGCCAATGATTATTTTACAGTATATGAACCTATCTAGAATAATGACGAAATTAAGTTGGTAATATCGAAACGTCTAATTAATTCGAAATATTTCTGGTATAATGTAGACGAATAGAGCACTACAGTTGGCAGCCCTGGTGACTGAATATATTCTTAGTTCCATCTCTTAAGGTACAGAATACTAAATTTTGTTGAAGTCCAATGGACGTTACATGCAGTTAGACATTGGATCTATCAGCACGCGTAAAAGCATGTTGGCAACAATGTCATGCGTGTGCTGGTCAGAAATAATCGGAAATATTATGATATCTTGTTGTGCCAATTTTGGATGAAATCCATTTGTTACTATAGAAGTTACATGTATTTTAAAATTGGACCTATCAGCAAGCATAGAATCATGTTGGCAGCACTGACTTACATTAATTACTCCAAATTAATCTAGAGTGTCAGGGGCTATACGTGTGCAAAGTATAGAGCTGTTGGCTTGCATACTTTCTGATATATTGATATCAGGGTAAAAATATAGACAGCATTTATTAACAGTTGGAAGCCCTGATTGCTCTTAAGAATACTTATAGTCATATCTGTTATGTTACACATAGCACATACGAAATTTGGTTGAAATCCAACTGATAGTATAGAAGTTACATGTATTTTAAAAATTGGTCCTCTCAGCAGGCGTAGAATCATGTTGGTAGAACTGAAGTATAGGCCTATAAGTTACTCCAAATTAATCTAAAATGTCAGGTACTATACGTGTGCATAGTATAATGCTGTCGGCTTGCATACTTACAGATATACTGGTATTTGGATGAAGAAAATAGAGAGAGCAGTTATTAACAGTTGGCAGCCCTGGTGGCTCTTAAGAATACACTCAGTAATATATGTTTATGTACACATATTACAAACAAAATTTGGTTGAAATCCAATTAATAGTGTAGAAGTTATATGCATTTAAAAATTGGACTTATCAGAAGGCTTAACATTATTTTGGCAACACTGTCATGTATGGCCTCCTGGAAATTAAACTGAAATAGTATTATCTGCATGTGTGCCAATTTTGTAATAGCTCCCATGCATACCTTCCATGATATACAAATTGGAGCACAAATTTCTAGTGCGTTTTTTCAGCAGTTGGTAGCACTGACATCATTTTCAAATATGGGCTTGAGATATTCCTGTATACATCTTTACTCATACTAAATTTGGTTTCGATTGCTGCTGCCATTTAGGAGTTGATAGGGGGGCACACACACAGCCAGACAGACAGACAGAAGGACAGACAGACACACATTTTCCCGGATCGATCTCATAAGTCTACTTTTTCCTCATTTTTTCAAAATGTGAAAAGTAGGCTAAAAATGTTTTCTACAGTACTTAATACCCAACATGAACTAGAATGCTTAATCAGGCAATTGTCACTAACGTCAGCTATGAAACTATTTGAGGCTCAAGTATTACCCATCCTCACATATGGGATTCATATAATTTGGAATATATGTCAGCTCCTGAACCTTCAAACTATAGAAAGAGTGAAAGCAAGGTTCCTAAAAGCCGCACTAGGAATTTCGAAATTTGCTCGATCTATATTTGCATATGAGTTAGCGCACGAAACGTTCCTCGTGGAAGACCTACGCACTAAACTCCTACTTCCAGCTACCCGACAAGAACCACAAGTAAAGCAAAATAGACAACAGAAGAGGAATGATATATCTACAGAATTTTACACAGCTGACGCGATGCTCAACCGGAATTGGACTGGACCAAACGTCACGAGTACAGCAGAGATCAAAACTAATTTACAATGTTTTAATTGTAATCAACCGATTGTTATCTATAGAAATTAAGTTATATTTTATGGCCATTGGCTGCATTAAACTATTAATAATATTAGATGACTTTACCCTCTCTTTAAACAACCAGTAGGTGCCCTTTCCACAATATCGTCCGAACTAGGAGGGTAATTATTACAGAGTATGTTTTTAAGAATAAACTCACCCCATTTTTATTATAAGATTGAGAACAGCTTTCAATACATATTTCCAGCTAGTTTATGGTATATTATCATCGCTCCTTATGCAAATTTGAGGTGCAAGGGGTCCCGACAAGCATCTCGCTGACGACTTCATGCCTGCATTCTGTCACGCTACCAGCCAACCACAGCCCAGTGCGCATCACCTGGAAGAAGTAGGAAGGAGGGGGGGGGGGGCTGTTTTAATTGAATCCAATCTACCCCAAGGCCATCGGCGGCATCTCTTTGTAAAAGACCTTTACGTTCAACTTCACCATTTTTTTATAATTCCGGAATGCTTCAAATAAGGCACTGAGAAGTTCGGAAGTCAATTGAAATTCAATTTTTTGGAGCGTTTAATGGTTTAAGAATAATTTAGTCCAGTCTCCACGTGTTACGCTATCCGCATGGTCTCAATTACCACTAATGAGTTCCAGCTACTGAGGCGTTGCTGAATCAATGCTTCGAGCCTTAAGTTTGCTTAGTAATTTCATGCAACACTTCTCCAATATACAAAAGAATATTAAAATAGTCAATGCACTGTAGTCCATTTTCAATATTAAGTTAGGCCCTTCTATGCTCTAGTTCAGTCAGTTCTTTCATATGGTAGGTGGTGCCTATAGAAACGTACTGACGAGAATTCAGATAGTACAAAATCTCATACGGCGAATAATGTTGAATAAAGGTACATTATATGAGACTGTAGGCCGAGGCAAGGGTCTTCAACATTAATAGTAGACTACATTATGCAACAAGCCTATAGAGGCAATAATTAAGACACGAGTGTCTTAATTACCATTATAGGCGAGTTGCATACGACTGTTTATGTTCGACGATAATTATAACTATTTTATGTTCGAATATAAATATTCATGAATATCTGACGAGATTTCGCCAGTATTATGTACTGAACAGAGCGCATGGGACGCAGAGAGAACCTTGTATTCGACCATGGCCTCCTCGAATACCTCACTATGACACTAGCCAGCCAGTGAAATTTAAAATAGAAGGCCGTGGATATCACCGCAGGTGCGATGCCACCCTTACCTAATTGGTCACACAACTGTTTCTTGTGGTCTGATTGGTGGGAGAAACTGTATCATAATGAAAATTTGTACTATAATGAGCCTTATTATTGTACAGATTTCTGACATATAATATTTACATTTCGCCATGGTCGAAAATAAACAATTTTATGCTTTTGAAATATATACATACATTTTAAAGATAGAAAGAATTCAAGTTGTAAATCACGGGTATGAATCCAGAAGTATTACAGCGAATCACTCTATTTTATATCAACCTAAGTTAAGTATAGCTAAACGTAACTTTCTGTATTTCTCACCAAAATTATAGCCTATAACATTCTGCCAATTAAATTAAAATAATTTAAAGTTAATCATGCAAACCTGAAGATGGATATGAAAAGGTTTTCTCAGAGAAAACAAAATTAAAATATACAGTAATTAGTTGAGCCTACAAGTTTATACAAACGCAAATTCAATTTTCCTTCTTATTCATTATTTTTAGAACATAAATCATACATACAGTTAGAGCGTGTTATTCGACTAAGCCATTATACAATTTTAAGAAATACGTATATTTGATCCGTCCGGTTTCTATCTTTGTGAGTCTTGAAAGCATATGAAATGTCCCTCCAACTAGTTGCTGGCAAGAACATAAGCAAAACATAAGTAACCTTTACAAACATAACATGATTTCTGTAAAGGTTAATAATAAATTATCCGAGTGGAAATCGATAAACACGGGAGTGAGACAAGGTTGCGGTCTTTCCCCTCTCCTGTTCATAATGTACCTATGAATGCTCTTCTACGAGAATTTAGAGAAACAAGACATGGTTCCATCCGCATTAACAGAAATCTACAGCTGGACGCAATATTATTTGCAGATGACTTAGTGCTGGTTGCCACCTCTGAAGATAATTTACAGCGTTCAATATAGCCTATAACCTGAAACTTGTCTCAGAAAACTACTCAATGGAATTATCTCTCGAGAAAACTAAGATAATGGCATTCTGTGGCACGGGACCAGTAAGAACTATGATCTGCTTGGATAATAACATTTGGAAAGAGTGTAATGTTTTTTACTAATGGATCCGCTAAGTTGTTGTTATTAAAAGGAATGTTAAAATTATTACTGAAAGGATAAATATAAGAACCAACAACCAATCCCACCATTTAAGTAACACCTGAAAAAGTTTATGAATAAGAAGAAACATCTGGGGGGGGGGGGGGGCGCCAAATCATATACAAATTAAATCTATGAGTAATCAATCTCTTGTTCAAAGAAATAGAAACACAAGTCCTCTACAATCTCAAGGAGTAGGGTAATTCTGAATGCCAACCAGGATACCATCAGTGAGGAAAGCAAGTTTAGATATCTACTGCAATATACCATCAAATACGGGGAATGTTACGGTTTAAGGGGAAATATGAATATCATATATAATATATTTGTTTTGCTGCAGTAAAAGGATATGATTTCCAAGATCTTTCTTTATTAAAAGCAATCTTCTCTACTAGAAGCATTACGGGACCAGCAATGATAAACAATCCAGATACCTTCATTCAGTGAAATAAAATCTTCCAGTTCTCTATACAAGCACATACATATCATAATCTCCAAACCTACAATAATATCTTTAAATATCCTCTCACATCCATTGTTCATATATATCATCTCTTTGCCTTTTCTAAGATAAGCCACTTCTAGTCCAGTGAAATTAGTTTTAACCTGGACAAAATTAATAACAAGCTGAAAATTGGTGGAAACGTTAAGAACAATGTCCTAAACGAAATCCCAAAAGTCCCAAAAAATCCGAGCTGGGGAAAAGCCGCCATCTTGGATTTTTCCGTTTTTGGCCATATCTTTCAAACAAGTGGTCCTAGCAAGGTCAGACTGGTGTCAAATTGACCGGATTTTTCTGTCAAAGTCTCAGGAACATTAATAAAATATGTTAGACGCGTTCGTACAGCTGTTTTATTCATTTAAGTACTATTAACATAAATAGAGTGTTTAAAGTTCGATTTTGACCGTTTCTGCCACAATAGCTAAAAACTGCCAATGAAAATAATGTATTTAAACCTAAAATTATGAATCATATTCTTGAAATTGTGCGTATCACATCTAAAATACTTAAATTATTGTCAGTATTAAATACAGAGACACTATGAGAGATGTAAACTTCGACTTGTAATGCTTAGTATCTACCGTCGTTTGGTGGTTCCATGAGATCTGTAAAAAAAGGAACAGTGAGAATTTTATCTTTTGTGCAGATAATGTCTATATATAATTTGAAATAACTTGCCCTCGTATTAAAGCACAAGATCGTCAGGGTCGTAACGTCTATGCTCTCCTCTGGGCGGTTCGCACATCCGTGACCAGCGCAGTATCCGCACATTGTTGTGCAGCGTAGGCCACTCAGTAGGCACGCACATTTGCGCTTACATTCGGATCAGCAGTTGCAGGAGATGATGTTCAGAATATCGGCTGGTGCAGCATCAATCGTAATAGGGACTGTAACAAAGCGTCCGCTTGTTAACGCCCAGCCCCACTCTGTTGCGGGTAAACGGTTTCCTTTCCAAGCTTGAACCTGGAGAAATAAGAACGGAATTAAATTAAAAAGGGCTAACATTAATTTAACAAAAGGGCTAACGTTAATTTAACAAAAGGGCTAAAAATTAAAGTTTTTGACTCTCACCTGGTGGTAAACTCTGAACGAGTGTTGTTCTGCTGCGGAGGATGTTGGTGGAAGGGTTACTAAATCGAATTTAGCTTTGAGTGACTGTTTGGCTACGATTCGCATGTACAGTTTGTACGTTTTGGTGTCCAATCGGCTAGTTATGGGGCATCCATATAAGGAAAGAAAGAAAGCCTCTCCTGCTGCAGGGATTTCTTTGTGCAATGTATCTGGTTTGTTCAAAACATGGACCTTACTGCGCAATTTAGCGTTTTCTTTAAGCTGCTTGAAGGACCTGATTTTTCCCGTTCTAAAGGGGGCGGATGTGGTGTCACAACCAGTAGCAACGTGGAAGAAAGGGAGAGTTGGAAGCAAGCTTCCAAGGCCAGACTTGAGTTCTCCGCTTTTGAAAATCTTGCCTTTTCCATTCTTCTTTCCTGGCATAAACATGGAAATGTCTTCGTGAACATCAGGAACAGAAACCATCAAGACGAGCAGATCAGTATCTTCTCCCACAATCACAGAACTGACTTCTGTTTTCCTTGAAGTTTCGGCTGCCGTTGAAACAATCAGGGTATCAGCGTCGTTTTCAGCTTGAAAAACCTCAATGCCTGCTGTTGTAAGGTGTTTTGATAGGAGAGCAATGAAACGCGTCTTGTTGTTCTCGTTTGATAAAAACACTCCTTGTGGTACAGTAGTCAGGGCGTCCAGAAGCCATAGAGCGCACAGTATTTATAACGTGGACCACCGTAACTACGCTGTAAGGTTCTTGTCGATCTGGGTGTTTATTTTTGTCATCACAGCTGATCTCGCGTTCGCAAAACATGCACTGGAGTTTAAAATCAAAACCGTCAAACGAAGAACGAGCCTTTCTTTCAACTGGATCCTCTTACGTATTATTTGACAGCGTAAGAACACGGCGAGTATATTCTTTCCTACAGTTGGCGTGCACTGTAACACTGTTCGAGTCGCCAATTACAGCGGCAATGCCGTCATTGTGAGCTTCACTATATCGACGAATGGTGTAAATCCCTCTTTGTACCCTAACCTGCTCACCACCGTTTTTCGCTCGTCACAAAATACATACACTGTCCATTTCGAAGAAATAACCGCCACTTCAACCATTAACTTGCAATATTAGAACAGCAACACCCACAGTAATAGGATAGGTGAAGTAAAAAATCCATGCGAACACCACACTTAACACACACAACACACCTCTGCTTTCATAGTTTTTCCATAAAACTTCCAACACTTTCCCAATCCGTGTTTTGGCCTTCAACCAAGTAACGGATTATCACTACAGACCACTCAAATTATCATTTAGAACACACACAACATTCATAAAACACGTCACTATTTTCGGTTTCAACGCCACGAACGGACAAACAACACAGCCGCATTCAAACTCGTCGTACAGAACACGATAACAATGCCCGCGGCAGGCATAAACTTATACCGAGACCAGCGGTACCAACCTCCTTTCGCACCGTGGTATATAAGCACTTTATTCCACTTTAACACTAAAACCACAAATACAAACAAAACAAGACTTGAAATGTTGTGTTACTCTTAGTTATGAATTATAAAATGTTGCAACCCAACATTAATTTCCGTTTAATACAATCAATAGTCAAGTTATTCTTTGTCTATGCTCAACTTCTCAGTGGTATAGTTTTTGCATTGCTTTTTATTCAGACACGTAATCTTAGCGTGTATTGTTTTCCCTCAATTCTTAGCGTAACCAAACATTGTAGCGAAACCTGACAAAACGTAAGATACATAGTTATTATTATTTTGAAAACCGGCGCATGAATACATATTCTAAACGCAGACCTAGCGCTTTGGCGGGCAGCACTTACGTGCCGCGGGAAATTCAAATTCAGATGAGACATCCGGCTGATTTTTTTCTTAAAGTAAAGGATGGTTCGTGATATAAATAACATGTATAGTTTGTATATTCATTTTATCTTTAGAATAACTCTTATTCCACCAATTCAGGTAAATTTACTGAGTTAGTGCGTAAAAACAGGTCAAAAGTGAACTTTAAACACACTATTTATATTATTAACAGCACTAAAATAAATAAAAAGCTGTAAGGATGCGTCTAGCATATCTTATCAATGTTTCCAAGACCTTGACAGTAAAATCTGGTCAATTTGACACCAGTCTGACCTCACTAGGACCACTAGTTCGAAAGATATGGCCAAAAAAAAACGAAAAATCCAAGATGGTGGTGATTTTTTTTAAGATAGCGGCTTTTCCCCAGCTCGGATTTTTTGGAACTTTTGGGATTTCGTTTAGAACATTGTTCTTAACGTTTCCACTAATTTTCAGCTTGTTATAAATTTTGTCCGAGTCAGAGGTCAATTTTGTCTAATTGCACTGGACTATTCCTCTATCACTAGATCATCCTCTATGGATTCCACAGATTAGCACTCAAATATGCATAGTTCATGATCTCACCACCCAAGCGTTACTAAGTACATTCCACATACATATAGTACACATCACCCATATAGCTTCCATAAATGCAAGAAGAGTAAATGATTTTAAATACCTTGGTTACAAACTGTCTTTCCTTGAAGAAATGGACATACCCGAGAAAATCTTTAAATTCAACAAATGTTTAGGAATCATCAATAAAGTTTTTAGACCATCATTAGTTCAAAAACACACCCGAACAAGAAATTACAAAACCTTAGCAAGACCAGTACTTTGCTATGGTAGCGAAGCGTGGACCCTGAGGAAATGCGATGAGAGACGAATTACTACCGCCGAAATTAAATATATGCGACGAACAGCAGGAGTCACTAAGTGGGATCACAAACGAAACACAGAAGTGCTGAATGGTCTTAACAGCAGACCTATATTGGACTACATCCATGAATACCAAAGAAATTGGCCAAGATACCTCAACAGGATGAACAGAAGCAGGATCCCTAAAGCAGTCGTCAACTACTGCCCCGGTGGGAAGAGATCTCTAGGTCGACCCAGGAAAAGATGGCGAGAAAATTCAAATCTTTTGTGTAGACCGTAACAGTTCTTCTAGGACTAACACATGAAAGGATGATGATGATGAAGAAATACGTAGTAATCAATGAAATGCATTGCTCTTCCTGAATTTGATATCCTACTTCGACCTGTCTTTATCATCATTATCACCATTATCATCATCGATGCTGAACAAATCCAGTTTCCTGGGTCTGGTTTATGAGCATCTTCCATCTTTGTCGGTCCAGATAGGTCTTGGTCTTTCAAGTAGTTCCATATTTTGCTACAAAACGCCACCGTCAACGACCAACTAGTGCTGAACGTTGTTACTAGATGCCACCGCAGTCGACTTCTGGCGGCGAACGTTGGAACCTAGTGGGACGTGAGTTGGCGACCATGGGACCCCAGCTGAGTCCGGCATTGCTTCCACTTACATGTGACGGGCTCCTCTCCGTCATCCTGCGAGCTCTCTTTGTCAACTCTTGCTTCGTCAGAGAGATGTTTGTCGGGACCCTTTGCACAATATACTGTACCCGATCATCTAGATTAATACTCGATCACGACCTGGCTTGCTGCTGCGGTTCGGGGCATGTTACGTCCAACCCTCAACATGATCTTACATTTAGATATGATAGCAATTATCAGGATCTACAAGGTTAAATTGAAAACCAAGCATGTCACAAATTACATGAGTTTATTCAATAAAAACTCCCAAAAACAATACAAAAATCTACAAAATATCCATATTTTTGGAAAAATCCAAATATTAAAATCATCAAAATATCATAAACTTTCTCAAAATTCTCATAACTCTACATTTTCGCATTATCTTGCTTAGGTGGTATTTTCATTATGAATATCAAGCGACATTTCCTTTCTTTGCAATATATTATTTAGGCATAGAGCATGCCTATCATTTCATACCACTTGTACTCTAAGGCTTTACGGATATTAACCGTATTATCAATATCGCTTCTGGGCTTTCATTTATTCCCATTTCACTTTTGAATTACTTTATTATCATTCTCTTTTAGCTGTATTAACTCTTCCGGTAAGCCTTAGTCATCACACAACAAATCAACACTTTAAAATAACTAGCATGCCACATCCTCGAACTCACGGCATTCTACTATTTATTTCATGCAATAGGGTGGTTTGTAAATGACGTACCATATGTTATCATTATTCCATCACTCCGTTATTTACAAACTCAATTATAAGTTTACCCGTTTCATTTCACACATCTCTTTAGCAGGAATCGAATATTTAGTCACAAACTTACTCTTTGACTACTGTGGTCAAATATTATCGAATTTCTACAAATTTAATGTGGGGATGATTTTCAAAAACCCACCAATTAAATTATTTATTTCTTAATTTCAGAGCACCTTTAATTAAGAAATTTGCATATTCCACTACCATCTATTAGTATCTATTCAGCACCTACCACTTCTGTATACAAAGCATCCTTTGTATTCGTCCCCTCGCGGTTGGAAATGGTCTGCGTCAATGGCTAGACCTCCCTCACTCTCTCGTTTAACTGTGATTTACGACCTTGTCCTCGTCCGATTCATTTCCCTTGTAACTTTCAAATGCTTATTTCTTCTAATAAGGGCGTATGAGATTCCAAGTTATTTCATTATTTCAACGACTATGCCCCTCACTTACTCATTATTCATTTCACTTTCCTTGTAATCAATGCCATAATTAGAGATCACGACGCATTACATATTTGTTAGGTGAAGACACGAGATCATCATCATCCTTGCTTCTATCCCTTTGATAGGCAGGCAAATGAGGGATCTCTATCACTCCTCACCCCTATCATATTATGTATTCATTTCACACACTTTATTTGGTCGGATATAACACAACGATGCTGGCGAAGTACGGATTATATGACATTAGGCTCAGAGAATATGCCTCTCCAGTTATGACCATATCTCGTAGAAACCCATATACTTCCCAGATTAACACATACATATTTAGCAAAGGCCTGGTGGGTCTTATATTGCGACACAATTCACCCTGACTCGGAAACTACTGTCCGATCAGGTGGGTCATACCCTCGTAGACAACAACAATACCGACGATTTCCGACAATTATACTTTTTCTGATTTCTCAAATTATGCACGTTACAGGATATATTCATTTGCTAGCATAACATTGCTTCATTCACTTCTTACAGGCCTATTTCGGCTACACAACTTTTATAAAAACTTGGACTGTCATCGCATCTTTATCAACTCAACTTGCTCGCATTAGCATTTACTTCAAATGGCCTATAGATCATAACTTCCTATCACATTTTCCCGGTGTTCGATTACCACCTTAACTCATTACATTTGTTTGCTGAATAGCGTTATTATTTCATTATTTTACGGGATTCCCGAATTATCTCAATTATCTCAATTACTTCAATTACTTCAATTATTTGATCATTTCAACTAGAGTTTATTATTATTCATTTTCATTAATATTCATCGCTTCATTGTTAATTTGCGGAATGCAATTATTCAACTCGATATTCATTATTTCGGAGTATAAAACTCAAAACTCATTATTTAGGAGTATAAAACTCAATATTCATTATTTAGGAGTATAAAAACTCAATATTCATTATTATTATTATTAGGGTGCTTATTTAATTTAATTTACTTTTATTTATTTGGCGTAATTTTGCTTGCCATTTATATTATTATATTCGATTCCTCCTTTCAGACTTCATTTCATTATCACATAATCCTCTTTCGGGTTTTCATTATTTATTATTATTATTATTACTTTCTGCACTTTGATAATTATCCTTCACATTTTTACAAACCATCTTGGTGGTTACCCTTGTTTTACATATTAACATTACTTGGTTATTCATTGGTACGTACTTTTCACACATTTTTATATATTCACTGAATAGCATATGATACAATCATTAGATATAGTAGACTTTTTTTGACTCACCCTGTTTTCAGCTAATGACATGGTATCTGGATGGCTTCATCCATACATTATTTCTTCAGCACTCCATAACTACACTAAAATAGACCTTTCTTAATCTCTGGTCTTCAAATAGACACACGTATATTTTCCTATACATTCTACACTGATTATTACAATATCTAAAACACTAAAAAGAAATTCACTAAATCACTATATTACACTTTCACACGGACCCAAATCTCAGCGTACTGTGGTAGTAACATCACGTTGCTGGTGATCCTTGATAGTCCCTTTCTATACTGCTTTGGACGTGTAATTTCTCATATTCCTCCTACTTTTAGGTAAGTCTCTTTCTATACTGCCTTGGACGTGTGATTTCGCCTATTCCTCCTACTTTTAGGTAAGTCTCTTTTCTTCCTATTCTTCCTAATATCGTACCTGTCTTTCGTTCGAGTACTTTCTTTATAGAGCTTTTCACTTAGTAATGTTTATTTGTATTTCTGCTATAACTCTATGCTTTCAATATTTACAGATGCTCCTATTGCAACCTTACAGTTTTTCTTTGTTCTATCTTGGTCTTCCGTGAAGACTGTATACTTTAGGATTCTCGTCCTTTCAATTGTTCTGTTTTATCGAACCTGCGTCCTCTGACGTTTAAAGACTTAAGCGTGTTCTCGTGTCCTGCACTCTGACGTAATCTGAACGTGACTTGGTCTCGAACTAATATGATTTCGTTCAGCTTCACTCGAAACTTAGTGGTTTGCCTATCGCAACTTGTGTGGTACTTTGCCTCTTCTCAGGTTCGAAATCTAATGTCTTTGAGTACAGTTTCTTCAATAGTATCGCTAACTAGCGTAACTTTTCACCGAGGCCTGATCTAACCGATCGTACTTAGTAAAATTTCTACTGCATACCTGCACTAAGGCTTTTGTCGCAAACTGACGAACTTTGTTTATAATGTGACTATACTGAAGTATCTTATAGACTGACGGACTCCATGTACTGACGTGCCTTCCACCAAGGCCTCCTACAGACTGATGAACTTCATTGACGTGCCTTCCACCAAGGCCTCCCACAGACTGATGAAATTCATTGACGTGCCCTCCACCAAGGCCAGCTACAGACTGATGAACTTCATTGACGTGCCTTCCACCAAGGCCTCCCACAGACTTCATGAACTCCATGCTTTTGCTCTGGCTTTAAGCCTATTTATTCATTTTGGGTAAGAAATTAGTCCCTCACGAGCTTCGGGAGCTTAATTCCTGAATTCTAGCTCTAATCTTCTCTATAATTTAATCCCAAGTGTAATTGGTAATAATATTACAATTGCCTGCTGGCGGAACGAGAATAGTTCGCAGGTTTATTTTTAATTAATTAAAATAGTTAGTATCAACTCTACAGGGCCGGCCAATTTCTACTTGCAGTCCGCTGGTAGTCATCCGCTTGCATTCCTATGACGTTATCGCTTAGCTTGCATCCTCTCAAGTACTTGATTTCAGGTCTGCAAACTCTTTGATTTTTTACTATCCCCGCTTTGGTCTTGGCTTTAAATCTCATTAACATGGGGAGTTTATTTTGTTAAGTTGAACGTCGGGGCATTCCTTCTTTCTCTACTATTTTTTAGCTGATTTAGCATTCTGAGGGGCCACACCTCAAGTGGCACTCGAGAAAAGGGTTCGCTCGTAAAAGTCACACTCGAAAAGTGATAATTTTCCGTCGAGTTGCTTCTTCATCGGAATATCGAGTGTTATATATAGCCTCTTGACTGGACGTTTCCCTGCTTCTTTTATGGCCTCTATAGTGGCTATTTCCACTTAACCTGTATTTTCTAATGGGGATTTATATGTTTAAATAAGCCACGTGCATATCTGGCAGTATTTCTGTAGCTGTTTCTCACGAAATCTCTCTCTGGCTCCTTTCTGTGTTTAATAAAGTTCCATCATATTTCCTTATAAATGGTCCAGAGTTCGACTATCTGCCAATCCCATATGGGCACAATACATTGCATTTTGCAACTATTTTCAATGTAAACTCCATTTTATAAGTATTTTCTATCTCAATTGCATTTTGAATCACGAGCTTCCACATATTGTGAGTAGTTTGAATCTACCATACATTTTGTAAGCATTTTCAATTTAAATTGCATTTTGTAAGTAATTTGAATTCCAATTGCACTCTGTGAGTATTTTGAATCTGAACCGGCTTTTTTCAATCTAACTTACATTGTGTATTTTCAATTTCAATTGCATTTTATAAGTATTTTGATCCTCAATTGCATTTTGTACGCATTTTCAATTTCAATTGCATTTTGTAAGTATTTTGAATTTCAATTGCATTTTGTGAGTATTTCGAATCTACATTGCATTTTGTAAGTATTGAACGGTCTTACCTTTCACGCAGTTGTAGTTGCGGCAGTGGAAATGTGCACCTTTAGTCTTGCGCTGGGCCCATGAAACAGGACTAGGTGTTGAAAGGAGAATGACACAAATAATGGTAAATAAGGTGGAGTGAAATGTATCAGAGGCGTGGACTGAACGTGCATTTACATAGCAGTGAATGCAAGTTCAATACGATGCCGTACTCATAATGAACCATGGGCCTAGCCTACGGTCAAAAGACATAACGTAGAAAAATAATCCAAACACCAGTCTAAATAAAATTTTGAACCGGCAATCATGAGGTAATCAAATGACAAAATAAGACACAGCGCCGATAAGGTGGGTAGATAGTATATTGAACAATAACTAAGCAAACGTTAAAGACGAGGAAGCGATACATGCTAGAAGTAAGGTTAAGGTGATGTCAAACATATGAAATTAAGTACGATAATGGGAGAAATGATCGAGACGTTAATGTCATGAGCGTAGGAGGTAAAGGGAGGGGGAGGGATTCAATAAGGGGAAGGTATAACCGTGTAGAGTAAAGTTAAATTGGGAGAAATAAAGATTAAAGGGGCTAGACAAGGAAGCCAGGAAAAATGGGCATACCGAAAAAGACACGAAAGATATCCCGAATAGCCTAGAAGGAACAGAGGAGGTGGGGGATTTTGAAAAGGACGGATACTTAAGGAAAAGTACGCGTAGAACAGACGTAAATGGACAAAATAAAAAGGCGACAAGCAACCGAGTATATAAATAATTACGAGAAAGGTAACGTACAACAAAATAAGAGAAATACATCAAAATAAGTCACGATAAAGGGATGGGAAACAGGTTGAGTGCAGTGGGGGTGAGATACGTACGATAAAGGGAATAAGATAGACTCGAAGACTTGCGTGAAAAGACGCAATCATGAGGTAATCAAATGACAAAATAAGGTAAGATGTAAGTGGCGTACGGCATAGGTCTTACTTCGGGTTAAGACACCACTCAGAAAACCGAGACCAAAATAACCCCACAAAACAAATGGGACAAAGGTAGGAATGTAAAGGTAACGGGAAGCACTCAAGAAAGCAGACAAACACACTATGGACATACTAAACAGGTGAGACACCATAGTATTCCACCAAGGGCTCACGCACACACTCGCACATGCCGAGGAAGTAAGTCGAGACTTACCTTGATGGAATCGGGGACTGTCAGACATCTCAGGATTACGATTAAATAAACGAAATTTACGTCAGTACGCGCACCTTTATAAACACGTAGATAAAAGGGAAAAAAGATAGCAAGGCGTCCCGAAAACGGGAGCGGGAGCTCAAAAAAATCAAACCTACATGGGAGAAAAAACAGAAGACTGCCCAGAGACAAACAAGGGGTTGTCCCTGGTAACAGAAAAATAGAGAAGCAAAAGGTGAAGAGGTGCCACAAATCACGATTTGGCATAGCAAAAAGTTACCATAACGAATCTTGATCAGCAATTATAGAAATGTCCACTGATCTGCTCAGTTATTCTGGCCAGTAACAACCAAGATGAAAAGAGAACAATTCCGATAATTGGCACACAGAAGAAAAGAAAAAGGGGGAACGTAACTAAAAATGGAAGAAAACGGTTCAGTATTTTGAACCTAAACTACTTGTTGTGCGTATTTTCCAATCGAAATTCCTTTTGTGAGTATTTGTCTTCTAAATTGCCTTTCGTATTTCCACTCTACGTTGTGTGAGTAATTTCAATCTGAGTCCTGTTTTGTAAGTATTTTCAGTCCAGCCTAATTTTCGTTATGGTTTCCATTTCAATGTAATTTTCGCTATCACCCAGACCATTAGGGGCCGATAACCTAGATGTTAGGCCCCTTAAAAAATCATCATCATCACATCGTGTTAATGTAGGCCCATGTGTATAATTTGTCTGATAGCCCTTGTCACTGTAATGTTTGCACTAGTTTGTGTATTAGTAATTGAGGTAGGAAGCGGCCGCAGCCTCAAGTTAAGTACCATTACGCCATTTACCTGGAGTAGAAGTGGAAATGCACGGAAAACCAGTTCCAGGATGGCTGTGGTGGGGATTGAACCCTCCTCTTCTCAGTTTTGCCTCACGAGGCTGAGTGTTGAAACTTTAATTCTGGTGTGAGGGCAGGAACGGGGTACCCTCTAGCGTCGCGATGCAAAACTGAGGCTGGTTCAATTCCCACCACAGCCATCTTGGAACTGGTTTTCCCCCACTTCTCGTCCAGGCAAATTCTAGGATGGTTCCTAACTTAAGGCCACGGCCGCGTCCTTCCCAATCATGTCCCCTATTTGCAAATACACACTCTAGTACAGCCATCACAATAACTCAGGTTATCACACAAATTCCACATACATCCAAAAATAAACGGAGCAATGAAGGAAGGAAGCATGTAGTTTTACGTGACTGTTAATCTCACGATCACGAGCCATGGAACCTCCTATTTACGTGGAATCTGAACCACAGGACATGGCATTTCACTTTGAAAATGTCACATGCTTTGAACGGGAATCGAGAGGCCAACAGCTTGACCACTGCACCACCACGGCCCTGACACGGAGCAATGAGACCGCGATGTCACGGCCCCTAAAATAAGCAGCAACAAAAACAAACATAAAATAGTTGTGAAGAGAATCGATCATCCCTATTCCTGGTAGGAGACAGAGTGTGAGTGTGGACTCATTTCACGGGTTGTGTTAAGTGAAATAGGACATCTCGCGATGTCTTATTTGCTAGATTGATTAGACGTGTGTTGTGAAATATTCAAGTCAGGAAGGCATCCTTCTCACCTCGCGATACTGCTCGAGTCCAAGCTCTACGAACTTGCGGGGTGAGGAGAAAGAGCAGGGAAGGGTCGGGCGTGAAGAGAAGGATCTGTCAACAGCCCACCGTGATATATGGTATTCCTTTCTATTCCAATACTGCTAACATTCGGCCGTTGCTCAAACCACTGTGGTGTTAGGAATGACTGAGTGAGTCACCGACCAATGTATTTCGTTCTGTACTATGCACGGACTGAGAAACCTCATCACTCGTCAACGCTACTACTCATAGTCCGCGATGCACATTCCTCTCAGGTTCACGCAGCTTAGACTCGAGCAGTACTCAAACTCGTATTAGTGGCAACGATGATTATACAAATAATAATTATTATCATAATACGATAATTCAATTATATTGAATATTGCAGCATGAAGAGTAGCCATATCAACCATCAAGTGCTATTTTTATAAGAAGCCATTTGATTTGTCTCAAAATTAAGTTACTATCAGTTAACTTAGTTGTTATAACATAGACAACTTAGAAACCTCTGGCCTTGTTAAGTTCTCATGCGTTATGAAGTTGACACAATAGGCTAACAGGGGCAGATGATCTAGCTGTTCTGCCCCTTAAGACTCCAATAACTAACCAACACAACAACGTGCATGTTTCCAATAGTACTTGGAACTTGTTACACAACTTAATCCATATGTTTTCAACTTAACTTGTTACATTACAATAGCCTAATGAGTCATTGTGACTGCTTTGAATTAATAATGCCGTAACAGCAAATGTTACCCCCCAAGCAGCAGATAGCCTGTGGTATGTTGTGAGTGTAGGCTACTTTTCTCAACCTGGTTGCTAATGGTGTAATATTGGTACTAGTACCAGATAGGAAGTATTGGGTGCAATTTTCAATGCTGTTATTTCATTTGAAATAGGCCTATGTAGTTATCAATATCCTGACGACTTCATTTTGTTTACAATAAGCCTAATCAGGTATTATGCCATTAAATGCAACATACTATCAATTGAAGAAAAATATCACCTATTATTATTATTATTATTATTATTATTATTATTATTATTATTATTATTCTTTCTTCGAATGAGCCAACTATGGACTACGTAGGTTAACCAAAATGGTTTTCAGCTTGATGAGTTTGGATTAGCTCCACATTCTTAAGAGTCTTCTTCCTAGCTCATATCTCTTTCATTTCCTGACTTTGTAGTTGTTTAGCTGCTTCTGACCTCTTTGGTCTCTGCACTTTCTTAAGTTTAATCAGTGGGTCTTCTTTTAATATTTTCCGAAAAGCTTGTCTGTCTTTTATAACGGATTCAGAGATGGTAAAGGTTTGCAGATCTTGTTTAACTTGCTGGTACCACAGTGATGTTGTTTTCTTGCAGGAGCTGGCTCTGTGGATTACACTGGTCAATCTTGACTCGTTCATTCTCTCAAGGTGTCCGTAGAATTGGAGGCGTCTCTTGATGATTGTGTCCATTAGAGGGTCTTGCTTTAGGTATAGATCATCGTCGGGCCTGTGATACCTTTCTCCATTTATGAACCTTGGGCCTAAGATCCTCCTCAATATAATTCTTTCCCTGACGTCTAGTTTCTGTATCAGTTTTGCCCCTTTGATGGTTAGGGTTTCAACTGCATAGAGGACCTCGGGACTGATTACAGCGTTACAGTGCCTTAATTTCGCATTGATGGATATGGATTACTTCTGGTAAACTTTTCTGTATCGATAGTATGCAATATTCAGTTTCAGAATCCTTTCTTCAAATGGTTTATTGTTCTTCAGGTCATCGCTGATCCATTCCTCCAAATATTTAAAATCTCCTCCGACTTAACGGATCCTGTTGTTGGGAAGAAGGTATTCTGGTGCTGATTTGTCATTTGTCATCAACACTGTTTTCTCGTAAGACAACTGAAGGCCAGTCTTGGAGGCTATAGATTGAAGAGTAATGATCTGGTCTATTGCTGTTTCAACCGAATCTGCTAGCATAGCTACATCATCTGCGAAAGCGATACAGTCCATTATTATTATTATTATTATTATTATTATTATTGATAATATGCTGGAAGATAACAATTACTAAATGATAACCGTAATAAAGCGTGGGAGGGAAAGAATGGAATAAAATAGTAGTGGCTGGGACGAAAAATTGCTGGGGGAGGACTAAACCCGCGACGGACGTGGAGGAAGGGCAGGTCCTGGATGGATCGCGTTCGAATTGCATCGTGGCGCCATCCTACGCTGTCTGTCGGAACTAGTTGGCCCGAGCAAACGTTGCGTCAAAATTTTACATTAAGATGCATCTCTATCTATTATATCCTCTTTGGTCCAGGTCGAATATCACGTCTTCATTCGTGCATCTGAAGTAATTGCATAAATAATTCGGTAATCTGGAATACCGTACACACTTTCGTCTCCATTGTGATTTCCAAATCCGTGATTCGGTGATATATTGGGCACAATGACCTGCAGTGCAAACACCAATTACCAGCAACCAGTAAACATTGAACTCTAGGTAATACTGGAATGCCGACTGTATGGGAGCAAAGTGCGGTTTTGGTGCGACTAGTTACGCCTGGTAGTGCACGTCAAGGAGGTGAGTTTGACGTATACGAACGAAAGGATGATGTACGTACGTACGACGAGATACAAGTGAAAGAGGTACTTTTGAACATTTAGGCGAACGGTAAACTAGTCGGAACTTACGCCGAAACACATATTTCAAAATATCATAGTAATTTGATACTTAAAATGGCTAGGAATATACGCCAACATAAAATATTATGTTGCAGCCTGATTGTTCATCATTTTTATCCTGAGATCAAAGGCAGCATACACATTAACTATAGGCCTACTGGCAAAAATACAAGCCGTACGCACATTAAAATAAAAGAACAATAAGGTTAGACAGGGAATGACTAAGAAAAAATATCAAAAATATGGTAAATGGAATTGAACATTTTTATTAACTCAAAAGCAGCATTCATATGTGTGTGAATATGCATAAGCCTACAACTAAATAATTAAATAGATGCTTAGTGAACAAATATACATACTTTATTTATACAAAAAACCGCATGTTCAATATTCTTCAAGGCAGTGGGGCGTGTTGCGCAGCGGTCAAGCTATTCGCCTCTCCCACCAAGGTGGGCCAGGTTCGATTACCGGTCATTGCATGTGAGTTTTTCGAAGTGAAATGGCATGTCCTGTGGATCGGATTCCACGTAAAATGGAGGTTCCTTGGCTCATGATCACAAGATTAACGGTCACGTAAAACTACAAGCTTCTTTTTCTCCAAGCAGGTTGAAACTTAGACCTCACATACTGTAAGTCATACTGCAAACGAACAGGGTCCTGCAGGGAAGATCCCTTAAGCCCAATTCCTTTTATCGTCTCCAAGACTGACATAATAAAAGTATACTGGAAAATGTGAAATTTTATGCCTATGCTGATGAAAAATGTAACAGTAAATATTAGGCCTACTTGTAGGCTACTTGTCGTTCAATAACTGTCGGTCTTTTCTCGGGTGGCTGAAGCAGATGTTGTGGGAAATTGAAAATTGCAGGTACCGCATCATCTTTAAGCAGTGGTTTGTTTCTATTTGAATGAAACAAGTAGCATGATTTATAAAGGTGTTCACAGCTATAACCCATTTCTTTAATACATCTGGACGTTTCCACGAAAATCTGTGATTTAGGCTAGGCCTAGGTTATAATTCTGTTACTAATATTTTATAACCCATAATAGTGACTACGTGTATTTGTCACATGCTATTTAGGCCTATTTTGTCATAATTTGATGCAAGACGTATCCATAAACGCAGAATAGGCTACGTGATTACAAATCTCAATTCGAAAATAAAGTAGACCGTAAACCTACCGTATTATTGGAAAATACTTGCACAGAGGTACGTACGGTCAAATATATGAAAAGAATCACGACATATCAGCTGACTTGCATTCTAGAGTTCAATGGTATGACAGTTTTTGGTGCGACTAGTTACGCCTGGTAGTGCACGTCAAGGAGGCGATGACCAGGAAGCAGTTTTCAGCGAGGGTTACCTTGGGAGGAGTTGTTCCAGTAGTAGCTACAGTTCAATGCCAGTAAACAGCTCTATTCAAAGAATATGACTGAAAAGTTACTGCGCCTCTCGCGAATTATTTCAAAAGCTAAATGGAAGGTGTGGAATGAAAGAGTTCTCCTTCGCACCGTAAGAAAGCTCTGTACGATGAACCCTGACAGTACATTAGCAAGTCTTTATTAATTATGTTATTGATGCTATAGAAAACAAATTACTCATAAATAAACTTGTAATCATTAAACTTAATACTTTTTAAACCCACTTATATCAATGTTGGTATCTTGTGCAAAAAGCTGATGATACATACTTTGACATAACCAATGTCGTATTACTATTACGTACGCAATATCTTGAGAATAAATTGCTGCCTTTAAAACGATAAAGTCATCTTATTTCTGACTATTCAGAGGAACGTAATTCTCGCCGAATATCTCCAGAAATTATCTACGTCATCATCCAGTAGGGATGGGTTGCGAACGGAGTCGCGAAGAGTCGAGACTGCTGCCGCTGGAACCGATACTCTCGACTCCAGTGTCGACTCCACTGATGCACTAACGCCATCTAACAACTGTTTTTGGAACTGCTTGAACATGTATGCTGGCAGCAAACACAGCAAAGTAGTTCGCTATCGCTGCGGCATGTTTAAAATACAACTGAATAAATCTTGCTGCTAGCTTGCCAGTGATACTTTTTTGGTATTGAAATGTATGGCAAGCTATTATAACCTGCAAAACGATTCAATAGAATGATTATATGCATAGTCGTTCTTTGTTATGATCTACTGTAGGATTCTACAGTATGAGAATATGCTGGATAGGCCTAGTTGATGCATAGTGATAGGATATTTATTTTGCCGGCAAGATCGTTATATGGAATGTCGAATACCAATTACGAAGTTCTTGGCACAATGTGTGTTATTCTTACTTTCATTATAGGGTGTTTCATTTCCGTGTCTCCAATAACAAAATGTGGGTGTTGAATTAATGTAAGATTTGGCCTATGTTATGGTTTGTTAATTGCTTTGTTTAAGATGTGCGCACAGGCCTCCCATAATGTGACGGTCTTGTTAACCGTCCACGTTTGTCCCTTGATACCTTGTTTTACGATGAATACAATAGGATTATTAGCCAGCAAACATGGATGATTGTTTCGGGTTATCATCGGTAATGTTGTAGGCGTAATTGTTATTGTGTTTATTATTATGAAGATTATTAATATCAATAATAGTAATACAACCTGTCAAAAGTGCAATATCACAACAATTTGGTACAATGATTGTAAATAATAATAATAATTATGAGAGATTCGGATAAAAAGCGACTGTGTGCCCCCCGCAATACTCATCAGATGAGCTTGGAGTCGCGAGGCTTCATGCGAAGCGGCCCTGCAATACTCAACAGGGGAGCTTGGAGTCGCGAGTCTTCATGCGAAGCGACCCCACAATACTCATCAGGGGAGCTTGGAGTCACGAGGCTTCATGCGAAGCGGCCCCGCAATTCTCATCAGGTGAGCTTGGAGTCGCGAGGCTTCATGCGATGCGGCCCCGCAATACTCATCAGGTGAGCTTGGAGTCGCGAGGCTTCATGACAAGCGACCCCGCAATACTCATCAGGTGAGCTTGGAGTCGCGAGGCTTCATGCGAAGCGACCCCGCAATCTTCATCAGGGGAGCTTGGAGTCGCGAGGCTTCATGAGAAGCGACCCCGCATTACTCATCAGGTGAGCTTGGAGTCGCGAGTCTTCATGCGAAGCGACCCCACAATACTCAACAGGGGAGCTTCGAGTCGCGAGGCTTCATGCGAAGCGAACCCGCATTACTCATCAGGTGAGCTTTGAGTCGTGAGTCTTCATGCGAAGCGACCCCACAATACTCAACAGGGGAGCTTGGAGTCGCGAGGCTTCATGCGAAGCGGCCCCGCAATTCTCATCAGGTGAGCTTGGAGTCGCGAGGCTTCATGCGATGCGGCCCCGCAATACTCATCAGGGGAGCTTGGAGTCACGAGGCTTCATGCGAAGCGGCCCCGCAATTCTCATCAGGTGAGCTTGGAGTCGCGAGGCTTCATGCGATGCGGCCCCGCAATACTCATCAGGTGAGCTTGGAGTCGCGAGGCTTCATGACAAGCGACCCCGCAATACTCATCAGGTGAGCTTGGAGTCGCGAGGCTTCATGCGAAGCGACCCCGCAATCTTCATCAGGGGAGCTTGGAGTCGCGAGGCTTCATGAGAAGCGACCCCGCATTACTCATCAGGTGAGCTTGGAGTCGCGAGTCTTCATGCGAAGCGACCCCACAATACTCAACAGGGGAGCTTCGAGTCGCGAGGCTTCATGCGAAGCGAACCCGCATTACTCATCAGGTGAGCTTTGAGTCGTGAGTCTTCATGCGAAGCGACCCCACAATACTCAACAGGGGAGCTTGGAGTCGCGAGGCTTCATGCGAAGCGGCCCCGCAATACTCATCAGGGGAGCTTGGAGTCGCGAGGATTCATGCTAAGCGACCCCGCAATACTCATCAGGGGAGCTTGGAGTCGCGAGGATTCATGCGAAGCGACCCCGCAATACTCATCAGGTGAGCTTGGAGTCGCGAGGATTCATGCGAAGCGACCCCGCAATGCTCATCAGGTGAGCTTGGAGTCGCGAGGCTTCATGCGAAGCGACCCCGCAATCTTCATCAGGGGAGCTTGGAGTCGCGAGGCTTCATGCGAAGCGACCCCGCATTACTCATCAGGTGAGCTTGGAGTCGTGAGTCTTCATGAGAAGCGACCCTGCATTACTCATCAGGGGAGCTTGGAGTCGCGAGGATTCATGCGAAGCGACCCCGCAATACTCATCAGGTGAGCTTGGAGTCGCGAGGATTCATGCGAAGCGACCCCACAATACTCATCAGGTGAGCTTGGAGTCGCGAGGATTCATGCGAAGCGACCCCACAATACTCATCAGGGGAGCTTGGAGTCGCGAGGCTTCATGCGAAGCGACCCCGCAATACTCAACAGGGGAGCTTGGAGTCGCGAGTCTTCATGCGAAGCGACCCCGCAATACTCAACAGGGGAGCTTGGAGTCGCGAGGCTTCATGCGAAGCGACCCCGCAATACTCATCAGGTGAGCTTGGAGTCGCGAGGCTTCATGCGAAGCGGCCCCGCAATTCTCATCAGGTGAGCTTGGAGTCGCGAGGCTTCATGCGAAGCGGCCCCGCAATACTCATTAGATGAGCTTGGAGTCGCGAGGCTTCATGAGAAGCGGCTCCGCAATTCTCATCAGGTGAGCTTGGAGTCGCGAGGCTTCATGCGATGCGGCCCCGCAATACTCATCAGGTGAGCTTGGAGTCGCGAGGCTTCATGACAAGCGACCCCGCAATACTCATCAGGTGAGCTTGGAGTCGCGAGGCTTCATGCGAAGCGACCCCGCAATCTTCATCAGGGGAGCTTGGAGTCGCGAGGCTTCATGAGAAGCGACCCCGCATTACTCATCAGGTGAGCTTGGAGTCGCGAGTCTTCATGCGAAGCGACCCCACAATACTCAACAGGGGAGCTTCGAGTCGCGAGGCTTCATGCGAAGCGAACCCGCATTACTCATCAGGTGAGCTTTGAGTCGTGAGTCTTCATGCGAAGCGACCCCACAATACTCAACAGGGGAGCTTGGAGTCGCGAGGCTTCATGCGAAGCGGCCCCGCAATACTCATCAGGGGAGCTTGGAGTCGCGAGGATTCATGCTAAGCGACCCCGCAATACTCATCAGGGGAGCTTGGAGTCGCGAGGATTCATGCGAAGCGACCCCGCAATACTCATCAGGTGAGCTTGGAGTCGCGAGGATTCATGCGAAGCGACCCCGCAATGCTCATCAGGTGAGCTTGGAGTCGCGAGGCTTCATGCGAAGCGACCCCGCAATCTTCATCAGGGGAGCTTGGAGTCGCGAGGCTTCATGCGAAGCGACCCCGCATTACTCATCAGGTGAGCTTGGAGTCGTGAGTCTTCATGAGAAGCGACCCTGCATTACTCATCAGGGGAGCTTGGAGTCGCGAGGATTCATGCGAAGCGACCCCGCAATACTCATCAGGTGAGCTTGGAGTCGCGAGGATTCATGCGAAGCGACCCCACAATACTCATCAGGTGAGCTTGGAGTCGCGAGGATTCATGCGAAGCGACCCCGCAATACTCATCAGGGGAGCTTGGAGTCGCGAGGTTTCATGCGAAGCGACCCCGCAATACTCAACAGGGGAGCTTGGAGTCGCGAGTCTTCATGCGAAGCGACCCCGCAATACTCAACAGGGGAGCTTGGAGTCGCGAGGCTTCATGCGAAGCGACCCCGCAATACTCATCAGGTGAGCTTGGAGTCGCGAGACTTCATGCGAAGCGGCCCCGCAATTCTCATCAGGTGAGCTTGGAGTCGCGAGGCTTCATGCGAAGCGGCCCCGCAATACTCATTAGATGAGCTTGGAGTCGCGAGGCTTCATGAGAAGCGGCTCCGCAATTCTCATCAGGTGAGCTTGGAGTCGCGAGGCATCATGCGAAGCGGCCCCGCAATACTCATCAGGTGAGCTTGGAGTCGCGAGTCTTCATGCGAAGCGACCCCGCAGTACTCATCAGGGGAGCTTGGAGTCGCGAGGCTTCATGCGAAGGGACCGTGTGGCCCCGCAATACTCATCACGTGAGCTTGGAGTCGCGAGGCTTCATGCGAAGCGGCCCCGCAATACGCATAATATTAATGTGGAGTCGTGAGGCTTCATGCGAACCGAGACCGGTGTTTGGAGTCGATCGAGTCGACACTCTCGATTCCGGGCTTCAGTCGCGCCCATCCCTATCATCCAGTCATCGCCACGTCATCGCCATCGACTTAGCTCTAGAATTTTCTGGATCCTTCGAGGCGACCTCGTCTGGCCACGTGGAGCTCACATCACGCCACTGCATTGCAGTCAGTGCACTTTCGTCTTCATAATTTCATACCTTTAAACATCTACTCTTCGCTTCGTAATTCTACGTTTCTACATTTCATCTGCCCTTAGTGGCTCACTACTGGCAACTTATTTATTCTAACCTCATCTCCGCTACAACAACTGAACATCGCTACAATCTTCGCAACGCAATATTCCAGCACTTCATAACTTCAGTTCATCTACGTCATCGCACTAGCGTTCAGTGACCTTGCACGCTACATCATTTACCGAGCTCACAGCTGCTAGCCTCTTTCCATTGGTGTCAGGCGCGCAGCTTGCTCTCACTTCCATTCAAATCATCATATTTATTCATCCCCCAGCACCAGCCCCTGTCACACTACGCAAACACATAACACATTACACTTCATACAGCAATAGTGAGCTAGTGGCAAGCTGCTCCTATAACACTTTCACATTATCTCACTTACTCCTTCATTTCCCACTACCAGCACAGCACATAATTCACCTTCCTTCTCCAATACTTCCCGTGCGTCGCTCGGCTCGGCTTCGCCCGTTACATTCCCACACCTTCCCTCACCTTACTTACAGCCCCATTTTAGAAGGCGCCTGGCTTTGCAGCACCCTCTGAAATAGTGCCCCACTTTACCTTATATCCCCTTGTCTGTCATATCCTTGTTATATTCATCCTATAGCTCACTATGGGTAAAGGCAGAGGAAAGAATTCACCCGGCCGCGCCCAGGCTTCTGCCTCCCGGAACACCACCAACCCCTCCTCCTCCAAAGGGGCCATACCTAAGCCAGCGAGGGCGCCCACCCTTCCTGCTACCCCTAAATCCCCTGGAACTCACTTCGCTTTGCCGCCTGTCGTTCTCCAGACTCCGAGCTGTCCAGAGAAGCGGCGCGCGTCCGATGCCTCCGATACCGAGGGGGGGACGCACCGCTCCCGTCTGCGGGTGCACGAGGGGATGGAAGAGATAGCCACTGACTCTCGCCGTCACTGCAGCATCTCCCCGCCGCCGATGGCCCCTCTGATTTCTCCACACGACCCTCGCCTCCCATCCACCGGGACCATACCCCATTTCACCCCCACCACCGCCACACCTTCCCAGATATCTCCTTCCTTGCCCTCCTATGCTACCAAGGCCTCCGAGCCTACATACAAGCATATCTTCCTTTTCCGCGACCATACCCACAGCAACAAATACTTGTTCACAGGCGCGCTGCGCCGAGTGCTTGGCCACCCCAATTTCACCGCCACTGCCACCACTAATGGTGTCTATGTCAAAACAGACGATGACGCCACTGCCGCCGTTCTCCATGACCCCGTGGTGGTCCGCGAACTTGGACCGCGGGTGACTGCGGAACCCATCCGTGCCCGCCAACACCCGGCTACTCCCCCCCCCCCCCCCCTCTCCGCAACGCAACCCGCACTTCTCATGTGTGATCCGGGGCGTGGACCCCGATCTCACCGAGGAGGCGGTCTTGCAGGAACTCCACCTAGAACAAGTCGATGCGCGGAAGGCTTTCCGCATTCGCAACGCCGAGGGCCCAACGTGGATGGTGAGGATTCTCCTCGTTACCCAGGCCGAGGTCGACCGCCTGCTTACAGACGGGGTATATTTGTACCGCTACCATCATCGAGTCGAACCCTCAAAAGCTCCTGCTCCAGTCGCTATCAGGTACAACAGGTGCCTAGCCTATAATGAGCACTCCACCGACCAATGCCGGCAACCGCCGCGCTGCGGTCACTGCTCTCAACCTTCGCACTCCGCCGGGAAGTGTCCAAATCTTGCCCAGCCCCCCTGATGCAACCAGTGCCAGCTAACTCACCCCACCTACTCCTACAAGTACAAAGCAAAACCTGCACCCATCCCCAACCGCCCCGAAACAGTTGCTCCGGTAAAATCAGTTGACCCACCCACCACCCCTGCCCAATCCCAATTCCCCCTCACCATCGAAGACCTCATTCGCTTCATGGTGGTCTCCCTCCAGAATATCCTCCCCTACCAACGGCCACTGGTACTGGCTCAGCTCCAACTTGCCACGCAGCAAATCTTCGGGGTTCGGTTCCACCCTTCTTTCTCGGGCCCCGTCACCCACTTCACCTTCTCCCACTACCCCCGAGTCACCGCCGTATAAGCTCATTATGGCGCTACGACCTGCTAGACCTGGAACTCCCCGCAACATCACCCTCCTTTACCACAACGTCTGTTCCTTCCATGCCCGCCGTACTCTCCTCACCCACACCCTCAGGTCCCATCATGTCGATGCGGCCCTCCTAAATGAAACCTTTCTTAGGAGCGACCAACACGCTTTTCTCCCCGGCTACACCCTTCTGCGCGCCGATCGTCCCAACAACGCAGGCCGCGGTGGCTCGGCCCTCGCCAGTCGCGCGCGTCTCCCCACTCGCCATCATATCCCCCCTCCCCCGCTGATCTTCCCTGAAAGCCTCATTTGCTCCATCTATTTTCCGTCCCGCGTCCTACACCTCGCCACAATGTACATTCGTCCCAACCATCCCATCCCCAAAGACTTTATTGCCCACGTGGCCGAGGTTTTCCCCCATTTTTTGGTAATGGCCGATCTCAATCTACACTCTCGTTCAGCCCTGGAACGTCGCAGCCTGGACATTTATCTCCGCCACATCGATGCCACCCTCGTTCCCTTACCCAAACCTACCCGTCCCTCCTCCAACACCACCCCCGATGCAGTTATAGCCCACAACTCCCTCCTACATTTGTTTGACGTTACAGTCTTACCATAGGAGGCGACCACGCCCCGGTACTGCTCACTTTCCCCCTCCCACCTCGCAACGCACCACTCCCAACCCCCCCACCCCCACCCCCCCCCCCCGGATGATTCAGAGCTTTTGCACGGCAAACTGGCCAGAGTACCGGGAGCACATCAATACCAACCTTCATACCAATCAACTTCCGTTGGAAGACCAAGCGACAGTCGATGCATATACCGCACATATTGAAGCCACACTACAACAAGCATCTTCCCTAGGCATCCCCCTCATCCCGACGACACCCGTCCGCCCCCCAATTCCCCCAAAGGCACGTCGCCTTCTCGCCCTGGCACACTCCTACCACAATACCTATCTCCGTACGCACGATCGATATTTCCTTCAGCGCCATCGACAATCCCTCCGACAGGTCAAATCATACATAGAGGCCCACAAACGCCTCTCGTGGCACACTGCCTGCACACGGCTCAATCGAGTCTCTTCCTCTCTGCCCGCCTACTGGCGACAACTGAACAAATTAACTGGCCAGTCCACGGCACCAACCTACCCCATCATCTATAATGGGACGGCGCCGCCAGACGATGCAGCCAAGATGGACATCTTCGCCAAACGCTTCTCTCGCACTTTTCGCTACTCCGACGACCCCTCTCACACCCACGATCACGACGACTTCATCGCCACCGTACCTTCCCGCCCTCCCACCATACCCTCTCACCTCATCCCCTCGACGACCCCATCACGGAACTTGATATTTCCTGCGCCTTGTCCCGCACCAGGTCCCGACTCCATTCGCTATCGTCATCTTAAGGAGGCCCCTCCCATTTTTCTCACCGCACTCACCCGCCTCTATAACTTTCTTCTCCGCTCCGGCTTCTATCCCACCCAGTGGCGCCGCGCCACGATGCTTCTCTTCCCTAAACCCGGAAAACCACTTTCCTCCCCTAGTTCTTATCGCCCCATCTGTCTGACCGCCGTCCTTTCCAAGACCTTCGAAAAAATCCTTACCAAGCGCCTCCACCGCCACCTTCTTCGTCATCACCTCCTCCCCCTTTCTCAATGCGGCTTCCGCCCTCACTTATCCGCACAAGACCAACTCCTTCGCCTCTCCACTCTCATCGCTGACAACTTCAATCGTCCCGCTCCCACCCTTCTCATAGCCTTCGATTTCCAAAATGCCTTCGACACGGTATGGCACGACGCCCTCGTCCTGAAGCTCCACTACTTCAATCTTCCCCACAGCTACATCAGATTCGTAAACTCCTTCCTTAGACACCGCACAGCCAAAATCACTATCAATAACCTCTTTTCCCGACCCGTACCCTTCGAACAAGGCGTTCCTCTGGGCTCCGTCCTTTCCCCTCTTCTCTACGTCCTCTTCGTGGCAGACATCCCTCAACCAACCTCTCCCCTCCAGCTTCTACAGTTTGCGGATGACACCGCCATAGTGGCTCCCTTCGCCAGCGTCCAGCACATCACTGGACACACTCAACCATACCTTGAGCGCTTCACTGCATGGTGTGACAGGTGGCACCTCAGCCTTAATGGCGACAAAACGCAAACCATTCTGTTTCGCCCTCGCAGACGGGCATCAAGCGTTACACGCAATCCGGATAACCTCCGGCTCTATCTCCGCGATCGCCGCCTCATCCCCACACCCACCGTACGCTACCTGGGCTTGCTATTTGATCAGCACTATACTTTTCGTCCACACTTTAAAGCGAGGCTGCCAGCAGCTCGCAAGCGCGCATACCTCCTTCGCCGCCTGGCAGGCACGTCATGGGGACTCAACACCAAGACCCTTATCCACACCTATAAGGCAATGATCCGCCCATTCATTATATATGGCCATCCAGCCTGGGCTGGCTTCCCAGAGAGGCCCCTTACACCATATCTCCAACTCGAGCGTCGCCTGGTCCGAGTGGCCATGCGCCTTCCCTTCACCTATCGGACCGCGGATCTCATAGACCGCATGCCCTTGCCCCCACTTACCACATACGTCGAGATCCTCCAACGACGCTACGTCCTGCGGGCGCGCACTCAACACAACCCTGTCGTCAGCCCCTTGTTGACACGACCTCTCCGCACGCCCCTGCGCACCAAGTTGGGCGTATATACCCTCAAGGGACTCCTCCCGGCACCGGACTAAATCCCGTCAGCCGATGAGGTCCCTTAAAGCCTTCAGAACCCCCTACTTTTTCATACTAAACAAATTTCGTATTAAGTAGCAACCAATGGTTCAAGTAGCCACCAATGGCTCTGGCTCTCACACACGGTTCAACACCAGCAAATGGCTTACATTATGAGGTTACATTATCCAAATTACAGATTTCACAGCATTAAGCATCCATCCCAACCACCTCAACAACCACCATACGCCATAATAAGACTTTTCATCCACCATTTACGTCTCCCACAATGGTCTTCCACATTCACATCTCTCACGCCAAACTGTCACCATAGCCACCATCGTCTTATAATAACTATTCACCTCATCTGCCTACTACCCCCTAAATTCGTTAGTACAACCGTCCCAGCAGATATGCTATGGGTCCGTTTGTTTCTTTATTTCTTTTCTTTCTATCTTTCTTCCTTCTTTCCTTCTTTCTTTCTTTCTTTCTTTCTTTCTTCCTTACAGTTTCTCTCTCTTTCTTTCCTTCTACGGCACCACTCTTCTTCTGAACCCCGCACGCATCACCCACTACTTCCATCTCATCACTTACATCAAAAAATAAAAATAAAAAAACAAATAAAAATAAAAACAAGATGTTCAGTAAAGAACATATAGCCTACTTTCTCCTAAATGCATGGGTATTGTTATAACTCTTTGTCCTTTTCAAGGAGTATAATTGAATGTTGGTTGTAGTAGCTTGTTGAAATACAACGTGCTATAGGGATATTAAACATGAATATGAGGTGCCCTTTGCTAGTGCTACCTCTGTACCAAATTTCGTTCCATTCGGTTTCACCGTGTTTGAATTAATAGGGGGGATCGATTTTGACACAAAGATGGCCGCCATCCGCAAACTATTAGGCGAATGAATTATTAGATTGGTCAAAGGATGCTCCCTCCATAAAGGTATGTAGTTGCAAAATTTGGTAGAGATCGGATGATTAGGCTAATCGTAATTTGATTTAAGCTTTGAACATTCGTGTGGCCGCCATTACGTTTCAGTCAAGATGGCGGCGATATAAAACATGACACTGGGATGCCATTTGCTAGTGCTACCTCTGTACCAAATTTCGTTCCATTCCGTTTCACCGTGTTTGAATTAATAGGGGGAATTGATTTTCACACAAAGATGGCCGCTATCCGCAAACTATTACGTTGATGACCTATTAGTTCGGTCAAAGGATGCTCACTCTATAACGGTATGGAGTTGCAGAATTTGGTAGAGATCGGATGATTAGGTTAGTCGTAATTTGATTTAAGCATTGAACATTTGTGTGGCCACCATTACGTTTCCGTCAAGATGGCGGCGATATAAAACATGACACTGAGGTACCTTTTGTTAGTACTACCTCTGTACCAAATTTCGTTCCATTCGGTTGCACCGTGTTCGAATTAATAGGGGGAATCGATTTTCACACAAAGATGGCCGCCATCCGCAAACTATTACGCTGATGACCTATTAGTTTGGTCAAACGATGCTCCCCCCATAAAGGTATGTTGTTGCAAAATTTGGTAGAGATCGGATGATTAGGTTAGTCGTAATTTGATTTAAGCTTTGAACATTTGTGTGGCCGCCATTACGTTTCCGTCAAGATGGTGGCGATATAAAACATGACACTGAGGTGCCTTTTCTTAGTACTACCTCTGTACCAAATTTCGTTCCATTCGGTTGCACCGTGTTCGAATTAATAGGGGGAATCGATTTTCACACAAAGATGGCCGCCATCCGCAAACTATTACGCTGATGGCCTATTGGTTTGGTCAAAGGATGCTCCCCCCATAAAGGTATGTTGTTGCAAAATTTGGTAGAGATCGGATGACTCGGTTAGTCGTAATTTGATTTAAGCTTTGAACATTTGTGTGGCCGCCATTACGTTTCCGTCAAGATGGCGGCGATATAAAACATGACACTGAGGTGTTCTTTGCTAGTGCTACCTTTGTACCAAATTTCGTTCAATTCGCATTCACCGTGTTCGAATTGATAGGGGGGGACAGACATTCAGAGTACACACACTCACACACACACAGACACGCACACACAGACTCACACACACACATACACACACACACACACAGACTCACACACACACATACACACACACAGACAGACACACTTTTTTCGCCCTGTGTTGATCTCATAAGTCTACTTTCATTTTTTGCAAAAATCGAAAGTAGGCTAAAAACTCCTGATTCACTTCATACGCTTACTACTCCACATCTCATCTCATTAATTCGCCGCAATCCCCATATCACCAGCTATACTACCCCTTTTCTTTTTCTCTTCTTCTTTTTCATTTGTTCTTTCTCTCTCTTAACGTGTTATCATTCTCCTCTTCATCTCAGCGAACATACTTATCTACTCCATCGTCATCGACATCATCCATTTCATAAAAAAAAAAAAAACTCCTGATTCACTTCATACGCTTACTACTCCACATCTCATCTCATTAATTCGCCGCAATCCCCATATCACCAGCTATACTACCCCTTTTCTTTTTCTCTTCTTCTTTTTCATTTGTTCTTTCTCTCTCTTGACGTATTATCATTCTCCTCTTCATCTCAGCGAACATACTTATCTACTTCATCGTCATCGACATCATCCATTTCTAAAAAAAAAAAAAACTCTATATGTATGTGTGTATAAGTGTGTGTGTATCTGTATATCTTAAGCTCCAAACCCACTCTTCACCATCACCATCACTTTATCTCCCCCACGACCTTATGATCTGGACGTCATTACAGCCCCTTATTCACCACACTTAGCCTCTTCAAAACGAAAACGCACGTACACCTCTGAGCAATGTAAGTTCCACCGTCTACTTTTGGCAGTTGCAGCAGCAATTCCATGTTTTCTTTGTTGGTCATAAATATCCGACCTTTTAAACACTACCCAAGTCAAACCACCCAATCCCCCTTCTCCACCTTCTTCTCCAACCCAGCATCTAACTCTCCCTTCTCAACAGCGACACTTCGCCCAAGCCCACCTTCAAACTCCACCGCATTGCCCCAAACCAAAATTCCAACACACATTCATCCAAATCCCACACCAAACCCACGCACCTCCAAATTTTCACCCCTCCCAAAAACCTTAATCCCCTGGCCCGAAGAGACGGCGAAACCGTCTAAGGGGGCCCGCCGCCGCAGAGGCAATAGCCATGCGGCGGAATGAAACAACTGCCTAATAATAATAATAACGATAAAGTCATCTTCTTCTTACTAGTGCATTCCGAACGAATTTCTGCCCGAATCTCCATCGAAAACAGCGCATCATATATCATCGTTAAAATACTTCAAGAAAATCCAGTGCATCACGAGCGACATTCTTCAAGCCGGTCTGACGTCATCACCTCACCTGACCTCGAGTCTCGTCCGAGTGACTTCGCCCACGTGCTGGAGCCTGGCTGCCATTTTGCTGTCGACAAAATATCACACTACAATCTTCGAGCTCACTTCACTGGTTTTCATCATTTCTTCGATTTCATCGCCTGCAACATTACTTCGCTCAGGCTCTCATCACAGCTTCAGTCGTCACACCAGCCAGGTATACTAGCAACTCCAACTTCACGTTCTACTGCACTGCCAGTGAGCGGGGCTCATACAATACACAGCGTCCGCAGTACCTGGCTACCTTCGTGCTGCATTGAAGTGGTTATCGTACCAGACTACCACTTGTCATAGCAGTATTTTTCAACTTTATTTAATTCTCCGCCGTTGACGTCACCATTCTAACTCCATTCACACACTCATACACCCATTCTACACTGTTCGTCTGGAGATATTCTCTCCTGACTTTTTCATACATTCTACCCACTACATTCATCACATTCATTTCACACACTCATACATCCATTCTACACTGTTCGTCTGGAGATATTCTCTCCTGACTTTCTCATACATTCTTCAAGCTGGTCTGACGTCATCACCTCACCCATTTTACACTGTTCGTCTGGAGATATTATCTCCTGACTTTCTCATACATTCTACCCACTACATTCATCACGTTCATTTCATAGTTCGTCACCGGCTTCGCCCGCTCTTGTAAGGAGTGAACCCCATATCATACATCACACCGTTTGCTTCGCTTAGCCACCCGCTTCGCCCGGTACGGTACCCACATCATTCCTCATACATCCCCACGCCTGGCCACCAGCTTCGCCCGCTCCTTCAATCTTTCCATCCTACATTGTACATACATTGTGTCGCTTAACCACCGGCCTTACCCACTATACTAATAAATACCCACATTCTCCTTCGCCATGGGCAAAGGCAAGGGCAAGACCACTCCACCCACCCCTCCTGCCCCTAAGCAACCACCCACCCGCTCATCTTCTAGCACCAAAGGTGCCATTCCTAAAACGCAGACTTCTACTAACCCGGCCACCTCAACCACTCTGGGGGCACATCTGCATCTCCCAACACTGGTCCCTAAAACTCTCAGCCGCTCCGAGAAACGCCCAGGGTCCGACACTTCAGACACGGAGGGGGGGGGGGGGGTGGGCGGCTCACCGCTCCCGTCAACGGGTCCATGAGGGCATGGATGAGTCGCAAACCGCCTCCAGGCGCCATTGTAGCCCGCCGCCCAACACTCCTTTCCTCCCCACACCCAACGACCCCCGACTCCCCGTCACGGGACCCGTACCCAACTTTATCCCCGCTACAGTTGCTCCCCCATCCCTTCCTTCATCGTTACCTACTTACGCCTCCAAGGCCTCCGAGCCACCATATAAACATGTATTCCTGTTCCGTGGTCACACCTTCTCTACGAAATATCAATTCACGGACGCACTTCGCCGCATACTCGGGCACTCCAACTTCTCCGCCACTGCAGCCACGAACGGTGTCTATGTGAAAACGGACGACGACGCCACTGCTGCCGTGTTCCATAGCCCGGAAGTGGTGCAGCAACTCGGCCCACAGGTGATCGCGGAACCTCTCCGGGCCAGACAAAATCCCCCGACCCTTCCTCCTCCACAACGCAACCCGCACTTCTCGTGCGTGATTCGGGGCGTTGACCCCGATCTGACCGAGGAGGCGGTCTTGCAAGAACTCCACCTGGAGCAGATCGATGCACGCAAGGCATTTCGCATCAGGAATGCGGACGGTCCCACGTGGATGGTTCGCATTCTCCTGGTGACACAAGCGGTAGTGGACAGGCTTCTAACAAATGGCGTCTACCTCTACCGGTACCACCATCGTGTGGAACCTTCCAAAGCTCCCCCCCCCCCCCCCAGTAGCCTTGCGATGCAACCGCTGTTTGGCCTACAATGACCACACCACTGAGCAATGTCGTGCTTCCCCACGCTGTGGCCACTGCTCCCAGCCATCTCACACCACCAACAAATGTCCCAACACCGCTCTCCCACCACGCTGCCACCAATGTCACGAGGCGCACCCCACATATTCACACAAATGTAAGTCGAAACCCGCTCCCATTCCCAACCGCCCCGAAACAGTTGCACCCATTAAGTCCATAGATCCCCCCACCCCTCAAGTGCAATCACAGTTCCCTTCCCCCTCCATAGAAGACCTCATCCGCTTCATGGTGGTATCCATTCATAACATCCTTCCCTACCAACGACCACTCATACTTACACAACTCCAGATGGCGGCACAGCAGATATTCGGAGTACGCTTCCAGCCGTCATTCTCGGGGCCGTTAGCCCACTTCACCTTCTTCCCCCACCCCCGCGTCACCACCGTATAACCCCCGCATGGCAGCGCAACCGACAAGACAACGACCTCCACGGCATATCTCCATACTCTTTCATAATGTCTGCTCCTTTCACGCACGACGTACCCTACTTAGCCATACCCTCGCCACTCATCACGTCGACGTCGCTCTCTTGAACGAGACCTTTCTCCGTGGAGTTGACCATGCACTCCTCCCGGGCTACACTCTCCTTCGAGCTGATCGCCCACACAACCTAGGTCGAGGTGGATCCGCCCTAGCTTACCTCCCACGCTATCCCATCAGACACCACATCCCCCCCCCCCCTTAATTTTCCGGAAAGCCTTATCGGCATGGTCTACTTCCCATCCCGAGTTCTCCATCTCGCCACAATTTACACCCGTCCTCGCCATCCCCTACCTAAAGTTTTCATAGCTCACGTGGCTGAAACCTTCCCTCATTTCCTCATAATGGCAGACTTAAACCTCCACGACCGCTCGGCCCGGGAACTCCGCAGTCTGGATATATATCTCAACCACATTAACGCCTCACTGGTTCTCCTCCCTAAGCCCACACGTCCCTCCTCCCAAACTACCCCAGACGCCGTAATAGCACACAACTCGCTACTCCATTTGGTGCATGTCACCGTCCTCCCACTCATCGGGGGTGACCATGCCCCAGTTCTTCTGCGGTTCGAAGTTCCTACTCGTAACACCCCAACACCACCACCTCGGATGGTACAGAACTTTTGCACGGCCAACTGGCCGGCCTACCGCAATTACATTTCAGAACGGTTGCAGACCAACACTCAGCCCTTGAGCTCGCAATCCTCTGTGGATGCATACACCAAACATCTCCGAGACACCTTACAACAGGCGGCACAGCGTCATATTCCCCTTTCCCCATACACCCCTTCCCGACCCCCCATCCCCCCTAAGGCCCGACGCCTCCTCGCGCTTTCCCACTCCTATCACGCAACATTTCTCCGCACCAGGGATCGCTATTTCCTACAAAGGCATCGCCAGACTCTACGACAAGTAACGTCTTACATCGAGGCCCATAAGAGGCTCACTTGGCATAAGACCTGCTCAAGGCAGAACGGCGTGTCTCCCTCACTCACCAAATTCTGGCGCCATCTCAACTGCCTCATGGGTAAATCTACTCCTATGTTGTACCCCATCATTTACAACGACACCGCACCACCAGACGATCCTGCCAAGTTGACCATATTTGCTAATAGACTAGCTCGCGTCTTCCGCGATGCACCTCACCCCACCTTCACATACGACGAAGACGAATTCATCGCCACAGTGCCTCTACGCCCACACCTACAGCCTTCAACCACACACGCCTTCTCGCCGCACTCTCTTGATGTCCCTATCACTGAACTGGACATCTCCATAGCTCTCTCACGCACGACCAATACCGCCCCTGGTCCCGATACCATTCGCTATCGGCATCTCAAGGAGACACCTCCATCGTTTCTCACAGCCTTAACTTATCTATACAACCATCTTCTTCGCACCGGGTTCCCCTCTCACAAAGTGGCTTCAGACCCCATTTCTCCGCACAGGATCAACTCCTCCGTCTCTCCGCCATGGTAGCGGAAAACTACAACCGTCCCGCTCCTACATTATTTATCGCCTTCGACTTCGAGAAAGCGTTCGACACGGTCTGGCACGACGCCCTAGTCGTCAAGTTACATTACTTCGACCTCCCTCATACCTACATCCGCTTTCTAAACACCTTCCTCCGGAACCGCACCGCAAGCATCACCATCAATGGCCACTACTCCCGCCCAATCCCCTTCGAATAGGGCGTCCCACAGGGCTCCGTCCTTTCCCCCCTTCTCTACGTCTTATTCGTCGCTAACATCCCCCAACCCTCCCCTCCCATGCAACTTCTACAGTTCGCCGACGACACTGCTATCGTCGCACCGTTTGCCACTGTTCAACATTTCAACAACCACGTCCAGCCCTATCTCGATCTCTTCACCTCCTGGTGTGGCAAATGGCATCTGCGCCTGAATTCAGAAAAAACACAGACCATCCTATTCCGCCCACGCAGGCGAGCTCTCGCCCCAACCCGCAATCCCGCGAATCTCACTCTCCACCTCCATCACCGCCGCTTAGTCCCCACCCCTACCGTACGATACCTCGGCCTCCTTTTTGATCAATTCTTCACCTTCCGCCCCTTCTTTAAAACCAAACTCCCGGTGGCACGAAAGCAGGCGTATCTTCTCCGGCGTCTGGCTGGAGCAACCTGGGGACTGAATGAGAAATTACTGCTCCATACTTACAAAGTGCTCATCCGCACATTTTAGTGTACGGCCATCCTGCGTGGGCTGGATTCCCAGACTGCCCCCTTCGCCCATTTCTCTCAATGGAGCGCCGCCTAGTCCGCGTTGCGATGAGACTTCCATTCACCTACCGCACAGTAGACCTCGTTGACAGAATGCCACTGCCTCCACTAACGACATACGTCGAGCTACTACAACACCGCTACCTCAAACGGGCGCAGGCAACCAACAACCCCATTGTGTGCCCTCTCCTAAACAAGCCGCTCCGTGCCCCGGTACGTACTAAGCTCGGCATCTACAACCTCAGGGCACTTCTTCCAGCACCCGACTAACAACCTAGTCTCCGATTATCTTGCTTATGAACGCCACTCCACTGGACACTGATGGCATCTTCGCCGGATTCGAAATAGCGAAACAACCATATTTCTCAACACAATCAATTAATAAAAAAAAAACTTCACCATCTTCACCTTCACACACATTCACCGTCAAATTTCACATCGTTGACATCCTCACTCCTCATTTACCCATTCAATTCATCCGATTTCAATCCCCCTCCCCCCATCTTAACTTGTTAAATCGCCACCATCCTCACATCACCAGCTATGCGTTTCTTCTTCTTTCTTTCTTTCTTTCTGTCCTTCTTTCTGCTTTCTTTCTTCTTTCTCTCTAGCTCCACCAATACCACTCTCACATCTCAACAAACATCATTCATTACTCCCTTCTCATCACCATCATTCATTAAAAATATATATAAAAAAACTTTAAAAAAAAATAATAACATTAAAAAAAAAACATCACCTTATGATCTGGACTTAAACACAGCCCCCCTTTCCTTTTTCCCCAATAAACTTTAAAATTCATATTAATCTCAGAGCGAGCAATAGAAGTTCCTTCGTCTACTTTGGCAATTGCGGCAGTTGTTTCCGTGGTTTCCGCGTTTTCTTTGTTTCATCAAAATTTCCGACATTTAAAATTATACATACGCACAATGAAGCAGTCACCCTTCTCCTCCACACCCCCCTTCATGCATCTAACTCTCCTTCTCAAAACAAAACTTCGCCCCCCGCACCCTTCTCGAAATTTCTCCAGCAATGCCCCAACCAAAATTCTCACACACTTTCTTCCAAATCCTAAAACCTAACCCACCCATCACCAAAATTTCCACCTCTCCTAAATACCTTAACCCCCTGGCCCGAAGAGACGGCGAAACCGTCTAAGGAGGCCCGGCGCCGCAGGGGCAATAGCCATGCGGTGGAATGAAACGACTGCATATATATATATACGATAAAGTGGACTTTTTTCCTTGGACCCTGTTATACTCGGAATTTTTCTTGTCAAAAAGTGTCGAGAGAGTTACCTTGTGTTCCGTCGGTACGCATGGTGTTGTGCAGCCTTGGTAAACCTAATAACGAGAGATCAGCTGCCATCTTGACTTCCAGCCCAGCCTTTTGAAGTCACTGACCCACAGGGCTGACACAGTATAGGTTTTTTATCATTTCAAACGATCTTGTCGACTTCTTTGTTATGCTTGGGTCTACCGTTATGCGTTACGGTTACGGCGTGTATGACGTCATCATGTTGTTCAGTGCATATGCAACGAGTCTGAGTTTACTCCTGGGAGACGGCGAGTACGTGACGTCAGACAGGAAAACAGGGTGACTCCTAAAGCGGCGTGCAAGATGTCAGACAGGAATACAGGGTGACTCCTAAAGCGGCGTGCAAGATGTCAGACAGGAATACAGGGTGACTCCTAAAGAGATGTACACGATGTCAGATAAGAATACAGGGTGACTCTTAACGAGGTGTACAAGATGTCAGAGAAGAATACAGGGTGACTCCTAAAGATGTGTACACGATGTCAGACAGGAATACAGGGTGACTCCTAAAGATGTGTTCAAGATGTCACACAAGAATACAGGGTGACTCCTAAAGAGATATACAAGACGTCAGATAAGAATACAGGGTGACTCCTAAAGAGGTGTACAAGATGCCAAATAAGAATACAGGGTGACTCCTAAAGAGGTGTACACGGTGTCAGACAGGAATACAGGGTGACTCCTAAAGCAGTGTACAAGATGTCACACAAGAATCCAGGGTGACTCCTAAAGAGGTGTACAATACGTCATATAAGAATACAGGGTGACTCCTAAAGAGGTGTAGAATACGTCATATACGAATACAGGGTGACTCCTAAAGAGGTGTACATGGTGTCAGACAGGAATACCGGGTGACTCCTAATGAGGTGTACAAGATGTCACACAAGAATACAGGGTGACTCCTAAAGAGATGTACAATACGTCATATAAGAACACAGGGTGACTCCTAAAGAGGTGTACAAGATGCCAGATAAGAATACAGGGTGACTCCTAAAGAGATATACAAGATGCCAGATAAGAATACAAGGTGACTCGTAAAGAGGTGTACAAGATGGCAGAGAAGAATACAGGGTGACTCCTAAAGAGGTGCACAAGATGTCAGACGAGAATACAGGGTGACTCTTAAAGAGGTGTACAAGATGTCACACAAGAATACAGGGTGACTTCTAAAGATATATACAAGATGCCAGATAAGAATATAGGGTGTCACCTAAATAGGTGTGCTGGTTGTCAGAGCAAAACACAGGGTGGTGCTTAACGAGGTGTACAGTATGTTAGATTCAATTCAAATACAGGGTGACCCTTAAAGAGGTTTGCAAGATATCAGATTCAAATAATGGGTGACCCTTAAAGAGTTGTAAAAGATGTCAGACTCAAATACAGCGTGACCCTTAAAGAGGTGCCCGAGCAGGAAGCCTAAGTTAATGGGTAATGGAGTCTATTGAAAGAGCCCTCCTGAGCCTCTCTAACATGTGTAGCATTTGTAGCATGCGGCATTTGAAATGATATAAAGTCTAGTCTTTCAGACTGACTTTTTTTTTTAGCCCTTTCGGCCATCAATGGACCACGATGTTCTTCACTCATATGATCACTGCAATGCTTGTTTTCTTGTCTGCCAATAGATCTTCATTCTTGACGAATGTTCAGCTCTCATTTCTTCCGTCCACTTGCAGTGAGGGCGAGGCATCACAGATGTTAAAGGGTGTAGATTACTGGTTGATTTAACCGCCTTTCTGAACAGGTTCCTATCCCAAACCACAGCTTGATTGATTCGAGTTTCTGTATAGTATATTACTATATTACTATATTATATTAGACTACTATAATAGTAACTTATTATATCGACCGAGTGACACCCTTTACGAGAGTTTTAACCATTCTCGGTTCGATAATCGGAATTGGTGAGTCCTACCTCTTGCATTACAATTGTTGCATAATTCACACGGTCCCCTCCCTGAAATGGTATGGTTGATGACCCTGTAGTTTGGGCGTAAGATGCGTATGGTTTTACCAAATTTAGTAGAGATCCAGCAAGGCCTGCGGCTCGAAATCTAGGAAAATTATAAAATGTTATTCTAGGCAATGCTGACACCATCACGTGACTATGAAGGCCGGACGTCCTCGAAAATGGAAACTATCTTACAGCTGTAAATACATTACTCCACACATTTTTTCAGGATTCATAGGCAATGCTTAAACCATCACATAGTTATGAAATATCTGTAAAAGTTTTCTTGCACTCGACCGCCTCGAATTGGCTGGCCTACCCTGTATATTTCTTTTACCCTAAAGTAAAGAGCCCCTGGCTGCCCTTTGCTACAGGTCCCGCGTTGGCTTATTCAGGCACTGTATCTAGCTTTTTCCGTTTCGAGATGCGGAGATTCCGAAAAAGAAGAAGTAATGTTTGCTTAACCTATGACGTATGATAACCTTTATTAATAAATTGTATGTGAAAATTTGAGGCTCATTCTAATACGTGTATGCTTTTTCATTGAATACGGCTGTACAGGGTGGCGCACTTTTCGATGTATATAGCGGGTATCTCGGAAACGAATCAAAATAGAGCAAAATGGTTTTCGCAATTCCGTCCCACTATTTTTTGACACAAACAATGGTGAAATCGAAATCATCGCGGCCCTCTTGGTTTCCGAACTACAGAGTAATTTTGAACAGTCTTGCATTTTGGGATTCCCCCCCCCCCCTTTTATTTCGAACATTTTTTAACTTATTGAAAAGGTGAAAACGGGTTATTACAGAGAATTTTCCGTAGAATTCAATTAGACCAACCTTTGAATTTTTTACAAAATTGTATATACATTTGGGCCCCAAATTTTATTTTCAAAAAATTAAAACATTTAATATCATCACAATGGTGAGATATATCAAAAAATCATAAGGGGTAGACAAGTTGCTAATTGCTGACATCTTACACCTGTAGATTTAACTTTTTCGATAGGACCGACCGTTTCCGAGATATAGCGATTCGAAAAAATAATTCACGGACCCAAAATAAGGAAACGGCGAGAGAAAAAACCATAAGGGGAAAAATAGTTGACAATCACTGAGATCATACACCTGTAGATTTAACATTTCCGATAGGACCAACCGTTGCCGAGATATAACGATTCGAAAATGAAGGATGAAATGCAGGGCCCCAGAAATATAAAACGGTCAGAGATATCAAACAATCATAAGGGGTAAAATAAAGTTGCTAATCAGTGGGATCTTACACCTGCGGATTTAACTTTTTTTGATAAGACCAACCAATTCTTAGATATAACGATTCGAAAAAAGGGATGACATTTTGGGTCCCAGAAAAAGAAATCGGTGAGAGGTATCAAAAACAAATAAGGGGTAAAAAAGTTGCTAAACACTGAGTTATTACACCTATAGCTTTAACCTTTTTCGATAGACCCGACCGTTTCCGAGATATAATGATTCGAAAGAAAGAATGAAATGCAGGGCCCCAAAAAGAAGAAAAAGGTGAGAAAAATAAAAAAAATCATAAGGGGTAAAAATGTTGCTAATCACTGATGTCTTACTCCTGTAACTTTAACTGTTCTCGATAGGACCGACCGTTTCCGAGATATAACGATTCGAAGAATCAGGATGAAATGCAGAGCCCCAAATACGAAAACGGTGAGAGATATCAAAATATCATTAGGGGAACAAAAGTTGATAATCATTGAGATATTACACCTGTACGTTTAACGTTTTTCAATAGGACAGACCGTTTGCGAGATATACGATTTGAAAGAAGGGGATGAAATTAGGGCCCCACAAATAGAAAATTGTGAGAGGTATTAAAAATCATAAGGGGTAGACAAGTTGCTAATCACTGAGATCTTACACCTGTTGAGTTAATTGTTTTCGACAGGACTGACCGTTTCCGAGATATAACAATTCGAAAACAGAGGATGAAATTCAGGGCCCCAAAAATAGAAAACGGTGAGAGATTTCAAAAAAATCATTCGGAGTAAAACGTTGCAAGTCACCGAGATCTTACACCTGAAGATTTAACTTTTTCGCTAGGACCAACGGTTTCCGAGATATAACGATTCGAAGAAAGGAATAAAATGCAGGGCCCCAAGTAAAGAAAACGTTGAGAGATATCAAAAAATCATGAGTGTTGAAAAAGTTGCTAATCACTGAGATCTTACACCTGTAGGTTTAACTTGTTCCGATACGACCAACCGTTTCCGAGATAGAACGATTCGAAAAGAAGGATTAAATGCAAGGCCCCAGAAATAGAAAACGGTGAGAGATATTAAAACTTCATGAGGGGTAAAAAAAAGTTGTTAATCGCTGAGATCCTACACCTGTAGATTTAACTTGTTTCGATACGACAAATCGTTTCCAAAATATATCGATTCGAAAAAAGGATGAAATTCAGGGCCCCTAAAAATGGTCCGGCCCTGCACCGATTTTAACGCCCAACAATAGGGTTCCTCACATGACCAAACTCTTTCACCGCACCAAATTTCAGCTCGATATCTTGAAAATTGCGACCTGTACATTGCTAAACGCAAAAACATCACGCACATACGTACGTACATACGTACTGTACCCTTTCGTCATCATATGGAACATGTGTTCGTATCCCAGCTAGTTCACGGACTTTCATCCCACTATACGACCACATGTTCGGGATTTGAGTCTGTCTGGTAACTGCTCTACTTGAAAGAAACAACAAATTCCTAAATATATCATTTGAAAATCCACAGCCTGCTTCCAGTCTCCAACCGGGTCAGGAATGGAATGAATGGAGCCCCGTCTAGCGGCGAGGATATGAACTGTGCCGGCTGCCGAGGCCTGACGCACTCCTCTGGGGCAGTGATTAAATGAATGACAGATGAAATGAAATGATAGTGGAGAGTGTTGCTGGAATGAAATTTTGACAGGGAAAACCGGAGTACCCGGAGAAAAACCTGTCTGCCTCCGTTTTGTCTAGCACAGATCTCACTTGGAGTGACCGGGATTTGAACCACGGACCCAGCGGTGAGAGGCCGGCGTGCTGCCGCCTAAGCCACGGAGGCTTCCTAAATATATCATTTAATGGTATTAAATCATGGCAAAACACAATAAAACACAAAACTATTATAATTACTTTCCCAAAACACAAAATCAAAAATATATGTGAGTCTCTTCTCATAAAGTTTGGCGCTCTTCCGCACCCATATCTATCCTATATATCCTAACATTGATACTCTCTGACATTGACGAGCGTTCATAGTGTCTTTCGCATCGCACAGTTTATCTTGAATTTGCATATCACAACACAACAATAAAAACAAATTACAACTGAATAATCATTATGTGCAATTACTAAAATATTTGTCCGTTCTGAAGCGGAACATTTACTTTGAACAACATTGATTTTATTACCTTATTCTTTACTTAACATGTGTTGCTTTCTGCGCAACATCGTTTTCCTTTCCCATAGATTTCAAACGCTGAAGTGATTTACCTTCCCTTCCAAAACACAGAGAGTCATTAATTTTTAGCTTCACCAGACAACAATCTTCTGGGTCTGGTCATGTCATTACTATCATTGCAAACGTGCCATATCGTTAAATCATGCTACCCCTCTGAGTAAATTAGCATTAACTGGGTAATTACACTTTACAAAATGCATTTATTTATTTGGTGCGGTTAAGCTGACCTCAGACAACAACTTGGCCAAATCTTATCCGATTACTTTGATCCAACATTCTATTTCAATGGATACAATGCATATAATTCATTTGATATCATAATATCAAGCATATTTCAATTACTTTCAGAGATAACGAGATTCTTCCGTGGTCCAGTACAACCTTAAAAAGAAAAGTACAAGGGTCACCGTCAATTAACTCCCCTCAGTCTGAACACAAAAGAGTCGTCAAGGTCCGCCCTTTTAGATGGCTACCAGGTCTGCGGCCCTCGCTCGCCTTCATGGCCGACATTCTACTTGTAAACAAACCTGGTCATAGCTCACCCTTGGTGCAGCTCTCTCAGGAGTACATGATTGGATTGTGTCATTATGAATAGGGTCGATCCAAGTATTTAACACCTACTCTTAGGGTATTTAATGGGCTCAATTCGGCTCCTAATTAGTATTCATGGCTAGGGATGGGTCTCTGATAGTTTCGCCGTTTATGGATGCAATCAGTGGCACTGGACGCGTATCAGCCGAGTTTCAAACTGTTATCTCGTGCTGTACGGGTACGAATATATGAAGGAAATCAACCTGTTTCTTATTCGAAGAAATTGTCTTACCTCCACAGGTAGATCAATTATTATAATGGCATACCTAGGGTGTCCCAATGTTTTCCCTGGTAGCGAAGATTCTGCTAACAGTGGGTCATAGATCACATCTGCCCCAACTCTGCTGCGAAATATATGTATGAACTGAGGCTATAACACACATTGTTGATTCGAAGATTGGCCTACTAGATTCATCAACGCGCGAACTACCTTGGATGGTCCCTGCAATTATTGACGCAAATCTCTTGATTCTACGTTATATGCTCGCTCGTAGCGGCTAAAACAACATTTCTTTTAGATGACTCAATTCAAAATACACTCACGTCCTCCTTTCATTTAATCATAAACCAAGGCTGTACGTAGCTCTAAAAATGTATCAATTTACTGGCACTTACATTATCTACCTTAATGGCTCTCAAACACAACCATCTAGCATTTAACATTATTTAATATTTCAATGACACTGAAAATCTCTCTATATCTCGCTAATAAATCGCTCTTTATCACTCTTTACAATAACACTGTATTCTTTCAATGGATATGACACACTTTGCACGTTTTATAGGAATCACTATGCCGATTTTTACATTTATCATTGACACCGACCTCAGATCATTATTATTATTATTAGTTAACGTTACCGTTACTTTCATCAACATCTTACGCCTTAGTATTTGAGGGAATGACATGTTGTATGGTGAGCTTTTAAATCATATTAACATATTTGGATGGTACTCACTTTCATTCTGGCTGGGTTTATCCAACAATATAGCACTTCGCCCACCATTTTGCTTTCTACTAAGCCATCACAACACTTTTCACACAAAACATTGAATATGGTTTGCACATAGTAATTACATCTTGTAATACCCACATTTTAAACTGTGAAATACCACACATTATTTTTAACACACAAATTTAAACACTTTTTGGTTATCACTTTTAAAACTAACTTTACAGGTAATTTACACACGGAGCCTTGCTGAGCTTTCCACTATTGCGTGAATTCAGAGATGCGATGCTACAAATTCCGACATCCGCCTGTCTCCTCCGAAAGTCTACCTCGAATATGTGTGCTCATCTCCCGTCTCCTATAATTCCTGACTTCTGTCTTGCAGTGTGCTGCTCAATTATATATCACAAATGCTTGTGATGCCTTCCAGGTTTCCATAATCTGTATTATCCGTTGCAATTATATATTATACTTTAAAGATCATAACCCTTCCTGTGGATAAGTTCATTATCTATTAAAATCATACTGCAATATCTCGACGCTGTAACGATTACTAGTCGCGTATACTGCCTGCTTATATGTCTGCCGTAGACTGTTTATAATATTACTGCAGAATTACCTGTACTATGCTGCCTAATGCACCTTTCATTGTTCATCACAAAAGATTCTGAACATAACGACTTGCATATTGCGCGCACTTTTTCCGTGTGGCTGGACAGCATGTCGTCTCACAAATTGAGTCAACGAAGAACTGACGCTCTCCTCCTTCCTCTCCCATATAAGGGCTTCTGACATAAAGTAGTCCTCTTGCATCTCAGGAGCTGCTCTTTTCTGAAATATCGCGTTTACTGACTAGGTAAAGCGTGATTCTTGATTGTCTTTTCATGGAGGTTCCAGATCCACTTGCGTGTCGGTGATTCCTTCGCTCATTTAATTAAAATTAATTGCTTTCCTCCATGGCTTGGTAACGCTATCTCGGGTGAATCCCCACTTGCTACGAGACTAACCATTCCCCCTCCGCAGTATGTGTGTGAATATGCTCATAATCACATACAGGCTTTAATTTGGGTGTGCAGACACTCCTAAATTACCTCTCTTCGAATACAAATATCTGGGTGTTAGTCTCATCTCATTCGAATGCTTCATTTGGCAGTAATTAATTAATTTCTCTCAATGACCATCCCCTCCTCTCTCGTCTGCCTTGTTGGTCGGGGGTTTCCACAGTCATTATTCAAGTCCTTCTCACTCCAGTGTCGCCAAAAAGTAGTTCGTCGGAGACAGTCTGCACCTCCCACTTTCAACTCCAATTTGTCAGATGTCAAGTTGGCTCTGTTTCTGTAGCTCTTGCTAGCATGTTCATATACTGGCTTGCAGTTTACACAATATTCCAACTTATTACTGCCTAAAATTCCCGTTCTGGACGTGGAATTAAGCTTTTATTATTATTTACTCTTATTATCTCATTGCTCCTTGGGTTCACTGTGGCTGTTCCCCCTTAGAGACCAATGGTTCGATTCTTAGGAAAATCATGGACCTGATCTTTCCTCTATAGAGACCCCGGTTCGATGCCAGTCAGCCGTGTCCCATTGGGCACAGTACATACATACATACATACATACATACATACATACATACAGACCGACAAACTTTATTCGATTTCTTTTTCTTCTAGCCCCATTCGATTGGTATAGGTTTGAACCCTGGGCAACGCATAGTTCCCGAGATCTCGAAAAGAAACTACCACGACTGTATGAAAGCCAATATGGATCTAGGCGATCCGGCATTCATAACAAGTAGGAGTCCACGCCGCACGACCTGCTTTGGATGAGACGGCGCGGCTACATGACGGCGAGCAAGAGGGGTAATAATCTCAAACAACAACTTCGTTGGTGGGAAGGCCTGCGGAATTGCATATCGGACGTTTGACCCGATTGCGTGGAAATGTAGGAAAAATATAAAATGATATTCTAGGCAATGCTGACACCATCACGTGGTAATGAAAGCCGGACGTCCTCGGAAATGGAAAATATCTTAAAGCTCTAAATACATTATTTAACTTATTCAAAAGGTTAAAACGGGTTATTATAGATAATATTCCGTAGAATTCAATTAGACCATCAGATGAATTTTAACCAATTTGGGCCCCCTTTTTTTTACAAAAAATATTTAATAACATCAAAACGGTGAGAGATATCGAAATATGATAAGGGGTAGAAAAGTAGCTAATTACTGAGATCTTACACAACCTGCTTTGGATGAGACGGTGCAGCTGTATAGTGGCGAGCAAGAGGGGCGGTAAGGCCTACGGCATCGCATTTCAGACCTTCGGCCCGATTGCGTGGAAATGTAGGAAATAAAATGTTATTCCAGGCAATGCTGACACCATCACGTAGTTATGAAAGCCGGACGTCCTCGGAAATGGAAAATATCTTACAGCTGTAAATACATTTGAGAATTCATTGGCAATGCTTAATCCATCACATAGTTATGAAATATCTGTAATAGTTTTCTTGCACCCGTCCGCCTCGAATAGGCTGGCCTACCCTGTATATTGATTTACCCTAAAGTAAAGAGCCCTCGGCTGCCCTGTGCTACAGGCCCCGCGCTGGCTTAATCCGGCACTGTATCTAGCTTCTTCCGCTTCGAGATGCCGAGATACCGAAAAAGAAGAACAAGAAAGTTTTTTTAAAAACCTATGACGTTTGGTAACCTTCAATAATAAATTGTATGTCAAAATTTGAGGCTCATTGTAATACGTGTACGTTTTTTTTTTTTCATTGAATACGGCTGTACGGGGTGGCACCTTTTCGATGTAAATGGCGGGTAACTTGGAAACGAATCAAGATAGAGCAAAACGGATTTCGCAACTCCGTGCCACTTTTTTGTGAAACAAACCGATGGTGCAATTGAAATCATCGCTGCCCTCTTGGTTTTCGAACTACAGGGTGATTGTGAAAAGTCTGCATTTTGGGACCCCCCTTGTATTTCGAACATTTTTTAACTTATTGAAAAGGTGAAAACGGATTATTATAGAGAATTTTCCGTAGAATTCAATTAGACCGTCAGTTGACTTTTTACAAATCTCTACTTAGTATAAAACAAAGTCCCCGATTTGTGTTTGTTAACGGTAAACTCGAGAACCACTGGATGGATTTTCATGCGGTTTCCACCATTCTGTAAAGGATATCTCGAGGATTATTTCTGTAGAAAATAATTTATTTATGATCAAAGGAAGCCGAGCAGTAACGATTTCAGTGGAAAAGTAGAAAATAGCTGGCATCCGAGTGCTTTGTAAGCTTACGCTGCGCAAACGTTAAACATATCTCAATACTATGAGTGTAAGAATTGTTCAGCATGAAAAGTTCTACAAAAAATTCCGCGAGATCATACGTCTATCTTCAATACATCGCCCACTATAAGTGTTTTTACGTTTTAATTTCTTCCAAACATGTCCATTCAACTACTGAGGCGACAGAGAACGAGCTAGCTAAGGGCGAGTCTATCATCTCTGTTACAGCCTAGATAGCGGGCGAACCCGTTTGCCCCAGATAGAAGCCAGCAGCCAACCGTCCAGTCGTGTTGAGTTAATACTCCTGAGAAGGGTGGTTTTGTTTGGAGTTTCCCTGGAAGTGTAACTCGGGTTTTCTTCATTTCGCCTGTGAAGCTCAGTCAAGTTAAGGTAGGACGGAAGGGGGATTTGAGTTTCATTCACCTCGCCATTCCCTGGAAGTGCAACTCTCATTTCGCCTGTGAACTTTTCGTTCCGCAAAATTCACAGTCAATTTAGACTGGACGGAAGGAGGATTATATTACACTAGCAGTAGTGCCCGGTTTCGCCCGGTGGATTTACTTGTTTTATGGATGACAATGAATACTACTACAGAAATGGCACATGATACTTAATTAACAGAAACCAATTTTAAAAATATATATTTTTGTGGTGGTGGAGTTGGTGGTGGAGGAGGTTGTAGTGGGGTAGATAAGTTGTACAGTATAATGGACGTAACATTCAGGTCAATTTCCCGTAATGATAATTATGAATAGGGAAACAGCTATTTACTAACTTCAGCACTGACACATGTAATTTACTGTGCCCGTTTACACGGATGATGATCAATCAGCACTCGGCTTTTGCTCTTGCGGTTTCGGGGTGTGTTACGTTCCCTCCACCGCTGATTAAACATCTGATATGGAATACTCACGGTTAACAAGGATAAGAGGAAAAACACAACATTATAATTTTACAGAATTTAATTCATAAAAGAAAATTATATTCACTCAAAAACATGTAAGAAAAAACAATCACTTCAAGTGTTACTCAAAATTTGTAAAAAAAAACAATCATTTGGCATAGTCTCCTCAAGTGTCATTCAAAACTAAAAATCAATCACTTGGCATAGTCTCTTCAAGTGTCATTCAAAACTAAAAATCACTTTGTTAAAAATTCATCACGATTCACTATAATGTCATTTCATTATTCTATGAACTTTATAACCACTTTGTCTTGCTTAAATTTAAATATAATTATTTATAGTATATTTTACTAAAGCGTCGAGCGCGCCTATCATTTAAGTCATATATTTTCTCCAAAGCTTTGGACATTTATATTCATTTCAATCTTTACCCTTCAGGGATTCCTGAATGTTTACATAATCGTTATTTCTCTATCACTTATTTAGTCCTGTGAAACTTAATAATAATTCTTCACAAAGCCTTAGATTGTACACATTTAAAATACTGTACAAGAACATGCCATGTCTGTGGATCGAACCCCTATTCCACCAGTTCCTCTCCCATGCATCAGGTGATCTTTCTCTGCAGCGTACCATGCACTGTGTTATTTATTTTGTGGGATCTTCATTCGTCTTTAAACTACATTGTTTCATAACCCGTTCCTTCATTCTTTTTAAGGAAGGAATCCTTTTATTTACAATAAAAGTGTTTGATAAAATCCGTCAAAATTCATATAAATGCTTCAAACTTATATTCTGGAGAATGGTCTCCATCCCAGCATTTTGATTTTATGTGTTAATTTGAGCTTGCATCCTTTAATAAAAACTTTCACATAATGGCCTTCTTATGATTAGTCTTTGACAGAACCTTGCTTGACCGCGGAACTCATTAACTATTCTGTCTAACTCACTCATTACGGTAGGTCGGGCTCTAACAGCTACCCCATCCCTCCTGTGATACTTCGCTTGATTTATGGCATCTCGCCGTTCACCACGCTTACAAAGTTGTTTATTATTTTACCATATGATTCCCAAGACTTACGTTTCATTTCTAAAGCAGCTATTTGCTCCTGCATTTAATATTATTATTATAATTATTATTATTATTATTCATATTTCGTTTTTACGGGATATTTATAACTTATTCCGGAGAGGATGCCTAATAGTTGAGTACAACAACCTTAATAACAATTTGTATGACGTTTATAACAATATTATTTATAACAATGCCGTTGTCGGTCTCACTTGCATATTTCATTCGACGATTATTGCCTACAATATTTATTTATAACAATGCCTTCATGGTCTCACATGTATATTCGCTTACAACGCGTTATTTCGACGATTATGGCCTACAATATTTATTTTATAACAATTCCTTCATGGTCTCACATGTATATTTCATTCGACGAGTTTGGCCCACAATATTTATTTTAACACAGCCTGATCGGACTTACAATGTATACTTCACATACGATGCTTTATTTCAACGATTATTGGCTACATTATTTTATTTATAATAATGTCCTAACGGTCCTACAACGTAACTATTATTTTCGACGCTTCAATACGGCAATACTATTTGGGGGAATTTCACCTTCCCAATACAACACGACGTTTTCATACAACTACAATATAGTAAGGGGAATCTTTCATCCACAATATTTCGATGAGACTCTCCATCTCCCGATTAATTATATTCTGATTAACGCACATTTATTAGCTTTAAGCTACATTTATTTATTATTCGGCCCTTTCGGCAACAACGATTTCTTGCTTGGTTATTCGCGGTTTATTTAATATCTCAATTAATATTTCATTTATAGCGGTAAGACCTCGGCCTTCCTATCATTTTATTTTCATAATTCTGTCTTGATAGCCTGCGATAATACATTTTCTTTGGGTGTTTTTCTTCACCAATTACTTTTAAAGATTTACAATTTGATCATTTGACGTCAAGATATTATTTATTTCGTTCCGTTTAATTACTTGAGTTCCTTATTACGATTTTCATTATCACTTTATTTTTAGAGTATAACAACTCGATAATATTTATTTTTATTGTTTTCATTTCGAACTTCCAATTACTTTTCATCACAACTTTTTATTATTTGCCATTTAATTATAAAATCAAACTATTTTTTATTTTCCCTTTTCATTATTTACTTTAACAACTTCATTACGATGCACATTTATTTCATTATCTGCTTTTACTATGGCGAAATTCTAAGCCATTTAAGTTATTATTTTCGATTCCTTCCTCCAAATCATTTATTATTTATTTTTCATTTCTTGGTTTTTTATTACTTTATATTACTGATCCCATTCATATAATTATTTTGCGAGGTCGTTCTCGCAATTATTTATTATTATTTTCCCAACATTTCAGTTATATAAGTGCATTCAACTACCCAATGTGTTCGATCGTTAAACTCCCTAGTCACGACCGATCCCATCGGGTCAGTACATCGTACATCTGATATTTTAATGAAAAATCATGACTCACCAGAGTGCTTCTCCTTCTGCTTCATTCTTAGGAAGGATTCACCCACCTAACGACATAATTAACACTTTTCCATGGCACTTTCTTTTGTGAGCGGCACCTCACTTAGGTCCAATCGACCTTCACTTAAATTTAAACACATCATTATTTTGTAAAATACTGTATTAACACTAAAACACATATATCTTGTAACTTATTTACACTGCACTATTTTCACCACATCTCAGTGACTTTTGGCACGTTCTATCGATGATCGACGCCCTGATGAGATCCCCGGACCTTGCATTGGACGTGATGCTAACTCGAACGGCTCCTAATTCTTCACTAGATCTAGTCTCTGCCCTATCTTTTTGATAGTCTATTTTGACTTCCTCTATCGTTCTTTCATAAGCGATTTGCAATTTTCACTTGTCCTACGTTTATGTAGCGGTACATCGAACCTATGGCCCTCTTACTACTGGACAGTACTTTGTCCTTTTCTGCGACAGGTTTCCCTTATTTCTCCTACGAGAATGTCTTTATTGCTACGTTCCTATTTGACACACTGTAGCTTCGCTAAAGTTCACTATATTTGTTCTTGGGTCTCGAACCCACGTCCATTTACTTGAATTATTGGATTTCGTTCCAATATCTGTCTCTTAATACTCTGGTCTTTCACTTAACTTTCACGGAGACCTGTCTGTATTATCGAAACGATGACCTCCAGCGTAGTGTCTCTACTGATCTGGACTGCTGTATTCTATTTTATAACTCTTCTAGACTTTGTCGCGGCGTAATTTACTTCGTCACGGTTTTCGAGTAGCGTATAATTTATTTGATCTAGCACAAGTGCATTAGTGATCACTTACGGATTTATATTACCACGCACATACAAACTTTTATTGAAACCGCGGATACTGATGATAGTTAATTTGTCTTAACACGATCCACATTTTGCGGTTAGTAACGAACTGTGTTACTCGCTGTGACATCTCCATACAGGAGTACGATGAGTCTTTACTAATGTGAGGACGAACTTCCGTCCAAGCAGCTTGATAAAACTGCGTACTGTATACTTATGTACTGTGCGGAATTGCGCTGAGCCTTCCCGGGCTTAACTGAACTGCGACTAGTATAATGCAGCGTTTCTGCATTTTATGAGACAGCGTGTAGCGTCTCCCCGCTTACTGATGGTGAACTGCTTCTGACACAGGCTAAAGCCTCACTTGGCTGACGGATACTGCATTCGATGATAGTGTCCCAGCATCACGCCCCTCTCGGGCTGACCGAAAACTTCATACTGCATTTGATGTAACACCTCCTTACGAGGTCTGTAGTAGACTGTACATGATGCGGCCTGACACCCCCTCTCGGGCTGTCGGAAAACTGCATGCTCTCTGGTTGAAACCTGGGCTATTTATTTGGAACTTGCAAAAATAAACTACTTTTGCCTTCTTCTTGGAGCTAACTTTTGAATTAGACGTCGCACGTTTTTGAAAAATATATCATTTTGTTCCCTATAATCCAAATGTCTCATTATCATTTCGTTTCCCGAAAATCGATCGTCTATTTAATTTAAATAAAATCTACAAGGCTCCTCAGCTGTGTGGGCGAATGAGTTCATTTTTTCTTCTTCCCACGACCTCCTCATGCCTCCGCCTAATGACGTAATTGCTGACTAAGTGCTTTCTTCCTGGGCCTAAATTATTCACTTTTAACCTTGCTTAATTCCTAATTTCCCGGATTATTCTGATTCCCGTAAACACATTGTTGTAATTTTGCATTGTTTCCGCGAAAACAGCTTATTTCACAATTTTGCGGTGTTGATTTGCAATCCAATGTTGCCAGAAAAATTCAGATTTTAGCACCCTGCGGTGACTCCCCTGTCAATCTGCTCTGGTTGATTCATCACAGCGTGACTGCCCTCGTGATTCACATATCGCTTTCACCACGTATCTTCAGATAAAGCTGACAATGTTCTGCGTCATGGCCTGAATCACTTCCTATTTCCTCACGGCTAGCTTGTAACTGGACCTCTTTCCATCTTAAAGATCCGAAGTTCATATCCTGTTCCAACCCCAGTTGGGTACAGAATCGCTCCTTCAAAGGTAAATAAATTTTCGAAGAGCTGAGGAAATTTATTTATCAAAATTCAAAAAAAAAATCACTTATATGAACTTCCTTTAATTATTCCTTTTAATTCCTTGAATGGGGAAGGACTCTCCCTGCCCCTTTCATTAATTCAGTATATTACTTATCCCCATCATATTTTCAGTTCAGTTCGTTTGCCGTTTTATTTTTCTTCTTTCATCAGTCTTCCTCGATAACTTGTCTCGTCCGGTTCGGGTTTCTGTTCACTCTTTCCACTTGGAATGGGACGTCCCCCTCAAGTGGGGTGTAAATCACCCTTGACTTGTTTAGGTTTCTTCATCTTCCCAGTACATTGGCTCACAGTCCAATTGTGTGGTAGATAGGTTTTCTTTCAGTAGTCTTTCAAAAACCTTTTTTCTCTTATTCATTTGGTTGCCTTGATTCAATTCTTTTTACTATATCACAAGGTTATTATTTGTACATTTCATGACATGAACGGGTATGTATATATCGAAACCATCTGGTCCATTCTGGCTCTCTTCCTTTTTGATTTTTGTTATTTCTTATTCTACTATTTTTCAAATTTTATCCTACTTCTTTCTCATATTTCCTGGGCTCCCGCTCTATCACTTGTGTCTCCATATGACGTTCTGGATAACATTTATTTCCACCTGTTCCTCTTCTTCTTTTCCAGGGTCTTCTTCGTTTTCCTCTATAATATTTTCCATGTCCTTTCCATCTGCTTGCAGATCCTCAATCATCATATTCTCCAATTGGATTAAGATTTCTTGTTTCCGAATCGCAACGTCTCCTCCTTGTTCATGGATGTTTCAACAGCATCTATTAGTCCTTTTTCTATTATTTGCCGAACCGAGAATCGTAAATGCTTCAATAGATTTATACAGTACAATAAAACGTTTTCGTTTCCCATGCATCTCTCGATGGCCTTTTGATAGTATGCTATTGTGTTTGTTAACTCCATAATTTCATATCCAATTTGTTCCTCTTCGTGTTCATGGACCTCGTTTTCTTCTTCTTCTTCTTCTTCTTCTTCCTGTTCATGGATCTCGTTTTCCTCTTCTTCTTCTTCTTCTCCCTGTTCATATATCTCATTTTCTTCTTTGTATTCCATTTGTTCCTCTTCATTGATCTTCTCCATTACCATCTCTGTCCATTGGGATACTACTGCTCGGGATGCTTCACCAACAATACCTTCCTGCTTTCTCATGCCATTAATTGTTTTTCCAATTCCTGTTTGCTCCAGATGCTGAATGGTAATTGGTAGATTGTATAATTGTTTAATACAATGCATAATTCTTCCTTCATCCCCCTGACATCTTCCCAATGCTCTTTGGTAATGTTCTATTTTCCTTATAATCTGGGCTTCCTCTTGGTCTTCTATTACCACTATCTCTTCTTCTTTTTCTGTGATCTCCTCACCATCATATTTCTCTGATGTATTCGTTGCTTTTAGTTCATGTCTTTTATTTCTTCTCTTCCATGCCCGATATTTTCTTGCATTTATGTACAAGGTCTTCCTTCTTTTATTCCTCTTCCATAATCGGGATCTCCTTTTCTCGTCTTTCCTTTGTTTCTTTTTTCTTCTTAATTTCCAACGATAAAATGCCTTTAGATTCTGCATATCTGTTGGATTCTTTGTGATCTCTGACCGTATTATAACGACCACACTGTTATCTTGCGGGTTTAACGCGACTAATGGTTTCCCTGTTATTTTAATTTCCCTTTCAGGGAGGTCTCTATTTCTAACAGATGACTCTTGTTCCATTTCATTCATACAATCTTCGTTGCTCTCAGTTCTTTTTCCTCTTTCCTTTTGTTTATCTTTTAAGTCTTCCTTGAAAATTTCAACCTCTTCCTTTTCTTGTATATCCATTCTTTGACTTATTATTTCCCTATCGGACTTCCTTTGTTCATTACTTTCTCGGATTTGTTTTGATAGGCTATTTATTTCCCTTTTTTAACTCCGGTGCGGAATTTTCGCGTTGTTTTCCATTTTTCACTAATTGCTTAATTACATCGTTCTCAAATTCATGGAAATCGACCTTATTTACTTCTAATCTAAGATCTAACCTATCCTCTAATGATTTCCCTATCTCATTGAATTTCCTATCTATTTGCTCTTTTGTTTCGGTTTTGACATCACTAAGTACCGCATTGATCTCATTCAACCTCTGCCTGTTCACCTGAGATATGGTTTACATCATCTTTAATCCTATCAATACTTCCCTGTATTTTCAACATACCCTCATTTACATTTGCCTGTACGGCACCAACTTTATTACTTAATTCGCCCAATTTAATGTTCATTTCGTCAAACTTTTGTTGACATTCTATCCTACCTTCCTGAAGTGTATTGGTTATTGCTTCCATGTATTTTTTCTTTCTTCCCTCTCTTTCTGAAACATATTATTTATAACTTCCCTATTTTCTTGGAGTTTATTGTTTGTTACTTCCAAGTCCTTTTTACTTTCATCCCTATCTTTTTGAAACATATTGTTTATTGCTTTCTTATTTTCTTGCAGCGTCTTCATTATTGCTTCTAAGAGACTTTTTATCTCTTCCATTGCAACCATTCTTTTTTCCAATTACTTGAGAAAAGATGGGCTACTACCCTCCAAGGATGAATCATGCACACAAGGTGAATCTGGGCTCGACCCGACATGCTTGTACTTTTCTCCATTTTTGAGGTAAAGTGTTTAACGGGTGTGCAGCGTACGAACCCGTCCACACGTCCCTCCTTCAAAACCTTCAACAACTTTAAGCAAGACATTTTGAAATTGTGTTCTGAAAATTTTTCGAAAATTTCCAGCATTTTGTCTCTCGGAAAACTCGAGTTTTTCTGTGTTTTTTTTTTGGAAAAACCCGCCCCTGATGGTGGGCGCCAAGAAATATGATATATGCTAGTCCCCTTCTGGTACCAGCGTCGTACCTTTTGGTCACTCTCCGGAAGACAACGGCTAAAAACAAGTTTTTGGAAAACCACTTCGGGGTGGTTTTTACTGCCTATTTCCCCACGTTGGGTGCCAAGAAATAGCTTTATTCTATCGGGGTCTAGTTCTATTTCATTACTTTATATATAGGGTACGCGAGTTGCGGTCATTTTTCCTTCCTCCTTTAATCTTTACTTTATCTTTAATTTGACCGACTTTCCATGTGACCTAGTATCCATATCCATCACGCTTTATATACTTCCCCTATGTGCCCGTTTACACGGATGATGATCAATCAGCACTCGGCTTTTGTTCTTCCGGTTTCGGGGTGTGTTACGTTCCCTCCACCGCTGATTATATATCTGATATGGAATACTCACGGTTCACAAGGATAAGAGGAAAAACACAACATTATAATTTTATAGAATGTAATTCATAAAAGAAAAATATATTCACTCAAAAACATGTAAGAAAAATCAATCACTTGGCATAGTCCCTTCAAGTGTTACTCAAAATATGTAAAAAAAAATCAATCACTTGGCATAGTCTCTTCAAGTGTCATTCAAAACTAAAAATCAATCACTTGGCATAGTCTCTTCAAGTGTCATTCAAAACTAAAAATCACTTTGTTAAAAATTCATCAGTTTTCACTATAATGTCATTTCATTATTCTATGAACTTTGTAACCACTTTGTCTCGCGTAAATTTAATTATAATTATTTATAGTATATTTTACTAAGGCGTCGAGCGCGCCTATCATTTAAGTCATGTATATTCTCCAAGGCTTTCGACATTTATATTCATTTCAATCTTTACCCTTCAGGGTTTCCTTAATGTTTTCATAATTGTTATTTCTCTATCACTTATTTAGTCCTTTGGACCTTACTAATAATTCTTCACAAAGCCTTAGATTTTACACATTTAAAATACTGTACAAGAACATGCCATGTCTGTGGATCGAACCCCTATTCCACCAGTCCCTTTCCCATGCATCAGGTGATCTTTCTCTGCAGCGTACCATGCACTGTGTTAATTATTTTTGTGGGATCGTTATCTATATATTTAAAACAGTAAGGTGATTTTTGTTACCACGAGATTGAGAGAACGACAGAACCGATTTACTTCGTAGAGCACTCTAACGAAAGCTCTTGGCCTCTAGATTTGCAGGGTGTCTATAAAATGAACAAATATATTACGGTATATTTTTGAATTAATATAGAAAATAGCAGAATTCTTGGCCCTCACGCATGCGCACAATCCGCCTGGGGTCATGACAAAATGGCGGTAAGAAGTCCATTAAAATGTAAGTTATTTAATAAGCTTGCATGTAATTGAAAACATACATTAACCAAGTTCTGACAATAAAATATAATAACAGTATGAACGTATACGAATGTGCAACATTGATTTATTTGGATAATGAAATGGATTATTTCCTTCAGACAGCGGCTTTTAATGATAAAGAACGGCTGCGTCTGCTACTGATCAAGAGTGCGCGAGTAGCTATGTGGTTAAGGCGACAGACTGCGGGTCCAAGGTTCACCGGTTCGATCCCAGCCCTCGCCGATTTTTTTTTTTTTTTTTTTTTTTTTTTACCACTGAAATATTGTTTAATCAAGGAGTATTAGTAAGGTTTTATGTCTGTTAAAGATACATATTTCTACATTCCCTCTCGGTATATTTTTGAATTAATATAGAAAATAGCAGAATTCTTGCCCTTCACGCATGCGCACAATCCGCCTGAGGTCATGACAAAATGGCGGTGAGAATTCCATTAAAATGTAAGTTATTTAATAAGCTTCCATGTAATTAAAAACATACATTAACCAAGTTCTGGCAATAACATATAATAACAGTATGAACGTATACGAATGTGCAACATTGATTTATTTGGATAATGAAATGGATTATTTCCTTCAGACAGCAGCTTTTGAAGATAATGAATGGCTGCGTCTGCTATTGATCAAGATTGCGCGAGTAGCTATGTGGTTAAGGCGACAGACTGTGGTTCCTAGGTTCGCCGGATCGATCCCAGCCCTCGCCGATATATGTAATTTTTTTACCATTGAAATATTGTTTAATCAAGGAGTATTAGTAAGGTTTTATGTCTGTAAAAGATACATATTTCTACATTCCCTCTCAATACGTTTTATTTCCGTTTTACCATTGCATTACAGCATGTGATCAAAAGAGCAAACTGTTGTCCTCAGTACGCCGTTTAAATATCTGCAATCAGTTCCTATAACTGACAACAGATGGCAGTACATCGCCCATATAGTTCCAGTAACTGACAGCAGATGGCAGCACCATTGCATCGATATATTTAAAACCCAAGACATAGCACGTTTTCACGTGATGGAAAATTATAAAGGAGGGGAATATTTAAGAAGGGAAATTTTGAGGAACATTAACCGACAGTTGAATGTGTAGGCTATGTTGTTTATGTACCTTAATATTGCAATTTCTTCCCAATGCTTCGGTGGTCAAGTTATTAGCGTCCTAGACTAAAACTTATAATTATGCATCGTCGATATACTCTTAAATTATTAAAGAAAAAAGTAGTTTTCCAGGCACTCGCGCGTGTCCACAATTGCTTTCGCCATAAGAGACACTTGGCAAACATAATTCGTTTGAAGGACTCCGACATCGTGGTCACTCAGCCCCGTGTACTTGGGTGTGTATGTGTGAAATTTTCTCTCATAACCTGTGTTATTGTGATGGCTGCATTACTGTGTGTATTTGTAATTAAGGTGGTAAATGGCAAGGAGACGGCCAAGGCCTTAAGTTAGGAACCATCCCGGTATTTGCTTTAAGTGGAAGTGGGAAACCACGGAAAACCACATCCAAGATTGTCGAGGTGGGAATTAAACCTTCCTCTTCTTAGTTATACCTCAAGAGACTGAATGTGCCCCGTTTTTGCCCTCAGACCAGAATTCAATTTCTTGGCAGAGCAGGAAATGTAACCCGGGTCTCCGGGGCGATAGACAAGAATAGGTGGGCCTCCATGTGTTAATACGATTTTTGACATGCACGGGACATATAATTCAAAAACTGCCTCCATTAGGGTGACTGCCGAAGTGAGTATTGAGTATAGGCCTATGTTCGTTCCAGTAGTTGGCGAAGTGATTCTATGTTCCCCTGCAAATGTGCTGTCATAACCTATAACAGGTGATGGAAATTGCTTATTTAGAGCAGTTTCGTACTGTTTATAACAAAATGAAGAACGTCATTCTGAGCTGCGTTTTCAAGCTATCGCAAAAAATTTCGCTGGCAGGAACAATTATAAGGAATTTATTTTAAGCGATCAGTCCCATCGCATTCTCCTCACCAACCAGCTTGAGTATGAAAGTCTCTGGACGGTCATGTTGAACTTCATTGTATAAGACAATTGTTTAATGATTATTTGTTTAGAGTACTGAGTCTAACTACGCAGTTGATTTCGGCAATGGAAGTATTATTTGCCATGTAATATTTAGCGGCTCCGTTATTGCAGGACACTATAGTGTTATCGAATAATACGAAGCCACATTTAAAATCCAATATAAATAGGCCATTTCAGAAACAATTCCAGATATTATGCAGTACAGTGTACTGTAAGGTCTTTGACGATCAAATGTAAATATTGTTCTACATTGTACTTCTCTTGCGTAAAATCTATGCGTGGTTACTTTGGTCTTTACTGTTGTGAGGGTAAAATTGATCTGCTGGAATATAAAATATTTGCCAAGCTGCAACAATGTAATGATATTAATTTAAAAGTCATTGAACTTATACCCAGTAGTTCAAACACATACACCAGCGTTAACAGATTGGTTACTGAAGATGAAAGCCAGCTACTGTACTTCATTTCCCTATTATTGAATTTTTCAATTCCTTGGAATTAAGTGATTCGCCTCCACATACTCCGAACGTTTGTGCCATAGTTATGCTCCTTAGAAATCTGAACGTTTCCCAAGGACTCATATATGGTAATATATTAATTGTATGAAATATGTAAGAAATTGCTTGGATTCGGATATAATAGGTGCAGCTTAATATTAGGCAGAGAGCTCAAATCCTACGACTTGATTTAACACCTTCCGATAAAACACTTGCAGGTACAGTACATTTTCTTTTAATAGGCAACAATGTCCTATTCGCTCGGCCTACTTTATCACAATCAATCAAGCTCAAGGAGAAACTCTTGAACGTATTGGGCTATTTACCTCATCATGTTTTAAGTCATGACCAGCAGGATAGTGAAGGTACAAAAAAGGTCCTGTATGGGATGGTAAAGAATAAGAGGCGGAAGGATCCTACGGATTATGTCAGAATGGTGAACAAAAGGGGACAAGGGATAGAAAATAGGGAAGAACTGAAGAAAATGTGGAAAGAATATTTTGAAGAACTCCTGAACCCAAATGGAAACCACGGCGAGGAAGAAGAAATCGGGGAAGAGGTACAGTAGATGAACTGCAAACAGAAAAGGACTTAACATGGAAAGAAGTGGAAGATGCAGTGAGGAAGATGTAAGGAGGGAAGGCACCAGGTGTGGATGAGTTGAGTGTGGAGATGGTGAGAGCAGCAGGAGAGGTGGGGATAAAATGGTTGTACCGAGTGATGAAGGCAGCATGGAAGGAAAGGAAGACCCCAGAGGACTGGAAAAAGGGAATAATTTTCCCGATCTTCAAGAAAGGTAGTAGAACAGAATGCAGAAACTATCGGGGAATAACACTGATGAGTCATTGTGCAAAGATGTTTGAGAAAGTTTTAGAAAGGAGAATTAGGACAAGGATAGAAGGAGGGATGAGGGAAGAACAACATGGCTTCAGAGCAGGAAGGTCCACAGTGGATTTGATTTTTGCTGTAAGTCAGTTACAAGAACAGCACTATGAGTATGGAACAGATCTACTGATGGCCTTCCTGGACATTGAGAAAACATATGACAGTGTATGCAGAAACAAAGTATGGAAGTCCCTGGAGGATAGAGGAGTAGAAAAATGGACTATAAGGAGGATATAAGAGATGTACAAGGGAAGCGTGAGCTGTGTGAAAGTGGGAGGAGAGAGATCGGACTGGGTGGAACAGAGAAACGGCCTGAAACAAAGAAGTGCACTGTCACCGTTACTTTTCATCGTGGTGATGGATGACATAATGACCCGAGCGGCACAAGTAATTGGGGAAGGAAAGATGAAAGCAATGGTGTTTGCGGATGATTTGATGATTGTGGAAACAAGGAGGAGGAGGTACAGGAACAGTTGGACGTGTGGGAAGGAATAATACAAGGATATGGGATGAAATTTAGCATAAATAAGAGTGAGATGGTGATCACAACAAGGAAGAAGGAAAGGACCACAACGGGAATAACAATTGGTGGGGAACAGCTGAAGAAAGTGGAGAGTTTCAAGTATCTGGGATGCCTGATACAAGAGAATGGAAGAAACTGTAGAGAAATAAATGAGCGGGGGAGACAGGCAGAAGCATTCCGGAGGAGTGTGAGAAGCATGTTATGGAGCAGGGATGTCCCTCAGAACAGCAAGTAGATCATATATCGTACTATGTCCCTATCCTGACGTATGCCTCGGAGATCTGGGTTATGAAAGGAAGGGAGAAGAGCAAAATACAGGCCAGTGAGATGAGGTTCTTGAGAAGCAGAATTGTAGCTACAAAGAGGGACAGAATAAGAAATGAGAGGACCAGAGAATTAATGAAGGAGGAACCATTACAGGATGGTATAGAGAAATCTAGACTTAGATGGTATGGACATGTAAAACGAATGGAGGAGAAGAGGATACCCAGGAGGATACACGAGACGAAGTGGGAAGGAAAGAGACCAAGAGGGAGACCGAGAGACAGGTGGCTGAAGGGGGTGGAAGAAAGCGTGAAGAAGAGAGGAGAAGACTGGACAAGGGTGGAGGCTGAGAGATGGTGGGAAGACAGAAGACGTTGGAAAGGCTTGTGTTCCAAACAGACCCGGCCAGTGGCTGGAAACTGTGCAAGATGATGATGACCTCATCACGTTTTCAGTCATGACCAGCAATATGTTGCAATGCTGAGAGTGCTATCTTTTGACGCCCTTAAAGTTGCAATAGTGCTAAAAGGTAATCGTACAAAGAATGTAACTTATATAAGAAGCTTCTTCAGTAAATTTGTTTTCCATTGTCCGTCATGTTTTGACGGACATTATAGGTTGTAAGATATTAGTTACAGAATTATAACCTAGGCCTAGCTTATATTACAGATTTCCATGGAAAAGTCCAGATCTATTTATATATATATATATATAACTCAATGTTGGTTTGTCTGTTTGTTTGTTTGTCTGTTATTTATACAAATCTACACCGCTTCACCGATCTGAACCAAATTTTGTATACTTACCCTTTGGAACCCAGCGGGTAACACTGTCCACTTTAAATTTCGGACAGACCACTCCATACCCTGCATTTAGGCCCTTTTGCACAAATTCACACCGCTTCACCGCTCTAATAACTTGACGGACATATTGTCGCTAGGCGACAACGACTAGCACTATAATATATCACTAGTTGAAACCCGTCAAAAATGACGGTCAATAGAAAAATATTTACTGAAGAATTTTCTTATGTAGGCCTACTGTATATTCTTTGTACGATGATTTTTTGGCTCTATTGAAACTATAAGGGCGTCAAAAGATTGCACTCTCAACATTGCAAAATACTGCTGGCCATGACTGAAAAATTGATGAGGCAAATTGAGACCTATACGTTCCAGAGTTTTCCCTTGAGCTTCATTGATTGTGACAGAGTATGCCAAATAAATTGGAAAATATTGCCTCTTAAAACAAAATGATAGTGTTTTATCGGATGCTGTTAAATCAAGTAGAAGGATTCGACCTCTCTGCCTAATTTTAACTGCACTTATTATTTCCAAATCCAAGCGATATGGTTGCATTTAGGAGCCCTTGGGAAACGTTCAGATTTCTAAGCAGCATAACGGTTCAAGCGTTTGGAATATGTGGAGGCAAGTCATTTAGTTCCAAGGAATTCAAGAACTCTGAGGAGTCTAATAAAACTGGCCGCAAACCGTCACATATAATTTTGGAATATAACGAAGAAATGCGATGATGTGCACCTCCATACATCTTAAAACAATGTGGACCGTATGGGTGTGGCACAGTAACATTGGCACCAAATGAAACGAAGGACATAGCATTGTACTGCCGATTAGTCTCTCTGAAATTCCTTGAGATATCATCTCCAGTGAAAAATAATTGTTGCAGCATGTCAAATGTTTCATATTTAGTCAGATTAATTTTACATTACAACAGCAAAGCTCAAAATAACCAAGTGAAGATTTCTCTCAAGAGAAATACAGTGCAGAACAATGTTTAAATTTGTTCGTCAAGGACCCTACACTGTAACGGTATAGTATCTGGAATTGTATCTGAAATGCCGTATTCATATTGGAGTTTAAAAGTGGCTTCGTATTTTTCTCCGATTTCCCACTTGTTTGCGGCTAATGTTCTATTTCGTAAAATGGGTTTATTTATAGCAGCATTTCTCCCGAAATTAACGTCATAGCTTATTAAATAACACTATAGTGGTCTGCATCAACGCAGCTGCCAAATATTAAATAGCAAATAATAACTTACTTCCATTGCCAAAATCAACTGCGTGGTTAGACTCATTGTTATGTACTCTAAAAAAATAATCAATAAACAACAATATTCACTTATACAACTAAGTTCAGAGACTTCCATTCTCAAGTTGGTTGCTGATGAGAATGCGATGAGACTGATCGCCAATAATAAAATCCTTGCAATTTTTGCAATTTGCTTGCAAACGCAACTCAGGATGACGAACTTCATTTTGAAATAAACAGAATGAAACTGCTCTAAATAATCAATTTCCATCACCTGTTGAAGGTACAATACTTTGCATTTCCATGACAGTAAATTATGCAAGGGAGCATAGAATCACTTCGCCACTACTGGAATGAGCACGGACTCACTTCGCCAGCCACCGTAATGGAGGGAGTTTTAGAATTATATGTTCAGTGTTTTTCAAAGATCGTATTAACACAGGGAAGCCCAGTCTTAAGGCTACATTCTGAGCTATCGCCCCAGATTCCAGGTTCGATCCCTGCTCTGCCAAGAAATTTAATTCTGGTCTGAGGGCTGGAACGGGGCGCACTCTTGAGGCAAACCTAAGAAGAGCTAAATTTGATTCCCATCTCAACAACCTTGGATGTGGTTTTCCGTGGTTTCCCACTTCCACTCCAGGCAAATACCGGGATAGTTCCTAACTTAAAGCCTCAGTCGTCAACTCTCCATTCCCCATACTAATTACAAATGCACACATCAATACAGCCATCACATTAACACAGGTTATCAGAGAAAGGTCTACACTCACACACCAAAGTAGACGGGGCTGAGTGACCACGATGTCTGAGTCCATCAAATGAATTATGTTCGACAATTTTCTCTCAAGGCGAAGCGATTGTGCCGATATTTATTTAATAATTTAAAAGTATCTGGGAACGTAAATCATGGAGAATTCCTTACCTTACGGGAATAATAAACGTAGCCTAACATATGTTTAGACAATGTAATACCAATTGCAAGATAGAATAATTGGGAAATAGAATTACATGTCTGAGGTGGGAATCAAACTCCTTCGACGATGCATAATCAATTTCGTTGTCCACAATGTTAGCCGCTGAGCCACCCAGACAACGAAATTAGAGTGCAATATTAAGTGACGTAAACAACAAACGCACTCAACTGCCAGTTACAGTTCATCAATATTTCCCTTATTTCATGATTCTATTCCAGTATATATCGGGATACAACATAAGCGATATTTCCCTTTTCAATTCTCATAAACAAAGATCACACTACGATACGGTGGATCTTTTATCCGCCATTTCTCTCATGAAGAAACGCAATTGTGGCAACGCGCAATTGCCACATATATTACCTTTTTCTTTAAACATATAAAAATATACCGTAACATATATTTTCCTTTTAAAGACACACTGCAAATCTGCATGCCAAGAGCTTTCGTTAGAATGCCATACGAAGCAAATCGGTTAAGTCGTTTTGAAAATCTCGTGTGTACAAAAAATACCTTAGTGTTTTAAAAATATATGGCAACAGAGAATTCGTTACTTTACAGGAATGATAAAAGTGAAATATGTTTCTACACTCTAATACCAATCGTAGGAAGGAAGAAAACAAAAAAAAATACATATCCGAGGTGGGAATCGAACCCTCTCGACAATGCAAAGGATGGCAACAGAGAATTCGTTACTTTACGGGAATGATAAAAGTGAAATATGTTTCTACACTCTAATACCAATCGTAGGAAGGAAGAAAACAAAAAAAAACATATCCGAGGTGGGAATCGAACCCTCTCGACCATGCAAAGGATGGCAACAGAGAATTCGTTACTTTACGGGAATGAAAAAGTGAAATATATCTCTACAATGTAATACCAATCGTAGGAAGGAAGAAAATGAAAATAAATAAACGTATCCGAGGTGGGAATCGAACCCTCTCGACCATGCAAAGGATGGCAACAGAGAATTCGTTACTTTACGGGAATGATAAAAGTGAAATATGTTTCTACAATGTAATACCAATCGTAGGAAGGAAGAAAACGAAAATAAAAAAAAACATAACCGAGGTGGGAATCGAACCCTCTCGATGGGAACAGAGAATTCGTTACTTGACGGGAATGATAAAAGTGAAATATGTTTCTACAATGTAATACCAATCGTAGGAAGGAAGAAAACGAAAATAAAAAAAACATAACCGAGGTGGGAATCGAACCCTCTCGATGGGAACAGAGAATTCGTTACTTGACGGGAATGATAAAAGTGAAATATGTTTCTACACTCTAATACCAATCGTAGGAAGGAAGAAAACAAAAAAAAACATATCCGAGGTGGGAATCGAACCCTCTCGACCATGCAAAGGATGGCAACAGAGAATTCGTTACTTTACGGGAATGAAAAAGTGAAATATATCTCTACAATGTAATACCAATCGTAGGAAGGAAGAAAATGAAAATAAATAAACGTATCCGAGGTGGGAATCGAACCCTCTCGACCATGCAAAGGATGGCAACAGAGAATTCGTTACTTTACGGGAATGATAAAAGTGAAATATGTTTCTACAATGTAATACCAATCGTAGGAAGGAAGAAAACGAAAATAAAAAAAACATAACCGAGGTGGGAATCGAACCCTCTCGACGGGAACAGAGAATTCGTTACTTGACGGGAATGATAAAAGTGAAATATGTTTCTACAATGCAATACCAATCGTAGGAAGGAAGAAAACGAAAATAAAAAAACATATCCGAAGTGGGATCGAACCCTCTCGATCATGCATAATACAAATTTCTGGCCAGTAACCTTATCCCCTTGGCCAACCAGACAACTATATGACCCTGCAGTATTAAGCTATCTAACCAGTATACACACTCAACCTGCACTTTATGTCCTTCAATTCGTGGTTTATTTAATATAATTCTATTTCAATGCATATTGTAAAAACATAACTAACATTATTGGAGACCCTTTTTAATTCTCATAAACAAAGATCTCAGTTAGACGCGACCGGAATCGCCATTTTCCTTGTTGAGAAAGGCCATTGTGCGCATGCGCGAGAGTGTCAAATATTACATATTTCTTTAATCATTTAAAAATATACCGTAACATATATTTTCCTTTTAAAGAAACTCTGCAAATCTGCATGCCAAGAGCTTTCGTTAGAATGTCTTACGAAGCCAATCGGTTAAGTCGTTTTCACAATCTTTCAACAACTTTAAGCAAGACATTTTGAAATTGTGTTCTGAAAATTTTTCGAAAATTTCCAGCATTTTGTCTCTCGGAAAACTCGAGTTTTTCTGTGTTTTTTTTTTGGAAAAACCCGCCCCTGATGGTGGGCGCCAAGAAATATGATATATGCTAGTCCCCTTCTGGTACCAGCGTCGTACCTTTTGGTCACTCTCCGGAAGACAACGGCTAAAAACAAGTTTTTGGAAAACCACTTCGGGGTGGTTTTTACTGCCTATTTCCCCACGTTGGGTGCCAAGAAATAGCTTTATTCTATCGGGGTCTAGTTCTATTTCATTACTTTATATATAGGGTACGCGAGTTGCGGTCATTTTTCCTTCCTCCTTTAATCTTTACTTTATCTTTAATTTGACCGACTTTCCATGTGACCTAGTATCCATATCCATCACGCTTTATATACTTCCCCTATGTGCCCGTTTACACGGATGATGATCAATCAGCACTCGGCTTTTGTTCTTCCGGTTTCGGGGTGTGTTACGTTCCCTCCACCGCTGATTATATATCTGATATGGAATACTCACGGTTCACAAGGATAAGAGGAAAAACACAACATTATAATTTTATAGAATGTAATTCATAAAAGAAAAATATATTCACTCAAAAACATGTAAGAAAAATCAATCACTTGGCATAGTCCCTTCAAGTGTTACTCAAAATATGTAAAAAAAAATCAATCACTTGGCATAGTCTCTTCAAGTGTCATTCAAAACTAAAAATCAATCACTTGGCATAGTCTCTTCAAGTGTCATTCAAAACTAAAAATCACTTTGTTAAAAATTCATCAGTTTTCACTATAATGTCATTTCATTATTCTATGAACTTTGTAACCACTTTGTCTCGCGTAAATTTAATTATAATTATTTATAGTATATTTTACTAAGGCGTCGAGCGCGCCTATCATTTAAGTCATGTATATTCTCCAAGGCTTTCGACATTTATATTCATTTCAATCTTTACCCTTCAGGGTTTCCTTAATGTTTTCATAATTGTTATTTCTCTATCACTTATTTAGTCCTTTGGACCTTACTAATAATTCTTCACAAAGCCTTAGATTTTACACATTTAAAATACTGTACAAGAACATGCCATGTCTGTGGATCGAACCCCTATTCCACCAGTCCCTTTCCCATGCATCAGGTGATCTTTCTCTGCAGCGTACCATGCACTGTGTTAATTATTTTTGTGGGATCGTTATTCATCTTTAAACTACATTGTTTCATAACCCGTTCTTTCATTCTTTTTGAGGAAGGAATCATTTTATTTACAATAAACGTGTTTGATAAAATCCGCCAAAATTCATATAATTGCTTCAAACTTATATTCTGGAGAATGGTCTCCATCCCATCAATTTGATTTTATAGGTTATGATGATGACAATTGTTGTTTTAAGGGGCCTAACATCTAGGTTATCGGCCCCGATTTTATAGGTTAATTTGAGCTTGCATCCTTTAATAAAAACTTTCACATAATGGCCTTTTTATGACTTGTCTTTGACTGAACCTTGCTTGACCGCGGAACTCATTAACTTTTCTGTCTCACTCACTCATTACGGTAGGTCGGACTCTAACAGCTGCCCCGTCCCTCCTGTGATACTTCCCTTGATTTATGGCGTCTCGCCGGCCACCACGCTTACAACGTTGTTTATTATTTTACCATATGATTCCCAAGACACGTTTCATTTCTAAAGCAGCTATTTGCTCCTGCTTTTAATATTATTATTATTATTATTATTATTATTCATATTTCGTTTTTACAGGATATTTATAACTTATTCCGGAGAGGATGCCTAATAGTTGACTACACCAACCTTAATAACAATTTGTATGACGCTTTATAACAATATAATTTATAACAATGCCGTTATCGGTCTCACTTGCATATTTCATTCGACGATTATTGCCTCAATATTTATTTATAACAATGCTTTCATGGTCTCACATGTATATTCGCTTACAACGCGTTATTTCGACGATTATGGCCTACAATATTTATTTTATAACAATGCCTTCATGGTCTCACATGTATATTTCATCGACGATTTTGACCTACAATATTTATTTTAACACAGCCTGATCGGACTTACAATGTATACTTCACATACGATGCTTTATTTCAACGATTATTGGCTACATTATTTTATTTATAATAATGCCCTAACGGTCCTACAACGTAACTATTATTTTCGACGCTTCAATACGGCAATACTATTTGGGGGAATTTCACCTTCCCAATACAACACGACGTTTTCATACAACAACAATATAGTAAGGGGAATCTTTCATCCACAATATTTCGATGAATCTCTCCATCTCCCGATTCTGATTAACGCACATTTATTAGCTTTAAGCAATATTTATTTATTATTCGGCCTTTTCTGCAACAACGATTTCTTGCTTGGTTATTCGCGGTTTATTTAATATCTCAATTAATATTTCATTGATAGCGGTAAGACCTCGGCCTTCCTATCATTTTATTTTCATAATTCTGTCTTGATAGCCTGCGATAATACATTTTCTTTGGGTGTTTTTCTTCACCAATTACTTTTAAAGATTTACAATTTGATCATTTGACGTCAAGATATTATTTATTTCGTTCCGTTTAATTACTTGAGTTCCTTATTACGATTTTCATTATCACTTTATTTTTAGAGTATAACAACTCGATAATATTAATTTTTATTGTTTTCATTTCGAACTTTCAATTACTTTTCATCACAACTTTTTATTATTTGCCATTTAATTATAAAATCAAACTATTTTTATTTTCCCTTTTCATTAATTACTTTAACAACTTCATTACGATGCATATTTATTTCATTATCTGCTTTTACTATGGCGAAATTCTAAGCCATTTAAGTTATTATTTTCGATTCCTTCCTCCAAATCATTTATTATTTATTTTTCATTTCTTGGTTTTTTATTACTTTATATTACTGATCCCATTCATATAATTATTTTGCGAGGTCGTTCTCGCAATTATTTATTATTATTTTCCCAACATTTCAGTTATATAAGTGCATTCAACTACCCGATGTGTTCGATCGTTAAACTCCCTAGTCACGACCGATCCCATCGGGTCAGTACATCGTACATCTGCAATTTTAATGAAAAATCATGACTCACCAGTGTGCTTCTCCTTCCGCTTCATCCTTAGGAAGGATTCACCCACCTAACGACATAATTAACACTTTTCCATGGCACTTTCGTTTGTGAGCGGGCACCTATTTTAGGTCCAATCGACCTTCACTTAAATTTAAACATATCATTATTTTGTAAAATACTGTATTAACACTAAAACACATATATCTTGTAACTTATTTACACTGCACTATTTTCACCACATCTCAGTGACTTTTGGCACGTTCTATCGGTGATCGACGCCCTGATGAGATCCCCGGACCCTGCATTGGACGTGTTGCTAACTCGAACGGCTCCTAATTCTTCCCTGGATCTAGTCTCTGCCCTAACTTTTTGATAGTCTATTTTGACTTCCTCTATCGTTCTTTCATAAGCTATTTGCAATTTTCACTTGTCCTACGTTTATGTAGTGGTCAATCGAACCTATGGCCCGCTTACTACTTGACCGTACTTAGTCTTTTCTGCGACAATTTTCCCTTATTTCTCCTAGGAGAATGTCTTTATTGCTACGTTCCTATTTGACACACTGTAGCTTCGCTAAAGTTCACTATATTTGTTCTTGGGTCTCAAACCCGTGTCCATTTACTTGAATTATTGGATTTCGTTCCAATATCTGTCTCTTAATTCTGTGGACTTTCACTTAACTTTCACGGAGGCCTGTCTGTATTATCGAAACGATGACCTCCAACGTAGTGTCTGGACAGCTGTATTCTATTTTATTACTGTTCTAGACTTTGTCGCGGCGTAATTTACTTCGTTACGGTTTTCGAGTAGCGTATAATGTATTTGAGCTAGCACAAGTGCTTTAGTGATCACTTACGGATTTATATTACCACGCACATACAAACTTTTGTTGAAACCGCGGATACTGATGATTGTTAATTTGTCTTAACACGATCCACTTTTTGCGGTTGGTAACGAACTGTCTTGCTCGCTGTGACATCTCCATACAGGAGTACGATGAGTCTTTACTAATGTGAGGACGAACTTCCGTCTAAGCAGCTTGATAAAACTGCGTACTGTATACTTATGTACTGTGCGGAATTGCGCTGAGCCTTCTCGGGCTTAACTGAACTGCGACTAGTATAATGCAGCGTTTCTGCATTTTATGAGACAGCGTGTAGCGTCTCCCCGCTTACTGATGGTGAACTGCTTCTGACACAGGCTAAAGCCTCACTTGGCTGACGGATACTGCATTCGATGATAGTGTCCCAGCATCACGCCCCTCTCGGGCTGACCGAAAACTTCATACTGCATTTTGATGTAACACCTCCTTACGAGGTATGTAGTAGACTGTACATGATGCGGCCTGACGCCCCCTCTCGGGCTGTCGGAAAACTGCATGCTCTCTGGTTGAAACCTGGGCTATTTATTTGGAACTTGCAAAAATAAACTACTTTTGCCTTCTTCTTGGAGCTAACTTTTGAAATAGACGTCGCACGTTTTTGAAAAATATATCTTTTTGTTCCCTATAATCCAAACGTCTCATTATCATTTTGTTTCCCGAAAATAAATCGTCTATTTAATTTAAATAAAATCTACAAGGCTCCTCAGCTGTGTGGGGAATTAATTCTTTTTTTCTTCTTCCCACGACCTCCTCATGGCTCCGCCTAATGACGTAATTGCTGACTAAGTGCTTTCTTCCTGGGCCTAAATTATTCACTTTTAACCTTGCTTAATTCCTAATTTCCCGGTTTATTCTGATTCCCGTAAACACATTGTTGTAATTTTGCATTGTTTCCGCGAAAACAGCTTATTTCACAATTTTGCGGTGTTGATTTGCAATCCAATGTTGCCAGAAAAGTTCTGATTTTAGCACCCTGAGGTGACTCCCTGTCAATCTGCTCTGGTTGATTCATCACAGCGTGACTGCCCTCGTGATTCACATATCGCTTTCACCACGTATCTTCAGATAAAGCTGACAATGTTCTGCGTCATGGCCTGAATCACTTCCTATTTCCTCACGGCTAGCTTGTAACTGGACCTCTTTCCATCTTAAAGATCCGAAGTTCATATCCTGTACCAACCCCAGTGGGTACATTACAAACAAATTTACAAAAAAATAGAAAGAACAGTAAGTGAAAGAAAAGACACCGCCTAGGGCCTATATCTCATTGGCTGTTAGAAATGTAGTCCAATAGTGTCGTCTTTTGTCGCATAGTGCCGTAGGAAAATAATCAGAACTCTTTGGCAAACTTCGGCTGTCCCGAGCTACTGAGGTAGCAATAGTATCATTTATCGCCACAAAGCGCTTAACGATAAGTTTCAGAATAAATGAAGGTAAATTTGAAAGCACCAACGCTTATTGCAGCGGATAACCTCAATGTACTGCACCAACACCATTGCACTTATACAGAGGCATAATATTTTCATGATGATAACTGTTTTAAGGGGCCTAAGAAATATTTTTGCACTAATTCCCCCCCCCCGTGACTGCAATTTATAAACAGCGCAAGATGCAACTGTTTTCCCATTTCTGCACCAGAACACTGGTAGGGGTGACGTGATGCAGCTCGAACTGCCCGTCAACAACAGACTTATTAAAATACACTTACAGATGCACTACTACGGACATGAATGTTTCTAGGGCCTTAATACGTGGTTTTCAAGTTCATTTTGGCTGTTATTCTAAATGTAGGGAATGGGGAGCGTTGTCTAAAATATCAAGTGAACAGTGTTACCAGCAGGGTTTCAAAGTGTATGTAAAATTTGGTGCAATTAGGAGAAACGGTGTAGATTTGTGATGAAGGGCCTAAATGCAGGGAATGGAGGGGTCTGTCCAAAATTTCATGCAGTCAGTGTTACTCGCAGGGTTCCAAAGGGTAAGTATACAAATTGCCGTTCAGATCGGTGAAACGGTATAGATGTGTGCCAAAGGGCCTAAATGCAGGGAATGGAGTGGTTTGTCCGAAATTTCATGTAAACAGTGTTACTCGTAGGGTTCCAAAGGGTAAGTATGCAACTTTTGTTTCAGATTGGTGAAAGGGTGTAGATTTGTGCCAAAGGGCCTATCTGCAGGGAATGGACTGGTCTGTCATAAATTTCACGTAGGTAGTGTTACTCGCAGAGTTCCAAAGTGTAAGTATACAAATTTCGGTTCAGATCGGTGAAACGGTGTAGATTTGTGCCAAAGGGCCTAAATGCAAGGAATGGAGTGGTCTGTCCGAAATTGCATGTAAACAGTGTTACTCGCAGGGTTCCAAAGGGTAAGTATACAAATTTTGGTTCAGATCGGGGAAAAGGTGTAGATTTGAAACAAAGGGCCTAAATGCAGGGAACGGACTGGTTTGTCATAAATTTCACGTAGACAGTGTTACCATCAGGGTTCCAAAGGGTAAGTATACAAATTTCGGTTCAGATAGGTGAAACGGTGTACGTATCACTAACCATAACGCCAGTGCATGCGGATAGAGCAGTTCGGGACCACTTGTTCAATCGACTTACTGAACAAAAATCAATATTTTAGGTCACCTGAGAGGTGTAGCCTAGTGCTATATAGCCTAAACTATTCCTCTTGAATCAGACTATCATATAAAAAAAGAAGTTTTCGAATCGGAGTGGAGGTTCCAGAGATTAGCGCGTTTAAACACATAACACACAAACCCTTCAGCTTTATTATATTAGTGAAATGAAAATTCACAGCCTGCTTCCAGTCTCCGACCGGGTCAGGAATGGAATGAAATGAATGAAGCCCCCATCTAGCGGCGAGGATATGTAGTGTGCCGGCTGCCGAAGCCGGTCGCACTCCTCTGGGCAATGATTAAATGAATGACAGATGAAATGAAATGATAGTGGAGAGTGTTCCTGGAATGAAATTGTGATAGGGAAAACCGGAGTACCCGGAGAAAAACCTGACTGCCTCCGTTTTGTCCAGCACAGATCTCACATGGGGTGACCGGGATTTGAACCACGGACCCAGCGGTGAGAGGCCGGCGTGCTGCCGCCTAAGCCACGGAGGCTCACTATTATATTAGTATAGATTAAATTATACTGATTGGCGTATAATCTCTACTTAGTATAAAACTAAGTCCCCGATTCTTGGATGTTACGGGTAAACTCGAGAACCACTGGATGAATTTTCATGCATTTTCACCATTCCGTAAAGGATATCTCGAGGATGATTTCTGTGGAAAATAATTTATTTACGATTTCGGTGGAAAAGTAACACAAAAAAAACCTGGCATCCGAGCGCTTTGTAAGCTGACGCTAGGCAAACTGTTTAATATCAAAATACAATGAGTGTAAGAATTGTTCAGCATGAGCATATGTCTATCTTCAATACATCGCCCACTATGAGTGTTTTTACGTTTTAATTTCTTCCAACCATGTCCATTCAAATACTGAGGCAACAGTTTACGAGCTATCTAGGGCGAATCTATCATCCCTGTTACAGCCCAGCTAGCGGGCGAAACTATTGCCCCAGATAGAGCCAGCAGCAAACCGTTGAGTCGTGTTGAGTTAAGACTTCTGAGAAGGGTGGTTGTGTTTGGAGTTTCCCTGGAAGTGCAACTCGGGTTTTCTTCATTTCGCCTGTGAACTTTTCGTTCCGCAAAATGCACAGTCAAAGATTGGACGGAAGGGGGATTTGTGTTTCATGCACGTCACCATTCTTAAATTACGTCTGACAAGAATTTGTTGCACATGCATCTCCATGATAATATAACTAATAGTCCAGTCAGTGATTTTAACCCATCATGCCGAGACGTAAAACGGATATTTGTCGTTGTTCATTGACACTGGAGAAAAAAAAAGCGCTTATCACGTAATGCATTCTCCCGGGCGAAGCCGGGTCGGGTTGCTAGTTATTACATACATTTGGGCCCCAATTTGTTTATCAAAAACAAAAAACATTTAATAACTTCAAAACGGTGTGAGATATCAAAATATGATAAGAGGCAGAAAAGTTGCTAATTGCTGAGATCTTACGCCTGTATATTTAACGTTTTCGATTGGACTGACGGTTTCCGAGATAGAACGATTCGAATAAAAAAGGATGTAATTCGGGTCAGCTAGTTTCATTAAAATTTCTACAAACGTTTGGAAGATTATTGTTTTCCTAATTGAAAGCTCAGGATGTCTGTGTTAACATGTGAGCAAAAATCGTTTTTATATATAGCATTTTCCTTTCAATTTTCCACAGGAGTTGCCTGTTTTTTTTTCTCTGAAAATTCAAAAAAAAAGTTTTAGCTCACATTGTTAACGCAGGCAACCTGAGGTTTCTAAAGCAATAATCTTCCAAAACGTTGTAGATTTGTAGAAATTACAAAGCAAAAGCATGAGAAATGCACGAAATTCATCCAAAATTTAGAAAATTATTTTTCATTAATTAGGGAAACTTAATTGCAAAATGTTAAAACTGAACGTTAAAAGAAAAGGACAGTGACTTTGAAATTTCATTTCAACACGACAAAGTGATACCGAGATAAAGAAATACTTGTGCAATATTTTTTTTGTTCACTTGTAAGTGTGCAATTCCCCACTTATGGATAAATGCTAAGAGACTAAATACGAAATCGTCAGAAAAACTTTAATGTATTTTTGTTTTTAGGTTCTGTTTCTGTACCAATTTCATTGAGAAGGTTTATAGCTTACCGTATATGGAATGTCTGCCTGAAAGTTATATTTTTCACTACAAAATAATAATAAAAAATGATGTTGATCTCTGAAAAGCATCAAAGGAAAAATAATAAATGTATGACGTGCGTGGAAGATTAAATAAAGATTGTGAATCACCTCTTTTGAAGAAAAACAATTATTGTGTTATATTTATGCCTTTCATGATAATTACTGTATAAAAAGTTTCGCCTATATGGAATCTACTTCTGTTAACCATCATGTTAACATATTAAGGGCCGTTTTCGTCAACTCTTCACTAACGATTATTTAGTTAATTCCCATTTAACTAAAATGCGAGATTTAATGCGTGATTATCTTCGATGCATTTCACGAGGCCATTCGGGTTCGCAATTACTTAAATAAGATTTACGGCTGTCGCGCATGCGTAGACTCGGTTTCATCTTGGACAAACCTGGCGGACAGAACAAGAAGCGTCTAGCTCTGATGGCTGTTCGCGATGCTTCCTTGAGACTTTCTGGAACATAATTATAAAGAAAGAGAAATACAGAAGACCTTATTCGTGGCAAAAGCTTAAAACGATATGAACAAAGTATTTAGGAGAACTGGCAGTTGTGTGAATAGCTAGCTATAGGACGCTTTCTCCTAGCTGTCTTCATAGCATAGACGGTTGAGGCGCAATGTCTTAATTTATTATGCAGCGCTGGAAAAGGGTTCGAATCCCCCTTCAGATTTTTTTTAAATTTCCGTATTCTTCTTTCTTGGTATTAAAACTTAGTAATGTGTGTAATCTTTCATAATTTCATTGTCATAAACATATTTTATATTCATATGGATGAAAGTATGTGTGAAACTCGAAACTAAACCGCCCTTGTGGAATGCGCAAGGCACAGTTCAGCTGTTTCCCGCCACTTTAAAGATGCTTTAGAGAGTTGAGTGGCCAGGTTATCGGATTTTTTTATTATGGATACTCGAGTTTAGGCCTTAATTACAACCAAACCAACAGACCTATTGAAAAACGAGTTATACCAATATTTTCCTTGTTTAATTCTGCGTTAGACTATATAAGCCAATTATTTTCAAGTTTATTAATTATTTATTTATTTGTGGTTGTATGAAATATTGTCCGTGTTTTTGACGTCTCTTCTAGGAACCGCTCACTTAAAACTATATACATGGAAAACTACTTGGCTGAGGGTAATGAAATTTTTATATGTGATAGGCACAAGTATTGGTAGTTCAAATCTCAAGTTTCAATGTTTTTGTCTCTGAGGCATTTGGATGTGATGTGGCATATAAGTAGTAAACAGGAAGACTGAAAATAGCATGTGTACATAGCCAGGTGACTCGCATTCCATTACACAACTGCCCGGCAACGCTGCACTCTAATTCACAGGCTCGCCCGCTTTTAATCGCACGGGCCGGAACGCAGAAAACCTCCCATTATTATTACTCTTCATAAATTCGTCATCACACTGTACGTTTACAGTGGTCGTAGTTTCCGATAATCTCGAAAGGGAGCTTCAAAATGAGACCAAGTTTCCTGCTGCACGTTTATCCTGGGCTGAGAAAACGTTACGTCAGAAAAAGTATAAGAACTTTTTATCGGGTAGTAGAAAAGAATTGAAACTTGAGATTTGCACTACCAATACTTGTGCCGATCACATATAAAAATTTCATTACCCTCAGCCAAGTAGTTTTTCATGTATATAGTTTTAAGTGAGCGGTTCCTAGAAAAGACGTCAAAAACACGGACAATTTTTCATACAACCACAAATAAATAAATAATTAATAAACTTGAAAATAATTGGCTTATATAGTCTAACGCAGAATTAAACAAGGAAAATATTGGTATAACTCGTTTTTCAATAGGTCTGTCCGTTTGGTTGTAATTAAGGCCTAAACTCGAGTATCCATAATAAAAAATCCGATAGTAGGCATATTAACTATTGAATATGATTTACACATTGAAAAATCATTTTGATTTTCCATAACACTGGAATCCATTAAACTGTACAAATCATGCAAATTATAGGAGCGGATGTAACTGAAAATTAACGTTGCGTCTGGGTACCAGTTATCGGCCTCTTGTTTAGTTCTGAGTTAGAAACTGACGGCTTGGTGTCTATTTCCGCTCCGAGGCGAGGTCACTACTTTGACTCTATTTGGCTGCTTAATGTTATGTTAAGCTATCTTATTTGCTGCTGTAATTGGAGCATTGCCCTTTTGTGGCGAGATATAAATAAATACATTAATCTCCTTCTTCTCTAGTGGTCAACCCGAGGATTGGTTTGTAGATCTCCACTCTTCGCGTCTTTCCGCTTTCCTCTTTTTTTCTCCGTAGGTCTTGCATCCCACATCTTCCTTAATTTGATATACCTCTGGCGTGGTCTTCCTCTAGGTCATTTTTCATCAACATAAGTTACCACTCTGTGATTGTCTTCAGGATTCCTCCGTGTCTCAATAGATGGCATGTAAGTTGTATTCTTCCTTTAACAATTTTATTGATTTCCACGAACTTCTCTTTTCGAGGCTTCAAATAAATAAATAAGTAAATAAATAAATAAATAAATATATATAAATAAACAAATAAATAAATATATGAATAAATTAATTATAAATTAATTAATATAAATTAAATAAATAAATACATGCATTCTTTAATTAATTAACTTATAAATTAATTAGATAAATAATAAATAATGAGTTATAAATAATAAATAATACATAGGCTATCTATACGGCTCTTATTTCGGTTTCGCTTCCCCATCAGATTCTGGCATTTTTAGATATTTTAAAGACATATTGTTTGTATTATTAAAAGTTTGTTAAGAATGTCGGTAATGACAGTCTTGTAATCATCATTTATTGTGCCTAGCAAGTAATTCAGGCCCATGGCAGAAAGCAAAGGAACATAACACACACATCAAATATACAACATTGCATAACACTTCATTCCATTGAAGTCAACCATTTGATCAGTCCGATATTTTCGTTTACCTTTTTCTTTGATCTCGAAATTTATGACTGGTAGGTTATCAGCCTTCCGAGTGATGGGGCTGCCATCTAAGGTGCTGAGCCACCCGGTTTGTTATCGAAGTGACCTTCTTCTATAGCGCATCCAGCGTTTAGAAAAGTCTGCGGAGCCTTATGGCGACAGTGTTGCTAACTCTAGGCAGAGGTAGCGCTGACGTCATACGTTATGTTCACCCGCTTCGAGTACTGTACTTTCATAAGTTAGCGAGACAACACAACCCCAGCAGTTAGCCAATCTGAAGTAGAACACGCACAGGAAGGAGCAGTTTTGCAGGTATTAACGGATTGGACCAGTATTAAGGATACCGTACGGGAAGAGAACCAATAACGACATTCATTTCGTTGTGATATGACGCATTACTGATTGACTGATGTCGAGAGCACAACCCTTCTTTCCTTCTCGGATGCACAGTATGCTGACGATGTTAACAATTTTTACTGTTGATTAGTCTTGTGTAGTTCGGGTCTCACAGACGAACTACCGAACTAGTTCCCAGATCCCTCGCTTGTTAGTTCGATCTCTTTCCGCTGACAGACTTGTAATAGCGCGGGGTCGCTGTAGTTCGTCAGCACGTCACATCAACACATAATGTACAATCACATCACGTTAAAGATCCCCTTCGGGGCAAAATTCCGGCACCCCGGCGTCTCTAAAAGCCAGGGCAGTTAAAAGGGACGTAAAACCAATAACATTATTATTATTATTATTATTATTATTATTATTATTATTATTTCTTTCGTTCAGTCAGTTCAGTTGATTGAGTGTAGGCTATCTAATGTTAGTGGCAGGATTGTCAAGTTTTGGCGCGGTGATTGTTCAATGTTGGTTTATAATAATAACAGTATAACCCACTACTAGTGCTAACACGCTACGTAATAACTACCTTTATTTGTAATGTAATACAGTGGCGGTTCATAAATTGAAGTTACTGATAGTTAACTGATTTAGATGTGGGGATAATTCCACAGTCTTATTTAACTTAGTCGTTTTGGATTATTTGAAAATATGTCCAATTATTTAGAAAATCGGCGACCTGGATTAACATTTCCATTTTAATGAACTGGTTGATATTTATTCTTCTCGATACATGGTGATACAACTAATTTTACCTGTTTTTAAGAAATGAATATTATGACGATGATTCACAAAGAAAAGCGAACTTTTATGGACAAAAACTCTGAACTAAAAAAAACCTATTCCTCCCATTCATGCCATAAAGATAATGTACCCAACGGTTTTAAGCAGCCAAATAATGAATATCACGAAGTAAGAAATGAAACGAAAATTGCGCGGGGGGGGGGGGGGGGGGGGGAGGTACGTATTATCATCACCTAGTGACAAGTAGGAAATGGAATCGGATGGTGACTCGCCGATATACGCGAAAAATGATGATAATTGTTGTTTTAAGGGGCCTAACATCTAAGTTATCGGCCCCACGCGAGAACAAAAATAAAGAGAATAATAAGTGTATGCTTCTACGAACACATCGTCCATATTGTTATTATTTTAGGTACGGTACCGGTGTTTCACTAATGATAAACAAATGACGACTTTTGGTTTTATAAAGAAAAGAAAGAGAATTTTTCTCAGAAGGAAAGACATGGATCCTAATTAAAAGGATGGCAAACAATAGAGTGAGATGGAAGAAGTTTGTAGCTGCCCTATGTTCCTACAAGGAATAAAAGGAAATAAGGAATTTCACTAATGTTTCAATGCTCATATTTTTGTATTTTTTTATCTTCGAATATCAAAATGTAAAACACATTACTACAAACCCAACATGTCAATATCTAATACACGAACTGCACGTGCAGCGACCATAGTAACTGTAGTAGCCTACAGTATTGCTTGAAACGAGAGCAATGTGAATGAGCAATCACTAGTGACAGACTGCTGTAACAAACAAAGAGCGCGTGCAGTGGCAGTAGCAAGGCGAGCGAACGATCTGTCTTACAGGAATTCGAGATGGGAGCTACGAACTAAAAGAACGAACTAGTTAGCTAAGGAGCTGGAAACTAAACTGATCGCTCCCAGCCGCGAACTATTATGCGCAAGACTACTGTTGATCATCACTTTTGTTGTTGTTATTAGTTAGGCTTAATATAGTTTCTTTCAATTCTATTCTTGCTGTTTTGTTTAGATTAATATTTGTAATATTGTATTGAGTTAGCCATGCGGTTAGAGGCTCGCAGCTGTGAGCTTGCATTCGGGAGATAGTGGGTTCGAACTCAACTGTCGGTAGCCCTGATTCGATCGAACAGAAAACAGACACACAACAATAACACCAATGACGGATAGTGCTTCAGAACTTATGTTGCCGGCGGAACTGAGCACGAGCTCCACTCCGGGCGGGCATGCAGCACAGGACGAGGCTCTTCTTTCCAGCGTGCTAACCGCGAAAATGTTTAAATCACTAAGACGTAATATAAACGATACTTGTATGCAATAACAAAGGTAATCAATTGGCAGATAATTGTAGGAAGCTATTATGACGAAAAATATAAATGTTCAGAGTTCCTTCATGATAAAAGGTGAGGTAACAAAACCAGTGTAGGGGTGGGAGGGGGGGGGGGGGGGTTCCGTTAAAAGTAAAAGCCCATAAGACCTACAGTCTTTTCTAAATGCGAGGCGAGTTGCCTTCACCACGGCTCATAGTGTCTCACCTACCCTTACCCATACCTATTGGTCGTGGTCCTATGCCGTTGTCCATTTGCTGGATCATCTTGTAATAAATAAACAAATAACTAGATAAATAAACAAATAAATAAACTAATTATTTCATAAATTAATTAATAATAATGTTATTGGGTTTTACGTCCCTTTTAACTACAGCGGCTTTTAGAGACGCTGGGGTGCCGGAATTTCGCTCTGAAGGGGACCTTTAACGTGCCAGTAAGTGAAATCTAATGAAACAGCTCCCTCTCATTTGCGCACCTTCAAATGCCAGCTGACTGCGCCAGGATTCGATCCTGTAATCTTTGGCACAGCAAGCGACAACGTTACCGCTGAGCCACGTGGCAAGTCAATAAATTAATTAAATTAATAAACAAACGACTACATAAATAAATAAATAAATAAATGATGATTTAGCTGCCTTGGAACAAACGTCAGTGGCAAATCTACCCACCCATTGATAAAATCCACTTCAACCATGCTTGGAGAAAAATTAACTTTTACAAAATGTATCCTAACAGAAATATTTTAAAGGTTATGCTTTAATTCTTTTAAATCTGGAAAACAGATATTAATTCTACTCAATTGATGATGATGCCTTTGACCTCATAAAAATCTTGCAGAGGATACTTTTCATTTTCTCCGCCATCTGGAGAGAAACCTGGTTTCTCTGTAGCTGAGATTTACGGGGCTGATGACCTTGATGTTGCTCCCCTTAAACCTAAACAATTCATCTGTCAATTATACCTTGCTCCAGAATATCAACCTTGCTGGAAGTGACATGCTGGGCTGTCCCGCCCAGAACAGTGCGGTGTGTCGGCTGTCAAAGGGAAACGCAAAGAATGGAGTATTACACCTGGTCAACAGGTTCTTTAAGTGCTCTTAAGTGTCGTCAAGCTGGGCCGCGCCAGTGAGGAGTGATCGAGTGTGAATATGTGGCTTTCCAATCCTCTTAAAAGAGGCACCTCTAATTGCTGACAAAAGACCACCAGCACCGCTGACACTTGTACCTGCTAATCGCCCCTCGTAACACGGCTACCTACAGCAGCGATACCATCAGTGGTGCCAACCTGAGCGATACGTTACTAAATCTAGAGGATACTGACACTTGTACCAGCTAATCGCCCCTCGTCACATGGCTACCTACAGCAGCGATACCATCAGTGGTGCCAACCTGAGCGATAAGTTACTAAAACTAGAGGATACTGACACTTGTACCAGCTAATCGCTCCTCGTGACACTGCTACCTACAGCAGCGATACCATCAGTGGTGTCAATCTGAGCGATAAGTTACTAAATCTAGAGGATACTGACACTTGTACTAGCTAATCGCCTTCCGTGACACGGCTACCTACAGCAGCGATACCTACAGTGGTGCCAACCTGTGCGATAAGTTACTAAATCTAGAGGATACTTACACTTGTACCCGCCAATCGCTCCTTGTGACACGGCAACCTACAGCAGCGATACCATCAGTGGTGCCAACCTGAGCGATATGTTACTAAATCTAGAGGATACTTACCCTTGTAACCGCTTATCGCCCCTCGTGATCTTCCACCAGACACATTAGGCCTACATTGGTGAAAACGTGAATAAAATCCGTTCAGTACTTCTTGGTACACATAAATGTTCCTCGATAGACATTCTACCTAATGGTGAAAACTGCAATAAAATACGTTCAGTACTACCTGGGATTAGCGATTTCACACAGACAGAGAAAACTTTACTTGACAGCGCCAATGGTCACATTCTGAACTTAACTACTAACTTGACATAAACCAAGACGGCTTAATGCAAAACATAATATTGAGTTGGCGTTATCACGGTAATGTTTGGGAATTCCTTCATCAATGGGCGTGCAACTGTCAAAAGTTGTGACCAGATTGCAGCAGGGACCGAAGAGGCCTACGAATTGGGTTACTGGCAGCATAGAACTCCTATATGAAGCTCCTTTAGTATTCCTTGACGTTTCCTAGCATTCGCCATAAGCTATATTACGCAGTGATTGAACCCTTCTAATCATGCTGCACTCTGGTGACAACCTGACAGTTACACACTCTAGATTTATTGTTCGTGGGTGTTAAAAAATTGATATGCCGTAATTTGCATATTTTAACTTGTTAATCTCAAACCTCAACCTAGCCCTTGTTTATTTTGTTACCCAAACTGAACTGGCCTATTTTTTGAAACATCGTGCAATATAGATAACACCGTTTGGAATTCTTCTTATTAGGCCTACTCCTTGCCTGGACCCTGCTGCACTCTTCTGGCGGCAACACGAAGTTCACCCAGTGCGCTCCCATTACGCAGACGGGGATTTCTTGACGAATTTATGAATCGAACTCGGACCTCAGGGGTGACAGTAAAGAATGCTCCGCCACAAATGACCTCCTATTTTAAAGACGCTAATAGAGATATAGTTTCAAATGCTACATTTTCTGCCTCTATTGTTGTTCTAATTAGTGAGATTTCAATTAAAGGCATCTCACTCTTGAGTTAGTGACGTTGTATCTGCAACCGTTGGCACCTTTGACTACGATGATTGCTCACTTGAGGACTAAAACTCTACTCTTCTAAGATATGTTTAATACTATTTGGATCAAATTACTGAGCCAGCTACTGAATGGCTAATTTCGCGCTACGTGGTGGTCCTTGCAGTGCCTTGAGGGTCTCAGCTGCGATTCCTGAAGAGATAAGCGATAGCCTAATGATGGGGAACATAAATTACATTTTCACCGGACTCCATGACTCCCTCTGCGTGCTCAATCCTCCGGTCACGGGTCACTTTCTAGCGGAATACACATTGGCTATGTTAACTACGGGTACACTGGCCAGCTTAGGATCCTGCCTGCCTTCTGTCCATGGATCTAGACTTTGGTTGGTTTGTTCCTCAGTTTAGGGGCTGCACCAACGCGGTCATGTAACCCCATGTACTTTGGGTGTGTGTAGAATCTGTCTGATAACCAGTGTTAATTGTGATGGCTGTATTAGTGTGTGTTATCTGCTTTTAATTCAAGTAAGCACTGCAGACATTCGATTTTCAAGTAGTTCCAACTTTTGCTACCAAACGCCACTGTCAACGACCAACTAGTACTGAACTTTGTTACTAGATGCCACCGCAGTCGGCTTCTGGCGACGAACGTTGGAACCTAAGAGCGTTAGTCAATTTTAACCTTTCATTTAGCTTCACACAAGTGTAATTAGTGAAAGTTTGTATATTGGCTTTCACGGCCGGTGAATTAAAACTCAGCAATTCTTCTAGGTTTGTGCCGTTTCTTGTGTTGGGTTTCGCCTAGGAAACCAAGCTGGCTCATCGGCGGGCTCTTGGTGTCCTCTCCTGTGGGGGGTCCGGGCGGGAACACCAAGAGCCCGCCGATGAACCAGCTTGGTGTCCTAGGCGAAACCCCACACAAGACACGGCACAAACCTAGAAGAATTGCTGAGTTTTAGTAAAAGGTTCTTTATCTTGCCATAAATCTTTGATATGGGACCGCCGGCATTACTTCCCCTCCAAAGGAAGGCATACTGAGAGATTTGTAACGCTCTTAAAAGATCCGACGACTTCGGTCGGGTTTGAACCCGCGACCTTGGGCAGAGATTTCGGGAGTCTGTAGCCCTGTGAATAGGTCCCTGGATTAGGCAGATGTACAGTAGGCCTATATATTAGTTTGTTTTGCCCACATACCTTCCACCTGCATCTCACCTCTTCCTTAACGTAGCCCGAGGACTACACCAATAATACGAAATGATAAATGGAAGACTTTCAAATATTATAGCCCATAACAATTCAGCTTTATTCTGACTACACTAATTAATAAGAGTCTGCAAGATGGCTACTCTGAAATGACCATGTAGGGTAACACAAAGGTGCCGCCGTCCACACGCGTTCAGGAATGTGTACGTCTATATACCCAGCTACTTAGGAACACGTTAAAATTAAGTATGATAAATACGGCTTCACATACAATATACCAAGTTGGTAGTAAAGGTGCCGCTACCGCTGTGGTGGTGGTTAATTTGGATGCTACCCCTCTCTCCCCACCCCTCCACTGGGATCCACATCAAAGGATGGAGCGACAGGTGTAAAAACACTCGCGTATCGAATCTTTAGCACTTCACTGGCTTTCAGGAGGCGAGCAATGTTTCTTTGTTTATATTCCGTGGCCCGTGCGTACTACTCACACTAAGACAGCACTTTTCTGGTTATAAACGCTGTTTTAAATGAACCGGGACGTGTGATAAGCTCAACAATGTCAAAAAGATGGGATATTGGCTTTCACGGCCGGTGAATTAAAACTCAGCAATTCTTCTAGGTTTGTGCCGTGTCTTGTGTGGAGTTTCGCTTAGGACACCAAGCTGGGTCATCGGCCGTGAAAGCCAATATACCATCTTTTTGGAAGCCTTCATAGGGAGGTTAAGGCAGCTTGAACTTTTAGTTCTCGCAGTAAAGTAGTGCAGTTGCACTCTATACAAAGGGAGGTAGCACGCAGTTCGTTACTCCTGTGGGGGTCCGGGCGGGGACACGAAGAGCCCGCCGATGAGCCAGCTTGGTGTCCTAGGCGAAACCCCACACAAGACATGGCACAAACTTAGAAGAATTGCAGAGTTTCAACTATGTCAATTTCTTTTAGCTTAAAAAAAATCCCATCTTTCCTGAAGAATTTGGTGTATCAATTACAGTGCTGAAGTGATATTTGATGCAATAAAATTAGGTTTACACATAATGTTTTAAGACTATCGGCCTACTGTAGCTATAGTACTAGCCAAACATTACTTTGGGTTTTCCGTAAGTCATATTTTTGAAACTTCATGTACCATTTTCCAAGAAACTATCTGATCAATGTATTTGAAATTTGTAGTCTCTAAGACACTATATAGAACTACTAGTGGAAGTAAATGTATTCAGGTATCTTGAATAGTTCAAGGAGCCCAGCTTGAAAAGCACTGACAATGTTACAGAAATTTTCAGTTTTCAACTAGGATGTAAAAAAAAACCTCAACACCTGTAAACAATAGGACAATACTTTACCTTCAGTAGCTCAAAAATGGTTTAAAAAATATGCATACAAAGTTTTTTGGTCTGGTGTGATTATTTGCTCAGAAAAAGGGACATGAGTTAAAGGAATGTTTAACAATATATTATTTTAAGTTTGTTTTTGTAATGCTCTCTCTCTCTGACACAAAATATTCAACATAGAAGCTTCAAATTCTAACCAAATAATGACGAATGTACCCTGAATATACCAAAGAACATTCAAGGAAATATCTATTGTAGTTTCTCAGATATGTAACTAAACATCGGAACCTACATTTTGCCTATTGATTCACAGGACCCGGTTCCCTTAACCCGTGAGGACTGGCGCATAGGTGTTCTAGACCCGAGCCTTAAATAATGTTTCATATTTTCGTTTTGTTCAGCCCTTATTCCCGGTCGCCTACAGTACCTTCCTTCCTAGCCTTGAACTTCACCCTGCAAAAGTAACATGTCCATAGCTTTGTGAACACCCAAGGTATTACTATTTTATTTACCGTCGGGTTAGATTTACCCATGGCGCCAGTGACAATTCTGGGCATACATTATTCGGGACGATATGTAAAACTAAGGGGGCAAATTCACCTATTGTGTGCAGCACCAGAACAAACCACAATGCTCACGTTCTTCTTGATCCACTTTTAAGGGCTAGGGATACCTTGGACATCAGGTGACTAAAATTGAAAATAATTGCTTTGCCGCCAATTTCCAGGCCAATTATACTGTTGCAAAACTTATTGACATTTTCCTGCATGTTAATTTCAAACAATGCAACTAACCCTCATTTCATATTTGTAATTGGTTTATCGGAAGACGCCCGGTGTAAATTACTTTATTAAAATCCGTACGACTAGAAAAAGGGGGTGTTACACTATGGGTCAAAATGACCCTGCGCCAGTCCTCGTATTATATTTTTCACACCAGTTCTGAAGGGTTAATTGAATAGTTTATTTCAGAAAGGAAGCCTCCGTGGCTTAGGCGGCAGCACGCCGGCCACTCACCGCTGAGTCCGTGGTTCAAATCCCGGTCACTCCATGTGAGATCTGTGCTGGACAAAACGGAGGCAGACAGGTTTTTCTCCGGGTACTCCGGTTTTCCCTGTCAAAATTTCATTCCAGTAACACTCTCCACTATCATTTCATTTCATCTGTCATTCATTTATTCATTGCCCCAGAGGAGTGCGTCAGGCCTCGGCAGCCGGCACAGTTCATATCCTCGCCGCTGGATGGGGGCTTCATTCATTCCATTCATGACCCGGTCGGAGACTGGAAGCAGGCTGTGGATTTTCATTCATACATTTCAGAAAGGGGTCAAGTCACAAAATATGATGAAATGAGTTATTTGTGGGTTCATGTTCTGTAGGGGTAGACGCATAGGCCTATTTTAGTGCAGAAAGGAGTCAAGTTCAGGCCTGTTATTTGAATACCGGTAAGGCATTATGTTAAAAATTGCGTTTGGCAGAAAGGGGTCAAGGGACGCTGCTTCACTCCTTTCTGTTCTAATAGTTCAACCCGTACTTCTTGTTCTCTATGTCTAGTTTTGGTCTAGGAGCCACAAATAGCTTCCGTTTCTGGTTCCCATGAATGTGAAGAAGATCAAAGCCCTCACTATGATGAGTTCTCAACGATATATTGCAATCACCTACAACGGATGCAGAATGTGCCGTGGAGTTAGAAGGCGAATAAATCAGTGTACTACCAACCTGATAATGTATGGCTTTGAACTTTGAGACTGATCAGGTTAAAAGAAAGTAGGCCTACCACCCATTTTTAAACAAATGTCGTTAGTTACAAAAGGATTTCTTCAAATAATAAAATTATCTAATACTCATAAATAAACTGTTTTGCATACATTTTTTTTCATTACTAAACCGTAAATTATTTCTCAGTTTTGCTAACGAAATATCCATGCTCTACTTCTTTATTGCAGAAATATATCAAGTACAAAGTATTTAAGTTCTTTCTTTCTTTTTTTTGCACGATACAAAAATGTAAAACAAATATAAATTTTGTTATTACGTTTCAAATACATAAACACATTTGTGGTAAGTTCTTAAGATACATAAACAATTCTTTGTGTGAGATTTTAAGTTTTCTTTGCTTTTCTCAAAATGACATTTTTGTCACTTGACCCCTTTCAGAAATAAACTATTCAATCGATAACATCGGTATTGCTCTGCTTGAAGCGTATTCTCTCCAAGTTTCTAATCATGCATAGTACGTACTTTATTTTGCAATGAAGAAATGTAATCATGTACACATTCCTTTTTTCGTTAAATCATTTTTAGGAATCGTAGTATCTTTCTAGGACTTTACACAGCGATGTCTTTGATCCAGTTCACGGGAACCTGGTTGTTTAAATTGTAGTAATTCACGGAGAAGTTTCGCATAAGGAATCCCCTTACCGAATAGAGCCATATTGAGTGATTTCCATGGATCTAACGTTATAGTCTACGCCTGCTTCCTCCATGACGTTCTGGTATGTTTATGTCAACTTTACTAAAATTGTCGGCGAAATCGTACGAATGTAATGCCCTGTGTAGAAATTGGAGTTGCGGATATTAAGGTATTAAGGATATTAATTTCTTTTGCAATATTGCCCAGTTTGTTTATGCATACATTAGAGACGGTGCACACTTTCCATGTCGGTAATGGCTAGAAGGATGGTCTTGCAAACTTCTGATTTTGTCTTTGTGTCTGCCATTTTAACTACAATGGTTGATCGGATATCCTTTACATTGTCAACTTTCAAATCATGTAATTTATGTCCGACATGTTGGATTTTGTGTTCATGTGCGAAGCTATCAAGTACCTAATTGGTCAATGAATGAAAATCTTGAGCTCTGATTGGCGGCTTCGGTGGCGTAGTTGGTAGCATGCTGAGCTTCTATGCTCAAGATCGCGGGTTCAAACCCGTCCGAAGTTGTCGGATTTTTAAGAGCGTTAAAATTCCTCAGTATGCCTTCCTTCAGAGGGGAAGTAAAGCCGGCGGTCTCATGCCATAGATTTGTGGCTTAAAGAAGAACCTTCCACTAACTACAATAATAATGTTTGAAGCTAAAATTTGTAGGTTAGTTCTATAACTCTATGGTAGTTCCAACGTTCGCCGCCATGTACTGGCTGTGATGGCATCTAGTAGCCAAGTCTGCAGCTAGGTGTCATGGACGGTAGTATATGGTAGCAAAAGTAGGAACTACTTGAAATATTGATCGTCTGCAGCGCTTCTACCTGAATCACAGATAACACACACTAATACAGCCATCGAAATTAACACCGGTTATCAGACGGATTCTACACACACCCAAAGTACACGGGCTACATGACCACGTTGTCGCAGCCCATAAACTGAGGAACAAACCAACAAATCAACTGAGCTCTGATTGGTTCAAGAAACTGTATCATAATGAAAAGTAATACTTAAATGACTGTCATTATGATACAGTTTTCTGACATATAATATTTACATTTCGACATCGTTTAACCTAAAAGACGTATCATTATGTAAAATACTTACACTCTCGAAGCAATCCGATTTTCCACTAACATATTAGGCATTAATGGTAAGTTTAGCGCAGTTAATGTCAACTTTTGCTACACGCTAAACATAAAAACCTATTTCAAAACCTTTTGTACCTATTAAAAAACTATAATATTACATTATGCAGCGAGCCTCTAATGGCAATAATTAAGACACGAGTATGTTTATGAAATGAGCGAAGCGAGTTTTATAATTTCCATACGAGTGTGTTAATTACCATTAGGCCTATAGGCGTGTTGCATACTACTGTTTATGTTCGACGATATTTATAACGTCATTTTATTTCATTTTTTGTTCGAACAGAAATATTCATAAATATCTGTCGAGATTCAGGCACTTCAATTTAGTGTTCGGAGTGCAAGCGCCAGGTTTGCTCTCTGTGTTTTACAGGTTCTCTGACCCACGCATGCGATCTGTCTGGCGGCGATGCCATATGTTTACAGTCTGCGTCTGCACCAGCATTCACTCAAACTATCCCCGAAGTTGTATGAAACAATGCCCTCTGTAGAAATTGGAGTTGGGGATATTAAGGTACAGTGCTATTTCATTTCTCATATTCGCCAGTTTATTTACGCGAACATAAGGGACGGTGCACGTTCCATGTCGGTAATTTTTCTAGAAGGATGCTGTGTTGCAATCTTCTGGACGTAGATTCATAAATTTCTTGCATATGTCATAATATTTTCTTATTACCTTAAAGGTTCGTGCTGATTTTGTCTTTGTGTCTGCAATTATAACTACAATGGTTGATCGGATATCTTTTACATTGTCAACTTTCAAATCATGTAATTCATGTCCGACATGTTGGATTCTGTGTTCAAGTGCGAAGCTATCAAGTACCTAATTGGTCACACATCATACGTCTTGAGCTCTGATTGGCTGGAGAATCTGTATCATAATGAAAACTAGTACTTTAATGACCATCATTATGATACAGTTTTCTGACATATAATATTTACATTTCGACATCGTCGAATATAAAAGGCTATTCTATGTTTTTGAAAACCTAAAATAACAATTTTAAAAACCTAAAACTCCAGTCCCTAGCCATTACCATATGATTCCTCTTTTTCCATTTGAAGCACTAGCATCCATTTTCCTGTTGTTCCTTATCCCTTTGCCCTTGCTCCAAACGAAATAATTTTCTAATAAAAGTCATTTTGTGTCTAATAGAATTTTTAAAAAATATAGCCTACTTTAGTGGGTTTACTAATAACGCAATATTGTGGAAAATTATACGGAAAGCAGGAATTAGATATGGAAAAATAAAAGTAGTGTAAGAAAGCTGAAAGTAGCGGCTTCGGTGGCGTAATTGGTAGCATGCTGAGCTTCTATGCCCAAGATCGCGGGTTCAAGCCCGGGTGAAGAGAGCTTTTAAAATCCCTCAGTAGGCTATGCCTTCCTTCAGAGGGGAAGTAAAGCCGGCGGTCCCATGTCATAGATTGATGGCATGAAAAGGAACCTTCCACTTGTGTGAAGCTAAATTATTGAGTGTTGAGGTAGGGCGCCTGCCTCTCACCCGGAGGCCCCGGGTTCGATTCCCAGCTCCGTCAGGGATTTTAGAAACTAACGTTAGGCTGGAACGGGGTGCACTCAGACTCGTGAGGACAATTGAGTAGCTGTCTGACAGTGAGGCACGCCCCGGTCACGAAGACCAAGAATAACGGCCGAGGGGACCCGACGCTGTCCACGCGTCACCCCAATATCTGCTGGCCAAATGATTGGACAGCGGTCACTTGGTACGCCTAGGCCCTTCATGGGCTGTAATGCCAGGGGTTATATATATTACTTGAATAAAAGAAAACAGATAACACACACTGATACAGCCATCACATTTAACACCGGTTATCAGACAGATTCTACACACACACAAAGTACACGGGGCTACATGACCGCGTTGTCGCAGCCCCTAAACTGAGGAACCAACCAACCAAAGCTAAAAGTCTGTGGATTAATATGGCGCGAAAATAAAATGTTGAAACTTTTGAAGATTTTTGGCGACAAGTGGAGTAACGCCACAATCAAGACCACGGCAATGTGCCTGGCTGAGTATGCGCGATATAATGATACAGTACGAAGTGTATTTGAGATGGATAGTCAAAGCAATGCGGTAAAGCGGCGTTCTATTGTACAGCTCAACTTGGGTTGGGAGTATGATTACATGTTCACCGAAATCGAAAGTGGAGCACAATGTTTGGTGAGTGCCAAGATTGCCTATGGGTAGGGACCCTGATTTATGGTAATATAAAAGGCTTCAGAACGGTGAAATAAATTGTTCAAAGCGGTGAAATGGAATGTCCATAGCGGTGAGGTGTGAGTGTGCTTAATAACCATGTGTACGCTCCAATGATTTGGTTAAATAATGAACACTATGCAAACATTTGGAAGAGTAACAAACAATTTATTCTAGTCTCCTTCTTTCCTTTTTCTTTTCTTTTTCGATACAACTAAAACTCAAATGAAATTGTATTCATTATCTAATCTAACATTTACTTCTCCATGACTACCATAGTAGTTTTCTCACTAACTCGTGAAACTTAAGTTGTACCCAAAATATAGGCAGAGCATTGTTTCCATGTTTTCAGGACTTCAACCAATCAAGCCTGAGAAGGGACTTCGTTATCCCGCATCTTATGAAACGTTTATATTTGTAAGGTTTCTTATTTTCTATGAAGGGACTAATTAAATTAATTTTAAAGTAAATATTTTTAAAAATAAACTGATTACCAGCGTATTTTTGGAATTTAGCATTTTAGGGTGAAAATAACATATTTCGCAAAATAAATTTATTTCGCGATATTTCGCAGCTACAATAATTTTTAAAAAATGCTTATTTAGAGAAAATATATCGTTGCGATAACATATACTGTATGTGTTTGCTAAAATATATCGCGGATATCATTAAAACAAAAAATCCGTGACTCTAGTCTACCTATTAGGCTTCAAACAGTTCAATTTAGAAAGTCACAATGTAACACATCACTTTCACCGACCTGGAAGTGTAGAGGGTGAAATACGACTTCCCCATCTCAATAATCTATACGAGGAGTATAGTATTTAGGTAACACATGATTGGAGAGAAGATAGAATGTGTGAATTCCATGAAATATAAGGTGCGTTCAAAAAGTGACATGGATGCGTCAAACGAAGAGCAAATAGGTGTTGTTCGGTTTCTGACAGCGGAGGGAGTAGGGGGAACGGATATTCATCGCCGAATGTCACAAGTGTACAGCGATCACTGCATGTCTCTTGCAAGGGTCAAGGCGTGGCACAAGCGCTTTAGGGAAGGACGGGTGTCGTCAGCCGATGATGCTCGGTCTGCCTCTCCCCCCCCCCCCCCTCCACCCCTCCCTGCATTACCGATGACAACGTCCAGCTGGTTGATGCACTCATTACCCAGGATCGCCGAGTGACAGTGAACGCCCTAGCCGCCGTGGTTGGATTGAGCGTCGGAAGTGTGCACAACATCATGAAGGAACGACTGCACTTGCGGAAAGTGTGTGCCCAATGGGTGACCCACAGTCTTCAACCACACCAGAAAGCATGTTGGATGGCCCACTGTCTTGGTCTTGCCACTGGCAGCGTTGGACGGTTGATGCATGCTGCTGCTCGCTTTGTATCGTCACTTGACGTGCACGCGTGCCCTCTAGCAACGGGCTGTGACCTTCCACGCTCTGGTCGGAACCACACCTCGTTACACACGCCACGATTAGCCGATGTCGTCACCGGTTTGTGCATTGCAGCCTCCAGCTCGTTACTTTTTGAACGCACCTTATATATGGGGAGTACAGTGTCAACGGATGGAAGCGCCAAGAAGGAAGTGTTGGACAGAGTCCAAAAAGGTTCCAATTACTTTCATCACGTACGAAACATAGTATGGGACAAGCGAGTTCCTCTGAGGGCTAAACAGACCATCTTACCTCCTACCAATCATGATATACAGTACAGAATCTAATATAGAAACTAAATCAGTCACAATTTTTTATTAAAAATCATTTTATAGACCAACTTTCAGTAGGCCTATCTCTTATTACCCTACTTAGTAATGTTATCTCCCCCGAGAAGTTACACCTTCTCCCATAAGAAATTGCGACTGAAAAGTGGAAACTTTCAGAATTGGGGATTCCGAGGGAAACCTGAGCTGGGTCCATTTTCTTTTTCTCATTGACTTCGGAATATACCCTCTAAGTCAGATCATTTCAATCCATAGTTGATGAATCTTTTGAATAGTCAAAGAGTGGATCATCAGAAAAAAGACTCCACATCCCTCTGCTCTAAATTCTCAGGAAAAGCAGAGTGAAGTAATCAAAACAAAACGTGTGGCATTTTGCATTAGCAAGGCTGCTCTGTCACAGCAAATTCTAAAATATGTTTTTTACTTTCAGTTTCTTACAAGAAAATATAATAAGACACTTGGTTTAACATTTGAAGCAATTTCAGTGCCTTGCAAATTCATTTAGTGAATTAAACCTTGAAAAATATAAATGTAATTTTGGAAAACTGGCGTCGAGTCTAATAATTTGCACACCTCTGTATGGTCTGGAGAGTTGCGTCATTCATAGAAGTGAAGAAGGTCAACTGCAAGCTTGTGAAATGATGTTCCTTAGATCTGCTGCTTTGAAAACCAAGACCCAATTACGAATGAGCAATTCCGAAGATCGGCCTAACCATGGAAGAAATATTAGGTGTTGCAAGGTTGAAATAGCTAGGACACGTCAAGAGAATGCAGCCATCACAAACTCCAAGATGTATTTTGCGAGAATCGTTCCAGGAAGAAGACCGATTGGACGCCCTAGGAAAAGGTTGTTAGACCAGATTAAGGAAGACCTTTAGAAGAGAAGAGAAACATCGGATGCCCTAGAGACCGATTGGACGCCCTAGGAAAAGGTTGTTAGACCAGATTAAGGAAGACCTTTAAAAGAGAAGAGAAACATCGGATGCCCTAGAGAGAAAAGAAACATACCAAGACGGTAATAAACAAGAAGTTCCGTGAAGATAAAGCCAACTTTCATATATACTACCTATGTTAATTGCCTCTATCAACATACAAAATTTCAGTTTGATTGTAATAGATTCGTAGTTATTGAGAACCGTCTAATATTTCGGTTGGTCGCCATGTTCGGTTTTTATATATGTAGGTCTTAAGAGTTATGTTCTATTACATGAAGATTATTGTGTACGTGTAGTATTCAAATTTCAATCGCATGATTAGGACACAAGAAGTAAAAACGAGATTTTAAAATTTCGCACAGCTACCATTTTTTGGTTTCCAAAACAATTGACATAACTTATGTGCCAGTGGATTAACATTTGTATGAGCATTCACCGTACCAAGTTCCACTGCACTCAGAACGTTAATCACTAGAAGCGTCCATTTAAATATTTATAAGTCGCGTCGCGGCCATGTTGGATTTGTGCTAACCAGGTTATTGAAAGTCATACTCATGTTTTATGTTTTATTGCTGTAGAAGATTCGTAGATATTGAGAACCGTCTAAATATTGAACCCTTTTAACCTCTGATGGTTAAATGATTCGATGTTTTATTTCTTCAATTAATAAATACTTCTACAAGCATCATGAAAATAGCCAGACGGAGATGAGGAAATTTCAAGCAGTTGCTGAAGACAGTGGGGACATACCTGAAGCTATTTGACAAAAGGCTAAATACTTAGGATTGTGAAAAGAATGACCATAGCTATGATTCAGAAGGACAGGTGGTGGCCGCCTCAAAATAGAAGCGACGCGCAGTGAGACATGCTGCTGGTATGCTCATTGTGATATTCGCGCCTAGAAGAAAGATGATGCAGTAACGTGAGTGGCTGATGAGCATGCTAGACACTCCTACTAAGCCAAGGTCTGATAAAAACCGCCAAGTTACAGAAAATGTGGGAACCAATGAGAGAAGAATGCCTATTTAGCGTGGCAGGTCTAGCGTGGGCACGCTCGGCTAGCATTCACGCGGGAGATTGCCTAGAAAACATCTCTACGATCGATTCTAGGATTAATGGGCATATTCTTGACCTGCGCTATTTTTCGAGTTCAGTGATAGTTATTTCATTCCTGTATCACTATTATTTTGTGAAATTTTTATCTAATTTCCCCCTCTATCTACACCTAGGGCTGGTTCATTTATAAGCGGTGTGAAGAGCCAAGACATAGCTTATTATTATTGTGTGTGTCGAGGGCACAGACTATTACTCTGTGCGTCTACGGACGTAGACTTTGATTTTGTGTGTCAGTGGACACAGGCTTTTATACTTTGCGCGTCAAAGGACGTTGACATTTATACTTTGCGTATCAGGATGGACACAGAAATTATTATTAAAAGTGTTAAATTCAGTGTTAGATAGTCACAGTACTATATTTGTAGGGGCAGTATCTTCGATAATTCGCCAACAGACAGTTTTGGGGAATGAAGTACCCGAACGGCGAATTTAGTAGTCAGACATCAAGTGTATAATAATTTAATTTTTGAATCAGCACGAGAGATGACATCATTGACCATGGAGGAAGCCTGGAAATATCAAGACTCCGTCAAGATGGTTGAGATGAGATAAGAAGGATCCAGTTGGGAGATGGCTGCGGATGTTCTTTGACGGATGGCTGACTGAGGATGAGTACTGAATAATATTTATTATTATCTGATAAATTAACTTATGGTGTATGGGACATATTTTGTTTTGTAAATAATTTGCTTGTGTGATTAACGTAGTCTATTTAGTTTTGGTCTGACACACCTTTTGCATGGAAACAGCTCGCATATATTATTAGTAGAAGGTTCTTTTCTTGTTTGTTGTTTTAACTAACGTAGCTATGTGGACGACCGTGTTTACATATGTTACGCGATGCGGGTTAAAAAAACGTCTCTCGGAGATATGTTGTGTTTCAGAAGTAGGACTGAAGTAAAATAATTGTACAGTAGATTGGAGGGTAATTAATTTCTTTTGTTTTATTATTGATCAGATTCAATGAGATTATTGCCTTTGGAGCAATGTGATTTGTGACGAAGAGCAGTCAGCTCTATCGTAGGTTTTAATATTTTTTTAATTGTTGGCGAGCATCCATTCAGCCGATCTGTGTAAAAAACGTATTGTCATTCCCAAATGTGTGTGTATGAGTGTGTGTATTTGTGTCATTACAAGCGGGAATTTCAGCGTAGACTGATTTCTGGCAGCTTGATGACAAATCCATATTGTGACCTCGCGAGGGCAATTCTGGATATTTTGATTAATGTCTGACCATATGTTGAAGTGGTTGAGTTTGTTGCTGTTGATTCCTTGAGATAACGGCACAGCTGGTCAGGTATTTATACACACTGGAGTGGGACAATGACAGGTGATTGAGGAAGAGGGGAGATGTTTCACAAGACGGACTGAGGTTGCCAGCCAGGTCATTAGTGGAGAGTGCCTGTGTGGCTCAGTAATAACTTGAAATACGGAATAAGAACTGATCAATGATAAAAATTGTTTAAATAAATGGGAGTTGCCTACGAATCACGATAATCTCCGAAGCGTTAGCTTAACATGCAGTTTTGTTCATATAAAGTAATGTCAGCCAGTCAGGCTTTTGTTGTTGTTGGTTTATTCCATGTTCATATTTCATTCAGTGACCCGTGAGTCACGTGCTATGCTGTATTTCCTTGTTTGTGTTGAGCAATTTGGCCAGTGTTGGCAGCTCAAAGTCAAGTGCGTCTTCGCGCTAATGAGGGTCCCGAGAGAGATTCCTGTAAATAGTAGATTTAGTGCGTGTGTCAGCATTACTTTTTAAGGGTTTTTATTAATGTCATGTTCCATATCCGTAAACGTTGATTTACGAGATGATTGTTCGTAAGCATCGTGGCTGTTAACCCGTTGTAAACGAACAGTCATCCAAAGTACTCATTCCTCGTAGTTAGTCATTACGCGCACATAAAACCCAAATTGCAAGGTAGTGGAACCAGGATCCACATTTTAAATAAAAGGGGAGATCCGTCTGACTCCTCAAATTTATAGATATTCCTATCATGGGAAATTCAGGGAGGATTTGTTTTATATTTTATTGTTGTTTATTTCTTTTTATGCACTATTAGTCATTAAATCTTGTTATTATTTTACATCTTGTCACCTTTCTTTCTTGATTTATAGTTTATATCCTATGACCCTTACCTCAGTAGAGCATGTTGTTTGGCGAACGTAAACATCACATAGGAACTGAGCGCGACCCCTTGATTAAGATTTCTTACATTAAACACTTGTTTTCTGAAGGGTTCATAGGAGTAAACTGGCGCGGCCAAGCGTGGGGCGGTTCACTGTGGTGTAACGGCAAAGATTTTGCACATTTCAGTGTAAGCGTAGTTGGGTTTTCAAACTGACGCAACAATGAAGGTGTAATTTTATTGCTGGTTCGCTGCTGGAACACATTTTAGTGGCGTATTTGAGTAAAACTGACATGCCGCAAGTGCAGGCAGATATGGCAGTATTTTAATCACCGGGAAGTGATATTTTATTAAAAGTAAGTGAGGCGAAGAGGATACCGCCAAATGTGTGAAATATAAAGTAAAATCAGGAGTTTGCAATGTAAAATACGGTTCACGTTTTTGTCTATTGAATTAAAGTAAAAGGTAAAATATGTGATACCGGGCGCCCAATGATTAGATTTGTTTAGAAAGTCAAACTCGTGAAAATGTTAGGAGGCTGTAGCCTTAAATGACAATTAATACTTTGTTAATTAGTCAGTGTTAATATCAGATCAGGATAACAATTTAATGACTGAATATGTGTTTGGGTTTAAATTAAGTTGAGTAAAGTTAGAACTACTCAGAGATGCAATCGACTAGTGGGATTAAATGTAAAAATAAATGAACTGAGTAGGGTAAAGAAATTAAATGTGCATTGGATTTTATGTGTGTGTCAAAGGGCATTGCTTTATGCCATTTCCCTAATGTCTCATATAAAGTGTGTAATATGGCAACGGTTGAACAGATTCAAGAAATCATTGAGAGTGCAGCTAGGAGAACACAGGAATTGTTGGATACTAAATTGGCGGAACAGAGTCAATCATTAAACACAAAATTATCTGAACAAATAAACACTAAACTATCAGAACAGAGTCAATCATTAAACACTAGTATGTTAGAACAAAGTGAAGCATTAAACGCGAAATTGTCTGAACAAATAAACAATACTATGGTAGAACAGAGTGAAGCATTGAACGCGAAGTTATCCGAACAAAGTGAAGCATTAAACAATACTATGTTAGAACAAAGTGAGTCGATAAACAAATTATCCGAACAAAGTGAATCATTGCGGACACAATTAAATAACAGTAGAATTGAACAGAATGAATATCAGGCGGAACAAGCTAGATTATTAAAAAGTGAAATTAATGACACTATCAATTCGCAATTAGAAGCGCAGAACATTAAAAACACGAACCAATTAGCTTCGTTAACCGCAGAGATTAAAGATCACACTAATCAACAGATGGTATTACTGGCCCTAGATGTCAGTAAAAATAATGAAAAGCAATTAGACCAGATTAAGAAAATGGAAAGTATTTTTGATCAAAAACTTAGCATTCTGGATGAAACGGTGTTAGCTAAATTAGAGCAAATTGAAATAGCGTGCACTATGAATACAAGCGAGGTCAAGATAGCTCAGGAGAAGTTAGAAGGACGATTTATGGAGATGGAAAAGAGCGGCAAAGTCATTCAACAACAATTATCAGCGGTAGATGAGAATATATCCGGCATAATTAAAGATATGGATCGTCTCGAAATAAAATCAGCAGAGCAGTGGAAAAGCCTAGAAGCGGATCAGGAGCAATTAAAGAGTACCTTAGACGACACTAAAAGCCAGATTGAAGAGAAAGTAAGCACGATTAAAGAGCAGATAAGAAAAGATTGGAAAAAAATGAATATCGATTCTAAAGAGGAAAGATCCACCATTCTTAAAACAGTAGGCGAAAATCACACTCATATTCAAGCATTAGAGCAAGAAATGAAGAGCAAGCTTAAAGAACAGACGGACAGGATCATTAAAGCCGAACTCAGGTCATTAGAGCAATCGTCGATATTTAGAACAGGAACATTGAAAGACAAGCAGGATGACTCAAATAGCCCGGAGGCAAGCACAGCAGGAAGTCAGACTCAGGCGGAGAGCCCATTAACAACAAACACGGAAAGGTTTCGCAAGAATATCGATAGGAGCTCAACACCACAAGACGGTCATCAGCCTACACAACTTATCCAAGTAATTCGCTCAAGTGATTATAAACCGCAGAAATACACGGAGAATTCAGGGGTAACACCGAAAGCTTTTATTAAAGAAATTGAAGACCATTACAATGACACTGGAGTACCTGAAGCACGTAGATTGAGGATGATGGAGAGATTTTTATCAGGAAATGTCCTTACATGGTTTTTAAGCTTCAAATATACATTTGGAACCATGTCAGATTTTAAATTGGCGTTTCTGCGCAAATATTGGTCGCCCGCAACACAACAGAGTCTAAGGATGGAGCTTTACTCTAGAAAGTACCAAACCACCCAGCAAACAAAATACTCAGATTTCTTTAACATGCAAATGTTAAAATTTCACGACCTCGATTACCCTTTAAATGAAGCGGATCTGGTGATGACAATAGCGCGGCAATTGCCAGTCAACGTGCAACAAGTACTAGTCGCAGCGAACGTTAGTACGGCCATACATGCAGAGCAGATATTACGCCAGATAGATGAGACTACGTCTCATAGTCATTATAGAGGAGGAAGACAGCTGGAGTTAGTCAATGCGACAGAGGTCATAAAACCTAAGCAGGCAAACACTAAAACGCAGGGCACTAATACAAGCACTTCCACACCTAGGCGAAACCAGGAAGAAGGAGAAAACAGACCATACCAGCGTAACGAAAATAACTACAATAATAGATCATATCAAGGCAACAATAGGTATCAACAGAGAGGATATCAACATTGGCGTGAAAATCGAAGAAATGACAGGCCTTATGGAAGATACGGTGATTACAATGCTAATCAAAGATGGAAAGGAAGAAGAGACCAAAATCAAGGAGAGCCACGAAATTATCGAAATAACTGGGATGATAGGCACGCTCAATCACAAAATTACCTAGAGGAATTACACGCTAGTCAAGGTGGAGAGCTAGGAAGATGGGAAAAAGCCATTGGGAACATGAAGAATCCTGATACACATATTGAGGAAGCTGGAAGTCTACTGAGACAAGAGGAATATCAAGGGCATCGGCGACAAACGGATGATGGGAGTTGCACCGGAGCTAAAAAAAAATGCTAAATTTGGATAAAGAAGACAGCCTACAAACGCAACAGTCGGAAGTTGAAGAGGGATGGATAGTAGCGAACATACAAGAATGGATTGCTTTGCCAGAAGACTGCCTGGAGGAGACGGTGAAACCACGAAACGATGAAATTAGGCAATTACCCATTATTTACGCGAGGATTGGTGGAATTAATATAAGATATTTATTGGATACGGGGTCACAGATCAGTCTGGTATCGGAGGCCTTGGTTCGAGAGTTGGGACGGAGTCAAAATATTCCTGTAATTCCCGTACCACAGCTCAAAGTGAGGGGTGTTATACCTGAACGCACCGTCACTTGTAAACGTCAGGCATACTTAGAGTTGAACATATTGGAACACACTTTTGGGCAAACATTCATTATCATGGCAAAGATGAATTTCAATATAATTCTTGGTGCAAATTTTATTTGTGACTATCAAGCAGTGATAGATTTGCACAAGAATACTGTCAGTTTTAGAGAGTATGATCAGCTGAAGAACGTGGGATTGCATATGGATGAAATCACCACCGGAAGAGATGTAAATTCTTGGGCATTGGAAGCAATATCGGAAGAGACGGAAGAGGAGGTACGAAAGGCAGACGATACCATCATAGAAGGAGCTGTTGTGGAACTAGATGAGGAGAGTGAATCCCAGGAGATATGGTCTTTATTAACGGAAGGAGACGACAGTGAGGCACAATTTGAAGAGTTACTACAGGAGCGGCTCAATGACATTCAACTTGGGGGTGAACACAGAAAGCAGTTGGAAGAGATTTTAAGGAAGCACAAAACAGTATTTGATACAGTACCTGGGAAAATATTAAATTTCAAATATTCAATGCAAGTCGAGGACTGGTCACCTTTCAAAAGTAGGTTGTATCCAATTCCTGAAAAATATCGTTGTCAAGTCAAGGTCATTATAGATGAGATGTTACAAGCTGGAGTGATAAGGAAGACACCTACACCTTATCTAAATGCGATTTTGGCAGTCACAAAACCAAATGGATCTATTAGACTTTGTTTAGATGCCAGAAATCTCAACACGAGAATCATTTTTCCTGACTATGACAGAGCGCCAATTATCAGAGACGTATTAAAAGGCTTTAAAAACAAAAGCATTTATTCATCAGTCGATTTGACGAGCTCGTTCCACCATATTGAATTGGATGAGAAGTCACAGCTTCTAACTGGCTTCTTATTCGATAACCAGACGTTTTGCTTCGTTCGAATGCCCTTTGGAGTCAATACAGCGGGCTGTGCTTTAATCCGAGCCCTGGACCGGAATCTAACCGAGGAAGTTAAGGAGATGACGGTACGCTACATTGACGACATTTTGCTGGCATCCGACAACATTGAAACTCACATGGAGAATTTAGATAAAGTATTAGGCAACCTGAATGCATCTAATTCCAAAGTAAACCTGAAGAAATCGCATTTCTTCAAGAGCGAGATCTTATATTTGGGTCACATCATTGACAAGGAGGGAGTGAAGCCAAATCCAGCTAAGATCGAAGCGATAAAGAATTTCCCTACACCAACGAGAGTCAAGTACATTCGGGCTTTCTTAGGCGTAACGGGATTCTTTAAAGAAAACTGTCCAGGTTATATGGAGAATGTAGCTCCCATGCAGGAAATGTTAAAGAAGAATAATAAATGATTATGGAATGCGGAGTGTGAGAAGGCATTCCAAGCAACAAAACAGCTATTGGAAAACTGCATTAAATTAGGATATCCAGATTTCAAGCACAAATTTATAATCCAAGCGGATGCTTCACTAATTGGTATAGGTGCTATTCTCTACCAAGAGAATCCAGCTAACCTGCAGCATAAAACATATTTGGCATTTGTCAGCCGAAAATTGCGTAAGCACGAGCGCAATTATACGGTAACGGAACTAGAGCTGTTGGCCATACTTCATGCGCTACAACAATGGAAACGAATAATTTATGGCTACCCTATTGTTGTCAGGACCGATCACAAGGCACTAACATTCTTGTTTAAGACGTCGATGGCAAGCGAACATGTGACACGTTGGTCTATATATATTCAGCAGTTTAGCATTGAGATTGAACATTGCCCAGGGAAGATTAACGTGATTCCGGATGCACTCAGCAGGAACCCAGAGCATGATAATGAAGAAACAGCGATGGTACAACACTTGGAGTTAACACCGAAGGACCGGGAATTCTTGGAGGAGTTACATGAGATACAGCGAGAACAAGAAGCGGAGCCATGGATGATGCTATTAATTCAATACTTCAGAAAGCAACTACCTACAGGAACACCTGCATTTCGAGAAGCGAAAGCCAAAGAAGGAAGATATGTTTATGTCAACAATTTAATGCACAAATGGGTAGATAATGACCACAACAAGTTACGCATATTAGTACCTGCTTCGTTACAACGAGGACTGACATGGCGTACTCACGAAAGTTACGGTCACGTGGGCGTAGATAAGTGCGAAGCGACAATAGGAGAGACATTTACATGGCCACGTATGAGAACAACAATATGTGACGTCATTACAACTTGTGATCCTTGTCAGAGGACAAAGCCAAATAATTATTTAATGAGGCAGTATCCTAGACCATTGCTATCTCAGAAACCATGCGAGCTACTGGCACTCGACTGTTTCGGTCCAATCCCGAAGGGAAGGCGAGGTTGCCGACACTTACTAGTATGCATTGATGTATTTTCTAAGTTTGTCGTATTATGCCCCATTCAGAAAACTACTTCAAAACAGGTACTCAGTCGTATTCGGAATAGAGTTATTCCAATCCTTGGAAAACCAGAATTTATATTATCAGATCATGGCAGCTATTTCACAAGCGCTGAATTCAAGAAAGGTATGGAGGACATGGGTATAAAACACATTTTAAGCAGTATCCGACATGCTCAAGCAAATCCAAGTGATAGAGCAATTAAGTGTGTAACATCATATTTGAGAATCTTCATTCCAAATGAACATCACAGATGGGTGGATAAAATCAAGGATGTAGAGACATGCATGAATTCTACCAGGCACGAGTCAACAGGACTGATCCCTATGGTCCTACACAAAAACGAGTATCCAGTGAGATCGTGGAAAAGCATCATTAACTGCCCACAAGATCAAATGATAGCACCTGACTTGCGAATTGAGAGGACGAGAGCCTACATGAGAAAACAAGCAGCCCGCAGATTACGGCGAGTAAGAAATAAGAGGTTTCACAGTGATCTTGAAATCAACCAGCTCGTTTTGGTGAAACGACCCGCTACATCGGACCCAGAGAAGAAAATCTTCAGCAAATTCTGCGAAAAGTTCATAGGACCCTATTCTATCGTAAGGAACCTTGAAAATAATGCTTACAGAGTGAAAGAATTGAGTACAGGAACAATGTTAGTCTACAACGCTGCCAACTTAAAAAAGTATCGTAGAAGTGAGCCATGGGAGCGCAAAAACAATGATGCAGTTTGAATATATGGACGTCCTACTATCAACAAAGTGCACGGGGAGCAGTTGAGTACGGCACGTGAAGGAGGAAGTAGAGTTGGTGTTGACAAACATTAACGAGACGAGCAGAGTGTTGCCTCAGGCATCAGCGGGTCATGCAAGCAGACTGAGAGGGGAGATACAAGCAGGATGTGAAACGAGTAAATGCCATTCAAGACAGGAGCGAATAGACCAAGTAATAGAAAAGGGGTGATTCCGAAATAAAACAATTTGGCCTACTGAAGTTTTTTTTAAGATTATCGACTTCCTCCGAAGTTCGAAATTTTGTGAGTGGAGGAGTTGTGAACCCTTTTAACCTCTGATGGTTAAATGATTCGATGTTTTATTTCTTCAATTAATAAATACTTCTACAAGCATCATGAAAATAGCCAGACGGAGATGAGGAAATTTCAAGCAGTTGCTGAAGACAGTGGGGACATACCTGAAGCTATTTGACAAAAGGCTAAATACTTAGGATTGTGAAAAGAATGACCATAGCTATGATTCAGAAGGACAGGTGGTGGCCGCCTCAAAATAGAAGCGACGCGCAGTGAGACATGCTGCTGGTATGTTCATTGTGATATTCGCGCCTAGAAGAAAGATGATGCAGTAACGTGAGTGGCTGATGAGCATGCTAGACACTCCTACTAAGCCAAGGTCTGATAAAAACCGCCAAGTTACAGAAAATGTGGGAACCAATGAGAGAAGAATGCCTATTTAGCGTGGCAGGTCTAGCGTGGGCACGCTCGGCTAGCATTCACGCGGGAGATTGCCTAGACAACATCTCTACGATCGATTCTAGGATTAATGGGCATATTCTTGACCTGCGCTATTTTTCGAGTTCAGTGATAGTTATTTCATTCCTGTATCACTATTATTTTGTGAAATTTTTATCTAATTTCCCCCTCTATCTACACCTAGGGCTGGTTCATTTATAAGCGGTGTGAAGAGCCAAGACATAGCTTATTATTATTGTGTGTGTCGAGGGCACAGAATATTACTCTGTGCGTCTACGGACGTAGACTTTGATTTTGTGTGTCAGTGGACACAGGCTTTTACACTTTGCGCGTCTAAGAACGTTGGCATTTATACTTTGCGTGTCATGAAGGACACAGAAATTATTATTAAAAGTGTTAAATTCAGTGTTAGATAGTCACAGTACTATATTTGTAGGGGCAGTATCTTCGATAATTCGCCAACAGACAGTTTTGGGGAATGAAGTACCCGAACGGCGAATTTAGTAGTCAGACATCAAGTGTATAATAATTTAATTTTTGAATCAGCACGAGAGATGACATCATTGACCATGGAGGAAGCCTGGAAATATCAAGACTCCGTCAAGATGGTTGAGATGAGATAAGAAGGATCCAGTTGGGAGATGGCTGCGGATGTTCTTTGACGGATGGCTGACTGAGGATGAGTACTGAATAATATTTATTATTATCTGATAAATTAACTTATGGTGTATGGGACATATTTTGTTTTGTAAATAATTTGCTTGTGTGATTAACGTAGTCTATTTAGTTTTGGTCTGACACACCTTTTGCATGGAAACAGCTCGCATATATTATTAGTAGAAGGTTCTTTTCTTGTTTGTTGTTTTATCTAACGTAGCTATGTGGACGACCGTATTTACATATGTTACGCGATGCGGGTTAAAAAAAACGTCTCTCGGAGATATGTTGTGTTTCAGAAGTAGGACTGAAGTAAAATAATTATACAGTAGATTGGAGGGTAATTAATTTCTTTTGTTTTATTATTGATCAGATTCAATGAGATTATTGCCTTTGGAGCAATGTGATTTGTGACGAAGAGCAGTCAGCTCTATCGTAGGTTTTAATATTTTTTTAATTGTTGGCGAGCATCCATTCAGCCGATCTGTGTAAAAAACGTATTGTCATTCCCAAATGTGTGTGTGTGAGTGTGTGTATTTGTGTCATTACAAGCGGGAATTTCAGCGTAGACTGATTTCTGGCAGCTTGATGACAAATCCATATTGTGACCTCGCGAGGGCAATTCTGGATATTTTGATTAATGTCTGACCATATGTTGAAGTGGTTGAGTTTGTTGCTGTTGATTCCTTGAGATAACGGCACAGCTGGTCAGGTATTTATACACACTGGAGTGGGACAATGACAGGTGATTGAGGAAGAGGGGAGATGTTTCACAAGACGGACTGAGGTTGCCAGCCAGGTCATTAGTGGAGAGTGCCTGTGTGGCTCAGTAATAACTTGAAATACGGAATAAGAACTGATCAATGATAAAAATTGTTTAAATAAATGGGAGTTGCCTACGAATCACGATAATCTCCGAAGCGTTAGCTTAACATGCAGTTTTGTTCATATAAAGTAATGTCAGCCAGTCAGGCTTTTGTTGTTGTTGGTTTATTCCATGTTCATATTTCATTCAGTGACCCGTGAGTCACGTGCTATGCTGTATTTCCTTGTTTGTGTTGAGCAATTTGGCCAGTGTTGGCAGCTCAAAGTCAAGTGCGTCTTCGCGCTAATGAGGGTCCCGAGAGAGATTCCTGTAAATAGTAGATTTAGTGCGTGTGTCAGCATTACTTTTTAAGGGTTTTTATTAATGTCATGTTCCATATCCGTAAACGTTGATTTACGAGATGATTGTTCGTAAGCATCGTGGCTGTTAACCCGTTGTAAACGAACAGTCATCCAAAGTACTCATTCCTCGTAGTTAGTCATTACGCGCACATAAAACCCAAATTGCAAGGTAGTGGAACCAGGATCCACATTTTAAATAAAAGGGGAGATCCGTCTGACTCCTCAAATTTATAGATATTCCTATCATGGGAAATTCAGGGAGGATTTGTTTTATATTTTATTGTTGTTTATTTCTTTTTATGCACTATTAGTCATTAAATCTTGTTATTATTTTACATCTTGTCACCTTTCTTTCTTGATTTATAGTTTATATCCTATGACCCTTACCTCAGTAGAGCATGTTGTTTGGCGAACGTAAACATCACATAGGAACTGAGCGCGACCCCTTGATTAAGATTTCTTACATTAAACACTTGTTTTCTGAAGGGTTCATAGGAGTAAACTGGCGCGGCCAAGCGTGGGGCGGTTCACTGTGGTGTAACGGCAAAGATTTTGCACATGTCAGTGTAAGCGTAGTTGGGTTTTCAAACTGACGCAACAATGAAGGTGTAATTTTATTGCTGGTTCGCTGCTGGAACACATTTTAGTGGCGTATTTGAGTAAAACTGACATGCCGCAAGTGCAGGCAGATATGGCAGTATTTTAATCACCGGGAAGTGATATTTTATTAAAAGTAAGTGAGGCGAAGAGGATACCGCCAAATGTGTGAAATATAAAGTAAAATCAGGAGTTTGCAATGTAAAATACGGTTCACGTTTTTGTCTATTGAATTAAAGTAAAAGGTAAAATAAGTGATACCGGGCGCCCAATGATTAGATTTGTTTAGAAAGTCAAACTCGTGAAAATGTTAGGAGGCTGTAGCCTTAAATGACAATTAATACTTTGTTAATTAGTCAGTGTTAATATCAGATCAGGATAACAATTTAATGACTGAATATGTGTTTGGGTTTAAATTAAGTTGAGTAAAGTTAGAACTACTCAGAGATGCAATCGACTAGTGGGATTAAATGTAAAAATAAATGAACTGAGTAGGGTAAAGAAATTAAATGAGCATTGGATTTTATGTGTGTGTCAAAGGGCATTGCTTTATGCCATTTCCCTAATGTCTCATATAAAGTGTGTAATATGGCAACGGTTGAACAGATTCAAGAAATCATTGAGAGTGCAGCTAGGAGAATACAGGAATTGTTGGATACTAAATTGGCGGAAAAGAGTCAATCATTAAACACAAAATTATCTGAACAAATAAACACTAAACTATCAGAACAGAGTCAATCATTAAACACTAGTATGTTAGAACAAAGTGAAGCATTAAACGCGAAATTGTCTGAGCAAATAAACAATACTATGGTAGAACAGAGTGAAGCATTGAACGCGAAGTTATCCGAACAAAGTGAAGCATTAAACAATACTATGTTAGAACAAAGTGAGTCGATAAACAAATTATCCGAACAAAGTGAATCATTGCGGACACAATTAAATAACAGTAGAATTGAACAGAATGAATATCAGGCGGAACAAGCTAGATTATTAAAAAGTGAAATTAATGACACTATCAATTCGCAATTAGAAGCGCAGAACATTAAAAACACGAACCAATTAGCTTCGTTAACCGCAGAGATGAAAGATCACACTAATCAACAGATGGTATTACTGGCCCTAGATGTCAGTAAAAATAATGAAAAGCAATTAGACCAGATTAAGAAAATGGAAAGTATTTTTGATCAAAAACTTAGCATTCTGGATGAAACGGTGTTAGCTAAATTAGAGCAAATTGAAATAGCGTGCACTATGAATACAAGCGAGGTCAAGATAGCTCAGGAGAAGTTAGAAGGACGATTTATGGAGATGGAAAAGAGCGGCAAAGTCATTCAACAACAATTATCAGCGGTAGATGAGAATATATCCGGCATAATTAAAGATATGGATCGTCTCGAAATAAAATCAGCAGAGCAGTGGAAAAGCCTAGAAGCGGATCAGGAGCAATTAAAGAGTACCATAGACGACACTAAAAGCCAGATTGAAGAGAAAGTAAGCACGATTAAAGAGCAGATAAGAAAAGATTGGAAAAAAATGAATATCGATTCTAAAGAGGAAAGATCCACCATTCTTAAAACAGTAGGCGAAAATCACACTCGTATTCAAGCATTAGAGCAAGAAATGAAGAGCAAGCTTAATGAACAGACGGACAGGATCATTAAAGCCGAACTCAGGTCATTAGAGCAATCGTCGATATTTAGAACAGGAACATTGAAAGACAAGCAGGATGACTCAAATAGCCCGGAGGCAAGCACAGCAGGAAGTCAGACTCAGGCGGAGAGCCCATTAACAACAAACACGGAAGGATTTCGCAAGAATATCGATAGGAGCTCAACACCACAAGACGGTCATCAGCCTACACAACTTATCCAAGTAATTCGCTCAAGTGATTATAAACCGCAGAAATACACGGAGAATTCAGGGGTAACACCGAAAGCTTTTATTAAAGAAATTGAAGACCATTACAATGACACTGGAGTACCTGAAGCACGTAGATTGAGGATGATGGAGAGATTTTTATCAGGAAATGTCCTTACATGGTTTTTAAGCTTCAAATATACATTTGGAACCATGTCAGATTTTAAATTGGCGTTTCTGCGCAAATATTGGTCGCCCGCAACACAACAGAGTCTAAGGATGGAGCTTTACTCTAGAAAGTACCAAACCACCCAGCAAACAAAATACTCAGATTTCTTTAACATGCAAATGTTAAAATTTCACGACCTCGATTACCCTTTAAATGAAGCGGATCTGGTGATGACAATAGCGCGGCAATTGCCAGTCAACGTGCAACAAGTACTAGTCGCAGCGAACGTTAGTACGGCCATACATGCAGAGCAGATATTACGCCAGATAGATGAGACTACGTCTCATAGTCATTATAGAGGAGGAAGACAGCTGGAGTTAGTCAATGCGACAGAGGTCATAAAACCTAAGCAGGCAAACACTAAAACGCAGGGCACTAATACAAGCACTTCCACACCTAGGCGAAACCAGGAAGAAGGAGAAAACAGACCATACCAGCGTAACGAAAATAACTACAATAATAGATCATATCAAGGCAACAATAGGTATCAACAGAGAGGATATCAACATTGGCGTGAAAATCGAAGAAATGACAGGCCTTATGGAAGATACGGTGATTACAATGCTAATCAAAGATGGAAAGGAAGAAGAGACCAAAATCAAGGAGAGCCACGAAATTATCGAAATGACTGGGATGATAGGCACGCTCAATCACAAAATTACCTAGAGGAATTACACGCTAGTCAAGGTGGAGAGCTAGGAAGATGGGAAAAAGCCATTGGGAACATGAAGAATCCTGATACACATATTGAGGAAGCTGGAAGTCTACTGAGACAAGAGGAATATCAAGGGCATCGGCGAAAAACGGATGATGGGAGTCGCACCGGAGCTTTAAAAAAATGCTAAATTTGGATAAAGAAGACAGCCTACAAACGCGACAGTCGGAAGTTGAAGAGGGATGGATAGTAGCGAACATACAAGAATGGATTGCTTTGCCAGAAGACTGCCTGGAGGAGACGGTGAAACCACGAAACGATGAAATTAGGCAATTACCCATTATTTACGCGAGGACTGGTGGAATTAATATAAGATGTTTATTGGATACGGGGTCACAGATCAGTCTGGTATCGGAGGCCTTGGTTCGAGAGTTGGGACGGAGTCAAAATATTCCTGTAATTCCCGTACCACAGCTCAAAGTGAGGGGTGTTATACCTGAACGCACCGTCACTTGTAAACGTCAGGCATACTTAGAGTTGAACATATTGGAACACACTTTTGGGCAAACATTCATTATCATGGCAAAGATGAATTTCAATATAATTCTTGGTGCAAATTTTATTTGTGACTATCAAGCAGTGATAGATTTGCACAAGAATACTGTCAGTTTTAGAGAGTATGATCAGCTGAAGAACGTGGGATTGCATATGGATGAAATCACCACCGGAAGAGATGTAAATTCTTGGGCATTGGAAGCAATATCGGAAGAGACGGAAGAGGAGGTACGAAAGGCAGAGGATACCATCATAGAAGGAGCTGTTGTGGAACTAGATGAGGAGAGTGAATCCCAGGAGATATGGTCTTTATTAACGGAAGGAGACGACAGTGAGGCACAATTTGAAGAGTTACTACAGGAGCGGCTCAATGACATTCAACTTGGGGGTGAACACAGAAAGCAGTTGGAAGAGATTTTAAGGAAGCACAAAACAGTATTTGATACAGTACCTGGGAAAATATTAAATTTCAAATATTCAATGCAAGTCGAGGACTGGTCACCTTTCAAAAGTAGGTTGTATCCAATTCCTGAAAAATATCGTTGTCAAGTCAAGGTCATTATAGATGAGATGTTACAAGCTGGAGTGATAAGGAAGACACCTACACCTTATCTAAATGCGATTTTGGCAGTCACAAAACCAAATGGATCTATTAGACTTTGTTTAGATGCCAGAAATCTCAACACGAGACTCATTTTTCCTGAGTATGACAGAGCGCCAATTATCAGAGACGTATTAAAAGGCTTTAAAAACAAAAGCATTTATTCATCAGTCGATTTGACGAGCTCGATACACCATATTGAATTGGATGAGAAGTCACAGCTTCTAACTGGCTTCTTATTCGATAACCAGACGTTTTGCTTCGTTCGAATGCCCTTTGGAGTCAATACAGCGGACTGTGCTTTAATCCGAGCCCTGGACCGGAATCTAACCGAGGAAGTTAAGGAGATGACGGTACGCTACATTGACGACATTTTGCTGGCATCCGACAACATTGAAACTCACATGGAGAATTTAGATAAAGTATTAGGCAACCTGAATGCATCTAATTTCAAAGTAAACCTGAAGAAATCGCATTTCTTCAAGAGCGAGATCTTATATTTGGGTCACATCATTGACAAGGAGGGAGTGAAGCCAAATTCAGCTAAGATCGAAGCGATAAAGAATTTCCCTACACCAACGAGAGTCAAGCACATTCGGGCTTTCTTAGGCGTAACGGGATTCTTTAAAGAAAACTGTCCAGGTTATATGGAGACTGTAGCTCCCATGCAGGAAATGTTAAAGAAGAATAATAAATGGTTATGGAATGCGGAGTGTGAGAAGGCATTCCAAGCAACAAAACAGCTATTGGAAAACTGCATTAAATTAGGATATCCAGATTTCAAGCACAAATTTATAATCCAAGCGGATGCTTCACTAATTGGTATAGGTGCTATGCTCTACCAAAAGGATCCAGCTAACCTGCAGCATAAAACATATTTGGCATTTGTCAGCCGAAAATTGCGTAAGCACGAGCGCAATTATACGGTAACGGAACTAGAGCTGTTGGCCATACTTCATGCGCTACAACAATGGAAACGAATAATTTATGGCTACCCTATTGTTGTCAGGACCGATCACAAGGCACTAACATTCTTGTTTAAGACGTCGATGGCAAGCGAACGTGTGACACGTTGGTCTATATATATTCAGCAGTTTAGCATTGAGATTGAACATTGCCCAGGGAAGATTAACGTGATTCCGGATGCACTCAGCAGGAACCCAGAGCATGATAATGAAGAAACAGCGATGGTACAACACTTGGAGTTAACACCGAAAGACCGGGAATTCTTGGAGGAGTTACGTGAGATACAGCGAGAACAAGAAGCGGAGCCATGGATGATGCTATTAATTCAATACTTCAGAAAGCAACTACCTACAGGAACACCTGCATTTCGAGAAGCGAAAGCCAAAGAAGGAAGATATGTTTATGTCAACAATTTGCTGCACAAATGGGTAGATAATGACCACACCAAGTTACGCATATTAGTACCTGCTTCGTTACAACGAGGACTGACATGGCATACTCACGAAAGTTACGGTCACGTGGGCGTAGATAAGTGCGAAGCGACAATAGGAGAGGCATTTACATGGCCACGTATGAGAACAACAATATGTGACGTCATTACAACTTGTGATCCTTGTCAGAGGACAAAGCCAAATAATTATTTAATGAGGCAGTATCCTAGACCATTGCTATCTCAGAAACCATGCGAGCTACTGGCACTCGACTGTTTCGGTCCAATCCCGAAGGGAAGGCGAGGTTGCCGACACTTACTAGTATGCATTGATGAATTTTCTAAGTTTGTCGTATTATGCCCCATTCAGAAAACTACTTCAAAACAGGTACTCAGTCGTATTCGGAATAGAGTTATTCCAATCCTTGGAAAACCAGAATTTATATTATCAGATCATGGCAGCTATTTCACAAGCGCTGAATTCAAGAAAGGTATGGAGGACATGGGTATAAAACACATTTTAAGCAGTATCCGACATGCTCAAGCAAATCCAAGTGAGAGAGCAATTAAGTGTGTAACATCATATTTGAGAATCTTCATTCCAAATGAACATCACAGATGGGTGGATAAAATCAAGGATGTAGAGACATGCATGAATTCTACCAGGCACGAGTCAACAGGACAGATCCCTATGGTCCTACACAAAAACGAGTATCCAGTGAGATCGTGGAAAAGCATCATTAACTGCCCACAAGATCAAATGATAGCACCTGACTTGCGAATTGAGAGGACGAGAGCCTACATGAGAAAACAAGCAGACCGCAGATTACGGCGAGTAAGAAATAAGAGGTTTCACAGTGATCTTGAAATCAACCAGTTCGTTTTGGTGAAACGACCCGCTATATCGTACCCAGAGAAGAAAATCTTCAGCAAATTCTGCGAAAAGTTCATAGGACCCTATTCTATCGTAAGGAACCTTGGAAATAATGCTTACAGAGTGAAAGAATTGAGTACAGGAACAATGTCAGTCTACAACGCTGCCAACTTAAAAAAGTATCGTAGAAGTGAGCCATGGGAGCGCAAAAACAATGATGCAGTTTGAATATATGGACGTCCTACTATCAACAAAGTGCACGGGGAGAAGTTGAGTACGGCACGTGAAGGAGGAAGTAGAGTTGGTGTTGACAAACATTAACGAGACGAGCAGAGTGTTGCCTCAGGCATCAGCGGGTCATGCAAGCAGACTGAGAGGGGAGATACAAGCAGGATGTGAAACGAGTAAATGCCATTCAAGACAGGAGCGAATAGACCAAGTAATAGAAAAGGGGTGATTCCGAAATAAAACAATTTGGCCTACTGAAGTTTTTTTTTAAATTATCGACTTCCTCCGAAGTTCGAAATTTTGTGAGTGGAGGAGTTGTGAACCCTTTTAACCTCTGATGGTTAAATGATTCGATGTTTTATTTCTTCAATTAATAAATACTTCTACAAGCATCATGAAAATAGCCAGACGGAGATGAGGAAATTTCAAGCAGTTGCTGAAGACAGTGGGGACATACCTGAAGCTATTTGACAAAAGGCTAAATACTTAGGATTGTGAAAAGAATGACCATAGCTATGATTCAGAAGGACAGGTGGTGGCCGCCTCAAAATAGAAGCGACGCGCAGTGAGACATGCTGCTGGTATGTTCATTGTGATATTCGCGCCTAGAAGAAAGATGATGCAGTAACGTGAGTGGCTGATGAGCATGCTAGACACTCCTACTAAGCCAAGGTCTGATAAAAACCGCCAAGTTACAGAAAATGTGGGAACCAATGAGAGAAGAATGCCTATTTAGCGTGGCAGGTCTAGCGTGGGCACGCTCGGCTAGCATTCACGCGGGAGATTGCCTAGACAACATCTCTACGATCGATTCTAGGATTAATGGGCATATTCTTGACCTGCGCTATTTTTCGAGTTCAGTGATAGTTATTTCATTCCTGTATCACTATTATTTTGTGAAATTTTTATCTAATTTCTCCCTCTATCTACACCTAGGGCTGGTTCATTTATAAGCGGTGTGAAGAGCCAAGACATAGCTTATTATTATTGTGTGTGTCGAGGGCACAGACTATTACTCTGTGCGTCTACGGACGTAGACTTTGATTTTGTGTGTCAGTGGACACAGGCTTTTACACTTTGCGCGTCTAAGAACGTTGGCATTTATACTTTGCGTGTCATGAAGGACACAGAAATTATTATTAAAAGTGTTAAATTCAGTGTTAGATAGTCACAGTACTATATTTGTAGGGGCAGTATCTTCGATAATTCGCCAACAGACAGTTTTGGGGAATGAAGTACCCGAACGGCGAATTTAGTAGTCAGACATCAAGTGTATAATAATTTAATTTTTGAATCAGCACGAGAGATGACATCATTGACCATGGAGGAAGCCTGGAAATATCAAGACTCCGTCAAGATGGTTGAGATGAGATAAGAAGGGTCCAGTTGGGAGATGGCTGCGGATGATCTTTGACGGATGGCTGACTGAGGATGAGTACTGAATAATATTTATTATTTTCTGATAAATTAACTTATGGTGTATGGGACATATTTTGTTTTGTAAATAATTTGCTTGTGTGATTAACGTAGTCTATTTAGTTTTGGTCTGACGCACCTTTTGCATGGAAACAGCTCGCATATATTATTAGTAGAAGGTTCTTTTCTTGTTTGTTGTTTTAACTAACGTAGCTATGTGGACGACCGTGTTTACATATGTTACGCGATGCGGGTTAAAAAAAACGTCTCTCGGAGATATGTTGTGTTTCAGAAGTAGGACTGAAGTAAAATAATTATACAGTAGATTGGAGGGTAATTAATTTCTTTTGTTTTATTATTGATCAGATTCAATGAGATTATTGCCTTTGGAGCAATGTGATTTGTGGCGAAGAGCAGTCAGCTCTATCGTAGGTTTTAATATTTTTTTAATTGTTGGCGAGCATCCATTCAGCCGATCTGTGTAAAAAACGTATTGTCATTCCCAAATGTGTGTGTGTGAGTGTGTGTATTTGTGTCATTACAAGCGGGAATTTCAGCGTAGACTGATTTCTGGCAGCTTGATGACAAATCCATATTGTGACCTCGTGAGGGCAATTCTGGATATTTTGATTAATGTCTGACCATATGTTGAAGTGGTTGAGTTTGTTGCTGTTGATTCCTTGAGATAACGGCACAGCTGGTCAGGTATTTATACACACTGGAGTGGGACAATGACAGGTGATTGAGGAAGAGGGGAGATGTTTCACAAGACGGACTGAGGTTGCCAGCCAGGTCATTAGTGGAGAGTGCCTGTGTGGCTCAGTAATAACTTGAAATACGGAATAAGAACTGATCAATGATAAAAATTGTTTAAATAAATGGGAGTTGCCTACGAATCACGATAATCTCCGAAGCGTTAGCTTAACATGCAGTTTTGTTCATATAAAGTAATGTCAGCCAGTCAGGCTTTTGTTGTTGTTGGTTTATTCCATGTTCATATTTCATTCAGTGACCCGTGAGTCACTTGCTATGCTGTATTTCCTTGTTTGTGTTGAGCAATTTGGCCAGTGTTGGCAGCTCAAAGTCAAGTGCGTCTTCGCGCTAATGAGGGTCCCGAGAGAGATTCCTGTAAATAGTAGATTTAGTGCGTGTGTCAGCATTACTTTTTAAGGGTTTTTATTAATGTCATGTTCCATATCCGTAAACGTTGATTTACGAGATGATTGTTCGTAAGCATCGTGGCTGTTAACCCGTTGTAAACGAACAGTCATCCAAAGTACTCATTCCTCGTAGTTAGTCATTACGCGCACATAAAACCCAAATTGCAAGGTAGTGGAACCAGGATCCACATTTTAGATAAAAGGGGAGATCCGTCTGACTCCTCAAATTTATAGATATTCCTATCATGGGAAATTCAGGGAGGATTTGTTTTATATTTTATTGTTGTTTATTTCTTTTTATGCACTATTAGTCATTAAATCTTGTTGTTATTTTACATCTTGTCACCTTTCTTTCTTGATTTATAGTTTATATCCTATGACCCTTACCTCAGTAGAGCATGTTGTTTGACGAACGTAAACATCACATAGGAACTGAGCGCGACCCCTTGATTAAGATTTCTTACATTAAACACTTGTTTTCTGAAGGGTTCATAGAAGTAAACTGGCGCGGCCAAGCGTGGGCCGGTTCACTATGGTGTAACGGCAAAGATTTTGCACATGTCAGTGTAAGCGTAGTTGGGTTTTCAAACTGACGCAACAATGAAGGTGTAATTTTATTGCTGGTTCGCTGCTGGAACACATTTTAGTGGCGTATTTGAGTAAAACTGACATGCCGCAAGTGCAGGCAGATATGGCAGTATTTTAATCACCGGGAAGTGATATTTTATTAAAAGTAAGTGAGGCGAAGAGGATACCGCCAAATGTGTGAAATATAAAGTAAAATCAGGAGTTTGCAATGTAAAATACGGTTCACGTTTTTGTCTATTGAATTAAAGTAAAAGGTAAAATATGTGATACCGGGCGCCCAATGATTAGATTTGTTTAGAAAGTCAAACTCGTGAAAATGTTAGGAGGCTGTAGCCTTAAATGACAATTAATACTTTGTTAATTAGTCAGTGTTAATATCAGATCAGGATAACAATTTAATGACTGAATATGTGTTTGGGTTTAAATTAAGTTGAGTAAAGTTAGAACTACTCAGAGATGCAATCGACTAGTGGGATTAAATGTAAAAATAAATGAACTGAGTAGGGTAAAGAAATTAAATGTGCATTGGATTTTATGTGTGTGTCAAAGGGCATTGCTTTATGCCATTTGCCTAATGTCTCATATAAAGTGTGTAATAGGGCAACGGTTGAACAGATTCAAGAAATCATTGAGAGTGCAGCTAGGAGAACACAGGAATTGTTGGATACTAAATTGGCGGAACAGAGTCAATCATTAAACACAAAATTATCTGAACAAATAAACACTAAACTATCAGAACAGAGTCAATCATTAAACACTAGTATGTTAGAACAAAGTGAAGCATTAAACGCGAAATTGTCTGAGCAAATAAACAATACTATGGTAGAACAGAGTGAAGCATTGAACGCGAAGTTATCCGAACAAAGTGAAGCATTAAACAATACTATGTTAGAACAAAGTGAGTCGATAAACAAATTATCCGAACAAAGTGAATCATTGCGGACACAATTAAATAACAGTAGAATTGAACAGAATGAATATCAGGCGGAACAAGCTAGATTATTAAAAAGTGAAATTAATGACACTATCAATTCGCAATTAGAAGCGCAGAACATTAAAAACACGAACCAATTAGCTTCGTTAACCGCAGAGATGAAAGATCACACTAATCAACAGATGGTATTACTGGCCCTAGATGTCAGTAAAAATAATGAAAAGCAATTAGACCAGATTAAGAAAATGGAAAGTATTTTTGATCAAAAACTTAGCATTCTGGATGAAACGGTGTTAGCTAAATTAGAGCAAATTGAAATAGCGTGCACTATGAATACAAGCGAGGTCAAGATAGCTCAGGAGAAGTTAGAAGGACGATTTATGGAGATGGAAAAGAGCGGCAAAGTCATTCAACAACAATTATCAGCGGTAGATGAGAATATATCCGGCATAATTAAAGATATGGATCGTCTCGAAATAAAATCAGCAGAGCAGTGGAAAAGCCTAGAAGCGGATCAGGAGCAATTAAAGAGTACCTTAGACGACACTAAAAGCCAGATTGAAGAGAAAGTAAGCACGATTAAAGAGCAGATAAGAAAAGATTGGAAAAAAATGAATATCGATTCTAAAGAGGAAAGATCCACCATTCTTAAAACAGTAGGCGAAAATCACACTCGTATTCAAGCATTAGAGCAAGAAATGAAGAGCAAGCTTAAAGAACAGACGGACAGGATCATTAAAGCCGAACTCAGGTCATTAGAGCAATCGTCGATATTTAGAACAGGAACATTGAAAGACAAGCAGGATGACTCAAATAGCCCGGAGGCAAGCACAGCAGGAAGTCAGACTCAGGCGGAGAGCCCATTAACAACAAACACGGAAAGGTTTCGCAAGAATATCGATAGGAGCTCAACACCACAAGACGGTCATCAGCCTACACAACTTATCCAAGTAATTCTCTCAAGTGATTATAAACCGCAGAAATACACGGAGAATTCAGGGGTAACACCGAAAGCTTTTATTAAAGAAATTGAAGACCATTACAATGACACTGGAGTACCTGAAGCACGTAGATTGAGGATGATGGAGAGATTTTTATCAGGAAATGTCCTTGCATGGTTTTTAAGCTTCAAATATACATTTGGAACCATGTCAGATTTTAAATTGGCGTTTCTGCGCAAATATTGGTCGCCCGCAACACAACAGAGTCTAAGGATGGAGCTTTACTCTAGAAAGTACCAAACCACCCAGCAAACAAAATACTCAGATTTCTTTAACATGCAAATGTTAAAATTTCACGACCTCGATTACCCTTTAAATGAAGCGGATCTGGTGATGACAATAGCGCGGCAATTGCCAGTCAACGTGCAACAAGTACTAGTCGCAGCGAACGTTAGTACGGCCATACATGCAGAGCAGATATTACGCCAGATAGATGAGACTACGTCTCATAGTCATTATAGAGGAGGAAGACAGCTGGAGTTAGTCAATGCGACAGAGGTCATAAAACCTAAGCAGGCAAACACTAAAACGCAGGGCACTAATACAAGCACTTCCACACCTAGGCGAAACCAGGAAGAAGGAGAAAACAGACCATACCAGCGTAACGAAAATAACTACAATAATAGATCATATCAAGGCAACAATAGGTATCAACAGAGAGGATATCAACATTGGCGTGAAAATCGAAGAAATGACAGGCCTTATGGAAGATACGGTGATTACAATGCTAATCAAAGATGGAAAGGAAGAAGAGACCAAAATCAAGGAGAGCCACGAAATTATCGAAATGACTGGGATGATAGGCACGCTCAATCACAAAATTACCTAGAGGAATTACACGCTAGTCAAGGTGGAGAGCTAGGAAGATGGGAAAAAGCCATTGGGAACATGAAGAATCCTGATACACATATTGAGGAAGCTGGAAGTCTACTGAGACAAGAGGAATATCAAGGGCATCGGCGACAAACGGATGATGGGAGTTGCACCGGAGCTAAAAAAAAATGCTAAATTTGGATAAAGAAGACAGCCTACAAACGCAACAGTCGGAAGTTGAAGAGGGATGGATAGTAGCGAACATACAAGAATGGATTGCTTTGCCAGAAGACTGCCTGGAGGAGACGGTGAAACCACGAAACGATGAAATTAGGCAATTACCCATTATTTACGCGAGGATTGGTGGAATTAATATAAGATATTTATTGGATACGGGGTCACAGATCAGTCTGGTATCGGAGGCCTTGGTTCGAGAGTTGGGACGGAGTCAAAATATTCCTGTAATTCCCGTACCACAGCTCAAAGTGAGGGGTGTTATACCTGAACGCACCGTCACTTGTAAACGTCAGGCATACTTAGAGTTGAACATATTGGAACACACTTTTGGGCAAACATTCATTATCATGGCAAAGATGAATTTCAATATAATTCTTGGTGCAAATTTTATTTGTGACTATCAAGCAGTGATAGATTTGCACAAGAATACTGTCAGTTTTAGAGAGTATGATCAGCTGAAGAACGTGGGATTGCATATGGATGAAATCACCACCGGAAAAGATGTAAATTCTTGGGCATTGGAAGCAATATCGGAAGAGACGGAAGAGGAGGTACGAAAGGCAGACGATACCATCATAGAAGGAGCTGTTGTGGAACTAGATGAGGAGAGTGAATCCCAGGAGATATGGTCTTTATTAACGGAAGGAGACGACAGTGAGGCACAATTTGAAGAGTTACTACAGGAGCGGCTCAATGACATTCAACTTGGGGGTGAACACAGAAAGCAGTTGGAAGAGATTTTAAGGAAGCACAAAACAGTATTTGATACAGTACCTGGGAAAATATTAAATTTCAAATATTCAATGCAAGTCGAGGACTGGTCACCTTTCAAAAGTAGGTTGTATCCAATTCCTGAAAAATATCGTTGTCAAGTCAAGGTCATTATAGATGAGATGTTACAAGCTGGAGTGATAAGGAAGACACCTACACCTTATCTAAATGCGATTTTGGCAGTCACAAAACCAAATGGATCTATTAGACTTTGTTTAGATGCCAGAAATCTCAACACGAGAATCATTTTTCCTGACTATGACAGAGCGCCAATTATCAGAGACGTATTAAAAGGCTTTAAAAACAAAAGCATTTATTCATCAGTCGATTTGACGAGCTCGTTCCACCATATTGAATTGGATGAGAAGTCACAGCTTCTAACTGGCTTCTTATTCGATAACCAGACGTTTTGCTTCGTTCGAATGCCCTTTGGAGTCAATACAGCGGGCTGTGCTTTAATCCAAGCCCTGGACCGGAATCTAACCGAGGAAGTTAAGGAGATGACGGTACGCTACATTGACGACATTTTGCTGGCATCCGACAACATTGAAACTCACATGGAGAATTTAGATAAAGTATTAGGCAACCTGAATGCATCTAATTCCAAAGTAAACCTGAAGAAATCGCATTTCTTCAAGAGCGAGATCTTATATTTGGGTCACATCATTGACAAGGAGGGAGTGAAGCCAAATCCAGCTAAGATCGAAGCGATAAAGAATTTCCCTACACCAACGAGAGTCAAGTACATTCGGGCTTTCTTAGGCGTAACGGGATTCTTTAAAGAAAACTGTCCAGGTTATATGGAGAATGTAGCTCCCATGCAGGAAATGTTAAAGAAGAATAATAAATGATTATGGAATGCGGAGTGTGAGAAGGCATTCCAAGCAACAAAACAGCTATTGGAAAACTGCATTAAATTAGGATATCCAGATTTCAAGCACAAATTTATAATCCAAGCGGATGCTTCACTAATTGGTATAGGTGCTATTCTCTACCAAGAGAATCCAGCTAACCTGCAGCATAAAACATATTTGGCATTTGTCAGCCGAAAATTGCGTAAGCACGAGCGCAATTATACGGTAACGGAACTAGAGCTGTTGGCCATACTTCATGCGCTACAACAATGGAAACGAATAATTTATGGCTACCCTATTGTTGTCAGGACCGATCACAAGGCACTAACATTCTTGTTTAAGACGTCGATGGCAAGCGAACGTGTGACACGTTGGTCTATATATATTCAGCAGTTTAGCATTGAGATTGAACATTGCCCAGGGAAGATTGACGTGATTCCGGATGCACTCAGCAGGAACCCAGAGCATGATAATGAAGAAACAGCGATGGTACAACACTTGGAGTTAACACCGAAGGACCGGGAATTCTTGGAGGAGTTACGTGAGATACAGCGAGAACAAGAAGCGGAGCCATGGATGATGCTATTAATTCAATACTTCAGAAAGCAACTACCTACTGGAACACCTGCATTTCGAGAAGCGAAAGCCAAAGAAGGAAGATATGTTTATGTCAACAATTTAATGCACAAATGGGTAGATAATGACCACACCAAGTTACGCATATTAGTACCTGCTTCGTTACAACGAGGACTGACATGGCGTACTCACGAAAGTTACGGTCACGTGGGCGTAGATAAGTGCGAAGCGACAATAGGAGAGACATTTACATGGCCACGTATGAGAACAACAATATGTGACGTCATTACAACTTGTGATCCTTGTCAGAGGACAAAGCCAAATAATTATTTAATGAGGCAGTATCCTAGACCATTGCTATCTCAGAAACAATGCGAGCTACTGGCACTCGACTGTTTCGGTCCAATCCCGAAGGGAAGGCGAGGTTGCCGACACTTACTAGTATGCATTGATGTATTTTCTAAGTTTGTCGTATTATGCCCCATTCAGAAAACTACTTCAAAACAGGTACTCAGTCGTATTCGGAATAGAGTTATTCCAATCCTTGGAAAACCAGAATTTATATTATCAGATCATGGCAGCTATTTCACAAGCGCTGAATTCAAGAAAGGTATGGAGGACATGGGTATAAAACACATTTTAAGCAGTATCCGACATGCTCAAGCAAATCCAAGTGATAGAGCAATTAAGTGTGTAACATCATATTTGAGAATCTTCAATCCAAATGAACATCACAGATGGGTGGATAAAATCAAGGATGTAGAGACATGCATGAATTCTACCAGGCACGAGTCAACAGGACTGATCCCTATGGTCCTACACAAAAACGAGTATCCAGTGAGATCGTGGAAAAGCATCATTAACTGCCCACAAGATCAAATGATAGCACCTGACTTGCGAATTGAGAGGACGAGAGCCTACATGAGAAAACAAGCAGACCGCAGATTACGGCGAGTAAGAAATAAGAGGTTTCACAGTGATCTTGAAATCAACCAGCTCGTTTTGGTGAAACGACCCGCTACATCGGACCCAGAGAAGAAAATCTTCAGCAAATTCTGCGAAAAGTTCATAGGACCCTATTCTATCGTAAGGAACCTTGGAAATAATGCTTACAGAGTGAAAGAATTGAGTACAGGAACAATGTCAGTCTACAACGCTGCCAACTTAAAAAAGTATCGTAGAAGTGAGCCATGGGAGCGCAAAAACAATGATGCAGTTTGAATATATGGACGTCCTACTATCAACAAAGTGCACGGGGAGCAGTTGAGTACGGCACGTGAAGGAGGAAGTAGAGTTGGTGTTGACAAACATTAACGAGACGAGCAGAGTGTTGCCTCAGGCATCAGCGGGTCATGCAAGCAGACTGAGAGGGGAGATACAAGCAGGATGTGAAACGAGTAAATGCCATTCAAGACAGGAGCGAATAGACCAAGTAATAGAAAAGGGGTGATTCCGAAATAAAACAATTTGGCCTACTGAAGTTTTTTTTAAAATTATCGACTTCCTCCGAAGTTCGAAATTTTGTGAGTGGAGGAGTTGTGAACCCTTTTAACCTCTGATGGTTAAATGATTCGATGTTTTATTTCTTCAATTAATAAATACTTCTACAAGCATCATGAAAATAGCCAGACGGAGATGAGGAAATTTCAAGCAGTTGCTGAAGACAGTGGGGACATACCTGAAGCTATTTGACAAAAGGCTAAATACTTAGGATTGTGAAAAGAATGACCATAGCTATGATTCAGAAGGACAGGTGGTGGCCGCCTCAAAATAGAAGCGACGCGCAGTGAGACATGCTGCTGGTATGTTCATTGTGATATTCGCGCCTAGAAGAAAGATGATGCAGTAACGTGAGTGGCTGATGAGCATGCTAGACACTCCTACTAAGCCAAGGTCTGATAAAAACCGCCAAGTTACAGAAAATGTGGGAACCAATGAGAGAAGAATGCCTATTTAGCGTGGCAGGTCTAGCGTGGGCACGCTCGGCTAGCATTCACGCGGGAGATTGCCTAGACAACATCTCTACGATCGATTCTAGGATTAATGGGCATATTCTTGACCTGCGCTATTTTTCGAGTTCAGTGATAGTTATTTCATTCCTGTATCACTATTATTTTGTGAATTTTTTATCTAATTTCCCCCTCTATCTACACCTAGGGCTGGTTCATTTATAAGCGGTGTGAAGAGCCAAGACATAGCTTATTATTATTGTGTGTGTCGAGGGCACAGACTATTACTCTGTGCGTCTACGGACGTAGACTTTGATTTTGTGTGTCAGTGGACACAGGCTTTTACACTTTGCGCGTCTAAGAACGTTGGCATTTATACTTTGCGTGTCATGAAGGACACAGAAATTATTATTAAAAGTGTTAAATTCAGTGTTAGATAGTCACAGTACTATATTTGTAGGGGCAGTATCTTCGATAATTCGCCAACAGACAGTTTTGGGGAATGAAGTACCCGAACGGCGAATTTAGTAGTCAGACATCAAGTGTATAATAATTTAATTTTTGAATCAGCACGAGAGATGACATCATTGACCATGGAGGAAGCCTGGAAATATCAAGACTCCGTCAAGATGGTTGAGATGAGATAAGAAGGATCCAGTTGGGAGATGGCTGCGGATGTTCTTTGACGGATGGCTGACTGAGGATGAGTACTGAATAATATTTATTATTATCTGATAAATTAACTTATGGTGTATGGGACATATTTTGTTTTGTAAATAATTTGCTTGTGTGATTAACGTAGTCTATTTAGTTTTGGTCTGACACACCTTTTGCATGGAAACAGCTCGCATATATTATTAGTAGAAGGTTCTTTTCTTGTTTGTTGTTTTAACTAACGTAGCTATGTGGACGACCGTGTTTACATATGTTACGCGATGCGGGTTAAAAAAACGTCTCTCGGAGATATGTTGTGTTTCAGAAGTAGGACTGAAGTAAAATAATTGTACAGTAGATTGGAGGGTAATTAATTTCTTTTGTTTTATTATTGATCAGATTCAATGAGATTATTGCCTTTGGAGCAATGTGATTTGTGACGAAGAGCAGTCAGCTCTATCGTAGGTTTTAATATTTTTTTAATTGTTGGCGAGCATCCATTCAGCCGATCTGTGTAAAAAACGTATTGTCATTCCCAAATGTGTGTGTATGAGTGTGTGTATTTGTGTCATTACAAGCGGGAATTTCAGCGTAGACTGATTTCTGGCAGCTTGATGACAAATCCATATTGTGACCTCGCGAGGGCAATTCTGGATATTTTGATTAATGTCTGACCATATGTTGAAGTGGTTGAGTTTGTTGCTGTTGATTCCTTGAGATAACGGCACAGCTGGTCAGGTATTTATACACACTGGAGTGGGACAATGACAGGTGATTGAGGAAGAGGGGAGATGTTTCACAAGACGGACTGAGGTTGCCAGCCAGGTCATTAGTGGAGAGTGCCTGTGTGGCTCAGTAATAACTTGAAATACGGAATAAGAACTGATCAATGATAAAAATTGTTTAAATAAATGGGAGTTGCCTACGAATCACGATAATCTCCGAAGCGTTAGCTTAACATGCAGTTTTGTTCATATAAAGTAATGTCAGCCAGTCAGGCTTTTGTTGTTGTTGGTTTATTCCATGTTCATATTTTATTCAGTGACCCGTGAGTCACGTGCTATGCTGTATTTCCTTGTTTGTGTTGAGCAATTTGGCCAGTGTTGGCAGCTCAAAGTCAAGTGCGTCTTCGCGCTAATGAGGGTCCCGAGAGAGATTCCTGTAAATAGTAGATTTAGTGCGTGTGTCAGCATTACTTTTTAAGGGTTTTTATTAATGTCATGTTCCATATCCGTAAACGTTGATTTACGAGATGATTGTTCGTAAGCATCGTGGCTGTTAACCCGTTGTAAACGAACAGTCATCCAAAGTACTCATTCCTCGTAGTTAGTCATTACGCGCACATAAAACCCAAATTGCAAGGTAGTGGAACCAGGATCCACATTTTAAATAAAAGGGGAGATCCGTCTGACTCCTCAAATTTATAGATATTCCTATCATGGGAAATTCAGGGAGGATTTGTTTTATATTTTATTGTTGTTTATTGCTTTTTATGCACTATTAGTCATTAAATCTTGTTATTATTTTACATCTTGTCACCTTTCTTTCTTGATTTATAGTTTATATCCTATGACCCTTACCTCAGTAGAGCATGTTGTTTGGCGAACGTAAACATCACATAGGAACTGAGCGCGACCCCTTGATTAAGATTTCTTACATTAAACACTGCTTTTCTGAAGGGTTCAATATTTCGGATGGTCGCCATGTTAGATTGTTATATGTATAGGCCATAGAGTTATGTAACATTAAAGGAAAATTATTGCATAGGTTCATTATTCAAACCTTCACTTCGATCGCATGAATACGACACAAGAAATTAAAGCTTAATTTAAAACTTTCACACAGCCGCCATCTTGAGGTTATGTAAACAATTGAACTAAACTTGATGCAACTGCATTATAATACGTATAAACATTTACTCTACCATATTTCACTCCGCACAGATGGTTAAATCGCGAGAAATGTTTATTAAATTGTTTCAACTTTGTTTGGCCCACCATGTTCGTTTTGTACTCTACAGGTTTTTGAAACTAACAAATATGAATTTTTTAGTAGCTCCTTTTATCACCGGGCAAAACTTCAGGATGATATCTGATAGTTTCGGAGATATAGAATGCCGGTGCAATATTTCGCACAGCCGCCATATTGAGGTTATGTAAACAATTGAACTAAATTAGATTCCAGTGCATTCCATTGTGTGTAAACATTTGCTGTACCAAGTTGCATTGCGTTTGGATGATTAAATCGCTTGGCCACCTTGTTGCTTTTGTAGTTACCAGGTTTTTGAAAGTCTCATAATTGAACTTCTAGTAGTGCCCTTTATCACCGTACAAAATTTCAGGGTTATATCGGTAATAGTTTCGGAGATATTGAATACCGATGAAATATTTCGCACAGCCACCATGTTGGATTGGTGAGACGTAATAAAATGTAAAGGGCACGGTCGGGATGGCCGGAATGGTGCTATGACCTTATCGAGTTTCATTGAAATCGCTCCAGCCGTTTAGAACAAACACGCACACACACACACACACGCACACGGACAAAAGGTGATCTCATATGCCTTTTTTTTTCATAAAATGAAAATAGGTTAAAATTCACTTCCAATCTAACTGCAGTTCTGGAAAACAGCCAATAATCCCTTGTCTCTTTACTACTTTTCTCTTGATTCAAAACCTAGCCAAATTGACTTATTTACTTAATTATTTCAATTCCGCAGGCATCTCTTGATTTTTGGAAATTCATCACACCGGAAGTAGTTATAAGGGCTTAAGTGAAGCTCTTCATTGACTCATTGACTAGCGCTCGTAGTGGTACAAAAGGCAAACTGCTAATCTAATCGACCTGATATGATTGAGTTCCGGTGAACAATCAACGCGTGTCATCATGCCGGCACCTCGTATGAAACGTTTAGTGTGCCCTTTACGTTTGGAAAAGTGCAGAAAACAACAAAAATTAATTTCAAATGGACAAACAATAAGATTCAGTGATGAACCGGGTTCGAGTTGCCAATCGGAGGAAAATATAACAGTGATCGTCACACAACGAGAATATAGTGTCCCGAACGAAGAGGAACCACCCGTGAAACGACAACGTTAAGTTAGTAATTAGATGAGAAGTATACAAGTTTATGAAATGCGAGTAAGTCTATATCTCCTAAAGGTACAATGTATAAATTCCCAAGTCCATGTCCCCTAAAGCAGTGATGGGCTAAGTACAGCCCGCGGGACAAGTGCCGCCTTTGAGGTAGTCTAATCCGCCCATGACATGGTTTCGAATTGTACAATTACACATAGGTCATATTTTCTGTTCTGTGTACCTAGAAGGGAAAAACTGTTTCAATCTCATTGTGTTTATGCGTTTTGTGTAATAGAGTAGCAGCTAGAACTGATTTCGTTACAATGTAACAATGAATTGAAGCAACTACTCCTCAACGTTCCGAAAATTGAGTTCTGCACAAGGCCCTACCAAAATCAAGCTTCCCAAACTTGAAATATCACGCAAAAAGATAACTGCAATGCTCGCACTTCCTGTATCTGTGAACAGGTATGTTCTACAAGAAAGCTTCGCAAAAAAAAAAAGCGTCAGGAGTAGATTAACGGACCACCAATTAGCTGCGCTACTAAGATTCAGCTCTTCCCAGTTTCAACTAGATTATGAAAAACTATTAGAAGCACAGTCACTGTTTCACTTGTCACATAGGCCTACTCCTTTCTCTTCTATCAAGTAATGAAGGTGTGTTCCTTTTTCCTAAGTTATCTACCATTGTAGCCTATAAGTTTTCTTTGAATTAAAATTCAGAAAATTAAGTTTATAATCTATTTACTGCACCCTTGAAAGAAGCGTAACAAGACATTGTTTCGGGGATGTGTTCGGTTCATGTTTTTCGTTGCTAGTACTTTTGCTTCTCAACATGACAAGGTAACATAGGGTAAAATTAACTAATAGGAAGAAGTGAACCAGAATTTAAATACAAATGAATTTAATATCAGATCAATAATCAGGAAAAACAAAACCAACAATCACCCTTAAATTTACATAATTTAAAATCAACCACTAACGTTATTAAATATCTCTCTCGAGAATGTACAAATAAAATCAGGACATGACCTGTCCTCAAATTGCTCCCAAAATTATGTGTGTGAGTACGTTTGGATTGTTGCATGCTGAATGGAATAAGTACTTTGAATACGTGATTCGCTACCATATGGCATATCCGACAATTGGCGAATCCTTATGTATGCGAACATAGACTTGGCGTCTGGGAAACAGTATAAAATGACTCTACACTACATAAAACAAAGCCGACACTCGCTATCCTTTAAATACACAACCAAGATCTCCGCACTGAGATCTTGACTGCGTACCAAATGCACCAACATAATTGCCTCAAATAAGGTCTTACCAAACATAAACAAATACACGTGACTACACTACCAAACACAACAAAATGACCAGACGTCATTTTATAATTAACTACACAGCACAAGTGTAGGCACAAAATCTTCAAATTAAATAATTTCAATGACACCAATGCCCACCGGCAATATTTACAACAAATAAAATTTTATTTCAACGCGATGCTTGAATGTACGTATTTCAGCATGGAGAACTCCCTTTAAATAACATAAGTTCAACCAAAAAGGCTTATCTACTTTCACATCGGGTCCAAGCAGCTGGCCCACTCCTCATTAACAGGTCTTATCTTAGATCTGCCCGTGTACTGTGGCATACGTCGCACATGTCATTAACCCAGCGTGTAACAAAATATCCCGGGCTTGCTCTCAGGCAACCCAAGATCGCTGAATTCTCACGTGTATTCCAAATGAAATAACACATGTGTCACCAAAATACAATGGTCCCAATAATTCAACCATTGAATTATAAGACTGGTCGGGAACCGAGCAGTGCCTCCGCAAAGTACATCTTCTGTCGTCCTTATGCTGCAGACAGGAACTTGGTCACAATGCCAACCTTCCCCGCGCAATCAAATACCACAATATAACACCATCAACACGCTGCTTGGGTATGACTCAAAATTCACCTGAAATCCACACACGTGACGTAACAGATCCAAGATAAGCCGAAGATATCAAGACTTCATAAAATCAACATTAAAATTCTCACACTAGAGAACTTATGGTTCCCCGCAAATAGTTGCAACAAGGCAAACTCAGATAGCCTGTTTAATTAAATAGCAACACAAATATCTCATCACCCCCCCCCCCCCCCCCCCATCTCTATCATTGCTTTAGCTCTACTGCAGCTCAATTTGTCACTGAACCCGCAATCCATGATTTAGTGAAATGAAATATCGCACAAATTGTACTTGAATAGTACACTGAAATTCAACTTCACAACAATAAAATTCACAAAATAAAAAGTAGTCACGATGCATATTCTACAATGAGTGTCGGAAACAAGAAAATCCTACCACTAAATTAGACACAAAACACAAGAAAAATATGTACACACTGTTCCCATAAACCAAGCTATTCCGCTCATTGAAATAATTCAAATTTAGTACTTATCCATTCTGCAACAGTTCTCAGCGCACATCACCCTGCTTGGCCCAACAGGTCTCTACTCCGCCATAGCCATCATGTTAGTCGAACGGACGGTCATCATTCCAGTAGTTGGCCTGGCACCGAACATCTTGAAGCTTCTTCTTCTGAGTAAATAAATGTTCAATTAATAATTGCAAATACACTATCTATTCCTGCTAAAATTCCTATGAGCTACTAACTTCACTCATAAGTCCTGAGCAATTTATATCCAAGACTTTTCTCTAAGTAACAGCTTAATCGCTTCTAACTTCACACGCATACTGCCACTTAAACTTCAAGGTAAAATAAGTCAAGTTTTGAGAATCGTAATTCTCTGCCATATTAACTTGAACAGTTTATAAGTTCACTCATAGAATTACAAAGTCTAAATCAACCTCCACTGAGACATTAATCTGACGTAGGTCTCCCTCGAGACTTGAAAATTAAGAACATGGGTCTCCCTCGAAACTTGGAAAATTAGAACACTTTGGCTGTCAGTCGCAGTATTTCTATAAAACAAGCTGACCCGGCAGACGTTGTCCTGCCAATCAAAGAAAGTGTTGTAACTCTGTTTCTTGAAGTGCTTTTGGATACACAATATTTTTTTCAATTTCTGTTAACTGCCTCTAAACTATCGTGAATTGAATTAACTAATTTAGAAACACTCGTTGGAGCGTGCACAACAACTCTCCAAAGTTTCATCGTAAACGGATAACTGGCATTTAACGCATACGGGATTTGGTTTAAATGATTCGTGCGCTGTCACTCATTTGTTGAATCTACTCGTGGTCTACCAACTGTGAAATGGATTTACTAAGTTAGAAAGCTTCACGTAAGTGTACACAACAACTCATCAAAGTTTCAACGCAATCGATGAATATTATATGAACGCATACAGAATTTTGTTGGAACGCTTCGCGCGTCGTCACTCATTTGTTACATCTACTCGTGCGCTACCAATATTGTAAAATGGAATTACCAAGTTGAACACCTTCCCTGGCGTGTACACAACAACTCATCAAAGTTTCATCGGAATCGGATGAATGACATATGAACGCATAAGTGATTTTCTTTAAACGATTCGCGTGCCGTCACTCATTTGTTGAATCTACTCATGCGCTACCTATTGTAAAATAGATTTACTAGGCCTAAAATCTTCTCTGGCGTGTACTCAATGATTCACCAAGATTTGATCGCAATCGGATGAATGATATATGACCGCAAACGGGACATTGTGGAAACGATTCGCGCGCCGTCGATCATTTGTTGAATCTACTCGTGCGCTACTTATTAAAAACTGGATTTACTAAGACAGAAATATTTCCTGGAGTGAACACAACAATTCACCCAAGTTTCATCGCAATCGGATAAATGGTATATGGACGCATACGGTGCTTTGTTGAAATGATTCGCTTGCCGTCACACATTTGTTGAATCTACTCGTGCGCTACCTATTGTAAAATGGATTTATTAAGCCAGAAACCTTCCGTAGGGTGTACACAACATCTCATCCAAGTTGCATCGTAATCGGACGAATGGTATTTGAACGCATACGGGACCTTATTGAAACGCTTCGCGCGTCGTCGCTCATTTGTTGAATCTACTCGTGCGAAACCTCCTGTGAAATGGATTTACTAAGTTAGAAACCCTCACGTAAGTGTACACAACATCTCACCCAAGTTTCATTGCAATCAGATGAATGGTATATGAACGCATACGGGACTTTGATTAAAAGTTCGCGCGTCGTTGATCATTTGTTGAATCTACTCGTGAGCTACCTATTGTAAAATGGATTTACTAAGTTAGAAACCCTCACGTAAGTGTACACAACATCTCACCCAAGTTTCTTCGCTATCGGACGAATGGTATTTGAACGCATACGGGACTTTTTTGAAACGCTCCGCACGTCGCCGCTCATTTGTTGAATCTACTCGTGCGCAACCTCCTGGGAAATGGATTACTAAGTTAGAAGCCTTCACTTAAGTGTACACAACAACTCATCAAAGTTTCGTCTCAATCTATGAATGGAATATAATCTTATACGGGATTTTGTTGAAACGCTTCGCGCGTCGTCACTCATTTGTTGAATCTAGTCGTGCGCTACCTAATGTGAAATTGATTTACTAAGCCAGAAGCCTTCCCTGGAGTGTACACAACATCTCACCCAAGTTTCATCGCTATCGGACAAATGGTATTTGAACGCATACCGGGACCTTTCTGAAACCCTTCGCGCGTCGTCGCTCATTTGTTGAATCTATTCGTGCGCTATCTATTGTAAAATGGATTTACCAAGCCAAACACCTTCTCTGGAGCTCACTCAACATATCACCCAAGTTTCATGGCAATTGGATGAATGGTATATATGAACGCATACGGGACTTTGAAACGCTCTAACGTGCAGAGACAAACAGTAGAATTCGACATCACTGCCACCTTTGGTACAAAACACAACTTTTCGCCACGGGCGGAGTGTATGTAATGGCGGTAGTTGCACAGGTTACGACCAGGTGGCTCTAACGTGCAGTGACAAACCGTCCAAAGACATCAGCTTTCACGAAGGCCAAGGCTAGTGGTTTCCATGACGACAGTTTTTGACTGTATATTGTGGTTCTAAAATTGTGTGTAAATTGTGGTTCTAAAATTGTGTTTATTCCACCTACCGGATCAGATTGTGAATCTAAACCATACATGGACCCACCCTAATATACATACCAAATTCCATCAAAATCGGTTCAGTCGTTTAGGAGGAGTTAAGTCACATACACACGTGTCGAAGAATTATATATATAAAGATGACACAAATCGTAGTGGTGGGGACACATAAAAATACAATAAATCGAAGATATAGGACTACAGACTTGCGAGTCCTATCAAATGGCTCGTCTCATCACGCAGAATCAGGCTCAGGTATTTTAATAAAAAATCGATCGTGGGTTAATTCAGTATCAATTTCCCTCCGATTTCAATTTCGCGGGCAAAGCGGCTAAAATCAGTGACTCCTCCCACTGGGTGTAGCTAATGATTCTTCTTCTCGCTTGCACAAAGTCTACCCTCTCTTTTCTTCAATGCCGGACAAAGGCACATCATCCCCCTAGGTCACGAACCAAGCCACTCTCTCCGCTCGTTGACCTTACAGTTATTATTTATTTATCGTATGGCGTATACATGAGCTACAGATCTATATTTACACTATTTACATAGTTAATCGCTTGTGGCGTCCCCAGGAAAAATTCTCTTCTATCTCCGTCGAAACGGCTCAGTGGGCATTCTTGGGTGATGTGCTTCACAGTTTGCCTCTCAGCACCACAGTCGCAACAGGATGATGACTTTTTCCTCCATTTGTATAGCAGATCTGCACACACACCATGGTTTGTTCGGATCCGGTTTAGCTTGGACCATACTTTCCGAGGTTGTTCAAAGCCAGGTACCTTCTGTGAGATGCATGGCATTTCCAAAGACTCTGCTGGGGGCGAATTGTCTCCATTCAATAGACCATTTCTCAGTAAGGTTGAAATTACTCATTGCCAGGTTCTCCGCCGTGCAGATGGGTGGATGTCTTGACTTCAGTCTATGTATATGTAGGTGGTGGATATCCTCATGAATGGGCAGTCTTTGATTAATCTGGAGCTTCTTGTATTCATTCATCAAAGCATTGCATCTGCGGAGGTGGGGTAAGGGAATATGGCTTAATACAGGCAGCCACTGAATAGGAGTTGATCTGATCGTGCCTGTGATCATTCTCATTGTGTCATTTAATTTAACATCTATTCTCTTCACATGAGGGCTGTTTATCCAGACAGGGGCACAATACTCTGCAGTAGAGTAAACCAGGCCAAGAGCTGAGCAACGTAAAGTAGTTGCACTTGCACCCCAAGTAGTACCACATAGTTTTCGAATGATGTTGTTGAGTGTCTGAATCTTGGCAGCACTCTTTCTCAAGTGTTCTTGGAACGATAGCGTTCTATCGAGTGTAACACCCAGATATTTGGGGTGTCTATTGTGGCGGAGAAGGGTGTGGGGAGTGGAGTTGCTCACGTCCGTAGGCCTTAACCTGAAATTACCCTACACGTGCTCCCTGGGTGGTGCTAAACGAGCAACAGTGATCAGGCTGCCAGACTATCTTAGCGATCTCCTGGCTATTGTACATGGAAATGAAAAATCATTCAAATGGTTCTTTTCAGAACCAACAGGCAAAGACCTTCGGGCTTACGCTTAAAGTTCTTCATCTAAATATAGAAGGCATAAGTAAATCCAAATGCCACTACTTGTCAAAAATCCTACGAGACCTTACAGTTCCAAGATATCAACCAAGGCCCTGGAATTTTAATCCTTCCGGTACAAGCTTGCCTGTGTATCTGCCTATTTCGACACATCTCAGTAACTTCACGTTGCCTCAATATTTTCTTCCACTGTATAATATGAAGATATGAAACATTATTATAAGAGCATCATGTAATAAGGGTTCACTGCAAACATGTGTTCTTTCGGCCCGCCTAGATTGGTTCATTTTACCTTGTTTCACTGAGAACAGTTCATTCCATTACGATTTACAGCGTTCCATCGCTAGCCATAAGCGTCAACTATGCCTACCCTATGCTTAAAGCATTATGTGCTATAATATTTAGATATCTGTGATTTTTAAGACTCAATAGGTCAAACGTTCAAAACCTTTTCTTTATAGAGAGCTTTAAAATTCATTTTCCAGTGTTGCCATATTGACAATTTACAGTATGTTGCAACTCTTCATTCAGTCGACACAATACAATCCCAACTACAGGAGCATGCGAAAGAAAAACCTACAGAGAGAAGAGAAGTCCATAACAAATACTGGAACTTCTATATCTCGACGAAGTAATTTTAACATCCCAGCGAAGTTTTCCACGATTTATGTCATGTTTTTGCTATAATTCTAAGACGGTAAAGTGCCCAAAAACCGTCTCCCTAAGCAAATTCTTCAATTCTGAAAACATTTTTGGAGTTAGAAATAATTTAAAGAACTGGTTTAAGCAACTCAACACCTTACCTACCGTATTGGCCCGAAAACAAGCCGCCTCCGCATATAAGTCGCGCCCTTAATAATCGAGGAGGAATAAAGGGAAAACGTTTATGCCTGAAAACAAGCCGCCTCCGCATATAAGTCGCGCCCTTAATAATCGAGGAGGAATAAAGGGAAAACGTTTATGCCCGAAAATAAGCCGCCTCCGCATATAAGTCGCGCCCTTAATAATCGAGGAGGAATAAAGGGAAAACGTTTATGCCTGAAAACAAGCCGCCTCCGCATATAAGTCGCGCCCTTAATAATCGAGGAGGAATAAAGGGAAAACGTTTATGCCTGAAAACAAGCCGCCTCCGCATATAAGTCGCGCCCTTAATAATCGAGGAGGAATAAAGGGAAAACGTTTATGCCTGAAAACAAGCCGCCTCCGCATATAAGTCGCGCCCTTAATAATCGAGGAGGAATAAAGGGAAAACGTTTATGCCTGAAAACAAGCCGCCTCCGCATATAAGTCGCGCCCTTAATAATCGAGGAGGAATAAAGGGAAAACGTTTATGCCCGAAAATAAGCCGCCTCCGCATATAAGTCGCGCCCTTAATAATCGAGGAGGAATAAAGGGAAAACGTTTATGCCTGAAAACAAGCCGCCTCCGCATATAAGTCGCGCCCTTAATAATCGAGGAGGAATAAAGGGAAAACGTTTATGCCTGAAAACAAGCCGCCTCCGCATATAAGTCGCGCCCTTAATAATCGAGGAGGAATAAAGGGAAAACGTTTATGCCCGAAAATAAGCCGCCTCCGCATATAAGTCGCGCCCTTAATAATCGAGGAGGAATAAAGGGAAAACGTTTATGCCTGAAAACAAGCCGCCTCCGCATATAAGTCGCGCCCTTAATAATCGAGGAGGAATAAAGGGAAAACGTTTATGCCTGAAAACAAGCCGCCTCCGCATATAAGTCGCGCCCTTAATAATCGAGGAGGAATAAAGGGAAAACGTTTATGCCCGAAAATAAGCCGCCTCCGCATATAAGTCGCGCCCTTAATAATCGAGGAGGAATAAAGGGAAAACGTTTATGCCTGAAAACAAGCCGCCTCCGCATATAAGTCGCGCCCTTAATAATCGAGGAGGAATAAAGGGAAAACGTTTATGCCTGAAAATAAGCCGCCTCCGCATATAAGTCGCGCCCTTAATAATCGAGGAGGAATAAAGGGAAAACGTTTATGCCTGAAAACAAGCCGCCTCCGCATATAAGTCGCGCCCTTAATAATCGAGGAGGAATAAAGGGAAAACGTTTATGCCTGAAAACAAGCCGCCTCCGCATATAAGTCGCGCCCTTAATAATCGAGGAGGAATAAAGGGAAAACGTTTATGCCTGAAAACAAGCCGCCTCCGCATATAAGTCGCGCCCTTAATAATCGAGGAGGAATAAAGGGAAAACGTTTATGCCTGAAAACAAGCCGCCTCCGCATATAAGTCGCGCCCTTAATAATCGAGGAGGAATAAAGGGAAAACGTTTATGCCCGAAAATAAGCCGCCTCCGCATATAAGTCGCGCCCTTAATAATCGAGGAGGAATAAAGGGAAAACGTTTATGCCTGAAAACAAGCCGCCTCCGCATATAAGTCGCGCCCTTAATAATCGAGGAGGAATAAAGGGAAAACGTTTATGCCCGAAAATAAACCGCCTCCGCATATAAGTCGCGCCCTTAATAATCGAGGAGGAATAAAGGGAAAACGTTTATGCCTGAAAACAAGCCGCCTCCGCATATAAGTCGCGCCCTTAATAATCGAGGAGGAATAAAGGGAAAACGTTTATGCCTGAAAACAAGCCGCCTCCGCATATAAGTCGCGCCCTTAATAATCGAGGAGGAATAAAGGGAAAACGTTTATGCCTGAAAACAAGCCGCCTCCGCATATAAGTCGCGCCCTTAATAATCGAGGAGGAATAAAGGGAAAACGTTTATGCCTGAAAACAAGCCGCCTCCGCATATAAGTCGCGCCCTTAATAATCGAGGAGGAATAAAGGGAAAACGTTTATGCCCGAAAATAAGCCGCCTCCGCATATAAGTCGCGCCCTTAATAATCGAGGAGGAATAAAGGGAAAACGTTTATGCCTGAAAACAAGCCGCCTCCGCATATAAGTCGCGCCCTTAATAATCGAGGAGGAATAAAGGGAAAACGTTTATGCCTGAAAATAAGCCGCATCCGGATTAAGGGAAGACACATTTTTAGCCTATTTTCATTTTATGAAAAAAAAATAGGCTTATGAGATCACCTTTTGTCCGTGTGTGTGTATGTGTGTGCGTATGTGTGTTTGTGTGTGTGTGTCCCCCTCTAATAACTTCTAAACGGCTGGAGAAATTTCTATGAAACTCGGTATGGTCATAGCAAATTCCGGCCTGCCCAAACCGTGCCCATCAAATTGTATTAAGTCTTACCAATCCAACATGGCGGCTCTGTGAATTACTTCACCAGCATTCAATATCTCCGAAATTATTACCCATTTCACCCTGCAATTTTGTACGTTGATAAAGGGCACTACTTGAAATTCACGTATGAGACTTTCAAAACACTGGTAACTACAAAACCAACATGGCGGCCAAGCGAAATTGAGACTTACAAATAGACTTTAATCGCAATTTAACCATCCAATTGCAAAAAAAACCTTGGTAAAGAAAATTTGTATACACACTGTAATGCACTAGGATCAAATTTAGTTCAATTGTTTACATAACCTCAAGATAACGGCTGTGCGAAATACCTCATCGACTTTCTATATCTCCGAAACTATTACTGATTTCAGCCTGAAATCTTGCACGGTGATAAAGGGGACTACTGCAAGTTTATCAATGTAGCTTTCAGAAACCTGTAAAGTACAAAACGAACATGGCGACCAAGCGAAGTTGAAACATTATAATAGACTTTTCTCGCGATTTAACCATCTGAGCGCAGTGAAATATGGTACAATAAATGATCATACACATTGTAATGCACTGGCATCTAATTTAGTTCAATGTTTACATAACCTCAAGATGGCGGCTGTGCGAAATTTTAAAATTAAATTTTCATTTCTTGTGTCGTAATCATGCGACCGAAGTGCTTGCCACGGTGAGTGAGAAGTTAATGTGTCCGTCTACTAACCCCAGGCTTGCAGGTTCGCTCCTGGCCGTGGCAAGTGATTTTTTGAAAGGCGGCATAAATTACGAAACGCATGTCATAAGATGTTGGCATGTCAAAGAACCCATTCGAATTCAGTAGGCCGTGTTCATAATGGAAAAATTAATCTCGGGAGTTTCCGCCAACACAAGGTTCCTCAATTCTCTACCAGAAAGCGCTATACTGTAGTGTTCAAGGAGCTTAGATACCTAACCTCCTTGGCTTTCATAGTGCTTCAAGGAACAGCGAAATACGACATGCAAGCTACCCTCTGGGTGTCAAATAACAAAGCTTGCACCCGGCATCCGAAGCCATACGATATTATTATTATTATTATTATTATTTTTATTATTATGCGATCGAAGTGAAAGTTTGAACAATGAACCTACGCAATAATTTTCCTTTAATGGTACATAACTCTATGGCCTGTACATATAACAATCCAACATGGCGACCATCCGAAATATTTAGGTTGTTCTCATTATCTACTAATCTATTACAGCAATCAAACTTAATTTTGGCGGCTTCGGTGGCGTAGTCGGTAGCATGCTGAGCTTCTATGCCCAAGATAGCGGGTTCAAACCCGGCCGAAGCCGTCGGATTTTTTTAAGAGCGTTAAAATCCCTCAGTATGCCTTCCTTCGGAGGGGAAGTGAAGCCGGCGGTCCCATGTCATAGATTTATGCTATGTTAAAGAACCTTCCACTAATTGCACCTGTGTGAAGCAAAATTGGATAGGTTAAGAATGTAAACAACGCTCTTAGGTTTCGTTGCCAAGGGCTGACTGCGGTGGTGTCTAGTAGCAAAGTTCTGAACTTGGCCTAGTAATCGTTGACGGTGGCGCTTGGCGGCAAAAGTAGGAACTATTTGAAAAAATCTAAGTTGCAGTACTTAAATTAAAAAAAAAAAACAGATAACACACTCTAATACGGTCATAACAATTAACACCGGTTATCAGACAGATTCTACACACACCCAAAGTACACGGGACTACATAACCGCGTTGTCGCAGCCCCTAAACTTAAGAACCAACCAACCAACCAAACTTAATTTTAGGTAGATTTCATTAGAAAGCTAACTATTGCAATGTGTACCATGTTTCGACTTCCGGAAAATTTCGACATATCTTCGCGTTTCACATCCCCCAGACCCCAAAACCACCGTCAGTTCAAAAGTTTATATATAATTTATGTATGTATGTATATATATATATATATCAGTTTCTTGTGGACACGATAACTGCCGTAATTTTGCAGCAATCACTTTGAATTTTTCCCGAATATGTATACCTATAAAATCTCGGTCGAGTTCGTTACTGGGCTAAATCGGCCCAAGGGGGTGAAAATGGTTTTTTTTTCGAAAGGTGAAATATTGCTATAACTCTCTTAATATGTGAAATATCGAATCCGTTCAAAGTTCATACTATGTGTCGGATAAAGCCCAAAAATTTATGTTTAAAGAGTTTATTTATAACACCAACCATTGACCAAAGGGGTGGGAAAAAGTGGTTTTTTCGGGAAACATTAATCATATCTCTCTTAATAGGCACAATATAAAAACCGTACAAAATGGACAATATTCCCCTAATAATTACCTAAAACTTTTGTCTGAAAGCATTTTTGATATGACCCACCATTACGCCAAGGGATGAGAAAAATGATTTCGGAATTATAAGAAAATGCCAAGAGCTATCAGAAGTTGCCATGGCAACACTACTAAATTGATGACGGATGAGCCATCGGACGTTGCCATGAAAACGCATTTGCTCGATATCAGATTCAGATTTCCATCTGACTAAGTGTGAAGCGTCTTCGGTGACGTAACTGGTGGCATGCTGAACTTCTATGCCCAAAGTCGCGGGATCAAAGCCGGCCGAAGTCGTTGGATTTTCTAACAGCGCTAAAAATCCCTCAGTATGCTTTCCTTTGGAGGGGAAGTTCCAACGTTCGTTGCGAGTTACTGGTTGCGATGGCATCTAGTAGCCAAGTTCACAGCTAGGTGTCGTTGATGGTAGTATCTGGTAGCAACATTAGGAACTACTGCTTGAAATTGACCGTCTGCAGTCCTTACCTGAATTACGGACTAATACAGCCATCACAATTCACACCGTTTATCAGACAGATTCTACACTCACCCAAAGTACACGGGGTTACATGACCGCGTTGTCGCAGCCCCTAAACTGAGGAACCAACCAAAATTACTGCGGGAAATATAATTTTGCGGGAAGAAGTAACAGACCGTTACATAGTTACACATCAGTGCCGAAACCTTGCATAAGGACAGTGTGACCACAAGTATAACAAGATGTTCAGTAAAGAACATATAGCCTACTTTCTCCTAAATGCATGGGTATTGTTATAACTCTTTGTCCGTTTCAAGGAGTATGATTGAATGTTGGTTGTAGTAGCTTGTTGAAATACAACGTGCTATAGGGATATTAAACATGAATATGAGGTGCCCTTTGCTAGTGCTACCTCTGTACCAAATTTCGTTCCATTCGGTTTCACCGTGTTCGAATTGATAAGGGGAATCCATTTTCACACAAAGATGGCCACCATCCGCAAAATAGTAGGCTGATGACCTATTAGTTTGGTCAAAGGATGCTCCCTCCATAAAGGTATGTTGTTGCTAAATTTGCTAGAGATCGGATGATTAGGCTAATCGTAATTTGATTTAAGCTTTGAACATTTGTGTGGCCGCCATTACGTTTCCGTCAAGATGGCGGCAATATAAAACATGACACTGAGGTGCCCTTTGCTAGTGCTACCTCTGCACCAAATTTCGTTCATTCGGTTCCATCGTGTTCCAATTAATAGGGGGAATCAATTTTGACATAAAGATGGCCGCCATCCGCAAACTATTAGTCTAATGGCCTATTAGATTGGTCAAAGGATGCTCCCTCTATAAAGGTATGTTGTTTCAAAGTTTGGTAGAGATCGGATGATTAGGTTAATCGTAATTTGATTTAAGCTTTGAACATTCGTGTGGCCGCCATTACGTTTCAGCCAAGATGGCGGCGATATAAAACATGACACTGAGGTGCCCTTTGCTAGTGCTACCTCTGTACCAAATTTCGTTCCATTCGGTTCCACCGTGTTCGAATTAATAGGGGGAATCAATTTTGACATAAAGATGGCCGCCACCCGCAAACTATTAGGCTAATAACCTATTAGATTGATCAAAGGATGCTCCCTCCATAAAGGAATGTTGTTGCAAAGTTTGGTAGAGATCGGATGGTTATGTTAGTCGTAATTTAACTTAAGCTTTGAACATTTGTGTGGCCGCCATTACGTTTCTGTCAAGATGGCGGCGATATAAAACATGGCACTGAGGTGCCCTATGCTAGTGCTACCTCTGTACCAAATTTCGTTCCATTCGGTTCCACCATGTTCGAATTAATAGGGGGAATCAATTTTGACAAAAAGATGGCCGCCACCCGCAAACTATTAGGCTATTGCAAAGTTTGGTAGAGATCGGATGGTTATGTTAGTCGTAATTTAACTTAGGCTTTGAACATTTGTGTGGCCGCCATTACGTTTCTGTCAATATGGCGGCGATATAAAACATGGCACGGAGATGCCCTTTGCTAGTGCTACCTCTGTACCAAATTTCGTTCCATTCGGTTTCACCGTGTTTGAATTAAAAGGGGGAATTGATTTTCACACAAAGATGGCCGCCATCCGCAAACTATTGGGCTAATGACCTAGATTGGTCAAAGGATGCTTCCTCTATAAAGGTATGTTGTTGCAAAATTTGGTAGAGATCGGATGATTACGTTAATCGTAATTTGATTTAAGCTTTGAACATTTGTGTGGCCGCCATTACGTTTCCGTCAAGCTGGCGGCGATATGAAATATGACACTGAAGTGCCTTTTGTTAGTACTACCTCTGTACCAAATTTCGTTCCATTCGGTTGCACCGTGTTCGAATTAATTGGGGGAATCGATTTTCACACAAAGATGGCCGCCATACGCAAACTATTACGCTGATGACCTATTAGATTGGTCAAAGGATGCTCCCCCCACGAAGGTATGTTGTTGCAAAATTTGGTAGAGATCGGATGATTAGGTTAGTCGTAATTTGATTTAAGCTTTGAACATTTGTGTGGCCGCCATTACGTTTCCGTCAAGATGGCGGCGATATAAAACATGACACTGAGGTGTCCTTTGCTAGTGCTACCTTTGTACCAAATTTCGTTCAATTCACATTCACCGTGTTCGAATTGATAGGGGGGGACAGACATTCAGAGTACACACACTCACACACACACAGACACACACACACAGACACAGACTCACACACACACATACACACACACACACAGACTCACACACACACATACACACACACAGACGGACACACTTTTTTCGCCCTGTGTTGATCTCATAAGTCTACTTTAATTTTTTGCAAAAATCGAAAGTAGGCTAAAAATGGACCTCAAATGACAAGAAGGTTACCGTCCCCTTAAGACAATAAAATGTTTAAAATATGCCTAAAATGACGAAAAACAAAGTTAATTAAGCTCCAATTATAAAATACTTTCTCGCAATAAATGAGGTCTGATCCTTCTACGAAAACCTGCATATTCTGCCTATTTTCGCCTATCCCCAAGTTTGTCCGGTGAAATCTACCTCCGCCTTCCGGCGTGCCGAGAGGACTTTTTTTTTATGTTCATAGAGGCACAAATCCAACATGGTGGCGACGCGAAGTATAAATATTTAAATAGACGTTTCTCGCGATTTAACCATCCATGTACAGTGAAACTTGGTACGGTAAATGCTCATACAAATGTTAATTCACTGGCATCTAATTTATTTCAATTGTTTTCATAACCACAAAATGGCAGCTGTGCGAAATTTTAAAATCTCGTTTTTACTTCTTGTGTCCTAATCATGCAATTGCAGTTTCGATACTACACGTACACAATAATCTTCATGTAATTTTACATAACTCTAAGACCTACATATATAAAAATCAAACATGGTGACCAACCGAAATATTAGACGGGTCTCAATATCTACGAATCAATTACAGCAATCAAACTGAAATTTTTTGTGTTGGTAGAGGCAATTAACACAAGTAGGATATATGAAAATAGGCTTTAGTTCTTCACGGAACTACTTGTTTTTCTGGTACTTACCAACATGTAAACATTTTTTTCTGACATGCGTATTTCCTTTCAGCCTCTCTGTTGGTTGTGCTTTTGGCATAACGCACAACTGCAAGTTTAAAGGCTGCATCATAAACACGCCGAATTCCTTTGCTTGATGAAGTTTTTCGCTCTACCAGTAAATGATCGATCATTTTTGCGTCAAACAGGCTTTCTTACAGATCTTACCGAGACTGAGCTACTGTAGATTATTCAAACTTACGAAATAATACCGTTTAACAGAATAGCAATGCCACCACCAAAACAAAAGTTCGCATTGTTGTTTTTAAATGCCACAATTTTTTCTTACAGACTGTATTGTTGCTGTGTTCTTGCTAATGAGCATTATTTTTTAAACAGTACATGACATATAAAAGTGTAGGTCGCGAATATAAGCCGCACCGAGATATTTTTCGCAAATAATTTAAATAAAAAGTGTGGCTTATTTTCGGGCCAATACGGTAACAGTTTTGCTGGAGTGATTCTTCTCAATAATTATTTCCTAACCAAAAGCAATAAATTATCAGAAAGGTGGTATATTGGCTTTCACAGCCATCGAATTAAAACTCAGCAATTCGTCTAGGTTTGTGCCGTGTCTTGTGTGGGGTTTCCCCTAGGACACCCTTGGTTCGGGAGGCGATGGGTGCAACAAATTTAACAGTTATGTTAGGACAAGGAAATGCAAATAATTTGTCTATGATAATGTCCGGTGACGGTAAATTAATTACTGAGAAACAGGCCATTGCTAATGAATTAAATGACTGGTCTGAAAAGCTCTATGCAGGAATAAGTATGTTTACTCGGAATCGAGTTACAACCGACGACGACGACGAAATGTATTTTACGGTAGTTTGTTCAATAAATCCAATAGCTGAGTGTTGGACCTTAACGACGAATCAGGGGCTCCCCTTTTCCAAATAAACCAGTCAGCAATTGTAAAGCTAATACAAAAATTACGTTACAATATATCGAAGGGTCCTGATAATATTGTTAGTGAAGTACTTAAACTAGGAGGTAGGGCCGTGGCACGATACTTTGAGGTGATGTTTAATGTGTCCATAAACAATGCGCAAATCCCAGACGACTGGAAAAGAGCTACGGTAGACCCAATATTTAAGGTAGGGAGCAGACTTGAATTGGGCAACTACAGGCCGGTTAACCTTACGTCCAACGTTTGTAAACAGATGGGGCATCTCATTTGTGACTACTTGAGGGAACAGTGGAAAGGATTATCATGGTTTAATGATAGGCAACATGGATTTCGGAAAGGTTACTCATGCGAGAGTCAGATGCTATCACTTTTTCAATATTTTTGAGAATCGTTAGACCATGGAGTTTCAGTCGACACCGTAGTTATAGATTTTGCGAAGGCATTTGATGTCGTACCGCACGACATGCTACTCCATAAATTAGCTTCAACGAAGATTGATAGAAGATTAATTTTATGGATCCAAGAATTTTTGACGGATCATTCCCAGAAAGTAAAATTCGAAAGCCTATTCTCGGAGGAAAATACCGTAACGTGGGTATCCCTCAGGGCAGCGTAATCGGAACTTTGTTATTTTTGGCGTATATAAATGACTTACCAAATGGAATTCGTAGTGACTGTCGATTATTTTCGGATGATTGTGTAATATATCGAAATATACATGACTCACAAGACAACGCAGTACTTCAAGACGACCTGAACCTGGTCTAAAATTGGGCGATTGAAAATAAAATGAAATTAAACACAAGAAAATGTTGTCTCATAAAAATAGGGAAATGGCGAAGGCAAGATTTTCAATATAACATTGGCTCGGAAATACTTGTAGAAGAAGATTCTTGCAAATATTTGGGCGTTAACGTAAGGAATGATATGAAGTGGAGTAATCATGTAGGGTGTGTAGTTTCTAAAGCTTACAAATCTCTGCACTTTGTAATGAGGGTATTAAAAGGACGTAGTACCTCTGCTAAAGAATTAGGATATTTGCCACTTGTAAGACGTATTCTGGAATACGCCTCGGCGGTTTGGGATCCATATCAAGTAGGGCTCATCAATGAGTTGGAAATGGTACAAAAAAGACCGCTAGATCTCAGGGACTTTAATCCCAGGAGCAGTGTGAGTCGTGGGAAACTTGGGTGGGAGTCACTGGAGGGCGGAGGCTAGGAGGATGAAATCTAGACTCTGCGCTATGTTCAATATGTATACAAATCAACCAGCATGGGGTGAGCTTAGCAAACGTATGGGAAAGCCCACTTACATGAGCAGGAGTGATCATCCTTTCAAAGTTAAGGGCCGACCACAGCGTACAAATTATGGTAAATATTCTTACGTTAACTGGGCCATTGATAACTGGAACTCTCTACCTGCCGCAGTCTTAGAGCCTTTTCCCAAACATATAGGTGTGTTTAAGAAAAGACTGACGATTTGTGTAAATACTACAGTTTAATTGTTAATTGTTATTGAATTTTTATGTATAATTATGTATTTGTTATGTATACCCAATTTGCCACCGGGGGACACACCCCCAATTGCAAATAATCGAATGAATTAATGAAAAGCTGGCTCATCAGTGGGATCTTGGTATCCCCTTCCGGACCCCCACAAGAGTAGCAAACTGCGCGCTACTTCCCTTTTTATTAAGCGCACCTGCGCGTAGGGAGGTTATGGCTGCTTGAGATTTTAGTTCTGGCAGTAAAGAAGCGCAGGTGCGCTTTATAAAAAGGGAGGTAGCGCGCAGTTCGCTACTCCTGTGGGGGTCCGGGCGGGGACACCGAGAGACCGCTGATGAGCCAGCTTTGTGTCCAAGGAGAAACCCCACACAATACACGGCACAAAACTAGAAAAATTGCTGAGTTTTAATAAATTATCAAACGATCACAAATTTTGATTTTTCCAATTTCCTAATTCCTTCCCCCTATCCAGTCATTATCTAGTCATTTATTGATGTGTAACATCTTTCCGCTCGGTTGCTGGATAGTTTTGTGGGAGTGATTTTGAAAATTGGGGACGGAAGTGGATCGGAACGATTGAACTGGCAGTGGTGGATCGAACGGAAGTATGCACTGCCCCCTCGATCGATCGAACGGAAGTGTACTAGCTGGCAGTGGTGGAAAACGGAAGTATGCACTGCCCGCTCGATCAATCGAACGGAAGTGTACTAGCTGGCAGTGGTGGAAAACGGAAGTATGCACTGCCCGCTCGATCGATCGAACGGAAGTGTACTAGCTGGCAGTGGTGGAAAACGGAAGTATGCACTGCCCGATCGCTCGATCCAGTGGGCAGTGGTAAGACCCAGCTGGCAGTGGTACGAGAAACAATGAGCGCGCGGTGTCGGAAATGTGGCCTTGTGGAATGTATATGACATACTGAACGGAAAACGCTCATGCGAACTCTGGTGTCAAGTGATTGAAACAAGGCACATGGTACATGTTCGAAGTCTTAGTATCAGTATTTAAATTGTAAAATGTCTTAATATCAAACATTGTAAGTAATCGGCATTGCCGGTATTATGTTTCTGCACAATGGCTATTCAAATATTAACCCACATAACTGTAATGCAGTCATCAATATAATATAATCGTTGTGGTTATACGAGAATTGAGCAAGCCTTCATGAACTATTACTCAAAACAATCTCTTGACTCACAAGAGGGCCTATTCATAAGGCATTTTAAACTCAATTTCATGCAGGAACATTATCGAAACAAGCAAAATATAAATGAAACTTAATTCCGTAATTCAGTATTCTTGGAACGTGGAAATAAGTCACCATCTTGTGCACAAAATTTGCGTAGTCGAAATAGCCGTGTGAATCTAGAGATATTGGGTTCGAATCTCGGACGGGGTAGATAATTTAGCTACCAGATTATCATTTTGAACGATATTTATCATATCAATATGACTCATTTTAACAGAATCCATATGAAATTACGTGTTGGTCAGTGAATGAAGAGGACCTGTTTATAAGGAATTTAAGGTTATGAGCGGTGTCGCGTCTATTAATCTAGTTGATCCATATCGTATTCTTTATTTAGGCTTGTGCTGGTGGAAGCTACAAATCATCTAATAAAATGAGTTCCGTATTATAAACTACAATATCTGTAAAACACTCACCTTTACAATATATTAATATTTGTGCCAATAATAGTATAAAATACCGGTGTATCAACAATTTCACGTGAGGTTTCTTCTATGTCAGATGTTACACATCATATGCGACTACTGTAAGGCTCGTATTTTTTTAAATGGAAAATGTATTTAAAGGTCTTAAGATACTAATATGCTCATACATTTTTACATACAAGTTACCCATGCAGACAAAAATCGTAAACCATTGGAAGATGGCGATCATCCATCCAGTATACAAGAAAGGTAGCACAACGAATCCAAACAATTACCGAGGGATCTCATTACTCTCGGTAACTTACAAAATGTTGTCCAAAGCCCTTTAGAACTGTGCCTATCTTCAACTGGATCCGCAGATTGGTGAATTCCAAGGTGGGTTCCGGAAGGGCCGATCGTGCACAGAGCAAATTATCAATTTGAAAAGCTCAAAGTGTTACTTCCGTAAAATGTCAAACAAAAATTATGCCATTACTTTTGTTGACTTTGCAAAGGCGTATGACAGCATTGGCAGTGAATCCCTTGTTGCTGTGCTCTCAGAATTTGCATTAGATCGCAAGATAACATCAATCATCAAAGATACCCTCTTGAATACAAGTTCAAAGGGTAAATTTATAGGAGAATGGAGCGCAGAATTTCCAATTGATACAGGAGTGCGTCAAGGAGATTGTTTATCTCCATTGTTGTTTTAATTGTGCGCTCGAAAAAGACGTCCGAGAATGGAGACGAGCTGGTGCACCATCCCATAGACTAGGACCTAAACTTAAATGGATAACACTCGACTGTTTGGTATTTGCGGATGACATGGCGTTAATTGCTCCAAACATTTCTGATGCCCAGAAGGAACTTGAATTACTCCAAAACAAGCAGCAATAATTGGCTTACGAATTTCTTTTGACAAAATAAAATTTATGACGGATATTAAAACTGCTCCGAATACACTCCTCATTGGTAATTGTAAGTTCTCCCGAGTGAAAGACTTCAAGCATTTAGGTGAATGGGTCAATGAAACTGGTAACGAAAGAAAATCTATAGAAACAAGACTACATAAAATGGAAACTGCTTTCCATTTGACAAAACAAGTCTATAACAAAAAATACCTGTCTTTGAATTGTAAAATTCAACATTATAAAACAGTAGTCTTGCCTGCAGCACTTTATGGAGCCGAGACACTTAATCTACAACATAGAACACTGACAAATCAATTGGAGATTAAGGAACGCAAAATCGTGCGAAAAATGTGGGACCAAGAATCAAGGATGACGTCAGTTTGAAAATTACTAAAATCACAGACACAATCCGTATGAGAAGGATCCAATTCATGGGACATTTGGTCAGAATGGACCCAACTAGTTTAAAACATAAAATCTATACATTTTTGCAGAAAAAGGCAACACGGTCCAATTGGTACAAAGAGGCGGGAAAGGACTTGGCTGAATTAGGTTTTCCCAATCTCTAGAATCGGGAGGAAATTAGGAAAATTACTCATACACGGGATTTTGAGGGAGAAGAGAGAAGACCTACCAGATACGTCTGGTCACAGCAACGAAGACTCCCTCAATCGTTGCGCATGAAGAGTTATTGGGCAAACATCAAGGCAAATAAGTGTTGATTCTGCGTGGTCCTAGGAGACCCATTCTCGCAGAAGAAGAAGATACAACATCACAACCAAAATAAGTGATCCGTGAATATATCTATTGGTTTATTGTCAATTAATATCTTAGCTCTGATTGGGTATTTCCGTTGCCCTGCCATAACTTTTGTTTTGGTTAAAGAAATCTGAAACTAGCAACTTTTACAAATGGTATTCAACATGTGTATTGGTTTCTGAAGTTTGTATTCAACATCCTGCGGGATAGGTTGATCAGCAAAGATCATATTATTAATTCATGTACATGTTGTTACTCAAAATGTATCCCAGTGTAAACATTTCTCTTCTTTTTCTGATTATTTAATCTGAGGGGGGTGGGGGGGGGGGGGAGGAGCGTGCACTGATCTCGAGGCAATGCCGAGGAATGGTATAGTTGACAGTTCACCTGTCAATGTAACCAGCGAATCCTACCCCTCAGTGGGATGGGCAAGGGCGAGTCCTTGGCGCCTTAAAACGGGTCCCCTCGGCTAAGGTACACCTAGTAACCCCAACCGAAGAGTCCCTGGTGGTCCAGGGTGGGCGTTGTCCGAAGGGCTTAGAAGAACTTTTTCTTTGCGTTTTAGATAAACAGGATGAGTGGAATCTACGTAAGTTAGTTAGTTATTGAGGTGTTAAGGGGCGGAAATACGAGGTCATCTGCCCCTCTTACCACAGACTTAAGTACAAAAATTTGGAATGAAATTAATAATTTAGAGGTGGACATTGAAATAATAAAAATCGAAAATTATTAAATAAAGAATTAAATACAACTAATAATAATAAACAAAAAATACGGAATAAACAAAAAAAAACAGAATTAAAAGAAGAACAAGTCTTTGAGTCAATGTACACTGAAAAATTTAGATCGCTGTCCCTAACCCACTCTCACTTATAAAGCGGATTACGAGATCAGCAGCCACCGCGTCATCGGCTAATATAAGTTTGAGTGTCATCAGCAAACCAATGTTAACCCATTTGCTTTCAAGCTCTCAGCTGATGGATGTGTCAAAACTGACAGCCATATTTACCACACTATGCACACACTTGTTTTAAAATTACATGGAAGGCACACCAATGAAGATATCAACATGAAAGATGGTGAACGTATAGAGTGTATATCACTTATTATTACTGTAAGTAAGTCATGTCTCTAATCCAAAAGGGTTTAATGTAAAAAAAAACGAAATGGGAAATCAAAATTACAAGTTTCAGATTTTGAAAGTTTGGAAGTAATTCTAGAAAATGGTATCTAGAGCCCAAGTTTGTTATTCATGTCAGTAGGAAGGCTATAATATTGCTTACTAGCATAGTAAATAACAAGATTCTATGTGCATTAGATCCAAGTATAAATTAAAATGTTAAAATTATGTAACACTGAAAAATGTCAGCCATTTTTGCATAAAACACAGATTTCATATAAATAATATGTAGCACTCACCTATGAAGATATTACTGGATCATCATTATCCGCTACACTTTCCGATTCGGACAAAGTAACATCATCATCACTTGAATAATTATCAAGATATTCAGTGATATCATCTTCAGCTAAATGAAGTCTTTCCGCAATGTCACACACGGCAAATAACTAGGCCTAATCTAACTGAACTATATCTAACACTTCACTATCACTATGCACCTAATTACCTAAGAAAACTATTTAAATAATGAACTAACACGTTAACTAAATATATTGCCTACGATATAACTTAATTTTACTATATAATCACGTACGAAAACACAAGAGAAATGAACGGAAGTTTGCCGGTGATCACGATGTAAACAATATTCGGAACTCCAGTGAGCACATGTTTCAGACTCTAAGATTATCGATAAATACGGATAGCTGGAAGTTCCCGTGGAGTATAACGTGAGTCTCTTCTTATTCCGTGCAAAAATGCTGCTATCTGGCGCGTAAATAATGAACTAATAATAATAAAAAAAAAGGCGGGTAACGACGGGTCGTTACCCTGTCAGTTTTCGCAGGACCCGTGGGTACCGATAGATCGTTACCTTGAAAGCCAAAGGGATATAGGTAAGCAGTCTGCCTTATGCTGATGACTAGCCTCTGTCGAAAACGTTCAAATTAACATGTTAGAACTTGAGCAGAAATGTAGGCAATACGGTATGAAAATGAGCATTTCAAAAACGGAGGTGGTGTGAGTAGGGAAGAAATACAACGAAATAGGATGCAAAGTAGGAGGAAGGTGGACCATTGGACTCCGAATTCTGTCAGGATAGGGAAAGGGATAGAGCCGAGGTGCAGAGAAGCTGAGTTCTCAGTTGCGGTCTATAGTATTATTATTTGGTACTATCGTTGATATTCATTTTAGAGGCTTGGCAATCTTGGTCATCAGTCCGGTGTAGTTTAGTGTGTGCTGAACTGGCGATATAATAAGATGGGGCCCACAACACTAGGATATTATATAATATACAGAGTAGTTTTGTAATAATAATAATAAAATAAAGAAAGAACATTTATTACGTGCCACCCCTAGAGGCACTTTTGTTAACTGGATTACGGTGGGTAGAAAGCACAACACAGGATGTTCCTTTAAAGAAATAATTAATTTTATTGCGGCCAGAAAGATACACTACTCATCAGCAAATACAAACAATTGGAACCTTACTCCAGTTCCCTCAAGTCTCTTGCTTATGGAGAGCTCTTGTCCTCTTTCACTTGTCAACAGTTAATCTTCTCGCTAATGAGTCTGGTGGCCTTGACAGAACTACATGCAACTCTCCCCTATGTACACAAAATACAGTTACTTACGAAAACCTGCTACACGCTGCTTCACTGTTCACGAGTTGGGAAACAATGTCACTGGGTTTCGTAACTCGCGTGGCACTTCACCACAATATCTCTGACGCTCAGTGAAATCACACTCACTCAAAACACAGGCAGTCCCCTGTATGCTTCTCACTTCCTCGCTGTCAAGAGAAACGGCTTCACTAGGGGTTTCGCAAGTCACCACACTTCTGTCGCTCAGGATAAACGCTCGCACTAGCTCGTAAAACACAACAACACTGCTTCACAGGTCGCTCTTATATAGCAGGCCGGTGACTCAATAAATGCTTCTAGACCCATCCAGGGTTCACGGCTTCTTGAGGTTTCCTTCACTGGTTGAGTCACGAATATTCTGGACCATCCCTTTGTCCTTGTAGTCCTGTTGCTTAAGGCGTACGCAATACACTGAGGCAGGGCACAGCCCAGCCCTGGGGCAGTTGTGACTCATGCGGCGAGCGATGACACAATCTCACAGCCGTAACACTACCCCCTTCCTAAAAGGCTGATCGTCCCGATCAATCATTGGTCCGTCTGTGTCCCTCCGTGGGCTGCCAGGCGATCTCGATGCACGATCTTCATCTTCGCCCTCGGGCTCCGCTGGATCCTGTAAACGACATCGTTGATCCGTTTCACGACTCGGTACGGGCCCTCCCAGGACTTCTGCAGTTTGGGTGACAGGCCTTTCTTCCGTAATGGGTTGAAGAGCCAGACAAGGTCGTCCTCGTGGAATCCGCCGGCATCCGTCTGCTGGTCGTATCGGGTCTTCATTCGGTCGGTCTCGATCCGCAGTTTCCTCCTCGCGATCGCGTGCACGTCCTCCAGTTGGTCGACATGTTCTTGACAATACTGGCTTACCGGGACCGGATCATTCCCAGGTCGGCCGAAGACAAGATCGAGAGGTAGACGGAGCTCCCTCCCAAACATGGCCCGGGCTGGTGTGCACCCGGTGGCTTCATGCACGGCGGCGCGGTAGGCCAGGTGAAATAGTGGAAGATGTTTGTTCCATTCACTATGGTGCTCGCTGACGACTATTCGGAGATGGTTCTCGATGGTGCGATTGAATCGCTCTACCATCCCGTCGGACTGAGGGTGTAGCGGCGTTGTCCTTGTCTTCCGGATTCCCAGCAGCTGGCATAGGTTCTGGAACACCTGCGACTCGATGTTCCTCCCTTGGTCGGAGTGCAGCTCCAGGGGTACTCCGTACCGGCTGACGAATTCCTTCACCAGGGTCTCTGCAATCGTCGCGGCTTCCTGGTTAGGGAGCGCATACGCCTCCGGCCATTTGGTAAAGTAGTCGCTGATGACCAATATGTAGCGGTTCCCTGCCTCGCTCAACGGGAATGGCCCAGCAACATCGATGGCCACTCTCTCCATGGGGCCGCCCACGTTGTAGATCTTCAGTGGACCCCGTCGTCTTCGTCCTGGGCCCTTGCTGGCTGCGGAATCGTGGCTCCTCGCGCAGTGGTTCTCCACGTCGGTTCGGCATCCGATCCAGTAGAACCGCTCTCTCAGCTTCTCCAGGGTTTTCTTTATCCCTAGGTGTCCACCAGATGATCCTCCATGGACTTCTTTCAGGACTTCCTCCGTCATAGGCTTTGGAACGACGACTTGTTCCCGAGATGTCTTCCCGTCGGTGCTCTCCCAGGCGCGGCAGATGAGGCCATTCCTTACAATCAGCGAGTCCCACTGCGCCCAGTAGGACTTAAACTTTGGGCTGCAGTCACTCACAATGTTCCACCCGGGTCTGGGGACACAGGCCCTCTTCCATTCGGCTATCAGTCCCAGGTCATCATCTTCTGCTTGTGCCCGCGTGAAAGATTCGCGGCGCCAGTTCCCTTGAAGTTCCACAGTAGTCCGTCGGCACTGTATCCCGGTGTTCTCCTCCCTCCTAGTACAGAAGGTGCAGTCTTCGGGGCACGGTCTTCGTGACAGGGCATCGGCATTAGAATGCAGTTGGCCTTTCCTGTGCTGGATCTCGAAGTTGTACTGTTGAAGCCTCTATAACCACCGCGGGAGTTGACCCTCGGGCTGTTTGAAGTTCAGGAGCCACCGCAGGGATGCATGGTCGGTCCTGATGAGAAATTCTTGCCCGTACAGGTACTTGTGGAAGTGTTCGATGGTCTTCACGATGGCGAGCAGTTCCTTTCTGGTGACGCAGTAGTTCCTCTCTGGCTTTGACAAAGCTTTGCTGAAATAGGCCACTACTCTCTCCTCGCCGTCCACTATTTGCGACAGGATTCCCCCTATACCAAAGTCGCTGGCATCGGTATCGACGATGAACCTTGTTCCAGGTCTGGGGTAGACCAGAATATGCGCGGTGCACAGAGCCTGCTTGAGTTGTTCGAAGGCACTGTGGCATTCTGCTGTCCATGTGAAGAGTTGGTCCTTCTCAGTCAGTCGATGCAGTGGTTTGGCGATGTCGGCGAATCCTCTCACGAAGCGACGGTAATAAGTGCAGAGTCCCAGGAAGCTTCGTAGTTGGGACTTGTCCTTCGGAACTGGCCACTCCCTCACAGCTGCGGTCTTTTCTGGGTCGGTGCGCACCCCTTCCTCGGAGACAATATACCCAAGGTACTGGACCTGCTTCTGGAAGAGCTGACACTTCTTGGGGCTCAACTTCAGCTGGGCAGCCCGAAGCTTCATCAAGATCTCCTTCAGGTTGCTGTAGTTCTCCTCGAAACTTTTTCCCAGAACGATGACGTCGTCTAGGTAGACCAGGCAGGTCTTCCAGTGTAGTTCCCTCAGAATGGACTCCATTAGCCTTTCGAAGGTCGCAGGGGCGTTGCACAGACCGAATGGCATGACGGTGAACTGCCAGAGCCCACTGCCCACAGAGAACGCCGTTTTCTCGTGGTCCTTAGGGTGGACCTCCACCTGCCAGTAACCGCTCTTCAAATCCAAGGTGGAGAACCATCTTGATCCTGATATGGTGTCCAGCGTGTCGTCGATCCGGGGTAGAGGGTAGCTGTCCTTCTTCGTGACGTCGTTCACCCGTCTGTAGTCCACGCAGAACCTGGTGGAACCGTCCTTCTTCTTCACTAGCACGACCGGAGAACTCCAAGGACTATGTGATGGCTCGATCACTCCTTGCTCCTTCATCTCTTCTACCATCCGGTCGACTTCGGCTTGCTTGGCGAGCGGGACACGTCGGAATGGGGCCCTGATCGGTGTGCAGTCCCCAACGTCGATTCTGTGCTGGACCAAGCTTGTCCTACCGAAGTCTTTGCTCCCCACGGAGAAGACATCCTGGAATTCGTGTAGCAGGTCCTGAAGTTGGCGTGATTGTTCCTCGTCTAAATGGTCCTGGGATCCTTGGTACAGCTTCTGTAGTTCTTCTGGCAGGGCGCGTCTTCTTCGGTTGTCCGTCTGCAGGTGTCCGTCCGTCGTGTCTGTGATGCGGGCAATCCAGGTAACGGGCTCGCAAACTCCTAGGTTGGTGTCCCGGTGAACCGTAATATCGTAGTCGTTCAGGTTGGGCAGGCGGACGTACGGCCGAGGCGTCGTGTTGATGAGGGTCTTGGCAACTAGCAATCCTTTTGTCTGGATGTCCTCATAATTTGGCTCGATGACAGCCACCACTCCCTCAGCAGTTCCGTCGACAATTACGGCGGCGCTGACCTCCGTCCTGGCAGGAACTATGACGTCCTCTCTCAGCCTTACTCGTCGTGCGGTAACGGCCTCGTGTGCTGGTTGCAAAGCAAGTTCCTCACCTCCGAAGTGCAGAGTGTTGGTACTCAAGTCCAAGATGATGTTGTTCTGGTCCAGGAAGTCCAGTCCGATGATCACTTCGTTTGATACGTCAGCCACAAGCACTGGATGCTTCACCACCCGTCGACCAATGACGAGCTCGAGTGATGCTTCGCCATGTACCGGTGCGGTCTCTCCGGTCGCGGTTATTAGCTGGAGGTTCCTTTGTGTGGGTTGCACTCTCCACTTCGGGATCACGGTGGGATTGACGATGGTCCTCGACGCTCCCGAGTCGATCAACATGGGCCAGCTCACTCCGTTGACGACTCCGTCGACCATCAGGCTGCGATTGTCCCTCCGTAACTTCGTCACACGCACTTGGACTGCCGGGGCTTGACGACTGTCACAAGCCAACCTCAGCCCCCCAAGGCTGGCTAATACTCGTTTCCCTGGGCCGCGCGGTTTTCAGACGACTGGTTTCCCGTCGGATACCCTCGGCGGTGGCGATCACTGCAGTCCTTGCTCAGGTGGCCTTTCTTACCGCAGGCCCAGCAGGTCGGTAGTCCTCTTCCCGGCCGCCTCTCCGGTTGTCTTCCGGCTGTGTCGTTGCTGGTGGTGCCGCGACTATCGAAGAAACGGCTTAGAGCCTCCATCAATTCGTCGGCCAGGGGCTTGGTCTCGTTGGTTTTTGCTGGTTCGTCGACGTCCACTTGACGCACCCGCGCGTGCATTCTAGATGCCTGTTTTGCCGTCTCGAACTCAAGTGCGTGGCTCAGCGCATCTGCCGGGGTTTTATTGCGCGCGAGTCGCAGCGCCTGTTGAGTGTCCGAGTCCCGTAGCCCGTCGGTGAAGGTCTGCGTCGCAATCTGTTCCAGAAAGTCGGCCGGCGCAGTTGGATAGGCGAGCCTTACGAGGCGTGCGATGTCCATCTCGAACTCCTGCAGGGTTTCCGCGTTCTTCTGTACCCGGGTCCGGAGCTGCATCTGCTAGGCCTGCTGAAGATGGCTATCTCCATATCGGGACTCCATATGGGCGATCAGTGAAGCGTAGTCCTGGGATCCAATCGGGATGGCCTGAATGACGTTAAGGGCGTCAACTATCTGCGCTACAATGAGACCTGTAGCCTTTTCTGTGTTGTTCCATGGGATTGAATTGCCAGGATGTTCAGGCCGCCTCGTACTGACGTAAGTAGGTGCCCCCCGGGACCTTTCCGTCGAAGGTTGGGGGCGTCACTCTGCTATGTCCCGTTCCTGATATTCCCGGTGTAACTGTGGGCGGGCGTTGGCGCAGCTCGGCAACTTCCTCTTGTAGAGCGTTGAATCTCGCTTCCATCCCCGTCGGCGGGCGTTGGCTCAGCTCAGCAATTTCCTTTTGTAAAGCGTTGAATTTCTCTTCCACCCCCGTCAGTGGGCGTTGGCGCAGCTCGGCAACTTCCTTTTGTAAGGCGTTGAATTTCTCCTCCACCCCCATCAGCGGGCGTTGGCGCAGCTCGGCAACTTCCACTAGTAAGGCGTGACTTCCTCACGCAGACCCAGTTCTAATTTCTTCAGGTCCTGTGTCAACTTATTCTAACCGTCTTCCATCTTCTTCTGGCCGTCCTCTATCCTCTTCAGGTCCTCCGCTAGCTTATTTTGACCGTCTTCCATCTTCTTCTGTCCGTCTTCTAGATTGGCAGTTAGGTCCTCGGCTAACTTCTTCTGGCCGTCTTCTAGTTTGGCAGTTAGGTCCTCGGCCCACCATCTTCTTCAGGTCCTCCGCTAACTTATTTTGACCGTCTTCCATCTTCTTCTGGCCGTCTTCTAGTTTGGCAGTTAGGTCCTTGGTTAAATTCTTCTGGCCGTCTTCCATCTTCTTCTGGCCGTCTTCCATCTTGGTTTCCATGCCACTTAACTTTTTTAGCTATGCTGCCAATTGCACCTCCATTTTAGTTGTTTGTCTTGTAAAGGGCATGCACTCACAGGAAAATTAGAGAAAATGACCTGCTCGGGTTTTGAAACCAGGACCGTCAGGTGTTGTGCTTGTGCTTGAGTTCGTAATCCGGCTTCTGACACTAGTTGTTACGTGCCACCCCCTAGTGGCACTTTTGTTAACTGGATTACGGTGGGTAGAAAGCACAACACAGGATGTTCCTTTAAAGAAATAATTAATTTTATTGCGGCCAGAAAGATACACTACTCATCAGCAAATACAAGCAATTGGAACCTTACTCCAGTTTCCTCAAGTCTCTTGCTTATGGAGAGCTCTTGCCCTCTTTCACTTGTCAACAGTTAATCTTCTCGCTAATGAGTCTGGTGGCCTTGACAGAACTACATGCAACTCTCCCCTATGTACACAAATTACAGTTACTTACGAAAACCTGCTACACGCTGCTTCGCTGTTCACGAGTTGGGAAACAATGTCACTGGGTTTCGTAACTCGCGTGGCACTTCACCACAATATCTCTGACGCTCAGTGAAATCACACTCACTCAAAACACAGGCAGTCCCCTGTATGCTTCTCACTTCCTCGCTGTCAAGAGAAACGGCTTCACTAGGGGTTTCGCAAGTCACCACACTTCTGTCGCTCAGGATAAACGCTCGCACCAGCTCGTAAAACACAACAACACTGCTTGACAAGTCGCTCTTTTATAGCAGGCCGGTGACTCAATAAATGCTTCTAGACCCATCCAGGGTACACGGCTTCTCGAGGTTTCCTTCTGGTTGAGTCACGAATATTCTGGACCATCCCTTTGTCCTAGTAGTCCTGTTGCATAAGGCGTACGCAATACACTGAGGCAGGGCACAGCCCAGCCCTGTTGCAGTTGTGACTCATGCGGCGAGCGATGACACAAACTCACAGCCGTAACAGTTACAATATTTTGAATACACTATAGTACTTTTAGCCTACTTTCGATTTTTGCAAAAAATGAAAGTAGACTTATGAGATCACTACAGGGCGAAAAAAGTGTGTCTGTCTGTGTGTGTGTATGTGTGTGAGTCTGTGTGTGTGTGTGTGTGTGTGGACTCTGAATGTCTGTCCCCCCCTATCAATTCGAACACGGTGAGCGCAAATTGAACGAAATTTGGTACAAAGGTAGCACTAGCAAAGGACACCTCAGTGTCATGTTTTATATCGCCGCCATCTTGACGGAAACGTCATGGCGGCCACACAAATGTTCAAAGCTTAAATCAAATTACGACTAACCTAATCATCCGATCTCTACCAAATTTTGCAACGACATACCTTTATGGGGGGAGCATCCTTTGACCAAACTAATAGGTCATCAGCCTAATAGTTTGCGGATGGCGGCCATCTTTGTGTGAAAATCGATTGCCCCTTTTAATTCGAACACGGTGAAACCGAATAGAACGAAATTTGGTACAGAGGTAGTACTAGCAAAGGGCACCCCAGTGTCATGTTTTATATCGCCGCCATCTTGACGGAAACGTAATGGCGGCCACACAAATGTTCAAAGCTTAAATCAAATTACGACTAACCTAATCATCCGATCTCTACCAAATTTTGCAACAACATACCTTTATGAAGGGGACATCCTTTGACAAATTTAATAGGTCATTAGCCTAATAGTTTGCGGATGGCGGCCATCTTTGGGTCAAAATCGATTACCCCTATTAATTCGAACACGGTGAAACCGAATGGAATGAAATTTGGTGCAGAGGTAGCAATAGCAAAGGGCACCCCAGTGTTATGTTTTATATCGCCGCCATCTTGACGGAAACGTAATGGCGGCCACCCAAATGTTCAAAGCTTAAATCAAATTACGACTAACCTAATCATCCGATCTCTACCAAATTGTGCAACAACATGTTTTTATGGAGGGAGCATCCTTTGACAAATCTAATAGGTCAATAGCCTAATAGTTTGCGGATGGCGGCCATCTTTGTGTCAAAATCGATTACCCCTATTAATTCGAACACGGTGAAACCGAATGGAATGAAATTTGGTACAGAGATAGCACTAGCAAAGGGCACCTCAGTGTCATGTTTTATATCACCGCCATCTTGACGGAAACGTAATGGCGGCCACACAAATGTTCAAAGCTTAAATCAAATTATGACTAACCTAATCATCCGATCTCTACCAAATTTTGCAACAATATACCTTTATGGAGGACGCATCCTTTGACAAATCTAATAGGTCATTAGCCTAATAGTTTGCGGATGGCGGCCATCTTTGTGTCAAAATCGATTATCCCTATTAATTCGAACACGGTGAAACCGAATGGAATGAAATTTGGTACAGAGGTAGCACTAGCAAAGGGCACCTCAGTTTCATGTTTTATATCGCCGCCATCTTGACGGAAACGTAATGGTGGCCACACAAATATTCAAAGCTTAAATCAAATTACGATTAACCTAATCATCCGATCTCTACCAAATTTTGCATCAACATACCATTATGGAGGGAGCATCCTTTGACCAAACTAATAGGTCATTAGCCTAATATTTTGCGGAAGGCGGCCAACTTTGTGTGAATATCGATTCCCCCTATTCATTCGAACACGTTGAAACCGAATTGAATGAAATTTGGTACAGAGGTAGCACTAGCAAAAGGCACCTCAGTGTCATGTTTTATATCGTCGCCATCTTGACGGAAACGGAATGTCGGCCACCCAAATGTTCAAAGCTTAAATCAAATTACGACTAACCTAATCATCCGATCTCTACCAAATTTTGCAACAACATGTCGTTATGGATGGAGCATCCTTTGACAAATCTAATAGGTCATTAGCCTAATAGTTTGCGGATGGCGGCCATCTTTGTGTCAAAATCTATTACCCCTATTAATTCGAACACGGTGAAACCGAATGGAATGAAATTTGGTACAGAGATAGCACTAGCAAAGGGCACCTCAGTGTCATGTTTTATATCACCGCCATCTTGACGGAAACGTAATGGCGGCCACACAAATGTTCAAAGCTTAAATCAAATTACGACTAACCTAATCATCCGATCTCTACCAAATTTTGCAACAATATACCTTTATGGAGGAAGCATCCTTTGACAAATCTAATAGGTCATTAGCCTAATAGTTTGCGGATGGCGGCCATCTTTGTGTCAAAATCGATTATCCCTATTAATTCGAACACGGTGAAACCGAATGGAATGAAATTTGGTACAGAGGTAGCACTAGCAAAGGGCACCTCAGTTTCATGTTTTATATCGCCGCCATCTTGACGGAAACGTAATGACGGCCACACAAATGTTCAAAGCTTAAATCAAATTACGACTAACCTAATCATCCGATCTCTACCAAATTTTGCAACAATATACCTTTATGGAGGAAGCATCCTTTGACAAATCTAATAGGTCATTAGCCTAATAGTTTGCGGATGGCGGCCATCTTTGTGTCAAAATCGATTATCCCTATTAATTCGAACACGGTGAAACCGAATGGAATGAAATTTGGTACAGAGGTAGCACTAGCAAAGGGCACCTCAGTTTCATGTTTTATATCGCCGCCATCTTGACGGAAACGTAATGGTGGCCACACAAATATTCAAAGCTTAAATCAAATTACGATTAACCTAATCATCCGATCTCTACCAAATTTTGCATCAACATACCATTATGGAGGGAGCATCCTTTGACCAAACTAATAGGTCATTAGCCTAATATTTTGCGGATGGCGGCCATCTTTGTGTGAATATCGATTCCCCCTATTCATTCGAACACGTTGAAACCGAATTGAACGAAATTTGGTACAGAGGTAGCACTAGCAAAAGGCACCTCAGTGTCATGTTTTATATCGCCGCCATCTTGACGGAAACGGAATGTCGGCCACCCAAATGTTCAAAGCTTAAATCAAATTACGACTAACCTAATCATCCGATCTCTACCAAATTTTGCAACAACATATCTTTATGGAGGGAGCATCCTTTGACAAATCTAATAGGTCATTAGCCTAATAGTTTGCGGATGGCGGCCATCTTTGTGTCAAAATCGATTACCCCTATTAATTCGAACACGGTGAAACCGAATGGAATGAAATTTGGTACAGAGATAGCACTAGCAAAGGGCACCTCAGTTTCATGTTTTATATCGCCGCCATCTTGACGGAAACGTAATGGTGGCCACACAAATATTCAAAGCTTAAATCAAATTACGATTAACCTAATCATCCGATCTCTACCAAATTTTGCATCAACATACCATTATGGAGGGAGCATCCTTTGACCAAACTAATAGGTCATTAGCCTAATATTTTGCGGATGGCGGCCATCTTTGTGTGAATATCGATTCCCCCTATTCATTCGAACACGTCGATACCGAATTGAACGAAATTTGGTACAGAGGTAGCACTAGCAAAAGGCACCTCAGTGCCATGTTTTATATCGTCGCCATCTTGACGGAAACGGAATGTCGGCCACCCAAATGTTATAAGCTTAAATCAAATTTCGACCATCCTAATAATTTAATCTCTACCGGATTTTGCAACAACATCTTTTTGTGGAAAGCATCTTATGACTGACTACAAGGTCATCAGCCCAATAGTTTGCAAATAGCGGCCATGTATGTGTGCAAATCCATTCCCCAGATCAATTCAAACACGGTGAAACCGAATTGAATGATTTTTTTTACAGAGGTAGCACTAGCAAAGGGCACCTCATTCATGTTTAATATCCCTATAGCACGTTATATTTCAACAAGCTACTACAACCAACATTCAATTATACTCCTTGAAAAGGACAAAGTGTTATAACAATACCCATGCATTTAGGAGAAAGTAGGCTATATGTTCTTTACTGAACATCTTGTTTTATAATGTGAAAGAAACCTTTTAGTCCCCTTGAAGAAGATTATATAAACTATGAAATAATAAAATATTACTTTGCCACTTTTTTTCGGCTGAAGTCTTCTATTATTTCACTGAAATCTAAACTTGCTAAACGGTCACGGGAGGTCATACCTGCAATGTAAAGAAAGAACAATGAATTATAAATTAGTTTGAAAAGTTTGAAAAGTATAATTCATTAATTAATCAAATTTAAAATTCCATCTTGCGGGGCCCTGGGCGGTCGCCTTCCCCTAGAGCCGCCCCGGGTGGGCATCAATTCCACTCGGTCGAACATCAATTACCCTCGATTTTCCTTAATTCCACTCGGTCTTCCAAGGGACCCAAAAATGAGTTCCTCAACTCCGCTCAGGCTTTGGCAAGGGGCCGGCAAAGGGGTTATCCCCAATGACGTAAACAAATGTCATAACCCTCCTGCTAGCATACCAAGGGCCGGGTCAAACACCTTCTGCAGCGCATGAACGAATTCTGAGGCATAAAATTTGTAGAAAAATTTTGACTTCAGAGCGCTTGACCGATGGCGTGGTGGTGTTCGCAAGACATTGCTGTGCCATTGGTCAACCGCTCTGATGTCAAGTCCGCTCATTCGTTAAATCAGGTATAAAGTGTTTGGCACATTATAACTTATATGGCAGAAAATAGAAGTGATTTTAAATTAATCAAAATATTCTTTTAAATAAGTCTGCAAAGTTTTCTATTTTTTTCTACAAATTGTATGCATATAAGGTTATGTTCGCAATATCCACATCAATCCAGCAGTTACAATTATAGCCTTAAGCTATTGTCATTACCGGATTCATCGCATGCATACTCAGCGATTAAATAGCGTACGCTTCTATGCGTCCACCGTGAAGTAGCTGTCGATCCCTAACTTTTATATATTACTTACAATTTTTATATGTAGGCTATGGTTTTTAATACTTGTTTTATTGTAGATAGCTTTATTCTCTGTTATCCCAGAAATTAGTAAAGGGTTAGCGTCAGGAAGGGCATCCGGCTATAAAACAAACTGCCAAAACCGTACAAATATGACAAGTTCTGTAAATTTAGCCTCGGAAACTGCTAGGGCGTTCCTCGGAAGCGACGCGAAAGGGTCCCGCCTGCCCCTTGTGAGAAATGAGCAAAGGCTACCGAGTCATGGGCGGGCTCGGCTGAAGAAGCAAGTCCAGATTAGAATTGGAACCCTGAATGTTGGATCGATGACAGGGAAAGGAAGAGAGGTTGTGGACCTAATGATGAGAAGAAAAATTAGAATTCTGTGTGTCCAAGAAACTAGGTGGAAGGGTAATAAAGCAAGAGAGCTTGGAAGTGGCTTTAAATTGTTGTACAGTGGAGCAAACAGAGCGGGAAGAAATGGTGTTGGAATTATCCTGGCTAACGATTTGATCCCTTCTCTAGTCAGTGTAAACAGAAGAAGTGATCGCTTGATGAGTGTGAAGCTGTGCCTTGGGGAAGGGTTTACCATTGTAAGTGCCTATGCTCCCCAAGTTGGCTGTGAGGAGGAAGAAAAGGATGGTTTTTGGAGGGACCTGGAGCAGGAACTTTCTAGTATATCAGCAGATGAAAGGGTATTTCTGGGTGGAGATTTAAATGGACATGTTGGCACCAGTGTGGAAGGGGAAGTAGTGAGAAGAGTGCATGGAAGCTGGGGATTTGGTACGAGAAATGAGGAGGGTGAGAGAGTGCTAAGTTTTGCCTTGGCATTAGATCTAGCAATATGTAACACCTTCTTCAAGAAAAACGAAAGGCAACTGGTGACCTACAAAAGTGGAGGAAGAGAGAGCCAAATAGATTTCCTTTTGTGCAGAAGAATGCATTTGAAGGAGGTTAAGAATTGTAAAGTTATTGTGGGGGAACATGTTACACCACAACACAGAGTGCTAGTTATTGATTATGAATTCACGGGCATTAAGAAAAGAACAGCAAGGAAAATTACTCCAAGAATTAAATGGTGGAAATTGAAAGATCCTATTTTGAGAAGTGAATTCAAGGAAAAGGTGTTGCAAGGAACACGGCCAGTGGAAGGAGTTCAGAGATGGTGGACAGTAAATGCAGAAGCAATCAGGAAAGCAGGTGTAGAAGTTTTGGGGAAGACGTCTGGGAAAGGTGCTCCCCTGGATAAAGAAACATGGTGGTGGAATGATGTGGTTCAGGATGCCATCAAGGCAAAACGACAGGCAAAAAAGAAATGGGATGAGTCTGGAAATGACGAAGATAGAGAACACTACAGAAAGGCAAATAAAGTTGTGAAAAGAGCTGTAGGGAAAGCAAAGACAGCTGCATGGAAGGAAGTCTATGAAGAACTAGAGACCACAGAAGAGGAGGCCAAGCTTTTCAGAATCGCTAAGGCACGAGACAGGGCTTCAAATGATCTCACACACATCAGGCAGATGAAAAGTGAACAAGGAATTGTAATTCAAGATGAAGAGCATATTAAGAAGAGATGGGAGGAATATTTTGAAAAGTTGCTAAATGAGGAAAATGCCCGTCTTGTGTTTGAGGATGGTATCCCAAATCACAACGTAACAACTGTCATATGCAGGGAAGAGGTTGTAACTGCTATTAGGAAAATGAAATGTGGAAAAGCAACCGGCCCCGATGAAATTCCAGTGGAGGCTTGGAAATGTCTGGATGAAGAGGGCATAGATATGTTGTGGAATCTATTCCAACAGGTACTTCAAGAGGAAGTAATGCCCAAGGAATGGCGGGAGAGTACCATAATTCCCATTTATAAGGAGAAAGGTGACATTCAGGATTGTGCAAATTACAGAGGAATAAAACTCATGTCACACACAATGAAGATCTGGGAGAAAGTTATTGAAAGTAGGCTTCGGGTGGAGACGACAATAGGAGATGAACAGTTTGGATTTATGCCGGGAAAGGGAACAACAGATGCTATTTTTGCACTTAGGCAGGTCATGGAAAAGCACAGGGAGAAGAGAAAAGAACTACATATGGTGTTCATAGACCTAGAGAAAGCGTATGATCGAGTGCCCCGTCAAGAGGTATGGAGATGCATGAGATGCAAGGGAGTACCGGAGAAGTATGTGCGCATTGTTCAGGATATGTACCGTGGAGCAAGGACACGAATTAGAAGCAGTGTAGGATTGTCAGATACTATACCAGTTCAAGTAGGTCTTCACCAAGGATCTGCACTAAGCCCCTATATTTTTGATCTAATAATGGATGTCTTCTCTGAAAACTTAAGAGAACCAGCTCCTTGGTGTATGCTATTTGCAGATGATATTGTCTTATGTAGCACACACAGGGAAGAGCTTGAATATAAACTGGAACGCTGGAGAAGAGCCATAGAGGACAGAGGCCTTAAAATCAGTAGGAATAAGACCGAATACCTGTGCCTTGGAGGAACTGGAAATGAAACTATTCAGATGGATGGTAGCCAGCTACAGGCAAGGGACAGTTTCAAGTATCTGGGATCCACTGTATCTAACGATGGCAATCTAGATCTGGAAATTACCCACCGAATTCAGGCTGCCTGGTTAAACTGGAAAAGGTTATCTGGTATTATCTGTGACAGGAGACTGAATATCCAAGTAAAGGGTAAAGCCTATAAATGTGCAGTGAGACCTGCAATGCTATACGGAGCAGAAACTTGGCCAACAGTGCAGTCACAGTGCAAGCGACTGGAAGTAGCTGAAATGAAGATGCTAAGATGGATGTGTGGTGTTACAAGGAACGATCACATCAAAAACACCTTCATACGAGGCAGCGTAAAAGTGACTGAAATATCAAAAAAAGTGCAAGAAAGACGCTTGCTCTGGTATGGCCACATTAAGCGCAGGGATGAGAGTTATGTAGGAAGGCGAGTGCTTGGTCTGGAGGTGGAAGGCAAAAGGGAAAGAGGCAGGCCTAGAAGAAGATGGATGGACTGCGTGCATGATGATCTCCGGGAGAAGCAGTTAACAGAAAACACAATTTGGGACCGAGGAAAATGGAAACGACTTGTCAGAAACGTCGACCCCGCATGAACGGGAAAAGACGAAGAAGAAGAAGAAGAAGAAAAGAAGTATGCATTATTTTTAACATGTGTATAATTAAACGTTTGTAGTCAGACATTATAAAATTAAATTTAGATAATAATAGGTGTAAAATTTGTACCTAAAAATACTTTCGATATCAGCTGCGGATGCTAAAATACTGTTTTCCAGCCTAGAACGGAAAAATCAGCTGCATTCAAGAATTCACTCATGCGCTGCATAAGGTGTTGGACCCGGCCCTTGGTATGCGAGCAGGAGGCTCATGACATTTGTTTACGTCATTGGGGGATAATCCCTTTGCCGACCCCTTGCCAAAGCCTGAGCGGAGTTGAGGAACTCATTTTTGGGTCCCTTGGAGGACCGAGTAGAATTAAGGAAAATCGAGGAGAATTGATGTTCACTCTCCGCCCCAGACTTTAGTAGTGTATGTATCTGTATTAGGGACAGGGATGAGGTAGGCACCCCGGAACTTGAAGTAAGGACTGATGAAGATGATGATAATTGATGTTTTAAGGGGCCTAACATCCAGGGTATCGGCCCCTAACGGATTGGTCGATAGTGAAACATGAGAATGTAATGCAAACTATATCTAAAACTACACACTTACACTCCAGAAGAAGAAATGGAAAAGGAGAATAAGGCAAGTAAAGGACAGGAGGAAATGAAATGCCCTCAACCCTCGAAGAATGAATATTGAGATTGAGGGTCTTGGAAGGAAGGAGAAGACATGAAAGGCAGTTCGGAAAGGGAAAGAGGAGAGGGTCCGCCCAGAGGCAATGGAAAAAGGGGGTGAAAACTGGACCCAGCTCAGGAATCCCTCGGGGTCGCCAACACCCGAACTCACCAGCCGTGAACCCTTGAGGGTGTAGCACTATCGAGAGGGCTCCAGAAGTGGTGGGGCTACACACACCCTGCCTCTTAAGGGCATTGAGCAGAAGGCAGGAGATGTGAAGTGAACAGAAGACGTCTGACCCCTCGAAGAATGAGGGATCAGAAAATATAAGACAAAGGCCCATTAAGGCGGGAAAGTGAGAGACTTACTAGGCCTCAGATACCGTTGGGGTCGCAAGAGAACAAGAGTTGACCAAGGGAGGTCGATAGGAAAGATGACATAGAGGAGACTGGTACAAGTAAGTGGAAGCAATGCCGGACTCAGCTGGGGCCCCGTGGTCGTTAACCCACGCCCCACTAGTCGTGAGCCTCTAGGGGGGAAGTAAGGTAATATCCCGGCATTTGCCTGGAGGGAGTGTGGAAAAGCCCGGGGAAAACCACACTCAGTATAGCAGCTATCACCTTCGATCTCCGAACTTGCTGCAACTGCCCTCGCAGCCGTGGTGCACGATTTAACGAGCAGGCCTACGCCGAGGGACTCTACAGTATTCTGCAAGAATCGACGAAACTCTCCCTACATCGCTCAGTATGGAGACGGACCTTGCTTTATGGAAGTGAGAACTTGGTAGATTCAATATATCTGATACATAAGCTAGAGGTAACTGATATGAGGGTAGCTGGGACAAATAGATGGGAGCAATGGCAGGAAGGTACTCGTAATGAAGAGATAAAGGGTAAGTCAGAAATATACACGCTAGATGAAGCTGTTCGTATGAGCCAACTCAGATGGTGGGGTCATGTGTAGAGAATGGGGGAGGAGAGATTACCTAAGAGGTTAATGAGTTGGGCTGTAGAGGGTAAGAGATGTAGAGGAAGGCCTAGAAGGTGACGGTTAGATACAGTGTTGAGCTGTTTCAAAGTGAGAGGTGTAAAAGAGGAGGGCCCCAGTGCTAACTGCCAATAGGGGATCATGGAGGTGACCCGTTCACAAACAGAGCCTTGCAGACTTACTGGACTCTGAAAGGCAAAACTGTCTTTAATGAAACTTATTATTAATAATAGTAATACTACTACTACTACCACTAATAATAATAATAATAATAATAATAATAATAATAATAAGCCTGTCTCCAACCCTAATAATTATAGAGGGATTTCACTATTACCCGTCGCATACAAAATTTTCTCCAAAGCCCTGTTATAACGGATAGAGCCTCAGATAGATCCACAGATAGGAGAATACCAAGGAGGGTTCAGGAAGGGAAGATCGTGCAGTCAGCAGATTTGGTGCCTGAGAACAATACTAGCAACGAGAAAAACCAGGAACACAACAATCACATTCGTCGACTACAAAAAAGCGTACGACTCCATAGATAGAGAAACACTTTTTAACACATTAGAAGAAATGAAGGTCGACAATAAGTCCAGAAAACTAATCCAAGAAACATTAACAAATACAATATCCAAAGTTAAATTCATGGGAGAGATCTCGGAACCCTTCAAAATTAATACAGGAGTGCGACAAGGTGATGGTTTATCACCCATTCTATTCAACTCAGTTTTGGATAAAATAATCAAGACATGGGAAAAAGGAGTCAAAGGCATAAAAATGGCAAAACACCAGAAAAGGACAGTCAACATTAAGTGTCTGGCCTTTGCCGATGATGTAGCGATTATAACAAATAACAGAAAAGAAGCCAAAGAAGCTCTAGAAACGCTACATGAAATCTCTGCCAAAACAGGGTTACAAATCTCATACGAAAAAACACAGTTCATGGACACAAAATCTACAGACAAGCACCCACTGGAAACCAAGTATGGAAAAATAACACAAGTGGAAAGTTTCAAATATCTAGGAGAGATTATACAGAAAACAGGACTGAACTTGGCATCCAATGAAGACAGGATCGCTAAATTGCAGAAAGCATACCGACTTACATGGAACCACTACAATAAAAAAAAGTATTTCCATCAATGCCAAATTACGACACTACCGTACAGTAGTCTTACCAGAGGCCTTATACGCTTCAGAAACGACAGCAATCAAGGGGCGAACAAAAATCAAGGAATTAGAAAAACAAGAGAGAAAAATTCTGAGAAAGATCTTCGGGCCAGTTCAGAAAGTGGGAATATGGATGAAGAGACCGACAATAGAACTGTACAAACAGTCAGAGACGATTACAAACAACATAAGGAAAAGAAGGGCAAGATTTTATGGACATATACATAGGATGACCGAAGACAGACTGACCAAGAAAATTTTTAATATAGTTACGAATAGCACACTAAAAACCAATTGGGTAAAGGAAACCGTGGAAGACCTTAAGAAACTAAACATCTCTACAGAAGACATCGCAGACAGGAGCACATACAGAGAAAAACTTAGACTGCAGAAGTTTGAGCAAACTCCCAAAGAGGTGGACAGAAGAGAGAAAGAGGAAACATAGTGTGTATATGAGAGGTTTTTGGGAAAAAAGAAGAAAGGTCCAGAATGAAACATGAAAATTGATTGTGTTGTAACGCTCTCCTTATGGGGAATTAACGAATAAATAAATAAATAAATAAATAAGCCTGTCTCCGTGGCTTAGGCGGCAGCACGCCAGCCTCTCACCGCTTTGTCCGTGGTTCAAATCCCGGTCACTCCATGTGAGATTTGTGCTGAACAAATTGGAGGCAGACAGGTTTTTCTCCGGGTACTCCTGTTTTCCCTGTCACTCTCCACTATCATTTAATTTAATCTGTCATTCATATAATCATTGCCCCAGGGGAGTGCGACAGGCTTCGGCAGCCGGCACAGTTCATATCCTCGCCATTCCATTCCCTGACCCGGTCGGTCGACTGGAAGCAGGCTGTGGATTTTCATTTTCAATAATAATAATAATAATCCATTGCAATCGATTGCGTTGATCATGATTAATCTCTTCAATCCCCGCCTCTTTCTGGAAGTTGGTGCAACCCTGAAGGTAAACGCCCGCGAGCCACTACTGTTAATACGTACGGCCGATAACCTAGATGTTAGACTCCTTAAAGCGGCCCATAGACGGTCAATATTATTGTACAATATAGATTGCACAATATTTTGACGATTACCCCTATTATTGAGCAGTAATATTGTGTGCGCAATAACTTCAATCGAGTGAAGGCAATATTGAAGGTTGTGCAATATTTTGCGCAAACACGAGTACACCTCAATGGCAGTAGGCAACCTCAACACAACGGCAAAATCAGTCTCCGCCAGAGTTTCATGTTGATGTCGTTGGATACTGAACTGTGTTGTGTTTTAATTGCTGTGGGCGTAGATGCGAAAAAGACGTCAGGAAGGAAACGAAGGGGAAGGGCCAAACTGTGGTTTATTGATCGGGAGAAGTATACTCACGAAACGTTACTCAATGAACTGAGAATCATTGAACCTAATGATTTTCGCAACTTTTTTACGGGTGGACGGAGAATTATTCGATGCACTCCTCGCATTGGTTACTCCTCAGCATCGCGAATGCGTTTCAATTCTTTGCGGAAGTTGGTGCGTAAAGAATTTATGGTTTTTACTACACGTTGTCTGTCCGTGTCTTGGTATTGTTCACCTCCTTTTTGGCATTATTACTGCAATCCTTGCACTTCACATCGCAAAGAGCAGGAAGGCCATGATAGACTTCAATAAATTCTAAAATAAATTGTCTTTCTGCATTCTTGCCACCCATGACGACCCGAACTCGACCACTTTTGGATACCAACTGGCGGGATATTGCGTAATACTGCCAACAGACGACACAATATTTTCTCGTTTGGACAATATATTTTCAGTTTTTTGAAAATCGCTCAATATATCTTTCAATATCGTCTACACACGGTCAATTAATTATATTGCACAACCCAAAATATTGCACAATAATATTGACCGTCTATGGGCCGCTTAAAACATCAATTAACTGTTAAGATGTACTCAGATCCTTAAGTGAAATTTTCTAAATTTGAGTCGATTTCCTTTCTCATTCTGCATTATTGTCGTCTGCATTAAGATGCACGCATTTCCTTTGATAGCCCCCTATATCCAGCCCGCCCGGAATTCTGAAACAAATGCCGGCTTAAAATGACGCCTGTCTCTCCTACTCTCTCACTCTCATTCTCGCGAGACCTCTCGTAATTACCTGCCTTATTTGGACGCACAAAGGGAGCCGACTCGCACGTCCGGCCAAGAACCTGTTCCACGATACCAGCGCCACGCCGTGCCGTGCCGCGGAATAGAGATGAACTAATACAAAGTGTATGGACACTCCAATAAAAAGAAAAAGAAACCGGTCAATGCAACTTTTTATCAATGATGACAACTTACATAAGCATAATTCATTCACAAAGGTTTTTTTCTTCTTGTTCTGCCGCGATTGAGTCTAATCTTATTAATCATATTATAAGTAATAGAATGGACGCAGTCATTTGAAGATCTATCTGATGTATTGGCTTTGTGATGGCATAAAGTACTGTGGTAGGTAGGCCTAAACCGTATCATTTTGAATTTCGAAGAATGTCAGTGACATGCAAAAGGTCATTAAGTATTCATCTAATGACATTCCAACTTCCTTGCAGTTTGCTTTATGACGTGTGCGGAATCACAACATAATTATTATGAATGTTATATTTACGGTGATCATATTTTTGACAGGCAAAATCGGGACAGCCTTGTTGTGGGGGGATTTTTGGAGGATACAGAGATTATAGTTTGACTCTAACATATGGAGTTTTTTTTTCTCAAGGGAACCGGGTAGTGTAGATTAGCCAACAATGCAACTGGTTAATAAAAGTTTGTTATTAGATAACTATAACAACTAGAAACTAGAGATTTTTACAAGTTATCAGCAGCACCGATGCAAGTGTTGTGATAGTGAATTATAGAAATTGATAGCATATTTATAAAGAAAATAACATTTGAAAATTATGAAAATTTTAGAAGAGTTCTTGTATTTTGGTACACTTTTCTCTAGTGTTAAAATATATAATTGGATGAAATCTAGAACGTACAAATTCACATATACGGTTCTAAAATTATGACTCATTTTCGTTATTGTAGCTCTAGGAGTTATTTTATAAATACGGAAATTTCAAGATGGCTGCTGTGAGCTATATTCAGTGAGAGTCTTGAGATGATGATGATGATAATTGTTTTAAGATTTTGGTGATCGTGAAAATGAAAGGGAAACTAACTTCTGACTTACATCACTACTACAAGAAGAATAAGGTAAATAAATACAGAAAGAAAGGAAATGAGAAATGCCCTCAACCCTGGAAGAATGAGAATTACGGGACTGGGAAGAAAGGCGAGCCATGAAAGACGGATAGTAAAGGAAAAAAAGCGAGTGTCTGCCCCAAAGACAATTGAAAAAGGAAAAAACCCGGACCCAGCTCAGGAATCCCTAGTAGGTGCTAACTCCTGTCTCCTTTAGGCCTTGAGCAGAAGGCAGCAGATACCTTGAAAAGAAAACAAGAGGTCTGACCCCTGGCAGAATGAGACTGTCAGGAAAGATGAGACAAGGGTCAATTAAGGCGGGAAAATGAAAGACTCTCTTGGCCAATGTAGGCCTTAGATACCCTAATACCGTCAAGTCCGTAAGAGAACGAGAGTTGACCAAGGGATGTCGACAGGAAAGATGGCCCGGCACAAGCAAGTGGAAGCAATGCCGGACCTGATTGGGGTCCGGTGATCCCCAACCCACGTCCCACAGGACGTGAGCCCTTGGGGGGCGAGTCACAAGACTAACAAGTAGTTCCGTGAAGAACTATACAGCCTATTTTCATATATCCTACTCTTGTTAATTGTCTCTATCAACATACAAAAATTCAATTTTATTGTTGTGATAGATTCGTAGATATTGAGAACCGTCTAAATATTTCAGATGGTCGCCAGGTTGGATTTTTATTTACGCACTATTACATGAAAATTATTGTGTTAGTGTGGTATTCAAACTTCAATCGCATGATTAGGACACAAGAAGTAAAAACGAGATTTTAAAATTTCGCACAGTTGCCATCTTGTGATTATGCAAACAATTGAAATGAATTAGGTGGCAGAGGATTTGTATAAGCATTTAACGTGCAAAGTTTCACTGCACTCGGATGGTTAAATCGCGAGAAACGTCCATTTAAGTATCTATACTTCGCGTCCCCGCCATGTTGGATTTGTGCTCACCAGGTTACTGAAAGTCCTATACAGGGTCTTTCATATAAAGTAAGAACGCCAAGCGGCGGGTTTGTTATCCGCTAGTGTGGTGGCCTTGACCGAGCTTGTGGCGAGCCGTGGCCCCCTGCTCTAAGCGTGTGTACAATCCTCTATGAAATATTACCTTATAAAAGGTCCTGGAAGTGTCGTCCTTCCTGGGTTATACAGGCATTGTATCTGGTAACCACATTTTGGCTGACGCGAGTGAGTCATGCCACTGTATTTTTTCTGATTTTGTATTTTGTGTTTTTTATTGAGCACTGAACCAATAGTGTCAAAGTTATTTACAATTACGTGAATCTGTGCTAGTGAAGGTGGCACTTCATCAGGAAATTGCTGAACAAATGCATCACGTATCCGCCGAGCCAAATCGTAATTAAAATAAATTTTACATACAAAAATACGATGTTGCTATGATAACTGTCTCAACATGTTAGCAGCTGTGGTTCAGACTGGCGACTGACAACACCTGCACGCTTATTGCAAGGTCAAGTTTGTACTATGCGCGCGCTTTCAATACTACAGCAGGGGGCCGTGGCGCGTCACAAGGTCGGCCAAGCCGGCTTCAGCAGCGAATGACAAAACCGCCGCTCACCGTTCTTACTTTATATGAAAGACCCTGTAGGTGAACTTATGTCCGTAGCCTATATGAACATAAACAAGAAGTTCCGTGAAGAACTATACAGCCTACTTTTCATGCCAATGATTATTCTACAGAATATGAACCTATCTAGAATAATGACGAAATTAAGTTGCTAATATCGAAATTTCCAATTAGTTCGAAATACTGTATACCTGGCATAATGTATCCTAATAGAGCACTACAGTTGGCAGCCCTGATGACTGAATATATTCTTAGTTCCATCTCTTAAGGTACAAAATACAAAATTTGGTTGAAGTCCAATGAATAGCATGGACGTTACATGCAGTTAAACATTGGATCTAACAGCGCGCGTAAAATCATGGTGGCAACAATGTCATTCATGTATTGGTCAGAAATAATCTGAAATAATATGATTTATTGTTGTGCCAATTTTGAATGAAATCCATTAGTTAGTATAGAAGTTACAAGCATTTTAAAATTGGACCTATCAGCAGGCTTAGAATCATGTTGGCAGCACTGACGTATATTAGTTACTCCAAATTCGTCTAGAATGCCAGGTACTATACGTGTGCAAAGTTTAGAGCTATTGGCTTGCATACTTTCTGATATATTGATATTAGGGTAACAAAAATAGTGACAGCACATATTAATAGTTGGCAGCCCTGGTTGCTCCTTAGAATACGCATAGTCATATCTTTTATGGTACACATAGGACATACGAAATTTGTTTGAAATCCAAATGATAGTATGGAAGTTACATGCATTTAAAGTTGGACCTGTCAGCAGGCCTAGAATCATGTTGGTAGCACTGACGTATATAAGTTACTCCAAATTAATATAGAATGTCAGGTACTATACGTGTGCATAGTTTAAAGCTGTCGGCTGGCATACTTTCTGATATATTGGTATTTGGATAAAATAAATTAGGAGCATTTATTAACAGTTGGCAGCCCTGGTAGGTCTTAAGAATACGCTCAGTCATATCTGGTTATGTACACATACAACATATGAAATTTGGTTGAATTCCAATTGATAGTGTAGAAGTTATATGCATTTAAAAATTGGACCTATCAGGAGGCTTATAATCATTTTGGCAACACTGCCATGTATGGCCTCCTGGAAATTAAACTGAAATATTATGATCTGTACGTGTGCCAATTTTGAAATAGCTCCCATTCGTACTTTCCAAGATATCCAACATGGAGCTCAAATTTCAATTGCGATTTTTTAGCAGTTGGTAGCACTGACATCATTTTCAAATATGGTCGTGAGATATTCAGGTATAGATCTTTACTCCTACCAAATTTTGTTTCGATTGCTGCAGCCGTTTAGGAGTTGATAGGGGGGGGGGGACACACACACAGCCAGCCAGACAGACAGAAGGACAGACAGACAGACAGACAGACAGACAGACACACATTTGCCCGATCTCATAAGTCTACTTTTTCCTCATTTTTGCAAAATGTGAAAAGTAGGCTAAAAATCAGTTTGATTGCTGTGAAAGATTCGTAGATATTGAGAACCGTCAATATATTTCGGATGCTCGCCATTTTGGATTGTTATATGTATAGGCCATAGAGTTATGTACCATTAAAGGAAAATTATTGCATAGCTTCATTATTCAAAGTTTCACTTCGATCGCATGATTATCGCACAAGAAATAAGAGCTTAATTTTAAAAATTCGCACAGCCGCCATCTTGAGGTTATGTAAACAATAGGGATGTAGCGGGAGAAAGTTCGCGCCAGATAGCGCTCGTGTAGTACTGGGTAAGCGCAAGGCCATCGTCTTATGTTTCTCCCAGTCAGCTGCGAAGAATGTATAAATTGTGACCGAGTTTTCTAAGCTAAAGTAAATTATATCTTCTTGAATTTTACTCCAAGACTATATTAATTAATTCTATAGGTATATCTCCTAATATATTATGGACGATTTTCAGCGTTTAAGCGTTAAACAGCTGCAAAATGAGCTACGGACTAGAGACACTAAAACTAGCGGGAGGAAGGAAGAATTAATGGCCTACAGCGGTAATAACAAAATTCTAACACGCTTTATTATTCAAATAATGAATATGATTCAGCATGCTTTCTCCTAAAGATTACAATTGCTAGAGTATTGTAGGCCTATATTGATAAATATATCTCCATAAGACTTAAATCATAAACAGAGATTTAAATATTCACTTGCTCCCCCTGCTTACAGACTTCGATTCATGTATTTTTTAGGTTGATAGCTTACATGACACTGTCGTGTTTTAAGGTAAACATAATCAAAGAAAGTTGATACCGGTAATGTGTACCTCGAAAATGCATCGCAACGTTTGGTTCTTATGTAATTTTGTCAATTTCTCAATAAGAATCGTTCCCTTACCCCTGGAAAAGGACTTGGGGGTACAATTTTTTAAAAGTTTGAGAATCCCTGCTTTAGAGCCACGAACTGTTTCCATTCATCTGACTAAGTCACAAGAATGTACTGTAGAAGTCAGTCGCTACCACATTCTCCGTCGGGCAGATGGAAGTTGACGATGAATTCTGATTTCAAGAAACCAACCATAATACGTTTGTGACTGTTAATGTTGCGACATTTATTCTTGAAGTATTTGACCGAGTAGCCTATTGATGTCTTTGAAAATGGGAGTCAGAAATGTTACTTTCATTTCTTCGTGTATATTGACGATTTCTTCCCGTACTTCAATGGAGATGATTTCTGCAGATTCCGATTTTGTAGGCTTATCGTGATAATCCGGCAATTTTCTTGTGTATGGCCTCTTCCTAAATAATTCTTTTTGTTGTGTTCGTGGTCCGCGGAAAAAGCGGTGGAACAGCGCCCGGTTTTTATCTTGCTCTCTCACATTCAGATACAAACGCATAAATTCAGTGGTTGTTATCGAAATGTCTAATCAGTTTATAGATACAAAACAGGAATTATTTCCCTTTGTAAGTCACACTAATTCAACACACTTTTCGTGAAGTCATCGGGTTGTAAATGATGGAAATACACTTTAATATATTCGGTCAGATTTTTCTCACCGAAATTTTTCCTTCTGATAACATGTGACCATTTCTTCCTCATTTCTTTATTTTGTGGAAATTGGTGAAACGAAAACCGGCTTCCCTGATTTTTTTGCAAAGAGGAACACTGCAATAGCTCGGCATAGTCACGAAAATAACAATTTAAACAACTTAAATTCGTACATATTAGCGGCATGAGAACACAGGAGACAAATGAAGAGCGCCGTGCGCTTACCCAGTACAACAGCAGTGCGCTCTGTCGGTGCTAGTTCTATACATCCCTATTGAACTAAATTAAATGCCAGTGCATTACAATATGTATAATCATTTACTGTACCACATTTCACTGCGCTCAGATGGTTAAATCACGATAAAAGTCTATTAAAATGTTTCAAATTCGCTTGGCCGCCATGTTCGTTTTGTACTTAACAGATTTTTGAATGTTACGTAGATAAACTTGTAGCAGTGCCCTTTATCACCGTACAAAATTTCAGGGTGATATCTGTAATAGTTTCGGAGATATAGAATGCCAGTGAAATATTTCGCACAGCCGCCATTTTGAGGTGATGTAAACAAATGAACTAAGTTAGACATCAGTGCATTACAATGTGTATGAACATTTGCTGTACCAAGTTTCATTACGGTTGGATAGTTAAATCGCGAGGAAAGTCTATTTAAAAGTCTCAACTTCGCTTGGCCGACATGTTGGTTTTGTAGTTAACAAGTTTTTGAACGTCTCATAGGTACACTTCTAGTAGTGCTCTTTATCACCGTACACAATTTCAGGGTGATATCGGTAATAATTTCGGAGATACGGAATGCTGGTTAAATATTTCACACTGCCGCCATGTTGGATTGGTGTGACACAATAAAATGTGAAGGGTACGGCCGGGGTCGGCCAGAATGGTTCTATGATCTTACCGAGTTTAATTGAAATCGCTCCTGCCGTTTAGAAGTTATTAGGGGACACACGCACACACACACACACACACACGAATCACACACACGCACACACAGACACACGGACAATAGGTGGTCTCATGAGCCCATTTTTTTCATAAAATGCAAATAGGCTAAAAATGGCAAGGTCCCTTATAATTATGATACTCTTGATGTTTTGTTGATGGGATCGTCATTTCTAAGTTTTGCAACATTATTTAATTATTTATTTATTTAGCTTATGTCTAGAGATACAGGAGAATTTATACACGTATATCCAAATTCTGGATGTAGCCAATAGTCTCTGGAGTCACGAGAGCAAAGTCACTAGCACTGCCACTGTGCTTTCTTTTGCTGCACTCGGTGATGATATGCAGGATCGTCTGTTCTGTAGCACCACAGTCACACTCAGGCGTTGAAATTCTGTTCAACTTGTAGTGGAAGGCAGCACAGTTCCCATGGTTGGTTCGTATTCTGTTCAATGTGGACCATAGTATACGAGGGAGGTTGAAACCAGGTGGCGGAGTCTTCTTCACAGGAGGCATTGTTGGACAACATTTGTTGTTGAGTCTCTTCTGCCACTCGACGAAAGTTTGGTAGTTGCTGTTCCTCAAGTTTATGGCATCTCTTGTTGATGATTTTCTAGAACATTAAAATGAATAAATGGTTGGTTTTTCGTTTAGGAGCTGCGACAACGTGGCCATGTAGCCCCGTGTAGTTTGGGTGTGTGTAGAACCTGTCTGATAATCGGTGTTAATTGTGATGACTGTAATAGTGTGTTATCTGTTTTTAATTCAAGTAAGGACTGCAAACATTAAATTTTCAAGTGTTTCTACTTTTGCTACCAATCGCCACCGTCAACGACAACTTGTTCTGACCTAGGGTACTATATGCCAACGCAGTCGGCTCCTGGCGACGAACGTTGAAACCTAAGAGTATTGGTAAAATCCAACCTATAATTTAGCTTCACACAAGTGTAATTATTGGAAGTTTCTTTTACATGTCATAAATCTATGACATGGGCCCACCGGCTTTACTTCCCCTCGGAAGGAAGGCATACTGAGGGATTTTTAACGCTCTTAAAAAAGCGACAATTTCAGCCAGGTTTGAACCCACATTGAAGCACATCATGCAACCAACTACGTCACCGAAGCCACAAAAAAAATACATAAACAGACTGGCCTAGTTAATTTTTCGGCTGGCTAATGCTTTCATATTTATCAGTAATAATTACCTCAGTTACTACATTTTCTGACGGGGTTCTTTGTCTTTGGGAGGCAGAGACTGACTGTGGGTGTCACTGTAGATTTGGTAGTGTTTTGTAGATCTGATGTGGATCTGATGAGCCTCCGTGGCTTAGGCGGCAGCACGCCGGCCTCTCACCGCTGGGTCCGGGGTTCAAATCCCGGTCACTCCATGTGAGATCTGTGCTGGACAAAACGGAGGCAGACAGGTTTTTCTCCGGGTACTCCGGTTTTCCCTGTCACAATTTCATTCCAGCAACACTCTCCACTATCATTTCATTTCATCTGTCATGCATTTAATCATTGCCCCAGAGGAGTGCGTCAGGCCTCGGCAGCCGGCACGTTCATATCCTCGCCGCTAGATGGGGGCTTCATTCATTCCATTCCTGACCCGGTCGGTGACTGGAAGCAGGCTGTGGATTTTCATTTTTTCATGTGGATCTGATGATGGTCGCTTGACGAGCGAAAGTTGTCATCCCTTAGTTTTCTCCTTCTTAAATAGTTCATTACAATCTTAATCACAAGTAATTCATTTCAGGTTATTTTTCCACATATTCCAGTAATTGGAATGATTTGTGTTGACCGACTGAAAGCTACAATATTAATTGTTAATATGGCAACACTGAGAAATGACGTCAAATCTATCTTTGCTTCGACTATGATCTTGCAAATTATAGCCTATAAGAAACAATTACAAACGAAGGCTATATCTGAAAAAACAAGAAGTTCCGTGACGAACTAAAGAGCCTACTTTTCTTAAAATTTAAGATTCATGCCAATGATTAATCTATTTGGATCTATCTAGAATAATGACGAAATTAAGTTGGTAATTTCGAAATTTCTAATTATTTCCAAATAATGTATACCTGGTATAATGAAGCCTAATAAAGCACTACAGTTGGCAGCCCTGGTGACTGAATATATTCTTAGTTCCATCTCTTAAGGTACGGAATACAAAAATTGGTTGAAGTCCAATGGATAGCATGGACGTTACATGCAGTTAAACCTTGGAACTAACAGCGCTCGTAAAATCATGTTGGCAACAATGTCATGAATGTAATGGTCAGTAATAATCTGAAATAATATGATCTATTGTTGTGCCTGTTTTGAATACAATCCATTAGTTAGTATAGATGTTACATGCATTTTAAAATTGGACCTATCAGTAGGCTTAGAATCACGTTGGCAGCACTGACGTATATTAGTTACTCCATATTAATCTAGTAAGATACGTGTGCAAAGTTTAGAGCTATTGGCTCGCATACTTTCTGATATATTGACATTAGGGTAACAAAATTAGAGACAGCATTGATTAACAGTTGGCAGCCCTGGTTGCTCTTAAGAATACGCATAGTCATATCTGTTATGGTACACATAGCACTTACGCAATTTGGTTGACATCCAAATTATAGTTTAGAAGTTACATGTATTTAAAATTGGACCAGTCAGCAGGCTAAGAATCATGTTGGTAGCACTGACGTATATAAGTTACAGATAGTCAGGTACTATACGTGAGCATAGTTTAAAGCTGTCGGCTTGCATACTTTCTGATATATGGGTAGCCTATTTGGTAAAAGAAATTGAGAGCATTTATTAACAGTTGGCAGCCCTGGTGGCTCTAAAGAATAAGCTCAGTCATATCTGTTTATGTTCACATAGCACATACGAAATTTGCTTGAATTCCAATTGATAGTGTAGAAGTTATATGCATTTAAAAATTGGACCTATCAGCAGGCTTATAATCATTTTGGCAACACCGCCATGTATGGCCTCCTTGAAATTAAACAGAAATATTATTGTCTATACGTGTGCCAATTTTGAAATAGCACCCATTCATATCTTCCATGATATCCAACATGGAGTACAAATTTCAATTGCGATTTTTCAGCAGTTGGTAGCACTGACATCATTTTCAAATATGGCCGTGAGATATTCAGGTATAGATCTTTACTCCTACCAAATTTTGTTTCGATTGCTGCAGCCGTTTAGGAGTTGATAGGGGGGGACACACACACAGCCAGACAGACAGACAGAAGGACAGACAGACAGACAGACAGAAGGACAGACAGACAGACACACATTTGCCCGGATCGATCTCATAAGTCTACTTTTTCCTCATTTTTGCAAAATGTGAAAAGTAGGCTAAAAATGTCCAAGTATAAGTGGGCCGTTCCTTCTTGACCGGTAGGTTACATATTACATGCGCAGTGGTGTCTCCACGCACAGTGAGCCTTCATACCTTTGTGATTAACCAAATAAGGTACGCAATGTGTCCTTGGCAGCGCATGCGCATATCCAGTGGTCTCAGTGTTCTACTAGCGGCTTTAATCGCATATGTGAAACCATCTCTTGTGCACACAAAAAAAACCACTTGCTTGCATCTTTAAATGGGCGGTGCGTCATTAAGCGCCGAAAAGGCCCCACCCAGGGCCGGATTTAAGAGTATGCCGCCTATAGGCTAAAGTCAATTTGCCACCCCCTGAATAGTTCATATTTGCTTAATACATTTATTTTATATAACCAAAGAGTAGAGTGCATTGGCGTTTTCATCTTTTTTAAGCATTAAGTTCATTAATTTAGATAAAACTACAAATTTAATGCCTTACATAATAAATGTTATCTAGTTGTTTTTTACTTCTTTTAAGATTCGTTGAAAAATGAAATGGGTTTCGAAATTAATTAATTAATTAATTAATTAATTTGTTCTTGGAGATCTTTGATCACTATTTTACACATATTTTTATATTTTAATGCTAATGACTATCTTTTGCGTAATTGAGGAACTGTGTTCAATTTGAATTAAGTTGTCCTACATGGTGAAATGGAATTGCACAAAATGTACTAAATTACTGGTTTATTTGTTGAAAAATATACAAACTTCTCTAAATCAACTCACCCCACATAATCCTCGTGTTCAAATTTACATAGCTTTCTTACGAGATTTTTTAATGGCAAACTCGTTAATAATGTCCTCATATGAAAGTTTTTTGTTGTATTTGCCTCAATACAAAGTAATGAAAGTGAGATTAACCGTATTTCAGAAATACTAGTTCGCAGATAGTTCTTAACTTTTCTAAGGCAGGAAGAACTGTATAAGGTCTAAAACATATTTTTAAGTAACTTTGTATTCTTAAATTCGTAAGGAAAATATTATGGACGTCTGAAATATTTCATTTTAGCCTTTGAATGAATTGACAAATTGCCGCCCCTGAAAATTTGCCGCTCTAGGCTGCAGCCTACTTAGCCTATTTTGAAATACGGCCCTGGCCCCACCCACCCAGGGCCGTTTGGCCATATTGCAAAGAATTTGTTTAATTTATATATTTTAAAATTACTTTAAATTGCAGATAATAAGTGTTTTACCCTTCCAGAATCTCTAAAAAGAATTCAGTATACATAACTCATCCTTAGCTTAAAATCCTGACAGTCTCGTACGGTGTATCGTCATAGCGAAGGCCGCTCCACAGAAACTCCCATGTAAAGTATATGGCTTGATGGGCCGGGTGAGGAAACAGTGGGCATTGCACTGTCTTGCACGGGAATTCTTCTGTGCTATGAAGGGATATTTCTGTCTCTTTAAGGGCCAGTAGAATGTGCCCATAGGCATGCTTTGAAGTGAAATAGAAGATCTCTCCATTTCAGTTCCTGCTTCTGTCTCTGTCAAGCCAGATTACGGGAGAAGGGTACACCCCATCCCACGCCCTGTAACAGGTATTCAGTCATTGTTCGCAGCTTGCTGACATAAGACAAAAATATATTTTTAGCCTACTTTTGATTTTTGCAAAAAATGAAAGTAGACTTATGAGATCAACACAGGGCGAAAAAAGTGTGTCTGTCTGTGTGTGTGTATGTGTGTGTGTGAGTCTGTGTGTGTGTGTGTGTGTCTGTGTGTGTGTGTGTGTGTGTGTGTGTGTGTGTGTGAGTGTGTGTACTCTGAATGTCTGTCCCCCCTATCAATTCGAACACGGTGAATGAGAATTGAACGAAATTTGGTACAAAGGTAGCACTAGCAAAGGACACCTCAGTGTCATGTTTTATATCGCCGCCATCTTGACGGAAACGTAATGGCGGCCACACAAATGTTCAAAGCTTAAATCAAATTACGACTAACCTAATCATCCGATCTCTACCAAAGTTTGCAACAACATACCTTTATGGGGGGAGCATCCTTTGACCAAACGAATTGGTCATCAGCGTAATAGTTTGCGTATGGCGGCCATCTTTGTGTGAAAATCGACTCCCCCTATTAATTCGAACACGGTGCAACCGAATGGAACGAAATTTGGTACAGAGGTAGCACTAGCAAAGGGCATCTCAGTGTCATGTTTTATATCGCCGCCATATTGACAGAAACGTAATGGCGGCCACACAAATGTTCAAAGCTTAAGTTAAATTACGACTAACATAACCATCCGATCTCTACCAAACTTTGCAACAACATACCTTTATGGAGGGAACATCCTTTGACCAATCTAATAGGTTATTAGCCTAATAGTTTGCGGATGGCGGCCATCTTTATGTAAAAATTGATTCCCCCTATTAATTCGAACACGGTGGAACCGAATGGAACGAAATTTGGTACGGAGGTAGCACGAGCAAAGGGCACCTCAGTGTCATGTTTTATATCGCCGCCATCTTGACTGAAACGTAATGGCGGCCACACGAATGTTCAAAGCTAAAATCAAATTACGATTAACCTAATCATCCGATCTCTACCAACTTTTGCAACTACATACCTTTATGGAGGGAGCACTTTTTGACCAATCTAATAGGTCATTCACCTAATAGTTTGCGGATGGCGGCCATCTTTATGTCAGAATCGATTCCCCCTATTAATTCAAACACGGTGAAACCGAATGGAACGAAATTTGGTACAGAGATAGCACTAGCAAAGGGCATCTCAGTGTCATGATTAATATCGCCGCCATATTGACAGAAACGTAATGGCGGCCACACAAATGTTTAAAGCTTAAATCAAATTACGACTAACATAACCATCCGATCTCTACCAAACTTTGCAACGACATACCTTTATGGAGGGAGCAGCCTTTGACCAATCTAATAGGTCATTAGCCTAATAGTTTGCGGATGGCGGCCATCTTTATGTCAAAATTGATTCCCCTATTAATTCGAACACGGTGGAACCGAATGAACGAAATTTGGTACAGAGGTAGCACTAGCAAAGGGCACCTCAGTGCCATGTTTTATATCACCGCTATCTTGACGGAAACGTAATCACGGCCACCCAAATGTTAAAAGCTAAAATGTAATTACGACCAACCTAATAATCTAGTCTCTACTAAATTTTGCAACACCATATCTTTATGAGGGAAACATATTCTGACCAAACTGCAAGAACATCAGCCCAATAGTTTGCAGATGGTGGCCAAGTATGTGTGCAAATCGATTCCCCCTATCAATTCAAACACGGTGAAACCGAATTGAACGAAATTTGGTACAGAGGTAGCACTAGCAAAGGGCACCTCATATTCATGTTTAATATCCCTATAGCACGTTGTATTTCAACAAGCTACTACAACCAACATTCAATCATACTCCTTGAAAAGGACAAAGAGTTATAACAATACCCATGCATTTAGGTGAAAGTAGGCTATATGTTCTTTACTGAACATCTTGTTACATTTTCAATTGTTTGGTGTTCCAAGTCCAGTACATGTGTGTTAGTGAGTTATGTGGATGGAGTTAATTTCTATTAAATAATGTGTTTTTAACTTTTGTGGTAGTTATTTAATATGCTGATTGTGTGCTACATAGGAAAATTAAAGTGGAATTTTATTAACAAATCTATTTTCTTCTATACCGCTGAACACAAAGTTAGAAATTAAAAAATTAGGACCTCATCAACCAAGCTGATATATAAATTTGCCTCATCCAAGCATAGTAGAGGAGAATTTATTTACAGATAAGGAGCCATGTCAGTCCTTGCATGAACTGTTTATTAAAACTTGTTTCAAATGTTGAGTTGTGTGGAATTATGATAATGGCAATATTGGCAACAAAGAATGCCAAATATAAAACAATATTTAATGTGAAACATCAATAGTAGCATCTGGCCCACCCTAAAATTTTAATCAGGAGCCCCCGTGCGCCTTTATAACACTTTGGCCAGACTTTGGCAGCGAGGCATGGACACTAGGATCTGAAGACATCTCTCGACTTACTGCTTGTGAAATGAAATTCATGCGACGAACAGCAGGCTATACAAAATGGGATCAGAAGGGAAATGAAGATGTGCTGAAGAAATTGAAGGGGAAATCCGTCATCACTTACAGTACATCTATGATTACCAGGAAGACTAGAAACGGAAAGATTCGGAAGACTACGATAGGAGATACTACGCTACCAACCCAGAGGAACAAGATCTGTAGGACGTCTGATGAAACGACGGAACGAAAATTCACGACCGTAACGGGATACTTGTCCCAATACTTGGAAGAATGATAATGATGATGATGATGATGACAAATAAATGCTTTCAACCATTAGGTCGTTGGATGCACAGTACAAAGTTGAAGATTATTGGAACAAAGAATTACATTGCTTTATATCAAGAAGGCATTGTTCGCTTCAAAGAAACAAAATCAACAACACCAACACAGCATACAAATCCGAAATACCAGTTAAATAAAGCACTCTATGTTCGACACTGACTATTATATGTCAGGAAACTGTATCATAATGATGGTCATTATAACACTATTTTTCATTATGATACAGTTTCTCCCACCAATCAGAGCTCAAGAAACAGTTGCTTGACCAATCAGGTGAGGATAGCAACGCATCTGCGCTGAGTTCCAAGGCCTTCTAATTTAAATTTCACTGCATGGCCTAATGTCATAGTGGGGCAATCGAGGAGGCCATGGTCAAATACAAGGCATTCTGTGCGTCCCATGCGTTCTGTTCAGTACATAAAACTGGCGACATCTCGACAGATATTTATGAATATTTATGTTCTAACATAAAATAGTTATAATAATTATCGTCTAACATAAACAGTCGTATGCAACTCGCCTGTAATGGTAATTAAGACACTCGTATGGAAATTATAAAACTCGCATACGCTTGTTTTATAAACATACTCGAGTCTTAATTATTGCCATTATAGGCTCGTTGCATAATGTACTATTAGTATATTTGAATGGCAGCCAATGGCCATATCGGGGTATTTTAATTTTAATTGAACTCCCGTGGGCTCCCCAACAAGTTGAATTTCAAGTACCGGTAGTTTCAACTTCTGGCTGCGGCGAACGTTGGAAATTGATAGAGCGTTTCTAACCAAATAACTTACAAATTTAGCTACATACTACCAATTGTAGTGGTAGGTGCTTTTTCATGCCATAAATCTATGACATGGGCCCGCCGGCTTTACTTCCCCTCCGAAGGAAGGCATAGGCTACTGAAGGATGTTAACGCTCTTAAGAGGGGAGGCACACATTTGGAATGACAAATTATACCGAGTTTTAAAAAACAAATTATATCTCATAAACTATATGTTGCAAATAAATAAAACTTTATAAGATTATTAAACACAGTTCACGCACTATTATGAACAAAACACATTTTATAATAAGGTCATGCATTAATATACCCCCAAACATTCAGCTGTTTTTTGTACAGTTGGACAGCGTTTACATGATAAGTAACCCACAATTTAAGATATTTACATGAATGTTCTTTTGAGCTGTTGGTAACATTCACAGCTACAACATACACCAAAATAATTAATATAAATATTCAGAAAATATTCCTTTTTCATATTCTTACTCTAAATGTATATTTTTTTACTTTTGAAGGGTAAAACATATTCTCAGGAAGTATGCTTGATACACAAAACATTTTGGTGTATGTTGCTCATGTTAGTACAATACACAATCATGCAAAATATCATTGAGATATCTTCAATACTATCCCTCCGTATTGAACCCATGTACCATTGGTTCAAGGGGTCGAATCCATGTATTTTTGTAAAAGGAAGGAAGGAAATATACAGTCTTCAGAGGAACATAGAAAGATTTTATACAAGAAGGCTAGCATAACGTTGTGAAATAAACTGAAGCCAGGTGGCCAGGAAATGAGATCATGCATGACGCATTGATAAGGAGCCAGTCACGAATATAAATAGAACGAGTGGAATTTTCCAAGCGAGTGACGAAGAGCGTATTTCGGAAATTGCCCTTACCTTCCAGTAAAATGGCAACCGCGCAGCTGTGTCAGAAGAAGAAGAATTAGATTTAACCCATTTGCAAGAATAAAATTAACTAAAGAAATACAGCATTGTGAATCATTTCGGAATAGAGATTTTTTTGGGGAGAAAGATGGTATAATAAATGCCCAGGAAAAAAGTGCCGACGTGGTCATACGTCATTGGGGGTTCCCCGAGACCCAAGGAGGGGGAAATTAAAAATCAACTGCAACACCCACACAGCTGAAGACTAAATTTTATTTAATATCTCAGAAATGCACGATCGATTTTCATGTGCAAAGAAGTCAGTTTACGTTTAGAAAACGAGCTTTCCAGAGATATGATTTTTAAAAGTGTGCGACCATTACTTCAAAAGTTGGTTCCGAAAAAGACGTAGAATTTATCTTTTTGTCACCGATTTGTATAAAAGCCCTGGCAGGGCCAGGCTAAGCATGCAGTATTAGTCCTTCCAGGGGGCGTGACGTTGAAGCATCACATCGAATGCAGTTATTCCGAGAGCCCGAGAGGGGGCGTCCGGCTGTATCAGTATTATTCAGTCTTGAACGACCGCTGAGGCGGGTCGTACTGTTTCACCAATCATCCAGTTCCGTGAGCGCCGAGACGCTGCACGATGAAGCATCAGAGTACGATAAGTATCATCATAGTATCGCCCTGTGGAGAATTAGGAAAATCCTAATACAGGATTTAGTTCCGCCAATACTAGTCTTACAGTGAAAAGTTCAGTATTACAGTCGAAGTAGGCTGCGAACTTAAAGAATAGGCGGTAGGTCTTCAATAACAGTTTATTTAAACGACCAAGTGTATCGTAACGTTTTGAAGTACCATAACAGCGAAACAAACATTATATCAACGTTAAATACCCGATCAGGGTCGGACAAAATAAGGTCCGCATAGGATTCTGAAAAGAGAGGAATTATAGAACTGAGTAATCAGAAGGGAGAATTAAATTCAAGACGTTGTTTCAAGGAAACGAACTATAAAAAGCACTAAGTTACGAGGAGTATTAGATGCTAGAAAATAATAGGTCACCGATAGAGTATTTGGGAGACCGAGAACAAGACAGACTTTCGCTAGACGACTAATAGGGTCAAGAAAGAAGCAGGTTTGAGCTAAAAAATAATAATAGCCGATCATCAGGAAACCGGATTCGAAGAAATACCAGTCCAGGGAGGGGTAGAGTGTTCGAGACTTTCATATTCTGGTCAGATAGGAATCCGACATCTACTAGTTTCACCCTTGGAGACGGGGAAGCAAATATCACGTGTGCAAGGCCTAATCAAAGCCTCAGTGATTAGAATCAGTGTAGTGTAAATATATAAAATTTGTGTTAGATAGTAATTTTTCAGTGATTTTATTGTGTGTAATAGAAGAATACCGAAGTGTATTTTAAAATGTTACCAGTGTTTAAGGTATATAAATTATATGTGTGTCAAGATATGTCAGTGTATGAAATGAATTTGAGCACGATGGTGTAATCACAAATAGTGGGCAAAAAAATGAAACATCGTTGGAAAGCACGGTATTGGACCGTCTGAGCATGTAAGTAACTATTTTCATTATGTTATGTGTTGGGGGAATATTTGTGTACAATCCACCTGAGAATTATAAATAGGGATGATTTTGAATAACAAATAACAGAATAGGAGCGCGATCTGAACAACTAAAAATTGAGAAATTATAAAATGATTATGTGAAATGAATAAATCCTTAGAGGAAATGTATGAAATAAAATATCAGTGTATTTGATAAATGTTATGAAAGCAAGCGGAAAAATATAATAATAATAAAAATTATATAAATGAAGATTAAGTTGAATTATATGAAAGTAATAGCTTTTGAGCTTTTGTAAAGAAATAAAGACATGGTGTGAATACATGTTCTTAAAGTATAGCGATTATTGTCACGGGAGAGGATTAATATGAAAGTTTGAGATATAGATCAAATGATGATTTTGAATTTATCAGTTCTCTGGAAGACGCTAGGCCTTAAAGTAATGTATAGCGCATTGTCGCGCCTTAAAGTAAATTGTCACGCTAGGAAGGCGTTGAATCTAAATATACTTGGTAAATTAATTGTGAGGGACAGTTGATTGCGGTAATTGAGCTATAATAAGTCCTCCATATAGTGATGTAGATCACGAGGCGTTGTATAATGGGTGCGAATTATTGTATTGATGAGCGCAGGTTAGACCGAGGTCGCCCTAAGCCGCTAATTTGTTATAAAGTCCTCCAGTTTGGGATTGGTTCCCGAGGCAGTTGAGAGAGTCGAACCCAGACTCGTATAGTTGTTGAAGCCCCTAAATATTGTTGTTGTATTGAATTATTCTTACCCATCAATGATGACACTTCATAATTAATAAATGCCAAGGTTACGAAAGTGGTCTATGAACCTAAATAATGTTGTTTAAATGTATGAAAGAAACGCCAGCTCTGTTCAGAGAACTGTGTTTGAGAAATAGCTGTTTAAAAGCATGAGTAGAGCGGTCCCGTGTGGGCGATACTGAGGGTCTCCTTCCCGGGCAATAAATCAAGTCGAGTGTCACGGTCCAACCCCTCACTATTGAAAGTATGGTAGGTCAGGGGAACCGTCTATTTGAAGTAATAATAAACCATGAGTGTATAGAGTTTGTTAATGACCCGGGATTCGAACCGAGGTTCTTGTAGATGAAATTTACCGCTTGCAAGTTCAGATCGTTTGCTTTCTTATGAGATGATGGTCTTTTAAGACAGATAATAACAAATATAAATCCCTAATGTAATGAGATATTGATGTAGGATTTCACGAGTTCAATGAAGACAATTAGATTTCGGGAGTGATCATAATATTTGACTTTGTTCAAGTAGTCTTTTATAACTCGGGAGTACACAGGTATTTTTCCCGATCACTGTAGTGAATTTGTTAACTTGAGAGAGGTGGTAACATGAGAACATTGTGAAATGCCCAACAATTTAAGTAAAGGAGTAACAATTACTTTGAATAAGATTATATATTGTTTTGATTATAAGAAACTCATAAAATAGATATTGAGGTGTGTAAAAGAAAACCACAGATTATAGTGGAAAGTATCGATCCATTGGAGCTCGTGATTGTAGTGAAGTTTAAAAGGGATACTTTATGGAAGTGAAAAGAACTATAAGTTTGCTGGTTTGAAGGAAACCATGTATTTTAATATAATATTTGTTTGATTCCTTGTTCACTTTGAACAAGTTAGAAGGATTGGTCAGTAGTTTATTTGTTTTATTTGTTTGTAGCGCCATATATTTGGTTAATTAAATGTTTTATAATAGGAGTTGATTTTGTTTTTATTTTGGAAGTGTATCCTCTATTTAATCCAAAATGTGTAAGTCACAGAGTGGGAGAACATACCAAAGCCCCGAAAATCCCGATTTGAGCATTGCTGGCATACTGTGATTTGCATATTTCTTGATAAAAGGGCACAGTATATTATTCTGCTAAGGTCCCATTCCAGTTTTGTACCGAAAATAAGGTCCCAATAACACCAACCTACACATATGGGGTAGCTGCAGGTTCAGCATAACCCATTGCGTAAGCGAAACGCACTCACTTACACTTTAAATGCCTCTCAATTAAATCAATACCTTAAAACATGTAGGGAAATAATGAAAGAATGCAACACGGTAACCATGCTAACAGAATCTCACAGGTCCATCTATTTCTGTAAGACGCAATGCAATTCCAATTATTACATTAGTGTGAACGTTTCCAGACGGTTATAAGGTTATCACTGAACCAAATTAAGCTGTAAAATTCATCAATACATACAGTATAATGCCCTTAAGGGGGTCAAGGGGCACTCGAGAATTTTTCACGCAATTTTCACGTGTGAGTGTGGTACGAAAGGTCTTTTTCACCCGACTAAAAAGGGTCTCCGAAAAACACATTTTAAGGCCCTTAAATTAACAGTGTCTGTGATATTCCCAGAAAACTAACTTCGCTCTGATATACCTATGAAGGGATGACAAACCCCTAACCACTGCACCAGTAGCTGAATTGATAAAGTCTGATTATTCATACCAAGGATAAATCAGTCATAGCATTCATGATTGAGAATTTGCTAAGTGTACTCTTTACAACTAGAATATTCGCGGGCGAAGCCACGACGGGTAATGCTAGTTTGAGTTATCATGTTAACGCTGGGTGAAAATAAAGTTTTCGGGTAAGGGCGTGGTAGTCAGAAATTTAAAGAGACTACTTAAGCGACAGCAACTAACGTGCAATATCACTATCTCTGGAAGTATTGATTATATTTTCATTTTGTTTTCCCCAAATGAAAGCTAAAATATTAATCATTCAAATAATTGATTTTTAAACAGATGTTTCACCCTAAAAGGTGTGCCTCCTCCCTTAAAAATCCGACGACTTCGGCCAGGTTTGAACCCACGATCTTGGGCACATCAGTTCAGCATGCTACCGACTAAGCCGACGAAGCCCTCTAAATGTAACTACAGTATTATAAACTTTAAATCAACAACGAATGAAGCACAAGTGAAATGATCAGCATCCAGGACTGCCTAATAAGCTCTCCCAGTGTTAATATTGCCGAGTTACTCGAACATGTTGACGGTCATCCCAAAATTTGTTGTTTGAATCTCATCTTCAATATTTCAATGATATAAAACGGAAATATATAGGACTCCAAGTTTTCGATCCCTCGTAAATTGGTATTTTTTAAATTTTACCTTTGCACCCCCTGATCTTCTTATTCTTCTTCTTCTTAGCGTGTTCCAGTTGGAACGGGATCCGCTTTTCGGGTCAATGAACGCCATTTATTTCGATGAAGCGCTTCCTGTGGGTTTAGGCTTCTTGATTTTATATCCGCTTGCCACGGTGGGTGAGTGGTCAACGTGTCGGTCTACTAACCCCAAGCTTGCAGGTTCGCTCCTGGCCGTGGTAAGTGATTTTTGAAAGGCGGAAAATATTACGACACCATGTCATACGATGTTGGCATGTTAAAGAACCCATTTGAATTCAGTAGGCCATGTTCATAATGGCATAATTAATCTCGGGAGTTCCTCATTTCTCTACTAGAAAGCGCTATAGTGTTTAAGGAGCTTAGATATCTAATCTCCTTGACTTTCATAGTGCTTCAAGGAACAACTAAATTCGAAACGCAATCTACTCTTTGGCAGGGGCGGCTGCACCTTATGTGCTGAAGTACTGCAGCACATTGATTTATTCGAAAATTAATTATATACAATCAAATACAGCGCATTAAAAACTTACTTACTTTTTTACTTAATTCCTGCCACTCCTTCCGGAGCATAGGGCCTTGGCGAAATTTCTCCACGCAGTACGGTTCCTGGCCATTCTCTTCACTTGACTCCAGTTCTTGTCCACCTCTGCAATTTCATTTTCGATCGTCCTCTTCCAGGTCTTCTTAGGTCGACCTCGCTTCCTGGCGCCTTGAGGACTCCAGTCTAGCGCCGCCCTCTCAATAGCTCCGTCCGGCTTCCTTAGTGTGTGACCAATCCAGCGCCATTTCCTCTCCTTGATCTGGATGCTAATCGGTTGTTGATTGGTGATGGTCCAAAGATCTTCATTTGAGATTATGTCCGGCCACCTCACATTCATGATGCGACGCAGACATCTGTTAATGAACACCTGTAGCTGGTTGTTGATCGGTTTTGTGACTTTCCATGTTTCACAGCCGTAGAGAAGAATCGACTTTACGTTGCTATTGAAAAGGCGGAGCTTGGTCTTCCTGGAAATGTTTCTATTTCTCCAGATGGGGTAGAGCTGGACAAAGGCACCATTAAAAAGATGTCAGTAAAATAATTGGAAATATATCAACGCCTCTCACAACGAGGTATCAAATCATGTGCTCCATTCCACGTCAGGCACTGGCTGTGTAGGTCGCAGCTCAGCGAGAATTTCTACGTTTATTGCCAGCCAACATGAACTCTGGCCTATGCGCATGCGTGCCCACATATTCCGTTGTGCTGTTGGGACAACAGCCAAGGCCACAGGCCAAGACATCACAGCAATTCTTCGTTCGAGCACACAGCGGCAGCACTGATCACACGAAATGAGAACGTAGCAGACTCTGCGGCAGCATTTTAGAGTGAATCGCTCAAAGCAAACGGTAGAAAAAATAGAGGAAGCCATCAGCTGCTTACGCCAGAAGGTCTATTAATACTCCCAACTTACCTATCCTATAGCCACATTTTGTAAATCGATGAACTATAGTTTGTTCAGTATGGAAAACTCAGTGGAGAGCCCCTTGAGTGTTACTGAGTGAGTGGTTTTATAAATTATGTATCTAAATATTTTTATTCTTTGGAGGGGGCATGGGTTACAGCACACAAATGAATATCTTCATCAGCCGCCACTGCTCTTTGGGTGTCAAATAACACAGCTTGCACCCGGCACCCAAAGCCATACGATATTATTATTATTATTATTATTATTATTATTATTATTATTATCTTAGATCCGAGTTTATAGTGTCTAGCCATCTTAGCTTAGGTCTCCCACTATGCCTATTACTGATATCACCCTGAAATTTTGTAAGGTGATAAAAGGCCATACTGGAAGTTCACCTATGAGACTCTCAAAAACATGTTAACTACAAACCAAACATGGCGGCCAAGCGAAATTGAAACTTTTAAATAGGCTTTTCTCGCGATTTAACCGTCCAAACGCAATGATACTTCGTACAGCAAACGTTTATACACACTGTAATGCACTGGCATCTAATTTTGTTCAACTGTTTACATAACCTCAAGATGGCGGTTGTGCGAAATATTTCACCGGCATTCTATATCTCAGGAACTAATACTGATATCAGTCTGAAATTTTGTACGGTGATAAAATGCCCTCCTAGCAGTTCACCTATGAGACTCTCAAAAACCTGTTAACTACAAAAAGAACATGGCGGTCAAGCGAAGTTGAAATTTTAAATAAACTTTTCTCGCGATTTAACCATCCAAACGCAATGAAACTTGATACAGCAAATGTTTATACACATTGTAACGCACTGCTATCTAATTTAGTTCAATTGTTTTCATAACCTCAAGATGGCGACTGAGCAAAGTTTTAAAATTAAATGTTTATTTCTTGTGTATTAATCATGCGATCGATGCACGTTTGAATGATGAACCTGCGCAATAATCGTCATCTAATAGTACATAACTCTATGGCCTACAAAAATTCAACATGGCGACCATACGAACTATTTAGACTGTTCTCAATATCAATTAATCTACAGTATGACAGAAATCAAACTGAAATTTTGTATGTTGATGGAGGCTAAGAACATAAGTTCACCTATGGGACTTTCAATAACCTGGTGAGCACGGATCCAACATGGCGGCAACTCGAAATATAAATATTTAAATGGACGTTTTTCACGATTAAAACATCCGAGCGCAGTAAAACTTGGTACGGTAAATGCTTATAGCCTACACATTTTAATCCACTGACATCTAATTTATTTCAATTGTTTACATAACCGCAAGATGGCAGCTGTGCGAAATTTTAAAATCTCTTTTTCTTTTCTTGTGTCGTAATCATGCGATTGGAGTTTGAATACTACACCTAGTATACGCAATAATCTTCATGTATTAGTACATAACTCTAAGACCTGCATTAAAAATCTGACATGGCGACCATCTGAAATATTTAGTCCGTTCTCAATTTCTACGAATCTATTAGGCCTATTGCATTCAAACTGAAATTTTGTATTAACATAAGTAGGATATATGAAAATAGGCTGTATAGTTCTTCACGGAACTACTCGTTAGTCCTTAAAATGATACGCTACGGACATTTTGATAATAAATCATTTAATAAAACTTGTAAACACACATAGCCTATCCCTTTTAAAATTTCCATTTTAAATTTAAAAACACGGATATGTTGAGTTATGGAAGAGACTATCTTGTGGACATGTTACGTTTTGGAAATGACTGCAATATTAAACACTTAATAACTACAGGACATGTCAAGTTATAGAATTTATCACTTTGTCCCCATAAACTCACTGCATCAAAGATACAGAAACTGGCATAACCTCAATTTCGTATTCTATTGGACATGTTGAATTTTGCAACTATCAACTCGTATGTGACATAGCTTCAATTCATTACTGCGTGAGAAGCGCTATTCAACAATCCCCGAGAGGTTTTGTATTTCAGTTCACTTAGAACACGAATAGCTGGAACATGCTCATCACGAATTGCCGTGACAGAGTCACTTAGAATCATCTACGATTGGACCACGAGACGTTGTATACAGAAATCTGGGTATTATTTAACCATAACATTTCAAAGTTATGCTAGGAGGAATATTGAACGACAGTTTGTTAAATATAATGTACTTACAGTAGTGTCAGTCAATTTACAGTGTTGCATAATTCAATCAATGTTTTGTTTTGCTGCATGTCTTGTTAAAGGCTGCAAAAACATTTGTCTGTGTAATATAATGTGTTTTGAAGTCTCATTCCTTATAGTAACAGCACTGCAACCTAGCGATTTGTCTTTGTTGGAGATTGTGCGTATTATTGCATGAGTTATCTTGGTTAACCACTAGATGACACGAGGTTCTCGTCTTTCGCGACATTGTACGAATTGCGCGAATTTCTGAACTGACTGACTTGCCAGAGATATAATTTACATCCATTGAACTGTAAGTTCTACTGGAACAACTCCTCCCATGGTAACCCTCGCTGAAAACTGCTTCCTGGTCATCGCCTCCTTGTCGTGCACTACCAGGAGTAACTAGTCGCACCAAACACTGTCCTACCATTGAACTCTAGGTTTCAAGTCAGCTGATGTGTCGTGATTCTTTTCATATATTTGAACGTACGTACCTCTGTGCAACGTTATATGTACGGTGTGGCATTTTCCAATAATACGGTAGGTTTACGGTCTACTTTGTTTTCGAATTGAGATTTGTAATGAAGTAGCCAATTCTGCGTTTATGGATACGTCCTACATCAAATTTTGACCTAAATAGTATATGACAAATACACGTAGGCCCTGTTATAGGTTGGTTGGTTGGTTCTTAAGTTTAGGGGCTGCGACAACGCGGTCATGTAGCCCCGTGTACTTTGGGTGTGTGTAGAATCTGTCTGATAACCGGTGTTAATTGTGATGACTGTATTAGTGTGGGTTATCTTTTTTTTAAATTTAAGTACAGACTGCAACTTAGAATTTTTCAAATAGTTCCTACTTTTGCCGCCAAGTGCCACCGTCAACGACTACTAGGCCAATTTCAGAACTTAGCTACTAGACGCCACCGCAGTTGGCTCTTGGCAACGAACGTAGAAACCTAAGAGCGTTGTTTACATTTTTAACCTATCCATTTTAGCTTCACACAGGTGTAATTAATGGAAGTTTTTTTTTAGCATGCCATATTATAGGTTGTTGGCCTGTTCGCCATCTCTTGATGAATACAGTACTTTTTCATTTGTCAGTTGGCACAGGCTAGAGTAAAAGGTGGCTTTTCACCGATGTCTCAGTCTCACTCATGGCTGTGATTATATGGAAGCTACTGAGGTATGGGTGGTGCCGTGCTTAGTAATGACATTCAGGGCACAGTCAGTGCCTGTGGATGCTGTGAAAGGTTCTACTCATAGGGTTAGGACTACTGTTCTGACTCAGTGAGGAAAGCAATGACAAACTACCTCACTCCTCTTCTTGCCTAGAACGCCTCAAAATAGCGCTGCCTTGGGTTTTTGTGGGTATCTACTCGCATAACGTAACGGCGGTGCTTTTGAGGATCCGACCAGCCTTCGGGCTGACTACCTAACAGACATTATAGGTTGTAAGATATTAGTTACAGAATTATAACCTAGGCCTAGCTTATATTACAGATTTCCATGGAAAAGTCCAGATCTATTTATATATATATATATATAACTCAATGTTGGTTTGTCTGTTTGTTTGTTTGTCTGTTATTTATACAAATCTACACCGCTTCACCGATCTGAACCAAATTTTGTATACTTACCCTTTGGAACCCAGCGGGTAACACTGTCCACTTTAAATTTCGGACAGACCACTCCATACCCTGCATTTAGGCCCTTTTGCACAAATTCACACCGCTTCACCGCTCTAATAACTTGACGGACATATTGTCGCTAGGCGACAACGACTAGCACTATAATATATCACTAGTTGAAACCCGTCAAAAATGACGGTCAATAGAAAAATATTTACTGAAGAATTTTCTTATGTAGGCCTACTGTATATTCTTTGTACGATGATTTTTTGGCTCTATTGAAACTATAAGGGCGTCAAAAGATTGCACTCTCAACATTGCAAAATACTGCTGGCCATGACTGAAAAATTGATGAGGCAAATTGAGACCTATACGTTCCAGAGTTTTCCCTTGAGCTTCATTGATTGTGACAGAGTATGCCAAATAAATTGGAAAATATTGCCTCTTAAAACAAAATGATAGTGTTTTATCGGATGCTGTTAAATCAAGTAGAAGGATTCGACCTCTCTGCCTAATTTTAACTGCACTTATTATTTCCAAATCCAAGCGATATGGTTGCATTTAGGAGCCCTTGGGAAACGTTCAGATTTCTAAGCAGCATAACGGTTCAAGCGTTTGGAATATGTGGAGGCAAGTCATTTAGTTCCAAGGAATTCAAGAACTCTGAGGAGTCTAATAAAACTGGCCGCAAACCGTCACATATAATTTTGGAATATAACGAAGAAATGCGATGATGTGCACCTCCATACATCTTAAAACAATGTGGACCGTATGGGTGTGGCACAGTAACATTGGCACCAAATGAAACGAAGGACATAGCATTGTACTGCCGATTAGTCTCTCTGAAATTCCTTGAGATATCATCTCCAGTGAAAAATAATTGTTGCAGCATGTCAAATGTTTCATATTTAGTCAGATTAATTTTACATTACAACAGCAAAGCTCAAAATAACCAAGTGAAGATTTCTCTCAAGAGAAATACAGTGCAGAACAATGTTTAAATTTGTTCGTCAAGGACCCTACACTGTAACGGTATAGTATCTGGAATTGTATCTGAAATGCCGTATTCATATTGGAGTTTAAAAGTGGCTTCGTATTTTTCTCCGATTTCCCACTTGTTTGCGGCTAATGTTCTATTTCGTAAAATGGGTTTATTTATAGCAGCATTTCTCCCGAAATTAACGTCATAGCTTATTAAATAACACTATAGTGGTCTGCATCAACGCAGCTGCCAAATATTAAATAGCAAATAATAACTTACTTCCATTGCCAAAATCAACTGCGTGGTTAGACTCATTGTTATGTACTCTAAAAAAATAATCAATAAACAACAATATTCACTTATACAACTAAGTTCAGAGACTTCCATTCTCAAGTTGGTTGCTGATGAGAATGCGATGAGACTGATCGCCAATAATAAAATCCTTGCAATTTTTGCAATTTGCTTGCAAACGCAACTCAGGATGACGAACTTCATTTTGAAATAAACAGAATGAAACTGCTCTAAATAATCAATTTCCATCACCTGTTGAAGGTACAATACTTTGCATTTCCATGACAGTAAATTATGCAAGGGAGCATAGAATCACTTCGCCACTACTGGAATGAGCACGGACTCACTTCGCCAGCCACCGTAATGGAGGGAGTTTTAGAATTATATGTTCAGTGTTTTTCAAAGATCGTATTAACACAGGGAAGCCCAGTCTTAAGGCTACATTCTGAGCTATCGCCCCAGATTCCAGGTTCGATCCCTGCTCTGCCAAGAAATTTAATTCTGGTCTGAGGGCTGGAACGGGGCGCACTCTTGAGGCAAACCTAAGAAGAGCTAAATTTGATTCCCATCTCAACAACCTTGGATGTGGTTTTCCGTGGTTTCCCACTTCCACTCCAGGCAAATACCGGGATAGTTCCTAACTTAAAGCCTCAGTCGTCAACTCTCCATTCCCCATACTAATTACAAATGCACACATCAATACAGCCATCACATTAACACAGGTTATCAGAGAAAGGTCTACACTCACACACCAAAGTAGACGGGGCTGAGTGACCACGATGTCTGAGTCCATCAAATGAATTATGTTCGACAATTTTCTCTCAAGGCGAAGCGATTGTGCCGATATTTATTTAATAATTTAAAAGTATCTGGGAACGTAAATCATGGAGAATTCCTTACCTTACGGGAATAATAAACGTAGCCTAACATATGTTTAGACAATGTAATACCAATTGCAAGATAGAATAATTGGGAAATAGAATTACATGTCTGAGGTGGGAATCAAACTCCTTCGACGATGCATAATCAATTTCGTTGTCCACAATGTTAGCCGCTGAGCCACCCAGACAACGAAATTAGAGTGCAATATTAAGTGACGTAAACAACAAACGCACTCAACTGCCAGTTACAGTTCATCAATATTTCCCTTATTTCATGATTCTATTCCAGTATATATCGGGATACAACATAAGCGATATTTCCCTTTTCAATTCTCATAAACAAAGATCACACTACGATACGGTGGATCTTTTATCCGCCATTTCTCTCATGAAGAAACGCAATTGTGGCAACGCGCAATTGCCACATATATTACCTTTTTCTTTAAACATATAAAAATATACCGTAACATATATTTTCCTTTTAAAGACACACTGCAAATCTGCATGCCAAGAGCTTTCGTTAGAATGCCATACGAAGCAAATCGGTTAAGTCGTTTTGAAAATCTCGTGTGTACAAAAAATACCTTAGTGTTTTAAAAATATATGGCAACAGAGAATTCGTTACTTTACAGGAATGATAAAAGTGAAATATGTTTCTACACTCTAATACCAATCGTAGGAAGGAAGAAAACAAAAAAAAATACATATCCGAGGTGGGAATCGAACCCTCTCGACAATGCAAAGGATGGCAACAGAGAATTCGTTACTTTACGGGAATGATAAAAGTGAAATATGTTTCTACACTCTAATACCAATCGTAGGAAGGAAGAAAACAAAAAAAAACATATCCGAGGTGGGAATCGAACCCTCTCGACCATGCAAAGGATGGCAACAGAGAATTCGTTACTTTACGGGAATGAAAAAGTGAAATATATCTCTACAATGTAATACCAATCGTAGGAAGGAAGAAAATGAAAATAAATAAACGTATCCGAGGTGGGAATCGAACCCTCTCGACCATGCAAAGGATGGCAACAGAGAATTCGTTACTTTACGGGAATGATAAAAGTGAAATATGTTTCTACAATGTAATACCAATCGTAGGAAGGAAGAAAACGAAAATAAAAAAAAACATAACCGAGGTGGGAATCGAACCCTCTCGATGGGAACAGAGAATTCGTTACTTGACGGGAATGATAAAAGTGAAATATGTTTCTACAATGTAATACCAATCGTAGGAAGGAAGAAAACGAAAATAAAAAAAACATAACCGAGGTGGGAATCGAACCCTCTCGATGGGAACAGAGAATTCGTTACTTGACGGGAATGATAAAAGTGAAATATGTTTCTACACTCTAATACCAATCGTAGGAAGGAAGAAAACAAAAAAAAACATATCCGAGGTGGGAATCGAACCCTCTCGACCATGCAAAGGATGGCAACAGAGAATTCGTTACTTTACGGGAATGAAAAAGTGAAATATATCTCTACAATGTAATACCAATCGTAGGAAGGAAGAAAATGAAAATAAATAAACGTATCCGAGGTGGGAATCGAACCCTCTCGACCATGCAAAGGATGGCAACAGAGAATTCGTTACTTTACGGGAATGATAAAAGTGAAATATGTTTCTACAATGTAATACCAATCGTAGGAAGGAAGAAAACGAAAATAAAAAAAACATAACCGAGGTGGGAATCGAACCCTCTCGACGGGAACAGAGAATTCGTTACTTGACGGGAATGATAAAAGTGAAATATGTTTCTACAATGCAATACCAATCGTAGGAAGGAAGAAAACGAAAATAAAAAAACATATCCGAAGTGGGATCGAACCCTCTCGATCATGCATAATACAAATTTCTGGCCAGTAACCTTATCCCCTTGGCCAACCAGACAACTATATGACCCTGCAGTATTAAGCTATCTAACCAGTATACACACTCAACCTGCACTTTATGTCCTTCAATTCGTGGTTTATTTAATATAATTCTATTTCAATGCATATTGTAAAAACATAACTAACATTATTGGAGACCCTTTTTAATTCTCATAAACAAAGATCTCAGTTAGACGCGACCGGAATCGCCATTTTCCTTGTTGAGAAAGGCCATTGTGCGCATGCGCGAGAGTGTCAAATATTACATATTTCTTTAATCATTTAAAAATATACCGTAACATATATTTTCCTTTTAAAGAAACTCTGCAAATCTGCATGCCAAGAGCTTTCGTTAGAATGTCTTACGAAGCCAATCGGTTAAGTCGTTTTCACAATCTCGTGTGTACAAAAAACAGCTTAGTGTTTTAAATATATAGATGGGAATGTAAATCGTGGAGAATTCCTTACTGTACGGGAATAATAAAAGTTAAATATGTTAAGACAATGAATTACCAATAGCCAGAAAGAATAATTAGGAAATAAAAATACATGTCTGAGGTGAGACTCCTTCGACTATGCAAAATTCATTCCTGGGTACGCAATGTTACCCCTGAGCCACCCAGTCAACAGACTTCTAAACCAATATTAAGTTACTTAAACAACAAACGAACTCAAACGCCTGTTGAAGTTCTTCAATTCCCTCTTTTTAATTCTCAAAAACAAAGATCACACTACGATACGGTGAATCCTTTATCCGCCATTTCTCTAGAAGTGTAATTCTAGTCTGAGGGCTGGAACGGGGCGCACTATTGAGGCAAAACAAAGTAGGGCAAGGTTCGATTCCCATCTCAAGGGCTGGAACGGGGCGCACTCTTGAGGCAAAACTAAGTAGGGCAAGTTTCGATTCCCATCTCAACAATCTGGGATGTGGTTTTCCGTGGTTTTCCACTTCCACTGCAGGTAAATACCGGGATAGTTCCTAACTTAAAGCTTCGGTCGCCAATTTCTCATTCCCCACTTTAATTACGAATGCACACGTCAGTACAGCCATCACAATAACACAGGTTATCAGAGAAAATTTGACACACACACACACACACACACCAAAGTAGACGGGGCTGAGTGACCACGATGTCGGAGTCCATCAAATGAATTATATTCGTCAATTGTCTCTCATGGCGAAAGCGATTGTGGCCATCTTTTATTTAATAATTTAAAAGTATGTGGCAATGTAAATCGTGGAGAATTCCTTACTGTACGGGAATAATAAAAGTTAAATATGTTAAGAGAATGAATTACCAATATCCAGAAAGAATAATTAGGAAATAAAAATATGAGTCGGAGGGGGGATTCGAACTGGTTCCATTACGCGATGCATAAATTAAGAGTTTTGAACGCTGCCATCTGAGCTACCGAATCGCTGGTGAAAGAGTGCAATATTAAGTTACTTAAACAACATTCACTCTCAACAGTCCGTATAAGTTCTTCTACATTTCCCGTTTTTTATAATATTCTATTCCTGTTTATATCGTGGAAACTTCATAATCAATATTCCCCTCCTTTATTATAATTCTTATAAATAACTATTACATTAAAACGCGGTGGACATCCGCCATGTCTGTCATTAACCAAGGTGATTGATTCTGCGCATGCGCTTGAGCCAATAATTTTGCAGTTTTGTTTATAAATTTAAAAATATGTGATAACATATTTGTTTATTTTAAAGACACTCTGCAAATCTACAGGCCTACAGCTTTCGACAGATTGCTCTACGAAGTGAATCGGTTCTACCGTTCCCTCAATCTCGCGGTAACAAAAGTGTTTTAAATATATAGATAGAAGAAGATGGCAACAGAGAATTCGTTACTTTACAGGAATGATAAAAGTGAAATATGTTTCTACACTCTAATACCAATCGTAGGAAGGAAGAAAACAAAAAAAAAAACATAACCGAGGTGGGAATCGAACCCTCTCGACAATGCAAAGGATGGCAACAGAGAATTCGTTACTTTACGGGAATGATAAAAGTGAAATATGTTTCTACACTCTAATACCAATCGTAGGAAGGAAGAAAACAAAAAAAAATATCCGAGGTGGGAATCGAACCCTCTCGACCATGCAAAGGATGGCAACAGAGAATTCGTTACTTTACGGGAATGAAAAAGTGAAATATATCTCTACAATGTAATACCAATCGTAGGAAGGAAGAAAATGAAAATAAATAAACGTATCCGAGGTGGGAATCGAACCCTCTCGACCATGCAAAGGATGGCAACAGAGAATTCGTTACTTTACGGGAATGATAAAAGTGAAATATGTTTCTACAATGTAATGCCAATCGTAGGAAGGAAGAAAACGAAAATAAAAAAAAACATAACCGAGGTGGGAATCGAACCCTCTCGATGGGAACAGAGAATTCGTTACTTGACGGGAATGATAAAAGTGAAATATGTTTCTACAATGTAATACCAATCGTAGGAAGGAAGAAAACGAAAATAAAAAAAACATAACCGAGGTGGGAATCGAACCCTCTCGATGGGAACAGAGAATTCGTTACTTGACGGGAATGATAAAAGTGAAATATGTTTCTACACTCTAATACCAATCGTAGGAAGGAAGAAAACAAAAAAAAACATATCCGAGGTGGGAATCGAACCCTCTCGACCATGCAAAGGATGGCAACAGAGAATTCGTTACTTTACGGGAATGAAAAAGTGAAATATATCTCTACAATGTAATACCAATCGTAGGAAGGAAGAAAATGAAAATAAATAAACGTATCCGAGGTGGGAATCGAACCCTCTCGACCATGCAAAGGATGGCAACAGAGAATTCGTTACTTTACGGGAATGATAAAAGTGAAATATGTTTCTACAATGTAATACCAATCGTAGGAAGGAAGAAAACGAAAATAAAAAAAACATAACCGAGGTGGGAATCGAACCCTCTCGACGGGAACAGAGAATTCGTTACTTGACGGGAATGATAAAAGTGAAATATGTTTCTACAATGCAATACCAATCGTAGGAAGGAAGAAAACGAAAATAAAAAAACATATCCGAAGTGGGATCGAAGCCTCTCGATCATGCATAATACAAATTTCTGGCCAGTAACCTTATCCCCTTGGCCAACCAGACAACTATATGACCCTGCAGTATTAAGCTATCTAACCAGTATACACACTCAACCTGCACTTTATGTCCTTCAATTCGTGGTTTATTTAATATAATTCTATTTCAATGCATATTGTAAAAACATAACTAACATTATTGGAGACCCTTTTTAATTCTCATAAACAAAGATCTCAGTTAGACGCGACCGGAATCGCCATTTTCCTTGTTGAGAAAGGCCATTGTGCGCATGCGCGAGAGTGTCAAATATTACATATTTCTTTAATCATTTAAAAATATACCGTAACATATATTTTCCTTTTAAAGAAACTCTGCAAATCTGCATGCCAAGAGCTTTCGTTAGAATGTCTTACGAAGCCAATCGGTTAAGTCGTTTTCACAATCTCGTGTGTACAAAAAACAGCTTAGTGTTTTAAATATATAGATGGGAATGTAAATCGTGGAGAATTCCTTACTGTACGGGAATAATAAAAGTTAAATATGTTAAGACAATGAATTACCAATAGCCAGAAAGAATAATTAGGAAATAAAAATACATGTCTGAGGTGAGACTCCTTCGACTATGCAAAATTCATTCCTGGGTACGCAATGTTACCCCTGAGCCACCCAGTCAACAGACTTCTAAACCAATATTAAGTTACTTAAACAACAAACGAACTCAAACGCCTGTTGAAGTTCTTCAATTCCCTCTTTTTAATTCTCAAAAACAAAGATCACACTACGATACGGTGAATCCTTTATCCGCCATTTCTCTAGAAGTGTAATTCTAGTCTGAGGGCTGGAACGGGGCGCACTATTGAGGCAAAACAAAGTAGGGCAAGGTTCGATTCCCATCTCAAGGGCTGGAACGGGGCGCACTCTTGAGGCAAAACTAAGTAGGGCAAGTTTCGATTCCCATCTCAACAATCTGGGATGTGGTTTTCCGTGGTTTTCCACTTCCACTGCAGGTAAATACCGGGATAGTTCCTAACTTAAAGCTTCGGTCGCCAATTTCTCATTCCCCACTTTAATTACGAATGCACACGTCAGTACAGCCATCACAATAACACAGGTTATCAGAGAAAATTTGACACACACACACACACACACCAAAGTAGACGGGGCTGAGTGACCACGATGTCGGAGTCCATCAAATGAATTATATTCGTCAATTGTCTCTCATGGCGAAAGCGATTGTGGCCATCTTTTATTTAATAATTTAAAAGTATGTGGCAATGTAAATCGTGGAGAATTCCTTACTGTACGGGAATAATAAAAGTTAAATATGTTAAGAGAATGAATTACCAATATCCAGAAAGAATAATTAGGAAATAAAAATATGAGTCGGAGGGGGGATTCGAACTGGTTCCATTACGCGATGCATAAATTAAGAGTTTTGAACGCTGCCATCTGAGCTACCGAATCGCTGGTGAAAGAGTGCAATATTAAGTTACTTAAACAACATTCACTCTCAACAGTCCGTATAAGTTCTTCTACATTTCCCGTTTTTTATAATATTCTATTCCTGTTTATATCGTGGAAACTTCATAATCAATATTCCCCTCCTTTATTATAATTCTTATAAATAACTATTACATTAAAACGCGGTGGACATCCGCCATGTCTGTCATTAACCAAGGTGATTGATTCTGCGCATGCGCTTGAGCCAATAATTTTGCAGTTTTGTTTATAAATTTAAAAATATGTGATAACATATTTGTTTATTTTAAAGACACTCTGCAAATCTACAGGCCTACAGCTTTCGACAGATTGCTCTACGAAGTGAATCGGTTCTACCGTTCCCTCAATCTCGCGGTAACAAAAATCAGCTTAGTGTTTTAAATATATAGATAGAAGAAGATGGCAACAGAGAATTCGTTACTTTACAGGAATGATAAAAGTGAAATATGTTTCTACACTCTAATACCAATCGTAGGAAGGAAGAAAACAAAAAAAAAAAAACATAACCGAGGTGGGAATCGAACCCTCTCGACAATGCAAAGGATGGCAACAGAGAATTCGTTACTTTACGGGAATGATAAAAGTGAAATATGTTTCTACACTCTAATACCAATCGTAGGAAGGAAGAAAACAAAAAAAAATATCCGAGGTGGGAATCGAACCCTCTCGACCATGCAAAGGATGGCAACAGAGAATTCGTTACTTTACGGGAATGAAAAAGTGAAATATATCTCTACAATGTAATACCAATCGTAGGAAGGAAGAAAATGAAAATAAATAAACGTATCCGAGGTGGGAATCGAACCCTCTCGACCATGCAAAGGATGGCAACAGAGAATTCGTTACTTTACGGGAATGATAAAAGTGAAATATGTTTCTACAATGTAATACCAATCGTAGGAAGGAAGAAAACGAAAATAAAAAAAAACATAACCGAGGTGGGAATCGAACCCTCTCGATGGGAACAGAGAATTCGTTACTTGACGGGAATGATAAAAGTGAAATATGTTTCTACAATGTAATACCAATCGTAGGAAGGAAGAAAACGAAAATAAAAAAAACATAACCGAGGTGGGAATCGAACCCTCTCGATGGGAACAGAGAATTCGTTACTTGACGGGAATGATAAAAGTGAAATATGTTTCTACACTCTAATACCAATCGTAGGAAGGAAGAAAACAAAAAAAAACATATCCGAGGTGGGAATCGAACCCTCTCGACCATGCAAAGGATGGCAACAGAGAATTCGTTACTTTACGGGAATGAAAAAGTGAAATATATCTCTACAATGTAATACCAATCGTAGGAAGGAAGAAAATGAAAATAAATAAACGTATCCGAGGTGGGAATCGAACCCTCTCGACCATGCAAAGGATGGCAACAGAGAATTCGTTACTTTACGGGAATGATAAAAGTGAAATATGTTTCTACAATGTAATACCAAGCGTAGGAAGGAAGAAAACGAAAATAAAAAAAACATAACCGAGGTGGGAATCGAACCCTCTCGACGGGAACAGAGAATTCGTTACTTGACGGGAATGATAAAAGTGAAATATGTTTCTACAATGCAATACCAATCGTAGGAAGGAAGAAAACGAAAATAAAAAAAACATATTCGAAGTGGGATCGAACCCTCTCGATCATGCATAATACAAATTTCTGGCCAGTAACCTTATCCCCTTGGCCAACCAGACAACTATATGACCCTGCAGTATTAAGCTATCTAACCAGTATACACACTCAACCTGCACTTTATGTCCTTCAATTCGTGGTTTATTTAATATAATTCTATTTCAATGCATATTGTAAAAACATAACTAACATTATTGGAGACCCTTTTTAATTCTCATAAACAAAGATCTCAGTTAGACGCGACCGGAATCGCCATTTTCCTTGTTGAGAAAGGCCATTGTGCGCATGCGCGAGAGTGTCAAATATTACATATTTCTTTAATCATTTAAAAATATACCGTAACATATATTTTCCTTTTAAAGAAACTCTGCAAATCTGCATGCCAAGAGCTTTCGTTAGAATGTCTTACGAAGCCAATCGGTTAAGTCGTTTTCACAATCTCGTGTGTACAAAAAACAGCTTAGTGTTTTAAATATATAGATGGGAATGTAAATCGTGGAGAATTCCTTACTGTACGGGAATAATAAAAGTTAAATATGTTAAGACAATGAATTACCAATAGCCAGAAAGAATAATTAGGAAATAAAAATACATGTCTGAGGTGAGACTCCTTCGACTATGCAAAATTCATTCCTGGGTACGCAATGTTACCCCTGAGCCACCCAGTCAACAGACTTCTAAACCAATATTAAGTTACTTAAACAACAAACGAACTCAAACGCCTGTTGAAGTTCTTCAATTCCCTCTTTTTAATTCTCAAAAACAAAGATCACACTACGATACGGTGAATCCTTTATCCGCCATTTCTCTAGAAGTGTAATTCTAGTCTGAGGGCTGGAACGGGGCGCACTATTGAGGCAAAACAAAGTAGGGCAAGGTTCGATTCCCATCTCAAGGGCTGGAACGGGGCGCACTCTTGAGGCAAAACTAAGTAGGGCAAGTTTCGATTCCCATCTCAACAATCTGGGATGTGGTTTTCCGTGGTTTTCCACTTCCACTGCAGGTAAATACCGGGATAGTTCCTAACTTAAAGCTTCGGTCGCCAATTTCTCATTCCCCACTTTAATTACGAATGCACACGTCAGTACAGCCATCACAATAACACAGGTTATCAGAGAAAATTTGACACACACACACACACACACACCAAAGTAGACGGGGCTGAGTGACCACGATGTCGGAGTCCATCAAATGAATTATATTCGTCAATTGTCTCTCATGGCGAAAGCGATTGTGGCCATCTTTTATTTAATAATTTAAAAGTATGTGGCAATGTAAATCGTGGAGAATTCCTTACTGTACGGGAATAATAAAAGTTAAATATGTTAAGAGAATGAATTACCAATATCCAGAAAGAATAATTAGGAAATAAAAATATGAGTCGGAGGGGGGATTCGAACTGGTTCCATTACGCGATGCATAAATTAAGAGTTTTGAACGCTGCCATCTGAGCTACCGAATCGCTGGTGAAAGAGTGCAATATTAAGTTACTTAAACAACATTCACTCTCAACAGTCCGTATAAGTTCTTCTACATTTCCCGTTTTTTATAATATTCTATTCCTGTTTATATCGTGGAAACTTCATAATCAATATTCCCCTCCTTTATTATAATTCTTATAAATAACTATTACATTAAAACGCGGTGGACATCCGCCATGTCTGTCATTAACCAAGGTGATTGATTCTGCGCATGCGCTTGAGCCAATAATTTTGCAGTTTTGTTTATAAATTTAAAAATATGTGATAACATATTTGTTTATTTTAAAGACACTCTGCAAATCTACAGGCCTACAGCTTTCGACAGATTGCTCTACGAAGTGAATCGGTTCTACCGTTCCCTCAATCTCGCGGTAACAAAAATCAGCTTAGTGTTTTAAATATATAGATGGCAACAGAGAATTCGTTACTTTACAGGAATGATAAAAGTGAAATATGTTTCTACACTCTAATACCAATCGTAGGAAGGAAGAAAACAAAAAAAAAAAACATATCGGAGGTGGGAATCGAACCCTCTCGACAATGCAAAGGATGGCAACAGAGAATTCGTTACTTTACGGGAATGATAAAAGTGAAATATGTTTCTACACTCTAATACCAATCGTAGGAAGGAAGAAAACAAAAAAAAACATATCCGAGGTGGGAATCGAACCCTCTCGACCATGCAAAGGATGGCAACAGAGAATTCGTTACTTTACGGGAATGAAAAAGTGAAATATATCTCTACAATGTAATACCAATCGTAGGAAGGAAGAAAATGAAAATAAATAAACGTATCCGAGGTGGGAATCGAACCCTCTCGACCATGCAAAGGATGGCAACAGAGAATTCGTTACTTTACGGGAATGATAAAAGTGAAATATGTTTCTACAATGTAATACCAATCGTAGGAAGGAAGAAAACGAAAATAAAAAAAAACATAACCGAGGTGGGAATCGAACCCTCTCGATGGGAACAGAGAATTCGTTACTTGACGGGAATGATAAAAGTGAAATATGTTTCTACAATGTAATACCAATCGTAGGAAGGAAGAAAACGAAAATAAAAAAAACATAACCGAGGTGGGAATCGAACCCTCTCGATGGGAACAGAGAATTCGTTACTTGACGGGAATGATAAAAGTGAAATATGTTTCTACACTCTAATACCAATCGTAGGAAGGAAGAAAACAAAAAAAACATATCCGAGGTGGGAATCGAACCCTCTCGACCATGCAAAGGATGGCAACAGAGAATTCGTTACTTTACGGGAATGAAAAAGTGAAATATATCTCTACAATGTAATACCAATCGTAGGAAGGAAGAAAATGAAAATAAATAAACGTATCCGAGGTGGGAATCGAACCCTCTCGACCGTGCAAAGGATGGCAACAGAGAATTCGTTACTTTACGGGAATGATAAAAGTGAAATATGTTTCTACAATGTAATACCAATCGTAGGAAGGAAGAAAACGAAAATAAAAAAAACATAACCGAGGTGGGAATCGAACCCTCTCGACGGGAACAGAGAATTCGTTACTTGACGGGAATGATAAAAGTGAAATATGTTTCTACAATGCAATACCAATCGTAGGAAGGAAGAAAACGAAAATAAAAAAACATATCCGAAGTGGGATCGAACCCTCTCGATCATGCATAATACAAATTTCTGGCCAGTAACCTTATCCCCTTGGCCAACCAGACAACTATGTGACCCTGCAGTATTAAGCTATCTAACCAGTATACACACTCAACCTGCACTTTATGTCCTTCAATTCGTGGTTTATTTAATATAATTCTATTTCAATGCATATTGTAAAAACATAACTAACATTATTGGAGACCCTTTTTAATTCTCATAAACAAAGATCTCAGTTAGACGCGACCGGAATCGCCATTTTCCTTGTTGAGAAAGGCCATTGTGCGCATGCGCGAGAGTGTCAAATATTACATATTTCTTTAATCATTTAAAAATATACCGTAACATATATTTTCCTTTTAAAGAAACTCTGCAAATCTGCATGCCAAGAGCTTTCGTTAGAATGTCTTACGAAGCCAATCGGTTAAGTCGTTTTCACAATCTCGTGTGTACAAAAAACAGCTTAGTGTTTTAAATATATAGACTAGTTGAAACCCGTCAAAAATGACGGTCAATAGAAAAATATTTACTGAAGAATTTTCTTATGTAGGCCTACTGTATATTCTTTGTACGATGATTTTTTGGCTCTATTGAAACTATAAGGGCGTCAAAAGATTGCACTCTCAACATTGCAAAATACTGCTGGCCATGACTGAAAAATTGATGAGGCAAATTGAGACCTATACGTTCCAGAGTTTTCCCTTGAGCTTCATTGATTGTGACAGAGTATGCCAAATAAATTGGAAAATATTGCCTCTTAAAACAAAATGATAGTGTTTTATCGGATGCTGTTAAATCAAGTAGAAGGATTCGACCTCTCTGCCTAATTTTAACTGCACTTATTATTTCCAAATCCAAGCGATATGGTTGCATTTAGGAGCCCTTGGGAAACGTTCAGATTTCTAAGCAGCATAACGGTTCAAGCGTTTGGAATATGTGGAGGCAAGTCATTTAGTTCCAAGGAATTCAAGAACTCTGAGGAGTCTAATAAAACTGGCCGCAAACCGTCACATATAATTTTGGAATATAACGAAGAAATGCGATGATGTGCACCTCCATACATCTTAAAACAATGTGGACCGTATGGGTGTGGCACAGTAACATTGGCACCAAATGAAACGAAGGACATAGCATTGTACTGCCGATTAGTCTCTCTGAAATTCCTTGAGATATCATCTCCAGTGAAAAATAATTGTTGCAGCATGTCAAATGTTTCATATTTAGTCAGATTAATTTTACATTACAACAGCAAAGCTCAAAATAACCAAGTGAAGATTTCTCTCAAGAGAAATACAGTGCAGAACAATGTTTAAATTTGTTCGTCAAGGACCCTACACTGTAACGGTATAGTATCTGGAATTGTATCTGAAATGCCGTATTCATATTGGAGTTTAAAAGTGGCTTCGTATTTTTCTCCGATTTCCCACTTGTTTGCGGCTAATGTTCTATTTCGTAAAATGGGTTTATTTATAGCAGCATTTCTCCCGAAATTAACGTCATAGCTTATTAAATAACACTATAGTGGTCTGCATCAACGCAGCTGCCAAATATTAAATAGCAAATAATAACTTACTTCCATTGCCAAAATCAACTGCGTGGTTAGACTCATTGTTATGTACTCTAAAAAAATAATCAATAAACAACAATATTCACTTATACAACTAAGTTCAGAGACTTCCATTCTCAAGTTGGTTGCTGATGAGAATGCGATGAGACTGATCGCCAATAATAAAATCCTTGCAATTTTTGCAATTTGCTTGCAAACGCAACTCAGGATGACGAACTTCATTTTGAAATAAACAGAATGAAACTGCTCTAAATAATCAATTTCCATCACCTGTTGAAGGTACAATACTTTGCATTTCCATGACAGTAAATTATGCAAGGGAGCATAGAATCACTTCGCCACTACTGGAATGAGCACGGACTCACTTCGCCAGCCACCGTAATGGAGGGAGTTTTAGAATTATATGTTCAGTGTTTTTCAAAGATCGTATTAACACAGGGAAGCCCAGTCTTAAGGCTACATTCTGAGCTATCGCCCCAGATTCCAGGTTCGATCCCTGCTCTGCCAAGAAATTTAATTCTGGTCTGAGGGCTGGAACGGGGCGCACTCTTGAGGCAAACCTAAGAAGAGCTAAATTTGATTCCCATCTCAACAACCTTGGATGTGGTTTTCCGTGGTTTCCCACTTCCACTCCAGGCAAATACCGGGATAGTTCCTAACTTAAAGCCTCAGTCGTCAACTCTCCATTCCCCATACTAATTACAAATGCACACATCAATACAGCCATCACATTAACACAGGTTATCAGAGAAAGGTCTACACTCACACACCAAAGTAGACGGGGCTGAGTGACCACGATGTCTGAGTCCATCAAATGAATTATGTTCGACAATTTTCTCTCAAGGCGAAGCGATTGTGCCGATATTTATTTAATAATTTAAAAGTATCTGGGAACGTAAATCATGGAGAATTCCTTACCTTACGGGAATAATAAACGTAGCCTAACATATGTTTAGACAATGTAATACCAATTGCAAGATAGAATAATTGGGAAATAGAATTACATGTCTGAGGTGGGAATCAAACTCCTTCGACGATGCATAATCAATTTCGTTGTCCACAATGTTAGCCGCTGAGCCACCCAGACAACGAAATTAGAGTGCAATATTAAGTGACGTAAACAACAAACGCACTCAACTGCCAGTTACAGTTCATCAATATTTCCCTTATTTCATGATTCTATTCCAGTATATATCGGGATACAACATAAGCGATATTTCCCTTTTCAATTCTCATAAACAAAGATCACACTACGATACGGTGGATCTTTTATCCGCCATTTCTCTCATGAAGAAACGCAATTGTGGCAACGCGCAATTGCCACATATATTACCTTTTTCTTTAAACATATAAAAATATACCGTAACATATATTTTCCTTTTAAAGACACACTGCAAATCTGCATGCCAAGAGCTTTCGTTAGAATGCCATACGAAGCAAATCGGTTAAGTCGTTTTGAAAATCTCGTGTGTACAAAAAATACCTTAGTGTTTTAAAAATATATGGCAACAGAGAATTCGTTACTTTACAGGAATGATAAAAGTGAAATATGTTTCTACACTCTAATACCAATCGTAGGAAGGAAGAAAACAAAAAAAAATACATATCCGAGGTGGGAATCGAACCCTCTCGACAATGCAAAGGATGGCAACAGAGAATTCGTTACTTTACGGGAATGATAAAAGTGAAATATGTTTCTACACTCTAATACCAATCGTAGGAAGGAAGAAAACAAAAAAAAACATATCCGAGGTGGGAATCGAACCCTCTCGACCATGCAAAGGATGGCAACAGAGAATTCGTTACTTTACGGGAATGAAAAAGTGAAATATATCTCTACAATGTAATACCAATCGTAGGAAGGAAGAAAATGAAAATAAATAAACGTATCCGAGGTGGGAATCGAACCCTCTCGACCATGCAAAGGATGGCAACAGAGAATTCGTTACTTTACGGGAATGATAAAAGTGAAATATGTTTCTACAATGTAATACCAATCGTAGGAAGGAAGAAAACGAAAATAAAAAAAAACATAACCGAGGTGGGAATCGAACCCTCTCGATGGGAACAGAGAATTCGTTACTTGACGGGAATGATAAAAGTGAAATATGTTTCTACAATGTAATACCAATCGTAGGAAGGAAGAAAACGAAAATAAAAAAAACATAACCGAGGTGGGAATCGAACCCTCTCGATGGGAACAGAGAATTCGTTACTTGACGGGAATGATAAAAGTGAAATATGTTTCTACACTCTAATACCAATCGTAGGAAGGAAGAAAACAAAAAAAAACATATCCGAGGTGGGAATCGAACCCTCTCGACCATGCAAAGGATGGCAACAGAGAATTCGTTACTTTACGGGAATGAAAAAGTGAAATATATCTCTACAATGTAATACCAATCGTAGGAAGGAAGAAAATGAAAATAAATAAACGTATCCGAGGTGGGAATCGAACCCTCTCGACCATGCAAAGGATGGCAACAGAGAATTCGTTACTTTACGGGAATGATAAAAGTGAAATATGTTTCTACAATGTAATACCAATCGTAGGAAGGAAGAAAACGAAAATAAAAAAAACATAACCGAGGTGGGAATCGAACCCTCTCGACGGGAACAGAGAATTCGTTACTTGACGGGAATGATAAAAGTGAAATATGTTTCTACAATGCAATACCAATCGTAGGAAGGAAGAAAACGAAAATAAAAAAACATATCCGAAGTGGGATCGAACCCTCTCGATCATGCATAATACAAATTTCTGGCCAGTAACCTTATCCCCTTGGCCAACCAGACAACTATATGACCCTGCAGTATTAAGCTATCTAACCAGTATACACACTCAACCTGCACTTTATGTCCTTCAATTCGTGGTTTATTTAATATAATTCTATTTCAATGCATATTGTAAAAACATAACTAACATTATTGGAGACCCTTTTTAATTCTCATAAACAAAGATCTCAGTTAGACGCGACCGGAATCGCCATTTTCCTTGTTGAGAAAGGCCATTGTGCGCATGCGCGAGAGTGTCAAATATTACATATTTCTTTAATCATTTAAAAATATACCGTAACATATATTTTCCTTTTAAAGAAACTCTGCAAATCTGCATGCCAAGAGCTTTCGTTAGAATGTCTTACGAAGCCAATCGGTTAAGTCGTTTTCACAATCTCGTGTGTACAAAAAACAGCTTAGTGTTTTAAATATATAGATGGGAATGTAAATCGTGGAGAATTCCTTACTGTACGGGAATAATAAAAGTTAAATATGTTAAGACAATGAATTACCAATAGCCAGAAAGAATAATTAGGAAATAAAAATACATGTCTGAGGTGAGACTCCTTCGACTATGCAAAATTCATTCCTGGGTACGCAATGTTACCCCTGAGCCACCCAGTCAACAGACTTCTAAACCAATATTAAGTTACTTAAACAACAAACGAACTCAAACGCCTGTTGAAGTTCTTCAATTCCCTCTTTTTAATTCTCAAAAACAAAGATCACACTACGATACGGTGAATCCTTTATCCGCCATTTCTCTAGAAGTGTAATTCTAGTCTGAGGGCTGGAACGGGGCGCACTATTGAGGCAAAACAAAGTAGGGCAAGGTTCGATTCCCATCTCAAGGGCTGGAACGGGGCGCACTCTTGAGGCAAAACTAAGTAGGGCAAGTTTCGATTCCCATCTCAACAATCTGGGATGTGGTTTTCCGTGGTTTTCCACTTCCACTGCAGGTAAATACCGGGATAGTTCCTAACTTAAAGCTTCGGTCGCCAATTTCTCATTCCCCACTTTAATTACGAATGCACACGTCAGTACAGCCATCACAATAACACAGGTTATCAGAGAAAATTTGACACACACACACACACACACACCAAAGTAGACGGGGCTGAGTGACCACGATGTCGGAGTCCATCAAATGAATTATATTCGTCAATTGTCTCTCATGGCGAAAGCGATTGTGGCCATCTTTTATTTAATAATTTAAAAGTATGTGGCAATGTAAATCGTGGAGAATTCCTTACTGTACGGGAATAATAAAAGTTAAATATGTTAAGAGAATGAATTACCAATATCCAGAAAGAATAATTAGGAAATAAAAATATGAGTCGGAGGGGGGATTCGAACTGGTTCCATTACGCGATGCATAAATTAAGAGTTTTGAACGCTGCCATCTGAGCTACCGAATCGCTGGTGAAAGAGTGCAATATTAAGTTACTTAAACAACATTCACTCTCAACAGTCCGTATAAGTTCTTCTACATTTCCCGTTTTTTATAATATTCTATTCCTGTTTATATCGTGGAAACTTCATAATCAATATTCCCCTCCTTTATTATAATTCTTATAAATAACTATTACATTAAAACGCGGTGGACATCCGCCATGTCTGTCATTAACCAAGGTGATTGATTCTGCGCATGCGCTTGAGCCAATAATTTTGCAGTTTTGTTTATAAATTTAAAAATATGTGATAACATATTTGTTTATTTTAAAGACACTCTGCAAATCTACAGGCCTACAGCTTTCGACAGATTGCTCTACGAAGTGAATCGGTTCTACCGTTCCCTCAATCTCGCGGTAACAAAAGTGTTTTAAATATATAGATAGAAGAAGATGGCAACAGAGAATTCGTTACTTTACAGGAATGATAAAAGTGAAATATGTTTCTACACTCTAATACCAATCGTAGGAAGGAAGAAAACAAAAAAAAAAACATAACCGAGGTGGGAATCGAACCCTCTCGACAATGCAAAGGATGGCAACAGAGAATTCGTTACTTTACGGGAATGATAAAAGTGAAATATGTTTCTACACTCTAATACCAATCGTAGGAAGGAAGAAAACAAAAAAAAATATCCGAGGTGGGAATCGAACCCTCTCGACCATGCAAAGGATGGCAACAGAGAATTCGTTACTTTACGGGAATGAAAAAGTGAAATATATCTCTACAATGTAATACCAATCGTAGGAAGGAAGAAAATGAAAATAAATAAACGTATCCGAGGTGGGAATCGAACCCTCTCGACCATGCAAAGGATGGCAACAGAGAATTCGTTACTTTACGGGAATGATAAAAGTGAAATATGTTTCTACAATGTAATGCCAATCGTAGGAAGGAAGAAAACGAAAATAAAAAAAAACATAACCGAGGTGGGAATCGAACCCTCTCGATGGGAACAGAGAATTCGTTACTTGACGGGAATGATAAAAGTGAAATATGTTTCTACAATGTAATACCAATCGTAGGAAGGAAGAAAACGAAAATAAAAAAAACATAACCGAGGTGGGAATCGAACCCTCTCGATGGGAACAGAGAATTCGTTACTTGACGGGAATGATAAAAGTGAAATATGTTTCTACACTCTAATACCAATCGTAGGAAGGAAGAAAACAAAAAAAAACATATCCGAGGTGGGAATCGAACCCTCTCGACCATGCAAAGGATGGCAACAGAGAATTCGTTACTTTACGGGAATGAAAAAGTGAAATATATCTCTACAATGTAATACCAATCGTAGGAAGGAAGAAAATGAAAATAAATAAACGTATCCGAGGTGGGAATCGAACCCTCTCGACCATGCAAAGGATGGCAACAGAGAATTCGTTACTTTACGGGAATGATAAAAGTGAAATATGTTTCTACAATGTAATACCAATCGTAGGAAGGAAGAAAACGAAAATAAAAAAAACATAACCGAGGTGGGAATCGAACCCTCTCGACGGGAACAGAGAATTCGTTACTTGACGGGAATGATAAAAGTGAAATATGTTTCTACAATGCAATACCAATCGTAGGAAGGAAGAAAACGAAAATAAAAAAACATATCCGAAGTGGGATCGAACCCTCTCGATCATGCATAATACAAATTTCTGGCCAGTAACCTTATCCCCTTGGCCAACCAGACAACTATATGACCCTGCAGTATTAAGCTATCTAACCAGTATACACACTCAACCTGCACTTTATGTCCTTCAATTCGTGGTTTATTTAATATAATTCTATTTCAATGCATATTGTAAAAACATAACTAACATTATTGGAGACCCTTTTTAATTCTCATAAACAAAGATCTCAGTTAGACGCGACCGGAATCGCCATTTTCCTTGTTGAGAAAGGCCATTGTGCGCATGCGCGAGAGTGTCAAATATTACATATTTCTTTAATCATTTAAAAATATACCGTAACATATATTTTCCTTTTAAAGAAACTCTGCAAATCTGCATGCCAAGAGCTTTCGTTAGAATGTCTTACGAAGCCAATCGGTTAAGTCGTTTTCACAATCTCGTGTGTACAAAAAACAGCTTAGTGTTTTAAATATATAGATGGGAATGTAAATCGTGGAGAATTCCTTACTGTACGGGAATAATAAAAGTTAAATATGTTAAGACAATGAATTACCAATAGCCAGAAAGAATAATTAGGAAATAAAAATACATGTCTGAGGTGAGACTCCTTCGACTATGCAAAATTCATTCCTGGGTACGCAATGTTACCCCTGAGCCACCCAGTCAACAGACTTCTAAACCAATATTAAGTTACTTAAACAACAAACGAACTCAAACGCCTGTTGAAGTTCTTCAATTCCCTCTTTTTAATTCTCAAAAACAAAGATCACACTACGATACGGTGAATCCTTTATCCGCCATTTCTCTAGAAGTGTAATTCTAGTCTGAGGGCTGGAACGGGGCGCACTATTGAGGCAAAACAAAGTAGGGCAAGGTTCGATTCCCATCTCAAGGGCTGGAACGGGGCGCACTCTTGAGGCAAAACTAAGTAGGGCAAGTTTCGATTCCCATCTCAACAATCTGGGATGTGGTTTTCCGTGGTTTTCCACTTCCACTGCAGGTAAATACCGGGATAGTTCCTAACTTAAAGCTTCGGTCGCCAATTTCTCATTCCCCACTTTAATTACGAATGCACACGTCAGTACAGCCATCACAATAACACAGGTTATCAGAGAAAATTTGACACACACACACACACACACCAAAGTAGACGGGGCTGAGTGACCACGATGTCGGAGTCCATCAAATGAATTATATTCGTCAATTGTCTCTCATGGCGAAAGCGATTGTGGCCATCTTTTATTTAATAATTTAAAAGTATGTGGCAATGTAAATCGTGGAGAATTCCTTACTGTACGGGAATAATAAAAGTTAAATATGTTAAGAGAATGAATTACCAATATCCAGAAAGAATAATTAGGAAATAAAAATATGAGTCGGAGGGGGGATTCGAACTGGTTCCATTACGCGATGCATAAATTAAGAGTTTTGAACGCTGCCATCTGAGCTACCGAATCGCTGGTGAAAGAGTGCAATATTAAGTTACTTAAACAACATTCACTCTCAACAGTCCGTATAAGTTCTTCTACATTTCCCGTTTTTTATAATATTCTATTCCTGTTTATATCGTGGAAACTTCATAATCAATATTCCCCTCCTTTATTATAATTCTTATAAATAACTATTACATTAAAACGCGGTGGACATCCGCCATGTCTGTCATTAACCAAGGTGATTGATTCTGCGCATGCGCTTGAGCCAATAATTTTGCAGTTTTGTTTATAAATTTAAAAATATGTGATAACATATTTGTTTATTTTAAAGACACTCTGCAAATCTACAGGCCTACAGCTTTCGACAGATTGCTCTACGAAGTGAATCGGTTCTACCGTTCCCTCAATCTCGCGGTAACAAAAATCAGCTTAGTGTTTTAAATATATAGATAGAAGAAGATGGCAACAGAGAATTCGTTACTTTACAGGAATGATAAAAGTGAAATATGTTTCTACACTCTAATACCAATCGTAGGAAGGAAGAAAACAAAAAAAAAAAAACATAACCGAGGTGGGAATCGAACCCTCTCGACAATGCAAAGGATGGCAACAGAGAATTCGTTACTTTACGGGAATGATAAAAGTGAAATATGTTTCTACACTCTAATACCAATCGTAGGAAGGAAGAAAACAAAAAAAAATATCCGAGGTGGGAATCGAACCCTCTCGACCATGCAAAGGATGGCAACAGAGAATTCGTTACTTTACGGGAATGAAAAAGTGAAATATATCTCTACAATGTAATACCAATCGTAGGAAGGAAGAAAATGAAAATAAATAAACGTATCCGAGGTGGGAATCGAACCCTCTCGACCATGCAAAGGATGGCAACAGAGAATTCGTTACTTTACGGGAATGATAAAAGTGAAATATGTTTCTACAATGTAATGCCAATCGTAGGAAGGAAGAAAACGAAAATAAAAAAAAACATAACCGAGGTGGGAATCGAACCCTCTCGATGGGAACAGAGAATTCGTTACTTGACGGGAATGATAAAAGTGAAATATGTTTCTACAATGTAATACCAATCGTAGGAAGGAAGAAAACGAAAATAAAAAAAACATAACCGAGGTGGGAATCGAACCCTCTCGATGGGAACAGAGAATTCGTTACTTGACGGGAATGATAAAAGTGAAATATGTTTCTACACTCTAATACCAATCGTAGGAAGGAAGAAAACAAAAAAAAACATATCCGAGGTGGGAATCGAACCCTCTCGACCATGCAAAGGATGGCAACAGAGAATTCGTTACTTTACGGGAATGAAAAAGTGAAATATATCTCTACAATGTAATACCAATCGTAGGAAGGAAGAAAATGAAAATAAATAAACGTATCCGAGGTGGGAATCGAACCCTCTCGACCATGCAAAGGATGGCAACAGAGAATTCGTTACTTTACGGGAATGATAAAAGTGAAATATGTTTCTACAATGTAATACCAATCGTAGGAAGGAAGAAAACGAAAATAAAAAAAACATAACCGAGGTGGGAATCGAACCCTCTCGACGGGAACAGAGAATTCGTTACTTGACGGGAATGATAAAAGTGAAATATGTTTCTACAATGCAATACCAATCGTAGGAAGGAAGAAAACGAAAATAAAAAAACATATCCGAAGTGGGATCGAACCCTCTCGATCATGCATAATACAAATTTCTGGCCAGTAACCTTATCCCCTTGGCCAACCAGACAACTATATGACCCTGCAGTATTAAGCTATCTAACCAGTATACACACTCAACCTGCACTTTATGTCCTTCAATTCGTGGTTTATTTAATATAATTCTATTTCAATGCATATTGTAAAAACATAACTAACATTATTGGAGACCCTTTTTAATTCTCATAAACAAAGATCTCAGTTAGACGCGACCGGAATCGCCATTTTCCTTGTTGAGAAAGGCCATTGTGCGCATGCGCGAGAGTGTCAAATATTACATATTTCTTTAATCATTTAAAAATATACCGTAACATATATTTTCCTTTTAAAGAAACTCTGCAAATCTGCATGCCAAGAGCTTTCGTTAGAATGTCTTACGAAGCCAATCGGTTAAGTCGTTTTCACAATCTCGTGTGTACAAAAAACAGCTTAGTGTTTTAAATATATAGATGGGAATGTAAATCGTGGAGAATTCCTTACTGTACGGGAATAATAAAAGTTAAATATGTTAAGACAATGAATTACCAATAGCCAGAAAGAATAATTAGGAAATAAAAATACATGTCTGAGGTGAGACTCCTTCGACTATGCAAAATTCATTCCTGGGTACGCAATGTTACCCCTGAGCCACCCAGTCAACAGACTTCTAAACCAATATTAAGTTACTTAAACAACAAACGAACTCAAACGCCTGTTGAAGTTCTTCAATTCCCTCTTTTTAATTCTCAAAAACAAAGATCACACTACGATACGGTGAATCCTTTATCCGCCATTTCTCTAGAAGTGTAATTCTAGTCTGAGGGCTGGAACGGGGCGCACTATTGAGGCAAAACAAAGTAGGGCAAGGTTCGATTCCCATCTCAAGGGCTGGAACGGGGCGCACTCTTGAGGCAAAACTAAGTAGGGCAAGTTTCGATTCCCATCTCAACAATCTGGGATGTGGTTTTCCGTGGTTTTCCACTTCCACTGCAGGTAAATACCGGGATAGTTCCTAACTTAAAGCTTCGGTCGCCAATTTCTCATTCCCCACTTTAATTACGAATGCACACGTCAGTACAGCCATCACAATAACACAGGTTATCAGAGAAAATTTGACACACACACACACACACACCAAAGTAGACGGGGCTGAGTGACCACGATGTCGGAGTCCATCAAATGAATTATATTCGTCAATTGTCTCTCATGGCGAAAGCGATTGTGGCCATCTTTTATTTAATAATTTAAAAGTATGTGGCAATGTAAATCGTGGAGAATTCCTTACTGTACGGGAATAATAAAAGTTAAATATGTTAAGAGAATGAATTACCAATATCCAGAAAGAATAATTAGGAAATAAAAATATGAGTCGGAGGGGGGATTCGAACTGGTTCCATTACGCGATGCATAAATTAAGAGTTTTGAACGCTGCCATCTGAGCTACCGAATCGCTGGTGAAAGAGTGCAATATTAAGTTACTTAAACAACATTCACTCTCAACAGTCCGTATAAGTTCTTCTACATTTCCCGTTTTTTATAATATTCTATTCCTGTTTATATCGTGGAAACTTCATAATCAATATTCCCCTCCTTTATTATAATTCTTATAAATAACTATTACATTAAAACGCGGTGGACATCCGCCATGTCTGTCATTAACCAAGGTGATTGATTCTGCGCATGCGCTTGAGCCAATAATTTTGCAGTTTTGTTTATAAATTTAAAAATATGTGATAACATATTTGTTTATTTTAAAGACACTCTGCAAATCTACAGGCCTACAGCTTTCGACAGATTGCTCTACGAAGTGAATCGGTTCTACCGTTCCCTCAATCTCGCGGTAACAAAAGTGTTTTAAATATATAGATAGAAGAAGATGGCAACAGAGAATTCGTTACTTTACAGGAATGATAAAAGTGAAATATGTTTCTACACTCTAATACCAATCGTAGGAAGGAAGAAAACAAAAAAAAAAAAACATAACCGAGGTGGGAATCGAACCCTCTCGACAATGCAAAGGATGGCAACAGAGAATTCGTTACTTTACGGGAATGATAAAAGTGAAATATGTTTCTACACTCTAATACCAATCGTAGGAAGGAAGAAAACAAAAAAAAATATCCGAGGTGGGAATCGAACCCTCTCGACCATGCAAAGGATGGCAACAGAGAATTCGTTACTTTACGGGAATGAAAAAGTGAAATATATCTCTACAATGTAATACCAATCGTAGGAAGGAAGAAAATGAAAATAAATAAACGTATCCGAGGTGGGAATCGAACCCTCTCGACCATGCAAAGGATGGCAACAGAGAATTCGTTACTTTACGGGAATGATAAAAGTGAAATATGTTTCTACAATGTAATGCCAATCGTAGGAAGGAAGAAAACGAAAATAAAAAAAAACATAACCGAGGTGGGAATCGAACCCTCTCGATGGGAACAGAGAATTCGTTACTTGACGGGAATGATAAAAGTGAAATATGTTTCTACAATGTAATACCAATCGTAGGAAGGAAGAAAACGAAAATAAAAAAAACATAACCGAGGTGGGAATCGAACCCTCTCGATGGGAACAGAGAATTCGTTACTTGACGGGAATGATAAAAGTGAAATATGTTTCTACACTCTAATACCAATCGTAGGAAGGAAGAAAACAAAAAAAAACATATCCGAGGTGGGAATCGAACCCTCTCGACCATGCAAAGGATGGCAACAGAGAATTCGTTACTTTACGGGAATGAAAAAGTGAAATATATCTCTACAATGTAATACCAATCGTAGGAAGGAAGAAAATGAAAATAAATAAACGTATCCGAGGTGGGAATCGAACCCTCTCGACCATGCAAAGGATGGCAACAGAGAATTCGTTACTTTACGGGAATGATAAAAGTGAAATATGTTTCTACAATGTAATACCAATCGTAGGAAGGAAGAAAACGAAAATAAAAAAAACATAACCGAGGTGGGAATCGAACCCTCTCGACGGGAACAGAGAATTCGTTACTTGACGGGAATGATAAAAGTGAAATATGTTTCTACAATGCAATACCAATCGTAGGAAGGAAGAAAACGAAAATAAAAAAACATATCCGAAGTGGGATCGAACCCTCTCGATCATGCATAATACAAATTTCTGGCCAGTAACCTTATCCCCTTGGCCAACCAGACAACTATATGACCCTGCAGTATTAAGCTATCTAACCAGTATACACACTCAACCTGCACTTTATGTCCTTCAATTCGTGGTTTATTTAATATAATTCTATTTCAATGCATATTGTAAAAACATAACTAACATTATTGGAGACCCTTTTTAATTCTCATAAACAAAGATCTCAGTTAGACGCGACCGGAATCGCCATTTTCCTTGTTGAGAAAGGCCATTGTGCGCATGCGCGAGAGTGTCAAATATTACATATTTCTTTAATCATTTAAAAATATACCGTAACATATATTTTCCTTTTAAAGAAACTCTGCAAATCTGCATGCCAAGAGCTTTCGTTAGAATGTCTTACGAAGCCAATCGGTTAAGTCGTTTTCACAATCTCGTGTGTACAAAAAACAGCTTAGTGTTTTAAATATATAGATGGGAATGTAAATCGTGGAGAATTCCTTACTGTACGGGAATAATAAAAGTTAAATATGTTAAGACAATGAATTACCAATAGCCAGAAAGAATAATTAGGAAATAAAAATACATGTCTGAGGTGAGACTCCTTCGACTATGCAAAATTCATTCCTGGGTACGCAATGTTACCCCTGAGCCACCCAGTCAACAGACTTCTAAACCAATATTAAGTTACTTAAACAACAAACGAACTCAAACGCCTGTTGAAGTTCTTCAATTCCCTCTTTTTAATTCTCAAAAACAAAGATCACACTACGATACGGTGAATCCTTTATCCGCCATTTCTCTAGAAGTGTAATTCTAGTCTGAGGGCTGGAACGGGGCGCACTATTGAGGCAAAACAAAGTAGGGCAAGGTTCGATTCCCATCTCAAGGGCTGGAACGGGGCGCACTCTTGAGGCAAAACTAAGTAGGGCAAGTTTCGATTCCCATCTCAACAATCTGGGATGTGGTTTTCCGTGGTTTTCCACTTCCACTGCAGGTAAATACCGGGATAGTTCCTAACTTAAAGCTTCGGTCGCCAATTTCTCATTCCCCACTTTAATTACGAATGCACACGTCAGTACAGCCATCACAATAACACAGGTTATCAGAGAAAATTTGACACACACACACACACACACCAAAGTAGACGGGGCTGAGTGACCACGATGTCGGAGTCCATCAAATGAATTATATTCGTCAATTGTCTCTCATGGCGAAAGCGATTGTGGCCATCTTTTATTTAATAATTTAAAAGTATGTGGCAATGTAAATCGTGGAGAATTCCTTACTGTACGGGAATAATAAAAGTTAAATATGTTAAGAGAATGAATTACCAATATCCAGAAAGAATAATTAGGAAATAAAAATATGAGTCGGAGGGGGGATTCGAACTGGTTCCATTACGCGATGCATAAATTAAGAGTTTTGAACGCTGCCATCTGAGCTACCGAATCGCTGGTGAAAGAGTGCAATATTAAGTTACTTAAACAACATTCACTCTCAACAGTCCGTATAAGTTCTTCTACATTTCCCGTTTTTTATAATATTCTATTCCTGTTTATATCGTGGAAACTTCATAATCAATATTCCCCTCCTTTATTATAATTCTTATAAATAACTATTACATTAAAACGCGGTGGACATCCGCCATGTCTGTCATTAACCAAGGTGATTGATTCTGCGCATGCGCTTGAGCCAATAATTTTGCAGTTTTGTTTATAAATTTAAAAATATGTGATAACATATTTGTTTATTTTAAAGACACTCTGCAAATCTACAGGCCTACAGCTTTCGACAGATTGCTCTACGAAGTGAATCGGTTCTACCGTTCCCTCAATCTCGCGGTAACAAAAATCAGCTTAGTGTTTTAAATATATAGATAGAAGAAGATGGCAACAGAGAATTCGTTACTTTACAGGAATGATAAAAGTGAAATATGTTTCTACACTCTAATACCAATCGTAGGAAGGAAGAAAACAAAAAAAAAAAAACATAACCGAGGTGGGAATCGAACCCTCTCGACAATGCAAAGGATGGCAACAGAGAATTCGTTACTTTACGGGAATGATAAAAGTGAAATATGTTTCTACACTCTAATACCAATCGTAGGAAGGAAGAAAACAAAAAAAAATATCCGAGGTGGGAATCGAACCCTCTCGACCATGCAAAGGATGGCAACAGAGAATTCGTTACTTTACGGGAATGAAAAAGTGAAATATATCTCTACAATGTAATACCAATCGTAGGAAGGAAGAAAATGAAAATAAATAAACGTATCCGAGGTGGGAATCGAACCCTCTCGACCATGCAAAGGATGGCAACAGAGAATTCGTTACTTTACGGGAATGATAAAAGTGAAATATGTTTCTACAATGTAATGCCAATCGTAGGAAGGAAGAAAACGAAAATAAAAAAAAACATAACCGAGGTGGGAATCGAACCCTCTCGATGGGAACAGAGAATTCGTTACTTGACGGGAATGATAAAAGTGAAATATGTTTCTACAATGTAATACCAATCGTAGGAAGGAAGAAAACGAAAATAAAAAAAACATAACCGAGGTGGGAATCGAACCCTCTCGATGGGAACAGAGAATTCGTTACTTGACGGGAATGATAAAAGTGAAATATGTTTCTACACTCTAATACCAATCGTAGGAAGGAAGAAAACAAAAAAAAACATATCCGAGGTGGGAATCGAACCCTCTCGACCATGCAAAGGATGGCAACAGAGAATTCGTTACTTTACGGGAATGAAAAAGTGAAATATATCTCTACAATGTAATACCAATCGTAGGAAGGAAGAAAATGAAAATAAATAAACGTATCCGAGGTGGGAATCGAACCCTCTCGACCATGCAAAGGATGGCAACAGAGAATTCGTTACTTTACGGGAATGATAAAAGTGAAATATGTTTCTACAATGTAATACCAATCGTAGGAAGGAAGAAAACGAAAATAAAAAAAACATAACCGAGGTGGGAATCGAACCCTCTCGACGGGAACAGAGAATTCGTTACTTGACGGGAATGATAAAAGTGAAATATGTTTCTACAATGCAATACCAATCGTAGGAAGGAAGAAAACGAAAATAAAAAAACATATCCGAAGTGGGATCGAACCCTCTCGATCATGCATAATACAAATTTCTGGCCAGTAACCTTATCCCCTTGGCCAACCAGACAACTATATGACCCTGCAGTATTAAGCTATCTAACCAGTATACACACTCAACCTGCACTTTATGTCCTTCAATTCGTGGTTTATTTAATATAATTCTATTTCAATGCATATTGTAAAAACATAACTAACATTATTGGAGACCCTTTTTAATTCTCATAAACAAAGATCTCAGTTAGACGCGACCGGAATCGCCATTTTCCTTGTTGAGAAAGGCCATTGTGCGCATGCGCGAGAGTGTCAAATATTACATATTTCTTTAATCATTTAAAAATATACCGTAACATATATTTTCCTTTTAAAGAAACTCTGCAAATCTGCATGCCAAGAGCTTTCGTTAGAATGTCTTACGAAGCCAATCGGTTAAGTCGTTTTCACAATCTCGTGTGTACAAAAAACAGCTTAGTGTTTTAAATATATAGATGGGAATGTAAATCGTGGAGAATTCCTTACTGTACGGGAATAATAAAAGTTAAATATGTTAAGACAATGAATTACCAATAGCCAGAAAGAATAATTAGGAAATAAAAATACATGTCTGAGGTGAGACTCCTTCGACTATGCAAAATTCATTCCTGGGTACGCAATGTTACCCCTGAGCCACCCAGTCAACAGACTTCTAAACCAATATTAAGTTACTTAAACAACAAACGAACTCAAACGCCTGTTGAAGTTCTTCAATTCCCTCTTTTTAATTCTCAAAAACAAAGATCACACTACGATACGGTGAATCCTTTATCCGCCATTTCTCTAGAAGTGTAATTCTAGTCTGAGGGCTGGAACGGGGCGCACTATTGAGGCAAAACAAAGTAGGGCAAGGTTCGATTCCCATCTCAAGGGCTGGAACGGGGCGCACTCTTGAGGCAAAACTAAGTAGGGCAAGTTTCGATTCCCATCTCAACAATCTGGGATGTGGTTTTCCGTGGTTTTCCACTTCCACTGCAGGTAAATACCGGGATAGTTCCTAACTTAAAGCTTCGGTCGCCAATTTCTCATTCCCCACTTTAATTACGAATGCACACGTCAGTACAGCCATCACAATAACACAGGTTATCAGAGAAAATTTGACACACACACACACACACACCAAAGTAGACGGGGCTGAGTGACCACGATGTCGGAGTCCATCAAATGAATTATATTCGTCAATTGTCTCTCATGGCGAAAGCGATTGTGGCCATCTTTTATTTAATAATTTAAAAGTATGTGGCAATGTAAATCGTGGAGAATTCCTTACTGTACGGGAATAATAAAAGTTAAATATGTTAAGAGAATGAATTACCAATATCCAGAAAGAATAATTAGGAAATAAAAATATGAGTCGGAGGGGGGATTCGAACTGGTTCCATTACGCGATGCATAAATTAAGAGTTTTGAACGCTGCCATCTGAGCTACCGAATCGCTGGTGAAAGAGTGCAATATTAAGTTACTTAAACAACATTCACTCTCAACAGTCCGTATAAGTTCTTCTACATTTCCCGTTTTTTATAATATTCTATTCCTGTTTATATCGTGGAAACTTCATAATCAATATTCCCCTCCTTTATTATAATTCTTATAAATAACTATTACATTAAAACGCGGTGGACATCCGCCATGTCTGTCATTAACCAAGGTGATTGATTCTGCGCATGCGCTTGAGCCAATAATTTTGCAGTTTTGTTTATAAATTTAAAAATATGTGATAACATATTTGTTTATTTTAAAGACACTCTGCAAATCTACAGGCCTACAGCTTTCGACAGATTGCTCTACGAAGTGAATCGGTTCTACCGTTCCCTCAATCTCGCGGTAACAAAAATCAGCTTAGTGTTTTAAATATATAGATAGAAGAAGATGGCAACAGAGAATTCGTTACTTTACAGGAATGATAAAAGTGAAATATGTTTCTACACTCTAATACCAATCGTAGGAAGGAAGAAAACAAAAAAAAAAAAACATAACCGAGGTGGGAATCGAACCCTCTCGACAATGCAAAGGATGGCAACAGAGAATTCGTTACTTTACGGGAATGATAAAAGTGAAATATGTTTCTACACTCTAATACCAATCGTAGGAAGGAAGAAAACAAAAAAAAATATCCGAGGTGGGAATCGAACCCTCTCGACCATGCAAAGGATGGCAACAGAGAATTCGTTACTTTACGGGAATGAAAAAGTGAAATATATCTCTACAATGTAATACCAATCGTAGGAAGGAAGAAAATGAAAATAAATAAACGTATCCGAGGTGGGAATCGAACCCTCTCGACCATGCAAAGGATGGCAACAGAGAATTCGTTACTTTACGGGAATGATAAAAGTGAAATATGTTTCTACAATGTAATACCAATCGTAGGAAGGAAGAAAACGAAAATAAAAAAAAACATAACCGAGGTGGGAATCGAACCCTCTCGATGGGAACAGAGAATTCGTTACTTGACGGGAATGATAAAAGTGAAATATGTTTCTACAATGTAATACCAATCGTAGGAAGGAAGAAAACGAAAATAAAAAAAACATAACCGAGGTGGGAATCGAACCCTCTCGATGGGAACAGAGAATTCGTTACTTGACGGGAATGATAAAAGTGAAATATGTTTCTACACTCTAATACCAATCGTAGGAAGGAAGAAAACAAAAAAAAACATATCCGAGGTGGGAATCGAACCCTCTCGACCATGCAAAGGATGGCAACAGAGAATTCGTTACTTTACGGGAATGAAAAAGTGAAATATATCTCTACAATGTAATACCAATCGTAGGAAGGAAGAAAATGAAAATAAATAAACGTATCCGAGGTGGGAATCGAACCCTCTCGACCATGCAAAGGATGGCAACAGAGAATTCGTTACTTTACGGGAATGATAAAAGTGAAATATGTTTCTACAATGTAATACCAAGCGTAGGAAGGAAGAAAACGAAAATAAAAAAAACATAACCGAGGTGGGAATCGAACCCTCTCGACGGGAACAGAGAATTCGTTACTTGACGGGAATGATAAAAGTGAAATATGTTTCTACAATGCAATACCAATCGTAGGAAGGAAGAAAACGAAAATAAAAAAAACATATTCGAAGTGGGATCGAACCCTCTCGATCATGCATAATACAAATTTCTGGCCAGTAACCTTATCCCCTTGGCCAACCAGACAACTATATGACCCTGCAGTATTAAGCTATCTAACCAGTATACACACTCAACCTGCACTTTATGTCCTTCAATTCGTGGTTTATTTAATATAATTCTATTTCAATGCATATTGTAAAAACATAACTAACATTATTGGAGACCCTTTTTAATTCTCATAAACAAAGATCTCAGTTAGACGCGACCGGAATCGCCATTTTCCTTGTTGAGAAAGGCCATTGTGCGCATGCGCGAGAGTGTCAAATATTACATATTTCTTTAATCATTTAAAAATATACCGTAACATATATTTTCCTTTTAAAGAAACTCTGCAAATCTGCATGCCAAGAGCTTTCGTTAGAATGTCTTACGAAGCCAATCGGTTAAGTCGTTTTCACAATCTCGTGTGTACAAAAAACAGCTTAGTGTTTTAAATATATAGATGATAGTCAACGCCGCACCATTGATGGACAGGTTGTCACTAGGCAACAACGATTTACTCTGTATCATGATAGTCCGGTAAAATGTGCTCAAGGACACGGGAAAACTGTCCGATGTAATGCTATCCTGTCAGAGAAACATATTGGCAAATATTCCTGCATTCACCTATCATCATTTTGCCGTTTTCATGTGTAGACAGTTGTTATTTCATTTGCGGGGCTTAGACATCGTGGTCATGTTGCCCCGTGTACATGGATGTGTGTGTAGAATTTTTGTGATAACCTGCGCTATTGTGATTGTTGCACTAGCATGTGTAAATTGGAGATAGGATATGTATGGTATTTGAAGCCATTTCTCAGTTTAGCTCAAGGATTTATTGAACTGTAGTATTCTCTATGCATACGTACTGTATACCCTGCGGGTAACACTGTCTACTTTAAATTTCGGACAGACCTCTCCATTCCCTGCATTTAGGCCCTTTAACTCAAATCTACACCGTTTCACCGATATCAACCAAAATTTGTATACCTACCCTTTGGGACCCTGAGAGTAACACTGTCTACATGAAATTTCGGACAGACCACTCCATTCTCTGCATTTAGGCCCTTTGGCACAAATCTACCCTGTTTCACCGATCTGCACCAAAATTTGTATAATTACCCTTTAGAACCATGCGAGTAACACTGTCTACATGAAATTTCGGACGGACCCCTCCATTCCATGCATTTAGGCCCTCTGGCACAAATCTACATCGTTTCACCGAACTGAACCAAATTTTACATACTTACCCTTTGGAACCCTGCGAGTAACACTGTCTACATGAAATTTTGGACAGACCACTCCATTCCCTGCATTTAGGCCCTTTGGCGCAAATCTACACAGTTCCACCGATCTGAACCAAAATTTGTATACTTACCGTTTGGAACCCAGCAGGTAACACTGCCTACTTTAAATTTCAGACAGACCACTCCATTCCTTGCATTTAGGCCTTTTGGCACAAATATACACCATTTCACCAATCTGAACCAAAATTTGTATAATTAACATTTGGAACCCTGCGAGTAACACTATCTACATGAAATTTCGGACACACCACTCCATTCCCTGCTTTTAGGCCCTTTGGCGCAAATCTACACCGTTTCACCGATCTGAACCAAAATTTGTATACTTACCCTTTGGAACCCTGCGGGTAACACTGTCTACATGAAATTTCAGACAGACCACTCCATTCCCTGCATTTAGGCCCTTTGGCACAAATCAACACCGTTTCACCGATCTGAACCAAAATTTAAATACTTCTCCCATTTGGACCCGACGAGTAACACTGTCTGCATAAAATTTCGGACAGGCCACTCCATTCCCTGCGTTTAGGCCCTTTGGCACAAATCTACAACGTTTCACCGATTTGAACAACATTTTGTATACTTACCATTTGGAACCCTGTGGGTAACAATGTCCACTTGAATTTTCGGACAGACCAATCCATTCCCTGCACAAATCTACACCGTTTCACTTAATTGCACCAAATTTTACATACTTACCCTTTGAAATTCTGCTGGTACCACTGTCGACTTGATAGTTTGAAAAACCCTCTCCATTCCCTACATTTAAAAAACAGACAAAATGAACTTGCAAACCACGTTTTTAGGCCCTAGAACATGTCCGTAGTAGTGTACCTCTAAGAATATTTTAATAAGTAGGCTGGTAATTCGGGCTGCATCACGTCGCCTCTACCAGTGTTCTGGTGCAGAATTGCGAAAATAGTTACATCTTGCGCTGCTTAGAAATTGCAGTCACGAGGAATAATTGAGTGCAAAAAGATTTCTTAGGCTCCTTGAAACAGTTGTCATTATGAATATTATGCCTCTGTATAAGTGCGATGGTGTTGGTGCAGTACATTGAGGTTATCAGCTGCAATAAGCGATGGTGCTTTCGAATTTACTTTCGTTTATTCCTATCCTTATCGTTGAGCGCTATGTGCCGATAATTCACACTATTGCTGCCTCAGGAGCTTGAGACAGCCAAGTGCTCTGATTATTTTCCTACGGCGCTATGCGACAAAAGACGACACTATTGGTCTCTATTTTCCTAACAGCCAATGAGATATAGGCCCTAGACCGTATCTCTTATTTCACTTACTCCTCCTTCTAATTATATTTTTCAATTCGTTTGTAAATTACATGTGTCAGTACTGTAGTTAGTAAATAGCAGTTTCCCTATTCATTATTATTATCATTATCATTGCGGGAAAATGTCCTGAATGTTACGTCCATTATACTGTACTACTTTTCACCCCTACTACCACGACCACCACAAAAAGTTGTATTTTTTCTTTCTGTTAGTTTAAATATCATTTGCCAGTTCTGTAGTAGTATCCATTATCATCCATAAAATAAATGAATCCACCGGGCGAAGCCGGGCACTACTGCTAGTGTATTAAATAAATGGGCTATAGCTGTGAGGGGGAAGTACTGGACCCCAACAAAATACAGTTATATCTGTAGTGAACACTTTTATAAATCATGCTACTTGTTTCATTCAAATAGATACAAACCATTGCTTCAAGATGATGCAGTACCTGCAATTTTCAATTTTCCACAGCATCTGCTTCAGCCACCCAAGAAAGGAACGACAAATACAAGTTGAAGTGTGTGGACCTAATATTTACTGTTACTTTTTCATCAGCATAGGCATAACATTTCACATCTTTCAGTATACTTTATGATGTCAGTCTTGGAGACGATAAAAAGAATTGGGCTTAAGGGATCTTCCCTGCAGGACCCCGTTCGTTTGCTGTATGACTTATGTGAGATCTAAGTTTCGACCTACTTAGAAGAAAAAGAAGCTTGTAATTTTACGTGTCCATTAATCTTGTGAACATGAGCCACAGGACCTCCATTTTACGTGGAATCCGAACCACAGGACATGGCATTTCACTTGAAAATCTCACATGCAATGACCGGGAATCGAACCCGGTCCGCCTTGGTGAGAGGCGAATAGCTTGACCACTGCGCCATCAACCCCATTGCTTTGAAGAATATTGAACATGTGGTTGTTTTGCATAAATAAAGTGTGTACTTTTGTTCACAAAGCATCTATTTAATTGTTTAGTTGTAGACTTATGCATTCTGTATTCCCACACATATGAATGCTGACTTTGAGTTAATAAAAATGTTGAATACCAATTACCATATTTTTTTATCTTTATTCTTAGTCATTCCCTGTCTAACCTTATTTTTATTTTATTTGATTTTAATGTACGTACAGCTTGTATTTTTTGCCAGTAGGCCTATAGTTATTGTGTACGCTGCCTTTGATCTAAGGATAAAAATGATGAACAATCAGGCTTTAATATAATATTTTATGTTGGCGTATATTCCTAGCCATTTTAAGTATCAAATTACTATGATATTTTGAAATATGTATTTCGGCGTGAGTTCCGTTTAGTTTACCCTTCGCCTAATTGTTCAAAAGTAGCTCTTTTACTTGTATCTTTCGTATCTCTCCTTGCGTTCGTATACGTCAAACTCACCTCCTTGACGTGCACTACCAGGCGTAACTAATCACACCAAAAACCGCACGTTGCTTCCATACAGTCGGCATTCCAGTATTACCTAGAGTTCAACGGTTACATCTTGCATCTGGAGACAAAAGAGTGTCCTATCACAGTAATACCATTGAACTCGAGGTAATATTAGAATACCTACTGTATGGCAGCGAAGTGCGGTTTCCGGTGCGACTAGTTTCGCCAGGTGGTGTAAGGCATGCATAATTGTTTGACGTATACTTACGGCGAGTTACAAGTAAAAGAGTTGGCCTACATTTAGACGAAAGATCTCTTGTAAAAAAAAAAGGGACTTACGCTGAAATACATAGTTTTTAACTACTGTATTAACAGTAAATTGGTAATGTAACATATACAGTGCATGAAAATATATATTCCAGCCTGATTGTTCCTTATTATTTTTAGCCTACTTATCACATTTTGCAAAAATGAGGAAAAAGTAGTCTAATGAGATCGATCCGGGAAAATGTGTGTCTGTCTGTCTGTCTGTCCTTCTGTCTGTCTGTCTGTCTGGCTGGATGTGTGTGTGTCCCCCCCCTATCAACTCCTAAACGGCTAGAGCAATCGAAATAAAATTTGGTAGGAGTAAAGAATATCTCACGGCCATATTTGAAAATGATGCCAGTGCTACCAACTGCTGAAAAATCGCAATTGAAATTTGAGTCCATATTGGATATCTTGGAAGGTATGAATGGGAGCTATTTCAAAATCGGCACGCATATAGATAATAATATTGCAGTTTAATTTCCAGAAGGCCATACATGGCAGTTTTGCCAAAATGATTATAAGCCTACTGATAAGTCCAATATTTAAATGCATATAACTTCTACACTATCAATTGGAATTCAACCAAATGTCGTATTTTGTATGTGTATATAACCAGATATGACTGAACGTATTCTAATGAACCACCAGTGCTGCCAACTGTTAAAAAGTGCTCTTAATTTCTTTTATCCAAATACCAATATATATGAGAAAGTATGCTTTAAACTATGCACACGTATAGTACATGACATTCTATATTAATTTGGAGTAACTTATATACGTCAGTGCTACCAACATGATTCTAAGCCTGCTGAGAGGTCCAACTTTTAATAATGTAACTTCCATACTATCATTTGGATTTCAACCACATTTCGTATGTGCTATGTGTACCATAACAGCTATGACTATGCGTTTTCTTAAGAGCAACCAGGGCTGCCAACTGTTAATAAATGCTGTCTCTATTTTTGTTACCCTAATATCAATATATCAGAAAGTATGCAAGCCAATAGCTCTAAACTTTGCAAACGTATAGTACCTGGCATTCTAGATTACTTTGGGGGTAACTAATATACGTCAGTGCTGCCAACATGATTCTCAGCCTGCTGATAGGTCCAATTTTAAAATGCATGTAACTTCTATACTAACTAATGGATTTCATTCAAAATTGGCACAACAATAGATCATATTATTTCAGATTATTTCTGATCAATACATGCATGACACTGTTGCCAACATGATTTTACGCGCGCTGTTAGATCCAATGTTTAACTGCATGTAACGTCCATGCTATTCATTGGACTCCAACCAAATTTTGTATTCTGTACCTTAAGAGATGGAACTAAGAATATATTCAGTCACCAGGGCTGCCAATTGTAGTGCTCTATTAGGCTACATTATGCCAGGTATACAGTATTTCGAACTAATTAGAAATTTCGATATTAGCAACTTAATTTCGTCATTATTCTAGATAGATCCATATCGATTAATCATTGGCATGAATCTTAAATTTTAAGAAAAGTAGGCTCTTTAGTTCGTCACGGAACTTCTTGTTATTATCCTTAAGCTGCAGCAGATGTACAAAATTGAACATTTCAGGTACTGGATCATCTTTAAAAAGTGGTTTGTTTCTAAACCAATCGTTTTGCAGAAAAGAATTCACTGCAGATAAAACTCTACTTTGCTGGAGACCAGTCCTTCCTCCTTACAGCTAAAACCTATTTCCTTAATATTTCTGGACATTCCGTGGAAATCTGTAATATAAGCCAGTCATAATTCAGTAAATAGATAATTCTAATGACCCTTTTAACAACAATAACTAACTAGACACTTATTATAACCTATAATAGGTCTATGTGTATTTGTCATAAGCCATGTATGCCTATAATATCATAACTTGATGTAAGGTGTATCCATAAACACAGAGTGTTTAATTACAAATGTCAACTTGAAAATAACCTAGTCCGTGTGCCTACCATCTTCTTCTTCTTCTACTTCTTCATTTCCAGTTTTCAGTTCCCTGGCCCAGGTTGCGAATCAAGGACCTCCACAGTTGTCTATCCCTCCACAATTCATTTTCTTCTTTCAATACTTCTCTCCCTTTTACTCCTCTTTTCTCTATGCTTTCCTTCACCGCATCTATCCACCACTTTCTGATCCTTCCTCGTGGTCTTCTTCCTGGTATTTTCTCCATAAATATTCTTTTTGGTACTCTATATTCTTCCATTCTCATCATGTGTCTGTACCACTTCAGCTTACTGGTCTCTTATCTTGTCTTGCAGCTTTGGGAACCCAGTTCTCTCCCTAATGTCCTAATTTCTGATTTTATCCCTCCATGTCTTCCCAATTATTCCTCTCAGGAACTTCATCTCGGCTGCTTGGATTCGGCTTACATCGCGTTTTGTTGTGGTCCAAGTTCCTGCTGCATATGTCAAAATTAGTGTGTAATATATTGAGAATAGAACTTTCTTGCATTTCTCTGGGACTTCCTGGTTCCATACTAAACCTCTCACACACTGGTAAACCCCATTAGCTTGTTGGATTCTCTTTCCAATTTCTTCATTTATTGTACCTACCGTATCTTAGGAAAATACCACATGTTTAACTCAACACAGAGTCAGTGCTTACCTGTGGTGAAAAATGACACTATCGCTCCCTCAGGAACCAAAGTTTTCCGGAGTGCTCCGATTACTTTCCTACCGCGCTATGTGGCAAAATACCACAATGTAGCGGCTTTAAAAATCTGAACGAAGTTGATGCATCGCATGATACTCCTTTAAATATGTTAACAAAAATGTCATACAAATTACGGTTAATGAGGATCAAAGGCCCTAAATGAATTAATTACAAATTTTGGTAGAATCCAAAGGAATATAAAATTTGTAACAATGTTAGTGGTTTATAATGTACGGTAAAGTATTTTGGAGTACCATACTCAGTAAGTTACATATTTGTGGAACCAGTAAATCCACATAAAGGAGCCTAGTGCTCTGGCATCGAAGAGCACGCTTATGACAAGCGATTGAATGGCCGGTTAGTACACCAGAAAGTTTATTGTTGAGGATTTGACATGGTAATATAGTCACACACGTTTTTTGTACATCGTATCTTGTACAGTAAACAGGTAGGCCATATCCAATGATCCGTGTGCATTATAAACCACCATCTGTCTTGTGGTAAATAGTCATTAAGGCTAAATGTCCCGACATTTTGGTAAGAAAATATTTCAATAGTTGGCAGCACAAACGAAGCTGAATTTATTTATAATTTTTTTCATGAAGGGGAGCTCCGATCTGCGATCTGAAAACTTCTATTATGTACTCTGTCTAGTAGCATAATTGAGATTAATTAATTGCTTACTTTTAATTTCAAAAACAGAAAAGTTGCAGCTCTTTTTTTTTTCTTCAAATATCTGTTTTTTTTTTTAAGGGGTAATACGAAAGTTGAGTTTTATTCACTGATTCCTAAGCCGTATCGAAGACCTAAATCAGTTGAATAGAATCGTCGGGATCACTTTGGGAATTTTGTGAATAAGAGTGATACTGTACTTGCAACAAAAGGTCGGTGGTAGAACAAGGTCGGGGAGAGTGGGATGGGGGAGGGGAAGGGAGTGGAGCTCGATAGATTGATAGAGCGATAACCTTACCTAACGGTATGGGATTCCCGAACATCTAGTCCGATGTTGCGAATGACTGTGCTGGTTAGTTCGGAATTATTGTCCAGGTCTGGATATTTCAGAGTGATCCTTTGATATTTTATCAGTTCGTAATTACGACTTCTAGTTTTCTATGTTGTTTCTCCTGTTCATCGATCTCTTTAATTACTATTTGTTTAATTTATTTTACCTGAAACAGTATTATTTTTTATGTTCGTTGGGTGTTCTATTTTCGGCACTTTATTAGCCTACTTTTTACATTTTGCAAAAATGAGGAAAAAGTAGACTTATGAGATCGGGCAAATGTGTGTCTGTCTGTCTGTCTGTATGTCTGTCTGTCTGTCTGTCTGGCTGTGTGTGTGCCCCCCCCCCCTATCAACTCCTAAACGGCTGCAGCAATCGAAACAAAATTTGGTAGGAGTAAAGATCTATACCTGAATATCTCACGGCCATATTTGAAAATGATGTCTGTGCTACCAACTGCTGAAAAATCGCAATTGAAATTTGAGCTCCATGTTGGATATCTTGGAAGGTATGAATGGGAGCTATTTCAAAATTGGCACACATATAGATAATAATATTGAAGTTTAATTTCCAGGGGGCCATACATGGCAGTGTTGCCAAAATGATTATAAGCCTGCTGATAGGTCCAAATTTTAAATGCATATAACGTCTACACTATCATTTGGACTTCAACCAAATTTCGTATGTGCTATGTGTACATAAACAGATATGACTGAGCTTATTCTTAAGAGCCACCAGGGCTACCAACTGTTAAGAAATGCTCTCATTTTTTAATCCAAATACCCTTATATCAGAAATTATGCAAGCCGACAGCTTTAAACTAAGCACACGTATAGTACCCGACATTCTATATTAATTTGGAGTAACTTATATACGTCAGTGCTACCAACATGATTCTATGCCTGCTTAGAGGTCCAAATTTAAATACATGTAACTTCTATACTATCATTTGATTTGAACCAAATTTCGTCTGTGCTATGTGTACCATAACAGATATGACTGTGCCGATTCTTAAGAGTAACCAGGGCTGCCAACTGTTAATAAATACTGTCTCTATTTTGGTTACCTTAATATCAATATATCAGAAAGTATGCAAGCCATTAGTTCTAAACTTTGCACACGTATATTACTTGGCATTCTAGATAAATTTGTAATAACTAATATAGGCCTACGCCAGTGCTGCCAACATGATTCTAAGCCTGCTGATCGATCCAATTTTAAAATGCATGTAACTTCTATACTAACAAATGGATTTCATTCAAAATTGACACAACAATAGATCATATTATTTCAGATTATTTCTGACCCATACATGTATGTCATTGCTGCCAATATTATTTTACGCGCGCTGTTAGATTCAATGTTTAACTGCATCTAACGTCGATGCTATCCATTGGACTTCAACCAAATTTTGTATTCTGTACCTTAAGAGATGGAATTAACAATATATTCAGTCACCAAGACTACCTACTGTAGTTCTCCATTAGGCTACATTATGCCAGGTATACAGTATTTCGAACTAGTGTACTTAGAAATTTTGATATTACCAACTTAATTTCGTCATTATTCAAGATAGATCCATATAGATTAATCATTGGCATGAATCTTAAATTTTAAGAAAAGTAGGCTCTTTAGTTCTTCACGGAACTTCTTGGTAGTAATGCGACCGTGTTTTGATATCTATGTTCCGAGAAGTTCCTAGCTGCCTATCTAGTGGGATATGTTGGTTTATCTAGCTGGGTTTCAGCAATCCTTGCGATCCTTCCCATCCTCGGATTATAGGTGGTAGTTATGAAAATTTCGGGTACATATTGCGGCTTCCGGAATATTTCTACATATATTTACGTATCAAATTCACCAGACCCCAAAACACCGTCAGTTCAGAAATCTGGGTATCTCTACTTAGTATAAAACGACGTCCCCGATTCTTGGAGTCCCGGGAAATCTCGAGAATCAATGGATGGATTTAGTTGCGGTTTTCACCATTCTATAAAGGATATCTAGAGGACAGTTTATGTAGAAAATTATTTATTTATGATCAAAGGAAGCCAAGCAGTAACAATTTCAGTGAAAAAATCGAAAAAAAACAACTTGGTGTCCAGGCAATGTTTAGCCTACTTTTCACATTTTGCATAAATGAGAAAACAGTAGACTTATGAGATCGGGCAAATGTGTGTCTGTCTGTCTGTCTGTCTGTATGGCTGTGTGTGTGTGTCCCCCTATCAACTCCTAAACGGCTGCAGCAATCGAAACAAAATTTGGTAGGAGTAAAGATCTATACCTGAATATCTCACGGCCATATTTGAAAATGATGTCAGTGCTACCAACTGCTGAAAAATCGCAATTGAAATTTGAGCTCCATGTTGGATATATTGGACGGTATGAATGGGAGCTATTTCAAAATTGTCACACGTATAGATAATAATATTGCAGTTTAATTTCCAGGAGGCCATACATGGCAGTGTTGCCAAAATGATTAGAAGCCTGCTGATAGATCCAAATTTTAAATGCATATAACTTCTACACTATCAATTGGATTTCAACCAAATTTCGTATGTGCTATGTGCACATAAACAGATATGACTGAGCGTATTCTTAAGAGCCACCAGGGCTGCCAACTGTTAATAAATGCTCTCATTTTTTAAATCCAAAAACCCATACATTAGAAAGTATGCAAGCCTACAGCTTTAAACTATGCACACGTATAGTACCTGACATTCTATAATAATTTGGAGTAACTTATATACGTCAGTGCTACCAACATGATTCTAAGCCTGCTGAGAGATCCAACTTTAAATACATGTTACTTCTATACTATCATTTGGATTACAACAAAATTTCGTGTGTGCTATGTGTACCATAACAGATATGACTACGCCGATTCTTAAGAGTAACCAGGGCTGCCAACTGTTAATAAATACTGTCTCAATTTTTGTTACCCTAATATCAATATATCAGAAAGTATGCAAGCCAATAGCTCTAAATTTTGCACACGTATAGTACCTGGCATTCTAGATTAATTTGGAGTAACTAATATACGTCAGTGTTGCCAAATTGATTCTAAGCCTGCTGATAGGTCCAATTTTAAAATGCATGTTACTTCTATACTAACTAATGGATTTCATTCAAAATTGGCACAACAATAGATCATATTATTTCAGATTATTTCTGACCAATACATGCATGACACTGTTGCCAACATGATTTTACGCGCGCTGTTAGATCCAATGTTTAACTGCATGTAACGTCCATGCTATCCATTGGACGTCAATGAAATGTTGTATTCTGTACCCTAAGAGATGGAACTAAGAATATATTCAGTCACCAGGGCTGCCAACTTTTGTGCTCTATTAGGCTACATTATGCCAAGTATACAGTATTTCGAACTAATTAGAAATTTCGATATTACCAACTTAATTTCGGCATTATTCTAGATAGATCCATATACAGTAGATTAATCAATGATATGAATTTTAAATTTTGAGAAAAATAGACTCATTAGTTCGTCACGGAACTTCTTGTCTTTGAACAGTATTTCTGGTAGAACAGATAGGCTGCATATACGACTGGTGGAGAGCATTATGGTTATCAAGTGCAGTTAGTTTTACGTTTTGTTGAAAAATGGAGCCGCCACCAAAAGCGATTCAAGGGCGTTTCACTAAATTCCAGGGGAGATTGCGACTAAGTACCAAGATAAGGAAGCCAGGGCCTAAAAATATAAAATAAAAATGAAACTACACACCCGTAACTTTTTCTTTCCTAGTTTATATTTGAAATTATATATTTCTTAACGCTTGCATTACAGAATCTGTAATGTACTACGCAGTTTTGATTACACTTATATTTTACCTGTACAAGTCGGATGACTAAACTTCACCCCTCGATCTGCATGCTACATGGCTGGACAGCGGTTGCTTGGTAGGCCTATGCCCTTCATGGGTTGTAGCGCCACGGGTTTAGTTTTTTTTATGATGTGTAACATCTGTCCACTCGGTATCTGGATATTTTTGTGGCACTCGGTAGCTGGGCATTTTTGTGGGAGTGATTTTGGAAAAGGGACGGAAATGAATGGGACGGAAGTGCATGGCATGGGAGCAATGAGCGCGCGTGGTGGCGGAGATCGGTACAACGACGCACTGTGGCTATGGGGAATGTATATAGCATACAGTTTAGTTCAAGGTTTGGAGACCCCATTTAAGATATTTCAACAATAAATCATCTTCAAGTTGTCGTTCTTTGGTGTGAAAATATTGTTTTTATCATATTTGCTGAAAACAATTACGATTTATTAAATCTACATACTTTTGCTGCATTCTTATTTAATGTAAGCACTCAATGTACTGTCGGCCATGTGGCTATGTGGAATCTATATCGCTTCAACAAACACTCCAAACAACGTTGGAATTCAGTATATTAACACCGACTACTAACAATAATTGAAACTTCGTTGGTCTAAACATATCAGTGGAAGAAACACAATTAATATACCTTCTGCACACCAAATTTGTAATCGCGCCTATACTTGGCAGTGCGCTCTGTCGGAAAAAAGAGGCCATTTTCCATAACATCGCTGGCATGGGTTCACTAACTGGCCGGTATAGAGCGCAGATCGCATCAAGTAGGCAGTGGATTGCTTCCGCATGCCGTAGTTCAACTAGTTGGAGGTAGATGTCACTACAGCAGATCCATTGGAGAACTTTGTTTTAATTAAATATATATTTTACATTGCAAAATTCACAATATAATGCTCAACTAGCGGACCCGTGCGAGAACTCTCGCATAATGGATTGTGTGCGTCCCCATGTGTACAGACTACCCGCTCGGTTTAGTGCTCTGCGGGCTGTAGGGGCTATCGTCTTGTTTATTTGTTTAAAAGCACTTGATAAACAAATAAATTATTTCCGTTGACTTTTCAAGAAATGCAAGATTTTTCCTGTACTATTGAGACGATTTGGAAGATTTTGGTACACACCACACCTTATAACTCCCTCTGGTTTAGGAGCTTGAGTTTTGTGATATTATATAATAAGATTGTATAACGCCTCAGTACTTAAAAAAACAATAAATATTAAAAAATCAAGCAAAAAAATACAACTCCGTTAGGATTAGAACCCTAGCCGGCCGGTTTAGAGACCAACGCTGCAACCACAGACCTAATTATGTCCTCCCAAAATGAATGTTATCAATCAATTAAGATACAACTTCCTAGCCAATAAAGGCTTTGACTAAAGGATTTCTTCACTGGAGTATATTTCAAACAAAGTTCATTTCATAAAAAGTTCCTATTATTTTTATATCTGTAGGCTATATTGCATGCAACATACTCAAATTAGTGAAATATAGTTCAGAACGAGAGATTAGCTGCCATCTTGTCTGCAACCGAAACGCTCAGCTTTTTAAAGCCACTTCTGCACAAAAATATTACAATATACACTTTTAATTTTCCATTGCAATATGCACAATATGATATCAATCGATTAAGATACAACGTCTTAGCAAATAACAATTATGACTTACTAGCTGAAGTACCCGTGCTTCGCTACGCGAAATAAATAAATTGAAATGTGAAGGTGGCAGTTAAAACAGGGGATAGGCGAGATGCTGCGCAGAGGGAGATTAAGGATGGAACATTTTGTCCAACTACACCACTCGGCATTGACCGTGTTTTATAGCACAAATTTAGGTTTTACTCGCTAACCGTTGGAGATACCTTTCGGATAGAAAATGTAATTTTAAACCTCGTATATGCCATCAAAAGTTTGCTATTTCTTAGCGTTCTATTTTTATTTTAAATGGAAATATGAAAGTTTGAAACCAGAGGGTGTAGTGACGTCACTAAAATGGTTGCCATCTTCAAATAGTGCCAAGTATTGAAATCAAAAGTAACCTATATGTTAACCAGGTAAATCAGCTACTTCCATGTAAAATTCATGTAAATCGGACCAGTGGTACTTGCGTGATTGAGTAATACACAGACACACACCATCTCATTTTTAGCCTCGCTTCGCTCGCGTCATAGTCGTGTCATATTGTTATTCAATGAAATGCAGGTTTAACCCCGTTAACAAACCTTTAGAACCGGAATATCCAACAATCCCTCCTTAGTAGACGTTTTCGACACACAACAAACATATCCCCAAAATATCATTCTTCTAACTTTAATAGTTTTGGTTGGTCGATGAGAGTGAACATCCAAAAATCCTTCCTTAGTGGACATTTTTCTTCCAGAATTTCACCCCTCCCCAAAGGACCCTTAAATTGGATTTATGAAAACAAGGTCGAACACCTGTTTATTTATTTATTTATTTATTTTCAAGCTGATTGATTTCCTCCGGGTTTCAATCTCCTCGCCTATGTCGTTTAAGAGATACACGCTCCGCTAGGAATCTTTCAACCCCCACTTTTCACCCCTTTCACCTCATAATATACACTACATCGAAAAAACATTAGACATGTGTCAGCTTATTTTTAATGATTAGTATATATACGCCAAGTATCACATCCCCAAATGAAACCACTCGTGAGATATTGTTATTCAATGAAATGCACGTTTACCCCCTTAACACCTCTTTAGAACCTGAATATCCAAAACTCTTTCCTTAGTGGACGTTTTCGACATACAACGAACATATCCCCAAAATGTCATGTTTCTAACTTCAATAATTTTGGCTGGGCGATGATGAGTGAGTGAGTCAGTCAGGAAATTTTCTTTTATTTATTTTTGATAATTTCACCCCTCCCCATGAACCCCTTAAATTGGATTTTTGAAACAAACGGCCGAACACCTATTTTCTTATTTAAAGCTGTTTTCCCCCTGAGATTGGTGAATGAGTTAGTGAGTCAATCAGTTAGGGCACTTTCTTTCCTGTTTTTTCTTTCCCCCAGAATTTCACCCCTCTCCAAGGGCACCTTAAATTGGATTTATGAAAAAACGGTCGAACACCTATTTAATTGTATTGTAAGCTGTTTTTTCCCACCGAATTTCAAACTTCTCGCCTATGTCGTTTCAGAGATACACGCTCCGTTAAGAATCCCTCAAACCCCACTTTTCACCCCTTTCACCTCATAATATACACCACATCGATAAACCCTTAGACATATGTCTGATTATTTTTAATGATTAGTTTATATACCGAATATCACATCCCCAAAGAAACAACTCATGAGATATCGTTATTCAATGAAATGCACGTTTACCACCTTAACACCTCTTTAAAACCCGTATAAACAAAAATCATTCCTTAGTTGAAGTTTTCGACATACAGCGAACATATTCCCAAAATTTCATGTTTCCAACTTCAATAGTTTTTTCTGGGCGTGATGAGTGAGTGAGTCAGACAGGACATTTTCTTTCAATTATTTTTACCAGAATTTCACCCCTCCCCATGGGCCCCTTAAATTGGATTGATGAAAAAACGCTTGAACACCTATTAACTTATTTTTTAAGCTGTCTTTTTCCCCTGAGTTTGATGAGTGAGTGAGTTAGTCAGTTAGGACACTTTCTCTCCTTTTTCCCCCCAGATTTCACCCCACCCCATTGGCCCCTTAAATTAATTTATGAAAAAACGGTCGAACACCGATTTACTTACTTTTTAAGCTGTTTTTTTTTCGCTGAGTTTCAAATTTGTCGCCTATGTCGTTTAACAGATAGGCCTACACGCTCCGTTAGGAATCCTTCATCCCACACTTTTCACCCCTTTCACCTCATAATAATACACCACATCGAAAAACCCTTACAAACATGTCTGCTTATTAGCCTATTTTCAATTTTGAAAAAATAGGCTTATTTTTAATGATTAGTTTATATGCCGAGTATCACATCCACAAATGAAACCACTCGTGAGATATTGTTATTCAATATTGTTATTCAAGACCCCTTTAGAACCTGAATATCCAAAAATCCTCCCTTAGTGTACGGTTTTGACATACAACGAACATATCCCCAAAATGCGATGTTTCCAACTTCAATATTTTTGGCTGGGCGATGATGAGTGAGAGAATGAGTCAGCACATTTTCTTTCATTTTTTTTTCTTCGGAATTTCACCCCTCCCGATGAAACTCTTCAATTTGATTGATCAAAAAAAACTGTCGAAAAGCTATTTACTTACTTTAAAGCAGTTTTTTCCCTGAGTTAGATGAGTGAGTCAGTCAGTCAATCAGTTAGGACACTTTCTTTCCTGTTCCCCCCCCCCCCAGAATTTCACCCCTCCCCTGGGCCCCTTAAATTGGATTGATGAAAAAACCGGACAAACACATATTTACGTATTTTTTATGCTGATTTTTTCCCGCTGAGTTTCAAACTCCTCTCCTATGTCGTTTAAGAGATACACGCTCCGTTAGGTATCGTTCAACCCCTCTTTTCACCCCTTTCACCTCATAATATACACCACATCGAAAAACCCTCAGACACGTGTCTTCTTACTATTTAATGATGAGTTTATATGCCGTGAATCACATCCCCCAATGAAACCAATCGGGAGATATTGTTATTCAATGAAATGCAGGTTTAACCCCCTTAAGACCCCTTTAGAACCTGAATATCCGAAAATCCTCGCTTAGTAGACGGTTTTGACATACAATGAACATATCCCCAAACTGTTATGTTTCTAACTTCAATAATTTTGGCTGGGCGATGATGAGTGAGTGAGTCAGTCAGTCAGGATATTGTCTTTCAATTTTATTTTTTCAGAATTTCACTCCTCCCCATGAACCCCTTAAATTTGATTTATGAAAAAAAACTGCCGAACAGCTATTTACTTACTTTAAGCAGTTTTTCCCCCTGAGTTTGATGAGTCAGTCAATCAGTTAGGACACTTTCTTTCCCCCCCCCCCGTCCCCGTCCCCCCCCCCCCCGAATTTCACCCCTCCCCATGGGCCCCTTAAATTGGATTGATGAAAAAACGGTCAAACACATATTGACTTATTTTTTATATATACACGCTCCGTTAGGAATCTTTCAATCCCCAATTTTCACCCCCTTTCACCTCATAATATACACCACATCGAAAAACCCTCATCACATGTCTTCTTATTTTTAGCCTATTTTCAATTTTGAAAAAATAGGCTTATGAGATCACCTTTTGTCCGTGTGTGCGTGCGTGTGTGTGTGTGTAATACGTGTGTGTGTGTCCCCCTAATAAAATCTAAACGACCGTGCTCTTCAAATTTTGTTATGACTCACCAATCCAACATGGCGGCTGTGCGAAGTATTTCACCAGCATTCAATATCTCCGAAACTATTACTGATATTACCCTGACATTTTGTATGGTGATAAAGGGAACTACTAAAGTTCACTTATGTGACCTTTGAAAACCTGGTAACTACAAAACCAACATGGCGGCCAAGCGAATTTGCGAATTTAAATAGACGTTTCTCGTAATTTAACCAACCAACCTCAATGAAACTTGGTACATTATATGTTTATATACATTGTAATGCACCGACATATAACTTCGTTCAATTGTTTACATAACCACGGGATGGCAGATGTGCGAAATATTTCACTGGCATGCTATATCTCTGTAACTATTAGCGGTATCTCCCTGAAATTTTGTACGGAGATAAAGGGCACTACTTGAAGTCCATCTATAAGACTTTCAAAAACCGGTTAACTACAAAACGAACATGGCGGCCAAGCGAATTTGAAAATTTTAAATAGACCATTATCGTGATTTAATGTTCCAAACGCACTGAAATCTGGAACAGGAAATATTTATACACATTGTAATACACTGGTATCTAATTTCGTTCAATTGTTTACATAACCTCAAGTTGGCGGCTGTGCGAAT